>JAUIMM010000009.1:7408750-8649375 GCA_031769625.1 Taudactylus pleione | reverse complement strand
TTTTCAGACACGTAATTGGCTATTTGTTAGCGGGCGTACTTTAACAGTATTTTTATAAACCCATTTCATACTGAGCAGCTTTATCCTCACAGCGAGGAACATTTTTTCATTTCATAGGTCAATACATGTATGCCTTAATTCCTTTGGTCCTAAATATCATGGTAGTGATACGTAATACCTGTGGGATGCTGTTTGATTCCTTGATTGACAGTCTGTCGGCAGTGTCATGTACTTACACTAAGCAGAGATGTTTATATTACCAGTGTAGTATAGTAATCTCTCTTTTCCTGTGCCAGGCCTGCCATCTCTCTATATTTCTGTCTATTTTCCTTTCCCAGGGCAAGCAGAGACCGCTAGTACTTTCTTTTGTTACAATGACCTTGTGGGAATCAGGGGAAGGAGAGACCTACACAATTTGATTTCACACACTGTTGTCAAGGAGAGCACAACTCAGAGAGGGTTGAGATTGCTGCATGACTAAAATGCTAAAGAGGTCTTATTGTACTGTACCGAGTCATCCCTGCAAGGGTCTAATACATTTTACTGCCAGTGCATCTATTTTTTGTCCAATCCAATAATGAGATGCTACAGAAAATATATCATTTAAAACCTCTTCGTTTTTTTAGGCAGCTATACGTAAGTTATTAATTATAAGAACACCCAGACAATAGAATGATATTTTAGAAAACATTCAGCTTTAACAATAATTGATGCAGTGGGGGGTTGATTAAATTAGAATCTATCGCTTCCTGCAATGGCCTAGGGCAGAGATGTTTCAGTGCACGCTAATTGCTTTTAATACTACAGAGCAGATTTATGTTACTTATCTACATTCGTGTGAAATGAAGACTAAGGAGGTAAAACCAAAGTATGTTCCCAATTTATCCTACCTCCTGCTAGACTTCCCCTCCAGAGTAATGACATTTCAATCTGCAATGTTTTTTCTTTTTCAACGCAGTAACAAGAAAGATAGATTTCCTAACAAACATAGGACCATCTGGCTGCCATAGATATGGGGAAATGGATAAGGCTGGCAAACATCTCACCTTTCTTTTATTGAGGGGGTTTTAATCAGTCTTTATTTGGAAGAAAAGTCTCTAAGTATCTCATACACTTTAGAGAAACGTAAAAGTACAGTATAACTGTTTTCATACTATCTATCTATCTATCTATCTATCTATCTATCTATCTATCTATCTATCTATCTATCTATCCTAGTACACACAAACATATATTCATATTTGTAAAAAATCTATGATAAACTATAGGGCCGTAGGGAGGGGGGTGCGGCCGGTGCCTCCGCACAGGGCGGAAGCCTCCCAGGTCACCGGCCGCTAACTGTCAGGCTCTGGAGGTCTGGAGATAGACCTCCTGCAGTGTAGGTTGGTGTTCGCAGAGCGATGCCGAAGAGGATCCCCGCCCTCCACACTCCCCATGGCAAAAAAATGTAAGTGCTCAGGAGGAGGGTGGGATGGGGGGGGGAGTACGAAGGGCGGCAGTGCAGTACCAGGCGCACTGCCATCCTGATACGGCGCTGATAAACTATTACTGTACTAATATGGCGACTACTAGAGCAACAAATTACTAAACACTAAGAACAGAAGTGCTCCATTGTAAAATACACCATCATATTTTCCACATTGCCCTTTGTCTGCTGTTTGTCACGTTAAGGTTCTTATGGTTCAATGATGGTATGCCTTATGATTATGCCAATCTTACAGCTGTTGCAGCCAAGGCTATTATTTATCACACATAATTAGGTTATAGGGAGAAATTTAAAAGGAAATAAGGGAAATTATGAGACAAGCACAATATCAGTGGACAATTAGTGTATGGTAACATGCGTAGGTGCTAAGTAAAGTCATGTAGCAAAACTATGTTCTACATCTCCTAATATTTGACTTAGATCAGTGGCGGCTCCAGAGGTGTGACTGCTGCACAGTCCAAAATTCAAATAGGGGAGCCACACCAACTGCCACTCCAAACACTGTCAAATATCGCCGGTTGGGACTCACTGGAAGTTGGGTGTGGCTCCCCTATTTAAATTTTGGACTGCTCCCAACCACCGCCATCCCGACCGCCGCCATCCCGGTGGTATGTATTAGCGTCAGAGGAAGGTTTAGGGTTAGGAACTAGTGGGAGTGTTAGGGTTAGGCTGCGGGAGGGGTTAGTTAGGTTTAGGCTGTGAGGGGGAAAGGTTAGGTTTAGGCTGCGGGGAGGGAATGTTAGTGTTAGGGGTAGGAGAAGGGTTCTATACTTACCTGCTTCTGTCGGGATTGTAACACAGTCGAGATGCCGTTGTCAGGATTCTGAGTGCCGTTATCCTGAGCGCCGCCATCCGGTAGCCAACCCTGTCTGAGGGGTCTATTTACTAAGCAGTGTTAGAAGACAGAGTGAAAAGTGATAAGAAAGGTGCCAGCCAATCAGCTCCCAACTGTCATTTTCCAAACACAGCCTGTGAGATGACAGTTGGGAGCTGATTGGCTGTCACCTTATCACTTTCTTATCACTTTTCACTCTGTCTCCTACCACTGCTTAGTAAATAGACCCTTGAGTCATATACTGGTTACTAACTTGCTCGCAGCTATGCATGAAGGCACCAGCCCAGCACTGAATACAATAATACTGTATGTTTTCCTGCTCTGAATTATCAGAAGGTAAGGTGTATTCTATTTGGGGAATTCCCTGATTTTCTAACACTTGAGAGATGCCGAAGTAAAAACCAAAAAAGTGCAATGTTGTTAGAATCAATCTAACGGATTTTGACAATTTCATCTCGTCATCACAGATCTTTCTATAGAATACATATAGGGCAAAATATTTTAATCCTATATGCTGAATAAATGAATAAATGGTTGAGATAAAATAATTAGTGAATAATCTCCAAGTCATTCAACAAAACGTGGTGGAGACAAGTAATCAACAAATCCTTTTTCCATTATCAAACACACTAAGACCACTTAAACGTTTGCTGATTATTTCAGGAAAGCACTTAATGACCTTTTGATTAATGTATGACCTTTAAAGTAGTTTGATTATCTTCTAAATACTTATGCTGGGCATACACTATACAATTATCTGTCAAATATCTGTCCAATCTGGCTGGTTGGAATGAAAACCTGGTAATGTATGGGAGCAATTGACACTTGATCATATGGTCTTAAACACTAGAAAACGGACAAAAATAAATTGTTCAAATTGGAAACATTCGTGTGTTTTAACCAATTTGTCTGGACGACCATTTTTGTCTGTTTTCCAGTGTTTGTGAGCAAATGGTCGATGGTCATTTGCTCCCATACATTATCAGATTTTCATTCCAACCAGCCAGATTCGACTGATATCTGACAGATAATTATATAGTGTATGCCCAACATTAATGATGATTTCTATAATAGTATGCAATGCATTGGGGTGCTACAAACTCACAAAACTATGATGCTTATGTGTAGAGGTCTAGAGACAGAGGGAGTGTGCAGGGTTTCACTAAGGGTTCCAAAACACATAGCTCGCTGGAATTGTGTATTGGGTGATATCTACTGTACTGTGATATTGATTAGAAAATAAGGATGGCTGAAAGTGAGAGCTTCCATATAAGCACTTGTTTTGTGTCATACAAATTCCTCAATATTTAATCTTCATAATCATATATAAATATTTTTTACAATAGTTATCCCTTTATCTTTTTATATCATGGGGTATACCGTATTTACTAAAGTGCAGGTTTTTAAAAGTGGAGATGTTGCCCATTACAACCAATCAGATTCTACTTAACATGTATCTAGCACCTTCTAGAAGATAATAGTTAGAATCTGATAGGTTGCTATGGGCAACATCTCCACTTTAGTAAATATACCCCTATGTCTGCAGAATGAAATAGTGTCTGGGAAGATGAGAATGATATATAATACTTTAGAAGTGAAAGAATCTGTGCGGACTCCCAAACCCTAAAGTGTAGGGAAGAATCATTTCCTTTTAACCAAACCATTTTCCATCTGCACTGTAAGTTAGCAATGAGTGTGGTTTACCTAGAAATCTGCTGTCTAGAGCAAAAAAGAAAGAAATTGGATGAAAAGTGATCACATCAGCAGTAAAACTAGTCAACTTTTTTTTTTTCCAAGGTTATGTAAAACGAATGAATAGAAACTTTCCAACCCTCAATGGTTAAAGACCTGATTAAGTTACTTTGAATTTTAATTATAAGTCGTAACTACTGTATGTATATATAACTGTCACTGCATAATGGGAACTGCAGTAAATATAATTTTATGGATGGGTCTTTGGCTCTGCAGCTCAGAGCAATGAAAAGGTTATTGTAGGGAAGTAATCCAAATGGTGAATCAATTTTTGGTGTACAAGGATAGAACATGTTTGACTCTATTTGTTAAGATATATAGGGAAGTATTGCTATGGTATTTCAAGCATGTCAGTTGCACAGTGATTACATTGTTTAATAGTGTAGATACTATATACAGTGGAAACCTGAAACACAATTCATGTTACAACTACAAACATAGATGATAAAATAGACTGCAGAAACATTAAGGTGATTTAAGCAAGCTTAAACAAAGAGGCTATCAGGATGTTTAGTCTATACAGTATGTGGCAATCAAAGTTACATGGATCCAGTTTGGTCTGTTTCAATTTATATCATAGGACAGGTCCCTTTTTACAGTATGTATTCACATAGGAACATGGAAGACCTATAATGTGATCTTTGCCCTGGAGCCACTGATTTGATCCATTCATATTTTAAGTAAGATGTCTTCAGTTATGGGTACATATTATTACAAAAGTCACGACTGAAGAATAATTGGTAAATCATTGATTTTTTTTTGTTCATTATATTTATATTGGTATGATATAGGGGGAGATGTATCGAGCCTCAGAGAGAGATAAAGTACCAACCAATCAGCTTCTAGCTGTTATTTGACATGCTGTGCTAGAAAAATAACAGAAGCTGATTAGTTGGTACATTATTTCTCTCCACTTTATCTCTCTCCAAGACTTGACCCATCTCCCCCTCAGTAACAGCACATGCATACATTTAGTGCCTGAGTCGGATATTCCTTACAGCCAATGCTTACTACCTTATTCTAATGTGAGTATCTGCCCATCTATGCCTATTATCCATCCATCTTTATGGAGGTGTCCATGCTGTCCACTGTTTATTCATTCGCAGGTACAGCTGTCATCATTGGTACCCAAACTTAAACCTACCCCATACTGTGTGCTAAAGATCCATCAGAAACAGGCACGAATCTCCATCCACAAGCTTCAAAGGAGCACAGAAGTTAGCCTACATGCTCATGACAGGATATAGTTAATATACCTACGGCGGGATGCCTATTGTCAGAATCCCGATCAGTGCTAGGAGACCAGCGCCAGAATCCCAACATGGCTGGAGATGCTGACACCAAAATCCCGACAGCCGGCATCCCGATCGTTAGTACAGCGGGGGCCCTTAGCTGTTAGCTGCGGTGGGGGTGGGGGAAGGTTAGGTTTAGGCACCACGAGGGGAGTTAGGAATAGGCACTAAGTGGGGAGGGTTAGGGTTAGGCACTAAAGGGGGAAAGTTAGGTTTAGGCACTAATCGGGAGGGTTAGGGTGCATAGTGTTAGGGTACAGTAAAGGAGGATTATTGGGTCAATAGGGCAGGGGAACAGTACTTACTGTTCCCCTGTCGGAATTGTAGACATCGGGATGCCGCTGTCAGTCTATTGGCAGTTGGCATCCTGAGTGTTGGAATATCATACCGATCCCACCCATGACATTCCCACGAGATGTGTCTGTTCATGAGTCCACATGAAAAATGCCCATTTGCCAACCAGAATTGCCTATTTCATGCAAAGTGATAGTGGTCAACAGATGGATCTATCTGTCCACATTCTCAATGTCTGTCCATATGCATGCTATGGTACATGCGCAGTGTGCGATTGCTCGCTATGGCACCTGTACAGTTTGCAGATATCTGCAAGAGCCATCTGCACTTGAACTCAGGACCTTAATGTGTTGCAAACATTGGAAGAAAATCTTTTTTTTCAATGGTTCAATTTTTTTTATTAGAATAATGTAATTTCTAAGTTCCAGAAAACTGAAATTATGTCAGGGAGAATCTTCCTGTTCCTCAGAGTTAGATCTGAATGGACTACATGAAAATATGTCTATTGTATTTACCATGGCACCGACTGGTTAAGAAAAAAAATGAATATTATGATCTCTGCTTGGAACACAGATTAGAAGTAGGTGTAAAGACCATTATTATTTCATAGCTGCTGGAGTAGCCATGAGTGAAGCTTGGAGGAGCAATATTGAAGAAAAAAAGACACTGAGAGAACTTAGTGAAAAGATTTGTAACATAATCCATTTTAGGTGTGAAGCAAAAAGTTCAACATATATAATATGGCTAGAAGTAGAAGTAAGTCCACTAGGTAACTACATCTGTTCAGTATTGTGTATGTTCCATCCTTTGCTGAAAGCTTTTCTCCCATGAGTCTGGAATGAGGAATAAAATGTATTACAGGGTGTATTTACGAATCAGTGAAAATGTTGATGACATACAGCAAACAGGTGCTGCCCATGAACATTTCACATTGACCCGTCACCAGCAGCAATATCATACTGGCAAGCCAGAAGTAGTTATGGCCGACAAGGGGGGCACCACCGCACGTCACTGTACAGGTGAGTATTGATAACCGGTAGTAACTGAACATATATCGCTGTGAGGAAAGCTATAATGAAAAATTAAAAGTGCCACTCTAAATGATAAATATACATTTAGGCATATAAGATTAAGCAGACAAACACTTCTAAATCATTCATGCCTTATACATATACTGTAGCATAGGAACCGTCTATTAATGCTATTGAAGAACCAGTTTACTATTTTTCATGCTCATTTTCTGCTAGAGGGAAAATCCACACAATGTAGGATGTTCATGTAACTACAATGGAAGTATACAGAACCAATCTGGAAGGATTGAGTGCTCTGGTTCTGTAAAGCAGTTCTCTGATTCCAGGGAACCCTATGTACTACAATGGGGGTGGGATCGATTGATTAATAAGTGGCTGTCTACAATGAATAACATCGTATGACATATGTACTCTAATGATACTCCTGGAACATTGCATACAACAATCAATTTCTTGTATACAATTATAATAACATTTATAACTGATTGTTTTAATATATGTAGTAATTGCATTTGGATCGTATGCGAACACACACATACAGTATATATTTCCTATAGTGAGACAATATTCAGCCTTTGATGCTGCTACTCGCTAGAGCCCATCCCAGATTCCAGCTCTACTATTACGTTAAAAATGAATATGAACACAGTAAAAGCTTTGTGTTTATTTGACAGAACTTGAAAAGTTATGTTGAACTTCTTATTTTTTATTCATTTTTTTCAATTATTTAATTATGGAAGAAACTTTTGAGAACGTTTGTTAAGCTGTTTGCTTGACACAGGTGCACCTAATCTCCCCAGTGCAATGAAGACTCTAAACCATACTGCACGTCAGTCACTTTCTTTTGTAATATTCTGGAACATCCCCTGTTATGAAAACTGTAATCATTGTTATTATTAAATGTTTGAATGTACTTAGAATCTAAGACTGGTTTATGTATATTATTAAAAGCTGTTATTAAGAATAGGAACATTTATTACTAATGACTTGGTGCTATAACCAGTGCCGTAGGTAGTGCTCCTGGCGCCCGGTGCAGACCATGCCCCCTCTGTATGATGTCACATGGAGGGGGCGTGGCCTGCACCTGGCGCTGGGAGCGGGTGATTACAGCAATGCCCGTAGCATCCACAGGATGCTCCGGGGTGCTGTAAGGGCAGCGTTGTGACCATCTGGAGCATGCTAAGGACGCTCCAGGCGCCACTGCTGCAGAGATTCTGGCAGCACGGTGCCGTTAAAGGCACCCTGCTAGCCAGCTGCAGAAGCTGTGGGTAAGTGGTGGTGCCGCCCACGGAGCGCTGTGCTTTGTGCGGCCGCACCGATCACACACCCCTTGTTAAGGACCTGGCTATAACCGACCAGCAGTGGCATTCAGTTATAACCAGTGGCGGCTCCAGAGGTGGGGCTGCAGCGCAGTCCAAAATTCAAAAAGGGGAGCCACTCCAACTGCCAGTAAGTCCCGGCCGGCGATGTTTAGCAACGTTTGGGGTGGCAGTTGGTGTGGCTCCCCTATTTCGAATTTGGACTGCGCTGCAGTCCAACCTCTGGAGCATCCGCTGGTTATAGATGGAGTATTTTCTTTATGCAGTGGATGCCAGAGGCAGCTAGGTATAGTTAGGCACAAGGACTAAGCAGGTAATGGAATATAGTAAAATAATTAACAATAGAAAGAAAAAAATCCATTCCAAATACGATTTTAGTTTTCAAAGTTTGGTGCTGAAAAATATCACAAATGTTATATACTTTGGCTTCCTTAAGACTTTAAGTGATTAAGAAAGGCCAGTCTATTTAAATCCATTAAATGTTTTATATAGCCTACTGTTTTGCCTTAAATGTCTTTACATGACATATGATGTAATAACAGGATCTGATTCCATGAACACATCAAACCCACCTAATAAAGAAAGTTAACACGACTGGAAAAAGATATTTAAGGCATATTTAAATAGTCAAGATTGAAATTATTATGTTGAAATCTGTATTTTTATTGCTATGTCCCCAAAGAGTGTAACTTGGAAATTTCCCTGACTTTCATGAGGCTTTCTGTGTCACAAATTTAGTTACTTTAATATCTGAGTTTGTCAAAAGATTTATTTTGGCTGGGACAGGAGCATGTTCGATGTTTTGTCCCAACAGAAAGTCCTGGTGAGATATTGGTAAAACATTAGCTGTAGCTGAAGTCGGTATACAGGGTGATTAGTGAATCCAAGGTAAGGTATATGTAAGGGTTTTCCAGGTAACGTGGTCTCCGGCTGTAGTCAGGATACGTAGAGGTCAGGTAGCCCAAAATTAGGTACAGGAAGGGGTTTTCCAACACAGATAACCAGGAGACTTGCTAATAACCATGCACAGACTGCTTGGCCGGGACACCTTAAATAGGCAGACTCTCCATGACATCAGTTCTCCAATCTGACAAGAGCCAGTATGGGCATTCATGTCTGGATCTCTTCCACAAGGCCGTGACTGTAATGGTGAAGGACAGCCACAGCCTCAAGCTTTGAGACAATCCTCCCAAATGCACAAACCACAGGGAGTAGTAGTTGCCCTGAAGACCCAGAGCACTAAACCTTTCTCTGGGTGCCCACCGCCAGAATCAGATTAATAATAGGGCAACCAGGGTGATCACCAAGGGAGCCACCACATGGGGGGGAGACACCACTCATAGCTACATCTACAGGTGGGTAAAAATGTGGCATATTTGACCTGGAGTTTCAGTGTGGCATAAAGTGAACTGTGGGCACAACAGGGCGTTTTTTGTGCTGGGAATATTTACACATTATACTTTTATTAACATTACCAGTATATCATATTGACTGTTGACCTGGAACCCCACAAACCTTGATCCAGTCCTGCCTTATGCTAAGCAGCACGGCCCAGTGAGCATTACTTGTGACAATCTGTATAATAACTGTTCTTTACTTATATTACACCTTTCTCCCAATAGGACTCGATGCAGTTTTCATTATTGTAAAGAATGAGGCAGCCATCTTGGGTGCACTGAGTTGCTGTTCTAGGTTACCATTCACATCAGTCACTGCTTGATTGGAGCTTACAGACTATATTTCCTACAACATACACATTTTTGGCATGATCCAATTAATTTACCAGTATGTTTTTGGACTGTGGGAAGAAACCAGTCCAGAATACCCTGATGAAACCCATGGACAGATAGGGTTCTCTTCACATATTGACCAGATCAACCTATCCTGCACTGAGAAGGTTAAACAAGGCAGAAACAGTCTGGGCCTGATTCAGAGCCGGACACTCTGACAGAGCGCTCGCTCTGAATCAGGGCCAGCCTTCCTGTTTTTTAGAGCGGCTTCCTGGCCGCTCGCATAGCTGTGGGTGACCGCCCACAGCTATAGCAAGCGGCCAGGAAGAAGGTCGCGATGGTCAAGACCATCGCAACCATCAGGCTTGCGACAAGACCCTTGTGGTAGGATCTCATTGCCGCAAGTCCCAGAGAGATTTCGGCTCTCACAGAGCCGAAATCTCTCCCACTGACATCACTCGTGATGTCAGTGTGGCCGCCCCCAATCTAGGTGTTCACATGGGAATGCCTCCGTTTGAGCAGCTACTCCCCCGGCCTGCCCACCAAAGGGGGTGTGCTGTCACTCAACATCGACAGCACGCCCCCTTTGGTACGAGACCTGGAGCGACGGTTTGCCCGTCGCTATCCGGGTCTCGCGCATGCACACGACGGAGCCGGCTCAGTCATGCGCACTGGGCATAGCGCTCGCGAGCGGGTCTGAATCAGGCCCTCTGTTTGTATCTGGATGTTCTGCATTAGCATATTCATATGTGATGCTCTAGAACCCAGTAAGAGAGACATTTGTTATATGTCCTTAGTCACCCAGAAATCTATACTCCTTTTCAAATGGCTTATTTGCATTTTCTATGTCTAAAGGTATTTCATTTGCATTCTATTACATGCCATATGTCCAAACCTATTTAGATCATTTGTCTGGATTTAGTACAGTACATTTATGATATGATACTTTTTTTTTTTCAACAATGCTACTTTTTGCACTTCCTGTAATAAAGTCATAAAATATGTATCAGCTCAGTTCTTGTTGGTTAGCGCTTGAGAGGCTTGGAAAAAGAGAAAGCTTATGACTGCTTAAATATACCTTAAATATTTGAGGCACTTGTGCCCTTGGTGCCAACAAAATTCATCATCTGTTAGTCGTTATAACCCTTGTAATGAAGTGGGGCTGCTTTCAGAACACAAAGCACGATAAAGTAAGATAAATTGATTTGCTGCTAATATGTCTTAACCTTGTGGATTTTACCCCTGAACCCTCAGGCTGTACAATTCACTAACACGAGCTTGTGTCTACTGCTGTGTTGTACTGTATGTGTATTGTGTAGCACCTCCTGGCAGAACCAGACAAAGTATGCTGTTATTCTAAGAAACTTGAGCATGTGCTGGGAATAGAATATCCTGGCTTCTTACTTCTGGTTTCTGGAGTGACTATATAGGATATAGGATTACCAGACCTACACTTTAACAAGGATAATTATAAATATACACATGAAACACTGCTGTATAGTATTGTAGCATGGATTTTATACCAGCACCTCATTAATTTGTAAATCTGATAACCCTTGTCCTGCATTATGCCACTTAAAATGTCAGTTTGTTTAAAACTAAATTCTGCAAGCAAATTACATCAGTTTCTAGGAAAGGGTGGCTGGAAATAAAATAAATTAAAAATTAAGTTAAGGTCACCACAGCTCAGTTCAAATAGAATAAAATGCAAATAAATGTATATTTATCTGCTTTGATGCCATATGTAGCTTAATAGATATGTATGCAAATTTGTACTCTATCATTGAGCAGATGTATCCTACCCACGCTATTTTATTATCCATGTTTCTAACTAAATTACATTTGGCATGCTTATAATTTTAAATAGTAATAAAACATATCTAAAGACATTACGTACTAGTTTGGAACCCAATAATTTCTGAACTGAGAACTTAATTTTATTTTACTGCTCAGTCAATGTAACGTTTCACTCATAATGGGGGAGATTTATCAAATCTTGGAGACATCTAAAGTGGAGAGAGACAAAGTACCAACCAATCAGCTTCTGTCATTTTTATAGCACAGCCTGTAAAATGACAGTTAGAAGCTGATTAGTTGGTACTTTATCTCTTTGATAAATCTCCCCCTATAGGTTAGAAAAATAGTTTTCTCTTTGTATAGTCTTAATCTTCTGGCTGCATCTGAAAATAGTTGCACTGCCGAGTACAAATACTGGCTATGATCTTATTCTCAGTTGTAGACAGGTGTCAGAACCCTATTTTTTCTTTAGATTTACTCTTACTATTCTTGTTATGTGTGGCATTTTTATTCTGAGTGCTCTGCCACTTCAAAGTAAAATATCAGTGATAGTTAGTGATATGACTGCATACCAATGACAATCTCCTTCGCTATTCCATTACAGAGGATACTGACTGGATATTATGTATAGGATAACTTTTATGGGTAACCATGCTACACTTTAAAAAAACATATATACCTGTCATTGGACTGAATATTACACTTTATACTTTCATGTTGCGTGTTTACCTCTAGCCATAGATTTGTATCGGCCGATTTATAGAATTCAAAACTTTCTCATTGAAGGTGATGATAATAATAAGAATAAAAAAACTTTTCTTTGCTAATAAATGGCTAAACCCAGCCACCTGTCTCATTGCTCAGTCTGAGGCGTATATTTACTAACGTGAGAGTTTTTAGAAGTAGAGATGTTGCCCATAGCAACCAATCAGATTCTACTTAACATTTAACTAGCATTTTCTAGAAGAAAAGAGCTAAAATGTTATTGGTTGATATGGGCAACATCTCCACTTCTAAAAACTCTCACTTAGTCAATTTACCCCTAAGAGAGCCAAGATTATTTCTGAATATCATCTCACTGGTGGCTAAAGCTGGGTACACATTATACAATGTAATAAACAATGCGATGGTCGTTCCAATTTCACTAAATCACAGAACACAGAGCGTACAAGCAGTCTTTGGAATGACACACAATGTATACAATTAATGGTTTCTCCTGTACACTACAGTATGTGCGGTCCTGTGTATACACTACACAATGTGCACCACATCATACATTGCATCATCCCATCTAACTTGCCGCACAGCAGAAGGAACGGAGCGATGAATGGCGTCTGGGAATGATGTATTGGACATACACACTATACGATGTGTGCAATATAACATTCTGATATGTGTTGGAGTGATATATTGGACAATAGATCATATATATTTTGTACCCAGCTTTAGTTGGATGAAATCTGTCCATTGGGCACTTAGTGCATCTGTCTGGATCACTTACTACACTACTGGGTCCTGTTAGTGTAAATTTGTCTGTCCCATGAGTCTCCAATATGTGTATGTCTGTCTGCTCCATGTGTATCCCATGTGTGCATCTGTTTGTCTGTCCCTGTGTCCCATGTGTGATTGTGACATGGGAGAGGTGGGGACACAGCTATAATTTAAGGTACATATTAACACAATTTGTTAAAGACATATTAAGTGAAATTAATTATCAAAAGATGTTTGAAATGTTATTGCACTATGGTTGGCCCATTTTATTTCTAATTCTTAGACAGATACCTGTTGATGCTCGGGGTTGAGGCAGATCCATTTTGAACAATTTGGGTTGGAAGTATTCCTGATTTATAGCAGATCAGCCTGGAAGTATTTATTTATGGTATGTGTTTCTGTGTCACCTCATTGGATGTCTTCATCATATTATTGCCCTAGAGGTGCCTGATTCTTTCTTATGTACATACTGTAACAACTTGTACTTTTTTGGGGAATCAGTATGTAATACCGCTAGCCGCATGGCTCCCGGCGTACGTCTAATGACAGGGGTTGTGGTTTCGAAGCCTGTCATTAGTACCTTGCCGGGATTTTACAGTCGGGAAGCCGGCGGTCGGCATTTCGACCGTCGGCTTCCTGACTGCATCCATTTTATGGAGCAGATTGAATTAGTTGCCGGATTGAATTAGTTGGAAGCTGCCGGAATGGGTCCCAATGGCTTCTGCACATTAACTGCAGAAGGCAGATTCTGCTTGTAGTCCAGGGCCGGACTGGCCAGCGAGCACTTCTGGCATATGCCAGAAAGGCCGATGGCCTGAGGACTGGCTCAAGGAGGGGGTGAAGGAAAAGACCCCCACCCTCCACCTAACGCTTCAAAATCATTAAGATTTCACAGAGCTGGAAGGGGTGGAGGCATGTATGGGTCAGCGGCGGCTGTGCTGGGCCAAAAAGAGACAGGGGCGTGCCGCGAGGCCAGCCCACGTGACTCGCGGCATGCCCCCTTGCATTTACTACGCCCTCCTCTGCATGGAATTGCATGGTGGACTGCCATGGTTGATATACAGCTCCAGTCTGTCCCTGTTATAGTCTATGGAACTACAAACAAAAGGTGCCTAACTACAATACATGGAAAAATTCCCAAAGCAATTTGCGGCTAATTGAATCTGCATCAAAGTATCAGTGTTGGGTGTGGATTAAGGTCGACAGTGTCTAGATAAACACCAGATGTTAGACAGTCAGGTCGACTGGGACAAAAGGTCCACACTAAAGGTTGACATGTAAGAAGGTTGACAGGTATAAATTGTTGACAGGGTCAAATGAAGATGATCAACACATTCACCCTTACCATAACCCTCCCTCCTGGTGCCTAACACTAACCATTGGGGTGTGGCGAACCCGCCAGTAAGTGCCTAGCCCTAAAAAAAAAAAAGTGCTGACCATTTTTATGTTGACCATTTGCATGTTGACCGTTTGGCCATTTCCACCATTTGTATATGTCGACTTTCTTACATGGTGACCTATTGACTGTCTAACATCTGGTATCTGTCTAGACATTGTCGACCTTTTTACTGTCTATCTATAGTGTGGAACCCATCAGTGTTTTAGAGTTACTGTAACTGAAATACATTTTTCTATAAAAAGTATGTCATGTACAGTAGGCAAGTTTAATATTTTCCTTTAGACGTAGAATATGAATGGAACTGGCCTCAATATGTTACTGAAATGTTCATATATGATTTTAATTAGTATGGAAAGTGGGCAAACACCTTCTGTCAAAGCCAACTTCCTTTGAAAAATCAAACTTCCCTTGAAAATTCATTAAACTGTTAAATCGAGTAATTCTGCAAGCCTGGCCATAAACTGAACAGAATAATTTCGGCATCTCTATAATAGGAAACTTTTTTGCTTACTACAAAGGAAAGAAAAGACATTCCTGGAAGGTGCTACTGGGTTAAAACTAACAACACATCCAGATGCTTACCTTTCCTGCCAGCTTTTTGATTTTCATCTGTCAAGTTACTTTTCCATTTTCACTTGCTATATTTTGTTACAAGTGGCAGATATACTTTTTAAAGAATTCCTTTTCACATATAAATTCCCTTTTCTCAGAAATTCATTCTAGTTTTTTGAGTGGGTGTCACAAATCGTTATTTTAAGCAAAGCAGACATCCTCTGCATCTGTAACTTACTGTACCAATATGTTTAATGTCACACTTTGCATGCTATGGTTGTAAGCTGTACATATATACAATTCTCCTGCATTTCAAGTATGTTTCTGACACATTTAGCAAACAGTAATAGGCTATAAAAGGAAGATTAGGCAGTTGTAACTCTGCTACTGTATATATTGAGTTTACAAAGCATGGTCAGAATAGGAGGATGGATCAGCTGTGTAAATAAAGTTAATACTGCTTTTCATGCCCAAGTGATATCACTTGTAGGCATTTGTGGAACTAATCCAACTTATATGCAATGTTCTCTATAGCACTAGTAAAGTGGATAAAAATGTGTATGCACATGAAATGCTACAAGTGTTAAAGGATTTTATTAAGCTACATTTTAAAACTTTCCACATCAGGTTCTTTTTTCTTTTTATTAATAAGAGCGACTTTGAAAAGCCATTCAGCAGTTCTGGTCATGGGATTTAAAAGGGCAATAATATTAAATGCAAAATACTCCTAGTTTTGCAGTTAATATAACTGCCCTTTGAATCTTGTGGCCAGAATTTCCAACAAGTTCTGCAAACATACCCCATAAATTTGTTGTGAATAAATTGACCATCTTTGATTGAAGACTATTTACTGTATGTATTATAAATTCTGCAAATATGAATTTGCATATCGAGTGAGTCTTAAACTTTGGTGGAGGGTAAAACTCCGGAACAAGTTTATACCATATAGCAAATATCGGTTGATAGTTAGTATTACATTGCCATATCAGGGCTGCAACAAGGGGAGGGCTGGGGCTCACGTGCCCCAGGCGCAGGATTTAGGGGCACTGATGTCTGGTCTGGTGCCAAAATTATCAGTAGCAATGCGCCCGGCTCCTTCTCTGCCAGGTGAACCGCTTCCATTACACATTGCAGTGGCAGCTTGCTGCTGCCTGTCCCTTCTGGTCAGCCGTCTCCCCCATCTACTGTAGTATCTCTTGGGACTAGGATGTCTCTCCCAGTCCATTCCCACATTGCCCTGCGCCAAGGAGCCATTAGCCGGCCTGCCTATTACGATTAGAGCACCACACTAATGATGGCGCTGCCACCACCGCCAATCCACCGCTGCCGCCGCCAGTCTCCCACTGTGCAGGAGCCGGCAGATAAGTTTGATGTTGCTGGCAGGGAGAGGAATGGGGCTGTTTTGTGAGGGGACTGTGCAGTGAGGAGGCTGTGCTGAGGAAGGCTGTGCAGTGAGGGACTGTGGTGTGAGCAACTGTGATGAGGAGGGCTGTGCAGAGAGAGGCTGTGCTGAGGTATGCTGTGCAGTGAGGGACTGTGGTGTGAGGGCCTGTGATGAGGATGACTGTGCAGAGGGAGGATGTGCAGTGAGGGACTGTGATGAGGAGGGCCGCGCAGAGGGAGGCTGTGCAGTGAGGAGGCTGTGTTGAGGAAGGCTGTGCAGAGGGGGGCTTGTGCAGTAGGGAGGCTGTGCTGAGGGAGGCTGTGCTGAGGGAGGCTGTGCTGAGGGAGGCTGTGCAGGGGGAGGCTGTGCAGGGGGAGGCTGTGCAGGGGGAGGCTGTGCAGGGGGAGGCTGTGCAGGGGGAGGCTGTGCTGAGGAGGGCTGTGCAGGGGGAGGCTGTGCTGAGGAGGGCTGTGCTGAGGAGGGCTGTGCTGAGGGCTGTGCAGAGGAGGGCTGTGCAGAGGAGGGCTGTGCAGAGGAGGGCTGTGCAGAGGGAGGCTGTGAGTAGAGAGGGTGAGAAGGGTTTTCTGTGCTGTTATTAATGAGCAGGTACAGTTATTATAAATATAGAGAAGGGGTTTAGGAGGGCAGTAAAACAACAATAATCAATAATATCAAAACATGGGTGTGAAATTATTGCCTTGCCCCGGGTGACAGAAATCCTAGTTTTAGCCCTGTCCATATGAACTGAAGTCCCATGTCCATATGGGTATTTTTACTAAGAATTGTGTCTGTGCGAGATTGCATTACCTGCCGTGTTTCCCCTGATTTTCAAACAGGGAGATTTACCAAAGAAAAATTTGGGTGTAAAAAAATTATTCTATCTGCAAAACACGACCAAACACACAAATAATAAATAGAGGTAAATACACCATTGAAACAACTCACAAGTACATTCCATAGATAGGAATATAACACAGGAATTTACCAAGAATCATGTCTACAAACAAGATCATAAATGGAGCAAACTTGGGCCAAAATAGAAGTTTAAAGTAGACCCCCTCCTCATCAGTGTGCTTAGCAGATGCACTGCACAGATTAGTGTGTCACTCTTTGTGCACAATTTTATGTTCTTTAATAAATTTCATAATAGGTATTCCAAACTGGAATGGAGCACATAATTGGTTAGTCACAGCTCCATACCAATGATTGGGTGTGACACTCTTGATTGGAGTAATATTTATTTTTAATTATTATCTTTAATTATGCATCCAGGGTTCCCTAAGCCGTCCAAGGACAAAAAAACTGACAATAAGGTACAATAGTACAGACTAGTACAAACAAGTTAAGAATTTCACATAAATATTTAATTACAGGGTGCAATTAGCATAATTATGTAGAGAAGACATTATCCTTTAATGGGAGGGCTTTTCTGAGGTAGAAAGTAGCCTGGGAGAAATCCTGAATGCGAGAATGGTGATCAGGAAGGTGGCGAGGTGGCAGTCATTAGCAGAGTGAAGGGAGGGGGAAAAAGTATGTGAGGAAATGAGGCTTGAGATGTAGGAAGAAGAGATATGTTTCAGAATATTATAGGTAAGAGAGAAGATTCTGAATGATATAAGGAACCAGTGGAGCAGCTGGCAGTGGGATCCTGCAGAGGCGAAGTGACAAGGATGGAAAGTGCATTAGAGTGTAGAGAATTGTTGAAGAGGGATGAAGTAGTAGTTTTGGAGGTCAGAGATAAGTATTCTAAGTGACAAATGATGAGGGCATGAATAATAGTTTTAGTAGCTTCCAGAGTTCTGATTCTGTAAATATTGTTGAGGTGGAAATGGCATTATGAGGAATGGAACTGAATGGAGGTAGAGATGGGTATAAATATTGAGAAGGAAGGGTTGGACAAGTATGGGGTCAAACGAGATACAGAGTCTGATAGACTGCAAGGTATCCAAGAGGAGGTAATCAGTGACCTTAGTGAGGGTTTAGTGGAATGAAGAGACCAAAAGTCAGGTTGGAGTTGGTGTAGGAGGGATGGATGGTAAGGAAAGTGGCAAGATATTTGTAGACTAACCACTTAAGAAGTTCAGAGAAAAAGTGGTGGAAAGTGATGGGATAGTAGTTACAGTGGGAGGAGGGATCAAATGAGGGAGACCATGGTGAATTTGAAGGATGGGGGAAATAAATCAGAGGAGAAAAATAAGTTGACCAGTTGGGCAGAGTAGGGGCATTCTTCAGATGGGAGAGACCAATGGATGGGTATTTGATGAGGTAAAAGGGGAATGTTGAGGATGGAGAGGTGAAAAGGAGTGTATGGATTTCAGCCCTGGAGATAGGTGAGGAGGAGTACATGGTTGGAAGCCCCAGTGGGCGGGCGAGAGTATGAGGTAGAATTTGAATGGTTGAGAAGTCATGGTAGATGGACTTAATTTTTGAGGTAAATGTGGGTGGCCAAATCAAGAGGACTAAAGAGGAGGGGAGTTGAAGATAGCAATGAGGCAGCGAGGATTGAAGGACTGGGAAGAGATGAGGGCTTTGAAGTAGGACTGTTTATCAAGTGAGAGATATTCTATTCTCTATAGGATTAGAGAATGAATTTGAAGTTGAAAAAGTTGACAAGTCAAAGCAATTTCCTCGAGAAATGATGAACAAAGCCAGAGTACTTTTGGATAAAATGGGTAAAAGTACAGTACTAGGTATTGAAAGGAAATGTAATAGATTAATGGTAAAAGCTAGGGCACCAGAGTCAAAGGCAGTAGTGAGTGCATGGTCATAGTGGGAAACAGCTTGGGCTGGGTAGGAGAGAGTGAGTGAGGAAAAGTGTCTATAGAGGAGATGGTGGGGTCATCAAATGCATCAATATTCTGCTAAGTCAAAATGGTCTTAGAATAGAGTGATGATGTAGGGGAGATAGTAATGCTAAAGGTGAAGAGGTGATTGTCAGAGAGATGGAGGGGGGTGTTGTTGAAGTTGGATACAGTAGATAGTTTAGAGAAGGCCAGGTCAAGGGACTGACCATTTATATAAGAGGGGGAGGTGGTAAATTGAAAGAGGAAATGAGGAGGAGAGGGAAAGGTTGTAGGTAGCAGTAATGGAAGGATTGGTGATTGAGATGTTAAACTTGTAAGAGTTGCTATTTTTATTCTCCTCCAATGTATGTCTAAATAGCCAAATTAAGGTTTTACATATAGCTGTGGGTTTTAGAAGGTTTTATAGCTTCATAACTAAGTAACACTTGCCACTTGTTTACTATTTGTATTATATAACTTATGACAATAATGTGTCACAATTTTACATTCCACCTTTTACATAAACTGTGTTTCTATGCATGTGCCTATATATTGATTAGACTAAACTGAACAAAAGGCATTTCTTTGAAAGGAAATGTTATATTCTCATTACCAGAACCACCTCCAATATGCA
Source organism: Taudactylus pleione (assembly GCA_031769625.1). NCBI lineage: Eukaryota > Metazoa > Chordata > Amphibia > Anura > Myobatrachidae > Taudactylus > Taudactylus pleione. Next base: position 8,629,596 of record JAUIMM010000009.1, on the reverse strand, counting down.
ATCATAGTTTTTTACAATTCCAGAAGTGACCCCTATTGTAGGGCATGTATAAAAGTTATAATCTTTATTCCCAGGCTATTCAAGTAATATTTATGCTTTTGTCAAATAATTTGTTGGTATCTGTTAAGTTATCTATACACTTGGCAATTTAGTAAGTGATACAGTATTTGTAACCTTAATTTGGTCACAAGGAGATGTTTCAGCCTATATTGAATAAGTATGCCAATCAACATCTGATCAGCCTAAATCAGATTCCATTCAATGCCTTATGGAAAATAGAGTTAAATTATAACAATAACTTGGCACTGTGTGTAAGCACTGAAATTGGCAGTGGACACACTAATACAGCCTCAATTGATCTGACCATTTGAACCAATCACTTCATGGTCACTTTCTGTGTGATCAAAGGCCGGGTTCTGCCAATTAACCCATTAGTTGAAGTGGACATAACTATCATTACCCCTCTCAGGCAGACATGGTCATAACAGTTATTCCCTACTGCAGAAAATGGATTCCTTTTACAGTGAGCATGAAGTCTGCTCCCATTCCATAACTGAGAGGATGAGGGAAGTGTAGCAACACATTGTTGTTACTTATCAGGGATTCTGACTTCAATTATGATGTTTTCCCTGGCCCTAGTACAACTTTATTTTCCTACTGGGAGTGAAAGGATGACCCCATGGATAGCTAATCACTCTCTAAACCAGTAGATGCTGTCTACATATCATCCAAATGGGGAGACATATCAAGCTACCTGATGGCATGAGATAGCTCATGTGTAACTTAGTTTATCCCATGGAAATAAAATTACAACCATCTGGTTGTTATATTTTTACCTGGGCTCATCAGGGGTCTTTATTGCATTCTGGTATCCTACAAAACAACAGGAAATGTGTATTAAGAGATGGATGCTGCTAGCATTGCCGCTGAATCTTTGGATGCAGCAGCAATGCTAACATATGCTAATGTAGCAGTAGGCATCTGATGACAAAAGATACCTCCTGCCAGCATTGCAGATCCGAGTGCTGCGTCTAAAATGGAATCACCGAAGGTAGCAATGGCCACAGTCATCATCCATCTGAGTAAGCTTAAGCTTACTCAGAATGGGCAATGGGACTATCAGTCAGGGACAAGAAGTCTGTGTTGGAAGGCGCAGACCCTGGCCCCAGCATTCCTACTAAACAGGGGCGACTTGCCCCATTTTGTAAAATTGTAGAAAGAAAAATAAATAGTTTTGTTCCCCATCTTGTTTATTTAGAGCTAAATCTGTAATAGTGTCAGATTACTCCCTGGGATGATTGCGTCAAAGGCTAAGAGGAATTACAGGTAGGCATAGCATAGACTTTACTTGCTAAAGTTGCAACTATTCTGGGAGCTCTGAGCACTCTGATGTAGTGTTGATCATTCATCAACCAGAGTTATGGAAATAGTCTACTGGTACTGACTGATTCTTTACACCTCCCATAGCGAACCAATGGACCATAGACAACAGTAGGGAAAATTGGAGGGAATTGGTATGATTTACCACCGGACCTCTGCCCGGCGGTTGGAATCCTGACAGCGGCATCCCAGCAGAGGAGGAAATCCCGATCATCCTAAGGTAAGTATTGACTAACCTAATTCTACCCCCTAACCCTACCCCTCCCTTAGGGGTGCCTAACCCTAAACTTCCCCACCAGTGCCTAACCCTAATCCCTCCTCTAAGTACCTAAACCTAACCCCTCCTTCCCCGCCACCTAAACCTAAGTCCTCCGGGGGGCTGCCTAACCCTAAGTTCCCCTGGGGGTGCCTAACCCTCCCTTCCCCTAGCCTAAACCTAACCTCCAAGGGGTGGTGCCTAACCCTAAGTCCCCTCGGGAACCCTAAACCTAACCCTCCCCCCCGCATGGCTATCCACGCTCGGCGCCCGGCGTCCCTTCGATTGGAATGCCGGGTGCCAGTCTCCTGGCATTGATAAAATGACAGGCATCTAGATTTAGACACCTGTCATTTAACCCTCGCCAGGATTAAGCAGTCAGGAAGCCGGCTGTCGGGATTAGGTCCGCCGGCTTCCCGACTGCATACCAATTGGAGTTCCTATGGCATCACAACCAGAAATCTAAGGTGTCATTGTATTGTCACCAGATGTTTGGGGACAGTAGAGTATTGGGTGAGTTTTCAGTATGTGTTTAAAGATTTGGAGACTGAAGGAGGGACTGATCTGGTGTGGTAGAGATTTCACAAGTGGATTGTGGTACTGGAATAGATTTGTACTAGGGCATGAAAAATATTTATCAGAGAGAAGCCAAGGAGTGGGTCAATGGTAGAGGCAATATAGCAAGAAGGAGAATATTTCACAAGATGATATATGAAATAAGGGTATTGCTGAAGGCTATGTGAGATGTGAGCAATTTGTACTTAATTCTGGAGGATACAGGGAGGCAGAGACAAGATCTGCAGAGTGGTGTGGCAGATGTGAATCCAGGAGAGAAGAGAATGGATGGATTTTAGAGGGAATAGGCTGGTGGGTTGTAGGGGATATGAGCTTTGGTTGAAAGTAAGATTGGGGACCATTCTAGAAATATTTTGAAGATGAAGGATACAGGACTCCTACAAACTGGATGTGAGGAGTAAAGCAGAGTGAGAAGTTAAGGGTGAAACCAAGAAACCTGGCATTGGAGACTAATGGGTAAATTTACTGAGATGGAAGTTCTATTAAGAAGTGATGTTGCCCATAGCAACCAATCAGAGTCCAGGTATTATCTTGTTGAAAGTGCTAGATAAATGAGAAGTAGAATCTGATTGGTTGCTATGGGCAACATCAATTCTTAATAGAAATCCCATCTTAGTAAATTTACCCGCAAGTATTGTAGAAGGTTTGTCCGTTGTGTGCTGGCTAGAAAGTAATATCAATCTTGCTCCAGCTTTAAGAATAGATGAAAGCTGGTACTGTACATGTGGGGTATGAGACAGAGCCAGATAAGAGGAGTCTGAAGTACTTGAGGTAGAAGATGAGATAAAGAATTAGAGTTATCCTGTATGGTCACATTTGTGAGTGCCCACTGATCTTGGCATGTGCAGAATGAACTTATGCAGGATACACTACAACGGTTGGCATACAGTACTACTCCCTCTGCATAAAGCTCATATTCTTAATGGGTACAGAAGAAGAACAGAGATGGCAACAGCAATGACAGTTCAGCTCACTGGGTCCATCAGCTGAACAGAGATGGTAGCTTACTTGTTCCTCAAATCGTAGTCACACTCCTTAGCCTTGCTGCTTCATATACCAACAGCTTCTACACACTTTAGTGAGCATTAAGATTTTATAGTGTAAGAATAAGATTATGTGGGAGACTGAACAAAGAACTGAACTAAAGTGCAGCTACCTCTAAATAACGTCTGCCATATGTTTTTCATCACACCCAAATTGAATGTTAAGACATTGTAGAAAATGACTCTAGTAGATCTATCAAACCCCATTCCAACAGTGCCCAGGCACCTAAATCAGCCGTCACCACTTCAAGCCAATTGAAGATCACCCTTGAACTTTAAGGTTAATTTATAAGTGACTTACTTTTAATGCTTCATATGGTTAATAGTTCCTTGACCTAAATTAGTATTAGGCATTCCTTTTTGCTTTGTCACTCACATTACCCAGCCTGGGAAAAAAAGAGCTCACATTTTTAAAACCTATTTTTGTCAGACGTGACCTGTCCATCTCTTCTCTTTGGCATGCAATCATTTCAAAAGAGGAGTTACAAGAACAGAACAAAGTAAAGAACAGAGTAAGAATTTTTGAGGTGCTCTGTATGGCTTGCATGACTCAAACTAGTTTCTTACTCAAACCAAGGTTTAGTTACAGTAAAGTCTTGGGCAGCCTGAACCCTTTAAAATGCTGTAAAATCACATGTTCTCTTAACATTATGTGGGAAAGGAAATTGCAGCTTAAACATGATAATGGCATTAACAGATCTAAATATTCAGCACAAAGCAGCACAGACTGCAGGCTAGATGTACTAATTAACTTCAAAGGCTTGAGATAAACCTGTATAAATATGATCCAGTACATTAACAGTCCCACAAATTTAATTGCAGCAGGTGTGCCCAAGTTTGGTTAATACATTGCAAAATTATTTCAAAAGGAACACAAAATGCTTTAGGAAAAAATGAATGCTAAAGATTATTTTGGCTGCATTCCACTGAGTGACCAGTTAGCTATAACAGAGACATCTACAGACACAACAGCACAAGGATGACTTTCCAAGTATACAGTAAGTTTGAATGAGTGATTGTGTGTGATAGTAAATTCTTTTCAGTCTCTGGTTTTTGTGCAGTGCTTGTAGCTTTTGTTGGTAGAAACCTGGAATCCTATTATTCTAACTAGTATCAAATGTAATACAGTAGCATTTATTAACACTTAGGGGGGTATTTATCAAAGACTGGAGAGAGAGAAAATTGTAAGCACTAACCAATCAGCTTCTAACTTACATTTTACAGGCTGTGTTTGAAAAATGACAGTTAGGACCTGATTGGTTAATACTTTTTCTCTCACAATTTTATCTCTCATCAAGCTTTAGTACATGGACCCCTTAATCTTCCAGCATGGTAACAAGTTTTTGGAATCCTCATTGTTAAACTTTGTATGAAGTTTATGGTGAGAACATTGGGAGAAGTTAATTTCAGGACCTCAGCAGCAGGAGAGAAACAGAAGTCACTAAATAATCACCAAGGTCATATATTTTCATATTCTTAAAGCACCATCAAGTACAGTAGCTGAACACTTTTTTTTTAATGATTTATTGTAGCAGTTCAGAACTTCTGCAAAGTAGCCTCTGGGCTATCAAGTTAATCTCTTAAAAAAATAAATGAAACCCCACACATTCTAAAGAGTGTTGTCAGCTATTAGAACTGAAATATATGAAATAATCAACTACAGAATCAAGCAAAACATCAATTAACTTCACAAGTTGTTTCATGTGGTTGACATCATTGTTACTTGGCAAACAGAGCAAAAGACATATTTGCACCAAGTAGCTGTAATAAAGAAGGTGAGTACAGAGTCTTTATTCTGAAAATGTCATTCATATCAACCAATTGTACAGCAGCCATTCAGCCACTTCACTCCCTAGTGAGACTGATCTTTTTATATAAATGCCAGCCTTGAAAGAGGCATTAGTGCCACCCTCCTGTTTCAGTAAAAGGGCTTCTGCTGAGCACACAGCAAAGGAATAATGTTCTTCCACAATTCTTTCAAACCAATCATTTTAATTAAAATGATTTCAGTGGGACTTTAAATAAATAGCAGCTGTGCCCCAGGTAGGTCCAATCAGTTATCAAACTATAAAAGTGCATCAGTGTAAAAACATCATAGGTTTACACTTGAATCCCGAATTGTCTATCTTACAATAACAAAGCATTGACTTTTAAAAGTTTTAGGAAGACCTGGACATCATTCCAATAATGTAAAGTTAATAAAGACGATGAAAAAAAAAAAGTTGTAAATATTTAATTCATTTTTTATAATATAAAAATAGTTTCTAGATGGAAAAAAGCATTGTATTATGGCATTACAATTATTATATTTTACTTATCTAAGGTGAAGTGTATTATTTTGTGTATAAAAAAAATATAAAAAATGTGTAATAAAATATGATGTGAATATAAAAAAATACATTGATTGAATTAAAATTAAGTTACTGCACTTCAATCTGGACATAGTTTTCATTCAAACATATGAGGTTATCTGAATGAGATAAGTGGCTTACCTTGAACACTGCAATATATTACATCCAAATATGAAGAGCATCCATTGGATGGATGTAGAGAATTAAAGCCAGTTTATCTCCTACTGGACTGTCCTCTGTGAAAAGTTTCATCCAGGAGTAAGGTGACTGAATTAGAGGGATGCTTGGTAAGAAGCCTGTGAGTGCTGAGCACATGCAGTCAGCTCAAGCTTTATATAGTTAGGCTGCCAGTTCTAGTACGTCGCTCATTTCTTTGTAATGGGATGCCTCAAGGCAGGCTTTCCTTATTAAAGGGACAGCTTCTCTTTGGAACTGCATATGCTTTCCAGTGTGGGACAGACATGCAAAAGGTATTTGCAGTTTACCATGTAAGGATACAGCAAAAGCAGCTTCATTTAAGAAATGTAAATGACTCAACAGTGGAAAAGTGACACAGAGGAGTAATATATTATCTTGATTAAATCACTTAGCTTTTTAGCATCTGTCTATTTTATTTTTTGTGAAGCTCCCATTGTCTTTGATCTTCTCAACTTGTGATTCACAGCAATTACTCTGCTCTAAAATTCATGTATGCTACCATCTCTCTCTACCCTGAGAAAAAAGTTACACTGACATATACACATTAAATAGTGTCTCATTGAAATAGATTTCATTACACAGCTATTTGAACATACAACATACAGCTTATATGCAATTTGTACAAAGGACAATAGTTAAGAAGACTTGTCTGCTATAAATTGTTTTATAATACCTGCAATGGAAAACCTGACACATATAATATGCTACATACAGACATACATACATTACTTACTGAGAGCCTGCTGGTCCCTTTATCCCAGGTATCCTGTTCCTCGGATAGATCAAGCCAAAAAAAATGTTGCCTTAGCGGCTAATTTGTATCACATATGTAGTCTGTGCTCACTACTGTAACATAGGAACAGATGGCATAAGACTGAGAGTGTTTATTTGTAACTCTTTTTATTCATGTCATTATCTAACAATCTGTTATGGATGGCTGGTATTCCAGGATCAGTGGGTGTGTCACCCCCCCACTCCCCCACGTGTCTGACAGAGATAGAGTTACAGTACTTTGGTGGGAGAGGGAGCTGTCTTCATGCTTGGTACCAATAGATGCGATCACTAACATTCAATTTAGAGTAAACTACAGATTAGGGAAATAAAAAATTGGGGGGCTCACGGTTGGATTGGTTAAAACAATAATCTCATATTTTATTTGTCTCTGATTCATGTATTTATGTATCTGTATCAGCGTATTGCACTGTTCTGCTTCCATATCTATTTTCTTAGGACAGACATGTTTGGGGTATAACGCTCAGTGCTTGTTTTCCTATAATATTGACTCCTAATACTCTCAAATTAACAGGATACAGTAGTTGGTTTGGGTAAGATTGGTCGCCATGAGAATGTTGGCATGATAATGCTCAGCATGTTGACAGTGAGCATGTCCACATTTATTATGTTTATATGAATGTTATGTCAACATGATGAACTGTCGACAAATGGTCCCTGGTGGTCTATCGGTGTCTTACATTGTCCCTGCGGCTGTGACATCTTCAGCGTTCACGTCAGGATTAGTTCCGGTGACAATGTCTCAGCAGCAGTGTCCTAGTGAGTATTTTACCCACTATCCCTAATCCTAATCCCTACCCCAAACCCTCACTCTAGTGCATAACGCTAATCCCGCAGCCAATCCCTAACCCCTCCCTTGGCGCCTAACCCTAACTGTTGGCTTCAATAGAATGTTAACATTTCACATGGCGACAGTTTAGATGTTGACATTGTGAACATGTCGACATTCTGAATATGTTGATATGACGCTTGTCGACAGTTTGAACTATGTTGACATTCTAATGCTGACATTGTAGTGTCGACATTTTATAGATGTTTCATGCTAGCTGATTAGTTCATTTATGTTCCTTTCATTGCAATTGCCATTTTTATAGGGTAATGTATCATGACGCAAGCACAGTGCAACTTAGATGCATGTGCAGTCTACAATAATCACTCAACTCTTCTGTCTGAGATTTACTCTTGGTAGCAACAATGACACTGCTGTTATCAAATAGTGATGTCCTAGCTCCTAGTCATAGCTGCCCCCCCCCTCCCACGGGACACAGACGGGGCGGCCAGGTGAGTCCAGATGAGTAGTGTATGTCCCGGAGGGTAGGGGAACTAGGTAATCAATGACCCGACGGAAGGGGGAAGTGCTGAAGCATCTAAATATTGACAATACAGAATAGTTACAGTATGTGACAATCTTATCAACTATTTTGAGAAAAGATTGTGGTGTCAAACGCACTTATATAATAACACTAGATCAAGCAACAAACTTGACTTTTGTTAGTATACAGTATTTAAAGTAGCTCAGCATTTGGAATTTCAGTAAAGATGCCCATTACTATTCAGGTAATTACAATTTATATATACACATCAATGTATGATTTTGCTTACCATATTTTTGTGCATAAAAAAGTCATTTTATATTTAAAGAAATAAAACTTTTTTTTATATGCTTGATTTTGATTAACTAAATTCCTGCGAATTTCAGAATATGCCATTTTCAGCTAAGCCATAAAACAAATAGATAACTATTAATATTCTAAATTACATTTGAACTTTAAATATTAGTGGTCATAAAACCTCGTCAGAGACTTCGGGTATTTATTTTTCCTTACTCATGCTGTTTTTCCCCAACCTATTAAAAACATAGGATTATCCTTCTGCAGAAAAAAATCCCTCTGTGTGCACTATATGGATAATATAAAGTGCATAGCATGCGACTGGTTTCCGCTCAAAGCCACATGCTCTCAGGAAATCCCAAAAATGTTCTTTGCTGGTCAGTCTGCAGAGAAGTAAACTCTAAGCAGAACTGTCAGCATCTCTTTAGCACTGATTAGAGGGGGAAAAGAAAAATTGCATCTCATAGATATAACAGCCAAACAATGGAAACATTTTTAAGGTGTCTGGAACTAAACATTTAAATGTAATGGACTGATTGAATCTGTCACTGTTTAAATCCTTATCACTGGTGCCATAAAGAAACTCTTTGAAAACATAGGATCCTCAACATGTTACTTCTTGATTGACTGAATAGATGAAAATGAATAGTTGATGATTGAGCCTGTGAAGTAAAACTACTAAAGTAACAATCCCAGTGCTCAGGAGGGATTTACAGGGGTTCAACCAATAATGTTCTGGAGAGGGAATTCAAAAACATCTTTTGCTTTTGTCTTATTAATCACTACTACTGACGCATACTACATTTTAAATTGGGTGTTACTTATTTATGGGAGACTTCAATACCAACCCACTAAACTAACAATATATATATATATATATATATATATATATATATATTACCATGCCATAGCCTCTTTCAGAGGATGAGGTCAAAAAAGGTTGGAAAATGTAACATTTAAACGTTGGGCAGTAGCTAATTCAGATATTATATAAGTTGAAACTTATGATGTCACTTGGGCTTTTTGAACCTGGTGCAACTTTTGCAACTTCATTCAACTGAACCGGCAAGTTTTAACAGCAGCATACCAGCTTAACAGTACAGCATTGCATATCATGACTCATACCCCTTCTCCACCAAAATGCCAGGCTTGACTTTCTTGAACGCAGGAGCTGATTCAGACCTGCTCGCTATTATGCGAACACTTGTAGCTGGCTGATAGTTGCTTTCTGCGCATGCGTGCGCATCGCAGTGTGCGTGCGCGAACCAGTGCGAGAGATCGGGAAGCATTCGCTCGCTGCACATAGACAGCCCAGTAGAGTGAGTGACAGGAGAAGCAGTTTGTGGGTGGTGACAGGGGCTGGTGATTGGAAACGGCGGAGTGGAGGTGCGAACGCAGGCATGCTGAGTGTTTCAACGCCATTTCAGAGACTTGCATGATTAAAAGGCAGCATAATAGTACACATCACTTGGTGGGATTTCACTCTGAAGTGATCGCAGTGCTTGCGGCAGCGTATAGTCAACCTCAAGCTCTGCGATCGCATCCGATGGTGCTCGATGAACCAATGTTTTCATGCACTTCCAGGAGATGACTTGCGCAGGTGGGCGTCTTAAGAATGGCTGGTGGGCGTCTGCATACACTAAGTGATCGCACACCAAAACATAGTGGGCATGCTAATGCCTTGGCGTGCGATCGCCTGCCTTGCTGGGCATGCGCTGGATTTGCATATGCAGGGTGCGAGTGAATGCATCTAGCGAGCGGGTCTGAATGAGCTCCACGGTTCCAACCCATATTACTTTCACACAGCACCTTAGATCCGGGTTATTCCTCATTCACACTGAACCCGTATCTGCCCTGCAAAACATTTGTCATTAGAAATGGAGGTTGTTCAGGCTCACAAAAAAGTTTGTGGTGACTGGTCACTGTACTACCTTAATCATCATCAATGAGTTACCACTGTGTAGCCCGGAGTTCCTGAGTTTTTGTGGATTACTGCTGTTTGACACAGCAAATGAACCATGATGCAGCTGCTTACACTGTTCTACCTAGCACAGAGTTATTTCAGGAGGAAATTGGGGCAATTGTATGTGCTCTGTTGGGCACTTGGAGATTACATAATCTCTGAGTGCACCAGAAGCTCCAATCAGCTGCTTTTTGCATTACCCAGGTCGCATAACCGAGGTTGCACTGTTCACACCGCTACCCAGGACCTTGCCGGGTTCAACCCTGGTAGCTACTAGGGTCATATTTCCGTATAACGTGACTTGTGTTGACCCTTTCACACCAAACCTCAACCCGAGTGGCACCGGAAATAACCTTGGTTAAAAGTTTGGTGGAAAAGGGGTATCAGTTTCCACTCTAGAGGCACAACCTAGCAAAAAGCAACAGTACACAACTTAAATCACCATAGCATAGGTCACATATGTACATTAAGCTGTTGATGAATCTGCACTTCTGTGTTTGTTTATATAAAACAACAAGTAAATAGAATTTAAAGGTTAGAGTGGAATTTTAACATCTGAAAACCAAGAGCTTATTGTGATTCTGTGCCGAAATGGAAAATAGTTCATTATTTTGAGGAATAGTTTAAAATGTTATCTATCCACAGGAGCAACATATGTGAATGACAGACAGGACACCATAATGGAATGCTTATTTCTGTCTCTAGTTGGTTGCGGATCATAAATAGATGTAGCAATGGCAGGACCAGCTATATCACTAGTCTAAATTAGGTGGTAGGGCACAATGGATAGGGGGCATCTAAAACACCAGGGTAGAAGAGCTTTCTGGCACATGAGACAAGGACTGAGCTCAGTGCTCCCCTTTCCTCCCCAGTAGATAGTAGTCATCTTCTACCTATATGACCATCATATAATGTATAGACCATTACAGTGACTACCATACAATACATAAGGATCACAGTGAGCACCATATAATACAGAGAGCATCAGTCACTGCCATATAATATGGAGAGCATCAGTGACCAGACCATCATATAATACAGAGAGCATCAACGACCAGACCATCATATAATACAGAGAGCATCAGCGACTGCGATATAATAATGAAAGCATCAGTGGCCAGCATATAATACAGAAGATTAGGACTGCCACATAATACAGAAAGTATTTTTGATCATTTTACAATATCATTCCCTCACCAATAATTAACCCTTTTCAAGGATACTATTTCAATAATAACTTAATAACTGTCAGAAGGGTGTGACGCTGGTCATAGGTGACCCGTTTAGCAATGTAGGATAGAGTTAGGGTGGATGCACACCTGAACAACCGGCAATCGTGCCGATGTTCAGGTCGAATTGGCTTCACCGTGGACATTGCATGATTGCCGGTACACACTTAAAAGATTTAATGATATCATGCAGGTGTGTACCCAGCCTTAGAAATGTCACCCAAACAATATGGGATAAAGCATATAAAGCATACAGTAAAAAGCAGAACCACCGTTAATGGATAATTGAACACCTTATGGGCTACTAAAACAATAAACACACAGCAAAATACACCACAGGATAGATTATAAGCTTGCAAGCAGGGTTCTTTTACCTTTATGCAGTGGCATCACAAGGGGGTACGGGCCACACGTGGGTGTCTCCCGCCGAGGGGTGACACCAAAGTGCCGACTCCCCTTCAGTGACAGTAGCTGGGTACTGCACTGTAGCATTACGTGCAGCACTTGGCTCCTGACAGAGTAAGGGTGCCGGCACTGCAAATACAATGGTCTTCGGGGGCAGTCCGCACCTCCGAGACCCCCTGAAGAGACTAAAATGTGGGTTCAGACCGCATAGCCATGCCCTACCCTCGAGGTCACACACCCTTACCGCAAAACCGCACACCCTTTTGTTACCGACATGCGGCTTCGCCTTGCACTTTTGGATGAACATTGGAAGCCCGCACCTGGGTGTCACCCAGTGGAGTGATGCCACTGCCTTTATGTCTGTCTGTTATTACCAAGTCTTGCTCTATTACTGTTTGTTACCAATTGTAAAGTGCAACAGAATATGCTGGTGTTATATAAGTAAATAATAATAATAATTACAATAATAATAGATGCACAATGAAACCTATGGAAAGATATTAAATTAAAGTAGGGCCTTGCTATAGCTAGTACCCCCAATAGGGTAAGGCAAATCCGTTAAAGTATGAGGGAATAAATAATAAATAAATAAACTGCCCCTAACAAGCAAACACAAGTGTACAGTAGGAAATATAATACACCCAACATGTAAAGTAACCAGGACAATACGTAACTGCAAGTCACCCTAAGAAGGATACTGCATCCACCGTAAGAGATGATAAGTTCGGATAATATGATCTTTTAGTTCTGTTTAGCTTCACCATTTTCCATTGTATTTATACATCGATATCTCACTGAATTTATAATCTATAAATAGAGCTGGAATGACTATTGTCAGTTCATTCTGTGTTGTGTGATGAGACTGGGAACACATACAAATTCTGCTGGCAAGCCATAATGTTTGCTGGACGAATGAGGGATGAAGTGAATATTTTGGGGAATAATTGTAATCTGTAACTGGAAGTTGTGCGACATAGCTCAAATAATCTACAAAATTTACATAAACTTCCTTTATTTGGTGGTAGATGAATTCTACCATTACAGTCTTTATGTAAAATATAAGCACAGATAAATACCATATAGCATGTAAAGCAGGGATTGAAACAGCAGTGGCTTTTTGTTACATTTTGATGGTAATATATATTTCAATGTTTAGAAATAAAAAATCTCTTTAGCTAAAAAAATGTAAACATTCTAAACAATATTAAGTGTATTAAGATGGGTGCTTCTCATAGAGCAAACATATCGTCGTGGCATTTTTACATACGTATTTGAGTGCTAATTTAGGAGCACAGGTTAATTTGCAATCAGCAATTGAAACATGCTGTGTGGGGCATGCATACACACTTTGATCAGCCCCTACTTCTCTATTCTCTGTTGCATACTAAGGTTTATTTATAGGTACCTCCAGATATATATATATATATATATATATATACATTGTAGTAGGGTTGGGGTAGGTGGTCCCTCTCCTGGGGTCGATGGACACCTCCAAACACACAGCAGCCAGGAATCAGCACACCAGTCCGGGTTTTTGTGCAAACTAGCCGCGGTTAGGTTTTATTGTGCAATAAAAAACAAAATAATAAAAATAATCCTAGCCCGTCTGGGCACTAACTAAACAGATGATTCTCTCTCTCAAAATGACAGGGCCTACTGCCCTCACCACAACATAGGAATATGCACAGTACTTACAAATGGTACATCACAGTGTCTCTTGATCAAGCCTGCCTGATTGATCTCCCGAGGTAAATGAGACCCTGAACTAAACCCTCACACAGCTTATATGAGCCTTAAACAGCTGCAGGTACTAATCAGCCTGTTCTCAGGCTGAAAGCTGGAAAGGCTGAAGCAGCCTTGTGAATGGACCCCTCCCTTCACTCTCACATCCACACCCCCAGATCCCATTATCCGGCTTTTACCAAAAGCCAACACTCTAACCTGTTTAGCAGAACAGACTTATCCTGGGTGTTTAAAACACATAGACCAAAAACTTAAGACAAACATATCTGCCATTAACCACTTTACCAGTGCTTCGATCATCTTATATATATCAAATCCTGTGCTCCAGCACTCCAATCTCCAACGTACAAGAAAAGCATAAATATGATTTAAGTCTCTGAGTGCCACCTCTAATTTTGGATTATATATATATATATATATATATATATATATTCTACTATCACCTGTTATCTTTATACTACTTTGTTTTGTTAATTGTTCTACTATATCTACTTTTTTATACCATTTAGTAGTAGAAAGAGTAAGACTTCCATTTCTCCTTTGTTTATGTTATGAATCTGGATATTCAGATCTCTCTATGTGTTCAATATACCAAAATATGTGTCAGGACTGTGACTATCTCAGTACGTAAAAATAAACTACATTTACCAAAGTTCCATTGTGGTCATTGGAGAAGCTATCCTGGTTGCTGGCGTTCCCCACATACAGGGGAGAGAGAGTTAAAATGATCATCTGTCTCAAAGGTGTTGTCAGGTTGTGGGATTTCTGATTGCTTATTATTTCAAACCTGATTCCATTTGTGTCACATGTTCTGAACTTCCTTTGGATCACAGACCCATAGTATAAACCCTGTTACTAACTGTGTCTTAGTGTCTGTGCAACGTTACTTTCAGGTCTTTCTTGGACTCCAGCAAGATCCCTGCTGTGTCTGTGGTTTGATGTGGTCTGCCCGTGTTCCGGTTAAACTTCTGATACTGGTTACCAGCCGCACTACAGAGCTCAGCATTGTCATTGCCTAAGTATTGTTATTCTGCTCCATCACTGTGGTTGCATCCCCTGCTGGATTATTTACTCTGCCTGTTGTCTTCTACTTCCGTGTACATTGAACTCACCTCTACTACAGTTGTCAACTGCACTGTTACAGTTATCGTCGCTGGACCCTTCGTGCATCGCGGGGCTCAACCCCGCTCCGGGTCCCCGTCATGCCACAGGGCTCAACCCTGCTCCGGATCCTCACTAAATCACGGGGCTCAACCCCGCTTCAGATCCTCATAACGCTGCAGGGTTCAACCCTGCTTCGGACCATCACCTCATCGCAGAGCTCAACCCTGTCCCGGAGCTTCATTACATCACAGGGCTCGACCCTGCTCCGGATCTTTACTACATCACAAGGCTCAACCCTGTCACGGATCTTCACTGCATCACAGGGCTCAACCCTGCTTCACATCACAGGGTTCAACCCTGTCTCGGATTTTCACCACGTCTCAGGGCTCAACTCTGTTCCGGATCTTCACTACTTTGCAGGGCTCAACCCTGTCCCGGATTTTCATCACACTACAGGGCTCAACCCTAGTAATGTCCTTTATACCATCCTGAGGTCTTAGCCTCATATTGGGATCGGGGTTCCGAACTACATTAGTATCAGAGACTTTATTTACATATGGGGGTTTACTCCTATATTGACTACTGCATATCTGAACTTCTGTGTTGTTGAGACTTTATGTGTAGCGTTGCTATATATTTTGCCTGTGAATAAATTCTATTTACTTTTATTCCGTGTTACTGAGATTCCATGAACAGGTCATTCCTAAAACCACCTCAGTAGGCCTGACTCCTTCCAGGAGTCTCAAGTGTCGGCAGCCGTGGCAATATGAGGCTAGTAGAGCACTAAAGTATAATATTCTGTGTTGAGCCAGTAGCCACAACTTGCCTGACATGAGTGAGCTGCCAGATCCTATGCTACCCCGCTAGCATCAGGCGTCTATTTTGATGCGCCTAGGACTGTGCTGATTAATTTTATATGCAACGCTTGTATATCTGTGTGCAGCTGAGCCTGAATATGAAGCACAATGGAACTTGGAATTAAAAAAGCTGCGGATGCTACATTGTAGCCAGGGCGGGACTGCCCATCTGGCACTGAAGGGCCGAAGGCCAGATGGGTTGGTCTGGCTGCAAATCCCGGCCATGCAGCTCCGCCTCCCGGCACTATGCTTGGCCGGAACACTGAAAGACGGGGGTGTGAAGCGAGGCCATGCCAACGTGACTTGTGAGGCCATGCAGAAATATTCCATGTTAATATGTTTTATATTATTAAGCATGGAAGGCCTTTACCTTGGATAATAGCATAGAATGTGATGGCAGATAGAAAACACTTTTCCAATCTAGTCTGCCCCTTTTTTACCCTTATGGTAACCTGAACCCTATCTGACCATTAGTTCTTTGTAAGGATATCCTTAAGTCTATCCCAAGCATGTTTACTGTCTTAGGGCCTGATTCATCACGCATCGCTATTGCGATCACGCACACAGGTATACTGCGATTATATTCTAATGAATGCAATCGCAAAGCAATCGCACAGGCAGTATAGAGGTGCCCACTACCACTATCTCACATCCGTAATACTTTGCAGCCCTGCAGATACATTGGGAACATCGGGTAACATCGACCCCTCGCACACAATTACAACAGGTCTGACCTTACTCAGCAACCTCGTCGCACGCAGCGAGTATTCAAGCTGCGTATGTCGTCGCAGTGGCTAATTTATGCATGCCCATGCAACGGTGTTCAAACGGACTGACACACCTGCGTTCATCCGACCAACCCCCCCATCATCGCCCCCAAATGTTGACCTCCCGTCACTCACTCTGCGATGGCTTTCTTTCTTTCTGCGTGATCGCAGAGCGATCGTAATGCTAACTCACGCACGTGCACTACCATGCATACTCATGTGCTCCATCGACTGATCTGCGTACTACAGTTGTGATCCGTAATAAATCAGGCCCTTATCCTCTACCACCTCTGATAGGAGACTATTCCACTTATCCACTACCCTTTCTGTGAAGTAATTTTGCCTCAAATTTCCCAGGAACCTACTTCCCTGCAGTTTCAGTGCATGTCCTCATGTTATACTACTTCTCTTCATTTGAAGAATGTTTCCCTCCTATAACTTGTTAAAAGAAACCCTTGATATATTTGAAAGTTTCTATCATATCCCCCATATCTCTTCTCTAAACCAAACTATACATATCAAGATACTTTTGTCTTTCCAAGTAAGTTTTGTGATGTAGGCCATGCACCATTTTAGTTGCCCTTTATATCCATCTGAAGATATGGCTTCCAGAAATGAGCATGCTATTCTAGATGAGGCTGTACCAATGTCCTATACAGTAGTATTATTACTTTCTTTCTGTTACTGATTCCTCTCCCTATGCAACCAAGCATCTGACTTGCTTTCTCATTGCTTTGTTACATGACTTGCCTGCTGTTACGGGCCGCTCTGGAGGAACGCGGGGGTCTGGGACTTACCTGTCTGGCCGCTCTGGCGGGGTCTGTCTGGTGGAGGTGCAGGCTGCTGGCGGTTAGCACGGTTGGCATGTTGGAGCTGCTGTGGCTGGGAGTCTGTGTAAACACTGCAGGGTGCTGGGCGTCGCCATCTTGGATTTGGTCACGTGTCAGGAAGGAGCCAATCCAGTCTGAATGGTTTGCATGGAATGAGATAGCCACCTCTGTCTCCGCTCCCGTCACCTCAGAAACAAGAAATACAGTATCAGGATGAAAGGGACACTATGTAGCAGTGTTAGGTAAGAGAAGCTTACTTACCAGAGCGTAGTGACTGCTGGTCGATCTCCTTACTGCGACCTTCTCTGCCATGTGTGTGTGAGTGTGGGGCCCAGATAGTGAGAAAACTCACTGAGACTTTATTGTTAAATTGGGACCACTGGCAACCTATGCACATACCTGACATAATTGTTATGTCCTTTACTGCATCTGTACTTGTAAATTTTAATTACTTTTTGTAAAATTAAATAAGCTTGATTACTATTTTAACCACAAGTCTCAGTGAGTTTTCTCACTATCTGGGCCCTACACACACACATGACAGAGAAGGTCGCAGTAAGGAGATGGACCAGCAGTCACTACGCTCTGGTAAGTAAGCTTCTCTTACCTAACACTGCTACATAGTGTCCCTTTCATCCTGATACTGCATTCCTTGTTTCTGAGGTGACGGGAGCGGAGACGGAGGTGGATATCTCATTCCTTATAAAGAAGGGACTGCAGTACTTTTAACAACATCCTGCCTAAAGTTTTTGCTGAGCTGTATATTTAACATATGAGACTGACTTTTCCCTTTGCGATTTAATATGTTATAACTATCAATTTCCTGTTTGGATACATCTTTGAATATTGTTGCACAACACCCAACCTAAAGTTTTTGCCTACCTGCAGTGTTTACCATCTACTCACCACCTGTTTTATTTGCATGGTCCGAACATTGATTACCAGCACTCAGCCTTAAGTTTTTGCCCACCGGTATCACTAATCCTCTACTTCATGTACAATATACTAGGACATATATTTGAAGTTCCTCAAAATCATATCAATTATTGACAACAGCACCAACATTATTTATTTGACTATATCTGTATTAATAATATATCTATCACAATTCATGCACTACTTTTTCTCATACATATACATATAGACACTACAGAGCGCTCCCTCTCAGATTTATCTACTTTGTTATACTACTTTGAGGAAGTCGGGACACTTCCTGAGGCAGCCGCTAGTGGTGTTTTTAGTTATCCCTACTCTGTGAGCGGTGATCGCTTGTTTATCTTTCCATGAATGATTCACATGGGCTCTGACAGTCAGCTCCTGTTGATAGTGACGCTACCAGTGCTCTGCTCTTCTCAGTTCCGTTAATCTGCTACTACCGGTGCTACATTACAGAATCTCCTCCACCAGCATTCCCAGTCAGCACTGGTACCAAGTTCCCATACTGTACCTCAGTGTCTCCAGAGATGCGCTCTGCAAACCCGATGGGGTTTAGTTAAATTTTTCCTGTGATCTCCATCCTCCGCATCATCCAGCAAAGGCAAAGACATTCATGAACAAGTACCCCTTGAGTCCAGCCTTGTCCCAATATCAGGAAACTGCTCACAAGGACTTACCTGCATCCAATCCTGGTCTACTTCCCACTTTGGATTTGACAGCTGCCTTTAAGCTACTTGAAATAGTGACTCTTAGATTCCTTTCCTCAGCAGTTTCCATTATGGTGCCCTTAATACTATAGTTAGCTTTCAAATACACACCAATCAGCCATAACATTAAAACCACTGACTGGTGAAGTGAATGACATTGATTATCTCATTATAATTTCAAGGGGTGGGATATATTAGGCAGCAAGTGAACACTTAATTCTTGAAGTTGGTGTGTTGGCAGCAGAAAAAATGGGCCAGCAAAAGGATCTGCGTGACAAGGGTCAAATTGTGATGGCTAGATCAGAACATTTACAAAATGGCAGGTCTTGTGGGGTGTTCCTGGTTTGCAGTGGTTAGTACTGTACCTAACAAAAGTGGTCCAATGAGGGACAACTGGTGATCCAGTGACAGGGTCATTGGTGCCCAAGGCTCATAGATGCTTGTAGGGAATGAAGGCTAGGTCCAATCTCCAAAAGCTATTGTAGCACAAATTACTGAAAAGTTCAATTCTGGCTATGATAGAAAGGTGCCATAACACACAGTGCAATGCAGCTTGCTGTGTATGGGGCCTGCTTAGCCGCATACTGGTCAGAGAGCCCAGACTGACTTCTGTCCACTGCTGAAATTGTAAACTATGGAAATGTGAGCATCAGAACTGGACCATGGAGCACTAAAAGAAGATGGCCTGGTCTGATGAATCATGTTTTCTTTTACATCATGTGGACAGCCGGATGCATGTCCGTTGTTTGGAGTACTATGGAAAAAAGCAAGCCAGGGGAGGCAGTGTGATGCTCTGGGCAATGTTCTGCTGGGAAAACTTAGGTCCTGGCATTCATGTGGATGTTACTTTGACAAGTACCACCTACCTAAACATTGTTGCAGACCATGTACAGCAATTTTTGGCAACTGTATTTTCTGATGGCACCGGCCTCTTTCAGCAGGATAATGTGACCTGCCACACTGCAAAAACTGTGCAGGAAGGGTTTGAGGAACATGATAGAGTTTGTGCTGAGTTGGCTTTCAAATTCTCCAGATTTCAATTCAGTCGAGCATCTGTGGGATGATGCTGGAGACCTCCGCTAACACCAGGACCAGGTTAGTGACTGCAGGGCCACCAAGAACAATGGGCCCGATACAGCATGGATCGCTAATCTGCTTATACGCACACAACGCAGTTGCTAGTATCAGCGGGGATATGTAAATGATTGCAATCACATTGCGATCGCAGCCTAACATAAGGACGCTCACTTTCCCTTACATCCATATACTTTGGCAACATAGTGAAACAATCGGTAACATTGAGTAACATCAGTACAGATAAGGCAGGTCAGATCTCACTCAGGAATTGGTAATTTCAGCGTTTTGAGGCCTCAGGCTGTGTATGGTATAGCAGTGGCTAATTTATGCACGACCCTGCGTCACCATCCCAATGCACTGGCACGCCTGCATTTGCCCTCCCCCATCATCATCCACAAATGGCACTTCCTGTCGATCACTCTGCAATGGGTCTGTATAGTCTCTGCGATCGCAGTCCCAATTGCAGTAGCTGGCTCACGCACGCGAACTGCGATGCACACGCATGTGCAGAATGAAACAATCAGCCATTTGTGTACATATAAGCAACTGCAACCTTTGCTGAATCAGGCCCAATATGTATACTTTCTATTATGTCAACATTTTATCAGTGTCTACATGATGAATGTTGACATGGTCAATGTCTTCATTATGACCATGTCCCATTCTTATGTTGACATTATGAATGTTGACATATCATACCTAACCCATCAGCTGAGCATTGTTTTAACCTAAATAATTTTTATTAAGGAGATAAGAAAATAGTTTTTTAACATATATAAAAAACATATAGATCAACACACAATTTACAATTTTTCATGTATAATATAATAAAACAAATAAAAAAAAGGGAATAAAGAGAAACAAGGAAAAAGGACATCATGAGGGAAGGGAAAGAAAAGAAAGAAGAAAAAAAAAATCTAGGCACCCTAAAGAAATAAAAAGAGAGTGAGCTAGATTTACTCTGCACACAAAAAAAATAAAAAATAAATACATAATAAAATACTAATATAAGGAGCAAAACAATAGAAATTACTATAAACATTTATATAGTGGATTAGTTAGGAGAAACACTGGTCTGAGCAGTATAGGTTGCAAAAAAAATCAGACCACGATCTCCATTTAATCAAAGGAGATGAGGCAGATGTAGAGTATTCAAACCCAAAGGTTTCCATTTCACAACTCCTTTGTACTGTACGTTAGATATTATTTTTGTCAAAAGGGGGGATCCACCCTTTTCCAATATTGGATGAGAGCTGCTCTGAGAATATGACCTATAGAGGGAAATAATGTAGTAGAGCAATTTAAGGGAGTTGTGGTAAAATCTCTGATGTAATTTTCGAAATCAAAACAAAAACCTCAGACCATAAAAACTTAGGCCCTCATTCAGAGCCGTACGCTCTGAGCAGAGCGCACGCTCTGAATGAGGGCCGGCCTCCATGAAAATGGAGCGTCCTTCTGGACGCTCGTATAGCTGTGGGTCACCACCCACAGGCTATACGAGCGTGCATTTTGATGGCCGCGATGGTCGAGTCCATCGCGACCATCGAAATTGCGAGCCGGAGCCTGCGGTTGAGGTTTTCAACCGCAAGCTCCGGAGTGATTTTGGCTCTATCAGAGCCAAAATCACTCCCACTGACATCACTAGTGATGTCAGTGGGCCGGCTTTTGACGGGAGGCGTTCCCGTGGGAGCGCCCCCGTCAGGGAGGCACGCCTACCAAAGGGGGCGTGCTGTCAATCAACATTGACAGCACGCCCCCTTTGATCGGACACAACGAGCGAAGGACTTTCCTTCGCTCGTCGCGTCTGGCGCATGCGCACGACGGAGCATGCTCAGTCCAGAACATCGACCCACTTGCGAGCGGACAGCCGCTCGCGAGTGGGTCTGAATCAGGCCCTTAATTTTTAGACAAGACCAAAAGGTATGAATTAGTGTGCCCTCAAACCCACAGTTTCTACAACAGAATTTGGAGGTCTCAGGACAAAACTTATGTAGTTTATCTGGAGTATGATATAAACCATGTATTAACTTACAATAAATACTGTAGAATTTCATAATGATTGATACATTTAGACATCCTAAAGGTATTCAAGAATATAGTAGACCAGTCTTCATCAGACAGGGAAATTTGAAGGTCTAACTCCCATTTGGTTTGAATTAGCAATTTATTGTCTTCCATAAAAGACAAGAGTGTTCCATACCGCATGGAAATACCGCCTTTACATTCCAATACATTATGTACTAAGGTGGGGATGGAAGAGGTTTTGTCTTGCAATAGGTCAATATCCAGTGTATAATTTGTAAATATTTGTAAAAATCATTCTTAAGGCCCCCATACACGGAGCAATTTTTTTACAAGATATGGCCGTTTTTGACTGATCGTAACGACTAGTCGTATATTAAGTAGTGTTTTCATACACGATTATGATGCCGATGCACATCCCCGGTGTCATGTATCAGCATCGTAAATCAGATGATTTTGCAGAAAGATTGCGACCTAACGTGTATGAATTGACACATCGTACGCACTTTTGCTGCAGTACGATGCGATGTACTATGTCCCTAGACACTCCCCTCCTCCATTTTGTGACAGACGACGGTGGGCAAGACAGCAGGAAGCAGCATTGTGTGTGTATTTGCTGCATACGATTTATTGTAAACGATTTGCAATCATTTAAGATACATCGGATCGTATGGTCATTTGTACAATTGTACCTTTTCGAGATACAAATCGTATGGAATGTCAAGGGAAGAATTTTCAAGGTAATCCTATGCGAAATTGGATCTGATACAAATCGTCGCATGTATGGGGGCCTTTGGGGATAGAAAACTGATCTAGAAGTTGTTGAAATAACTTAAGGTGGTGGCTACTGAAGAGATCTTTTACTGTCAAAATACCTTTATATCAATCCAATTATGTAAATTTAAGTCAGGGATCAATTTAGAAACTGCCAATATAGAAATATTGGAAGAGGGGAGAGAAAAGGCTCCTTGTAATCTGATTCATTTATCCCGAACAGTGAGTGTCAGAAACACATTTCAAAATGAGAGAATAAGAGGGTCTATCTGTAGTTTTAACCTAAAGCAGGTCTTGTAAGGGGAAAGGATTACTTATAGACCTTTCAATATCTACCCATGGTTTAATAGCTGGAGGGGAGAGACAATCTTTCATTTGAACCAGAATGCAAGCATGTTGTTAGAGTTCAAGGTTAGGTCCAGCTACCCCCCCCCCCCCCCCCCTTAGACTTAGATTGAAATAGGCGAGCTTTAGCCATTCTAGGTCTTTTACCTTTCCAAATGAAATACAAGATAATTGAATAAAAGTTATTTAAGAAGCGTATCGGAAACAACTACGGTATGGCATGGACAAGGTATAGGATTTTTGGGAGGAGCATCATTTTCACAGAAGCGAGGCACCTTTGGAATGTAATGAAACATGAGATTTGTACAAGACTGTGCAGTCACCAAATCTGCAGCAACTGCATGATTTGATCATTGGTAATTGGTAAATTTACTAAGTGGCAGTTTGTGGGTCCAAAATACAGGATTTACCAATCAGCAGATTTGATGTGGCTTTGTAACCTGTCTTCGATGCCCATCAGTTTTTAAACCACAATCCAGTCACAAACCTGCCACAATACCACCACCAAATAATACATGGAAGCCAAAGGGGTTAAGCAGTGCATGGATCTCTGGGATCTGTGCTGGCTTCTAAACTTTTATGTGAAAAAAGACAACATTTTAAAAAAAATGGCATGGTGGTCACATTGATAACCAGCTTGAAGCCTAGACTGGAAAAATCGGGAAAGAAAGAGTGATTTTAAACTAAGCAGTACAGAATGGCTTTACCAATCAGGGATAGTTGCACTAAAGCAGGGGGACATTCTGTGTGGGCTCCCATCGCTTTAGTGCTAACTAGTCCTAGACCAGTGAGCACAGAACTTGTATCCATAGGAATTTAGGGTTTCATATAACAATTATTCACCAGTCCTATTCTGATAGCACTAGATATATTCATTCCACCCATTTGGTGGTAGTGTGGGACTAATAATTATATGTAAAAGAAAGATTTAATATTCTTCTTTACTGGTGTACTAAATGTTGATATTAAAATTTAACCTCTATATACCCCTGCCTGTACCTTCTAAAATCCTATCTATAAACCTCTAAGGATGAAGCTTAATTTGCGTACGCAGTCATACTATAAATAAAGACTTAGACGTGGAATCTGTGGTTCCAAAGCACAAGTGTTATTCAGGTAAAAGTTCAGACAGTTACACGCAATTGATCAAGACACAATTTAGGCGCAAAAGAAAAATTATACAGACCCAAGTACAGTATCCATACGCAGGCGCTTCCAGACCCGGAGATAGGCATCAGCAAGAGACCCCTAGTCATACAGTGTTCAGCACGAAGACTGAGAACCAGCGTTCATGCACACATATTTATACCCCCCCAGAATAAACAGGACAATAGGGAAGTTTGTTGCTGGTGTCATTGGTTCCCAGGGGAGAAGCATCTGTTACAGCACATTTAACAGGCTAGACCAAATAGACTTTCCCTGCCTCTAACAGCTAGGGATCTTCCTCTTCACGCCCCCTGCAACATCCTAACAGCTGTTCCTAAAATATACATTTTGTTGCTTGTAGGCTCTGCAATCCAGAACTCGAGAATGCATGATGCGATCTCCCCACCGATAACACTGGAATACTGTAAAAAGAGTACGCATCAGTACAACTCCAAACACGACTTGTTTAGCATGTATAATACCTTAGTTATCAAATATCTTTATTTCTCAGCATTTAAACTAACTGAACCAACTTAAATCATACACTTTAAAGCTTATTAAACCTTATGTGTGAATATGTAATGTGTGAGTATTCGGGGTTTGGTATAAAAATGTATTAATGTGTGTATGAGGAAGGGGTGCAGTTAACTTTCACTGAGTGAACATTTTAGCAGTGTGACATGCTGAGTCAGGTAGTTCCACATGCCCACTCTGTGAGCAGTCCCCCCCACCTGTCCCAGAGTTCAAAAGAAAAACTCTTTTATTCTTCCAGTCTCTTGTGTGCCATTTTGCGGCTCGCCCGTATTGCAATTTTGCGTCGCGGATGTATTTTCTGGCAATGTGCTCACGACGCTAGTTTGCATCGCTTGCACATTTTTAAGCCACGCATCCCCCTCATGCTGCCACAGTTTTAAACATTCAAAATATTTAACCTTTTTCTCTCGGGAGCACATAAAACTGATGTGATCCCGGACATTGTCTAACACATTTTTATCAAAACTACTAATTCTGGGTAACGGTCTAACACTCTTCCTCGTCATATTAAACCATAAATCACAATACCTTATTGCATAAGTACCGTACTTAGTATGCATAATATAACGGGCCGATCCGATCGGCGCCTCCATTAGCAGCACATCATTGTCTAACATCTCTACTGTTTGCATGGCTCCCATTCTGGGACAAAATCCTATGCTTTTCAATAAAGATTTAGACTGGTGAAAGACAATCAAGATACTCTCACTTACCTACGGAAGAAATTTCTAGATGCCCCCGCTCACCTACGGAAGAAATTCTAGATGCCCCGCTCACCTACGGAAGAAATTCTAGATGCCCCCGCTCACCTACGGAAGAAATTCTAGATGCCCCGCTCACCTACGAAAGAAATTCTAGATGCCCTCGCTCACATACGGAAGAAATTCTAGATTCCCCCGCTCACCTTTTATCTCTCAGCTCACAATCACACCTAGTGCGGCTCAACTAAAATGCTCAAATATTTTTAAACACTGCAGTCACACTGAGAGCCGGTCCCTAACAAAAATAACAAACCATACACCTGCTCTGTGTACTGAATGGTAAGCTGCTTACCGAGCGGCTAGCACTTAGCCCTTAAAGGTCATACGGTACCTTTAACTGTAGGGAACAAATTACCCCTACCAACAATACACTCACTGTTATACACTTTTTCCTGTGCAGAAAAATAAACGTTAACCCAGATATTGGTAAAAATTGAAAAAGGTAAACCTCAACGGCTTTGATAAAAAACACGTGGCAGCAGAACCGGAAGTGCGTATACGCTTTTGTGCAACCAGCCGCATACACAACAATGCGACTACCGCACAACCGTATAATGACTTTTTAACTGCATACGCAAAAATGCATCTCAGCTGCGTACTCAATACTGCGGCACCCCTCTAAGCGTTAGGTTCTATCAACAAAGGAAAACAAACTTTTTCCTTTCTTGTCCCTAGATTTTAGTCAGCTTCTTTGGCTCACACGAAAACGGATAGCGATCTTTCAGCACAAAGCGGTTACAGGAAAACCCTGTATGTGGCCTCTCCACCCTTTGCTGAGATATCGCTAGATGCATGTGCCGTGTGAGTAGGTAAGTGACTTCACTCGACGAACCCCCATCTGTTGATATTAAAATTGAACCTCTATATACCCCTGCCTGTACCTTCTAAAATCCTACCTATAAACCTCTAAGGATGACGCTTAATTTGCGTACGCTGTCATACCATAAATAAAGACTTAGACGTGGAGTCTGTGGTTCCAAAGCACAAATGTTATTCAGGTAAAAGTTCAGACAGTTACACGCAATTGATCAAGACACAATTTAGGCGCAAAAGAAAAATTATACAGACCCAAGTACAGTATACATACGCAGGCGCTTCCGGACCCGGAGATAGGCATCAGCAAGAGACCCCTAGTCATACAGCGTTCAGCATGAAGACTGAGAACCAGCACTCGTGCACACATATTTATACCCCCCCAGAATAAACAGGACAATAGGGAAGTTTGTTGCTGGTGTCATTGGTTACCAGGGGAGAAACATCTGTTACAGCACATTTAACAGGCTAGTTCAAATAGACTCTCCCTGCCTCTAACAGCTGGGGATCTTCCTCTTCACGCCCCCTGCAACATCCTAACAGCTGTTCCTAAAATATACATTTTGTTGCTTGTAGGCTCTGCGATCCAGAACTCGAGAATGCATGATGCGATCTCCCCACCGATAACACCGGAATACTGTAAAAAGAGTATGCATCAGTACAACTCCAAACACGACTTGTTTAGCATGTATAATACTTTAGTTATCAAATATCTTTATTTCTCAGCATTTAAACTAACTGAACCAACTTAAATCATACACTTTAAAGCTTATTAACCCTTATGTGTGAATATGTAATGTGTGAGTATTCAGGGTTTGGTATAAAGACGTATTAATGTGTGTATGAGGAAGGGGTGCAGTTAACTCTCACTGAGTGAACATTTTAGCAGTGTGACATGCTGAGCCAGGTAGTTCCACATGCCCACTCTGTGAGCAGTCCCCCCTCACCTGTCCCAGACTTCAAAAGAAAAACTCTTTTATTATTCCAGTCTCTTGTGTGAAATGCAAATAACCCAGCTACAAGAGACAGACATAAGATGACACTCTAGTCTTTGATATCATGTCATTGCAGGAAGCTTGCTAATGTAGGTGTGTATTCGAGCCAGACCACCTGTTGTGAGGGCAAACACTGTCCAGGAAGCTTATCTACACAAACTTGTTGTCACGTAGTCATTTGCTTTATTCAGCTAATGCAATCAATTTTGGCATACTGTAAAGTCATTTCTTAAATATATCCTTTATAATACGTAAAGTCATGAAATAGGCTTCTGGTGAATCGCCGTAACTTGCTAATAGTATTATCGCCACATGTACTAAAGTGTGAGTTTATCTAAAATGGCGCTTAGGCGGCCATCTCGCAAAATGGCGTCTTGCGGCCAGTCACAAGATGGTGTCGCTGCGATTCAATTTTAAACTGATCTTGTCTCAGCCAATAATCTAGTTTCGACATAAAGGTCCCAGTTAGCTACAGGTATGTGATTCCCGATTTTAAGGGCTGTCAGGGCATGCCAGCACTTGGAGAACCACAAGTGCCAATATGCCTTGGAAGTCAGGGCAGGCTAGCACCTGTAAAAAACATTATTACAATAAAAATTGGACTCAGACATCATTGAAAAAGTAATTTAATAGATACACTCCCTCATACTCCATGCTCACCTCTATTCTATTATTCACTCCGATAGTGACCTACTTGCCTTTAGCGTTGCGGTCTAGTAAGTGGCAACTGAGTAGTCAAATTAGGCTTTTTATTTTGCCAAGTGGACTGGGATGCCTACTTTGGAATGAATAGGACCTTTCCATTTTGATCTGTTAGTAATAAAGTGGAGATGTTATGCAGAGTTGGATGTACGGTAAGTACTGTTTGAGTACTTACCGTACAGATGTATCTTTTGCACCAGTATACTAGAATAGACTAGTTTCAAACTAAGTGCATGCACAGAGGAGCAAGTGCACCACAAGATGTATACAACTCTGCATACAGGCTAAAATAAACATGCAAGCAATGCAAGGGCAATTATGTCCAACCTGCCTGCAATTCTGCATCAGGCCTTTAATGTGGCACAAACACCAAATGTAATTTTATGGTAACTACCTACTTAGAAGAAAGAAGAATAATGTTCTGTTATAAATGCACTTTAAAATTGTATATTCATAACTTCTGCCACTTTCCAATAGACACACGAAGGACCTAATTGTGATATATTCTGCTCTTATTTGTGCTGCTTGTAAATCTTCTAACTGCCTCTAACATTCTCCCAGAGACATGTCAGATCATGTAAAGCATCAGGTGAAAGTTCAAATGTCATTCAGTCACTGTCCATACTCTACATATATTTAGAAAGGGCTTTGTATAAAGGTATACTGGAGAGCATGATAATGTTTAACTGCCTATTGCCAATCTTGTGCTGACATACAACAGGAAACACATTATTAACTAGCTGAACTTATGTGACACATGAAAAAACAATAGTCAGACTGGGGAATTCTGGTAGAGTCTATGCAAGCCACTGAGGCCACCCAAGTTGCAGACAGGACAGATAGTATTAGTATAAGTAACTCTTTTGTTGGTCTATTTACTAAGATACAAAAGAGTGTGGGAGCAGCTAAGATTTTTCACCTTTATGTTCATTGCGTCGGGCGCACCTCTGGGACTCCCAGGTTCGGGTGCAGTGCGTCTGACAGGCGCCTGTTATAAAATCGTCATTAGCACCTAATCAACTCAATTCTAACGCTCTTAAAGTGATCAGTGACCTTCATTAGGATGTACAAAGAGAGAATATATGGAAATCTGATTCACTAAACCTCATTTATTAACCTTAAAGCAAGTAAAACGAACGAACGAACATGAGTACAAGTTGGGCGCAGTGTGCCTAAGAGGCCACCCTGGACAAACCTACATATTCCCGCAAAATACCCACAACCTTTGTAATTTTCATTCATAAAATTAGCAAAATACACAAAATTGTGAGGAAATAAAAAGAAATACGTACCTTCAAAAGTCGGACGAGTTCGGGCGCAATGAGCCTGGGAGGCCAGGAAGGTCACTACTGCACTCCACGCAGGTGGCGGGAAAACTGACTAGAGGGGTTTCAAACAGCACCTAGAGATAGGAAGGTACTAGGAGGGGCAGGCCCTTGCGCCCCCTTGCAGCGGAGAGGTGAGCAAGAACAGTTTTGTGGCGCCTGTCAGGCCAGCTGCAGGGTTAAGCATAAAAATGGTATACATTTGACTAATATTTGATTTGCATAACCAATGTTTGATGGAATTTCCAGTGGAAAATATTTAGTAATACTGTGAAGAACATGTCTTTTTCATATATTTTGATTTCAGAGCAATATTTT
Organism: Taudactylus pleione; assembly: GCA_031769625.1. Classification (NCBI taxonomy): domain Eukaryota; kingdom Metazoa; phylum Chordata; class Amphibia; order Anura; family Myobatrachidae; genus Taudactylus; species Taudactylus pleione. The sequence goes on along the minus strand of JAUIMM010000009.1, from coordinate 8,600,037 downwards.
TAAAATAAAGTTGTATTCTTAATTTGAAAAATACAATTTGCAAGTGGCAATTAATCGAATGCACAATGTAGATGATAATGGTCATATGTAACACAGAGCTAAACTGGTCCAGTTTCCATAAGCTAATTATTTTACCAGTATGTCTCTGGCAAGAAAGCAAGACAGGCAGGAGAGACCAGTGCACACATAAATAGCAAACAAGTGTATAGTGCAAATAATCTATATTTGTATTGTATTGTAAGCTATTGCATACACAAATACTACAATTTTTCTGAATGATCAATATTTAGATATCTGCCATGATTGTCTAGTGCAGTTCTTAGTTCTCAGTATAAAGTATTGTTATCCAATGTGGCATGTACAGTATATCGTTTTCTTTAATTATACTCTGGAAGAGCATAGCTATAGTGGGTGCAGGGGGTGCTGTCAGTGTTGTGGGGTGAGGTAAAACGCTGGGGAGGCACTGGCTAGTATCAGAACCAGATTTACAGATACATATATGAACCCAAGGGTTCATGTGGGCATTATACAAAGGTGCAGCAGTATATAGTGTTGGACATTTGGTGTGCTTTGTTTAGGGGTATGCAGAAAAGGTAGGCAGGGGAGGCAGTGCCTCACCTGCCATACTCTTTTGACTCCAGAGGTTTGGCTATAAAAATTATTAGAATAATTCAAAGAAGATATTTGTAATATTTTCTTTACATTTTTCTTCTTATTTTTATAGTAATAACTTTGGAGTATACATACAGTAAGTATGACAGGATAGGCTTTACTATCCTGCCTCACCTGACCGCACATCACTGGGTGCTGTTGATATGGGGCCTGGTGGCTTCTTTCGATACCCTGTTCATATCTTCATTAGTGTCGCATTAATGGGGGACACAAGGGGCACTGGCTCTGGGATCCCCTCTCTCAGAGTGTCTAATGCCACCCAACACCTCTGATAGGATCACTGGGGTGATAATCTGCTGCCCACTGTGTGTACTGTCCACTGCTAATAAGAAAGTACAGTGAAAGCCTTAACAGGCTCATTGTACAGACACAGGCCTCACCAGCTACGTGTAGAGAAGGAGGAAATGGCACCTGTGCTCACAGTAATTAGCTCAATATGTATCAAGCTTTCTAAAGAGTGGAGAAATGGACAAATGGAGTTGTCGTCCATAGCAATGAATCAGCTTCTAGCTATGATTTTATAGAATAAACTTGATAAATGGTAGCAAGAAGCTGATTGGCTTCTATGGGTACTGTAACTTCTCCACTTGTCCATTTCTCCCCCTTGATACATTTTCCCCTAAGTTCTTACTTGTGTACTCACTAGGAAGCTTACTAACTTACTTACTTCTTGCTAACTATGAAGTAACTTGATCTGACATCTTGAAGCTGCTCATACCCTTAGTACACTACAATTCCACTATAAAATGGATTCAGTATGAAATACCAGGTGGCTGAATAGCCGCCGTTTCAAATCCCGATACCGGAAGCCCAAACACTGAAGATCCCAACAGAGGTAGTAAGTATACTATCCCTAACCCTCCTTCTTTGGTGCCTATCTAACCTCCCCCTCCCCTAGTGCCTAAGCCTAACCCCCCCTTTCCACTCCCTAAACCTAACACTCCTGGGGGGTGTCTAACCCTAGCCCCCCTCCCTGTATCCTAACCCTAACTCTGCCCAGGGGGTGCCTAACCCTAATCTCCCCCCTGGGGGTGCTTAAACCTAACCCCCCATCCCCGGGCAATACTCACCGGGGTCGATAATTACAGATGCCGGTATCCTGATCTCCTTTGGGATATCGGTATCGCATTTTGCTGGGCGGCGGGATTCCAGCATCATTATTTTGGTGTCCGGCATCCCATCCGCCGGCAATTTAACTACAACCCCTATACAATACCACTATAACTTTTAATAGCAACTCTCCCTGCATCCATTTGACATGTTTCAATGGGTAGGATATAATTACTATAGTTCCAAAGGGTGCAGATACTTTGGAGTCAACAGCTGATAAAGGGCCATTTTCACTGTTCAAGCCCCATGTGTCTACTGTATGTGAGTTTTTCACCATTAGAAGGAACATGAAGGGAGGGAGGGTATAGTGTACAGCATTGTAGGCCCTACCCACCTGTTCATGTGAAAAAGATGTAAATGGCAAATACAATTAAACCTTTGGATTTATTAGTATTTTCAACAAAATCTATGTTTAAACATAAAAGTTATGATGTAAAGCGAGGATTAATCAACAGAAACTTGAAAAAGACAGATTTCAACACATAAATGATCATTATTTGGTAAATCGTACATTATGAATTAATGAATTAACACATATGTTTGCAAAATTTCTTTATTGAGATTTGTTTTATAATTGGCTTGAAGTCAATGGTTTTCAGGATGTCATTTTCCATGTACATGAGTGAGAGACAGCAGATTGTGTTGCACAGCTGATTCTTTTTAAGTTTCCATTTTCAAAATGAGCATTCCCCTGTATAGTTGGTCACCATCATGCACATGAACACTCTGAGTGCAATTTCAACCAGGGGCGTCTTTAGAGAGGAGGGGGTCCGTGTGCATCCCACTGTCACGGGCCCCCTCCTCTCACCCCGGCGGCCGGCAGCCGACTGACGCAGCAGATCGGCCACCAAAGAATCAGTAGACTTTGAGCACTACAGTGTGTGCAGAGTCTACTGCGCATGCCCAGATCACCGGAGAAATGGCGCGGCCACCGTTTTCCTGGCGATTTCGTCACAGCGCATGTGCAAAACCCTGGAAATATGGTCGTGGCTGTCATTCTCCAGCGTTTTTATCAGCGCAGGGAGACCCGATATGGTACCTCGGAGAGGTAAGTTTTAGATAATGTGGGTGCTGGATGTGTGGTGCGGGCCCCCTCTCTACCCAAGGGCCCGTGTGCACCTCACACTCTGCACCCATTATAGATACGCCCCTGATTTCAACAATGGGAAATACAGATTTCAAGTTGCTTGCAGGGAGAGTCTCACATTTTTCATCAAGAACCATGTCATACTTGAGATGCTTCCATTCATTTAGAAGAGCACCATAATCAAAGTCTTTGTCATGCACATTAGTCAGATGCTCACATTTTGTTGTTTAGCTCATCATTAGAACCAATTGTTTTCAATTGACTGAAGCAGCTGTACACTTCATGTAAATGCCCACAGCCCCAGCCCGCCCCTGCTCGAAGGCCTCTAGAATCGTGGGGCCCTGGACAGCTGCCCAGTGTGCCTAATTGTTAAGATGGCCCTGGGAGGATTCAGATGTGTATGCTAATACATTCGCAGCTGCATCCCGTACGCAGCTGCCGTGAGAAAATATGCTACTGTTACAGCCGTCTACAAATGTACTGAGACACCCTCGCAGATCCAAGCAACTGTATACAATTGCGCAGTGGTGGTCGCAGAGTCTCCAATAATCAACCATCTGATTAACCCTATGGTCGCGGTAGCTGAGACGCTGGCACCATATTTTTTCTTACAGGATCGCAGATGTACGTAGTTAAAACGCCCCGAAAAAAACACGTTTTTGCCAACACTCCGTTACCTCCCACAAAACCTCCCCTGTCCGTCAATCACTTGCTAATTAATCCTCACTACAACCGTAGTCTCAATTGATGGCAACTCAATCACAGCGTGTGCACATTGCGGCTAAGACGAATGCACAGTCCATCGATAATCGCTCAACTGCGTGAACATTGGAATAGTGTCGACATCTGAATTAGGCCCTATATTATAGTAGTCTGCTCTAGTGTATATTAGCTGTAACAATAATAGGAAATGACATAATTGGACTCTTAAGGCAAGCATTATGCATATGTATATATGGGAACGTATTGCTCGCTAATTGCAACTGACAGCTATGATATTTTATGTGTGTTTAATAGGATGAAGGGCCACTGAGCAGGGTTAAAGTTACTAATGACTACATACATAATTATCGGAGTTGAGGAATTTTTACATTTAAATATTGTGAGCTAACAGTCCTGCATATTACTGGGCATAAAAGAAATCAGTGCTAGGAATTTAGTGACAATACTTTCACAAAAATATAAAGAGCCTTATCCTGACCTACACACAGGTCCGAATGTGGCTGCATTCTGAATGCAAATGGATGCAATCAGAATTCTAGTGTAACTACAGTATATGCACATAATGTGAATGTATTTTTGTGGTCGGACCACCACACTTTGTTTACTTACACGAAACCAGCCATCATCATAATCATCATCGCTTCTTACATCTACCCCAGGTGAAGTGCAGGAGATCCATCTGAACTTGGCTTTCAGAATTCATACACATGGCTTCAGAAAAGTGAGTAACTGTGGCTACACACCCACACACTAGTTCTCTTATGTACGTTTCCATTGTTACCACCCAATTACCATCAAGAAATGCCCATTTATGGGCTGCAGAGAATATGGCTGAAATACGTACCACTCTGAATTGTGCCTATGGGCCTGATTCAGATTTGGGATTACAGTAAGATAGAGCAAGTAACTGTGTACCTGGACAAACCATGCAAGGGGCATACTTATCTACTCCCCAAGATGGCCAGGAAGCTCCCGAAAATCGTCAGGTGCTCCCGACCACCCAGAAAAGTGGACAATACTCCCAGTCGGTCACCACTCAACCGCACCCCCTCCGAAGTCATCCACTTGAGGGCGGTCTGGGGGGAGAGCAGAGTAACGATTTGCGCTAAATTGCATCATTGTGGCTCCACCCCCTGCTTCACAACTCCGGTAATCTCGTAGCAGGGGGCGGGACTAAGATGATGGGATTCCGCCCCACTCCACCCCCAAGCCGTGTCACGTACCAGCCATGCCCCTCCTATGCCACGCTGCGCCTCCCATCGCTGTGCTGACCTGGCTGCTCCCTCCGACAATGTCTGTAGCTGTGGCAAGGGGTGCGAATAAATACAGTACCTATTTTTTTGCATGAGAGGTAAATACTAGCTGCTTTTGCATGTCGCTCACAAATGCTGGAAAGCTTTATTTTTACCCTGCAGTTTAGATTTCAGTTTGGACCATTCCTCCCAAATATTGATCTCTGTTGCAGTGCAACATGGTTTTACCAAGATGCACAGTTACAAGCTCTTTCTTACTCTACTCAGGCCCTTACTCTAATCAGGCCCTATGTTCGCAAAGATGGATATTTAGCCCATGATGAATCGCAGTATGTGAAAAATCGCTAGATACGGCCGCACTCAGACCTACTTACGTCTCACAAAAGCATTTAAAATAAATAACTATGAAAAAAAGTATGTAGATTTGTCTTCACTTTACACAACATCATTATGAGCATCTAAAATGTACACAGTATTTGATGGACAGAAAAACTAAGTTCAATTTTGCATGTACTGTAATATATTTTATTATATATTGGAGAGAAGTATGTTTTTTTTTTGTTTTTTTTAATACTGTTTGGCATTTTTAAAGCGTTAGTGGTAATTAACCCTTTGCCTCACTCCTAGAAAGATGTTAAAAAAACATTGTATTGCCCGCACACAGAATTATATGGTTGTGGATAAGGTCAGACAAAAGTTTCACAGTAGGCCACATGCAGAGCAGTCTGCCCATGACTGCTCACAAGATCAATGTGATTTTAACAATTGATTTTTTGGTAGTTGGAAGGGGCTCACACAAGGTGACGGTCAGATTAGCTGGCTAAATGCCATGTATTTGGCTAGCTAAACAATATAGACTTTTAAATGTGCTCTCTTGCAATCAAACTGGGATTGTTATTTCCACCTCACTAAATATTAGCATTGCTGACCTGACAAAGAAGAAAATATAAACAAGATAAAGCGAGCTCCTATGGTTATAATTTAAACATACTCTAAAAGTTAGTGACTGGTAGTCTCATTTCTGTATCTCTCCAAATGTTTGCAGAATTAGAATGTTAGTGGCTGGTAGTCTCAGTTCTATACCTCTCCACATGTTTTCATTAAAGGCATTTGCTAACTTAACTTGCACAAAGAAAGCTTCATTCATTATTTGCTCTGTCCTGACCTCTCAAGGGAACAGCAATATCCGCTGTTGCAAGGACAACTGCAGCTCCCTAAGGTTTATTGCACAGCTCTCAATTTTACACAATGGCATATGAGATCAAACAAGCTAACTTTCCACCAGACTAACCAAAGACAGACTTTCTTTGCAGCCCAAACATCTCATTTAAGCCAGATAGGTTATCTGCACTCATTTCTAAAAAATTTGTTTTGAACGGCTTCCCTATTGTGATGATTATTTATTACCTATACTGTATTTACAGGGAAAAGTTACTGTCAGACTGTTATTTACAGTAATACACAATACTGTAGCGAATAAACAATTTGCTATGATTGGTCAGTTACCGTACCCAGCATTCACCCAGCACATAGACATCAATCACATAGTTGTGCTCAAGATGACTTTAGTTATGTGTTTCACTGTGTTCATTTAAGTGGTGTTTTTAAGGTTTTTTTAGTCTCATATATTGTTTTATGCCTAGATGCAAACAGTATGCTCTGGGATTCATATAATTACTATCTACTGTACATATAAGGGTCAATTAAATTAGGCATAACTAGGTTGCACCCACAATTAAGTGTGGCTATATCCACACTTACGGTACCTCCGCACTTGTGAATGTTTGTTTGTAGCCCCACTGGGAACTGTACAAAAATCGACAATTCTGAGGCAGGATCGAGCCATGAGGGGGTGTTTCTATGATGATGCAATGCCATCTAACCTCCCCCTCGCATGTAATTGAATTGACACCATATATTGATATTGGATACTTTTACTGATCAACAGGGATTGAAAATTTAATTTGGGGAAACATTTTGTAGGGATGACTAACATACAAACTTTCTCTGTTTTTGAACTTGTGACAAGGATGAAATTACAGTAGGTGTAATAAATCACCATCTATTTTAGACATACAAGCACGTATGAAAACAGAATAGAAAATGAAGTCTGCACCAGCTCTTTGGGGATGCATCATGTCAACATTGTAAAAATTTTGACGTGATAGAATATTGACTCATTGTCACTGCTGATCTAGTGATAACTTACCTACTCCTGGTGACAGCAGTGTCTCCAGTGGTCTCCAAAGTTCCGATGTTACGTGTGGAGCATTCCGGCGAAGATTTTTAATGGGCGGTGTCCCCAGTAAGTATTATTCCCCAATCACTAACTCTAATCCCTACATCTTCCCTGAGTGCCTATCCTTAACCCCCTTCGCAACCAAACCCTAATCTCCTCCTAATGCCTAACCCTAAACCACCAGTCTAACAGCCTAACCCTAATGTTGACATTTCTGAAGATGATATTGTAAACATCTCAACATTCTGAGGATGTCAAAATGTTGCCTGTAGACATTTCAACAATGTCGACATAACTGTCGACATTGTGGTGTCAACATTATTATTCCCGAGTTTGTGAATGTCCACCTTATGATTGCATCCCGTTATATGGATTTAACTAATTCTAATTCAGGCAGATTGATATAATTTGGCTGCATGGTGCCTCTCTATGGCAATATCCTGCATGAGACCCTCTGTGTATTCTGCATGAGGGGGAGCTACCGCTGGAGTCCCAATGACCTCTTATTTGCACTGCTGGAGATCAGAATACTGTCCCTGGTAGTTAAAATTCGAATGCACCCAGGACGGTGCCCCTGGTTTAGAGTTAGGGTCTTGCTACAAGACCCAAATTATTTTGAGCTTCAGTTTATGTACAGACACCCTGACAATTGAATTTGCTGATACAATCCAGAATTCACATTTCCATCAATGATAGCAAGCTGTACTGGTCCCATGGCAGCAAAACAGCCTTAAACCATGGTAATGCCACCACTACGTTACACAATGGGATGAATTTCTTGGAATGCAGTGTATGGAATTTCCATCTCAAAAAGTACAGTTTTAGACTAATTCATCTACAGAACATTCTTCCAGTAGTCTTGTGGCTCATGTAGATGGTCTTTAACAAACAGTAACTGGGCAGCAGTGTTCTTTTTGGGGAGTATTGACTTCCTACTTGATGTACTACCATGCAGGCTAGATTCGTTCCGTGTGGTTCAGTGTTTGCCTGATAGTGTTTGCACTGACACAGGTCAGTGCAAGACAACCCTGCAGAGCTTTTGATATAACCATTGGATTATTTGTGATATCCCAAAATATTATTACTCTTTGTTGTTGGATGGTGAGCTCATGAGGATGGGTTGGTGGAGGACAACATTTTAGAAATTGTTTTGTAACCTTCCCCAACCTTATGAGAATCTACAATTATTTTCCAGAGGGCCGCAGAAATCTACTGGATAATTAGCATATATTCAAAAGCTGTGTGGTGAAGACAAGGCTTTGATGTTAAAGACTTTAGTTTATGTTTTTTTTATAAATAGGCCAAGGTCATTCAAACTCACATGGGATTGTCATTCCATTGCTTGATAATCCTGACTAATTATCCACTTTAATGGACTGATAATCCTTTTGCTGACATGAAATGTAATTTTGGTAATGTTGGTTTATTTTGATCAATAAGAATTAAAAAGTGAATCCTTATGTGTTATTTGATATATTGGAATCACATGATCTAATTTTATGATTCAAATGAAGATCTGAATAAATTTCATGTCATATTTTTGCCATATATTTAGAAAATTCCAAAGTTTTCACTAGAGATGTTGTGGTCCGTATTTCTGAAATCCAAACACACCAGAATTTCGGGGTTTTTAGTAAATCCGGGTCAGGGTTCGGATTCACTTTTGTGACCTGGTTCAAACAGAGATCCCAATTCAGAAAAACTGCCAAAGTATACAAATCCCGCGATCGCACGGCAAGACATTAGCACGTCCACTGTGTCTTGGCATGCGATCGCGGTATGTACTTAGATGCCCACCAGCCTGTCACAAGATGCCCACTTTCCCTTAGTAACACACTGCATGTCAGGAAGTGTATTAAACAATTGGTAACATCGGACCCATACGCTGCACTTATGGCTGACTATACCCTACCGCAAGCACTGCGAGTGCTGCTGTGAGTAAAACATCCATCTGACGTGTCTGATGACACTGCATCTTAATTACGCACACCCCTGAAATGGCGTTCAGATGCACAGACACGACCGAGTTTGCACCACCACACCCACCGTTTCCATCGACCACCCCCTGTCACCACCCACAAATGGCTCATCCTGTCACTCATTCTAGCGAGGCGCCGTTTATGTACAAGGGGAGATCGTTTCGCAAAGTGCTAACGCATCCTAGCGAGTGGGTCTGAATCGGGCATAGAGTCCAGGTTCGGAACTGTTGCTGGTTCGAGCTTGTATTTAAAAAACTCAGGTTTTGGATTCGGACATTTTAGCTGTTTTTATCGATTTTAATCGACTGATAACGATTTTTAATCAATTTTTATAAAATTTTTCTGAATCCAAAACCAAAACACGAAGATGAATCCAGGTCCAAAACCAAAACATGGGGGTCTACCCACATCTCTAGTCTTCGCAAACTTGCTAGCACCAATATAGGTGCACTTACTGTACTTTGACCACTGCTCAAACATTGTGGGCCTGATTCAGAGGTGGAGGGTAATGCAGCCGCGGCTGCGTCTTTATGCTAATTCTGCAGTTTATGGGATGGCAACCGGCTGCGACACTAATCCACCGCTATGCATAATAAGAAACACTATCAGTTGAACAATCGAACTTTGCACCAGCTCTATGGGGAAGCAGATTGTCTGTCTGAACAAGGGAGCAAAAATCAATGCATTTGTGGCAAAAGCTATAGTTGCCGACCACGGCACATGCCCACGACATGCCCACATTTGGAAAGTCATTCCCCTGTTACCACTCAGGATCACCCACTCTGCCTCTCTCTGAGTCTAAATTCTTTCTGCGGCTTTTGGCGGTAACCAACGGGATGCATGCACAGTGTTTGAATGAGATTATATATTCAACAGGAAACTATGTAGATGGAATAAGACAATAGTCTTCCAAACCAGGACTGTCAGAACACAGTAAGCCCAGTAAGCACGGGAGGAGAATGCCATACTTAAAGGACACACCTGTGCTGAAAGGTGGAATGGGAATCGAGTTATGTAACATCAATGCTTTGGTACTGATTTTCAATGTTTTTGCTATGGATGGTGAGATCACAATGTTTCCTCTCCAACAATGGTTTTCTTCCAAAATCTTTATTCTGATTGGGTTCAGTGGCTGTGCAGCCCATCATACCCCTTCCATCTGACTCAAGACTGCAACACACAGCTACATCAATCACCTTACCGCTTCACCAATCAACATTTGCTGTGTCCAACGAAGGGGCGTGGTCAGATAGCATACTTTCATCTCTGTAGCCTAGAACCCAGGTACCCCCTAAGGTCCATTGTGTGATTACTTTTTTTAATCATATCCAAAGTTTCATACTGCATAAATAAGCCCAAAAGGGATTGATACCTTATCGTATTGACTACTGTTTATCTGCTTTCAAGTGTATCCTGCTATATTCAATAAAACCTACTCTGGTTTGGAATCAACATGTGGACTAACCTCTTTGCTCACATTCACTACGCACCTGCCAACTTGTAGGCATCTGCCAATATATTATACATATGTCATTCAAATAATGTATTTTTACTATGTTTTTTAGTGTAACATATTATGTAGACCTAATGTGAAATATTAGGCCATTGCATCACAAAACATTAGCATAAATGTATTAATTGTTTTAAAAATAATGGTGGAGATTTGGTTTAGCTGTGGTGGCACACAGGGGCTTTGTACACTAGTGCTTTTTCACCCAAACAAAAAGGTGCTAACGCTTACAGCACTCACTTTACTCCATGCTAACACAATTAAATGAATAACGAAAGCTCATCCCTTAAATGGGAGCACTCACGCTGAGAAAATGCTGCATGCTGAGGGTAAGCTTTTCTGCTTCGTTGGAAAAGCACTATTGTTCAAAGGGCCTACAGTATGTGGCATCACCCATAAAAATATGGATCCTGCCATATTCCTGCTATGTGTCAATGTGCTACCGACATGATGCAAAAGTTTCATCATTATATCCAGTATTAACATACAGTAGTTGATGATATACCATGTGAGTTGGAGTTTGAGTGTTTATTTCAACTTTTTTCCAAACTTATATGAAAATACTGAAAAATAATTATACAGACATTTTTCTTTACCCCAAAATGCTTTAAAAAATTAAATTTGATGGAAAACACTTTTTCAAAACCTCCAGTACTTTTCCTATGCCCACTATCAGCCTTCTATATGGTCCTGCTATCTCAGGGCCTGATTCAGCAAGGAACGCAGTTGCTAATACACACACAATCAGTCGATTTTTGCGTTCTGCGCATGAATATGTATCGCAATGCATTTGCGCAAACTAGCAAATGTGATGGGAACTGTGATTGCAGAAGCTACGCAGACCCAGAACAGAGTGATTGACAGGAAGTGCCGTTTGTGGGCGGGTGAACGCATTAGTGTCAGACCGTTTCAACGTCGTTGCAGGGGCGTGCACAAATTATCCACTGCGTGGCCATAAGCAACCATAGCACTGATAGCATGCGTGGTTGTTTGCAATTTCTGAGTAAGGTCAGGACTTGTGCAAGTGTGCATATGGGTCCGATGTTACTTGATGTTACCGATTGTTTCACTATGCTGCCCTGGTATCTGGATGTGAGTAAGGGGAAGTGGTCATCCTTCTGTCTGGCTGCGTTCGCAATGTGGATGCAAACATTTAAATAGCACCACTGATAATAGCAACTGCAGTGCATGCGTATAAGCAGAATAGCGATCCGTAGTGAATTAGGCCCTCAGTTGTCACTTTTTTGAAGTCCAGGATGGTTTCCCCACGTTTTCATGCACTTCTCCCAGGTCACATTTTGTAGAGAAGTCACACAACCTTGCCATGTGTCCCTCCCATTGCCACTTCTAATTGGATCTCGCATTTATCAGGTGCATACATTTGTGTGATGTCTGTGAGTTTCATGAAACAAACTTGCTTTCGCAAACTCACTCCTAATTGAACTGACTCCCAAAAATTTGCAGTGAAAGAGTGCATGAATGTAACAAAATGATTAAATGAAATGGCAACATTTTGGAAACTGCTTCATTGGAAGACAGCAATGCGTAGGTTTAATAAAACTTCTAAAAATATCCCATATCAACCAATCAGATTGTTTGTATAATTTCTCAATTGCATTCTAGAAAATGGTAGGAATTATTTATCTGGTTTCTATGTGCAATACCTACATTTGTTTGATTTAGAAGCTTTAGTGAATCTACCCCAAGTATTTTTTTAATTTATTTTAGTGTAATCATTTTGTGAGCTTGGTTTAAATACAAAGAACTGTGAAAAGCTGTACACAATTGTTTTTTTATTGTTTATATTAAATTCCACTCTGTTATTTCAGGACACAGATTGGGAAGCAACGTGTTAGCACTGATGTAACAAAACTAGATGAGTAGCAACACATTATTCACAGTGTATATAATCATTAACTGAATTATTCTCAGTAAATTTTCAAAATTAAAATGTTTTTGTGCAATTAGTAAAAAAAAAGTTTATAGTTTCTAGAAAGAAATGTTAGAACTTTGCAAGCAAAAGTCCCCAGAAGAGCCATAATTGTTTTATTTCTAATGCTGGGCATACACTATACAATTTTCTGTCAGATATTTGTCCAATCTGTCTGGTTGGAATGAAAACCTGGTAATGTATGGGAGCAAATGACAATCGGCCATTTGCTCACAAACACTGAAAAACAGACAAAAATGGTAGTTTAGACAAATTGGTTAAAACACACGAATTTAACCAATTTTTTAACAATTTTTTTTGTTAATTTTCCAGCATTTAAGACCATATGAGCGACTGTCATTTGCTCCCATAAATTACCAGGTTTTCATTCCAACCAGCCAGATTGAACAGATAATTGTATAGTGTATGCCCAGCATTACTTAGCAACCTTGGCTAAGTCTCTATGAACAAAATAAAGTAATTAATACGATATATAAGCATCCAAAGCTTCAATTTTAAGGTTAAAAACAATATATTGTATTCTGTACTTACATTTGCTAGGCAGCTGAGCACACAGTTATATTTTATGACTAGTATATTTAGAGTAAGTGGGTAAATGACCTTTCACTGTATTTGGTTTCTTTTTCCTTTTGTTTTTGTTTATGGCTGCCCATACACTCAGTCCTTTGGTTAACCAATTTGCTTGCGTACTACCAAAATTGTCTACAACTGTTGTGTGACAGGACAACAGCCTTTCCTGACCGTACAGCCTATACATGCTTGTGTGTGTGGTCACTGACCTTATTGAGCCCCAGTATCTGTACAGCCTAGCGACCATTATCAGGCTACAGTACACTGGACATAAATCTAGTTTCTGGAAGTTTAGAGCAGGGTATCTGCCTTGAATAGACAGTTTAATACATGACTCATATAATGATTGAATAACTTTTTGATATTAAAACTGTGCAGCTATTTTATTTCAGTAATTGGTTTGAGATCTTATGGACTTTTTTCAAAGTCAGTATAAATGGAACTAATGCTTTATTACCCATAACACTAATTAAATATTAATGGTCATTTGTCTAGTACAAGTTAGACTAGGTAGACATGAGACGATCCTGGATCGTGACCTACGGGACGGCTGATGTAACAATACATTGGTCTCCCTTACACACGGAACTATATAGCGTGCGACTGCACAATATATCGTCCAGGGGCCGCATCCAGGAACATGTCATCGGCCTCCAGATTGTCACATCTGCTGTGCAGAACAGCAGATGTGAGGACCCCGAAACCTGTGGGCAGGAGCGTGCAGGTATGGGAACCCACTCTTAGACTAAAATGACTTCTGATGGATTGCTATAGTTTACAGGATATAATGCTATTTGCATTCTGTTGTTGAATTCTATCTTATTGTATAAACCTGTTTGTCCCTAATATTTTTCCATCTGTGATCCAGAGAACTTTTTCGCAATGCTCAGTAACACACTCCAGAAAGTAGTCCATAAACAATGGTAGACTTGATCTCTCTTTAACATTCACAAACAAAACTAATTATTTTATTGCACACACAGTGATGAAAAATGATGCGTAACATCTGTCTGCACTGTTACTCACAAGACAGACATTTTATTCGGTAAAACACAGGAACAGACACTTTTAGCAGCCAAACATGTTTTATGTCATTGTGTAGCAAGGCTTTTATTAGATAACTATACAACTGAGTCAGCGTGTGCAGCTCCTTCAGCAGACATGTCTGTGAAATCACACACTTCACAGGAAAACATATTCATATAGCATTTCCTCATTTGGGACTAAAGTCTTGGCTCCTTGCCATATGGCATGTATCCTTCCCTTGTCTTGCACACATTTTCTTTTTCATTTTTTGTTCTGCTGTAATCAATGGTGTTTCACAGCATATTAAGATAATCTCCTTCCCAGTTGAATTATTCTGTCATTATGTAATGTAATGATGTAGGTCGTAGACTTGGAAGCCCCCTCTGGAATGTTGGATTTCCCTATTGCTTCGCCTCTGTATTTCTGTGACACCTACAATTGTCTCAAACTGACTACTAAGCTGTATACTGTTCAGTGACTCAGAACATTCCAAAACTACTATCTGCATGGCTATAAGTTCTCTGTGTGGGAACAGGACAATGATATTCCGGAAAGAGGGGGTATTGAAGTTATGAAATTGAGACATTTCTTTCCATTCATTGGACAGAGGTATTGCTTTACTGGAATATTATGGTAACCTGGAGGTTACTGGAATTTGGCATGTTCAGACAACATCAAATCTTATTTTGGTCTGGAAACATAAATGTGAAATAAGTCTAATATTCAACTAAGCACTTATAATCATTTGTACTGTCTAAAAGCAATACACATTATATAGAGCACAGTGACAACACTCAAGATGCAGAAGTCATACAATAAATACAATTTACTAATAGGTTTGTTATTAATTATTGTTATATTTTATTTATAAGGCACCCCAAGGGTCCTGTAGCACTGCACAAGGGTATGAAACTGACAACAGGACACATGAGAACAGACTGATACAGACAGTACAAAAATTCACATAGATACCTAAATAAAATTTGCATTTATCAAACTTATGTAGAGAAGATAAAGATGAAAGGACCCTGATCATACAAGCTTACAATCTACAGACAATACAGATGGACACAATGAGGAGAAGATGACAGACTGCGGAGATAGGGGGAGGGGTGTTAAGCTAGGAACAAAATATTTCAAGGGCATGCATGGAGGCTAGGAAGTTGGATGCCAGCCTGATGGAGCAAGGGAGGGTGTTCCTGAGGTTATCAGCAGCCCAGGACAAATGTTGAATGTAAAAGTGGGGACTAGTAATCAGGGAAGAGATGAGGTGGCAATCATTAGAAGTGCCAAGACTGGCATGAGGGAGTATGTGAAGAAATGAGGTGGGACATGTAGTGAGGAGTGGCAAGCTTGAGAACTTTGAAGGTGAGAGAGAAGTTGTCATGACCTGCCCTTGAGGTTTCCAGTCAGAGGACTGAGAGTCAGGGTGACTAAGTGGGAAGGCAGCAGTAAATGAGGAGGAAGTACATATGACTTCCTCATCGGCTAATTCCTGGTGTTGACGAGACTTGACCAGAGGCGGGGAGTCTAACTCATTGGTGGTTGTCACCAGTGACCCCTCTAATTGGGATATGAGTTTAGCTGCGCCCAATGAGCAGGTCACTGCCCCCTGATCAGGGACCCAGGAATTAGCAACTGACAGAGAGATAAGAAAATACAACTGAGAGGCTGGAGATTATCAAAGGTGAATATCAGGAATTAGCACTGATGTTAGTAATACAGAAGTATATTGGTAGAGACCGATGTAGAATATCACTGGAGAGTGTCGGTAGTGACCGATGTTGAATACCACTGGTAGTGACTGATATTGAATTTGACTGAAGTGACTGATGTTGAGTATCACTGAAGAATATTGATAGCGACCGATGTTGAAGAATATCGGTAGTGACAGATGCTGAATGTCACTGGTACAGCAGTGACTGATGTTGAATATCTCTGAAGTGACTGATGTTGAATATCACTGAAGAATATTGGTAGTGACCTATGTTGAATATCATTGGTAGTGACTGACAGAGTCGTAACTAGGGTGGTGTGGCTGGTACACCTGCACAGAGCGCACATGCTCTGTGGGTGGAACCGGCCGCCTCCACCCACAATTACCCCCTCTAATTCATCTACAGTGGCCGCTCGCTGCAATGTATAATAGTAACTGTGTGCCCGGCTCCTTCTCTGCACCGCTACTAGTACAGATAACAGTGGGCAGCTGCCTGCCCCCTGAGCTTTGCCCCCTCCCTGTATGCTGTAGCAGCTTCAAGGACTGGGAGAGACATTATGACGTCTCTACCAGTCCAGTCCCAGAGTGCCCTGCGCTGAGGAGCCGTTCCTTCAGCATTCAGCTGCAGTCCAGTAAGTGCAGAGAGGAGGCACCAGCGGAAATGGAGACTGGCTTACTCTGGCTCCCACAGTGATGTAGGTAAATGTTGAGAGACCTGGGGGGCTTTATACTGTGTAGCATAATGTGTAAGGGTGGAGGGGGGTGAAGTTGTACAGTGTGACATAGTGTGCCAGGGTGGAGTTGTACTGTGCAGCATAATGTGTAATAGGGGAATTTGTACTGTGGTCATACTGTATGAGGGGCATTACTACTGTTTGGCATAATGTGTAAGGGACTACAGGTATGTAGTGTAATGTAAATAAGGGGCACTACTGTGTGGCATAATGTGAATGTGGGGTACTATAGTGTGGCCACACCCTTTCCCTACGAGACTATGCCTTTTTTTGGCCTGAATGGTTACTGAACGCACTGTCCCTGTTTACATTTGGGGGTGCACCAAAGCACTTTCTGGCACAGGGCACCAAAATGTCTAGTTATGGCTCTGGTGGCTGATGTTGAATATCACTGAAGTGACTTATGTTAATTATCACTGATGATATCGGTAGTGACCGATGGTGAATATCACTGGAGAACAACAGTAGTAACTGAAGTAAAATATCACAGAGACTGGTGAATCTTACTGAGGGTACAACAGTGTGGAGCCTGGAACAGAGATCCAAAGCTAGCAACTACTGGAGAAGAGAAGTTGTTCAGGTGACTTCCTGTTTCCTGAAGTCCTGCTTTATACTCTTAGGTAGCCAGTAGCCATCCATTGGAGGAGAGAGTCGGCTGAGACTAGGCTACCATTGGTGGAGGGTGGAAGCCGGCACCATGGTGAGTAGCGGCCAATCCCATGCTGAATCCTGACAGTACCCCCACCTTTTAGGGTAGACTCTAAACACCTTGAAGGTTTAGCAGGGAACTTTTTTGTAAAAAGCACGAATAAGCTGCGGAGCATGAACATCAGAGGCTTATATCCATTCTCATTCTTCTTTGCCATAGCACTTCCAGTCAATCAAATACTGAAGGTGACCCAAATGATGTCTGGAATTAAGTATCCATTCCACCTCAAATTCAATCCCACTTTGAGTATGAACCTGTGGAGTGTTAGATGGAGTGTGATGGAATTGATTGAGAACTAAAGGTTGAAGCAAGGAAATATGAAACATATTAGATACCCTCAACTGGGAAGGTAATTCAATTTTGTATGCCACTGGGTTCACTACGTTTGATATATGATAAGGACCATGAAACGTGGAGCTAGTTTCATGCTTGGAACTCTCAATCTCAAATTCTTGGTGGAAAGCCAGACCCTATCTCCAGGTTGTAGAAGAGAAACAGTCAAACATTTGCGTTTATCAAATTTCTTGTAGTTTCTAGATGCTTGCCTTAATGAAGAATGTATTTTATTCCAGATATCGGAGAAAGATTCAAGAAGACCTGAGACAGCAGGTACTTGAAAACTCTGGGTCATGAGGATGCTTTCCAAAAACAGTGAAGAAAAGGGTAGAATTCGTGGATGTGTGGTAACAATAATTATGAGAAAATTCTGCCCAAGGCAACAGATCAAACCAATCATCTTGAGAAGAAGATACAAGTAGTCTGATGAATGTTTCCAATTCTTGATTAATTATTTCTGCCTGTCCATTAGTCTGCAGATTATGGGCAGAGGAAAACTTTAATTTTATCTCACAGGAAGAACACAAGGCTCGCTAAAACCTAGACACAAATAATTGTACACAACGGTTAGGCATGATTTCTTTGGTTAGGCCATGCAGACGAAATATCTCTCGTAGAAAGACTTTGACTAATTGTGGTGCCGAAGGAAGACCAACCAGAGGTATGAAGTGAGCCATTTTAGAAAATCAGTCCACCACCACTCAAATCATATTGTGACCCTTGGAAGAAGGTAACTCAGAAATGAAGTCCATGGATAAATGAGTCAACAGAATCGTTAATGGTCATAAAGGACCTACTGCTTTTCTTCGAACAGATTTGTGCTGACCACATTTTGTGGTCAGTAACCAGTATTAAGACAATAAAATTACTGAACTGCAAATAGAGAGGCATGGGCCCAAGTAAGTACTTTTTTATGAAGATTTGTAGCCACAAAAACTTAGCCAGGAGGAGGAGCAGAATAAGAAGCCTGTTTGAGTGTCTGGAAGGCAGCCACAGTGGATGGGTGATGAGCTCGAAGACGGGAGACATCCTCTCTTACATGAAGACAGTGAGACTGGATGTCCCTTTAAAAAATCGAAATATCATCCAGATAGACCACTACAGTATGTTAAAGAATATCCCAAAAAATCTAATTCACATAACTCTGGAAGACTGCTGAGGCACAGTGGGGCATACTAAGTCCAAAAGGCATCACAAAATACTCGAAGTGGCCATTGCAAGAATTGACGCAGTCTTCCATTCGTCGCCTTTATTTAAATCAGGTTGTAGGCCTCTCGAAGATCAAGTTTGGTAGAAATGGTGGCACCACACACCTTATAGAAGAGTTCAGAAATGGGAGGAAGAGGATACTGATTCTTCACAGTGATCTTGTTTAATCCATGGTAGTCGATATAAGGCCTAAGGCCCCCTTCCTTTTTTTCCACAAAGAAGAAACCCGCTCTGGCGGGAGACGTAGATGGCCGAATGAACCCTTTGTTTTCTCTGATATAATCAGACATGGCAGCTGTTTCTGGGACTGAGAGTGGATAGACATGACCACATGGTGAAACCTTCCCAGGCACCAATTTGATGGCATAATCCCACGGGCAATGAGGAGGTAGTTTATCAGTGGCTTGTTCACAAAAAGACATCACAAACTTCTTGGTAGAGCTCGGGCAGCTGAGGGCCTTGATTAGAACTTTTACCCACAGATACTGGAGCTGTGTGAGAAGAAGAGATCTCAGGAGTAGTTTGAGGAGTCCTTAAAGGAACTATTCTAGGAAGACATTTCTGGTGACAATTGGGTCCCCATGCCAGAATGTGCATGATAGACCAATCAATAGTGGAACTATGTATCTGGAGCCAAAGTAACCCAAGAACTAGAACATGAGTACACTTGGGTAGCACTAGAAGTTCAATTTCTTCCTGATGTAAAGCACCAATACTGAGCGAAATGGGTAATGAAACTGACTTTATGGTACCTCCCAGGACAGTACTGCCATCGACGGTGGAGAGGGCAAATGTCTGTGCAAGCAGTTTAACCAGAATCTTAAATTCACGCACCAAAGTTTCTGAGATAAAGTTACCTGCTGCTCCAGAGTCAATTCAAGCATTAATTCTCTTAGTGCTGGTTGCAGCACTGATTTTGACAGGCAACAAAGAATCAGCTAAGTGAGAGGAATTAGATAGGACCCCCAACCGGATGCTCCTAAAACCGGTCAGGGTCTTCCATTTCTGGAGAGATGAGGACAAGCACCAATGAAATATCCCAGAGTGGCACAGTAGATGCAAAGCTTATCACGGATACGGCGAGTCCGCTCTGCTGTAATCAAATGAGAATGGTTTATCTACATAGGTTCATCCTTAGGTGGAAAGGAAGGATTCATATTGGTAGACATAGGACGATCTTTGCTATGATCCTCTCGCCACTTACTTGACTGTCATTCTCTATGACCAATCAATTTTAATACAGAGAGAAATTAATTCTGAGAGTGAATCAGGTAGGTCTCGCAAAGCCAACTCTTCTTTCAAGTTTTCAGACAATTTATGTAAGAAAGCAATCCTAAGAGCTCCGTCATTCCATTCTAGCTCGGATGCAATGGTTTGAAACTGGACCATGTACTGACCCACCGTGCGTGAGCCCTGGTGAAAAGAATATCAGAAGAGGCAGAAATAGACCTGCCTGGTTCACCAAAGATCCTTTTAACAGAACAAATTAATCCTCATAATTGGAGACTAAAGCATCCGCACATTCCCACAAAGGAGAGACCCATTCCAAAGCAGATCCAGAGAGTAAAGAAATAACATAGGCTACTTTTGATCTTGGTGTGGAAAAATTCTGAGGCAAACATTCAAATAGAATCTCACACTGGTTAGTGAAACCATGGCAGAGTCTAGGCTTCCCCACATAATGTTTAGGGGTAGGTAATTGAAGACAAGACTTTGGAGGAGACGACACAGGAAGAGAATTCACTGGTACAGTTATGGAAGAAGTTGGAACCACTGAAGCTAGGAGGGACTGAATAGTAATTAATTGAGTAGAAAGTTCCTGAAGATAGTGTGCCACCTGCTGTTGAGCTGCTTCTTGATTCTCAATACGAAAGGCAAGGTTCTGTTTTGCTCCAACACCTTGGAGACCCTCGGCATCCATTTGGCCTGAACAAACTGTCATGACCTGGCCCTTGATTTTCAGTCAGAGGACAGGGAGTCAGGGTGGGAGACTAGATGGGAAGGCAGCAGTAAATGAGGAGGAAGTACATATGACCAGTGGCGTGGAGTCTAACTCATTTGTGGTATTCACCAGTGGCCCCTCTAATTGGGATATAGACTTAGCTGTGCCCAATAAGCAGGTCATGGCCCCCTGATCAGGGACCCAGGAATTAGCAACTGACAGAGAGATAAGAAAAGACAACTGAGAGGCTGGAGATTATCAATGGTGAATATCAGTAATCACTTTTGTTAGTAATACAAAATTATATTGCTGGGAGACCGATGTAGAATTTCACTGAAAGTATCGGTAGTGACCAATGTTGAATACCACTGGTAGTGACTGATGTTGAGTATCACTGAAGAATATTGGTAGTGACCAATGTTGAATATCAATAGTGACCGCTACTTTGCATCGCGCAATCCGATGTGCTAAACTGCACATTCTCTGATGCACATAATGCACACACATATAAATGAATACATACTTACACATGGATGCTCATTTGTATATAGTTGCTAATTCAACACACAGACGTACATATGTGGACGCATATGTGTAAGATGGTTCCCATTCACAACAGTTACTAGCCAGAGTTATTATAGGTATTTTTAACTAATAATTATTAATATAATATGCACTTAAATGAGATCTAAGGTTTAGAGCATAGTGGACATGTCATGTTTGGTATCATACTAAATCCCTGTTTATTTGCAGACTCCCGTTCCTATAGGCAAAGGAGTCGCATCTTGCATCCGCTAGTTATGGATGATAGGGAGTTATTGCATTGAATGTTAGTATCTATATGCAGTGTTGTAGCTAATATTAACCAGTTGTTCGGTGGGAAACTACACAAAGAGACCTTTGGAGAACTGAGACACTCTGTAAGGTATATATGCAGTGACCCGACCCCAGTGTACAGACATCTTCTTTGATGATCACAGACTTCTGGATTGATGACTGTATACTGGGACCAGTGCGCATGCGTATGTATCGGCTTGTACTATTATTGATTGCTTTTTACTCTAATTGTTAAATCTTTCACCGTGTTACTTTTTCATTACATAAATAACTTTTTGTGCTTTGGAACCACACGATTAGACTGGAAAGCAATTCTTTCTTAAGCGACTTGCAACGCTAAATAGCGACTAGCGACTAGTAGGAATCAATATGACCGATGCTGATTGTGACTGGTAGTGACTGATACTCAATATCAGTGACTGATGTTGAATATCACTGAAGAATATTGGTAATGACCGATGTTGAATACCACTGGTAGTGATCGATGTTAAATATCACTGGTAGTGACCGCTGTTGAATATCACTGAAGTCACTGATGTTGAATATCTCTGGTAGTGACTGATGTTGAATATCACTGAAGAATGTTTGTAGTGACCAATGTTGAATATCACTGGTAGTGACTGATGTTGAATATCACTGAAGTGACTGATGTTGAATATCACTGAAGAATATCGGTAGTGGCCGATGCTGAATATCACTGGAGAACAATAGTAGTGACTGAAGTAAAATACTACAGAGACTGGTGAAGCGTACTGAGGGTACAACAGCATGGATCTTGTAACATCGATTGAAACCTAGCAGATACTGGAAAAGAAAAGTTGTTCAGGTGACTTCCTGTTTCCTGGAGTCCTGCTTTATACCCTTAGGTCCTTCCATTGGAGGAGAGAGTCAGCTGAGAGGTGACTAGACTACCATTGGTGGAGGTTCCGGAGAGGTGAGACAGACAATATGGCTAAGCACATGACCGCCGCGGGAACTCCGATATGGAGGATTGCGTGGCAGTCAACAGGGCCCCGAGGTAATATTTAGCTTGTCACCCGCCGCCACACTTGACATCTGACCGCGCAGCTAGTCAGGGGAAGCCGGCGCCATGGTGAGTAACGGCCAATCCCAGGCTAAATCCTGACAGAAGAGACTGAATTAATACTGAGTGGTATAGGGAGTCAGTGGAGTGACAAACAGAGAGGGACACCAGAGGCATAATGACTAGATAGGAAAATGAGACAGACAGCAGTGGCAAACACAGGATTTCTAGAGGGAGGTTTAGTGCCCAGAGTTTACTGTGCATGCACAGAACGCCGGAAAATGGGCGCCGTATCCATTTTCCTGGCGTTCTGCGCATGCGCAGTAGACTCCAGGCACACTCTAGTGCCCGGAGTCTACTAATGCTACGTTGGCTGGCCAGCAGCGTCAGTCGGCTGTCAGTCACCAGAGAGAGAGGAGGGGGTCCCGCACGGGGTGTGCACACGGGCCCCCTCCTCTCTTAAGACGCCCCTGTATGAACTGGTTAGTGTATTATTATACAGTATTAATTATTAACCCTATTGATGGCTTATAGCAGTGCACTCATATTAGTGCATGTTTTACAGAACTCCTAGTTGGTGCACAGATGTATTTTTACTGGCTGATACATGTTAAATGATCCAGGTGGTGCTAATTGATAAGAACTAGTAAAATTCTATTGAATTACTATTAGTAATGTGGTCATGGTATGGGCTGAGGAGGGGGGTTTCAAGGCAACCGGACCCCCCCCTTGCGTTTGTCTATGGACAGCAAAGTTGAAAATAGTCTGGAAAGGGAGGGGGGAGTTAAGAAATCTAGAGAAAAGCATATTACAATAATTGAGATGTCAAATGATTGGGGCATGGATGTTTTTGTAGCTTCCAGGCATAAGAGGGGTTTGATTCTGGAAATATTGTGGAGGTGGAATGGCAGGATTGAGAAAGGCACTGTATATAGGGAGAGAAGGGAGAGGATGGGCCTTGTACCATCCAGGATTAGATGGCTGATATACGGGAGATGAGGAGATGACATGGAAGAGGACAGAGGGAGACAGGTCTTGGGAAGAGAGGTAAACTTGGGTATCATCTTCATAGAGGTGGTAGCAAATTCCAAAAGAACTGATAAACTTGCTGAGAGAAGTCGTGTAGAGAGAGAAAAGATATTACTATAAAATCTATGCTGTTTTTATGTTAATATGAAGTTTTTATTTGGTAAAACTCATATACAGTACAGTTGCTTACAAAAGTTTTCAAACTTTTAAAGGGCAACAGATTTGTATATATTACAAGACACACAGACAGTAATTTATTGCAAACCAGTAGGCTCTTAAAGTACATGTTGAAACTCATAGTTCAGATTTAAAAAAAACAATGAAAGGTCTTGCCATAACAGTTAGCTTTCAATTAGCTATTTATCTGTGAATCAATAAAAAGGTTACTTTATGTGGATAAAAGACTTCTTAATTCAAATAACATAGTGTGAATCAGAAGAAAAGCTGTAAAAATGAAGACAAAAGAGCATTCTTAGAAAATTTTAAATAAAGTTCTAGGCACGCACTAAGAGCTTGGATATCCCAGTGAACACTTTTTGATCAATTGTGAGGAAAGCAAAGCTGCATCAGACCACCCTGGCTCTGCCTAGACAAGGCAAAACTCAGCATCAAAGCAAACTTGTAAGGGAAGTAACCGAGAGGCCAACTATCACTTTGTAGGAGCTACTGTACAGGGTTTAGTTGCTGAGACTGGAGTGAAGGTGCACAAATCAACTATATAAAGAGCTCTGCATAAAACTGTCCTGTATGGGAGGGTGACAAGAAGGAAGTCAGTACTGAAAAAACCACATCAAAGCACAGAAAAAAATCAGAGTGACCCAGCTAAAATGTGGGATCATGTTTTGTGGTCAGTAGAGATGAGCGGTTCGGATTCCTTAGAATCCGAACCCACCCGAACATTGGGAATCCAAGTAGTTCCAAGCGTAGCGTAGGTCTTTGATTCTATATAAGGCGCTGCAGATGGGACTCTACGCCATTTACTTGTTAAGAATGCTGATGTATGCTGCGCTTAACTCTGATGTAGAGGCTGTGCTGCTTAGTTAATGTGTATATAGGGGGGTGCATTCCAAAGCTGTAACTAGACTTTTTGGTGCCCTGTGCCAGAAAGAGCATTGGCGCCTCCCTCATTTTTCAAAGGGACATAATGCACCCCAAAAAGGGCCATGGCTTCATGGGGAAGGGCCAGGGAAGATATAGGAGAGGCTAGGAGATGCAGGGGATGAAATAAGAGTAAGCTACAAGCAAAAATGATAATAAACAGAAATCTGACAGGCCCAAACAGCGCCCCCTGACCTGTGGTGCCCTGTGCGATGGTACCGGCCGCACTACCCTAGCTACGGCCCTGGTGCATTCTACTGTTCTGTACTCTGCTTTATAGGCTGTTTCCAGACACACTCACAAGTCACAAGTGGCTGTGCTTCTAAGTCAATGTGCATAGGGGGTACACACTGTTCTATGCTGTGCTGTACTCTACTGTATAGGCTGAGTCAACACTCACAAGTGGCTGTGCTGCTTATTCAATGCGTATAGGGGGTGCATGCTGCTTTATGCTGTGCTGTACTCTGCTGTCCACACTCACAAATCACAAGTGGCTGTGTTGCTTAGTCAATGTGTATAGGGGCTGCAAGCTGCTGTATGCTGTGTTGTAATATGCTGTGTCCATACTCCATCAGTAAGACATTCACGTGCATATATAAGCCCTGTGGCCCCACTTCACACTGTTTGAATAGAGCTGCGCCTACAACATAAAATAAATAAATATATATTTGTATTGTTTGTACTGTTTTGTGCACTTTGTTTTGCTTACGTGCATATATAAGCCCTTTGGCTCCAGTCCACGCAGGAATATAGCTGCTCCATGAAAAAAAAAATTGTAATGTTTGCACTGTTTTGTGCGCTTTGCCCATGTGCATATATAAGCCCTGTGGCTCCACGCAGGAAAACAGCTGCCCCATCAAACAAATTAATAATTGTTTTGTTTGTACTGTTTGGTTTGCTTTGCTCATATGCATATATAAGCCCTGTGGCTGCAGTCTACGCAGGAATAGAGCTATGACATAAACAAAACATTGCATTGTTTGTACCATTTGTGGTGCTTTGTACACGTGCTGCATATATAAGCCCTGTGGCTCCAGTCCATGAAGGGATAGAGCTGTGACATAAAAAAAACAAATTGTATTGTTTGTACTTTTGGTGCGCTCTGTTCACGTGCACTTATAAGCCACACAATGATCTGTGAATTGAAAAATGGTTTACGTAAAGTATCAGCATTGTTTTCACGGCACCCCTAAGTATAAGTTTGTTATTGAGAAATTCAGAAACAAATCTAATAAAATTGTAAAGTTAATTAAATTGTGCTTATAATGCCATCGTTAGGTTCAGTTATGTGGTGGTAGACAGGTTTACACTTCTGTTTGTTCATGTTATTGCATTAAATTGACCATATATAATTTGATTTGGTTCTGGACCACCAACCTGAGGCACCCCTGCAAGTGTTCCAAGGCACCCCAGGGTGCCATGGCGCACAGTTTGAGAATCACTGGCATAGAGGGTCTAAGTCAGGGCATCTAAAATAAAAAAAATATATACAGTGCTAAAGAAAAAAACACATCTAAAGAAGGGATAGTGTGGTGCAGAAAAACAGAAAATTGCCAATATGCCATTCACCACATGCAGTGGCAAGGAAAGACTGAGGCCTTGGTCTTTATTTATGACTTGTGGTGGTTCTGCAAGTGTCAGTGAGGCTTCTTCCTCTGCCTCTCATGACGATGTAAGATCTTTTCACTCAGTGTAGAAGGTGTTAAAAAATTGAAAACCACTAAGGCAATAGAAAAAACTGTGCTTTCAAAAACAGAAATGTCACACATCCCTGAGGAGAGTCTAAGTGTGTCCACGAGTATGATGTGTGAGCCTGACCTTTCTTGTACTCACAGAGAAGCCACCTTCTACCATTTCTGTTCCCTCTGCAAATGTGGGAATGAGCAGCACAAATATAGCTGATGACATAGAAATTGAGGCTGCCACCGAGGAAGTGCAAGAGGATGAGAGGGATATTTGTGTAGCTGACACCGGCACTGATGAGGATGTTGAGGATGAGGATGTTGTTTGTGTAAGTGAGGCACCAGTGGAAGCAGCTCTTGTCCATGATAATAAGAAGGCCATTGTCATGCCTGGGCTTAGAACCAACAAATGCACCTCTTATATGTGGAATTATTTTTACCCAAATCCTAACAACAATTGTCAAGCCATCTGTAGCGTTTGCAAAAGCACGATAAGTAGAGGTAGGGATGTTATCCGTCTAGGAATCTCCTCCCTGTTACATCATTTGCAGCAAATTCATGAAAAGTTTTTGACAACATCAAAAACTGGTGCTAAAAAAATAACAACAAGCAGTCCAACATCAGCCCTCTCTCAAGTTCAACTAGATCCCAGCACCTGCAATCTCTATAGCCAACACCTTTATCCTCAATATCCACCTTCCTTATCCATGATTCCTCATAAGAATCCTTCAGTGCTGCTGGGGGTGGATCTTTAATCCAGAAGGGGACCAAGAAGACTACTATTTAAAAAACAACAACAACTGACTGTGAAACAATCCTTTGCAAGGGGAAGCAAGTATGACAGCTCTCACCCAGTTGCAAAATTTAAAACAATATTGTGAGCTGTGAGGTGGTGAAAGTTGACTGGAAATGAGTGGAAATTAATGTTATTGAGGTTAAAAATACTCTAGGAACAAAAGAAGGCTTACATTGTGTGATTTTAGTTTTTTTGCCAATTTTTGGAAAAAAATCCAAAACCAAAACCGGTCACGGTGGTTTGGCAAAACCAGCTGACAAATTAGAACCAAAACCAGCAAAAATGGTCCGGCACACATCTCTAGTGGTCAAGTTGAGATAAAAATGAAGCCTATGGCTCCAATTCAAAAAAATATGTAGAGCAAACCTAAAACTGCCCATTCCTCAGTGGGGGTGTCAGCATCATGTAGTGGGGATGCTTTTCCTTAGTGGGGACTGGGCATCTTATTAAAATTGACAGACCAATAGATGGTGAAAACTACAGGGAGATATGGCAAGGCAACTTTTTTCAGTCCATTAGAAACTAAAGCTTGGGTCATCAGGCCAATGATCCCAAGCAGAAGGCCAAAGAATACTTGTGTGGTTGAACAACAAAAAGTTGAATTTTCTACTATAATCACATCAATGCCCCGATCTTAATACAATTCAGAATTTGTGGCACTATTTAAAAACTGCAGCCAACAAGGGTCATCCAACCAACCGTACAACCTGGAGCACATCTGCAAGGAACAATAGACAAAAATCACTCCCAAACAGTGTGCAAACCTGGTAGATACTTATCCCAACAGACTTAAAGCTGTTATTGCAACAAAAAGTGGTTCTACCAAGTACTAGTCTGCTGGGGTTGAATACTTATAAAAACATAATTTTCAGATTTTATTTATAAAAACAAAATATGCAGACAAATAATGAACTATGGGCCTGATTCAGACCCGTTCGCTATTTGCGGTCGTTCGTTCAAAAACAAGGGGTGGCTATTCAAATGATCCGTTCGCAAATTGCAGTCTGTTCACACCTCTAAGTCTGAACGAGCGAGCAAAACATACGCTCGTTTATTTGTTAAAAACGCCCCCTGGCCGCTCGCACCATACGTCATGTCCGCTATTTATTAGATTAATCGAGTACATCGCCCAGCGTATGAACTGCTCGCTATTCTTGTGGTTAGTTTTTGCTACTACAATCTTGCGAGCAGTTCTGGCCATAAAATAACCCAGTGATGTGGTCAATGACGCTGCTGTATTAATTATGCACACCCATAAAACGCCCGTTTTGACCTTTAAGCACGCCTGCGTTCGGATCTCCACTCCCCATTTTCAAGCACCTTCCCCTGTTACGACCCACATACGCCTCATTCTGTCACTCAAAATAGCAGGCATTCGCTATATTGCGAGCACATGAATTTCGGCCGCACTGACTGGTTCGCGCATGCGTATAACGATCCGTACGCATGCGCAGATGTGCGAACATCGCTCGGAACGAGCGTACTGCCGCTAGCGAGTGGCTCTGAATGAGGGCCTATGTGTTTGAAAATGTACTGTAAAAGCTTCCTATATGTCAATAAAGATATTATCTGGAAGAATCCGTGAAAGTGTCATTTTTACTACAAGCAAATCTTTTAACTTTTTAGGAGGTTGAATACATTTGCTAGTGAGTGTGTGTGTGTCTATAATATATATATATATATATATATATATATATATATATTAGGGGTGTGCACCGGCCACTTTTCGTGTTTTGGTTTTGGATCTGGATCTTTCTTCGTGTTTTGGATCTGGATTGGTTTTGCCAAAACCACCCTTCCGTGTATTGGGTAATGGGTTTTGTGTTTTAGATCTGTATTTTTTTTAAAAAAAGCATAAAAACAGCTAAAATCACAGAATGTGTTGGTTTTTCTGCTCCTATGCTATTATTAACCTCAATAACGTTAATTTCCACTAATTTCCAGTCTATTCTGAACACCTCACACCTCACAATAGTGTTTTTATGTCCAAAAGGTTGCACCGAGGTAGCTGGATGACTATGGTAAGCGACACGAGTGGGCGGCACAAACACGTGACCCATCTAGGAGTGATACTGCAGTGGCAAACAGGATGGCAGTTTGAAAAACTAGGCCCCAAACTGTACATAATGCAAAGAAAAAAAAGAGGTGCAAGATGGAATTGTCCTTGGGCCCTCCCACCCACTTTTATGTTGTATAAACAGGACATGCACACTTTAACAAAGCAATCATTTCAGCGCCAGGGTCTGCCACATGACTGTGGCTGAAATGATTGGTTCGTTTGGGCCCCCACAAAACAAGCTGGCAATTAATCTGTCCCTGCACAAACTGGCTCTACGGAGGCAAGATGTCGTCCTCATCCTCCTCATCCACCGATTCCTCACCCTCTTCAGTGTTGTGTACATCCTCATCCTCACAGAGTATTAACTCGTCCCCACTGGAATCCACCACCACAGGTCCCTCTGTACGTTCTGGAGGCTGGTCTCCCTGGAAGAGTTGATAATTCATTTTGATGAACATCATCTTCTCCACATTTTGTGGAAGCAACCTCCTACGCCTTTCGCTGACAAGGTTCCCGGCTGCACTAAACACTCTTTCAGAGTACACACTCGAGGGGGGGCAACTCAGGTAAAATAGAGCCAGTTTGTACAGGGGCCTCCAAATTGCCTCTTTTTCCTGCCAGTACAGGTATGGACTGTCTGACATGCCTACTTGGATGCTGTCACCGATGTAATCCTCCACCATTCTGTCAATGGTGACAGTATCATATGTAGTGACAGTAGACATGTCAGAAATTGTTGCCAGGTCCTTCAGTCCGGACCAGATGTCCAAACTTGGTCCTGCCTGCCCTGCATCACCGCCAGCGGGTTGCTTAGGATAGCTAAGTTTTTTCCTGGCAGCCCCAGTTGTGGGAGAAAACGAAGAAGGAGCTGTTGACGTGTCACGTTCCGCTTCAGGTGACAGTGTGTTCACCAGCAGGTCTTTGCACCTCTGCAGGCTTGTGTCGGCCGGAAAGAGAGACACCACATAGGCTTTAAACCTAGGATCGAGCACGGTGGCCAAAATGTAGTGGTCTGATTTCAACAGATTGACCACCCTGGAATCCTGGCAAAGCGAATGAAGGACTTCATCCACAAGTCCCACATGCCAAGCGGAATCGCTCCATCTTAGCTCCTCCTTCACTTTCTCCAGCTGCTTCTGCAAAAGCCTGATGAGGGGACTGACCTGACTCAAGCTGGCAGTGCCTGAACTGACTTCACGTGTGGCAAGTTCGAAGGGCTGGAGAACCTTGCACAACACGGAAATCATTCTCCACTGCGCTCGAGTCAGGTGCATACCCCCTCCTTTGCCTATGTCATAGGTGGATGTATAGGCTTGAATGGCCTTTTGCTGCTCCTCCATCCTCTGAAGCATATAGAGGGTTGAGTTCCACCGCGTCACAACCTCTTGCTTCAGGTGATGGCGGGGCAGGTTCAAGAGTGTTTGCTGGGCATCCAGTCTTTGGCACACAGTCGCTGAATGGCGAAAGTGGCCAGAAATTTTTCGGGCCACCCAAAACGTCTCCTGCACGCCCCTGTCGCTTTTCAGAAAATTCTGCACCACCAAGTTTATTGTGTGAGCAAAACATGGGACGTGCTGGAATTTGCCCAGATGTAATGCCCGCACAATATTGGTGGCGTTGTCAGATATCACAAATCCCCAGGAGAGTCTAAGTGGGGTAAGCCACTGGGCGATGATTTCCCTCAGTTTCTCTAAGAGGTTGTCGGTGGTGTGCCTCTTACTGAAACCGGTGATACACAGCGTAGCCTGCCTTGGAACGAGCTGGCGTTTCTGAGATGCTGCTACTGGTGACGCTGCTGCTGTTGCTGCGTAAGGTGATACATCTACCCTGTGGGCTGTCACAGTCATATAGTCCTTAGTCTGCCCTGTTCCACTTGTCCACATATCCGTGGTTAAGTGGACATTGGGTACAACTGCATTTTTCAGGACACTGAGGACACTTTTTCTGACGTTTCTGTACAGTCTCGGTATCGCCTGCCTAGTGAAGTGGAATCTAGACGGGATTTGGAACCGGGGACACACTACCTCCATCAATTGTCTAAATCCCACTGCACTAATGGCGGATACCGGATGCACGTCTAACACCAACATAGCAGTCAAGGCCTCAGTTATACGTTTTGCTTCAGGATGACTACTGTCGTACTTCATCCTCCTCGCTAAGGACTGTTGGAGGGTCAATTGTTTAGTAAAAGTAGTGGTGTTCCTACTTCCTCTCTGGGATGATGAACGACACCCAGCAGCAGCAACAGCAGAAGCGGCAGCAGTAGGCGTAGCAATGCAGGATCCTCCGGAGGAATCCCAGATAGGAGAGTCAGTCATGCCAGTGACATGGCCTGCAGGACTACTTCCGATCCTGACTAAGGAGGAAATTGACGAGGAGGGAGTTGACGGTGTGGTTTGCAGGTGCTTGGATACAACAGGACAACAGGATTTAGGTGTCCCTGGACTGTTTACGGTCTTAGCCAAAGTTTCTGAACTTGACAGTGACTTATTATGAACGCGCTGCAGGTGCCGTATAAGGGAGGATGTTCCTAGGTGGTTAACGTCCCTACCCCTACTTATTCCACCTTTACATATGGTACATATGGCAAGACAGTTGTTGTCCGGATTTGGATAGAAATATTGCCAAAGAGGTGGAATGTTTGGTCTTCTGCCCAGGCATGACCGTGATGGGCTTTTTCATCCCACGGACAACAACTGTCTCCCCCGGAGCCTGATTTAAACAAACCACCTCACCATCAGAATCCTCCTTGCCAACTTCCTCCTCAGCCCCAGCTACACCAGTATCCTTATCCTGTTGTACTTCAACAGTGACATCTTCAATTTGCATATCAGCAAATGGACTGTGGGTGCTCCTTTCAGCACTTGCAGGGGGCGTGCAAATGGTGGAAAGAGCCACCTCTTCCCGTCCAGTGCTGGGAAGGTCAGGCATCGCAACCGCCACCACACTTGGACTCTCCTTGGGGATTTGTGATATCTTCTTAGAACGCACTGTTCTTTGCTGTGCTTTTGCCAGCTTAACTCTTTTGATTTTTTTAGCGGGAGGAGGGCTTCCATCGTCACGTGAAGCTGAACCACTAGTCATGAACATACTAGTCATACTAGTATGACACACACTAGTCATAGTGAAAGACCTTAGCGGTTCCTTGCCACTCCGTGTCATAAATGGCATATTGGCAAGTTTACGTTTCTCTTCAGATGATTTAAATGTTTTTTTTAAGGTAATTTTCCTGAACTTTGTCATTTGGGATTGTATGTGGCTTCTACTATGACATTGGGCATCGGCCTTGGCAGACGACGTTGATGGCATGTTATCGTCTATGTCATGACTAGTGACAGCAGCTTCAGCACTAGGAGGAAGTGGTTCTTGATCTTTCTCTATTTTATTTTTATCGGAGAAAGTTTGGTCCTCCATTTGTTATATCGATTTGATATATACGTGCGGAAAAGGCGCACACAAACACAGAAAATATTTTTTTATTTTTGCTGGAGAGTAGTGCACTTTGTGGGTTACACCACCCTTTAAGAAATGAGCCAGCCGGCTCTTTACTTATGGGACACAGGCGCACGCTTGGCGCTGCTCCTTTGTTGATGCACGTGCGGCTACTGCGCACACAATTCACAAACACAGAAAATATTTTTTTATTTGGTTTGGAGTGTACTTTGGGGGTTACAGCACCCTTTAACGGTCAAGCCAGCCGGCCCTTTACTTGTGACACAGGCGCACGCTTGGCACTACTTTGTTGATGCACGTGCGGCTACTGCGCACACAATTCACAAACACAGAAAATATTTTTTAATTTGGTTTGGAGTGTACTTTGGGGGTTACAGCACCCTTTAACGGTCAAGCCAGCCGGCCCTTTACTTATGACACAGGCGCACGCTTGGCACTACTTTGTTGATGCACGTGCGGCTACTGAGCACACAATTCACAAACACAGAAACTATTTTTTTATTTGGTTTGGAGTGTACTTTGGGGGTTACAGCACCCTTTAACGGTCAAGCCAGCCGGCCCTTTACTTATGACACAGGCGCACGCTTGGCACTACTTTGTTGATGCACGTCCGGCTACTGCGCACACAATTCACAAACACAGAAAATATTTTTTTATTTGGTTTGGAGTGTACTTTGGGGGTTACAGCACCCTTTAACGGTCAAGCCAGCCGGCCCTTTACTTATGACACAGGCGCACGCTTGGCACTACTTTGTTGATGCACGTGCAGCAACTGCGCACACAATTCACAAACACAGAAAAAATATTTTTTTTTTTAGCACTTGGGAGGAGCACCCCTGATGGACAGAGCACCCCCTGGACAACACTACAGCACCCCTTTAGGACTAGGACACTGCACAGGACTTTGGAGTGGACACAGCCCCTATGGACAACTGACTGCACAACACAGTCCAGCCAGCCCCTATGGACTTTGAAGTAGTGGACACAGCCCCTATTGACAACAACAACACAGCCAGCCCCTATGGAATTTGAAGTAGTGGACACAGCCCCTATGGACAACAGCAGCACAGCGCAGCACAGCACAGCACAACACTACTCTGCACTACACTACACAGCCCAGCCAGCCCTAACTCCCATCCTTCCTCTTCACTGTCCACAGCCGAGTGAGAAAATGGCGCTGACGCGGGTACCTTATATAGGATCCAAAACCCGCGAGACCCGGAATGCGGGATGATGACGTTTTGCCTCGATTTCAGATCCGAGTCAGGCGGGAAAAGTCGAGCCTGACTCGGATCGGCCTCGGATCGGGGGCTCGGGGGGGGGTACGGATTTCAGAAATCCGAACCCGCTCACCCCTAATATATATATATATATATATATATATATATATATATATATATATATGTATATAGAATGCAGAGAAAACGGGCGGCACTGCAGGACTTTTCCATAAGCAAAATTTAATGCTATTAAATTTTGCTTGTGGAAAAGTCCTGCAGTGCCGCCCATTTTCTCTGCATTCTATCGTTCTATTCCGAGGAAGGCACGCAGGCCATTACACACAACGGGACACGGGAGTGCCGGACCGATTGGACTCTTATATATATATATATATACGTATACATACAACAATAATACACTGTGTTCCGCTCCTAGATAATATTTTAAAACAATAAAACAGATATGTACAATAGTTGTGGCCGCTCTCCTCTGGATGACCCAATTCAGATAAAGATAAAGAGAAGGAGACAAAAAGAAGCTGCTCACAATGTAGTATTTCAATTCCTTATTGATGCTTCTCATAAAAACATTCTATATTTGTAAACCGGACATAAGCTTGCTTGAAGTTTAATTCTATCAGAACAGCATGTTATTATAATACAGATGCACTTTATAGGTCAAAGTTTAAACTTGGAAACAGTATAACAGTATAATACCGATCTACATTTTAAAAGAACTTTTGAGTAAATGTCAATAAATAAAAATAATAAGGTCACCCTCCTGCTTGATTTGTTTTATTCAACAATCGATGAATAGTACAGAGTGCCAAATAGACCTCATCATAAGTATGTATGTATGAGGGCTAATTATAAAGTATTGAGACTGATTTTTTTATTTAGATGACTCTACAGGATCTGAACATTGTTCTTTTTCAAAGTAGTGTCTTTCACATTTAATACATCAACGATTCAGAGATGTGCAGTAGACAGTTTTGTGACATCACTTTTAGTGTTGCAGCTGTGGCATTTTTCACTTCATCTATTGAACTAAGAGAACTTCTTTCCGCACAGTTGTTGTTTTGTCCCATTAATTTCAGTCAGTGCTGCCAATGCAGCAGCAGCAGCAACATGTGATTGGCAGGGGCGTATTTATAATGAGTGCAGGGTGTGTGGGACACACAGGCCCCTTGGTCCAAGGGGGGCCCGCACCGCACACCCTGCACCCATCAAACGTACCGCTCCGGAGTCCCACGTCGGATCCGGTGTCTGCGCCTGTAAAAACGGCTGGCAAATGGCCGCTGTGGGCATTTTCCCGTCGTTTGCGCATGCGCAGTACAGGGAAAAATGTTCGCCACGGCCATGTTCCCAATGACCTGTGCATGCGCTATAGACTCTGGGCACACTCTAGTGCTCAGAGTCTATAAGTGCGGTGCTGGCTGCGCACCGCTCAGTGCGTAGCCGGCCTCCGGATGGAGAGGAAGGGACCCATGTCGGAGACTGCAAACGGGCCCCCTTCTCTCTAGAAATGCCCCTGGTGGTTGGGCATTGCCTTGGAGCAAAAAACACTGGGCCTGATTCAGACCCACTCGCGAGCGGCTGTCCGCTCGCAAGTGGGTCGATGGTCTGCACTGAGCATGCGCACGACGGAGGGAGCTCCGTCGTGCGCATGCGTCAGACGCGACGAGTGAAGGACTTTCCTTCGCTCGTTGTGTCTGATCAAAGGGGGCGTGCTGTTGATGTTGATTGACAGCACGCCCCCTTTGGTGGGCGTGCCGGGGGCGTGCCTCCCTGATGGGGGCGTTCCCAAGGGAACGCCTACCGTCAGAAGCCGGCCCACTGACATCACTAGTGATGTCAGTGGGAGTGATTTTGGCTCTGATAGAGCCAAAATCACTCCGGGCCTTGCAGTTGAGAAACTCAACCGCAGGCTCCGGCTCGCAGTGGCGATGGTCGCGACCATCGCGGCCATCAAACTGCACGCTCGTATACGCTGTGGGTGGTGACCCACAGCTATACGAGCGTCCAGGAGGACGCTCCATAATTATGGAGGGCGTCCCTCAGTCAGAGCGTGCGCTCTGCTCAGAGAGTACGGCTCTGAATGAGGGCCACTGTTTCTTCAGCAAATGTGGTAATTTCTTCCTCATGGCTCCACGCAAATGAGTTTTCAGAACGATTGCATAGCAGTCACCATTAATTGTCTGTCCACTGGGAACCCAAGGCTCAATTCAGACCCATTTGCTAGATATGTTTGCACGCAGCGAAATAATGCAAATCCGCGATCGCACGGCAAGGCAATAGCACGCCCACCAGGGGCAAACGCAGGATTTCCAGAGGGGGGTTTCCAGATGCTTGAATGGAGAAGCCTATTTAACAAATATTGCAGCGGTACTTGTACCACCCAATAACTGTTATGACATTGCTATCTACAGATGGTAGTAACAGAGTAATATATTTAAAAAATGTGTATTATTGTTGAATAATGATTTTGTAAATTGAGTAAAGGCTTTCAAATGGGATGCGGTCAATATCCCTAATGTGGGGATTCCGGCGCTCAGAATCCCGACCGCCAGAATCCCGAAGGTAAGTAGCGGGGTTGGGGGGAGGGTTAGCGTTAGGGGTTAGGGTTAGGCACTAGGCGGAGGATTATGTTTGTGGTGCGGGGAGGGGGAGGTTAGGTTTAGGCACTAGAGGGAGAGGTTAGGGTCAGGCATCGGGGAGGGAGGGTTAAGGTAGGGGGAGGGGGAGGGGGAGGATTAGATTACTGACTTACAAGTGTCTGTATCCTAACCCTGACGGGATGCTGGCTTCGTGATTCTGACCCCAGGGATCCCAAATGCCGGCATCCCGTACCCTACCCTATCAAATATTTGTCAATTTTTTAAATAAATGTAATTTGCACCTATCAGAAAGGCATGTTTGGAGTACAAGGATGGAATTCTGACCCAAAGAAAGCTCCATTACATGTGCATATGGGGTATAGGTGATATGAAAGGGCAAAATACATACACAAAGAAGGAGTAAGAGAAACACAAACCACTGGTGGATGGAGGGCAGGCAAGAAGAGACAGAGTGAGACCCCTCCAGTTGGACAGAGATGTGCACATAAAACATACATACACATATACAAAGTGTGTGTTGTGTGTGGGGAGGTGGCAGAGGCACGCATGGGGAGTCAGAGGGAGAGATAAATACATATAAAACTGAAACACCCTCTGCTCTGCTTCCGTTTGGGTTCTGCTAGGCAGCATCTACATTTAACACTTCATGTACAAAAGTCCTATTTAATGTGACTCAGTAGCCAGCCCTATACCTGCTGTTCCTAACACACTGTGCTTAATAATAATATGCCTACAGTGTTTACTATGGTCTGCAGCCATCCATCTTACCTGTAGCAGACAGGACCATCGGAGGAGTACAGTGCAGGCACAGTGCCACCGGAGCAGAGGTCCATGGGAACTTGCTGGGAGGAGTTACACACGACTGCAGAGATTCCCTCATGGCTGTGGCTAAGAGGAGCAGCCGCGCATGCGCAGCAGCTCCTATCACTAACACAGCCCGTTCAGAGCTGTCACTAGCAAAGCCCGTTAGGAGCCCGTCTCTGAAGAGACGGATACAAAGATCTCCATCTCAAAAAACCCCCCAGAAAACGGCCAGCTGTGGCGATGGTTTGGAGGGCAGGGGGGGTTTCTAGGTACTCAGAAACCCCCCCTGCGTGCGCTACTGCACTATGTCTTAGCGTGCGATCGCTTTGTGTATGCAGACCCCCACAGCCTGTCTTAAGACGCCCACTTTCCCACGTCATATCCAGGAAGTGTATGCAACCATCGGTAACATCGAGTACCATCGGAAGCGATCGCAGCACTTGTGGCTGACTATACCCTACCGCAAGCATTGCGAGTGATTCAGTGTGATTTTCAGCCATGTGATGAGTAATATGATGCTGCATCTTAATTATGTACGCCTCTGAAATGGCGTTGAGATGCTCAGGCACGCCATCCGTTCGCAACACCACTCCCCCATTTTCATGGACTATCCCGTCACCACCCACAAATGGTTTGTCCTGTCACTCTAGCTAGTGAGCTGTCTATGCGCAGCGTGCGAACGCTTCCCGATCGCATGAACTAGATCACGCATGCGCACTGCAATACGTACGCATGCGCAGATTGCAAAAATTGTCTGGCTGCGTGCGAATGCAGCTAACGAGCGGGTCTGAATAGGGAAGGAATCACACCAAATTTTTTGGGCGGTGGTGGACTCTCGTATTTCCATACACTGGACTGTAGTTTTGATTCCGGGTCATAATGACGAATCCACGATTCGTCACACGTCACAATCAATCTCAAGAAATCGGGTATCCTCTATGACATTCGAACAGTGTTCTTGCACGATTCAATTAGTCGTCGTATCTGCTCTTCTGTGAGATTTCTGGGTACCCACCTGGCACACACGCGATGCATTTTCAGTTCCTTTGTCACAATATGCTGAACCCATTCGAATGAGATGCCAAGTGAAGCCAAAAGCTTGCGTAAAGTTACCCTTCTGTCATTTTGCAACATTTCTGCAGCTTTGGCAATGTTGACATCTGTTACCGCGGTGGATGGTCTCCCAAAATGTGCTTCGTCAGTCACTCGTGTATTACCCTCATTGAAGTGCTTCCACCACTGAAATACTGCAGCGTGGCTAATTGTTTCTCCACAACATGCTTACAGTAACATTTCATGAGTTTCATTTCCGCTTTTTCTAAATTTAACACAAAATTTAATCACACATCTCTGACGGGTAATCACACAGACACTTCTTCCTCACCTGCTTTGAAGATGTTCCACTCGCTGTGACCAAACAAAGAAGACTACGGCAGTCCATCCGCAGGTTCAGACACATCGATGTATGAACCAGCATAGCATTGCCACGTCTACCTATGGGACAGAAAAACAGGCAGTCTCATTACTTTTCAATCAGCCCTCATATTTTTTTAATGCACAAGCTGCTTTCACACAGCCACTCTGGGCAATACATGGAAATGTTTGGCACCATAGATGGGATAAAATACTGCAACCTGCATCTATTGCATATATTCCCTCTAAAATTATGCATTCTGTTCATTTTAATGGCATCTGTATAATGTGCAGCTCAAGCAAAGAAGAACATGCTCTAAAAGTGCATCAATCCTAAATAATGGAACTGTAGTTTATGAATGGTATGGCTATGGTTGGCATTACCATTAAGTGAATTTGGGCAGTTGCCTAGGGTACTGATGGTCAGGGGGCCTAACATAATGAATGTGTGACATAATGTTAGTCCTCAACTGGGAGAGAAGTAGCCATTAGTTGAAGTCTGTTATGGGCAGGGAGTGTGGTACTTTGCTAAGATGTCACATCTAAATGACAGACTCCCAGGGGGTATATTTACTAAAGTGAGATTTTTTTAGAAGTAGAGATGTTGCCCATAGCAACCAATCAGAATCTCCTTAACATTTAACTAGCACCTTTTAGAAGATAATAGCTAGAATCTAATTGGTTGCTATGGGCAACATCTCCACTTCTAAAATCTCTCACTGAGGAGCATAGGATGCCACCATCACAGACCACACCTAAGATAAAAAGCAGTAGATGAGAAATACCCAGGATGTGGGTACAGCACCCCGTGGCAGTGGCACCACCTAGGGCACCCCATGAGCCAGAGCTGACCCTGGATATGGTTCAAACTACTTTATTAGAGGACAAGTTATATCTTAATTAATATCATATTTAGCAGTGATCAGTGAATATAGTGAGCCTGTATTTTTACCTGTGGATATAAATGCATATTTTATGTAAGATTTCTTAGATAATGTTAATATTATTCACATTTGTAATTAAACACAGTGATTTATTTATTTATTTATTAAATTTAAAAATGATCATGCAGCTTAGAATAAGGTTTATTTTTGCTGGATCTCTGTACATATCAAATTCTATTCTTTATACCATTTGAAACAGCTTATTGTTTTGCTTTCCTGTGTCTGCTTTGTTATAATATGAGAGCCTTTCAATAAAAATATATTTTATTAAAAAGTTACATGAGTTAAAAGCGTATGTGGGCACAAATATATTCGATTAAAGGGCCTGATTCAGCACGGATCGCAGCTGCGTAATGGCACGCAATGAATCTGCGAAAATATGCTAATGTCATGCCACCACTCAGCCAGCATAGCCACGCCCACTACTGCTTTCTCACATCCATAATACGTCGCAGTCCTGTGTATACATCGGTAACATCGGAGACTATCGGCCCCTCACACACAATTACAGCAGGTCTGACCTATCTCAAAATTTGCAAGTCTCATCGCACGCAGTGAGTGATCATGCTGCGTAGGCAATCGCAGTGGCTAAATTATGCACCCCCCTGTAACGGCGTTCAAACGGACAGACACGCCTGCGTTTCTGCAACCACTCCCCCGTCACCACCCACAAACGCTCACAGCCTGTCACTCACTCTGCGATGGATTCCACAGTGCGTCTGTAAATACAGTGCGATCACCGCGCACGAGCAGTGCGTAACAATTGGACGATCTGTGTACCACTGTTGCAATTGCGATCCAGGCTGAATCAGGCCCAAAGATTATTTAGATAATATTCACAATAGTAACCATAACTTAAGATCAGATCTTTTTAAATGAAAACAAGTATGAATATAGCACAGGGAAATTCTGCATGTGCACATCTGTTGTATTTTCCATCCTGGGAACAATAATGCACATGTGACATAAGTAGGTTTATGTTCCCTTTGTATAGATAATGTTCTAACCACACAAGTGTAACACACATGTCAGCTGCCAGTTAGCAGATGCTTTCTCTATGCCCTGGTATCAGTTGCCTATTGCCAAATGCAGTCTGACAATTCACATTGTTCCTTGGGAGATCCTATTAATTGGTTGGCATCTGGGCAAGGCTGAGTTTACTACTTTCTGTGCCATTGCTTTATGATAGGTGACAGGAACGCTCCTTCTGGCCTTTTGTGATGCCAATGACACCATGACAAACACTGTTGTCGTGTTGGTACTCTGCCATCCACTTCTATCTGCACATGTCAGTTCACAAACCGACAGATGTAGAGAGACAATAACTGAATACAGATCACCACACAGATTGTATCGGATTCCCCAAGACAAAAGCTCATTTAGTACTGGCGAAATTAGGATACAAGGAAAGTTATATGAAATAGTGGCTATATACATCATTATACTCTGCTATAATGCTTATTTAATTTTCACCACTTGCACCTGTGCATTGCATATAGCCTGACATTCTATAAAGCTGACACACGTACAGCTGAGTACTGTTTATTTATTTATAATTTCATTTATTAATAGGTAGAATAACTTCAAAGGATGAGCACTTTGGGATGAATGTGTTTTTTGTCTTGTATTTCACTCATCTATAATGCAGTATTAGCTTTGTTATATGTTATTTTGCTGGTTTGTCCCCCTCTTTTGTGTCAGCAACTTTTATTACTATGTAAACTATTACTATTATCTATTTTGTGTCTTATTACAAGTGCTTCTTGCTGTTCTTCTCCCCACCATGCTTTATTATTAGAAAAATAGATGTTGTTATTGAATAATAATATTATATTATGTATCAGATAATTATTTTAACCTTTAATATCAAATACAATGGACAGATGTTAAGGCAAAAATTCCATTAGCCACGAGTAAGTGT
Source organism: Taudactylus pleione (assembly GCA_031769625.1). Classification (NCBI taxonomy): domain Eukaryota; kingdom Metazoa; phylum Chordata; class Amphibia; order Anura; family Myobatrachidae; genus Taudactylus; species Taudactylus pleione. Next base: position 8,558,372 of record JAUIMM010000009.1, on the reverse strand, counting down.
GTCTAAATTAGAGATGAGCGTGTTTGGCTCTCAGAGATCTGAACCCACCCGAATATTAAGATCCGGGGCGAGAACCGAACATGCGTTCGGTTCCCCCGGCGGCCCCGGATCTCATACCAAGGCAAAACCATGGAGCCGAAATCTCGTGGATCGCGAGCTTTCGTCTCTATATATTTCACTCCAGCGGTGGAGACTGAACAGGTAGGGTGGGTAGTGTAGGGCTGGGAGGTACTTACTGTAACTGTGCTGGTGTTGTGCTGCTGCTGTGCTGTCTGCTGTGTCCTGGGCTGATGCACTGCTGATCCATCTGGTGCTGTCACTGCTGTGCTGTCTGCTGTGTCCATCTGGGTTGGTGCTGTTGGTAATCCATCTGGGCTGGTGCTGTGCTGTCTGCTGCGTCCATCTGGGCTGGTGCTGTGCTGTCTGCTGTGTCCATCTGGGCTGGTACTGTGCTGTCTGCTGTGTCCATCTGGGCCCAAGTTCTGGACCCGAAAAAAAAATTGTCTTTTTATTTTTTTTCTGTGTGTGCGTGTTAGGCTTAGCAACGCAACCTAGTGCTGCCTGACTCCATTCGTCATCAATCTGTGCTCAGGGCGTGATTCAGAGCCGGACGCTCTGACCAGAGCGCTCGCTCTGAATCAGGGCCCTCCTACCTAAACTTGGAGCGGCCTTTTAGATGCTCGCATAGCTGTGGGTTACCACCCACAGCTTATGCGAGCATCCATGATGATGGTCAAGACCATCGCGACCATCGGGCTTGCGACGAGACCCTGCGGTAGGGTCTCGGTGACCGCAAGCCCTGGAGTGATTTTGGCTCTATCAGAGCCAAAATCACTCCCACTGACATCACTAGTGATATCAGTGGGGCCGGACCCAGACGGTAGGCGTTCCCATGGGAAAGCCTCCGTCTGGCAGCCACGCCCCCGGCACGCCCACCAAAGGGGGCGTGCTGTCTCTCACCATCGACAGCACGCCCCCTTTGGTGCGAGACCCATAACGACGGCTACCCCGTCATTATTTGGGTCTCGCGCATGCGCATGACGGAGCTCCCTCCGTCGTGCGCATGCGCACTAGGGCACAATCGACCCGCTTGCGAGCACTCAGCGCTCGCGAGCGGGTCAGAATCAGGCCCTCTAGGCCCAAGTTCTGGATGCGAAAAAAAAAAAATAGTGTATTTTTTTGTCTAATATTTTACTTTGTGTGTGTGTGTGTGTGTTAGGCTTAGCCGCACAAGATATAGGAATGCAACCTAGTGCTGCCCGACTCCAGTCGTCATCAGTCTGTTCTATGGGCCCAATTTCTGGACACGAAAAAAAAAATAAAACAAATAGTGTATTTTTGTCTAATATTTCCGGTGTGTGTGTGTGCGGGTTAGGCTTAGCCGCACAAGATATAGCAATGCAACCTAGTGCTGCCCAACTCCAGTCATCATCAATCTGTGCTCTGGGCCTAAGTTGTGGACACAAAAAAAAAATAAAACAAATAGTTTATTTTTTTGTCTAATATTTTCCTGTGTGTGTGTGCGGGTTAGGCTTAGCCACACATATGGTAAAGCTACTTTTACTGTAGTAAAGAAAAAAAATCGAAAGGCAAGTTGCCTTTAGATAAACAAAAAATTGGCAATATGCCATTCACTACACGAAGTGGCAAGGAAAGGATAAGGCTTTGGACCTTTATTTATGTTGACTTCTGGTTCTGTTAGCCCTTCTGCTTGTAGTAGTAGTGGTGTTGGTACCATTAAAAAATGTAAAGTTGTTAAGAAGAGTAAGACAGCTCCGGAAAAACCAACTGTGTGCCCTGAGAAATCGAAAGCACAAATCCCCGAGGAGAGTGCAAGTGTGTCCACGGTTGCCATGTGTGAGCCAGACCTAAATACTAGTGTACTGGAGGATCCTCCAAGTTCCAACAATTGTGTGCCCTCTGTAAATGTGGGGAAAGGCAGTCAACATCTTGCAGATATAGTCAGTGATGATGCTTCTGGGAAATTGCACATGGAGGAGGATATTTTGGTAGTTGAAGGCGATAAGGATGATGAGTATGTTGATGATGAAGATGGTGGTGATGAGGATGTTGATGCCAAGGATGTCCTTTATGTAAGTAAGGCAACAGCTGTTGCCCATGGATTGAAAAAGCCAAAGCCCATTGTTGTCATGCCGGGGCAAAAGACAAAAAAAACAACTTCTCACGTGTGGAATTATTTCCACCCAAATCTGGACAACAGTTTTCAAGCCATATGTAACCATTGTCAAGCAAGAGTGAGTAGAGGGAGGGACCTAAACTACCTAGGAACCTCCTTCTTGTTACGTCACTTGGAGCGCATTCATCAAATATCAAAGTGTTTGTCACCAAGTTCCAAAACTCAAAATGTAATAAGTCCAGTGTCACCTACCTGCTCCTTCTCTGTGGGATCCAAGTGCCTTCGATCTCCACCAAAAACACCTGCATCATCAACATCCTCATTCGTCATTGGGAGTAGTCCTGCTGCCTCCAATGTTGTTATTTAAAGGATGATTGACTCCTCTCCTATCCATGATTCCTCAGAAGGATCCTTGATGACTACACCTGTTGCTGCTGCTGTTGCTGTGAGAGGATCTTCATCCCAGAAGGGGACCAGGAGGAAACCTACTTGTAGTGTATCCTCCAAAAGCAATTAACTGTCAACTAATCGTTTGCAAGGGCAAACAAGTATGACAGCAATCACCCAGCTGCACAGCAGATGACTGACACCATAACAGCTATGCTGGGATTAGATGTGCATCCAGTATCCGCCATTACTGCAGTGGGTTTTCAACAGTTAATTGAGGTCCTGTGTCCTCGCTACCAAATCCCTTCTAGTTTTCACTTCGCTAGAACAGCAATTCCAAGTCTGTACAAGGACATTAAAAAAAACCTTATAAATATCCTCAGAAATGCCGTTGTACCCACTGTCCACTTGACCACTGATATGTGGACAAGTGGGACAGGGCAAACTAAGGATTACATGACTGTGACAGACTACTGGGTAGGTGTATTGCCTACAATAGCAACAGCAGCAGCAACATCTCCCAAAAGACAGTTGATACAGAGGCAGGCTACTCTTTGTATAACTGGTTTCACTATGAGGCATACCGCTGAGAACCTCTTAGAAAAACTCAGGGAAATCATTGCTAAATGGCTAACCTACTTGGACCCTCCTCGGAATTTGTGAGTTCGGACAATTCCACCAATATTGTGAGAGCATTACATGTGGGTGGATTCCAACACGTCCCATGTTTTGCTCACACAATTAATTTGCTGGTGCAACATTTTTAAAAAATGACAGGGGCATGCAGGAGATGCTCTCGGTGGCCTGCAAAATATCCGGACATTTTAGACATTCGGCAAATGCTTGTTGATGATTGCATGACCAGCAGGTACTGTTAAATTTGCCCTGCCATCAACTGAAGCAAGAGGTAGTAACTCGGTGGAATTCTACCCTCTATATGATTCAGCAGATGGAGGAACAGCAAAAGGCCATCCAGGGCTATACAATGGCCTATGACATAGGCAGTGGAGTGGGAATGCACCTTACTCAAGTGCAGTGGAGAATAATTTCCGTGTTGTGCAAGGTTCTCAAACCCTTTGAACTTGCCACACGTGAAGTTAGTTCAGACACTGCGAGCTTGAGTCAGGTCATTCCCCTCAACAGACTATTGCAAAAACAGCTGGGGAAACTGAAGGAGGAACTGAATGGAGCGATTGTGCAAGGTATGTCGGACTGGTGTATCAAGCCCTTGATTCACTGCACCAGGATCCAAGAGTCGTCAATCTATTGAAATCTGAAAAATATATTTTGGCGACCATTCTGAATCCTAGGTTTAAGTCCTACCTTGTGAGTTTTTTTCCAACAGACCGAAATCTAGAATTATGCAAAGAGCTGTTGGTAAAAAAATTGTCAGCTGCAGCAGCACGTGAAATGCCATAATCTCCTCATTCATTTATTATCAATTTTACAGCCAGGGGCTGCACAAATGAATTGTTTTTTAATAAATTTATTATCAATTTTAAAGCCAGGGGCTGCACCAGCTATCAACTATCAATTCTTCAATCCTCAAGGGTATCCAAACCATCATCTTTGCACAGTCCTCAACTCTATTAATAATTATATCAATCAGTTTAGAGCCAGCAAGCTGGATGCAACTTTTTGGCCCTTTAACTAGATGAAAAAAATCAATATTGTGAACTGTGAGGTGGTCAAAATTGACTGGAAATGAGTGGAAATAAATGTTATTGAGGATATTAATACTGTAGGAACAAAAAAAAAACAAATTTTGTGTGATTTTAGCTGTTACTCGCAGGTACTTTCATAGCCAGGAGTTCAACTCGAGAATTAACCAAGAATCGTGATTATAATCACAGGTGTAATTTTAGCAAACTCAGGGCCTGATTCAGACCCGGACGCTAAGAAGTATTTGCTTGTAGCTGGCCGATGTTCGCATTCTGCACATGTGTATGCATCGCAGTGCACATGCACAAAGCAGATCAAAAGATCGAGAAGCGGTCGCTCATTGCGCATAGACTGCCAAGAAGATTGAATGACAGGAGAAGCTGTTTATGGGTGGATTCAGGGGCTGGCCATTAAAAATGGGGGAATGGAGGTGCAAATGCAGGCATGTCTGAGCGTCTCAATGCCATTTCAGAGGCGTGCATAATTTAGAGGCAGCATCATAGTACACGTCACCTGGTTGTATTTCACACTGAAGTGCTCTCAGTGCTTCAGGTAGGGTATAGTTAACCTCAAGTGGTGTGTTCGCTTCCGATTGTACCGATGGTTGCATACACTTCTTGAGATGACGTGGGAAGTGGGTTCCTTAAGACAGGCCGGTGGGCGTCTGCATACACAAAGTGATCGCATGCCAAGACATAGTGGACGTGCTTATGCCTTGCCGTGCAAACGCCTGCCGTGCCGCCACTTGCTGAATTTGCATACGCTGGGTGCGAGCGGACGCATCTAGTGAGTGGGTCTGAATCGAGCCCTCAGTCCTAAATAGTAGACTACCTCCTGAGCTGCGTATTTGGCAGAAACATATACGGATCTGTGTGATCTGTGTATGTTTCTGCCTAAAAAGGGTTAGATTTAAAAAGAAAAATTATGTGGGATTCCCCTCCCAAGCATAACTAGCACTGGGCTCCTGAGCCATTCCTGGTTCAAAAAATATGTAGGGTTCCCCCGTATTTTATGAACCAGCACTGGGCTCTATGAGCCAGTCCTGGTTTTAAAAATATAGGGAAAAAATTGTGTGGAGGTCCCCGTATTTTTAAAAACCAGCACCAGACTCAAAGTAATGCTACAGCCAGGGAGCCTTTTCATCGGGTCACCCCGGCCAAAGCAATAACACCCCAAGCTAGACAGCCCAGGCTGTGGATCTCAGGGGAGATGGGTAACCCCCAATAAAGGGGTTCCCACTCTCCTAAGCACCCCAGGCCTAGGCTGGAACCCAGGGCTCTTCCCTGCACCCCTGGCTGGTGGGTGCAGGGTTAATAGTGGGAGTAATAGATGTATACTAGTGTTTTCTACAGAGGGGCTACAGGCTGGCGTGACTGACTTTTGACACTTGTGGAAAGGACCCGCTGGCTGTGGCATACATCCGGCTAGTTTGAGTCCGGTGCTGGTTTTAAAAATATAGGGACCCCACGCCATATTTTTAAAACATGCTGGTTTATAAAATATGGGGGAACCCTACACGTTATGTCCCCCATATTTTTAGAAACAAGACTGGCTCAGGAGCTCACGGCTGGATATGCTTGGGGGGAGGAACCCCACGTCAATTTTTTTTAGGTAATTAACTCTTATTTGATTATTTTTTACACACAAGCAGCCTACACATATCTCACTGATTCAGTTTTCCTCTTGGAATTTAATATTTTTGTATTTAGTTTAGGAGAGACTGAAATAATATTTTCTCTGTTCTAATCAGAGCACATTCATGACAGACAGAAAGTTGATTCTTCTTTACATATATGGTAGACATGTAGGGTAGGTAAATGGTCAGAGTAAGTTGAAAGACTAATTTGCTTAATGGGTTATTTGCCTAATGGGTTATGACTTATTTATTAACAGTAATTTATATAGCACCAGCATATTCTGTTGCACTTTACATTCAAGAACAAAATAGTAATAAGATGATAATGGGTTATAATAGACGGGATGTAGTCGGCATCCCGGCATGCGGGATGCCGACGGTATAAATACCGGCACCAAAATTCCGACAGCGTTGGGATCCTGGCACCAGTATCCCTACCAACAGCATCCCGAAGGTAAGTATCACCAATTAGGGGTGGGTTAGGGTGCGGAGTTAGGGTTAGGCACTAGGGGGAGGGTTAGGGTTAGGCATTGGGAAGGGAGTGATAGGATTAATGTGCGGGGAGGGGGTGGTTAGGTTTAGGCAATAGGGGAAGAGGTTAGGTTTAGGCACCGGGGAGGTAGAGTTAGGTTCAGGATGCAGGGAGAGGGAGGTTAGGGTTAGGCACTAGGGGGGAGGTTAGGTTTAGGCATCAGAGAGGGAGGCTTAGGGTAGGGGTTAGGGTGAGACTTACCTTGTTTCCTGATGGGTGTCGAGATTCTGACTGTCGGTATGCCGCTGTCTGTATTCTGACCAGCCGCATCACGACCACCGGCAATCCATACCCAACCCATAACAGACAAAGAGGTAAGAGACTGGGTTATACCTAAAGATGTGCGCAGACCCCCGTGTTTTGGTTTTGCACCTACTTTAAGTAATTGTTTTGGTTTTTACAAAACCAACCTCAAGTATTTTGGTTCGGTTTTGGATATTGATAAAGCTAAAATCTTGTGACTTGTACCTGTTTTTTTCCTATAGTATTATTAATAGAGCTTTACACAGAACCACCTGTTTTGGTTCTAATTCGTCGTCAGGTTTTGGCTTTGGTTTTGCCAAAACTGTCCTCGTGTTTTGGTTTTGGATCTGTATTTTGCTTCACATAAATCACATAATTTGAGCCTGTTTTTGTTCCTACAGTATTATTAACCTCAATAACATTAATATCTAGCCATTTTCAGTCAATTTCTACCTCACATCTCACAATATTGTTTTCACTAGTTTTCACCAATCTAGGCTAAAGGCTGCAGCGAGCTGGCTGGCTAAAATAAGCAACAGAGCTGCGGCACAAACGAACAACTGTTTAAAAGAATATAGGAAAGCTATGAAATATTGCCACACAGTAGTGGCAGACAGGAGTTTATTAAACTATAAAATTGTTTGTCATCTATGCAAAAAGACAGTCAGCAATGTCCCAAACAGCGCATAATGCAAAGAGAAGAGGTGCAAGATGGAATTGTCCTTGGGCCCTCCCACCCACCTTTATGCTGTATATTAAACAGTACATGCACAATTTAACAAACCAATCATTTCAGCAACAGGGACTGCCAATTTTGACTGAAGTGATTTGTTTGTTTGGACTCCACAAAACAAGTTACCATCAGGCAGCTAACATTGCTGGCAATGATCTCTACATACAAACTGGTTCTAGAGAGGCAGTTATTATCTCAATTATCATCTTCACCCTCATCAGTGTGTACATCATCTTCACCAATATTAATTTGTACCCTCTGGAATCCACCATTACAAGTGCCTCTAGACTTTGACGTTATTGCCGGTAAAGGTCTTCCTCGTGGAATTTGTATTTCATTTTGATGAACACCATCTTTTCCACATTTTGAGGAAGTAGCCTCCTACACCAATCACTGACAAGGTTTTTGTCTGTGCTGAAAACTCTTTCTGAGACACACTGACGGGTGGCAGCTAAGGCAAAGCCAATTTGTGTAAGGGCCTCCAAATTGCCTTTTTTTTTTTTGCCAGTTATTAAAGTGATTGTCTGACATGCGTATGTGGATGCTCTCATTAAAAGAATCCTCAACCATTCTTTGAATGGTGATCATATGAAATGAAATCACGGTAGAGGTGTCACTAATTTTGGGCAATTATTTTAGACCTGACTAGGGGCCAAATGTAATAAGGTTTTTTAGTGCGGGACAAACTCAGACCTTCTTGCAGATTTGGAAGGTGCACGGTTGTTCTGAAACTCGCAGATGTAATAGGGTGTGAGTGTCCCAGATTTACTCGCATGCAAGTTAAACTGCCGTTGAACTCGACCCTTGTAATGCGACTTTCATTACAAGATGCAAGTTATACAGAAGCCTTCACAGATCAGTGAGATCCATGATAAAGGTGTTCCCCCTCTCCAGGTCCCAGCAAGCCTCCCCCGCATGCTGGTACTTGGAGGACCACAAGTACCAGCATGTGGAGTATTATATATATATAATATACACACATACACACACCATATGTATTTTTCTTTTTTTTTGGGGGGGGGCGCCAAACTCTAACTTGCCTTCGGGCGACTGGGATGAACTTACGCCCCTGGAGAGGGGTGCTGTGCTGGGAGAGGGATGCTGGGTGAGGGGTGCTGTCATGCTGTGCTGGGAGTTGGGTAAGGGGTAGTGATGAGCAGTTCGGATTCTGTGGAATCCGAACTGCTCGTAACACCGGGGACCCGAGCCGTGTTCCCACCTGACTCGGATCTCACTTCAAGGCCGAACGTCATCCTCCGGATGTCCGATTCTCACGAGAGTTGGTTCTATATAAGGGACTCGGCGTAATTTCACTCACACACTGCACACTGATTTATGCTGCACTATACTCTGCTGATAAAAGTCCAGACTCACAAGTAGCTGTGTGTGCAAGGCATGCTGATGTATGCTGCACTGTACTCATGCCCATCTGCTCCATTGTAACAAGAAGTAAAATAATATTTATAAAAAAAAGTTTCAAAAGTAAAAAAATAAAACCTGGTTTTTTTTGGAGCTGTACCCCACTGTGTATACAAGCACCGTGACTAATTGCTCTGTAGCCCACCCTGTATACAATTACTGTGACTCTGTTGGTTGCACCCCACTGTGTATACAAGCACTTTGTCTCCTTGGGCCGTAGCCCACTGTGTATGCAAGTACTGTGACTCTGCTGGCCGTACCCCACTTCCCAATGACATTTCCATCTTGCACTACCTTTCATTTTCTGCCACCGCTGTGTGGCAATGTGTCATAGATGTGCTTTAAACTGCGTTGTCTGTGCCGCTGCTCTGTCGCTTAGTAACTAGCCAGCTCATTTCAGCCTTTGGCCAATACTGGTGAAAACAATTTTGTGAGCTGTGAGATGGTCTAAATTGACTGTAAATGACTGGAAATTAATGTTATTGAGATTAATAATACTCTAGGAACAAAAAAAGGCCCAAATTATGATTTTAGCTTTTTTGCCAATTTTTGTAAAAAATCCAAATCCAAAACTAGTCACTGCGCTTTGGCAAATCCAAATCCAAAGCCAGACGACGAATCAGAGCCAAATCCAAATCCATTTTTGCTGGATTTGGATTCTTTTAATGAGGGGTGCTGACATGCTGTACTAGGAGTGGGGTGAGGGGCGCTGACATGCATTGCTGGGAGATGATTGCTGGGTATGGGGTGCTGACATGCTGTGCAGAGGTATGCTGAGTGAGGGTGCTGACATACCATGCTGGGAGATGGGTGCTGACATGCTGTGCTGGGAGAGGGATGCTGGGTTTAGGGGTGCTGGCATGCTGTGCTGAGATATAGGTGCTGGGTATGGGGTGCTGGGTGAGGGGTGCTGTGCTGGGAGAGAGGTGCAGTGATGGGTGAGCGATGCTCTGCGGTGATGGGAGAGCCTGGGGTGCTGGGATGTGAGGGGGCAATGTGTCCTATAGAATGTCAGGCGCGCTGAACTAATGAGAGAATACAGCAGGAGGCTCTATAATGGTGGATGGCTGAATAGGAGTCTGACACAGAGAGAGGAACATCAAGAACCTGAAAAGGAGTGCTTCAGAAAAGACAGAAGAAACACAGAGTTAAAGAAAAAAGGTAAGTGTTTTATTATAAATGTTTTTACACAAGAAAGACGATGCTGGGCTGGGGATGGAGAGCATTATGGGTGGAATAAGGCTGCATGGGACGAGAGCACAGCACAATGGGGAAAAGGGAGCATAGCACAGTTATACCATGCTCCCTTCTGTGATGTCACACCCCTTTTTTTAGGGTCCCACATAGAAGGAGGGGCACCAGGCAAAATCTTGCCTGTGGCAGTAATTTTGCTAGGGCCGATTCTGGGTATGATGGCATTTTGGAGCCCACTAATCATGTTTTTTAAACGTCCATGTACAGGCGGGGAATTTCTTTATAGTAAAGAAGAATCCAGATGGGATTTGGAATCAGGGACACAGGGTCTCAATTAACTGTCTAAAACCCACAGCATTAATGTTGGCTATTGGATGCATATATAATACTAGTATAGCTGTTATGGCATCAGTGATCTGATGTGCAACTGGGTGACAGCTGTCATACTTACTTCCTCTATCAAAGGATTGTTTAACAGTCAATTGTTGTTTTAAGCTACTAGTAATAGTAGTCTTCTTTGTCCCCTTCTGAGATGAAGATCCACCCCTAGCAGAAACTACAGCAGGCATAGCGCTCAAGAATTCCTCTGAGGAATCCTGGAAAGAAGAGGACTCAGTTAGCCTTATCAAATTGGATGCAGAACTACTTCCAATCATTATTGAGGATATTGATGATGAATAGAAGGGAGCTAGCTGATGCTGGAATGCTCGTTGTTACTTTTTTAGCATAAATTTCCAATTTTGCCAAAAACTTTTCATGAACGTGCTGCAAATGATGTAACAGGGAGGAGGTTCCTAGATGGTTAAAGTCCCTACCTCTACTCACTGTGGCTTTATAAACACTACAGATGGCAAGACAATTGTATGGATTTGGGTAAAAACAATTCCACACATAAGAGGTGGAGTTTTCATCTTATGTCCAGGCATGACAATGGCCTTCTTATTATCATGGTCAAGAACTGCTTCCACTAGTGCCTCATTTACACAAACAAAATCCTCATCATCAACATCCTTATTAGCGCCTGCGTCTGCTACACAAATATTCCCCCCATCCTGTTGCACTTCCACCATAGCATCCTCAATGTCTAGGTCAGCGTCTTCTTGAATTGTGCTGCTCATCCTCACATTGGCAGAGGGTGTAGAAGTGGAGGGAGGATTCTCTATGAGTTAAGTATTAGAAAGTTCAGGCTCACACATAGCACTCACGGACACATTTAGAATCTCCTCAAGGATTTGTGACAATTCTGAACAACACGCAGTTTGTTCTTCCACCTTAGTGGGTTTTTTCTCCAATGATATTCTGGTTCTCATTTTTTTGACATCTGTTCTAGAGTGAGATGCTCTTGCATCATCTTGTGAGACAGAAGAATATGCCTGACGGACAGCAGTTGCACAACCACCACTCAGAAATAAAGGACAAGGCCTGAGGCTTTCCTTGCCACTGCGTGTCGTGTATGTGCATGTTGCCAATATTATGTTTTTCTTTTTTTTAAGACACACACAAGTAATAGAATTATTAAATGATGTTCTTGCACTATAAAAAAAAAACAATGATTGGCCAGCTTTACCTAGGGGATTGTCACTGATGTGGGTGACACTGGTAATCAAAGACAGACGGGGAGATTCAGACCCGGATGCAAAGCAGCGCACTTTCACTGCCATCAGGGGCAGACTATGCAAATTCCGCGATCACATGGCAAGGCTTAAGGGTGCCCTCTATGTCTTAGAGAGCAACGGCAGAGCGAATGCATGCCGGTCTAAAGATGCCCACCTTTCTTTCTTGGGCACACGTTATCTCCAGGAAGTGTATGATTAATCAATAACATTGAGAGCCATCGGAGCTGCTCACAGCCCTTGAGGTCAACCCTACCCCACTGCAAGCACTGCAATCACTGCAGGCTGAAATACTATCAAGTGATGTGTACAATGACGCTTCCATGCTAATTATGCACACCCATAAAATACCGTTTTGATGCCCAGACATGCCTGCAATCGCAGCACAACTACCCCATTCACAAGCACCTTCCCCTGTTACCACCCAGAAACGGCACTGTCACTCAAAGTAGCAACCACTTTGTGTACTATGAGCGCACAATTCTCAAGCGCAGTGAGTGTCTCGCGCATGAGCATATTGATGCATACACATGCGCAGACGGGCGACAATTGGCCATAGCATGCATTCGCAGCTTAGTGTCCGGGTCTGATTCAGGCCCAGTGTCATTAAACCTGACTCTCACTTTCTCACTAACTATCACTCACTAGCTGAGCTACCATCCTTCCCTTCCGGCGGTCTTGTGACAAATGACGCCGAATTACTGGATCCAAAACACGTGAGATCCGACACCGGTAAGATGATGTTGAACCTCATTTTCGAAACCGAAAATGGTGCTCGAATCTCCTCAATTAAGATAAGTACGGATGGGTTCGGTTTCCAGGAAACCAAAGCCGCTTACTGTATCTCTAATTATTAACATTGATAACTTTTATTTCCAGTCATTGCCAGTTAAGATGAGCAGTTCGGTTTTGCTGAAAACCAAACACACCCGAACTTTAGGGTAGTCGAACCGAGTCCCAGGTGGGACCAGTTTGAGGTTCTGAGTAGAACCAAGTCCCGACTCGGGTCTTCTCACCAAATGTTGAAATCATATCTAAAAATTAGAGATGAGCGGGTTCGGTTCCCTGAGAATTGAACCCACCCGAATTTCAGGGATCCGAGGCAGATACGAGTCGGCTCAGGTTTTCCCGCCTGACTCGGATCTGAAAACGAGGCAAAACATCATCATCCCGCTGTCAGATTCTCACAGGTTTTGGATTCTCTAAAAGTCCGGCGATTTGCCGCCATTATTCATTCCAGCTGTGGAGAGTGAAGAGGGAGCTGGGAGCTGTGCTGTTGTGTTGTGTTAGGGGCTGGCTACTGTTGTCCATAAGGGCTGGCTGGCTGTTGTCTTCCTGTCCATAGGGGCTGGCTGTTGTACTTGTCCTGTCCATAGGGGCTGGCTGGCTGTAGTGCTGTGTTCTCTAGGGGGTGCTCTGTCCTTCAGGGGTGTTCTTCACCCACCCCCAGTGTGAAAAATTTTAAAAAATTTGTGTTAGCCACACTTGTCATCAGTGCAGGGATGCTGTGCTGCTGTCTGTTAAGGGGCTGCTGACTCTTTTTAGGGGTTCACCCCAGTCTTAAAAAGAAATGAAATAATAAAAAATTTTTGTGTGGCGTGTTAGCCACACCAGTCATCGGCATAGGTGTGCAGGGGTGCTGTGCTGCTGTCTGTCGAGGGGCTGCTGGAAAGAGTAAAAAACTATTTTTTGTGTGTGCGTGTCACGGTGTTGGCTGTCACTGTCATTGGCATAGCTGCACAGGGGTGCTGTGCTCCTGTCTGTCGAGGGGCTGCTGCCCAAAACATAAATAAACAATTTTTTTGTGTGCGTGTCAGCCACACCTGGCTGTCACTGTCATCGGCGTAGCTGTGCAGGGGTGCTGTGCTGCTATCTGTCGAGGGGCTGCTGCCCAAAAAAGAAACATTTTTTTTGTGTGCATGTTAGCCACACCTGTCATCGGCGTAGGTGTGCAGGGCTGCTGTGCTCCTGTCTGTCGAGGGGATGCTGCCCAAAATAATACAAATAAAACCAACAATTTTTTTGTGTGTGGTTGTGTGCGTAGTGTGTATGGAGGACAGTCACATGACCGGAGAGCAGGAACCACATACCAGTCTTGTAGCTGCCGGCAGCAGTCATGATGATGATGCAAGGCCATCAACGTCATCTATGAAGGCCGATGTACCAGGGCTTAAGTCAGGCCAAAAAGTCAGGCTAAAAAAATCAACTTTTACTCTGTTAAAGAAAAAATTTTTTAAAGCTAAGTCAGCTTTAGAGAAACAAAAAATTGGCAATATGCCATTTACTACACAAAGTGGCAATTAAGTATAAGGCCTTGGCCTAGTTTATTTATGACTGGTGGTTCTAGTTATAATTTAAGTCCCTCTGCTTGTAGGAGAGGTAAAAAATAATTAAAATTGTTAAGACAAGTAAGACACCGGAACCAACTGTGTGTTTGGAAAAATCATAAATCCCAGAGGAGAGTCCAAGTGTGGCCGCTGTTGCCATGTGTGAGCCTGACTTTTCTAATACTGTACTTGAAGAGGATCCTCCTTCCGCCATTTTTGTGCCTTCTGAGGTAAAAATCGAGGATGCTTCTGTGGAATTGCACGAGGAGGATGAGGAGGATATTTATGTAGTTGGCGATAACAACAAGGATGATGAGGATGATGATGTAAAAACTGTAAATCAGGCAACAGTTGTTGCCCATGGTGGGAAAAATCCCATTGTTGCCATGCCTGGGCAAAGGACCAAAAAATCCACTTTTCAGGTGTGGAATTATTTCCACACAAATCCAAACAACCACTGCCAAGCCATTTGTAACCATTGCCAAGTAAAGTGAGTAGAGGTAAGGACCTTAACCATCTTGAAACCTCCTCCCTGTTACGTCACTTGCAGCGCATTCATCAAATTGGAAAGGGTATTTAAAATTCTAAAACTTTGGGGTCAAAAAAACGAAGAACAATCAGTCCAGTGTCACCAAGCTGCTCCCTTCTATCTGGTTCCAAGTGCCTGCAACCTCCACCACCAACACCTGCATCATCATCAACATCCTCATTCATGATTGGAAGTAGTCCTGCATCCAATTTCCTAAGCATGACTGACTCCTCTCCTATCCCTGATTCCTCAGAAGGATCCTTGAGTGCTACGCCTGCTTCTGCTGGGGGTGGATCTTCATTTCAGTAAATTTTAGCCACTTCACAGCACCTGAAATGTAATCCACACTATGTGCCTGATTCAGACCTGCTTGCTGCCTGGAGTCCATTGCGATTATCACGACCATCGGGCTTGCGATGAGACCCTGTGGTAGGGTCTCGGCTCCTGCAAGCCCGAGTGGACTTCCTGCTCTACTAGAGCAGGAAGTCCACTACTGACATCACTAGTGATTTCATTAGGGCTGCCCACAAATGCCAGGCATTCCTAAGGGAATGCCTGCGTTTGTGCAGCCACCCCCCTCCCCACCTACAAAACGGGGTGAGCTGTCACTCAACATCGACAGCCACCCCATCTTGTTGCGAGACCCATAGTGACGGAGCTGCCGTCGCTGGATGGGTCTCGGGCATGCACAGTGGGGAACCATCGACCCGCTTGCGAGCGCTGTGCGCTTGCGACTAGGTCTGAATCAGGCCCTATATGAGAGATCTGTTTTTTAGATTCAAATTCCAAACTTGGTGAGAAGACTGGAGTTGGACTGGGTTCTACTCTGAACCCCAAAATGATCTGATCCGGCACTGGTTTGACTCGGACCCCCAAAGTTTTGGTGTGTTTGGTTTTCAGCAAAGCCAAAGCACTAATCTCAAGTTATAACAGACAGACATACAGGTAAGATGGCCCTGCTCGCAAACATACAGTCTATAGAGTTAGATAAATATCACAATTGACTGACTGAGATATTCATGTCAGTATATCTGTATGGCATTTATAGTATAAAGTTGAATGTTTTCTCCAGTACTCTAGAAGGCAAATAAAATTTTCTTCAATCAATAAATAGTACATTTATAATGTACTTTATGTGGGGCAAAATATTAATTTTTGAAACCTTGGCCATGAGAAAAACAAAAATGAAAAACCACACTAGCTCTATAATGCAATCTCAGCAACCTCCTTTATATATACCGTGGACATTGGAGAGGTACTTAAATGTTTCCTTCTTGCCAGGATCAGGGGCAGATCCAGAAGGGGGCAATCAAGACGCATAACAGTGCAGCAGAAACTGCTACTGCTCAGCGGGAAGCATCCAGGAAAATCTTTGCTCTCTCCCTGCCTTGATGTGCCACTGCACTGCTTTTGAGCTGACAGCTGTAAAGGGCAGGGGAGAATAGCTGTGGGGAATCCATGGTTAGGATATTTGTGGGGAGAGAGGTGGTGCTGTCTTTTAGGGGTTGTCAGGATCCTGACAAATTTTTCCCATATTCTCCTATATTTTACCTCTGTGGTGTTTGTTCCAGCTAGTGCTGAGGTCCGCTCGTGCTGTGACCGCACATCAATCCAGGATGATGTAGAGGTCTGTCTGCACTGCACATCACATTTTGCTGGCTATGAGGTCTGTCCACAGTGTTCCTGCTCTGTGCTCTCAGTGTGTTTACTCAGCATGCTAGCACTCAAGCTGCACACCAGAGTACCCTCCAAAAATCAGTATGGGCGCAGCCATGTTGAATTTAGTCAGCTGACTCTCCTCCAGCACACAGGGTGCTGCTCTTAGACCAGCTGATAGCAGTATCCAATCTCTGATACTTTTTCCCTTCAGCTGCGCTCCCTGCCAGCACTCCCTCCTCAATATCCCCACTCTCTTAGCTTCCTTTGCAGCAGTCATTCCTCATTGCCCCAGCTCCCTGCCAGCATTCTCTATCCGGTGTCTCAATTCCCCCGATGCTGGCTTTGACGTCTGTCACTCCCCCCACTGCCATGTTCTCTATACCCAGATACTCACCCTGGTGCCAGTCTCTCAGTCCCTACCCCCTCCCTCTGGCTATTTCCTCTGTCCAGCTGCCGGCTCCCATCAACCATGTTTATACTACAATCTGTCATTTACAGGCAGCCGTGAGCCACTGAGCAGGGAAAGTTCTCCCTACTGCTTCTCCCGTGCTTCAATCCCCCAGGCTGTCAGCTTTGATGTCTCCCGTCACCATGCTGTTGTGTCCTCTGTCCTCACTCCAGATATTCTCCCTGGAGCTTCAATGCCCCCACTGCAGACTCTGATGTCGCCCCTCCCTGCGCTGCTGTGTCCTCTGTCTAGGCTCTCCCCCCTCCGGATATTCTCCTTAGGCTGGGGAAACCGGTGAAAGGTTTCCCTGGCTGTGGCATTACCCCCCGCTAGTAAGAGTCCAGTGCTGGTTATGAAAATTAAAGTTTTATCCCATTTTTCTACAACCAGGACTGGCTCAGTAAAGCCCTGTGCTGGTACTTAATGTACAGGGGCCCCCTATGAATTTTGGCCCCTGTATTTTTAGAACCAGGACAGGCTTTATATAGCCCGGTGCTGGTTATGCTTATTGGGAAGGGGTGCACGTCTTGTTTTTTACATTTTTGTAAAGGGTTTTTATTAGAGATGTGCGCCGACCCTCGTGTTTTGGTTTTGGATCTGGATCCCCCCTGGTTTTGGATCTGGATTGGTTTTGCCAAAACCTCACCTCCGTGTTTTGTTTTTGTGTTTTGTTTTTGGATCTGGATTTTTTTCTTAAAAAGTCATAAAAACATCTAAAACAACATAAAATGGGCCTGTTTTTGTTTCTACAGTATAATTAACCTCAATAACATTTATTTTCAGTAATTTCCAATTAATTTTGATCACCTCACAATATTGTTTGCTTCATCTAGTTAAGGCCAAAAGGTTGCATCCAGCTAGCTGGCTGAATAAGCTAAGTGACACAGTGGGCGGCACTAACATGTGGAAGCTCAGCTTCTAATTTCCAACACGTATACAGTGTGTTATACAATGTGGGTTGGATACACCAATAGTGCACTTACTGTGACAGCAGTGTCGGCAGAGTGGGGTTGCTGACGGTGTCCTAAGTACATGGAATGGCAGTGCTGCGGTGCTGGCAGTGTTCTCAGTGAAGGGTACCGGTGGTGTCACCAGAGTGGGGGCACCAGCAGTGTCCTCAGTGCAGGTTTGCTGACTGTGTTGGCAGTGCAGGTGTTCTCAATACAGGGTGCCGGCGCTGTCGGCAGAGCGGGGGTGTCCCAGCGGTGTCCTCAGTGCAAGTTTGTTGACTGTGACGGCAGTGCAGGGGTGTTCTCAATGCAGGGTGCCGGCGGTGTCGGCAGAGCGGGGGTGCCAGCAGTGTCCTCAGTGCCGGTTTGCTGACTGTGTCAGCAGTGCAGGGGTGTTCTCAATGTAGGGTGCCGGCAGTGTCGGCAGAGCGGGGATGCCAGCGGTGTCCTCAGTGCATGTGGGCAGTGTCGGCAGTGCAGGGGTGCTGGTGGTGTCCTCAGTGTGGGAGTGTCGGCAGTATTGGCAGTGTGGGAGTCGCTGACGGTGTCCTCAGTACAGGGATGCCGGCAGCGGTGGTGTCGGCAGCGGGAGATGCTGCCAGGGGGGGGTGCCGATGGTGTCAGGCGGCGGGGGATGGCGGGCACCATCTTCTTTTTCTTCTGCATTTTCAATGGTCTTAAAGCTGATTGGCTGAGCCTGCTCAAAACAAAACCTTGCAACCCGACAGTGGGGTCACAAGGTTTTGCCTCGGGTGAGGGATCCGGGTTAGGCAGGGATCCCCGAAATTTGGGTGGGTTCGGATCTCTGAGATCCAAACCTGCTCATCTCTAGTTTTTATATGTACAAAAAACACAATATGAGTGGTCCAAAGAGCGCTGTCCCCATATACACCACGTCTTCTCTCTTGAATGGCTCAAGTGATCTCATGGATAGGTGCATGCTTCTGTATTACTCTGACCATCTCAGGATAAACTCGCCATCCTGAAGCTGCTCTATTGTTTTTAACTCTATTACATTGCCTGACTTCTATCTAGAGAATGGGCTAACATCTGGATGCAAGATGTTTTTTGCGAGTTATAGTAAAGCCCGAAAATTGCAAGTTTTACTATAGTCGCACCCTATTACATTTGCAAATTAGTAAAAAATTTGAGTTTAGCACAATACTCAAATTTTTTACAAATTCCCAACCTATGTCCATAAGGGCTGTTACTATATACTAGGAGCTGTGCTGCAGACAGAAGAGGGGGGCTTCAGTGACTCCTGTGTAACTGCAGTCCATAAGGGATAAGGGATGCTGCTTTGTTGCCCAGGGGGTGCTGTGTCCATCAGGGGTGCTCTTCACCCCAAGTGTGAAAAAAATAAACAAAGCGTTTTTTTTTTTTTCTCAGTGTGTGTGCACGCGTTACCCACACTTATCAGCAACGTAGCTGTGCAGGGGTGCTGCCTGTGTTGTTAATCAAGGGACTGCTGCCTCATTCAGGGGTGCTCTCCCCCCCAATAAAAATTCTATGTGTGTATGTGCGAGTTAGCCACACTTATCAGAAATGTAGCTGCACAGGTGTGCTGCCTGTTGCCTTTTTTAGGGGTGCTCTCCCCCCCAAGTGCAAAAAAAAATAAAATGTTTTATTCTGTGTGTCTGCACGTTAGCCACAGGATTAGAACTGGCGTCCCTCACACAGGGTAACCACAATATTAGGCAGAATATAGTTTTCCACCAAAATATCTGGGAAACACTTCCTCATAGAGCCTCAACACTGCTGCATATTATATATATATATATATACTGTATATTTGTGTGCGTGTGTGTGCGGCGGTCAAGAGTGTGGATGCGGGGGCCAAGGGTGGGGAAGGGGTCGATGGGGGGCACCGAGATATCAGTGTACCGGGCCCCCCCCCCCAAGATTTCTGTAATAGTAAAGCTGTGTATACACTGCTCTATAAATGCCACCGATCTGATAAATGCTCCGATATGGAGAACTCAGATAAAAACACAAGACATCAAAAAATAAGACAGACCAAAAAAGATACAAAGCAAAAAACACCACAATACAATTTTCAGCAATAAATTTAAATTTCAACTTCAAACTCCACTACAGCTCCTCAACAATTAACTTTTCCTCTTCTCCAAACTCCCCAAACAACCCACAAAGGAAATGAGAAACTTGGTGGAGACTTTATGCTGTGTGTGATGTGAAATAGCCTGAACAATTTTTAACAATAGGGAAAAGTTTCTTCTAAAATCTGGTACATATTTATCTGACCTAGCTGCCAACCCGGCCATCCCACCAACCGAGCGGCTGCTTTGGTAAGCTATACACACTTACCAATCGGCCGCTCGATATGTCTGCCTAGACATCACAACAGGGCAGGTATTTAAATATGACCACCCACTTTTGATGTCAGTGTCAGTGGTCCCTGCAGTCAGTGTACAGGTGGTCGGCGGGTCACCCATACACACAAGCAGATGCAGCGATATATCGGCAAGATATATCCGCATTGGCTGTGCTGCAGGGCTAATCTAATATGTCTGTGAACGACGTCGTTCACAGATATATCGTCTGTACACACCCACAGATGCACTTAGTGATTTTTCGTTTGGCAGCTGCACAAACAACATATTGCATAGTGTGTACCCAGCATAATGATCTTCAAAAACAGTTGCACTGATTAAGTCAGAAATGTGCAGCTCTGTAGATTTATGTTCTATTCCTTTATTATGAAGACATTTTAAACAAAATGCATGGCGTCCAATGCTCTGACCAATCAGGGCAGTCCTATTAATTTCAACAAGAATGTCCATCTCTAAGCTGCCATTTGTAATGCGGCCCTTCAAACAGTAAACAAATTCTGCAACATTTATGCTTTTTTTTACTTATTATTATTTTAGGTAGAGGAGAGAATGCAATAGCCTCTAATTTTTCAGGCAAGTTTCCAAAGAGATTGAAGTCACTGTATGTAATAGAATAGTTACCCAACCGTTTTCAGCATGACAGTGCAGCTCCAGTATATCGCTGTGCTCCATCTGTTAAATATTGTTCTGGACATCCTCGGGCTCAACGATCCCACAACTAACCCATGTGGCTTGGGGCCTGATTCAGTACGGATCACAACTGCGATCGCAATAGCAAAGATATGCTAAAGTCTACGTTTGCTATGCCATTCGCAGCCTAACATAAGGATGCCCACCTTACCTTACACACATCCATAATACTTAGCAAGACTGCAAAACATCGAGTACAATCGCAGCCTCACGCACACTTGCACAAGCCCTGACCTTACTCAGGAATTGCTAACCTCATCATATGCAGTGCTAGCCCAAGCTGTGTATGGCATCGCAGTGGATAATTTATGCATGCCCCCGCAAACAGCATTCAAAGGCACTGGCACGCCCGCGTTTCGCCAACCACCCCCCTGTAACCACCCCCAAACAGTCTTCTTGTCAATCAGTCTGCGATGGGTTGGCATAGTCACTGCAGTCACGGTCCCGATCTCAGTGGAATGTTCATGCACTGCGATGCATGCACAGAACACAACAAATGGCTGGTTGCGTGCATAATCGCAGTTGCGATCGCTGCTGAATCAGTCCCTTGCTCAGAAATCCCACTCTGCTCCCAGTGGGTGCCCGAGATGGAGCTGCACCTTTGCTTCCATACTGGAGCCCCAGTTTTCCTGCTATCAAGCCAGGTCCTGTAACTGCAAACTGTAGCTCATCACTACAGCCCGATGCTCCCCCTATCCTAGTTCTTCAGCGATCCTCATAGCGCTCTGGTGTCTGCACTTAGAGAGTCCTGCAGACCCTCTCTGCGGCACCCAGGGATGGTCCTCTAGCCTCTATCAGGTCAGTCTACTGCTGGTTGCAGGCTCTCTGGAGACTCTCTGATTATACTCCCCATAAGTTTCTAAGGCTCCTCTCACTCTGCAGCTCTGTCTTTCCTCCATCTGCTTCAGACACTGCCTGCTCTCCAGCTACAGTATTATAACTTTGCACTAGCTTATGTTTTTGCTGCTCTTCTCAACTCTATTAGCACGGCTACCTATCTCATTAGCCCTTTGTCAAATTCACTGGGTGACCCTGATGTTTTTGATTGACAGCTTTTTGTTTTCTGAAGCCTGCTGTCCTTCTCCTTCTGAAGCCAGTACTTGATTTTGCCCTTGGAGTACTCTTCATGTTTGTATTAAATACCTTCTAATGTTTTAACCTATCTCTGGATTGGACTAGGGGCCCTCATATTCTGCATATCATCCAATATTTTCACATATGTTTATAATTTGCTTTCTAAGACCTTGCCATGTTTCAGCATCCAAAGAAGTCTGGTCACTCAGGCTCCTCCAATTTTTTTCAAAAAGAAAGATAAACTGAACCGACACTCCACCTCAGACTCCTTGGGGACTCTATCAGACTCTGAACCACATACACCAGCTGCCACTGGCCTCTCTAATGCCTCTCCTGACCTCACTCTATTATTATTATTAATATTATTATTCACTCTATGCTGATTGAGATGTGTGCGATCATAACTATATTCCGCTGATCTGAGCAACTGCATGGACACACTTGAACTCAAAGTTGCTGTTATCTTCTGTGGAGCAGGAGCTAGCTGAGGCCTGCTCGGAGATGGTTCGGGCTAAAAAACAGATGAAGGACCTTGAAAACAGGTCCAGAAGCTTCAATGTGCATATTTAGAACATTTGGGAAACCATTGACACCGACAACCTTCAAAAATATTTGGACAGCCTCTTCCGACAATGAGGCTTATGTGATACTGTGGGTTGCAAGCTGCAGTGACTGCAGGAACCTATAAAAATATGGCAAGCTTCGTAGAAATTCCCGCACAGGCTGCAGCTCGCACACTATTACATCATGCTCACTTCACCCAAAGCCCCTGGCAGATCAACCTCCCTTCAAAGTAGTATTCTGCTTTCATTACTACAAGGTTAAGAAGTTCTTGTCTTCTGTGTGGAACTCGCTGGCTGTACCCTATACTGGCAAAATGCTCCAGATATATCAAGAAGTGACTCTGTCGATACTTCAGAAGCCCAGAGGATTACTTAGAGGTCTAATTAATAAGCAGTGTTAGGAGACAGAGTGAAAAGTGATAAGGTGCCAGCCAATCAGCTCCCAACTGTCATCTCACAGGCTATGTTTGAAAAATGATAGTTGGGAGCTGATTGGCTGGCACCTTATCACTTTTCACTCTGTCTCCTAACACTGCTTAGTAAGTAGACCCCTTAATGTCACTAAGGCCCAACGCAACCACAAGATTTGCTACAGATGGGAATATCCATGCCAACTTCAGGTCCCGCATGAGGATAAATTTATTTGCATCAATACTCCTGATGAGGGTCTGACCATACCTTGGCATGGTCCACTACCTTCCCCAAACATGGGCAGCCTCTTGGGTCTGTTATTGCCTCACTATTAACCCACTCATAATCCTTAAGCTAAGTATAATGTTGTTGAAAATGTTTGCATGTTATTCATTACTTCTCTTTACACCCTCTGAGTCCTCCCTTTATTTTCGGTTCCCCAGGTCTATGATGATCCAACACCTCATTCCTCTCTGAACATGGGTATCCTCCTGCCCTCATATTTTTGTGGACTTCCTTGTGAGTTTTCGACTCTGTTACTCTCAGCCTTGGCATCCTCACCTGTTATGTAACTCTTAGTTCTCTGTTAACTCATACTATATGTCCACGCTGTGTTATGTTATATTATGTTGTTCCTCTAATTGTTTTGGACAATGTTATGCCCTCACATTTGAGCTTTCCTTTGCCACTAATATAATGTACCTATTAAATAGCTGTACTGTCTCTGTCTGCAGAGTGCAGGGAGTGACATGTGGAGAAGAGAACTGATGAGCTCATTCAGACCAGTTCGCTAGATGCGTTCTTTTGTTCCCAGCGTATGCAAATTCAGCAATGTGACGGCACGGCAAGCCATAAGCACGCACACTATGTCTTGGCGTGTGATCACGTTGTGTATGCAGACGCCCACCAGCCTGTCTTAAGATGCCCATTAATGCACGTCATCTCCAGGAAGTGTATGCAAGCATCGGTACATCGGGTACCATCGGAAGCGAACGCAGCGCTTGAGGTGGACTATACCCTACCTCAAGCACTGCGATCTTTTGAGTGTAAAAAACAGCCATGTGACATGTACAATGATGCTTCCTCTTAATTATGCATGCCTTTGAAATGGCAGTGGGATGCTCAGGCACACCTGCGTTCGTCCCTCCACTCCCCCGTTTCTAGTGGCCAGCCCCTGTTACCACCCAGAAACGGCTTCTCCTGTCACTCACTCTGCTGGGCTGTCTATGCTAGGCGAGCGAACGCATCTTGATTCTTCGCACTGATTCATGCACAGGCACTGTGATGCATACGCATGCGCACAATGTGAACCATCGGCAGCTATGAGCGAACGCTACTTAGCATCCGGGTCTGAATCAGCTCCTGAGTGTAGAGTGCACAGTGCTGCAGAGAATTGTTATAATGATCTTATATATAAGCAAAAAATATGATAGTTGCTCAATCAGCTTAATGATATGCTACAGGTGCTTGTAAAGGGCGGGGTTTACACTGAACACAGAAAAAAGAAAATTGCCCGCCAGCACACTGCAGATAAATCAAAAATTCTTGAATCCTACATGATAATAGAAATTCAGAGGTATTGGTTTACATACATTTGCAAACATATGAATAAGCGCTGGGCCAACGTCAAGGCTCCTCTATACCAGCGTCCCTGACATTAAAGGGTTCACGTCCGAGAAGCAAGGCACCCCAAAAATTCCAGCCAAGGACCATCCCAGGGCATCACACGAAAAGGGGAAAAAAGGTGATAGTGAAGTGTAAAAGGATAAATGTGTAAAGATACAGTCAGGTGCATAAATATTGGGACATTGACAGAATTTTCATATTTTGGCCTCTATTCACCACCACAATGGTTTTGAAATGAAACAAACAAGATGTGCTTTAACTGCAGACTTTCAGATTTAATTTGAGGGTAATTACATCCAAATCAGGTGAACGGTGTAGGAATTACAACGGGTTCTATATGTGCCTCCCACTTTTTAAGGGGCCAAAAGTAATGGGACTATCAACTCAAAAGCTATTTCATGGACAGGTGTGGGCTATTCCCTCGTTATTTCATTATCAATTAAGCAGGTAAAAGGTCTGGAGTTGATTCTAGGTGTGACAGTTGCATTTGGAATCAGTTGCTGTCGACTCTCAATATGAGATCCAAAGAGCTGTCACTATCAGTGAAGCAAGCCATCAGTAGGCTGAAAAATCAAAACAAACCCATCAGAGAGATAGCGAAAACATTAGGTGTGGCCAAATCAACTGTTTGGATCATTCTTAAAAAGAAAGAATGCACCGGAGAGCTCAGCAACACCAAAAGACCCGGAAGACCATGGAAAACAACTGTGGTGGATGACAGAAGAATTATTTCCCTGGTGAAAAAAAACCCCTTCACAACAGTTGGCCAAATCAAGAACACTCTCCAGGAGGTAGATGTATATGTGTCAAAGTCAACAATCAAGAGAAAACTTTACAAGAGTGAATATAGAGGGTTCACCACAAGATGTAAACCATTGGTGAGCCTCAAAAACAGGAAGACCAGATTAGAGTTTGCCAAACAACATCTAAAAAAGCCATTACAGTTCTGGAACAACATCCTATGGACAGATGAGACAAAGATCAACTTGTACCAGAGTGATGGGAAGAGAAGAGTATGGAGAAGGAAAGGAACTGCTCATGATCCAAAACATACCACCTCATTAGTGAAGCATGGTGGTGGTAGTGTCATGGCGTGGGCATGTATGGCTGCCAATGGAACTGGTTCCCTTGTATTTATTGATGATGTGACTGCTGACAAAAGCAGCAGAATGAATTCTGAAGTGTTTCGGGCAATATTATGTGCTCATATTCAGTCAAATGCTTCAGAACTCATTGGACGGCTCTTCACAGTGCAGATGGACAATGACCCGAAGCATACTGCAAAAGCAACCAAAGAGTTTTTTAAGGCTAAAAAGTGGAATGTTATGCAATGACCAAGTCAATCCCCTGACCTGAACGTGATTGAGCATGCATTTCACTTGATGAAGACAAAACTGAAGGGAAAATGCCCCAAGAACAAGCAGGAACTGAAGACATTTTCAGTAGAGGCCTGGCAGAGCATCACCAGGGATGAAACCCAACGTCTGGTGATGTCTATGCGTTCCAGACTTCAGGCTGTAATTGCCTGCAAAGTATTTGCAACAAAGTATTAAAAAGTGAAAGTTTGATTTAGGATTGTTTAGCTTGTCCCATTAGTTTTGGCCCCTTAAAAAGTGGGAGGCACATATAGAAACCGTTGTAATTCCTACACCGTTCACCTGATTTGGATGTAATTACCCTCAAATTAAATCTGAAAGTCTGCAGTTAAAGCACATCTTGTTTGTTTCGTTTCAAAGCCATTGTGGTGGTGTATAGTGGCCAAAATATGAAAATTCTGTCAATGCCCCAATATTTATGCACCTGACTGTAAATCAATAAGTGTTAATGAAATGTAAAATAATTAAAATTACATAAATAATATACAAACGAATAGAGAAGTGAAAAAATATTCTACGTGAATTAAGTGGTGATGTCATGAGAAAGGTCCAGCCAGAACAACCCCGGGGGCCCCACTACCAAACGCTCACCCCAAAATAATTATTGCTACATAATAGTAGCACCCACTCTAGGTCATATAATTACAAATTGGTGTACTGCATGATAACAGTACATGTATGAGCTGAGAGCTAACTTACCTTGGAGGTACCCCAAAAAACCTCCACATGGCACTATAAAGATCAGCACCTCTTCCTAATGCTGACTCCCTTCATGCCTCCAAACTGCAAGCAAAAAATATTGTAGTTGCTCAATCAGCTTAAATATATACTACAGGTGCTTGTAAAGGGCGGGGTTTACACTGAACACAGAAAAAAGAAAATCGCCCCCCAGCACACTGCAGATAAATCAAAAATACTTGAATCCTACATGATAATAGAAATTCAGAGGTATTGGTTTACATACATTTGCAAATATATGAATAAGCGCTGGGCCAACGTCAAGGCTCCTCTATACCAGCATCCCTAACATTAAGGGGTTCACATCCGAGAAGCAAGGCACCCCAAAAATTCCAGCCAAGGACCATCCCAGGGCATCACACGAAAAAGGGAAAAAATATGAGATATGGTAAGAACTTACCCTTGTTATCTCTATTTCTACGAAGTCCATAGGGTTCCACAGGATACCTTGGGGTATAGGTGTGACGTCAGTCGCAGGGCACCAAAGAGTTAAGCTTTCAGCCTCCCAGGATGCACTAGGTCCCCCTCCTATACCCCGCCCCCGGGCCAAGGCACCTCAGTTAGTTACCAAGCCATAGGCCGGAGGAGGAGAAGGAAGAGAGAGAACAAAGATCTGGACACATACAAGAATCACATTCTCACCAGAGGGAGACGGAAAACCGGTGACCAGAGCAAAGCCCATCTGCAGCACAGGTGCGACAGGGCGGGAGTCCTGTGGAACCCTATGGACTTCGTAGAAATAGAGATAACAAGGGTAAGTTCTTACCATATCTCATATTTTCTACTTCAGGGTCCATAGGGTATCCACAGGATACCTTGGGGATGTCCCAAAGCAGTATCCTTTAAGGGTGGGGACGCTCCTGTGCAGAAAGGAGAATCCGCCGCCCGAAGGAAGCATCCTGAGAGGCGAAGGTGTCAAACCTGTAATACCTCACGAAGGTATGGACAGAAGACCACGTAGCAGCCTTGCAGATCTGAACTGCCGAGGCACCACGTCGAGCTGCCCACGAAGGACCCACAGACCTAGTGGAATGAGCCTTCAGAGAAGGAGGGACCGGTAGGCCTTCATGAAGATAAGCTTCAGAAATAGCCATACAGATCCAGGCTGCCAAAGTTTGCTTTGAAGCAGGCCAACCCTTTTTACGGAAGCCATAGAGGACAAACAAAGCGTCCGACTTCCTAAACGAAGAAGTGCGGTCAACATAAGTCCTTAAGGCCCGCACAACATCCAAAGAGGCCTCACCCACGGAAAGACCCGGTGAGTTAAAGGCCGGAACAACTATTTCCTCGTTAACATGAAACTGGGAAACAACTTTGGGAAGAAACTCGGGCCGAGTGCGGAGCACTGCCCTGTTCCCATAAAAAACCAAGAAAGGGGGTCTACAAGAAAGAGCCCCTAACTCAGAAACACGTCTGGCCGAAGCAATGGCCAGAAGGAAAACAGTCTTAGCTGTTAGCCATTTAAGATCCACTGAGCCCAGTGGTTCAAACGGCGGTCCTTGGAGAGCCCTCAGGACCACAGCCAAATCCCAAGGCGCCACAGGTGGAACAAAGGGCGGCTGAATGCGGAGAACACCCTGCATAAAGGTGCGCACATCCGGGATTGTAGCAATCCTACGGTGAAACCAGACAGATAGGGCCGAAACCTGTACCTTCAAAGAAGCAAGGCGAAGCCCATGATCTAGTCCCGCTTGCAGGAAGGCGAGAATCCGAGTCAGACGAAACTCCCGCGGTGCATAACCTCTCGGTCGACACCACTGGAAGAACGTATGCCACACGCGATGGTATATCCTCGCGGAAGACGGTTTCCGAGCTCGTAACATGGTACGCACCACAGAGCTGGAAAACCCCCGGGACCTCAGCATGGCCGTCTCAACAGCCACGCCGTCAAAGACAGCCGAGTCAGGTCCGGGTGAAGGCAAGGACCCTGAGACAGAAGGTCCGGTCGTAGCGGCAACCGCAGAGGAATGTCCACGGACAGACCCTGAAGGTCTGAGAACCAGTGCCGTCTGGGCCACGCGGGAGCTATCAACAGGAGCGTCCCTCCTTCCTGTTTGAATTTCCGGATTACCCGTGGAAGGGAGACCGGAGGGAACAGGTATGCGAACCGGAACGTCCACCGGACGGACAGAGCATCCACCAGAGACGCCCCTTCGTCTCTTGTGCGAGACCCGTACACCGGCAACTTGTTGTTGTGCCGGGACGCCATGAGGTCGATTTCTGGAAGACCCCACCTGTCCACCAGTAGTTGAAAAACGTCCGGGTGCAGGGACCATTCCCCCGGATGAACGTCCTGGCGACTTAGAAAGTCCGCCTCCCAATTTAGCACTCCCGGGATGAAGACCGCTGATATGGCCGGAAGATTGCGCTCCGCCCAAACCAGGATCCGAGAGACCTCTACGAGAGCCGCCCGACTGCGAGTTCCTCCTTGCCTGTTTATGTAGGCCACGGTGGTAGCGTTGTCCGACTGGACCTGCACCGGGCGACCCTGGAGAAACCGCTGTGCCTGCTGGAGAGCATTGAAGACCGCACGGAGTTCCAAGATATTTATTGGAAGCTCCGCTTCTGTCGGCGTCCACCTGCCCTGGAACAAGTGTGGACCCGAAACTGCTCCCCAGCCCCGAAGACTGGCGTCCGTTGTCAACAGGACCCAATTTGGAACCCAGAACGGACGTCCCTTGTTGAGGTGGGTCGTCTGTAACCACCACGCAAGGGACAGGCGAACCTCCTGGGTGAGCACAATCGTCTGGGACTTCAAAGACTGAGTCAGCCCGTTCCACTTGGACAGGATCAGGTGCTGCAGAGGTCTGGAGTGAAACTGGGCGTATTCCACCATGTCGAACACCGACACCATGGAGCCCAGTAACCTCATCGCCGAGTGTAAGGACACCCGGCCGTTGTGCAGGCAACTGCGCACCCTTGACTGTAAAGCAGAGATCTTGTCCTCCGTCACGAAGATCCTTTGCTGTCCCGAGTCCAATAAGGCTCCAAGATGCAGAATCCTCCGAGACGGGATTAGAGTGGACTTCTGCCAGTTGATTAGCCAGCCGTGCCGTTGCAGCAGTGCAATGGTCAGGTCCAAGTGGCGTAACAGGAGCTCTGGAGATCCTGCCACCAATAACAGGTCGTCCAAATACGGCAACATGCGGACTCCCTGCAGCCGCAGAGAAGCCGCCATGACCGCCATCACCTTGGTGAAAACACGTGGTGCTGTTGCCAGGCCAAAAGGTAACGCCCGAAACTGGAAGTGGTCGCTGCGGATTGCAAACCTGAGGAACTGTTGATGGCGCCAAAGAATAGGGACATGCAGGTAAGCGTCCTGTATGTCCAATGACACCAAGTAGTCCCCAGGTTCCAGCGCCAGAATGATGGACCGTAGGGTCTCCATCCGAAACTTCGGGACCCGCAAAGACTTGTTGAGTGCTTTGAGGTTGAGAATCGGACGATATGACCCATTGGGTTTCTGTACCAAAAATAGATTTGAATAGAAACCCTGGCCCCTCTGGGAGAATGGAACCGCCACTATAACTCCAGCCTGGAGCATAGTGTGCAATACCTTCCGCAGCTCCGTAGCCTTGTTCCGGTCTGATGGGAGACCCGTGGTGAAGAAGCGAGCCGGGGGTCTGTGCCGGAAGGAGAGGGCGTATCCGTGGGAAACCACCTCCAGAACCCAAGTGTCTGTCGTAGTGGTCGACCAACACTGGGCGAACTGTAGCAGGCGGCCTCCCACCCTGGGATCCCCCAAAGGGAGGCCCGGACCGTCAGGCCGCAGGCTTGTCATCTGGCTTGGGGGCCGGACGTCTGGTACTCCATGCCTGCTTCCGGGGCTTGACCGATTTCTTAGGGCCAGCCTGTCGAGGAAACGACTGTGGTTTGGGCCTGCCCTGGGCCCTAGATGACCGAAAGGAAGATTGTCCTGAACCAGAAGGAGCAGCGGCCGACGGGAGACAAGCAGATTTGGCTGCCGCCAGCGTGGCCACAATCTTATCCAGATCCGGACCGAAGAGAACTTCTCCGGTAAACGGCAACGCTTCCAGACCTTTCTTGGAATCTGCGTCCGCCTTCCAGGATCGCAGCCACAAGGTGCGACGAGCAGCTACCGCTGCTGAAGAAATTCTAGACACCAGAGTACTAATGTCTAGAGCCGCCTCGTTGATGTAGGTGGCCGAATCACGGAGATTGCCAATCAACTCCGCCTGATCGGCCGGACAGTCGGATTCAAAAGAAGCCTCTAATGAATCCGCCCAGCGCTCCATCGCTCTGGCAACCCAGCAAATGGCCATAGCCGGCCGTGCTGCCCCCCCTGCAAGGGAATAAGCGGACTTCAGGCAGATTTCTACCTTGCGGTCCGTAGCATCCTTAAGGGAGGACATGGATGGCATCGGCAATGTGGCACTACGGACAAGACGGGTCACGTGAGAATCCACCTGTGGAGGGGATTCCCACTTAGCAAAATAATTATCCGCGAACGGATAAGCCACCGCCAGGCGTCTCTGCGGCTGGTATCTTTTGCCAGGTTGTTTCCACGCCTCCTCTAAATGGTCCACCAACTGACCCGAAAGAGGAAAGACTGTGGCATCGCCCTTCACATCTTTGAAAAAGGCATACTTAGATTTAGCCGCTGGGGGAACTTCGTCCTCAATCACCAAGGCTGTGCGGACCGCCCGAATAAGTCCAGGAATATATACTTTGGACTTAGCATCAGCGTCCTTAGTATGGAGAGGTTCCTGATCGTAAGGATCAAGAATCTCCCCATCATCAGACGTCCCTTCGTCATCCTCATAAGGAGCGGACAGAGACGCCACCGGCCTTTTATGAGGCCGCATCACAGACTCCCCTTGCAACACATCCGACAAGTGCTGTACAGAACTCGTCAGGGAGTTAACCCACGCTGGCTCCTGAGAACCCGGGAGCGGGGAAATAGGGAGACTGTGGGGTACCACCAATTGTCGTGGGAACCCCTGCATGGGTGACGACACCACAGACTGCTGGGACAAACCCATCGGAGTAAACACGGGCTGCGGAGCTAACTGGCCCACTAAAGCTGTTAACGCCTGAGCGAAACAAGCCCAGGGCGGCTCCTGTACCGGTGCTGTAACCGTAATAGGCCGCGCCATGGACAAACACTGCCGGCAAAGGCCCTCCGCGCTACCCTCCCCCTCCGCTAACGGTACTTTGCACGTGGTACACTGTAGCCGGAGGGGAAAATCACTTTCAGACATGATGGCACCACGTATGTGACCTCTCTCACCAATTAAGTATTAAATAGGCGAGAGACCACCCTGCAGCACCGCACCGCAAGGGCTTTAGCAGAAGAACAGGGACAGTAATAAAGCTGACAGTTTAGAGAAGAAAAGCTACAGGCAGCGCTAGCACAGTCACATACAATGCAGAGAAATAACAATTCCTGCACTAACAGCGCTGATCACTCAACTACACAGACACAGGGCCTGGTAGGACACAGCGCTGCATACACAGACCTGACCACAGCGGAGGAGAGGTATGCGGGGGGACCCAGACCACGATGCTTCCGTCCAGCGCTTCCAGCAGCGTTCACCATGCGTTCTGGAGAAGATGGCCGCCGAGGAGCAGAGAGGAGGCTGGCCTGGGGGAGGAGCGCTGCCACAGGACCAGTCGGCAGCATGCAGAGAGGGCTGTGTGCAGCTGGGGAGGCGCCGGCTGTGAGACAGGGAAGGCGTGCTCCCCTGGCATGCATTTAACCCCTGGGACGCCGCAGCGCTACCGCTCTGCTGCGGTCCGCTGTCCCAGGGGGTAGTGGAAGCGCAGGTTGGTCGCCTGGCTCCACGCTGCAGCCAGTCCCCAGGGAGCCCCCTGCCTGGGGACTTAGGACCATGTGATCAGCGGGGACCCACCGCGGGACCCCGCTGCTTACCTCTGTCCCCCTTGAATCCGGCCATGGTCCGGAGCATCTGGGGTCACCGCTAGCTGTGACCCCAGACGCCCACCAGCATCCCCGGATCAGTACCGGCGTTCTGGTACCGGCGGGGTGTAGGGAAGACAGCATGGACGTCAGGACTGACTGTCCATGCTGTTCATCCAGATGTGCAGCCACAGCTGCATGAAG
Source organism: Taudactylus pleione (assembly GCA_031769625.1). Taxonomy (NCBI): domain Eukaryota; kingdom Metazoa; phylum Chordata; class Amphibia; order Anura; family Myobatrachidae; genus Taudactylus; species Taudactylus pleione. The sequence goes on along the minus strand of JAUIMM010000009.1, from coordinate 8,525,989 downwards.
AATAAGCTTCAGGGGCTCTTCTAGCCCCCACTCCAACAGGTGCACCCGACTCCGGCCGGGCACCAAACTAAACTGAGGTGCCTTGGCCCGGGGGCGGGGTATAGGAGGGGGACCTAGTGCATCCTGGGAGGCTGAAAGCTTAACTCTTTGGTGCCCTGCGACTGACGTCACACCTATACCCCAAGGTATCCTGTGGATACCCTATGGACCCTGAAGTAGAAAAGGTGATAGTGAAGTGTAAAAGGATAAATGTGTAAAGATAAATCAATAAGTGTTAATGAAATGTATGCCAGCAAAACACGCCGGTACATGTAGTCCCACCACAGCCAAGACAAATGCAGATAGCATAAAGCTAATACAAGATCAATCTTTTAAAATACAGCTAATTGTTATCCTTGATGATGTTATAAGCAGATAATTATCAAAATAAATATTAAAATATAATATTATGCAAACTGAGAAAGTGTCATTGAAATGGCATAAAGAAGTTATATTATATCTTGGTAAAATGTCTATCAAAATATTAAAACTATTAATCAGTAATTACCCCAAATTCGTTACCAAGGTATGCTTGTAGATAAAGTCCTAATGCAACCTCAAAAATTAAGGCCGTAACAAACCATTGCAGGATATCAATCTAATGTGGAAAATAATATTTTTTCAATGATGCCTCCTCTAACAAAGGCACGGAGATGAAAAATAAATGCACTTAATTATCTCTGCATTGCTCAAATCTACCTATGGCATTTAGTCTATAATTGTTCGATAACAAATGTCAACTTGAAAATACCCATAATAAATAGTTGGAAAATATTATTCATAACTACCTTCTGTAAGTTTATATGTTAAAACAACACATAATAAATTATTTGACAATGAATTAAAAGTTACTGGCCATATTTCCAGAAATGTGACTCAATAATATGTTCAAGATGCAGTTTCACTGACTTAGTGGAACCACTCTGACATGTAAGAAAATCCACTCACACCACACAGGTGAGATATGGGTGCTGAATATGACAAAAGGAAGAACAAAAGCTTCTAATAGCTCAAGACATGTTTAATACCAAGTCTAAAAGTTTATTATTATTATTATTATTATTATTATTATGCTGCTAGTAAGAGTCCCAATGTAGTAAGTATAAATATATACCTCCTGAGACAGTGGCACTCGGGCCAATAAAGCACACCTTGGTACAGGTAAATTCCGCGTTTGGGAGCATGACTTTATTGCTCCATGATCACGGTATAAAATGACATAACAAAGTACTTACTTATATGACCACCACCACCATGTGAAACCACGGCTCCCAGCCACCCCCCCACCATCAGCGTGGTGGTGGTGGGATCCAGCTCCATCCATCAGTGCCGCGAGATGCCACGGAAATGGTGGGGGGATGTAGTGGGCATGGAAAGAGGATGCAGTGGAAGGCAGCAGCAGGACGTGGTTATTACTTTGCAGAATTTGGCAGCGTGCGGCCGCGTGGCTGGCATCCCATTTCAAAAATGGCATCAATGCGTCATCTTTGAAATTCAAGATCATGGCTCGCCACGTCATCGCTCCGCCCCTTTAATGCTGGCTTAAATAAGCCAGTGCGAGGCAGCGGGTCAGTCTAACGGCAGACAAGGAGCAATAAAGAGCTCCTAAAGGTGGAAGGCGGCCATCTAAAAGAGCTTAAAGGCTGCCGCCCCCCAAGTAAAGGTGCAGCAAAATAAATTATTAAAACATTTGGTGTAATGTTTTTATTTTAATATTTATTTTACAGGTGTACTTTAGGTACCAGCGGGCCTTTAATGCCCCGCTTGCTGGTACTTGTGGTTCTTCAAGTACTATGATGCAGGGGAGGCTTTCTGGGACCTGTAGTTAACCTGCAAAAGACAATATTTGAACACTTATTTTCACTATACTATCAACCCGACACCCACCACCCAAGGGTGCCATGGATAGCCCTGGGCTATCAGCCCAGGCCTGGGGTGCCCTAGAGATGGGGTCCCCTTTATTGGGGGGGTCCGCACCTCCCCATGGATCCCTGACCTTAGCAGACTAGTGGTCAGGGTTAATGCTTGGCCAGAGGACCCAGTGAAAAGGTTCCCCTGGTTGTGACATTATCCACCTGCTAGAAAGAGCAGGGTGCTGGTTATGGATAATACAGGGGAACCCTATTCTTTTTGTCCCTATATTTCCAAAACCAAGACCGACTCGCTGAGCCCAGTGCTGGTTGTGCTAAAATCAGGGGACCCCTATATCTTTTGTCCACTATATTTTGACAACCAGGACTGGCTCAGAAAAGCCTAGTGCTGGTTGTACTAAATACAAGGGACCCCCACATCATTTTTCCCCTGTATTTTCACAACCAGGACCGGCAGTGAAATGCAGGGGGATGGTTGTGCTTTAGGGAGGGCACTTTACACAACATAATCAACCCGGCATCCACTATCCAGGTGTGCCGGGGATAGCCCTGTGCTATCAGCCTAGGCCTGGAGTGCACTGAAGATGGGGATCCCTTTATTGAGGGGTCCCCAGCTCCCCAGGGATCCCTGGCTTAGACTGTCTAGCAGTCAGGAGTAATGATTTGGCATGGGGAACCTGTGAAAGGGTTCCCCTGGCTGTGGCATTACTAGAAAAAGCTTGGTGCTGGTTATGGATAATACTTGGTTACCTACTCTTTTTGTCACCTTTATTTCCAAAACCAGGACTGGCTCAGCTGAGCCCAGTGCTGGTTGTGCTAAATACAGGGGACCCCTACATATTTTTTCCCTGTATTTTGACAAACAGGACTGGCTCTGAAAAGCCTGGTGCTGGTTGTGCTAGGCACAGGGGACCCCTATGTATTTTGTCCCCTGTATTTTCACAACCAGGATCGGCAATGAAAAGCCCTTGCTGGTTGTGCTGGGTACAGGGGACCCCTATGTATTTTGTCCCCTGTATTTTCACAACCAGGATCGGCAATGAAAAGCCCTTGCTGGCTGTGCTTTGGGGGGAGGGAGAATGTCATTTTTTTTTATTTTACACATGTTCAACTTTTAACACAGGTGCATGGATGGTTCTCACTGATACATCCATGCATCTGTGTCTTATTGATTTTATTTTCTCATATGCATGCCCAGTGCCAGTGAACCCCTCTGTTGCCCGCTGATGCCCTTGTGCACTGACCCGCTGCTGCCACTGCTCTGCACCCTCACTGCTGCCACTGTCCCACACACCTGCACCCTGACCCCACAGCTGTCTCTCCCTCTGCACCCCCAAAACATCTCCTGTGTGCTGTCCCCTCCTCCACCCACGCTAGTGTACCATTTTGTTGCCTTTTTTCCCTGCAAGTGGTCCAGTTTGCTCCTCCAAACCCTGATGGTTAATAAATTATAAAAAAAGCAATGAAATTCCATAGATAAATATCTTACAGTTTCCCATTAAGGCTTCTTAGACATGATTTGAAATTTCACAAAACCTACTGAATTTCTGCCACTCAAACTAAAAAAAGCAATGAAATTCCGATCACTAAGGCAAATGCCTTAATGGACGTGTTCCTTGTGCAATACAGATATGGTTTGCCATCACACCCTGTGGTTAACTGCAGATTCAGCACTCTCACAAAGTGAGATTGCTGTCACTCACAAAATGGTGGAGCTGCTAATTTACATAATTGTGTGCTCATTGGAATACATATGCAGTCTATGCAACTGAGGTCTGAGCAGTTATGTGGCACACACCTCCCACTCAGTGCCCTAAGGCACCCAACACTGTTTGATCATTACCTCATTCCTGGAGGATTGTCTCATTATTTACATTTTTCTATGTGTGAGTTTTTTTTATTGACACTGAGGTGGTTTTTATACATACTGCATGTGGATTATTTACTATGAAGTGCTGCTATTTAAAATCAAGTGACTGTATTTTTCTATTGAGCATCTTTTTGACTTTTTCTTTTTCTGTATTGCACAGAGACACTTTCTATATGTGTTGCACAGTGACACTTTGAATTCTGGTTGTGATATGGCTGAGAGATCCATTCAGGAGTGTGAGCTACCTTTTAACCCACTGTTGTTTCCTGCAGGGAAAATCTTTAGCTACTTTGAGTCTGAGTCTGAAACTAGTTTGAAAAAAAGATGAACAAGCTGAGTTGTTACCTCCAGAATGTATTTTTAGAGGTTTACTAAAACTTAAAAAAAAAGTACATTTTCATTACCATGGTATCTGTTTACGTAATTACTATAGGTCTAAAATGATTCCCCATGGGTTCAGGATGAAGAACTGCCCAACCATCGGCAGGTATGACTCTCAATTTTGAAAAAAAAATGGATTGGGATATTAAATAAATGTTCTTTTGACCTAATGCTTTTAGTAAACAAACAGTCCAAAAAAGAATTAAGTACAGTCAAGGATAAGATTGTTTCTTTTGAAGAAAAACATTTACCTGGTTTGCAGACTGACAGAGAGACAGATTTGGTCTCCAAGCTTAATAATCAGATCTCATTATATAAACATGATTTATTAAAATTTAAGAAGGAGAGACTCACTAAAGTTGAGACTGACTATGCACAACATCGTGTCTATCAGTGGTTGACAGGACGCAGGTCTGCTATGCCAAAAAGAACTTTTTTTAGATGCAGGTATCCTAAATCTTTGATGGACACTGATGCCTCAGCTGAAGCCAATAGTCCAGCGAGTGATACTGAGCCTTCTTCTAGCAGAAATATCCCTTTAGGGGCTCGTACCTGATCAAAGAATACCAAAGAGGTGCTAGATATACCAGACAAAGTGGGCAGACAAAAAGGAAGGGAATGTGGATAAAAGCCACCACTCCCCTAGAGGAAATAATATTAAACGTATCCTCATATAAGCTTACAAAAGCTGAAATTAGTTTACTTAATAAGGGTCTTTCATTTATTCCTAATGTGCCATTCCAAGATTTTCAATGGCAGATAGAAAAGAGTCAAATCAATAGGCATCTTACATCAAAAGAATCTGCTCCTTCTACGATTCCACCCCAAATTAAAAATATCCTAAACACTCTAATTTCGAGCCTTCATATAATAATGCAAGCATTAATACCTATATGCGCATTCTCGAAGAAGAGACTAATATTATCTCTCAAGTACCATCCCAAGTACATCCAAACCTGTCTCCTAAGGAAAGAATGGCCATTAAGTCATTATCTGAGAACATAAACTTAATTATACGGCCAGCAGATAAAGGTGGCGCAATTGTTCTACAGGACTTTGGGGACTATAGACAAGAGGCAATTCTAGATCCTAGTTGAGCGATTCTAGAACATATTGCAAATTATAGGGAGACCCTACTGTAATCTTTAAAAAGGAACATTCAACGATATTGACAACAGCCCTTTACGAAGGAATTATAGGGAAGGAGCTTTGTGATGCTCTAATCCCTGAATTTTCATTGACATTATTTTACACTCTCTTGAAAGTGCACAAGGGCATTAATCCCCCCATGAGTCGCCCGATTATTGTGGCCAGGGGTTCTTTTTCACAACCAAAATTTCCAATTGGACACTATGATGTTTCTCAATAAGTTAAGAAATTTGGAACAAGTGACTAATGACAGTTGGATGGTTTGTGCAGACATAACCAGTTTATATATGGCGATCATACATTGTCACAGGTTGAAATCTGTCAGACTACTCTTACAGAAGAGTGGTTTATATGATGTCAAATTTGTGGAATTTTAGCTCTCGTTGCTTGAGTTTGTTTTAATTAATATTTTTTTCCTGTTTGATGGGTGTTACTATTTACAAATTACTAGGTGTACCATGGGTTCGGCAGTGGCCCCGGCTTACGCAAACACTTGTTTAATATTGAACAGGAAATTTTCTTTAATGATTCTGATATTTGTTCTAAGAATTTCTTTTACACCAGATTCATCGATGATCTGTTCATTTTATGGGGTGACTTTGAAAACAGACTAATGGAGATCATTGAGAAACATAATGCAACTGATTCTCCTGTTAAGCTAACAATTAGGATGAATCAAGAAAGCATAGATTTCTTGGATGTTAAGTCAAACAATGTTCTGTCTACTATGGTACATACAAAGACCACAGATCGTAATACATTATTGCATATGCATAGTTGCCACCCTAGGACCTTAAAAATGGGTCTACCATACTCACAGATGGTTAGGATTTTTCAAATTAATAGCACAAAAGATGAGCAATTAAACAGATCAATTAAATTATTATTACGTTTTTCAAGATGGGTTATCCCCTTGAATTGCTTCATGATACTAAGGAACGGGTTTTAAGATTGGATCTTAATGATCTTCTTTAGAAGAGTAATACAGAGATTGGAGATTAAAAAGAGTAATAATAATAAAAAAGCTCAGAGAGAAGTCTTGCCATGGGTCAATCTATTTAATGTGCAATCACCTAATATCCAAAGAGCTGCAAAAAAAACATTGGCATCTAATTAAATCCGACAGATCATTACCACATTCTAATACAGATTTAATGTCTAGTTATTCTCATGGCCATAATTTACATGATCTTTTAGTAAAGGCAGATAGTTTCAATAAACCTGATGACAGAGCCCCTAAACATTTTCTATCTTATAAAAAGAAGGGGTGCTTTAAATGTTCATGTGTCACGTGTAGGTATTTATTGATGGGTGATTTTTTTTTACCCAAAGTCTGCTAAAAAATATTACATTCAACACTCCATAAATTGCAACAGTACATTTGTCGTGTACCAAATTATATGCCCTTGCGGGCTTTCATATATAGTGAAGACACAATGTAATTTCAAGGAGCATATGGCAATGCATCGATCCAGTATTAGAACTGCCCTAATTAATTGTACTAGCGAGCACCCAGTAGCTCAACATTATGTAGAAAAGGGACAAAATTTAGCGAGCTTACGATACAGAAAGATCTATCAAGTCCCTCTTAGAGGAGGGGATTGTGGATGCATGCTTCTTCAATGTGAAGCAAGATGGATTCATCGATTGGGGGTAATTGCACCCGAGGTCTCAATGAAAATCTATCATTGTCCTATTTCTAATTGACAAAAATAATGTTTGGCATGTAGACTCTAAAGTTGTTGGCTGTCACGATTTTGTTATAGTATGATTTGAAGGGTTTGCCCCCCCATGAAATCAAATTTTACTAGGAATAGTCACTATAAAAGTGGTCATTTCATATATTAATATAATATATATATATATATATATATATATATATATATATATCAGTGAATGTTGATTATATTACTTTGTCCGTTTAGAGTTTTATCTTGGAGACTTGTAGCTATCTATACTGAGTAACTTGCTTTGATTGTTTTGTGTAAACTGCTATAATGTTTTGATAACATTATGTTTATATCAGCAGTGTGTTTTGTACTATTGTCATGGTGATGGTTCACGCAAAATCACATGGACATCGCGATGACATCATCAGCCAGAGATGCCGGGCAGGTGCACTGTTCCATGTCCGGCGCAGCCATGCACAGGGGGGTGAAGTCTTTATAAGGTAAGATGGATATTTTCTTTCTTTACATCCTGAAGATAGTGCATTAAAGCACTGAAATATTGATGATATAGCTCATGACTCGAGGGGTTTCTTTTTGATGAGTTCCACACTTCTGTCACATTTATATATATATATATTTATATATATATATATATATATATATATATACGTCCAAATAGCAGCACTCCGGACTGCAATCATTTGGTACACAGAGACCTTCTTGGAGCAACGTTTCAGCGCCTTTATTAGCGCATTTGTCAAGCCAACATAAGAATAACAGACAAACAATGCAGTTTAAATAGCACACCCCTCGTGGAGATTGGCTGCATGTCACTCAGTATGACGCCCCCAAACTTGTCATAACAGAAATGGACAAATCAGTTCACATACCCATATTGACAAAAGGCACAGATAACCTCCCTATACATAACAATGAACACACAATTAACCCCTTGAGAATAAAAAATGAAAACAAACATACATACAAATAAAACAATAGATAAACACATACAAATATCTATAAAAAACCTGGCATTCATGAACAACACAATGCCAGGGAATATATCTTAATAACAGGTTAACACATCTGGGGAACCCATTAAATAACATAAGAGGAGGTAACACAATGCTGTTCAAATTTAGTACCTACTGTCTATTATGACAGAACTAAATTAAGCTAGAGTATAACACAGCAATTTAAACAACTGAATAAACTAGTATAAAGTGACATCAAGACATACATATTCAAGCACAATGTAAAAACCAACACTATGCATGAAACATAGCAATGAAAAATCTAAATATCTAGCTGACGGCTACATCTAGGTGAAACAATGTATACCTAATGTTTCATTAAGGCCACGTGGGGCCAATGTGTCAAGCCTAATGATCCACTCGGTTTCTCTTTGTAATAATTTACGTACTCTGTCACCACCACGTGTCAGGGGAGGTATGTGATCGATAATTCTATATCTCGAAGAAGAGATATTATGTTTAGCCACAGCAAAATGTCTGGCAACAGGTTGTTCACTTTAACCAGTAGATATTGCTGACCATATGGCTGAGCGATGCTGAACCATACATTCCCTGAAAGTACATTCTGTCTTACCTACATAAAATTTAGAATGTGGACAGGTGATAGAGTAGATAATAAATTTACTAGTATAAGAGAGATGATATCTTATATTAAATTTAATCCCTGAAAACGGGTGAAAAAATGCTGGTCCTGTCTGCAAATATCTGCATGTGGTACAGTTCGGACACTTAAAACAGCCCAACTTAGGGATACCTAAAAAGGAAGAACTGTGAAATATCATTGTGTACTATATAGTCTCTCAAATTCTTTCCTCTACGATAAATGGACATCAGCGAGGAAATATACAAAGGATATAAATCTTTGTCGGATGTAATAATCGGCCAAAGCGATTTTGCTTGATGATTAATCGTATTACTCATATGATTATACTTATTAACCCACACATGTATATATATCTATATACTGTTCAGTACAAATGTCCACACTCTGCGCAATGGTGTCCTGTAAAATCCAGACTTTTTCTCTCTTTTCTCTTAAGATGTATTGCTGCTTAATCCCAGTCCTCCTTATGCTTGAGGAAGGTATACACAGACTAGAATGCAATCACAGAGGGAAAGCGCAAACGTGAGAATAGTAAAAAAAAAACACAATATTTAATAAAATCTGCTCACATACATCAAAGTTAGAAGTTTCACGTGTGATCTGGCGGGTCTGTAAACTTAGCCGGACATCTTCCGTACTCAGCGACCAGCCGCACACCGCACTGCCTCTGGAAGGAGACAGATGACTGTTCCACAGTCTCACAGTTCCTGGCCATGCCCAACTAGTTCGTCAGAGACTTCATCAAGAGGTGTGACTGTATATATATATATATATATATATTAAAGGTGCCCAGACCATGCACTCTCTAATGGTTAGCCATGCATCTTAGGAGGCACATCACACCCCTAAGTATGGGCCCCTATCACTAAATTCCCCATTCCAACACTGCTGATGTTGCTGAACACACATTTTGTTCTTTAGCTTTAGTGTTATTTTCTTCACTGATTTGCCTGTTTCACATTTCACACCTCTTCAAGACTCTGAGTGAAATGATGTTACATCATCCTGGTGCATCATCCTGTGAGGATAAAAGTAGATGCCTGACTGACAGCAGTTCTAGAACCACCACTCACAAATAAAGGCCAAGGCTCAAGTATTTAAAATTTTAAATAAATTAGGTGTAACCCTTGTAATCCCTATAGATAATATTATTTTTACCTCTAGTTCCTGCTATGTTTGGGCAGGCTTTAGTACATTTAGCTAAAAGCTTCAACCTTTTGTTATTGTTTTTATAAAACATAGTTTACAAGCTTTAAATACTCTTTCTGCATTAGGTTGCAATAATAATCCCAATTGTTTCTCCCACTTGTCTAGTTGTAGAAATGTGAACCTGTCAGTTGAACATTTATGTGCTGGCTCTAATTGACGATCAGCATCTACTAATCCCTTCATTTCTTTGTCTTCGTTTATTCTTTTAGTAAGAACTCATTTTTATTAGCTCATCTCTAATCACACGTTTAAGAGAATCACATCTTGTTAGCTCCATATTTTCAGTATTGTCACGTGTATCTATTCTAGTATAATTAATCGTACATGTCACAAACTACACTTTGTTTTAGAAGCATATTGTTTATATTTCATTACCATTATGTATATATTTCTAAGGCTACAACCACTTACTGCTTATTTAAGATTTAAACATGTAGTGTAAGTGAGCTTGTCTAATAAACATGTAGTCTAGATGGTATATAATTTGAGCACTCCAGGGAAAAATGTAGCAACTATCTATTACATGAGCCTGCAGGCATTTATTTAATAGAAGATGACCGCTCACTGAAACTGTCTAGGGATTGGGCAATATTTAGGTGCAGGAGGCCTTCCTAGTGGAAGACTTACAAAATGTAACTTACAAAATGTAACAAGAATGTTACACAGTTAGGCTTAGTATCATATATATAAGTTAAAGTAACTTTATGTGAATGGGATGTTGTCCAAAATAAAAGGTAATTCTGAATTATGACCCTATACTCCTTTTTTTGTTTCTGCACTACTTGATTCTGAGGATAATTAATACTATCAGGCTTTAGCTCAGAACGAAAAAAGAGGACATCCAGCGCATATAACTCCTCAATCAGATTATACAATAGTAATGGTGTGTAATACTCATATAAGTCCGTTAGTAGGTAAAATAAAATATAGATATATTAGTTACACTTTATGGTTATTAATAAGTGTAGATTAATTGGTATACATTATATGATAAAATAAACGATAACCACAGGTAGGTCCCCACAGTGAACGATAACCACGAATCAGTGCATTGAAATCTATATAAATAAAAACCCTGAGAATGGAATAATCTATAAAAATACTTTTATTTAATATTTAAATTGGATATATATCCTAGGAGGGTGATTAAAAAAAATATATATATATTAATACCGGTATGGCATATACTGACAAACGAACATCACATGTAAACATAAAACAACATAAGACACAGTGTGTTGTGCAGGGTAATACACTTGAGGCGTTTTACTTGCCCTGCAATTAATAACAGTCCTGTGCTCAATCTAGAGCAATTCAGTATGTACCCCTGCAGTGGGATCAGTGCCATGGGAATGTTCCTGGCATTTGTCCAAAGGACAGAGGTAAGGTAATGAAACACCTAGGTGGGGTGGGTGGTTACCTCCGTCTTCCTGGTGTAGTCCTGGTGTAATTCAGGTATACTCACGCTCCGGGTGGGGTCTTTTAAGTCCCGTGAGGCTGGTGTGTCTGCCGGCAGACTTCCTTCATAAGCCGCGAGGAGCGCAACGCTGCTCGAGCGGCTAGTCTCAGGATCGACTTATCTGTGATCGACGCGTTTCGCCTTCAGGCTTCCTCAGGATAACAGATGTCAGTCTATCCAGCTGGGGCTCTGTTTAAGTAGTCCGGATTGTGAGGCAGCAGCGGCCATCTTGCATGAGGGATATTTGCCCTTCTCATACGCGGCTCCTTTCTGATTTATTGGCAGCCATTTTGGTGGAGGGAAAATAATGTACTATTGCCAGGAGTGTGTACTACTATGTGTCCAAAGTGATAGACATTACATAACATGAACAAAAAGACATTAAAGACAAGTGTTTGTCAGTACAATAATAATGATAACGACAAGGGTATATCTTTGGAAATTAATAAAAATATAAGTAATAATAAGGATACAAATTAAAAATGGGCTACTCCTATCAAAAAAGAGGAATGTAGTGTTCATTTCTAACCCTATGAAATATCCAACTTGAAATAGAGTTTCTATAATAAAATATCTCAAACTAAAAAATATATATTAAATATTAAAACTAAGAATTTGAGTAGTCGGATAGTGTCTTGGTTCTTTAGGTTTATACAGTGGCCTTGGTCATATATGTAAAAGAAAAACTTAGACATTGTATAGTGTAAATCTCCACTAGGGGTGAAACTGGAGAAAACTGGTGAATGGAGAAGGGGATGTTCCACATATGAAATGCATGGATTACGGTGTAAGGGGTTGGACCACCTGGGTATGATTTCGACACTTTATAAGAATGGTGCTATCTCAATGTCCAAATTTAAACCCTTTGGGTGCAATGTACTCATTTCGTATATCATCTTGGTTTCTTCTTTGCTTAACAGTTTGTCTGTGTTCCCTCCTCTCCATGACGATGTTATTTTCTTGAGGCCGATATATTGTAACTCTTTTGGGTTACTGTCGTGTTTTTCTTTAAAGTGAATTGGAACACTATGATTCTCTTTTTGATTTTGAATGTTACATAGATGTTCCTGTATTCTAACATGGAGTTTCCTCTTGGAAAAAAGTGAAGAGAAATCAGAAAATCTTCTATTCATCTCTGACTATTCAGCACAAAATACATTATTAGAAAACAGTATAAAAAAACACTGGCACATTCTCCGAGCCGACGAGGATCTGAAGAAATTTTTACCAGAATACCCAAAGATTGTGTACAGAAGAGCGCCAACCATCAGATCTGCTCTAGTCAACAGCAATTTAAGAGAAAAACGTACTAATGAACTAATAAAAACCACAGGCTTTTCAAGATGCGGGACCTGTACGGCCTGCAAAAAGACAAAGTGGAACCATGTACGAATTACCAAACAAGTCATATCCTTTAGCAACGGGAGAGAGTTTACCATCAGAGACCGTATCACCTGTCAGACTACAGGGGTTATATATATGTTGACATGTCCATGCGGCCTACAGTATGTGGGAAAAACCAAGAGGAAACTCCATGTTAGAATACTATAATATATATATATATATATATATATATATATAATTGCCATAATGTTAACCATCACATACTGTTTATTTAACCCCAATCATCTTTTTAGTACCTTTATTTGAATCTAACTGTGACCCTACAAAAAATACCACTGTTGAGATAAAAAGTTATACATTGTTAAAACAGAAAAAAAATATAAATTATTCCTGTGACATGATGTCCATGGCTAGTAGTTACCACATATGTAATAATTTTTCACCCCCTGTTCACTACACCTACGTCTAAAGATCATTGAATAGTTTTCTACTCAATGGGCTAATAGATTTGGTTACTTTGAACATTTTTGTCAGATACTGATACTCGATGCCAGGAAATGTGTTTAGTTTGTTCATTCTTAGGAAGCCTATCAGATTCGGATTCAAGGCCTGGTGTCTGTGATCAGCAAATGGTTACTTGTACAAGTATGGTGGTGCTTCTACACCATATGACAAAACCGTTGGGCTTGGAGCTGATGATCTTCTGCCCTTTTTTCAAAATATAGAATTGCCATCATGTCACTGTGTTTAGTTAAATAATTTGTTCACATCTTATCATCTAATGTTCATCCTGACTAAAAAATGTTTCTTCACTAGAGGTAAAATATATCACAGTCAATAAAAAAACCCCACAACTAATGAAATCACCTTTATATTTATTATTTTAGGTACTGCATGTGCAAATTATGTTGGTGGTGCTCAGTTACCTGAGAAAATAAAGAAAGATAATTACGTTACATTGTACGACAGTGTAAAGGAGTTCATAATGCAAATCTTACGGTGTTTTTGTAAATCATTCAACTGTCGAACCACTAGCCACAGCCAGACTGATAAATGAGGGGTAAAAAGGCATGTCAATATCAATGTTCCATTGCTGATCAAGGATTATAATACCAACATGGGAGGCATTGACCTTCACGATAACGCTTTAGGCAATTACTGAATTGGAATTCGCTCAAAGAAGTGGTGGTGGGCACTTTTCACCAATGCTCTTTCAGACATGTTGATGAATGCTTGGAAAAATACATGTTTTGGTAGCAAAAAGTGAAAAAAACCAGAGCTGGAATTCTGAGATGAAGTCACTTATACACTTTTATTGACAGATCAACTGGTTGATAGTGATGTTGAAAAAGGTGAAAGACATTTACCAAGTACAAGTCTGCAACATTTCGTTGGTAGAATTCCAGATAATAAGCCTAAACGTTGTCAAGTTTGCCATAGCAAGACTACTTTTATTTGCAAACAGTGCAATGTGAGTTTGCATCCAAAATGTTTTAAAAATATGCAGGCCATAAATGAATACTTACCTTATATTTATTACTGATTACTACTGATAACATGCTGCTAATGCCCAATACTAATCTATATTGTTGTTATAATTAGGAGTGTATCTGAATAAATTTATGTTTTCTTGCATACTGTAAGTTGTTTTTTTTACCAAAATGACCTAATCTATTGGACCATTGGGTAGAAAATTGCCCAGTCTGTTACTCAGAAATCGTTACACTGAAAAAAAAATTGCCACCAGATTTTTCTTGATTGAGACAAACTTATCCATCCCTCAATAAATCTGGAAAACATGTCAACTGATTCAGGTACCAGGCAAAAAGAGGTTAAAGATTAGTTTCCCATAAGACCTGTCACATTCAGCATACAATGCCTCATTTAAATATAGGGGTAAGTCTAACTAGAAGGTGCAGTATTGTACCATGGCAGAATCATGTTGCGCTGCAGGGTGGGTGAGAAGGGGGAGGAGCAATGGGAGAAAGAGAATGGGGCAAGAGAGAAACAACAAGGGTGGGGTAATAGAGAGTAAGAGAATGGAGAGATAAAAGAGCATTACAATGGAGGGGATGGCTAAAAGAGAGCAAGAGAGTGAGGGAGATAGTCAGAGTGATAGAATGAGGGGTGAGGTAAGAGAAATAGATAGGGGGAATGGTAAGAGACTAAGAAAGGGGAGAGAGAAAGGGGGAGAGACAAAGGCAACTGGGGTTGGATGAAGAGAGAGAATGGGTTAGAGGAGCAGACAGAGAGAGATAATAAGAGGGAGGGGCTCCTGCAACACTAGCCAGAGACCCGGTGAATGATGGGTCTAAAATACTAACAAAATTATAATATGAACATTTTGTGCAACACAATTAAAATGATTGAATACTGTATAGTGCTTCTTTGAAGCTCTCACTTCAGATGCCACTTGCGACATTCCCATAACATGCCCATAAAATGGACCATCTCCGTGTGTCTGTTTAGCCACCTCCCAGTCACCACTCAGGAGTGCCCAGCACTTTTCCAAGATATATCTGATACCGTGTTTCTCAATAGCAACCCAGCCTTTGTTTGTACACTCGGTGCAATGTAAGAGCCATGAGCATCGGCATTGCATGGGGTTCTGAATCATGCCTATAGATTGGTGAAGTTTCTCTTGATGGCATTGTATCGGACGGCTCAGCCTCCAACTGTACAATGCCAATGCCATTTGAAGTTAACTGTATTATATTGCAATTGGCATTAGGTTCCAAGCTTAAATGTTTTTATCAAATGATGAACTAATTATACATATATATTAATAGACCAGAGATGGGCACTCCAAAATAAGCAGAGAAGCAGGGTGCCAGGGTGTAGTAATAATGTAGTTCTTAAGAAGAAGACGACAGCCCAGGATACGATTCCAAACACCTAGGGCCAAATGTAATAGGGTGTCTGTTTTGGTAAATTGCGAGTTTGGTGCTAAACTCGCAATTTTTCACAACTCTCCAATGTTATAGGGTGTCTGTTCACTAAAACTCGCATTTTTCAGAGTTACTAAAACTCTCCATTCTCAAACTCGCATCCAGATGTTTTCACATTGAAAACAATCAACTCGCCCAATGTAATAGAGTGTCTGTTTCAGACTCGCAAAAAAAAGATTACCAAAAGTCCCCAAATAATAGACCTGCTTCAGGCTAGCGAGTACATCCTGACCAGGTCAGATTAACACAGAAACATGCACATATCCATGAGATATGTACATGTTTCTGTGTGTAGTTATGTTAAATGCTTTAAAATAAAAAAAATTATGTGCACCCCCTCCCCCCAAAAAAGCATAACCAGCCCCGGGCTTTATAAAGCCTGTTCTGGTTCTAAAAATACAGGGGCCAAAATGCGTAGGGGGCCCCTGTATATTATGAAACCAGCACAGGGCTTTGTTGAGCTGGTCCTAGTTCTGGAAAATCAGGGCACAAAACGAGTAGGGGTCCCCTGAAAATTCCAGAACCAGCACCGAACTCTTTCTAGCAGGGGGATAATGCCACAGCCAGGGAAAACCTTTCACCGGTTTCCCGGCCAAAGCATTATCCCTGACTGCTAGTCAGTCCAGGCCGGGGATCCCTGGGGAGTTGAGGACCCCCCCAATAAAGGGGTCCCCCTCTCCAGGGCACCCCAGGCCTAGACTGATAGCCCGGGGCTATCCCCGGCACCCTAGGGCGGTGGGTGCCGGGTTGATAGTGTAAAGTGTAAAATTAAAGTTTCCATATTGTCTTTGGTTGTAGAACCACAAGTACCAGCAAGCCTGCCCTGCATGCTGGTATTTGGAGAACCACAAAAACCAGCATGTGGGGCATTACGGGCCCGCTGGCACTTGTAGTTCCACAACTAAAGAAATACGTAAATAAACAAACATACACCGTGAAAGTATAATTTTAATAAAACATACATGCACACTCACACATACTCACCTAGTATCCGAAGTAATCCATAGGGGTGTACCTGAAAAAAAAAATCCATACTCACCTCTCCTATGCGTCGATCGTGTCCACTGGCAATCCAGGGGTTAAAAAAAAAACGCAAAAAAACCCGATCCATAAGGACTGAGCAAAGGTATGTGTGTACACATACCTTTGCTCCGCGTAAATGACCGGGGCACACGTGTGCCCCGTCAGTGAAGGGGCCGCCAGCCAATCAGGGAGCATCTCCGTCGGAGCAGCTCCCTGATTAGCTGAATGCGGCCAGCCTGTGTGTCCCATAGACGTCTAGGGTGAGAAATCCCCATAGACGTCTATGGTGAGAACCACTACATCGTAGCCGCAAGATTAATTGAGGTTAATCTTGTGGTTACATCAATGATACAATGTGCCAGCGGGCCCGTAATGCCCCGCATGCTGGTATTTGTGGTTCTCCAAATACCAGCATGCAGAGGAGGCTTGCTGGTACTTGTGGTTCTACAACCAAAGACAATATGGAAACTTTAATTTTACACTTTACACTATCAACCCGGCACCCACTGCCCTAGGGTGCCGGGGATAGCCCCAGGCTATCAGTCTAGGCCTGGGGTGCCCTGGAGAGGGGGACCCCTTTATTGGGGGAGTCCTCAACTCCCCAGGGATCCCCGGCCTGGACTGACTAGCAGTCAGGGATAATGCTTTGGCCGGGGAAACCGGTGAAAGGTTTTCCCTGGCTGTGGCATTATCCCCCTGCTAGAAAGAGTTCGGTGCTGGTTCTGGAATTTTCATGGGACCCCTACTCGTTTTGTCCCCTGATTTTCCAGATCCAGGACCAGCTCAACAAAGCCCTGTGCTGGTTCTTAAGATACAGGGGCCCCCTACGCATTTTGGCCCCTGTATTTTTAGAACCAGAACAGGTTTTATAAAGCCCGGGGCTGGTTATGCTTTTGGGGAGGGGGTGCTTGTTTTTTTTTTTTTACACACACAGAAGCCATCACGGATCTCACTGATCTGTGATGGCTTCTCTAAAACTTGCACCTTTTAATGCTACTCGCATTAAAAGGTGTCGGTTTACATAGTCCTAAACTCGCCTGCACTCGCAAATGCAGTAGCTTCGAGCTGAAAAGTTTGCAGGCTATTGAATTTGCGAGTTTCAGTACAAACTCGCACTTTTTAAAAGTGCGAGAAAGTGCGAGTTTGTACTGTTACTGAAACTGACACCCTATTACATTTGGCCCCTAAAGTTTTTATTTAGGTATACAGCATATTTAATACAGCAATGTTTAGGACAGCTATGTACATTTGTGAAGCTACCAATATAACTGACAAGTACAGGTATATATAGGCACCAATTCATTTGAAAAAGGTTCAAAAACAAAGGCCACCTGAAATCACAGTGATGTCATCATATGCAAATAAACATCACCCAATCAGTGAACTGTAAACAAAGACAGTAAAGGCAACCAATTATGCACCAGTTATCAGGTATAGAGGCTGCAGTATAATAAACATTCTATGATCAGAAAATATCAGGTCCATGTGAATTGCAAATATAAATATACATGTCATAATAAACAATTGATGCTACAGTATTATTCAATCTTATGTGAGTTTAAAAGCACATATGATATAAATGCAATGCTTATAACTACTGCGTTTTTGACTTTTGACATTGGGCCTTTGTTTTTATGCCTTTTTTCAAATTAATATGATATATATCTCTACTCATCAGTTTTATTGGTAGCTTTATAAATTGCACAGACAGTAGCTGCCCAAAATGTTGCTGTAATAAATATGTTGTATGCCTAAATAAACACTTTTGTTGTTTGGAATCTGACCCTGGAATGCAGTTTTCGTGTTATTTATTTTGCCATGCAGCTGCTACCCTGGACAGTCATCTTGTAGCAGACCCGTATATAGTGTGTTGCAAAATGTTATTTTTTTTTAAATTCATTTTCTGTCACTCTTTCTGTAATGATATCTGCAGATTAAATCCAGTTTTAATTTGAGATGATTTATTTTATTTCTGGCTCTGCACTTTAAATATGTTATTCTATCTTTTGTGGCAATTAAAATTGTTCCAATAATTCCTGCAGTGAGGTGCCAGTACTTCCAGTACTGGATGGCAAATTAGTTATAATGCTACATAATTATTATATAACATCATGATTTCAATAAAGGAATGTATGACTCGACATCTGAAATAAGATATAATCTTTCTCTCTAAATGGTTATAGCCCAAAATAACGATCCTAATAGAAGTAGCAGTAGTAGTAGTAATAATAATAATAATAATAATATTATAATTGTTTTTATTATTATGTTTTTCTCATTTAGTTGTGTCTGCAGTGCTTGAGAAACAGATAGATCATACTTAAATCTTCCAGTGTCAAATAAACGGTCTGACTGTCATGGAAATGGTAAACAAGATGAGCATATCTAGATTTATATGTGTTCTGAGCATATATAGATTTATATGTGTCCTGAGCATATCTTGATTTATATGTGTCCCCCTACACTTATACTTTTTGCGCCATATGTTGGGAGACGCACATGGATAGCGATTCCGGTGCTTAAATACTTTTTCAAAATGTAGCGTCTTAGTTTACTAATAGTGTACTGTCCTTAGAATTAGTATGTTTTTGTTGCAATGTAATTGGTATAAAAATCAAAGTAACCATAACGATGCCCGGCACAAGTCACTCATACTGTATAAGGGGGGCTTGCACCCAGGGCCGGTGCAAGGTTTCCGGGTGCCCTAGGCAATATTTCACCAACAGCCCTGCTCCCTCCAATTCTTAATATGCCACACATCAGTCTTCCCAGTTAAATAACGTCCCACACAGTAGTGTCCCAAATTCATAATATACTATATAGAATATTACACACAGAAGAGCGCCAAAATCATAATGTACCTCATAACACTGCCGCAAATTCATAATATGCCACACAGCTGTGCCACAAATTCATTATATGCCACTCAGCCATGAATTATGCCATTCATTTTTTTTTGTGTGGACTCATCGATGCCTTCTAATGGCTGGCGCCCTTAGGTTGCCTAATGGTAGCACAGGCCCTGCTTGCACCAAGCATCGTAACACTAAATCTGCTACTTTATACCAATTTGTTATACTAATCCTAAATACAGCATTTAGGGCATGATTCAGCATAGGTCGCAATTGCAACCGCGTACGCAGATCGGTCGTACTACGCATGCATATGTACCGCAGGGCGCGTGCGCAGGTTAGCATTGTGATCGCACTGCGATCACGCATGCAGAAAGAAAGCCATTGCTGAGTGAGTGACAGATCATCAGCGTTTGGGGATGGGGACAGGAAAGTGGTCGGAGAAACACAGGCATGTCAGTCTGTTTGAATGCCATTTCCTGGGCGTACATAAATTAGCCACTGCGATGGCATACACAGCTTGAGTACTCACTGCGTGAGAGTTGCAATTTCAGAAGCTGCTGTAATTGTTCCTGAGGGTCAGATGTTACCGATGTATATGCAGGACTGTGAGGTACTAGGGATGTGAGAAAGTGGTAGTGGGCGTCTCTATGCCGGCCGAGTGGTTGCAAACATTAGCATATTTTCATAGCAGAACTGCACGTGTAATCGCAGCTGCAATCGCAATAGCGATCCATGCTGAATCAGGCCCTTAGTACACTATTAGAGATTTAGGGCCTGATTCAGCATTATATGCTAGTGCACTGCTGAACGCAGATTCCCGATGTTTAGGAACCTGCGCAGGACCCATTCTGCGAGTGTGCAGAATGGGTCCTGCTAACTCGCTCACAGACTGGCAGCAGACTGATGGTGATTGACAGTCTGATGGCGTTTGTGGGCGGGGAGGGGGTGGCGATGCCCTCCGTTTCCCGAAAAGGAGGCGTGTCACCGCCATTGCGGGGGAGGGAAGAAGCCAGGATCTATCAGAGCCAAAAGCACTCCCACTGACATCACTAGTGTGGGAACGCCTCCGTCTGGGCAGCCACACCCCCGGAACGCCCACCAAAGGGGGCGTGCTGTGAATCACCATCGACATCACGCCACCTTTGGTGCGAGACCTATAACGACGGCTTGGCCGTCGTTATTCGGGTCTCGCGCATGCGCACGACGGAGCCACCTCCGTCGTGCGCATGCGCACTTGGGCAATATCAACCCACTTGCGAGCGCTAAGCGCTCGCGAGCGTGTCTGAATCAAGCCCAGAGTTCCAAACCGGATCAGACCCAGAATTTCCCCGGCACCGATCCAGGATTTTCCTGAGTTGGCGCTTGGAGATTACGTCATGTCCAAGCGCCACTGAAGCCGGACCAATCGGCCGGCATGCGGCGCGCTCCAGGTCATCGTGACCCAGAGCGCGCCGTTCGCACTGCAGGGTTTCACGGGTTATTCCCGTGTTAAACCCTGCAACTTAACTGGGTTGGATTGCCGGGTCACTCAATCCAACCCTTTACCCTTTTACACCAAGGAGCTACCCGGGTTAACCCTGCAATAACCCGGGTTTTAGCTCTGGTGTAAAAGGGGTATTAATTTAACAACTTGGTAACCTCTGATATTGACAATAGTCCTGAATGGAAAGGATAATATGAGAACAGAGGAGAAAATATGTGAATATGTTCATGAAAACAAAAAAGAATCTGAACAATAATGAATAATTAAATAGCTTGGGGACAAGGAGGAGGCAATGTTTTATTCTGTGGTGCTTGAGGGTTGCCTCAATAATAGGATACCAGTGTGCATTATATTATTGAATTAACCTTCAAGCTGTTTAAATTGGCGTGATTAGTCATTTTGTTTGTGTTGCAACAAAAAGTCCAATTAAATAATTATATTTAAAAATATCACCAATAATAAATTATATCTCCCACAGAAGAGTTATTTTAGCTTTCTTCCAGCAAACCCATAATTAGTTGAATGCTAATTAATCTCAAATGAACTCTCCAGTTTTAGGTAATCATATTAACATCAACAAGAAGAGTCATCAAATCTTATTGTCCTCCTGTCCCTCGCTGGCCATTTCAAAGGGGAACAGGTGGTCACATAATTCATTTAGCACAACTTTCACATCAAGTTTCTCTCTAGTCTGTTATGACAAAATTAGCAAAGTGATGTGACCCAGTGTAAATACACAAAACGCAGTAGTTTTATAAAGTTATCAAAGAAGATCTGAATTTTCAAAAGATACTTGTTCACATTCCAGGATTTGCCAAATGTGGACGATGTTCCAAACTATGCATATAGGGTGTCAATTAGAATGAACTGACATATAGGCTGTAGTCATTAGGTAGACTTTTACAATGTCTACATTCATGTCCACACCACAATGTAGACAGACTGAAAAAAAACGACATTGTTAAAATGTCAACAGGCATTATGTAGGCATTCTCAGCACGTCAATATGAGGATCACAGGTCTGACCCAGAAGTGACAGACACATGATCGCCGGACCCAGAGACTGCACTGGAGCCACTGCAGCCATCAGGAGCAGGTAAGTCGCTGATGGGCCTACAAGGACGATATGTCGACATTCTACATTCAACATTCTACCATGTTGAAATTTCACCAGTTTCTACATGATGAATACCAATATGATGATTGTCATCATATCATAGCCACACCCATATACTATAGGGAACATACAGTAATCATATATATTCTGGATTGAATCTGTGAAGGAGATTATTCCTGATTTATTGATGGGGATGTTATCTCTCTGTGAGGTACCAGAGGAAAGTTATAAAACAGAAAAGGTTTTGGACTATGTTGCTACAAACTTTGGTCACACCTAGTAAACATCTACTCCCCAACATTAGCATCTACACTACCTAAGTATTGCCAGCCATGGGGAAAATGTTTATATATTCTTTGAATAAATTGGTCAACTATGGGGGCTCAATCAAAGCAGAGGACTGTCCATTTAATTTTTGCCTTTTTCCAGGCACACAGATTATATTGTGTTATTATATCTCTGCAATTATTATCCATTTTTGTTTATGGCTGTATCTGCATTTTCGTATGTCATTTATTACTAGCTGGGATACCCGGCATTGCCCTGGTTAAAGACTGGACCCATAAGTACACCTGCAGCCAGGTGCGTAGCGAGGGTGGCTCCAATGGAGCACCTGCTCCAGCCAGGGCACTGGAGATCAGCCATCTGAAGAGGGGCAGAGCACCTACTGAGCTGAACATGAAACACATAAAGAGATCAGTGCCTCCAGACAGGGGGCATGGTGATTCCCCCCCCCCCCCCCCCCCCCAGTGAAATGGCTGATTTCCACCACCCAGCAACAGTAAGGAGATCTGATTAAGGGGGAATATCTGTGTGTGTGAAGGGAGGGGAGATCTTTTTGAGGGGGAGAACTGTGTGTGTGGATGAAGAGGAGGATCTGAGTGAGGAGAATATCTGAGTGAGGGGGTCTGAGTGTGAGGGGGGAGCACCATGTGTTTGAGGGGAAGAGCTGTGTAAGGGGAGGTGAGCTGTGTAAGGAGGAGAGCTGTGGTGGGGTCTGAATGAGGGGGGGTTGTTGTGTGTGTTTGAGGGGAGGAGATATGTGTGAGAAGGGGGAAGATCTGAGTGAGTGGGAAGAGCTGTGTGAGAAATGTATACACTATGTGTGTGCTGTGGAAAACATAGCGCAGGCAGCAGGGACAGGTTCTCTCTAAGGACAAATTTCAGGGGCCCGGCTACAGGCCCCTTAGGACCTGCTGGGCCCTAGGCGGCTGCTTAGGTTAACTAGCGGTAAATCTGCCCCTGGTCCCACCTACCACCTTGGCCCTGATGTCAGCTGGTCCAGTTTGCACAAAGTAGAGAACATGGCAGCTGTGTCCCTGCTGCTAAGGGCAGACCTGAGCTGGGTGCTGCTGCTGATTGCCTGGGTCTTGGCACCCATGACTAGGAGAAGCCTAAGCAGTGAGTCTGGTGAGGTCACGCCTGACTGCTCTAACACCACATTCCAATAACGGGCACTACTATGGCACTTGTATAAGGGGCACTACTGTGGCATAATGTGTAAAAGGGACAATACTGTGGCATAACTTAAATAAGTGGCACTATTGTTAGGGGATAAGGTCAGTATCTCGGTGGCCACAATAACGGCGCTGATATTACCGGTAATGGAATACCGACACCTCTCACAATACTGATGCCGGGTTCCCACTGCTGGAACACTGAAGGTAAGTAGCGGAGTGGGGGGGGTTAGGTTTAGGGGTTAGGGTAAGACACTAGCGGGAGGTTATGGTGCGGGGAGGGGGAGGTTAGGTTCAGGCACTAGGGGGGAGGTGAGGGTTAGGAACCAAAGCGGTCTATTAAAAAGTGACTATAAGGTATGGTGCGCAAAACCTGCTGCCCCCAGTTCAACACAACAAATGGAGGCTCACCCGACTCCAATACATATAATCCAACAAAGCAAAATTATTGTGTCATCCAGTGGCGCTGGATATAAAATGTTGCAAAACACAAAGTATTGGGATAGTACTTAATCCTTGTCAGAAATTTGAAATCCTGCTGGTCATCCTTTTGTATCTGGAGTTCTCAAAATCTTCATACTTTGTCCATATGATACATGTAACAAAAATAGTAAAGGAATATCTTAATAGTCTGATGTAATTTTCCTATTAATGTTCATATGCAGAATGACGTTGTTCTTATCAAATAGGCACACATGGTTGATGCGTACCCCACTCACATTAGAAAGTGTGGTTTAACTCCTAAAAAGGTTTCTTTACTCTTCCTTCCTAATTGTTATTCCAAACAAGTCTTTTTATATCGTGACACACAAATGTTTATGAGGGGTGAAGTGATGCGTACCCTACTCACATGGTGTAAATGCTGTAACCTGCATATAATGGTTTCTTTTCGGATATCCTCCTGGAGTATCCTCGGGGTTAATTCCCATATGATGTTTCCTCATAAAGAAGGAAATGGTATATGTTTGCTAAAAGCTTTTAATAACATATAAGATAAACTCAAACATACATAAAAGTGAAAAATAAAAAATAAGTAAATGTTGACCTGATAGTAGCAAAATAATCCTCCGTCTCGTCAGAGAGGAAACAGCCAAAGTTGTCCAATAGTTAAAAAATCCCTGTAGCCAACGCATTTCGACCTGTCCCTGCAGGTCTTCCTTGAAAAAGACCTGCAGGGACAGGTCGAAACACGTTGGCTACAGGGATTTTTTAACTATTGGACAACTTTGGCTGTTTCCTCTCTGACGAGACGGAGGATTATTTTGCTACTATCAGGTCAACATTTACTTATTTTTTATTTTTCACTTTTATGTATGTTTGAGTTTATCTTATATGTTATTAAAAGCTTTTAGCAAACATATACCATTTCCTTCTTTATGAGGAAACATCATATGGGAATTAACCCCGAGGATACTCCAGGAGGATATCCGAAAAGAAACCATTATATGCAGGTTACAGCATTTACACCATGTGAGTAGGGTACGCATCACTTCACCCCTCATAAACATTTGTGTGTCACGATATAAAAAGACTTGTTTGGAATAACAATTAGGAAGGAAGAGTAAAGAAACCTTTTTAGGAGTTAAACCACACTTTCTAATGTGAGTGGGGTACGTATCAACCATATTTGCCTATTTGATAAGAACAACGTCATTCTGCATATGAACATTAATAGGAAAATTACATCAGACTATTAAGATATTCCTTTACTATTTTTGTTACATGTATCATATGGACAAAGTATGAAGATTTTGAGAACTCCAGATACAAAAGGATGACCAGCAGGATTTCAAATTTCTGACAAGGATTAAGTACTATCCCAATACTTTGTGTTTTGCAATATTTTATATCCAGCGCCACTGGATGACACAATAATTTTGCTTTGTAGGAACCAAAGCGGGACAGTTAGGGTAGGGAGAGGGGGAGGGGTTAGCGTACTGAACAACAAGTGTTGGTATGCTAGCCCTGTTGATATGCCAGTGTCAGGATTCTGAGTCAGCCAGGATCTTGACTGCAAGCATCCCATACCTGACCCATTGTTAAGTGTAATATGAATAAGGGACACTACTGTGGCATAATGTGAACTATGGACATCTGTGGCATAATATGAAATGTGGTGACTACTCTGTAACATAATGGGAAAAAATTGCCAAAACTGTGGCATAACACAAATTAATGGGCACTAATATGTGGCATAACATTGTGGCCATTATTTTGCAACATA
The DNA here is from genome assembly GCA_031769625.1 of Taudactylus pleione. NCBI lineage: Eukaryota > Metazoa > Chordata > Amphibia > Anura > Myobatrachidae > Taudactylus > Taudactylus pleione. Next base: position 8,500,252 of record JAUIMM010000009.1, on the reverse strand, counting down.
ATGTGAATAAGGGGCACTACAGTGGTGTAACATGAATAAAAGGCACTACTGTATGGCATATCATGAATTATGGGCACTACTGTGTAGTTTATTTTTAATTGGTGGAATTACTTTAGTGGGGTAGAATATACCTAGCCCTCCATGTCCCAGTTTGATACTGCCCCTAATGTTTACTTTTATTCCCCTTTAATTTGCCCCTACATGCTGGCCATGCCTGCTACCTGGCACACTTGGGGTAGGGGCACGGTTGCACACACATGTTCCAGACACCATGGCTACACACTACACCCCAGCCTACTGCCTTTATTTCTTTACATTGTCCTTGCCTATAACCCCATTCTATTGATCCTGAAAGGACCCCATTGTTTGCTAACATGCATGCAAAGAGTGGCGTGACTACAGTGAGTACAAGAGGTGCAGTTGCTATGGTGCCTGAGCTGCCTTTGTGGCCCACAATGCCCCCTGCACCTAGTCATGCACACAAGGTGGGCCAGTCCAGTCAGGGCCATTGAGGGGGGCCCAGGTGTCAGTAATGTTGATTTGTTGCTGATTACAGCTGGCGGACTGGAGAGATAGCGCTGCTGGGCACAGGACAATCAGAGCACATGGACCAGCAGCCAATCAGCAGTGGATGCTTCTGATTGGCTACTGGTCTTCGAGCTCGGATTGACACGTGAGCAGTGCCAGGTTGTGCCGGTGCTGCCTGTCCATGTCTGTAACTGCCTGCTGGTGTGCCAGCATAATTATCTGGTGGTCTAGCCCAAAATCCACACCTGTTGGCTGCTGATGGCACACAGAGGGAGGCAAGAGGCTGCTGGAGGGACATGGGGAGGTGAGATGCTGACTGGGCATAATGTTTAAGGGGCACTAATATTGTGTGGGATAATGTGTTATATGGGGCACTACTACTATATGGCATAATGTGTAAAGGGCATTACTGTGTAGTATAATGTGTAAGGGGCACTACTTTGTAGTGTAAGGGGCATTACTGTGTGGCATCATGTATAAGGGCACTACAATTGTGTGACATATATGTGTATAAGGGGTACTACTGTGTGGCATAATCTGTATGGGCCTTGTGAGGCATAATGAATGGGGTCTGTGTGGAAGAAAATGTATGTAGGTTAAAAGAATGTTTGTAGCTTTGTCACAGGTTTTTGGCAATCTGCCAATTTCCACTGGAGCCAGTCCCAGAACCTGTGTAATTTAAGAGTGTCCCATTTTTATGGATTGTGTGACTGTGTGTAGCCCTGATGAAGTTCAAACCTAGTCAAAAACCTAGTCCTGGTCAAACTACACCACCATGCAAAATTTAGTGGAACTACGTCCAAAACTCTGGACATGCATAAAGTACAAACATACAGATGGACAGACAGACATGCTTTCTCACTTATAATATACAGTAGATATATTTTGCATTATTATGCCCTGAACCTCTTTATATTAAATGTATAATTTAATAAGTGCTATTATTGTTACTTCAATTAAACCATAGACCTTTTATGTTGATAATTAGAGCTTGAGTTATGATGCAGTAGCTTCTGCAAGCCTTCCCTTCTTGGTGTGTTTGATCTAAAAGTTTAAAGTGGCAATAATATTAAGTGCAAAGTGCTGTTGTTTTACACTTACTATTATTAACAATTTAAATTTCTAGATGAAATCCACCACTTCTTAAATCTCGGTTTTAGTGCTTGACTATGTTAGTCTTGCTAATCTAGCTTGTCTACATAAAGTCTTTACATTACATTCTAATACAGGCTACAATATGTTTACCCTATGCACCTATGCATACTGGTGTGTTAATTGATAATAGCTTAGTGTGTATCAGTGGGAACATTTGTATATAATATTTCAGTATTCAGTAGTTGGTGGCAGAGATGGATGTCTATGGGTGTGAGACAGGGGCATATCTATAATGGGTGTAGGGTGTGCGGTCCAGGACCCGGGGGCCCGTACTGCACACCTTGCACCCATACTTTGTAACACTCACCTCTCCGAAGTCCTGCATCGGGTCTCCCAGCACTGTTCAAACGCCGGAAAATGGCAGCCATTATTCCAGCATTTTGCGCCTGCGCTGTGAGGAGATTGCCAGGAAAATGGTGGATGCGCCATTTCCTTGGCGATCTGCGCATGCCCAGTAGACCCTGGCCACACTCTGCTGTGTCCATCCAGGGCAGGGGCAGCTGTGTCCATCCAGGGGCTGATGTGTCCATCCATGGCAGAGGCTGCTGTGTCCATCCAGGGGTTGCCATGTGCATCCTGGGGCTGTGACTGCTTTGTCCATCCAGAGGCTGCTGAGTCCATCCAGGACAGGGGCTGCTGTGTCCATCCAAAGGTTGCCGTGTCCATCCAGGGACAGGGGCTGCTTTGTCCATCCAGGGGTGCTCTGTCATTTCAAGGGTTCCCAGTGTAAAAAAAATAAAAGCTAATAAAAGCTAAATAATATATATTTTTTGTTCTGTACCCCAGTGTACTATATTGTGACACTTAGTGGAAACGCAGTGTAATATTCAACATGCATTGTGACACTGTAAGGGATAGCGCAGTGTATTCATAAAAAATATTGAAACACTGTAAGTGGAAATGCAGTGTAATATTCAACATGTATTGTGAGTCACTGTAAGTGGTAGTACAGTGTATTCATAAAAATTACTTAGACATTGTAAGTGTAATTGCAGTGTAATATACACATATTGTGACACTAAGTGGAAATGCAGTGCAATACTCAACATGTATGTGACACTGTAAAGGGATAGCGTAGTGTATTCATAAAAGTTATTGTGACACTATAAGTGGAAGCGCAGTGTTTTACTCTTAAAAAATCTTGTGACACTGTAAGTGGTAGTGCAGTGTGTTATTCTTTTCTTATTCATAAAAAATATTGTGACACTGTAGGTCATTGATACCACAGTGTAATATTTTAAATTGGTACAAATTGACATGTGTGCTGTACCCCACTTCATTCATGTTTGTTGATTTGGAGAACAAACAGGAACCACATACTAGTGCTGGAGCTGCTGCCAGTGCCACCAGTCATGATGATACTGGTCCATATACATAATATATTAAAGCCGATGCAATCTTTTACAGTGGTAAAGAAAAAACATCAAAGGGAAAGTTATCTTCAGAAAGACATAAAATTGGCAATATGCCTTTCACCACATGAAGTGGCAAGGAAAGGCTAAGGATATGGCCTTGGCCTTTATTTATGACTGGTGGTTCTGCCTCTTATGATGATGTAAGTCCTTCTACATGTAGACGTTTAAAAAAAATTAAATCGTTAAGGCACAGGAACCAACTGTGCACTCAGAAATGTCACAAATCCCTGAGGAGAGTCTAAGTGTGTCGGCGGATGCCATGTGTGAGCCTGACCTTTCCAATACTGTACTCAAAGAGGAGCCTACTTCCACCACTTGTGCATCCTCTGCAAATGTGGTGATGAGCAGCACAAGTCAACATGCTGACATATAAATTGAGGATGCTTCTGTAGAAGTGCACCAGGATGAGGAGGATATTTGTGTAGCTGACGCTAATAAGGATGTTGATGATAAGGATGCTGATGATGAGGATGCTGTTGATGAGGATGGTGTTTGTGTAAATCAGGCCCCAGTGGAAACAGTTGTTGCCTGTGGTAAGGAAAAGCCCATTGCCATGCCTGGGCATAAAACAAAAAAATCCACTTCTTATATGTGGAATAATTTCTATCCAAATCCGGACAACAATTGTCAAGCCATCTGTACCTGTTGTCATGCCAGATTAGAATTAGGGACCCAAACCATCTAGGAACCTCTTCCCTGTTACATCATCTACTGTACAGTGGATACATCAAAAGTGTTTGCAAAATTCAGAATCTTTTTCAAGAAAAGGAACAACAAGTAGTCCAGCATCAGCTAGCTCCCTTCTCTCTGCTAGATCCAAACACCTGGTATCTTCATCACCAACACTTTCATCAACAATATCCCCAATCGTGATCAGAAGTAGTCCTGCATCCAATTTGATAAGGCTAACTCAGTCCTCCCCTATCCTGGATTCCTCAGAAGAATCTTTGAGCACTACGCCTGCTGCTGCTGCTTGGAGTGGATCTTCATCCCAGAAGGGGATCAGGAAAACTACTAGTAGTAGTTTTAAAAAACAATTGACTGTTAAACAATCCTTTGCAAGGGGGAGCAAGTATGACATCAGTCACCCAGTTGCACAGCGGATCACAGCCATAACGCCTATGCTGGTATTAGATGTGCGTCTGATATCCGCCATTAGTGTAGTGGGTTTTAGACAGTTAATTGAGGTCCTGTGTCCCCACTACCATATCCCATCTAGGTTCCACTTCACTAGAAAAGCAACTCCCAGCCTGTACAGGGACATTAAAAAGAACTCAATTAGTGTCCTCCAAAATGCCATTGTACCCACTGTCCACTTAAACACAGATATGTGGACAAGTGGAACAGGACAAATGCCAGATTATATGACTATAATAGCCCACTGGGTGGGTGTATTTCCTTCAGCGCCACCAACAGCAGCATCTAAGAAACAGCAGCTCATTCAAAGGCAGGCTACTCTGTGTATCACCGGTTTCACTAAGAGGCATACCACTGACAACCTCTTAGAAAAACTCAGGGAAGTCATTGAAAAATGTCTTACCCCACTTGGACTCTCCTCAAATTTGTGATTTCTAACACCACCACCAATATTGTGAGAGCATTAGAGCAGGGAAAATTCCATCACGTCCCATGTTTTGCTCATACAATCAAAATTTTAAAAAAATGATGGCCGAGCAGGAGATGCTCTCTGTGTAGTTACAAGGTGGAACTCCGCCCTTTATATGCTTCAGCGGATGGAGGAACAGCAAAAGGGCATCCAAAGCTACACAACGAACTATGACATATGAAGAGAATGGGGGATGTACCTTACTCAAGTTCAGGGGAAAATACTTTCTGTGTTGTGCAAAGTGCTGAAGCCCTTTAAAGTAGTCACCTATGAAGTGAGTTCAGACACTGCCAGCTTGAGTCAGGTAATTCCACTAATTAGACTGTTGGAAAAGCAGCTTGAGAATCTGAAGGAGGAGTTGAAAATGAGCAATTCCGCTAAGCATGTTGGACTAGTAGATTAAGTCCTTTATTTGCTTCGCCAGGATCCAAGGGTTGTCAGGATCTTACAATCGGATAAATACATTTTGGTGACTATGATGGATTCTAGGTTTAAGTCATATGTCGTGTCTTTCTTCCCAGCGGACACAGATCTGAAGAGATGCAAAGAGCTGTTGGTAAGGAAATTGTCAGCTCAAGCAGCACATGATGTAGTGATGGCTCCTCCTTCAGTTTTTCCAGCAAGTGCGGCTGCCATGAAAAAATGAAACTTTCCCAAAAAAAGACCGATTGGTGATGTGGATGAGTCAACACAACCAAGTTTTGACATCTGGTCAGGTCTAAAAGAATTGCCTACAATTAATGAGACCTCTACCGTGACTCCATCTGATACAGTCACCATTCAAACAATGGTTGAGGACTATTTTAATGATAGCATCCAACTAGGCATGTCAGACAGTCCGTTTGACTAGTGGCAGGGAAAAATGGCAATTTGGAGGCCCTTGGACAAACTGGCTTTGCTTTCCATGAGCTGCCCACCCTACAGTCTGTACTCAGAAAGAGTTTTCAGCACAGCCGGGAACCTTGTCAGCGATCGACGTAGGAGGCTACTTCCTCAAAATGTGGAAAAGATGATGTTTATCAAGATGAAATACAAATTTCATGAGGAAGACCTTTACTGCCAATTACAGAGGCACCTGAGCCTGTAATGGATTGATTTCAGCATGGACAAATTAATATTGTGTGAAGATGATGTACGCACTGATGAGGGTGAGGAATCGGATGATGATGGCAACAACATCTTGCCTCTGTAAAGTCAGTTTGTGCATGGAGAGATCAATGTCAGCTGCCCATTGGTAGCTTGTTTTATGGGGGCCCAAACAAACCAATAATTTCAGCCACAATTGGCAGTCCCTGTCACTGAAGTGATTGGTTTGTTAAACTGTGCATGTCCTGTTTACTATATACAACATAAGGGTGGGTGGTAGGGCCCAAGGACAATTTAATCTTGTATTTCTTTTCTTTGCATTATGTGCTGTTTGGGGCATTGCTGCCTGACTTTTTTAATTTTATAGTTTATTAAACTGCCATCCTGTCTGCCACTGCTGTATGGCAAATGTTTCATAGATGGTCTATATCTTTTTAAAATGCCGTGCTTTTGTGCAGCAACTCTGATGCTTTTTTTTATACTGTATTTATTTCAACTAAAATCACAAATAGGCATACTTGCAAAATACACTTATGCCGTTTTTCAACCTTGATTTTTAGATACAAAGCTGATGGGCTTGGCTTTCCTTGATCATAACAGCCATGTTTGGTAAGATGCAACTTTTTGGCCTAAACTAAATGAAAACAATATTGTGAGCTGTGAGGTGTTCAAAATTGACTGGAAATGAGTAGAAATTAATGTTATTGAGGTTAATTAATACTGTAGGAACAAAACAAAAAGGCCAAATTATTTGATATTAGCAGTTTTTATCAAGTTTTGAAAGAAAATAGTTATCGGACAGATTGGAGTCTTTGGGCTCTATTTACTACAATCCGCATTGGTAATGAAGATTGTAGTGTGATATTACAGACTGAGGCCCTGATTCAGAGCCGGACGCTCTGACAGAGCCATCCCTCCTACTTTTTGGAGCGGCCTCATGGCCACTTGCATAGCTGTGGGTTACCACCCACAGCTATAGCGAGCGGGCAAAATGATGGTCGCGATGGTCAAGGGTCTCGCTGCCGTAGGGTCTCGCTGCCGCAAACCCTGGAGTGCTTTTGGCTCTATCAGAGCCAAAAGCACTCCCACTGACATCACTAGTGATGTCAGTGGGGCCGGCCCCAGATGGTAGGCATTCCCACGGGAACGCCTCCGTCTGGGCAGCCACGCCCCCGGCACGCCCACCAAAGGGGGCGTGCTGTCAATCACCATTGACAGCATGCCCCCTTTGGTGCGAGACCCTTAATGACAGCTTGGCCATCGTTATTCGGTTCTTGTGCATGCGCACGATGGAGCCGCCTCCGCATGCGCACTTAATGCGAGATGCGAGACCCTTAATGACAGCTTGGCCATCGTTATTTTGGTCTTGCGTATGCACACGATGGAGCCGCCTCCGCATGCGCACTTGGGCAACATCGACCCGCTTGCGAGCGCTCAGCGCTCGCGAGCCGGTCTGAATCAGGCCCTGAATTCACATTGCGAATTCAGGCAATATCACAGGGATTTACTACAAATCCCTTGCAGGAACAGAGCTTGCGAGAAAGCTCTGTCCCTGCGAATCCCCTCCACACACTAGTCATGGTACTTTTGCAAAAAAATACACTTACCTGCATGATCCGGGCTCCGGTGATGTCTTCCATGTCCTTCGGTCAGGTGATATCCCATACTGCACTGGGGCCCGATCACCTGATGACCGGGCCACAGTGCAGCATGGGAGATCAGCTGACCGGAGGGAGGACATCACCCGGAGCCCCGACCACCGGTCCCTGGAGTCAGGTAAGTAAATTTTTTTTTTTACTTTTTTCTTTTTTTTACACTGTATCAGTGTGTGGTCTGTTTAGACCACACAGCTGATTACTGGGGCCGACTCCTGACTCTGCTCTCCCCTTTAGAGCAGGGCAGGAGTCCGGTAACCGGGGAAGACCCTGGATAACGCCACCTCCAGGTGGCGCTAATATCACAGGGCTTTCCCCGATATTTTTTTACAATTTATTTTTAGTAACTCTGGTCGGATCACATTTCCAGTTACAATTATGGGAAATGCGATCTGCTTACTAAAAATAAGTGATACTTATTTTACGAATTCTACTCCAATTGCCCTTTAGTAACTGAAGGTGAAATTAAAATAATGTGAAAAGGGTGTGAAAACACCCTTTTTCAATTTATTTTAGTAAAAATAATGTTAATAAATAGAGCCTTTTATGTGATATGCTACATAAAATCACTTGTGTGGGGTATTACGTGATTGGTAATGTCTCTGCTGATAATCTTGAGTGATAAAATATTGCAGCCTCTATAGCTGTCACACAGAGATATATGGTGGGAAATACCATTATCTCCCCCAGGAATTACTCTGTTAACAACTTTATTTTATTACTCCTTCTAGAGTGGCTTATTTACTTATGTTCAACATAGCCACTATGACAGAAACACTGCATAATGTGGAATAGCAGTTTAACTTTAATATCATCTAAATGATCATTAAATGTTCTTCATGCTTCATCACAATATTAATCACTTGTCTCAGATTATTATTGTTTAATCAGTCTTAACTTTATCCAGATATTTTTATACATCATTGTCCAAACCTCTTTAATTTGGCAGATGGTGCACGTAGTGTACAGAAGCAAATAGAATATTCATATAATGGTGTGCATAGACACTTCAGTTTTGCTGACTAGTTAGGTCATTCAAGATCTAATTGGCCACAAACTGCAGCATGTGCTGTTTATGGGAAAAAATTGGCTCTTCCGAGTAATATCTAAATGGGACTATTCAGGTGATGACCATATGGTAAATCCTTTCAGACTAAGGGGTCTATTTTACAAAGCCATGTTAGGAGACAGAGTGAAAAGTGATAAGAAAGTGGTAAGGTGCCAGTCAATCAGCTCCCAAATGTCATCTCATAGGCTGTGTTTGAAAAATGACACTTGGGAGCTGATTGGCTGGCACCTTATCACTTTCTTATCAATTTTCACTCTGTCTCCTAACACTGCTTCATATAACCATGTAAATGGTCATCATCTGACTGCACTAACCATACTGACTATGTTCTGGTAGTTTTCTAAAGGAATGAATCGTTTAGATTTAGACAAAAGGGTACTGTACAGTATATATATTTACTGTCAAATCTGCTCGGCCTGCTTGCAATGCCCCCATGATGTGTGGCCGTGCTGCTTTTCCATGTGCCCCAGTCCATTCCTGGTTGGAAGAATGGAAACAAAGAGACTTAGGTCTACAAGCCCAAGCCTGTAAATAAACTCAGACAAACCTTACAATGCTGTAGGACAGCTAAGTCATGATACGCATCCAAGCCAGCCCCCATACTAGAGGTTTCAACTACCGCACTCTTATGTCAATCATTCAGTTTTTCGAATGTGTGTATGATGCTTATAGTCATTGTCACCTACTTGTCACAAGGTGGTGTCGTCATTCCTCTTACAGCCTTGGCCATAGAACTGCAGGGAGGAGGTGTAGAGCTTACAATTGGTTTTCTCGCTCAATTTCCCACCACATTAAATGTGACCCTGGTGGGGCTTTTACCACAAGACCAGATTTAAGATCTCCTGCATCAAATGAAAAAATACTAAGTTAAATCTGAACACAGGACCTGATTTATTATGGATCACTATTGAGAACACATCTGTGATTACGCACATAGGGCCTGATTCAGAGCCGCTCGTAAGCGGCCGCTCGTTCGCTCCGAGCGATGTTCGCACAACTGCTCATGCGTACGGCTCAAAATACGCATGCGCGAACCAGTCAGTGCGGTCGAAATTCATGTGCTCGCAAAATAGCGAATGCCTGCTAATTTGAGTGACAGAATGAGGCGTTTGTGGGTGGTAACAGGGGAAGGTGCTTGAAAACGGGAAGTGGAGATCCGAACGGAGGCGTGCCAAAATGTCTAAACGGGCGTTTTAAGGGTGTGCATAATTAACAAAGCAGCGTCATCGACCACGTCACTTGGTTGTTTCTTAGCCTGAACTGCTCGCATGATTGCGGTAGGAAAATCCAACCACAAGCACTGCGAGCAGTTCATTCGCCTTACGATGTACTCGATTAATCAAATAAATAGCGGAGATGACGTAGGATGCGAGCGGCCAGGGGGCGTTTATTACAAAAAAAAGACTGCATGTTTTGTTCGCTCGTTCAGACACAGAGGCGTCAACAGACCGCAAAGAGCGAACGGTCAATTTAAATAGCCAGCCCCTTTTTCTGGACGAGCGAGCGCAAATAGCGTCCGGCTCTGAATCAGGCCCATAGTTATGCTGCGAAAATATGCTAATGTTTGCAACTGCTCAGCCAGCATAGAGACACCCATTACTGTTTTCTCACATCGGTAAGACCTCGCAGTCCTGCGTATACATCGATAGCATCGAGTAGCATTGGACCCTCACGCAGAATTACAGCAGGTCTGACCTGTCTCAGGAATTGCAACTCTCGTTGCACACAGTTAGCGCAAGCCAAAAACCAAGCTTATGTCCTAAAAATAAACATAGCTAAAGTTCTAAAATCATCCAAAATCATAAAAGCCTTTTGATTTTCACTGCCAATTTTCTAAAAATGTAAAAACATGCAATTTGTAGGAGTTGCTTTGTCTTGGTACTGTTGAATGCAACTGTAATGTTTAATGTGGCACATATGTTAATTAATAATAAAAACAATAATAATATTTGTAAAGAATGTATATTATTATAGTTTTTTAATGTTTGGAAGGTACTTTATGTTTCTTACTATTTTTTTATATTTTTGGAAACATAATTAAAACTGTAAATGACAGTAACAGCTGTATTGTTTTGCAAAAATAGAAAAATACTTCTAGCAATGCTGGTGGCAGCAGTAGAAATTAATTTTTAATAACTATTTTTAATTTTCCTCACAAACTATTTCCTATAAATTTTAATTTATATTTCACTAAAATCAATGGATTTCAGGATAAATATTGTTATAAGCTTTAACATATTGTATAAAAAATACGTAAATTCACATTCACAGATCCGTCGAAAGCAGAAACAGGCCCTATGTATGGTGCCAATAGGTGGTCTGAACAATCGGCGATATCTAAACATTTTTTTAAGTGGATCAATTAGCTATTTGGAGGAGACTCGCCTTAGTGAGAGGTTCAGGCTAATTGAGCAACTTTCAATGAACATGTTTCTAAAACCAAAAAGATATGAAGACAGCACAGTAAAAAAATATATTGCCGATAACTGGAGGGTAATGGGCTACATTTGACGGAATTCTAGTCTATGTAAAGTTGTGAGTAAACATAATTACACCTCTGTAAGCAGTATATTTTGCACTAAGGCTTGCAGCAAGTGCACACTGATAGTGATGGCAAGTATCAAACCAACCATTACAGTCCAGGTATCATGCTTGGGCACTATGGATACCTCTGTAGAGGTCAAGAAATGGGGGGTTAGAGTATTAGAGCAGCAGCTGATAGGGGTGACAGCGATAATATCTTCCTAACCCACTTGGTGGTCTTCACCAGTGACCCCCTCCTATTGGGATTTGGGTTTTGCTGCACCAAGTCAGCAGGTCTTTGCCCTCTGGACAGATACCTGGGAGTGGCAGAAGACAGAGATATAATCCTGGAAATGAAATAGCGCTGAGAATTATAGGAAACATAGTAACACTGGAAATTACTAAAAATGTGGTATCATTGGAGATTACTAGCAATGAGACAGTAGTGGAATTAACTACAATTGGAATGGCACTGGAAAACACTGGGAAATGGAGTGGCACTGGAAATACTGGAAATGATTCAGACGCTGGTTTGCTCTGGGAAACACAGGAGATCCTAAGACTGACTTGCTGTAAAATGTATAATAAGTCCAAACACAGAATGCTGTAGGAAACACTGACAATCTTGATGCAGATTAGCACGCATACACGCTGCGTCAAGTATACACGTTGATGATTCAAATAGAGAACTGGTGTAGAAATGGCTAAACTGGAGTTTCAGCACAGAGCCAGGCGCTAACATATACATAGGAGAATTGGATACCGATTAGCGCTGAAATAGTTAAACTGGTGTTTCCACACAAGACAGGTCCTGACATATAGACAGGAGAATTAGATACTGATTAGTACTGTGGTTTCATCACTGAGACAAGTATAGAAGAAATCACTGGAGAAGTCTGATCCTAGGAAACACTGGAAGGAGTTACTGGAAATAAACAGCATAAAGCTAGGAGTGAATCCAGACACTAGGAAATAACACAGGTAGGAAGGCACGTGAAACTTGGAAAGCTGCAACAGCTAGTAAACACAGTCACTGGAGAAGCGAAGTTGAACAGCAGTTTCCTGTTCTTGAAGTCAGGTTAAATACCCTTAGGTCGCTGGTCATTAGATCAGAGGATCAGCTGAGTGACCGCAGGACTACCATTGAGAAAGACTAGTCAGGTGATATGGACCAAGATGGCTGCGCCCATGCCCGCCACCTCGGGAACCAGGACACACGCACGGAAGCCCTAGCAGACCCATGGGATAATACTCAGCCACCACTCACCTCCACTCCCAGCGACTGAACTACTAAGCCCAAGGACGCCGGCGTAGAGGTGAGTAGCGGCCAATCCCAGGCCGCATCCTGACACCAGGTTTTAAGGATATCAATGCTTGATGCCAGATGGTTAAATCAAATTGACTGAGGTACTAGTTACAGTAAGTCACCTGTGTTCAAGCATGGTTATCCTTAAAACCTGGACTGTAATGTCAGAGTTTGGGAACCTCTGGCATGGTGCAAATATATGTATTTAGGGCCTGATTCAGAGACGCTCGTAAGCGGCCGCTCGTTTGCACCGAGCGATGTTTGCCCAACTGCGCATGCGTACGGATCGTAATACGCATGTGCGAACCAGTCAGTGCGGCCGAAAATCGTTTGTTCACTAAATAGCGAATGCCTGCTATTTTGAGTGACAGAATGAGGCGTATGTGGGTGGTAACAGGGGAAGGTGCTTGAAAACGGGGAGTGGAGATCCGAACGCAGGCGTGCTTAAAGGTCAAAACGGGCGTTTTAAGGGTGTGCATGATTAATACAGCAGCGTCATTGACCACGTCACTGGGTTATTTTATAGCCAGAACTGCTCGCAAAATTGTGGTAGCAAAAACCAACCACAAGAATAGCGAGCAGTTCATACCCTGGTCGATGTACTCGATAAATCTAATAAATAGCGGACATGACGTAGGATGCGAGCGGCCAGGGGGCGTATTTTTCCAAAAAACGACCGCAAGTTTTGTTCGCTCGTTCAGACATAGAGGCGTGAACAGACCGCAAAGAGCGAACGGTTCATTTGAATAGCCACCCCTATTTTCTGAACGAGCGAGCGCAAATAGCGTACGGCTCTGAATCAGGCCCTTAGTTCAGTGCATGCAATGTCGGGGCAATTACAGCCTACTTGCATTCAGTTCTGCCTCGCCCCCCTCACTGTACACCTCTTTGCAGAGTGTCCTGTGATACTGTATTTTAGAGAGTTTTTCTCCTTTAAAGCCATGAAGGTAGTGCTACTAACAGTGTACTCCGTGATGTGGGGTCGTGATTCCTTTTTAAACAATTACACAAACACAAGGTTATCAATTTCTCATTGTTTAGTACTTTTTACTAGAGACCTGTCAGATCAATTACAATTGTATCAACATAAACAGAGTAAATTCATTTTCAATTAGCTACCATAAACAAACTGACAAGTGATAAAACATAATTTTACCTGAAGTAGAGGATTTGTTTTAGGGATAAATGCCAAAGTGCTGGCGGAAAGGAGGAAATAGCATTCCAGGAGACGGACATATGTTCTTGTTAAAACCTTTTACTCTGGAAATGCACTTCATATTGTGTTTTCAGTTATTTGCTTTAAGACATTCTGTATATTGTTTACCTTCTGAAAACATACATTCAGTACATACAGTTATGGTTTGTTATTTCCTACACTAGACCTTTTGGTAAATAATAATGCTGCAAATCAGCCAAACATTGTCATAGCGAGCGTCTCTAAATCAGGCCCTAGGTGAGCAGCAGACGCACACAGGCTTAGGATAACATGTTAGCTTTTCTCCTGTTTTGTTAACATACACGCAGTATTGTAAAATTAACTGTACATTGAAATGCATCATATAATAATTTAAGTATACAATAAAGAATGCATATTACAAATGCATAAGTTTTACATTAGATTCAGGCAAATCATTAGCAGTATATTTATCTTCATGTTGTGGCAAGCTAGAGATGGGAAGATTTCTCTAATGAATGAAGACCATATATTTTAATTACTACATTTTGTTTAGACTCCTAATGAAGGTCTGTTAGGAAAGTCTCTTGGATTTTACATGTTATCGCAATATGAAATCCAGCTGCTGTGCAGAAAGCTGGCACTTAGTTATTGCTGTGCTTGCTTAAGCCTCTCTTTCACAGATCCATTACATAGGCCCGGCGACTGGAGGGGACTAAGGGGACACCCGTATCTAGCCCCGATGTCCAGACAGGCACAACACAGGGCTGTGGATGGCAGACTCACTGTTCCAGCGGCGGCTGCCGGGACCCATAGCCACCGCCCAGCCCCAGCTCCCTTGTAGCCTGGCCCCGGCAACTCTGGGCTCTTCCAGGTGTCTCAGCTGCGGCCTGGGACAGCCATGACATTTAACTCTGCAACGCAGTGGCATGACATCATAAGTCACGTGGCTGCTCATCTTCCCTGCCCGGGCGGATGTGGACTGAACCCCGGCGGCCAGCCAGGCAGGCTGCGCCACCGCGGTGGTAAAGAGTTGCGGCTGCCGTTAGGGATGGGGCTTGGGACGGTTGGAAGGTGACAGGGGCTGTACGCAGAAGGTGACAGGGGCTGGACGCTGAGGAATGTGAAGGAGGCTGGGGGCAGAGGAAGGAGAAGGAGGCCGGGGGCTGAGGAAGGAGAATGAAGCTGGGGTCAGAGGAAGGTGATGTGGGCTGGGGCAGGAGGTGATGGACTGGAAGCAGAGGAAGGTGAGGGGGCAGAGAAAGATGATGGGGCTTGTGCAGAAAGTGACAGGGGCTGGAAGCAGAGGAAGGTGAAGGGGCAGAGAATGTTGAGGAAGGCTGGGGGCAGAGGTAGATGATGGGGGCTGGGGCAGAAGGTGACAGGGGCTGGAAGCAGAGGAAGGTGAAGGGGCAGAGAAAGATGAGGGAGGCTGGGGGCAGAGGAAGGTGATGGGTGCTGGGGCAGAAGGTGACAGGGGCTGGAAGCAGAGGAAGGTATTGGTGCCTGGGGATAGAGGACGGTGAAGGGAGCAGAGGAAAATGAAGGGGGCTGGGGGCAGAAGGCAACAGGGGCTGGACACAGAGGAAGGTGATGGGGGCTGGGGATGGAGGAAGGTAATGATAGGAGCTGGGGAATGAGGATGGGGGCTGGGGAAGGAGAAAGGTGACGGCGGGGATTCTGGGCTCAGAATGGTGATGAGAGGCTGAATTTGAGGAAGGTGATGAGAGGCTGAGGACCAAGGATGGCTGGCTGCAGATACTATCCATCCTACCCCTGAGGCATCCACAGCACTGTCATAAAGAAGACCTTGCAAGAGACGGAAAACAAGAATTACAGCCTGCCTCATCAGTGACAGAAAGACAGTGTGGTAAGCCATAGTGTATTTTTATTTTATTTAAAGGCTGGCATATTTGTCAGTTAACATTATCATGCTTCACATATCACACATGCAGGGGAGGGATGTGCAGGATCGGGGGTGGTGGTGAGAACATGGGGCCCCCAGATACATCACTGTACCGGGCCCTGATATTTCTGTTGCTGGCCCTGATAATGGTCATTGGTTATTACTAGGGGTGTGCACCGGCCACTTTTCATGTTTTGGTTTTGGATCTGGATCTTTCTTCGTGTTTTGGATCTGGATTGGTTTTGCCAAAACCTCCCTTCCATGTTTTGGGTTCTGGGTAGAGATGAGAGTGTTCGGATCTCAGAGATCTGAACCCACCCGAATTTAGCAGAACTGAGGCAAAACCATAAAGTTGGAAATCTCGCGGTTCACAAGCTTACGTCTCTATGATCAAAGTAGTATATAGGGACTACACTACACAACCGGCTGTGGAGACTGAACAGGGAGGGTGGGTAGTGTAGGGCTGGGAGAGGTGCTGGTGCTCATGCTCCTGCTTGTGTGCTGTGCTTTCTGCTGTATTCTGTGTCCTGGGCAGGTGCACTGATCCATTCTAGACTGCTGCTGTCTGTTGTGTCCTGGGCTGGTGCTGCTGATCCAATCTGGGCTGGTGCTGCATCCATCTGGGCCCATGTTCCTGACTAAAAAAATAAATAAATAAATATATTGTCAAAAAAACCAATAAAAGTGTCTTTATCTGTAATATTTTTTTGTGTGTGCGTGTTAGGTTTAACCGCACAAGATCCAGTCAGCAACGCAAGTTGCAACCTAGTGCTGCCCGACTCCAGTCATCATCAATCGGTGCTCTGGGCCCAAGGTATGGACCTGTAAAAAAAACACACCAAAAGTGTCTGTTTTTGTGTAATCTTTTTCTGTTTGTGTGCGTGTTAGGCTTAACCGCACAAGATCCAGCCAGCAACGCAAGTTGCAACCTAGTGCTTCCAGACTCCAGTCGTCATCAATCAGTGCTCTGGGCCCAAGTTCTGGAGCTGAAAAATATAAAAAATAAATTGTCTTTTTTTTTTTTTATCTTTGTGTGTGTGTGTGTGTTAGGCTTAACCGCACAAGATCCAGCCAGCAACACAACTTCCATTCTAGTGCTACCTGACTCCAATCATCATCAATCAGTGCTCTGGGCCCAAGTTCTGGAGCTGAAAAAAAAAAAATTGTCTTTTTTTTCGTCAAATTTTTTTGAGTGCTTGTCAGCCACACCTGGTGTCACGGTCATCAGCATAGGTGCGCAGGGGTGCTGTGCTGCTGTCTGTCAAGGGGCTGCATGAATATTGCAATGAAAACTTTTTTTTTTAAGTTATTGGGTTACAAAAAGTTTTTTTTTTTTATCTTAAACAGACCAGAAATGTTATCCTAACAGCTTATAAAGTTATATGCTCTAAAAAACTAAAGCCTATATTTATTTACATAGAGTAGATATCCTAAATTCTAAAACTGTTCTATTCAAAAACTTAAACAAAAGCAAATATTATAAGTCTAGTGTGTTATAGTGTGTTATGATGATGATAGAAATGAATGTAGAAGGCCAAAAATTGGGTGGACCACACATGGCTGATTGATCAACCATGGCAATTGGATTAGTGTCATAAGGAAGAGGAGGCTGCAAACTGGGTGTAATGTTATGAGTTGGCCATATGGGGTATGTTGCTGTTAAGGGATCAGGCTGGTTATCATTATCAGTGGACACATTATTATTATAGTTGTTATTTTCGGTTGCCATCTCCTGAAGGGTGTTTACCAACAGACAGAGACTACCTATCCGCTCAGGCATAGACACTTCCTGAGGAATAGAGCTCTGGTCTCTGGAGGGAAGCCAAATAGGTGGGAGCCCCTGTTCCAACATCTGAAGCTCTTATCTCTCCACATTATCTATTATAGATGAAAAAAATGTCATCAGGGACATCTAGCTCCTCTTTCTGTACCCTGCTCACCCTTTTTGAACAGGAAGTACAGGATGGATGGTTTGGAAGAAGAAGGCCTAGCAACAGATTGGAATGGTTATATCAAGACCTGGTCCCCCCAGTGGGTGTAGTCTGGGAGGTACTGGTTAGCATGCAGGCAGCGGAATAACAAAGGCCTCCATGTTGTCTGTGCTTAATATTCCGTATTTCAGTTTGCGATTCAGGTAGGAATAAAGTCGGCTACAGAACACAGTGACAGAATCACTGGGTGTCTTAGTGCATTCAGGCCAAATAGGATCCATGAATTCCCAGACAGATTCCAGACAGATTAATCCTTTGCTTGTAATAATCTTTGGTCATTCCTGGCAAAGGTGGGAGTTATAGTCAGACACTTTGAAGGCTGTACCTTTGAACTGTTTTATAAAAAACATGTGAATGAAACCTCCACACTACAGAACATGATGGAGAAATCCCTTGAAGTTCAGCACCTAGAGCATATTTTTTTCATGTTCTCTGAGGCCTCTCCTGACTGTGAAGAAAGATTCTCCACACTGTAGTCTTCCATTGTGAATTTTTAAAGGTGATTTCAATGTTGTCCACTGGCTAAGATCCAGCTCATCTGAGGGTTGGGTTTTCCCCATGCAAATGAGACAATACACATCCAGAAGGTGACTCTTATGTTTAGTCATGGTGTCATTCCCTCTTTTGGCAGAATTTGCACAATCTTGGTCTTTGGGGCACCATGATGAATCAGACAGATCCTCCAGGGTAAAAATCTGATCTGGTGTTGTATCTATTTCTATTAAACCTTTTGTGTATGAGTTTAGTCATTTGCTGCTTGTGGTGGAGCTCTTTCTCTGCTTTCTAAATTATCTCCAGACACAACGTAAAACTTAAACCTTAAACTGAAATGTTGCATTTAATGCTCTGTTCCACTTGTTGACATATCTAAGAAGTGGACAGTGGGAACAATGGCAATTTGAAGACCATTAACTCACTCTGTTTTTTTTAATGTCCCTGTACAGGTTGGGAAATTCCTTTACACAACAGAAGGTTTGTAAAGGATTATTTAAGTCAATTGTTTATCTATTTTTGGAAAGCACACTTCCTGTTCCTGATCCCCTTCTGGGATGAAAAATATCCACTCCCAGCAAGCATGCATGGCGCTCAAGAAAGAATTCCCAAGAAAGACACAATGTAAGACTTAAACCTTAAATCTGAAATGTTGCATTTAATGCTCTGTTCCGCTTGTTCACATATCTCATATTGTTAAGTGGACAGTGGGAACAATGGCAGTTTGAAGGTCACTAACTAAATCTGTTATTTTTAATGTCCCTGTACAGGTTGGAAATGCCTTTTACAGAAAGTTTGCAAAGGATTATTTGAGTCAATTGTTTTTTTGGAAGCACTCTTCATAGTCCCCTTCTGAGATGAATATCCACTCCTAGATGTAGAAGCAGGCACAGGATTCTCAAGAAAGACACAATGTAAGGCCTTAAATCAGGGGTAGCCAACCTCGGTCCTCGAGAGCTCACATTTTCCAGATGACCTAGCTGGTGCACAGGTGTATTTATTACTCACCAAAACATTTAGAAAGATCCACAGGTGGAGTTAATTATTATAATTGTGATTCTGTGAGGAGACCTGGCAAGCATGCACTGTTGGTAGCTCCCAAGGACCAGGGTTGGCTACCCCTGCTCTTAAATCATAGATCTTATGCTTGTCCACATATCTGTGCTGGTTAAGTGGCACTTTGAGGCCACTAACTAACTATGGTTTTTTTATGTTTCTGTACAGGTTGGGAAATGCCTTTATAGAAGGTTTGCAAAGCATTATTTAAGTAAATTGTTTCTTTTTTTTTGGAAAGCACTCTTCCTGGTCCCCTTCTGGGATGAGAAAATCAACTCACAGCAGCAGCAGCCATGCTCAAGGATTCTTCTGTGGCAAAGACTGATGTAAATGTACTGTATCACATTTTTTCTGTAAATGCCTCCTCCCCTCCCCTTCTCCCTCATAAATTTTCTTTGGAATCAAAAAACAAAAGTAAATTTACTACCAATCAACCCTTACTGTCCCTGCCCTACTTTAAACTACATACATACTCCAACTCCCTCAGGCCTATCTTGAATAATAAATGTGTTTCCTGATGTGCTATGTTTGTAGTTGAACTGCCATGTGTTTGTGCCGCCCACTGCTGCAGTTTAGCGTAGTCAGCCAGCTACCTTGGTGCAAATTTTGGGCCTAAACTAGATGAACAAATCAATATTGTGAGCTGTAAGGTGGTCAAAATTGACTGGAAATGAGCGGAAATAAATGTTATTGAGGTTATTAATACTGTAGGAACAAAAAAAGGCCCATTTTATGTGATTTTAGCTGTTTTTTTGATTTTTTAAAGAAAAAATCCAGTTCCAAAACACGAAAATAAAACACGGAAGTGAGGTTTTGCCAAAACCAATCCAGATCCAAAACTAAAACACGGGGGTCGGCGCACATCTTTAGTTCTGGGTTTTGTGTTTTGGATCTGTATTTTTTTGGAAAAAAGCATAAAAACTGCTAAAATCACAGAATTTGTGGGTTTTTCTGTTCCTATGCTATTATTAACCTCAATAATATTAATTTCCACTCATTGCCAGTCTATTCTGAACACCTCACAATATTGTTTTAGGCCAAAAGGTTGCACTGAGGTAGCTGGATGACTATGCTAAGCAACACAAGTTGGCAGCAGAAACACGTGGCCCATCTAGGAGTGACACTACAGAGGCAGACAGGATGTCAGTTTGAAAAACAAGGCCCCAAAGAGTATATACTGCAAAGAAAAAAATAGATGCAAGATGGAATAGGCATTGGGCCCTCCCACCCACCCTTATGTTGTATAAACAGGACATGCACACTTTAACAAACCAATCATTTCAGCGCCAGGTTCTGCCACACGACTGTGGCTGAAATGATTGGTTCGTTTGGGCCCCCACAAAACAAGTTGGCAATTAATCTGTCCCTGCACAAACTGCCTTACGGAGGCAAGATCTCATCCTCATCATCCACCGATTCCTCACCCTCTTCAGTGTTGTGTACATCCTCATCCTCACAGAGTATTCATTCGTCCCCACTGGAATCCACCACCACAGGTCCCTCTGCACTTTCTGGAGGCTGGTCTCCCTGGAAGAATTGATAATTCAGTTTGATGAACATCATCTTCTCCGCCTTTCGCTGACAAGGTTCCCGGCTGCACTAAACACTCTTTCGGAGTACACACTGGAGGGGGGGCAACTTAGGTAAAATAGAGCCAGTTTGTACAGGGGCTTCCAAATTGCCTTTTTTTCCTGCCAGTACAGGTATGGACAGTCTGACATGCCTGCTTGGATGCTGTCACCGATGTAATCCTCCACCATTCTGTCAATGGTGACAGTATCATATGCAGTGACAGTAGACATGTCAGAAATTGTTGCCAGGTCCTTCAGTCCGGACCAGATGTCCAACCTTGATCCTGTCTGCCCTGCATCACTGCCAACGGGTTGCTTAGGATATCTAAGTTGTTTCCTGGCAGCCCCAGTTGCGGGAGAAAATGAAGAAGGAGCTGTTGACGTGTCACGTTCCACTTCAGCTGACAGTGTTTTCACCAGCAGGTCTTTGCACCTCTGCAGGCTTGTGTCTGCCGGAAAGAGAGACACCACGTAGGCTTTAAACCTAAGATCGAGTACGGTGGCCAAAAAGTAGTGGACTGATTTCAACAGATTGACCACCCTCGAATCCTGGCAAAGCGAATGAAGGGCTTCATCAACAAGTCCCACACACCGAGCGGAATCGCTCCGTCTTAGCTCCTCCTTCACTTTCTCCAGCTGCTTCTGCAAAAACCTGATGAGGGGAATGACTTGACTCAAGCTGGCAGTGTCTGAATTGACTTCACGTATGGCAAGTTCGAAGGGCTGGAGAAGCTTGCACAACACGTAAATCATTCTCCACTGCGCTTGAGTCAGTTGCATATCCCCTCCTTTGCCTATGTCATTGGTGGATGTATAGGCTTGAATGGCCTTTTGCTGCTCCTCCATCCTCTGAAGAATATAGAAGGTTGAGTTCCACCGCATCACAACCTCTTGCTTCAGGGAAGGTTCAATAGTGTTTGCTGGTGCTCCAGTCTTCGGCACGCAGTCGCGAAATGGTGAAAGTTGGCCAACATTTTTTGGCCCACCCAAAGCTTCTCCTGCATGCTCCTGTCATTTTTCAGAAAATTCTGCACCACCAAATTTATTGTGTGAGCAAAACATGGGACATGATGGAATTTGCCCAGATGTAATGCCCGCACAATATTGGTGGCGTTGTCAGATATCACAAATCCACAGGAGAGTCTAAGTGGGGTAAGCCATTGGGCGATTATTTCCCTCAGTTTCTCTAAGAGGTTGTCAGCGGTGTGCCTCTTACTGAATCCAGTGATACACAGCATAGCCTGTCTTGGAATGAGCTGGCGTTTCTGAGATGCTGCTACTGGTGACGCTGCTGTTGTTGCTGCATAAGGTGATACATCTACCCAGTGGGCTGTCACAGTCATATAGTCCTTTGCCTGCCCTGTTCCACTTGTCCACATGTCCATTGTTAAGTGGACATTGTGTACAACTGTATTTTTTAGGACACTGAGGACACTTTTCCTGATGTCTGTGTACATTCTCGGTATCGCCTGCCTAGTGAAGTGGCACCTAGATGGGATTTGGTACCGGGGACAGACTACCTCTATCAATTGTCTAAATCCCACTGCACTAAATGGCGGATACCGGATGCATGTCGAACACCAACAAAGCTGTCAAGGCATCAGTTATCCGCTTTGCAACAGGATGACTGCTGTCATACTTCATCCTCCTCTCTAAGGATTGTTGGAGGGTCAATTGCTTAGTAAAAGAAGAAGTGGTGTTCCTACTTCCATTCTGGGATGATGAACGACTCCCAGCAGCAGCAGCAGTAGGCATAGCATTGCTGGATCCTCCTGAGGAATCACGGATAGGAGAGTCAGTCATGCCAGTGACATCGCCTGCTGGACTACTTCCGATCCTGACTGAGGAGGGAGTTGACAGTGTGGTTTGCAGACACTTGGATACAACAGGACAAAAGGATTTAGGTGTCCCTGGACTGCTTACTGTTTTAGCCACAGTTTCTGAACTTGACAGTAACTTTTTATGAACGAGCTGCAGGTGACGTATAAGGGAGGATGTTCCTAGGTGGTTAACGTCCCTACTCCTACTTATTCCACCTTTACAAATGGTACATATGGCAAGACAGTTGTTGTCCGGATTTGGATAGAAATATTTCCAGACCAAAGAGGTGGAATGTTTGGTCTACTGCCCAGGCATGACTGTGATGGGATTTTTCATCACATGGACAACAACTGTCTCTTCAACAGTGACATTTTCAATTTTAAAATCAGCAAGTGGACTGTGGGTGCTCCTTCCAGCACTTGCAGAGGGTGTGCAAATGGTGGAAGGAGCCACCTCTTCCCATCCAGTGTTGGGAAGGTCAGGCATCGCAACCGTCACCACACTTGGGCACTCATTCAGAGGCGGTCGTAGGATGCAAGCGGTCGCTCAGAAACTGGGCGGCCGCTTGCATCCTGACCGGCCGCCTCTGTTTCGGTCGTTAGGCTCTAACGACCGCTATAGTGATGGTCGCGATGGTCAAAGACCATCGCGACCATCGGGGCTTACGACGAGACCCTAGGGTAGGGTCTCACTTGTCGTAAGCCCCGGAGAGCTTCAGGCTCTGTCAGAGCCGGAAGCTCTCCACTGACATCACTAGTGATGTCAGTGGGACCTCCCCCAAACGGCAGGCATTCCCATGGGAATGCCTCCGTTTGGGCTGCCACCCCCCCGGCCCGCCTTCCAAACGGGGCGAGCTGTCAATCAACATCGACAGCTCGCCCCCTTTGGAAAGAGACCCACTACGACCGGCGCTGTCGGTCGTAGCGGGTCTCGCGCATGCGCACGAAGGAGCCGGCTTCCTCGTGCGCATGCGCACTGGACAAACATCGAGGCAGCCGTGCGGTCGTTGACCGTACGGCCGCCTCTGAATGAAGCCCTTGGACTCTCCATGGGGATTTGTGATATCTTCTAAGCATTAGAACGCACAGTTCTTTGCTGTGCTTTTGCCAGCATAACTCATTTCATTTTTCTAGTGGGAGGATGGCTTCCATCGTCATGTGAAGCTGAACCACTAGTCATGAACATAGCGGAGGACCTTAGCCTTTCCTTGCCACTCCATGTCATAAATGGCATATTGGCAAGTTTATGTTTCTCCTCAGATGATTTAATTTTATTTTTTAAGTTAATTTTCCTGAACTTTGCCATTTGGGATTTTATATGCCCTCTACTATGACATTGGGCATTGGCCTTGGCAGACAATGTTGATGCCATTTCATCGTCTATATCATGACTAGTGGCAGCAGCTTCAGCACTAGGAGGACAAATTTTTGTCCTCCATTTATGTGATATTGATATACGTGCGGCTAAGGCGCACACAAACCAGAATTTTTTTTAGCACTTTGGAGGTTATACCATCCTTCAACAAGCGAGCCAGCTGGCCCTTTACTTATGATACAGGCGCACACTTGATGCTATTTTGTTGATGCACATGCGGGTACAGAGCACACAAGTCACAAACACAGAAAAAGATATATATATTTATTTTTTTTGAGCGCACTTTGGAGGTTACACCATCCTTCAACAGACGTGCCAGCCAGCCCTTTACTTATGACACAGGCGCACGCTTGGCGCTACTTTGTTGATGCACGTGCAGCTATAGCGACACAAACAGAAAAATATTTTTTTTTGCACTTGGGGGGAGCACCCCTGATGGACAGAGCACCCCCTGGACAACACTACAGCACCCCTTTAGGACTACAGTCTTTATGGGACACTGCACAACACAGCCCAGCCAGCCCCTATGGACTTTGGAGTGAACACAGCCCCTATGGACGACAACAGCAGCACAACTCCCAGCCTCTCTCTTCACTGTCCATAGCCGGAGTGAATTATGGCGGCGACGTGGGGACCTTTTATAGAATCCAAACCCGCGAGAATCCAACAGCAGAATGATGACGTTTTGCCTCGATTTCAGATCCGAGTCAGGCAGGAAAACTCGAACCTGACTCTGATCCAGCTCAGATCAGGGGGGCTCGGGGGGGTTCGGATTTCAGAAATCCGCACCCGCTCATCCCTAGTCATTACAGTATGTTTCACTTGATAAAATATTTAAAATGTTCACACCTTGCAATCCTAAGGATCGTGGGGACCAAAAATTATGCACATGCCCATTTGCGGGTACACAACTGGCTGCACGCATGCCGTAGCAATTCGCAGAGGCGGCAAAGATGAGCAAGGACTCATCTGTGCTTCCAAAATATTGTTGTGTAAAGTATTGTACATTGTATTATGTAATATGGTATGTAATATTTTGTGTAGTTTCTTACATGGATCATATTTAGGAGTTTGTTAAATTGAATCTTTAAAGTAAATTTAAATATTTTATGTCTTCAAAGATGAATTGCCAGTGTTTTACATTAAATTCTATGTTGACTAGATTGTCTCCTCCTCTGTCTCTGATTCAATGAACTCCTTTAATTTTAATAACTAGATATCATAGCCCAGATGTTCAGACAGCATGATGAGTCCAGGCCTCCCCACCTACTGTCTGGGCTTTCATTGCTTTAAAAGTTTTCCATATGTCCTGATGCCAAAGAAAGAAAAATATTAAAGGCGCACAACTACTCTGAGCTGACAGATGACCACAGGAGTGCCCACACAGCACAATAGTGAAAGCAATTTCCAGCACCAGAAGAGGTTGGGATGACTGGTGAGGAACAGTCAGAGATACCAGCATCTGATTGTCTTGTCATCTCTACACTGACTGGTTTATCTTTCATGTCTTCACCTTCCACTATCGCTATCTCTCCTGATTAGCACCACAATACTAGTAGCTGCTCAGAAATACCAGTTGCCAATGGCACCTTTAATGTCAATGTCTAGTAATGCTGACAACATAACGTAGCTTTATTATATAAAAATTGAAAAAGCAAATGGTTTAACCTGGCGTTGATCTAATTACCAATATATGCTAAAACTGTATATGGTTGTAATACCATTATATTTTTATTCAAACCAATAGGGATATATTAAAATGTATTAAACCTTTAGCTGATTCAGCACTTTCTTCTATATATAATTCTTTATTATATAAAATTGCTTAAACATTGCAGCTTAAATATATGAAATTGAGACTGTTTTACTGGCATTTCTATACAAATTTGTTTTCAAACAGATAAACTAACTGATGCTTCAGAAGGCTCAAAAAATGTAATAATCTTTAACAAGGCAATACTATTTTTTTTGTGTTTCCATGGTATCTACCAGCTGCAGGTTCTAACAGGAGCCCATTACTAATAAGTAGAGATGTGCGGTTCGGTTCTCCAGAAATCAGAATCCACCCAAATTTTGTGTATCCGGGTAAATCCGAGTCTAATCTCCTGAGGAGATCCGAGTAAATCCAGGTTGCAGTTCTGATCTTTTTTTGCAGTTCGGATTTTGGATTTTAAATCCGAATTTCGGGTTCTGGATTACATAAATTACATGATTTTAGCTGTTTTTAAAACTTTTTATCTATTTTTTATTTTAAAAAATCCAGATCCAAAGCCAAAACACTTGAGGGTGGTTTGCAAAACTAAATCCAGATCCAAAACCATGAAGGAGATACAGATCCAAAACCAAAACACGGGGTTCAGCGCACTAGGCCTGGTCTTTTAAGATGTAAAGACCTGATAATTTTCTACGGCCGTCCTATAGAAAACTAACTGGGCCAGATGTTGAGTATTACTGAGGTCTTAAATAACTTGTTGTAGGGGGTAAATCTAATGCTTCCCATCAGTTTTACCAATGTAGTTTGCCCTAAGTGAATGTGGATTGGCCTCATCTGAATGCTATTTAGGGATTTGACAACTGCAACACATTGGATGCTGTTCTAATTTCCAACCTGTAAGCTACCATCTGGTAAGTCCTGCAGTTTGACTCAGAAAACTGCTTCTAATGTTTGCCAGATGCCTTTGCAGTTAAGGGCAGCCTCAGTTAAATATTGAGGACAGAAACATGATTATAGAGAGTCAATAAGGGAGTGAGAAGAGAGGAAGTGGGATAGATGGGTGTAGACAGGTTATTCAAGTAGTTTGCTCTAAAATGATGGAGAGAAATAGGATGGTCTTTCAAAGGAGCATTGAGGAGTGTAGGAAACAGTGGCTGGGATGCGCCTGGTCTGACTTTAATAAATATTTTGTATGGTGGTGTTGATTTTGTCCTTGAAGTAGGTGGCAAAGTCATGAGTTGCAAGGAAAGAAGCTGAATATGGTTCGGGGGGGGGGGGGGGGCAGATAAGAGATTTAAAGGTTGCAGAGAGGATGTATAGACCATGGTTTCCTTAGAAAATTAAATGGCAGTGTTGTAAATTGAAAGAATGAATATATAACGGAGGAGTATTTCCTACAGCAGTTCTCAGCATTGCAGAAACATCAGGTAGCAGGTCTGGAGTGATATTGTTTAGGTTTGGATAACTGAAGACTGTATGTTTGTGCTGCTTGTACTACAAATTCTGGGGTTTAACAGCTCACCTATAGCAAGCTGTCTTTCCCTTAACCACTTAACTGGTTAATATTTACTCCAAAAACCACTCAGAAATTGTCGGGTTTTTTTATGATTAAATTAGGTCAAGAACATCTATTTATAACTTATCCAACACAATTATTTTTAATCATTATTTATTTGAAACACATACTATAGATTTTTATTTTAAATATCGGTAATTGATATATATTGATCCATTGATGATCAGAACATTGCAACTTTGCATTTCCCTGGCAGCTCCAGGAGGTCCATTTTTGACTGGTCGTATTATTTGCAACCATGTCAGGTAACACACAGCTGGCATCATCATAATCAATGTGACCACACCAGGCAAGTGATTAATGCTTGTATGCCCCCAGATAGTAAAGACTTGATATTGCAGAGGTTTAAAGATATAAAGTTCCAGATATTACTAGGTGAGACAGGAACTGGACAGCAACTGGCATACGGTTATGGCCAAGAATGACCATTAAAAACTTGAAAACAACCAAACGGGCAGCAGACAGATCTATGTAATAATCTCCTAAGGTCAGTCCCATCTCCCTCCAATATGCATGCACAGTGAGATTCACCCATCCAACAACTCCCACTGCAGCTATTAATGGAACAGACTTTAGACAGAGGATCGCTTTGCATTGAGAAGGCTTAAATATACACAGCATGGACAGGGCAGGACAGAGTGGGGGCATCACAGATCAGGAGGTGGGACAAGGCAGACCAATGGGCAGAGATGGAGCAGTGGGACCAAATGAGGGGTGGGATGAGGTGGTGCAACAATGAGAGAGGGGGCAGGGCAAATAAGCATGCAGACCATAATGACAAGGCATATGCCTGGTTCTTTTACTAGTAGTATTATATTTGTGTTGGGCATCTGAGTTGACAGTATAAGCAGTGGCAGTTTTTACCTAGGGGCTGCAGGGCTGTAGCCCCCCCAGTGAAATCCACCACCTCAGTGTAGTCAGTGCAGTCCATGATTGCACTGGCTACACTGTGACTGGCAGTGGCTTACCATTGGAAGTGCCACCTGCCAGTCACATAAACAACAGGGAGTCTCAGAGGTAGGTGTCTCCTCCCCCTGGGACTGCCAGTCCGGGCTGCTCTTCAGAGAGCGGCTTCCAGGAGGAAGCCACTACTCAGCAATTCCACCAGCCCTACCCGGCTTCTTGGGGCTGTAGACGAGGCAGCCCTTTGGAAGCCTGGAATATGCGCACGCACGGCTCCCCGCCGCTAGTGCGCATGTGCCAGTCCAGTGCCTGTCAGTTTAATTGTGCAGGAGCCGGTAAGTGTTGCTCCTTCTCGGCAGCAACAGTCTCCTCATCTAAGAGGGTAGGAGCTTCCGCTGTGTATAAGTATACTATCCAAAGTCAGGGCTAGTTACAGACACACTTTATAGATACTGTATACAGTGAGGGATCAGCAGTGGCAGCAGACAAGCCATATTGAGTTTACAATCCGTGCTCAAGGCTGACAACAGACATAAAATTAACCAAAAGTGAGCAAAAGTCAGAACACGAGAGAGTAATCATACCCAAGACAAAACTGATTCAGCAAAGGGAAACAGGAAACAGAAAAACAGGTTCAGCTTCAAGCAATGTAGGAACTATCACTGGCACAGATGTAACAAGTTAGCAGCTATTTAAGCTCACAGGAGCCAATGAGCTGCAGACTATAGTCTAGGCCACTCCTAACCAATGAGCATGAACACCTGGGATGACAGAGACAGTCTAGCAGAAGAAAATTAAGCTATAGAGGTCTACACGACAAACATCTTTGAATCTGGAGGAGCAGCAATGCCTGCATGCATCATGCTAATGTATGTTGCTAATAGCCAACCACTACTGAGGTTAGAAGAGCTGCTGTTTATTATAATATAAGCCAATTGGTATTGATAGTGGCAAAGTGCGCATGCGTATGACAGAGCCAGCTCCATCCTGCGCATGCGCGAGACCCTGATAGTGACAGCCAAGCCGTCGCTTCGGGTCTCATACCAAAAGGGGCGTGCTGTCGATGTTGATTGACAGCACGCCCCCTTTGGTGGGCGGGCCGGGGGTGTGGCTGCCCAGACGGAGGCGTTCCCATGGGAATGCCTACCATCTGGGGCCGGCCCCACTGACATCACAAGTGATGTCAGTGGGAGTGCTTTCGGCTCTGTTAGAGCCGAAAGCTCTCTGGGGCTTGCGGCAATGAGACCCTACCACAAGGGTCTCATCGCAAGCCCGATGGTCGCGATGGTCTTGACCATCGCGACCATCTTCCTGGCCGCTCACTATAGCCATGGGTGGTCACCCACAGCTATGCGAGCGGCCAGGAGGCTGGGACTGATTCAGTGCGAGCGCTCTGTTAGAGCGTCCGGCTCTGAATCAGGCCCTCAGCTCTTATACTGTCAGCAGCATTCACAGAGGGAATTGGTGGTCATGTGTCAAGAAGTCAGTGGTTATATTGCCTACTGTCTGTAGTAAAATGCAGAACATAAACACTTAAGGTCTGATTCAGAGATCTACGCTAATGCAATCACAGCTGTGATCTTTCACGGACCGCAATTGCAAAATGATGGTAATGACTCCAAAGCTTACCCGACCATAATGACCCCACTGCTGCCTTCTCATATCCATCCGATGACGTGCAGCATCGGAAACATTGACGCGGATCAGCCAGCCTCGCAGCTTCTGAGTAAAGTCTGACCTGTCTCAAACACTGCAGCTCTCCTGACATGCTGAGTGCTCTCATGCTGCGAAGGAGATTGCAATGGCTAATTGCACGCCCATGAAATGGCATTTGAACAGTCAGGCACCTGCATTTTTCTAACCACCTCCCCGTATCCTCCCCCAAATGATGACTACCCATCACTCACTTTGTAAGTGAATCCTCTGTGCAAGCGTAATTACAAATCAATCACTGCGCATGTGCGGATTTTGTACAGTACATGCGCAATGGCTAACAATCGCTAAATCTCCATAAATATCGGCATTGCATAAATCTCTGAATCAAACTCTTGAAGCGCTTTTAGAAAATTGCAGGTGCACAACGTGTCTATGTGTTATTAGCCCTACAGCCTTTATTTTCATGGGTTCATAGTGCCTACAGGCGGCCGCAGCACCAGTAGACTCTGGGCACTAGTCCGCACCATTTTCCCCATGATTATCTCACTGAGCATGTGCAAAACGCCGGAAAAATAGCCTTGGCGGCCATTTTCTGGCGTTTTGTGCAGGGCTGAGACACCCGAATGCGGGACCACGGAGAGGTATTAGATAATATGGGTGCAGGTTGTGCGGTGCGGGCCCCCCCTGGATCCAGGGGCCCGTGTGCACCGCATACCCTGCTCCTATTATAGATATGCCCCTGCAGTACATACTGTCCATACATATTAGTCTCTATAATACTATTGCTTCTGGCAGGCTTCAATTAAACTGGCTCTATATGTATAATTATATGCAGTGTCGGACTGAAACATGAAGGGCCCACCGGGGAAATGCAGTGGTAGGGGCCCATACTTTGGGATGTGGTCAGTTACCACAGGGATGAGGCCAGCCCCCACAAAGGCTTGCACAGACATTAGAGACCATGTAGCTGACCCTCTAATAGAGTAACAATATATAATTCAAGTGCACAGTCTGAAACCTTACATTAGAGCAAGTGGTGGGGCCCTCAGGCAGTGGGGCCCACCGGGGATTTCCCCTGTACCCATATGGGCCAGTCCAACACTGATTATATGATGGTGTTGTGTGGACTGATGACTTACAGACCTGATATCTCCTTATTTGCAAGGTCTGCTCAGGTCACACTCACATCCTGTGACTGAATTTAGTGTCAGCGGGGCAGCTTACTTCAATTCCAACCTCTACTTATCTCCCTGTCTGCAGAGGGCAGATCCTCTGTCAGTAAGCAGCATTTAAGCTGGGTACACATTTAACAATGTGTACCCAGCCGACCTGTGCATAGATGATGAAGGTCCGATGGGTGATGTCACTGACGATGCATGG
The DNA here is from genome assembly GCA_031769625.1 of Taudactylus pleione. Classification (NCBI taxonomy): domain Eukaryota; kingdom Metazoa; phylum Chordata; class Amphibia; order Anura; family Myobatrachidae; genus Taudactylus; species Taudactylus pleione. Next base: position 8,469,295 of record JAUIMM010000009.1, on the reverse strand, counting down.
AAGCGCGCATCATCAGTGACATTGAGTGTACACACTAGACGATGTTGCCGACATGTCGTCCGATCCGACCGGATCCGACTACATATAGTCTAGTGCAAGGGTTCCCAACCACGGTCCTCAAGGCACACTAACAGTCCAGGTTTTAAGAATAGCCATACTTGGGCACAGGTGACTTAATTATTACCTCAGTTATTTTGATTTAACCACCTGTGCTTTAGCATGGATATCACTAAAACCTGGACTGTTAGTGTGCCTTGAGGACCGTGGTTGGGAATCACTGGTCTAGTGTGTACCGACCATTAGCTCTGCTCCTCCCCGGCTCTCTCTTTATGCCTAATGGTTTGTTCCTGCGCCCTGGACTGTCCTCACACTGATGCCAGCTCTTACCACAGCTGCTGACTAGCATGTAGGCAGTTGTTGATTTACCTCACACCACTTTCCCCGTTTGCCTCACAGCTATATATAGTGCCTTCTCAGTTGCCATGGCAACCTCCCTTCAAATCGACCAATACAAGTAGCCCTTGCATTAACCCCCGCATTTCTGACATTAGTACAAATAACAATGGAGGTTACATTCTCTATACACAATTATATCCATAGAACCTGTTATGCACAAGTCAGTTTAAGATAAATGACTGTATAGAAATATATTACATGAAATGTAGGTAACCACCACTCAGTTGAAAAGGGGGTTACACATATATTCAAGAGTCAAAATTACAATCAACTCTAAATTAGGCCAATAAAGTCCATTTCCACCGAAGTAGCACAAAGTGAACTTTTGCAGTTGTTACAGCTGGCATTTCTCTTCTATGGAATAAAAAACATGAAAGAAATATACAGCAACTTTTTGTAAACTTGGATTAAGTACTAAGACTATAAGAAACAATGAGACTTAATAATGACTCATTACTGTTTGGCATAAATGTATATTAATGAGCTTATAAGGGTCAGGGTACTTTAACTCCTATAACTGATAAACATTTCTAGAGAGACTTATACTCTTTATACTCTTTGATAAAGCCCTTATATATTAGGGTGAAACGCATCAGCGACCCCTTATTTGCAGCACCTTGATCTGTGATAAATACACTGGAGTGTCTTGCTAATACAAACTTTACAGAGGAATTGCAGCAAGCGTACAAGATAGCATCACGGTGTATACAATGGACCCTGGTGGACGTATAAATTGAGCTGGAACACACGGGAGCCAAACAAGACTGCTGGAGCTGGGTTGCCCGAATCGGTCTATTCTCTAGAGCAACTCCGCGGGTCATGTACACCTAGTGTGGTCAAAGCTTGTGACACCAATTAAGCTTTACAAACATTACCTCATGATCTTATCCTTTTCGGGACTGTTAAACCATATGTGATCCTCACAGAGCATTCCTCACGGATTATTCGATTTAGGCACATGCAAGTAGAATACTATTTAACCATTGATGAACATTAGATATTTTCTTTATTCCGTCAATAGGTGCTCCTATGGGACTATTCTAACCAATGCATTGAATGTTGAAACTATACAGATCATTTTATCTAATTCGTGATCCAAAATTATAGCTATTCCTAATAATATATATTGAAGTGTATTGTTTTATATTTGTATTTTATTCTTATATGTGATTAAATCATTATTATTGCTATTTAATTTTTCTGCCATTTCAGAACTTGGTTCTAATAAATAAGTGCAGTCCCATTCTTACTATATAGATTTATATCTCTATTGGGTTAAGTGTGTGGAAGTAATACTTGGTACACATCAGACTATATATAGGTATCTATTTATCAAGCAGTGAAAAGTGTGGAGAAGTGAACCAGTGGAGAAGTTGTCCATAGCAACCAATCAGCTCATATCTATTATTTTATAGACTGTACTTGATAAATGCTACAGTACTTCAAAGCTGATTGGTTGCTATGGGCACTGGTTCACTTTTCACCGCTTGATAAATAGACCCCATAGTCTGATATAGTCTGATATATAATTTTTACGTGAGCCAGATATATTGGGCACATCATCTAATGTGTATCTGTTGCGAGCTCCCACGAGTTGTCAGCAACGTCGTCACATCTGCTGTTCTGCACAGCAGATGTGACGATCCGGTGGCCGAAGGCATGCTCCTGGATGTGGCCACTGAATGATATATCGCGCGGTCGCACGTTATATTGTTCTGTGTGTACGGGCAACCAATGTATCATTACAACGGTCGTCCCATCGGCCACGATCCAGGATCATCTAATGTGTAGCCAGCATCATACAGTAAGATGTGTCAATTTTATTTAGAGAAAGTAACTAAAGTTCAAAGTGTGGATTTGCTGCTTGGCTGCTCTTTTTTATTGTAAGATGAAACTTTAATATTTTATAGTATACTATATACAGTACGTACAACTTTATTCCAAATTGTTTCACATTATGGCATCTCCACCATACATAAATAAAAGATTATATCTGGCTGACTTCAATGTAACAGATGGAATGCGGTTATAAATCTTGTACATCATTTCTGTGGTAGTAAAGGGTCAGTGAAGAAATCCAAATAATATACTGTATGTGTGCATGACATGGGAGACAAATATTTTCCAATTCAGTTTAATTCAACTCTCCATTTATCTTCAGAAATGTCTGCATATATTAAATCCTCGCTCAGGGCTTCTTTGTCATGTATTGTGGAAATCAGCTGGCTCACACATAGATAGTCTTTGGAACATAAATGCAGGCATTTATATTCTATGTTTTAAAGGCAAAAAAGATTTGATTGTATTTGTCAGATTCATACAACAGCACAAACCATTTTGTGAACATCTTGCTTTTTGGTAATTTTTTGGGGCTGAAATGGTATTTGAATGCACGCTGACAACTAACACTGAGAATCGCATACTTAGGGGTATATTTACTAAAGGTCGATTTTAATCAATTTAAAATGGATTAAAATTCAAAATCGATCAACATCAAAGTTGTGTTTCTATGGTTAAATCACACATTAACTAATATTTAAAAAAATTAATCATAAATTGTCTGTTAGTAAATTTGTGAATTAGCCCCAGAAACTCATAATCAACGTTGATCGATTTTGATTGAACCTTGTGAATGATTTTGATTGATCCTAGTGAGTGATCGGCATAGGATGATCGGCATAGGAGGCTACTTCCAAAAAAGATGTTTATAAAAATGAACTACAAATTCAAGTGGAAGACCTTTTCTGGCAATTACATCAAAGTACAGAGACTTTTGTAATGATGGATTACATAGGGGATGAGCTAATATTGTGTGATGATGATATTAATACTGACAAGGGTGAGAATAAGGATGAAAATTATATATTTCAACTGTAAACCAATGGTATTTTAATTATTATTACATTTTATTTATAGGGCGCCACAAGTGGTCAGCAGCAAATAGTACAGGGTACACAGAACATTACTTTACAATACAGTAACCAAAATATAAACAGAGCACAAGTAACAAATAGCAACACAATTCTCCATACACAATACAGCTGGGAAGGTGAATGCTGGTAATGAAGTGCTTGAGAAGAGGACTGTGAGACAGTAAGGAGGAGGAGCTTACAATAAAGAGAGAGATCATTAACAACATTGTTAGCTGTCTTAAGCCAATTGGTAGCTTGTTTTGTGGGGGCCCAAACAAACCAAGCACTTTAGCCACAAAAGTGGCAGAGTCTCTCGCTAAAGTGCTTGGATTTTTAAATTGTGAATGTCATTTTTAATATTGCCCAAGGACAATGCCATCTTCCTTCACTTTTCATTTAATTATGGGATATATTTTTGGGTGGCATTGGTGGCGGTCTTTTTTGCATGGAATTCTTTTATGGCCTTTTCTCATTTGCTGCAAAACAAAGCCATGTCTCAAATTAAATTATCTTAATCAATCAATAAATCGATTGATCAATCAATAATAGTTTACCTGTCTTCCACTACAAACATACTCCACCTGCATTTCCCTGTACTGCCCTTGGGTATCTGAACTAGTTCTTGATAAATGAAAACATTCTTTCTATGGGGGTTGAATAATTTATTAAACTGTCATTCTGTCTGACACTGCTGTGTCGCAATGATTCATAGGGGATCCGGTCAACATCCCAACAGTCAGGATGCCAAAACTGAGAATGTTGGCGCCAGAATCCCGACACCTGTCAGAATCCTTGTGCCGGCATCCCGACCGCTGGCATCCCGACGGCAAGTACTGGGGTTAGGGGGAGGGTTAGGTTTAGGGTTAGGCACTAGGGGGAGGGTTAGGGTTGGGCACTAAGGAGGGAGGGTTAGGTTTAGGTTGAGGGGAAGTTAGGCTTAGGCACTAGAGGGGAAGGTTTGGATTCAGAAACTGGGGAGGGGGGTTAGGGGTAGCATACTGACCAACAAGTGCTGGCATCCTATCCCTGTCGGGATGCCGCTGTCAGGAGCGCCCGCATCCCAAACCCATAGATGTGCTATATTCTTTTAAACTGCCGTGCTTTTGTGATGCTGCTCTGTTGCTTAGTTTAGCCATCCAGTCTTTGGTCAATATTGGTGAACAATATTTTGAGCTGCTCAAAATTGACTGGAAATGACTGGAAAGTAATGTTATTGAGGTTGATAATACTATAGGGACAAAAACAGTCCCAAATTACATATTAGCGGTTTTTATAATTTTATTTAAATAAATCAGGATCTAAAACCAGAACCAAAACATGTGAGGGTGGTTTTGACAAAACCAAACACGATGATGAATTAGAGCCAAAACCTAATCACGGGTGTCCATCCACATCTCTCGTTTTAATGCCAGTAATAGCATGCCAGTGGGTATAGCGATAATAATATTTGTTCCAATGACCCCAAATCCACTTCCCCTTGTATTTCCTGTTAGGAGTGACTACACAGCAGCATTTTTAAATGCTACCTGGTCCATTCCATTGTACTAATGCACAGAAGTCAAACGTGCCCTCCAAAGCCACCCAATCCACAGCCACCCAATCCCCATCTAACCAGCTCAGTATCTTTGAAATACAGAAAGTATATATACTCAGTGATTTTTTCAACAGTACCCAATACTTGCCCATTTTGTATCTGAATATAGGAAGTTCTGCTACTGACATTACTGCCACATTTTAATATTCCTCCCTGGACCTTGTTAAGCCAGGATCCTCTATTCCTGCTACGTTATTGAGGTGAGTTTAAATGAGAACCGGAATCTTTTCTTTTATAGCAAAAAAACCCCATAGTGCATACATTACATTTATTCAAATAATAATGTAATAGAAATTACTGTGGGCCTGATTCAGAGGCGCTCGCTATTAGCGAGCGCTTGCTCTGAATCAGGGCATTTTTTCTTTTTAAGTTTTGGCCTCCAGGCCGCTCGCAAAGCTGTGGGTGACCATCCACAGCTAGTGCGAGCGGCCTGGCGATGGTCGCGATTATCGCGACCATCGGGCTTGCGTCGAGACCCTGCGGGAGAAACTTGGCTCCCGCAAGCCTGAGTGTACGACCTGCTCTAATAGAGCAGGAAGTCCACTACTGACATCACGAGTGTTGTCAGCAGGGCCACCCACAAACGGCAGGCATTCCTAAGGGAACGCCTGCATTTGTGCAGCCACCCCCCTCGCCGCCTACAAAATGGGGCGAGCTGTCAATCAACATCAACAGCCGCCCCGTCTTGTAGTGAGCCCCTGAGCAATGGAGCTGCCGTTGCTCACTGGGGCTCGTGCATGCGTACGCCGAGGCGGCGAATGCACAGGGGCCAAACAGTATTCACAATCAGTGCCATGTGCACCATATTTTCCTTTATGAAGATATAAGCAGTGGTCGAAGTGGGAATTTTGAAGTGGGGGTATGGGGATTCAGTGTGCGTGCCTCTGGTGCGCGTGCAAAAAATGGGCGTGGTCACGCATCCATCTCTCCTTTTTTCCTTCCATTTCTCACTCTTTGCACCTCTCACTCCCTCCTTCCATTTCTCACTCTTTGCACCTCTTACTTCCAGTTCATTGTAACCTCCTGCATCTCTCACTCAGTTTTCTTTTCTCATCCCCTGTACCTCTTCCCTCTCTCACTCCCTATAGACTCTCACTGAATGCTATATACATGTTATACACCGCTCATAGATAGTACATATGCATCATACTCATTACCTGATTCACAGCAGCATGCCTGGAACAAAAACACACATAAGGGCTTATGTAATCAGTTGTGATCTTTTAAAAGCAAAACTACCTTGGTTTTGCCTTTAAAATAATTGACACTTAAAAAAATACGGGAAGATCCACATAAATCCCAGAAGCAACTGCAGATCATAAACCTATTACATAAGCCCCATAGGTTTCGCATATAAAACACACACACATTGGCACCGATAAGAAAATAAAAAATAAATCATAGGGTTCCACCCAATAGGGGAATAAGGAAACACATAGGCCCCCATAGTAAATATATAAATCACATAAACTTTACATGAAATTAAAAAAAACACACACACACTCACGCGCACACACACATTGGTAACCATAAGGAAAAAACAAACACATAGGCCCCCTGCAGAAAATATTTAAATCAGATAAGCATTGCATGGGAAAAAAAAACACACATTGGCACCCATAGGGAAAAACCGAACACATAGGCCACACAGAAAATTTATAAAATCACATAAGCTTTACAAGAAAATAAAAAACAGTGGCACCCTTAGGAAAAACCAAACACATAGGAACTGCAGCAAAAAGTAGATAAGTCACATAAGCTTTGATAAAAAAAAAAAAAATACACTGGCACCAATAAAGAAAATAAACTCATAGGCCCCCGCCGCAGAAAATAACTAAATCACAATCTTTACATGAAAAAAAAACACATTGGCACCCATAGGGAAAATAAACTCATAGGCCCCTGCAGCAGAAAATAAATAAATCACATAAGCCTTGCATGACAAAAAAAAAAAAAACACACACATTGGCACCTGAAAAAAAATCACTCTCATACAGGGGAATTCTATTGTTCTGGATGTTGCCTATGCCAATCGAATTGAAGTATCAATTCAAGTGCTACACCTTTGGGTACGCATTACTGTGGGTGACACATTGCTTCGCGCAGCTTCCTGACGGGGCGCGAAAAACTGCGAAAAGTCTGGTTTGATACCATAAGTTTAGTCAGGTTTAGCCGCTATGCATGGCTAAACTCAGTGCTTCTGGGTGCTTCAAAAGTAATGGATGCCTGAATAAATAGTATTGATCTGTTGGACTCCCATTACTTTAAACATCACCCAGAGGAATTTAATTTCCCCCATAGGTTTTGAGTTTCTGGAGTTATTCAATTGTCTGCCCCGTGCCCAGCACTTAGTCGGGAGATGCCGGTTAGTGCACCTTAAGCCAGGTGTTTAGGCATGCTAACCAGCATTTTCCAACTAAAGCACCTCGCTAAACTGAAAAACAGCATCACGGATGTCACTTTAGTTAGATTTCTGCTCGCACCCTCAGGAGGGTGCAAGCATAAATCCTTTAGTCAGACTTAAGCTGGGTACACATTAGACAATATGTGTACCCAACGATGCGACTACTGAGACAGGCCGACATATTGGGCGGCCAGGACACATTAGACGTTCCAGTGCCCGACTACCCGATATGTCGGCCCCTGCCATATCCTGCTGCATGGGGTTGTCAGCTGCTTCATCAGGTTAAGCTGCATGTAGAGATGACCCGATGATACGGCTGACAACTAAACAGGAGAACGCAATAGCCGACATAGTGGGTACACATTAGACGATTTTGAACAATTTGTCATTCTGATCCATTGGAATTGCCCAAATCGTTCAAAAAATCATCTGTGTACCCGTCTTTACAGTGCAGTGAATTGAATAGCTCCAGGAACCCCTACCCGGCGCTATTCAACATTGTACTAAATTGAATTACCCCTAATAGCACCAATAGGAAAATAAAGAAATACCTAGGCTACAGGAAAAAAAACACACACATTAGCACCAATAGGAAAATATTGTGAGGTACACAGTGGTGGGGAGGCACACAGAGGAGATTGGGTACACAGGGGTGGAGAGGCACACAGAGGAGGTGGGGTACACAGTGGTGAGGAGGCACACAGAGATTGGGTACATAGGGGTGGAGAGGCACACAGAGGAGGTGGGGTACACAGGGGTAGGGAGGCACACAGGAAGTGGGGTACACAGGGGAGGCACACAGAGGAGGTGGGTTACACAGGGGTGGGGAGGCACACAGAGGAGGTGGGTTACACAGGGGTGGGGAGGCACACAGAGGAGGTGGGGGTACACGGGGGTGGGGAGGCACACAGAGGAGGTGGGGGTACACGGGGGTGGGGAGGCACACAGAGGAGGTGGGATACACAGGGGTGGGAAGGCACACAGAGGAGGTGGGGTACACAGAGGAGGTGGGGAGGCACAGTGGAGGTGGGGTACACAGGGATGGGGAGGCACACAGAGGAGGTGGGGTACACAGGAGTGGGGAGGCACACAGAGGTGGGGTACACAGGGGTGGGAAGGCACACAGAGGAGGTGGGGTAAACCTGGGTGGGGAGGCACACAGAGGAGGTGGGTTACACAGTACATAGGAAAAATAATTTAAAACAAGTATAAAACTCACTGAAAGCTGCTGCAACGGAGCTGAGGATGAGGCTGTCTGATTTATTCAGAGGAAGGAAGCAGGGAGCAAGTGGCACCAACAGCTGTACTGGGGAGGGGGAAGCCCCACCAGCCCCCAGCAGTACAACCAAGCCTCAGGGCTTCCTCAGCCAGCGCAGTCACCCTCACCGCGGAGGCCAGTAGGGAGCTGGATTACTATGGCTCCTATCACTGTAACCAGGGGGGATGGGCACACACTGACGGCCGGAAGGAAGGCCACTGACAGAGACACGATGCCGGACTGCATCTGCACTGCAGCATGTAATGGATGCTGCAGACCTTCGGCGGGACAAGCACCCAGCATGGACAGGTAGGGAACAAGCACCCGGCACGGGCGATGAGCAGGCACCCGGCACACATAAGTAAGGGTTTGCAGGCACAAGCAAGACAAAATGCTGGACAGGGAAAGGCACGCGGCACCCGTGGACGGGCGGTCGGGGTTTCGGAGGCACAAGGCCACAAGCCACTAGCCAGCAGCCACAACAGCGCTGGGGAGGAGGACTCCAGAGACCTCCCAGTGGGGAACGAATGGGAGGGCAGCAGCACACTGACACAGTCCACCCCTTTTCACTGAGCCTAGCGGGAGAAGACATGTAGCTTTGCTGCTCAGTCCAACTCCTCTGCCATATAAATCAGTAAAAAAAAAAAAAATGTTTATTGCTTGAAGTGGCGGTATGCCATACCGTTGCATACCGCCACACTTCGAGCACTGGATATAAGATTAAAGAAAGATCATATAAAGGTGCACAAGACACTGAGGGGTATATTTACTAAAGTGCAGGTGTTTAGAAATGGAGATGTTGCCCATAGCAACCAATCAGATTCTACTTAGCATTTATCTATCACGTTATATAAGATGATAGCTAGAATCTGATTGGTTGCTATGGGCAACATCTCCACTTCTAAAATCCAGCACTTTCGTAAATATAACCCTGAATGTGAATACAAAAATTTGTGAGTGTCTTCATTTTCAGCAGCTGTGATTTTGCACTAATTGTATTCACTGCATTACATCTATTCAGTAATGCCTTCAATTTTCAAAAATAAATGAAAGCAATTACAGCAGTAGCATAAACAGTGTTTACAATAATGTTTTCAAGTTTTCTTTCCTTCACCTGACCCTTTAAAAGAAACACATACAGCAGAGGTTCCCAAACTCAATCCTCAAGGCACCCTAACAGTCCAGGTTTTCAGGATAACCATGCTTGGGCACAGGTGACTTAATTAGTAACACAGTCTTTTGATTTAACTATCTGTACTCAACCATGGATATCCTTAAACCTAGACCTTTAGGTAGGGTGCCTTGAGGACCGAGTTTGGGAACCTCTGGAATACAGTATAATATTCATGACCAAACAATTTATCTATAGGCCTGATTCAGATTTGTATGTTAATGTTGTGCGAAAATATGCAAATGTCGCAGACACCGAGGAATGTTTTGAGACACCTACCTGCGGCTTCGCAAATCCAAGCATCTGTGTATGAACATTCAGCATCGGTCGCAGATCCTTCGATAATCAGCTTCCTGGGTAATGGATCGCAGGCGGAGAATGCAACATATCCCCAAAACGATCACAACACACCTGCATTTTTTGCCAACACTACCTGTTACCTCCCCCAAAAGCTCCGATTGCCAATCACACTGCGAGTACGGTAATGTACCTTGACGTATGCGCAGTGCAACTTGGACGCATGCGCAGTTTACTGATAATCGTTCAATTTTGAAAATATTGGCATTGCGTACATCTCTGAATCAGGCCCTATGGTCAGTGGGAGGTGGAGAGTTTGACTGGAGCGGTACACCTGCCAAATCGTAACACAACTGCCCTAAGACGAGCTCAGGTAGGACAGAAACCTCCAGCAGAACATAGCAATATCTATGAATAACAAATATTTAAAGAAACATCTGCAGAAGCTACAGTATAAGCACAGAACTTAAGGTTTATTTTGCTGTGACTATACTAGTATATTTAATGTATGTCCGTGACATGTACAATAAGCCGTGCCATATAAATTGAACATGTGACTCACCATGTGATATGCAAACGAGACTGTCATTCATGGCTTACTATAAGAAAGTTTTTGCTGCCCTAGAAAAAGAATAATGAATGTAATTGTAATGTGAGATGTGAATTCTAAACATCTCAGGAGGCTTTGGACTGACCTTCCTGTCGCCGAACACCAGGCAGCTGTTAAATGTTGCAATTTTTGGCAAGAACTGATTTAAAATCATGTGATGATATACAAGTACAGTAATATGCTTGAAATGTATTATGAATTAAATAGATAACAGAACAATGATTCTGTCTTACTTTTTATGATTGCTGTTGTCTGGATTGGATTTGGAAAAATAAAACAACTGTCCAAACTTCTGCCAACCATAGCCCTGGAGATGTGATTGTGAATACATATTTGATTGTGTACTTTTATTGCCTACTTCTCGTTTCTGGAACTTGGCCGTCATGTAACTATAAGTCACACTTCTGTATTCTACTTAGTAAACATGTACCATGACTTCATTCTTAAAGTATCTATGTAACAAAGAGATGTACAAAACATCATTGCTGATGGATTCCCTTAACCACATTGCCATCTGAATTATGGAAATAACACTCACCAGTTCCAGTTGGAAAATATAACTGTGAATGCATCAATCACTAATCACCAACACAAATTCCATGAGGGATACGAATGAGACAGCATACTATCCCAAGACAGCTAAAGAGAGCAGGATGTGCGGTTTATGGTGGAGACATGACAAGTCAACATCTGATACCCTTATGCGGCAGCTGTTCCATGCTTCATATTTCTGGTATGTCCAAGAAACATGGAGACTCAGGTTCTCAGCTCTTGTGTTTAGATTATGGTTGTTGTTACTTTGATATTTTGGGAGCATTTTGGTGACATCAATGGGAACAGACAAGAAGACCCATATACGTATAGACTTACACAATTACAGAATAATGTCTTGAAAGGTGTATGCTGAAAAGAACTATTACCAGAACTAATTTTGTTGGTAATTTATACAATTTAACATTTTTATATTTATTTAGCTATTAAAATGTCCAAAAATATTTTACAAAAACTGTCAATAAATTGTTTTCAATGTAGTAAAAATAAGAAAATACTATTTTACTGTTACTATAAAAAAAGACATAAAATGCACCACACCTGTGATTTGTAAATTGTAAAAATAAAGTTTTCAAAATCACATACAGTACCTCATTGTTCTAAAGATTGCTGATCATTTTAATAATGTTTAGACATATATTATTTTTCATTACTAACTGGTGGTTGAATTTTTTTTTTTATAAGATTTGACAACATTGCTAGGGTCAACAGGAAACTTATTCTTGCATTTTTGGAATTATTAGAGCAGGTAGTTACTGGAGTACATCTTCTTTCACAATATTAGGCAGGTGGTTTTACTATTATGGCAGATCGGTGCATATATATATTTTATCAGAGGAAAAGACTGACTTGATTTTCCTGTTATGAAATCACAAGTACTTTGATGAAACACATCAGATATTGAACAATCTAACTGCATTTGTGCTCAGACTTATTTTAATCTACATTACGGTTCTCTCTTTATCGCTTCATATACCCGAAACTGGCAAGCAATCTAATTATATATTTATGTACTATGCCACTCGTGTAATGTTTAGGGATTGTTCTATGACTAGCATACGTTCGCTGATTGGAGGACTCTCCTAACAGTATTATGATGCTGCATCATCTTCGGAGTGTTAATAACACCGGACTTAATTACATTGTTATCCTTGTTATTATTACTTAGGTTAAATGGACAATTGACCCTTTTTTTCATGTTTGATATGGTATTCAATTTGATCTGTTTATGCTGATGGTTTCAAAGACTAAAAAAAGGCAGAGCTTGTAGTAAACCCGATAAGCTATAAGTGAAAAAATGAGCCAGTTCCTTAAATCCCTTCAGCCTAATATATTTTATTTTTAGGTATAATAAATGTATTAACTTGAACTATCTGGCTCTTTTTTTTTTACTTAAAGCTTAGAGGATTTATTACAAGCGCTGTCTTCTTTTAGTCTATGATTAATAATTTAAAATGAAATTACACATAGTTTTAATTAAGACAGCATTTGTGAGAGTCCTAGCTTTTCACTGGCACCATTAAGTTAATTTTTTGCCTGTCTAAAATAGTAGTATTAGTTTGTTAATGAAAAATATGGATTAACGGTAGAAAAAAATTGTGGGGAAGAAGAAAATTAATATTATGTATATTTATTATCTGAAGTTTGTGTTATGCATTTTCCAACTATAATTCACTATACTGTTTAGCTGATGGGAACTTATTATTTATATTGAGTAAATAAATATGACTTTATGTACCTAATTTTTTTTATGGTCACAAGACCTGTGTGGATCAGTGCATATTCCTTGCTGAATCATCTAGATACAAATAACAACATTATGGGGCTAATGCAGACTTGAATGCAAGTCAACCATATGTAATTCTGCATTGCGTGCACAGAAAATATCCCAGATTTATCAACAAGTTATAGTCTTGTTATCACTCATTACTAATCTTAAATGGGGCCCCAACCAATGAGCTCCTAGCTGTAATTTTTCATGAGCTTTATGTAGAGCAGTATGCATCTTTTAAGCTGGACCACTATTATCTGTACACTTAGGGCCTGATTCAGAGCCGGACGCAATTAGCGCTCGCTCGTCCAGAAAATAGGGGTGGCTATTCAAATGAACCGTTCGCTCTTTGCGGTCTGTTCATGCCTCTAGGTCTGAACGAGTGAACAAAACTTGCGGTCGTTTTTTGGAAAACTACGCCCCCTGGCCGCTCGTATCCTACGTCATGTCTGCTATTTATTAGATTAATCGAGTACATCGACCAGCGTATGAACTGCTCGCTATTCTTGTGGTTGGTTTTTGCTACCACAATTTTGCGAGTTCTGTCTATAAAATAACCCAGTGACGTGGTCAATGACGCTGCTGTGTTAATTATGCACACCCATAAAACGCCCGTTTTGACCTTTAAGCACGCCTGCGTTCAGATCTCCACTCCCCGTTTTCAAGCACCTACCCCTGTTACCACCCACAAACGCCTCTTTCTGTCACTCAAATTATCAGGCATTCGCTATTTTGCGAGCACATGAATTTCGACCGCACTGACTGGTTCACGCATGCTTATAACAATCCGTACGCATGCGCAGTTGGGCAAACATCGCTCGGAGCGAATGAGCGGCCGCTTATGAGCGGCTCTGAATCAGGCCCTTAGTTTCATAGTCATTATCATTAGTGGAGATGTGCGCCGACCCCTGTGTTCGGGTTTTGGTTTTGGATCTGTATCTCCTCTTGATTTGGATCTGGATTGGTTTTGCCAAACTCACATTTGCGTGTTTTGTTTTTTGGTTTTGGATCTGTATTTTTTTTTTAAGAAATCATAAAAACAGCTAAAATCACATAATTTGGGCCTGTTTTTGTTCCTACAGTATTATTAACCTCAATAAAAATAATTTCCTCTCATTTCCAGTAAATTTTGACCACCTAACAGCTCACAATATTGATTTTTTTTTCAGCTAGTTAAGTGCCAAATTGTTGCATCCATCTAGCTGGCTGACTAAGCTAGGCAACAGCAGTGGGCAGCACTAACATGTGGCAGTTCAGCTTCGAATATGGCATAGAGTGACATTGCAGTGGTAGACAGGATGGCAGTTTAAGAAACTGTATGACCCCCTAGGAATTTTAAAAACCAATAATGTTTTCCTTAACTAGGTCAGAGGCCCGACGGACTTGGAATGTTTATGGACTGAAGACAGGGAAAGGATAGAAGGATTGAATAGATTTTAATTCATTTAATATTTTGATTCTTATTATGAGGGAAGATCAATCTAAAATCAAGTTCTTCAATTCCTAAAAGACATCTTTGATCTGGAGTAGGTTTTTTTAATTTTTTATACATCATGATCTAATAAAAAAAAATTAGGTGGCCTTGCTTGTGGAGGTGCTGCTAGAACATACTGTAAACAGACGTTTACTAGTTTGTACTCACGGAGGTTGTTAGGGAGAATGGGACCAAGACTTGCTTTTTACATCAGAGGAAAGCAGCCTGTAGTTCTCTGGCTGAACTAGAACTCCCAGCATCTGTGATGTTTGCTACTGAAAGTTATTTGACAACAACAGGTGGCGTGCTTCAGGTTACCTCAGCCTGTTTTATGCACTGTATGTATGTATGTGACTAATGTATGTGACTAATTTTGTATTAAATGTATTTGCACTTTATTGCACACATCCTGGCAGGAAGATGTTCTGTACTGCTGCTCATATTTGCCCACCCCATTAGCTTTCAAAAAATGAAAGGGGCATGCAGGAGATGCTTTCTGGACATTCATAAACCATAAAATAAAAAAATGTCAGGCAGCAATTTTCCCAAACAGCACATAATGCAAAGAAAAGAGGTGCAAGATGGAATTGTCCTTGGGCCCTCCCACCCACACTTATGCTGTATATATGAACAGGAAATTCACAGTTTAACAAACCAATCACTTCAATGACAGGGACTGCCACTTGTGGCTGAAATTATTGGTTTGTTTGGACCCCCACAAAACAAACTGTCAAAGCGCAGTGGTCATTGGTGGCAATGATCCTATACACATATTGGCTTTACAACATAGATAAGATCAGAAATCGTCATCGTCATCCCCATCAGTGTGTATATCCTCTTCTTCACACAATATTAATTCATCCCCGCTGGAATCCACCATTACAGATGTTTCTGTATTATTTTGACTTAATTGCTGGTAAAGGTCTTCCTCTTGGAATTTGTAATTCATTTTGATGAACATCATCTTTTCCACGTTTTTGGGAAGTAACCTCCTACGACGATCACTGACAAGGTTCCCGGCTGCGCTGAAAACTCTTTCAGAGTACACACTGGAGGGTGGGCAACTTAAGTAAAGGAAAGCCAGTTTGTGTAAGGGACTCCAAATTGCCTCGTTTTCCTGCCAGTAGTGAAACGGACTGTGTAACATGCCTATTTGGATGCTATCCCTAAAATAATCATCCACCATTTTCTGAATGGTGATCGTATGAGACAAAGTCACTATAGACATGTCACTCTTTGTAGGCAGTTCTTTCAGACCTAACCAGATGTCATTAGGTTTTGCTGACTGATCTGCATCACCACCAGCAGTGGGTTTTTTAGGAAAATTTAGTTTTTTCCTGGCAGACGCAGAAACTGAAGGAGGAGATGCTGCTGTGTCACGTTCTGCTTGAGCTGACAATTTTTTCACCACCAGCTCTTTGCATCTTTTCAGATTTATGTCCATCGGAAAGAAAGACACAAGGTATGACTTAAACCTAGGATCAAGTGTTGTCACCAAAATATAGTGATCTGATTTCAAGAGATTGGCGACCCTTGGATCCTGGTGAAGCATATGAAGGGCTTGATCTACAAGTCTAACATACTTAGCGGAATCACTCCGTTTCAGCTCCTCCTTCAGTTTCTCCAGCTGCTTTTGCAAAAGTCTGATTAGCGGAATGACCTGACTCAAGGCGGCAGTGTCTGAACTAACTTCACATGTGGCAAGTTCAAAGGGATTGAGAACCTTGCACAACACGGAAATTATTCTCCACTGCACTTGACTATGGTGCATTCCCGCTCCTTTCCCTATGTCATAGGCCGTATTGTAGCCTTAGATGGCCATTTGCTGCTCCTCCGTCCACTGAAGCATACAGAGGGTATAATTCCACCTAGTTACTACCTCTTGCTTCAGCTGATGGCAGGGCAAATTCAACAGTACTTGCTGGTTCTGCAATCTTTGACACGCAGTTGCTGAATGTTGAAAATATCCTGAAATCTTTCAGGTCACTGAGAGCATCTCCTGCACGCGACTGTCATTTTTAAAAAAATGTTGCACCATCAAATTAATTGTGTGAGCAAAACATGGGATGTGTTCGAATTCGCTCACATGTTATGCTCGCACAATATTGGTGGCATTGTCAGAAATCACAAATCCTGAGGAGAGTCCAAGTGGGGTAAGCCATTTTGCAATGATTTCCCTGAGTTTTTCTAAGAGGTTGTCAGTGGTATACCTCTTAGTGAAACTGGTGATACACAGAGTAGCCTGCCTCTGAATGAGCTGGCATTTCAGAGGACATTAATAATGTTTTTTTCAATGTCCTTGTACAGATTGGGAATTGCTATTCTAGAGAAGTGGAATCTAGAAGGGACATGGTAGCAGGGACACATGACCTCAATTATCTGTCTAAAACCCACTGCATTAATGGTGGATATTGGACGCACATCTAATACCAGCATAGCTGTTATGGCATCAGTAATCCGCTGTGCAACTGGTTGTCTGCTGTCATACTTGTTCCCCATTGCAAAGGATTGTTTAACAGTCAATTGTTTGGTTAAACTAAAAGTAGTCTTCTTCCTGGTCCCCTTCTGGGATGGAAATCCACTCACAGCAGCAGCAGCAACAGGCATAGCAATCAAGGATCCTTCTGAGGAACCACGGATAGGAGAGGAGTCAGTTATTCTTATGAAATTGGATGCAGGACAACTTCCGATCATGATTGAGTATATTGATGATGATGATGCAGATGTTGGTGGTGGAGATTGCAGGTGCTTGGATCCAGAGAGAAGGGAGCAGCTAGGTGACACTGGACTGATTGTTGTTACGTTTTTTTTTAGCCAAAGTTTCTGATTTTGAAAACCCCTTTTCAATTTGATGAATGCGCTGCAAGTGACGTAACAGGGAGTAGGTTCCTAGATGGTTAAGGTCCTTACCTCTACTCACTGTTAGTTGGCATTGGTTACAGACGGCTTGAGAAAGGTTGTCCAGATTTCGAGTGAAATAATTCCACACATGAGAAGTGGATTTTTTGGTCCTTTGCCCAGGCATAACAATGGGCTTTTTCCCACCACGGGCAACAACTGTTGCCTGATTTACTGTTTTTACACAAACATCCTCAACATGAATATCCTCATCATCATCATCATCAACATTCTCATCATCCTTGTTAGCGCCAACTACAGAAATATCCTCCTCATCCTCCTGGTGCAATTCCACAGAAGCATCCTCGATTTCTGCATCAGCATGTTAACTTGTGCTGCTCATCCCCACATTTGCAGAAGGCACACAAATGGTGGAAGGAGGATCCTCTTCAAGTACAGTATTAGAAAGGTCAGGCTCACACATGGCAACCGCAGACACACTTGGACTCTCCTCAGGGATCTGTGACTTTTCTGAACACACAGTTCATGTGCCTTAGCGTTTTACATTTTCTTGACACTTCTACAGGGAGAAGGGCTTACATCATCATAAGATGCAGAACCACCAGTCATAAATAAAGGCCAAGGCCTTATCCTTGCCTTACCACTTCGTGAAGTAAATGGCATATTGCCAGTTTTTTTCTCTGCAGCTAACTTAGCTTTTAAGTTTTTTTTCTTTAACACTGTAAAACATTGCTTGCTTGATTTCAGATGCCTTAACTTAAGCCCTGTATGCCCTTGAGCATCGGCTTTAGTAGATGATGTAGATGGACTAGTATCGTCATGACTGGTGGCACAGGCAGCATCTCCACCACTAGTTTGTGGTTCCTGCAGTCTCAACTAATCGTTCTCCATAACAATTACGAATGAAGTTGGGTACAGCACACACGTTAATTTTAAATATTACACTGTGGTATCAATGTGACAATGTTTTTTAAGAATACACTGTTTTCCACATACAGTGTGACAATAGTTTTTACAAATACACTGCGTTTCCACTTAGTGTCACAATACATTTTACGAATACACTGTGTTTTCTACTTACATTGTGACAATATTTTTTACGCATACACTACTTTTTCCACTTAGTGTGACAATATTTTTTACGAATACACTGCGTTTCCACTAAAGGTGTCAATATTTTTTACAAATACACTGCGTTTCCACTAACATTGTGACAATATTTTTTACGAATACACTGCGTTTCCACTAACAGTGTGACAATATTTTTTACGAATACACTGCGTTTTCCACTTACAGTGTGACTATATTTTTTACGAATACACTGCGTTTACTTTCAACTAACAGTGTCAATATTTTTTACGAATACACTCTTACAGCCTTGGATGGACACAAAATCCCCTGGATGGATACAGCAACCCCTGCCCTAGATGGACACAACAACCCCTGGATGGACACAGCAGCCACTGCCCCTGGATGGACACAGCAACCCCTGTTTGGACACAGCAGAGATGAACACAGCAGACCCTGGATAGACACAGAAGCCCCTGGACACAGCAACCCCTGGATGGACACAGCAGCCCCTCTTGGTAGAAGCACAGTCCTGACAGCCCAGGACTCAGCAAGCAAATGGCGCTGATCACCGGATTTTTATACAATCTAAAACCAGCGAGAATCCGACACAGCGGGATGATGATGTTTTGTGCGCTTTGAGATCCGAGTCTGGCGGGAAAACCCGAGCCGGACTCGGATCTCCCCTTGGATTTATAGATTGAAAACGTGCAAGCGGGGCCATCCTACCTATATATATCTGTTCTTACCGAGTTTTGTTCTATTAATGTTCCAATTGTAAAGCGCAACGGAATATGCTGCGCTATATAAGAAACTGTTAATAATAATAATAATGATAATAATAATTGGATCTGCAAGTTCGGGTGGGTCCGGTTCTCTGAGAACCGGACCCGCTCATCTCTAATCATTAGTATTGTGTTCTTGCACCACGCTTATTCAAGTTGTAAAATATCCATCTGCAAATAGGAAAATTGATGCGAACACACAGCTTTGTAAAGACCGCAATTCCATTAAGATGCCCTCTCAGAACTTTGCTACTGTTCATGAGAATGCCCAAAGGTTGTTACTACTGAGTCACTGTGCGCTTAGTAATTGCCGATAAGAGACACCATTGAATCTAAGCATTAGGATGACTACCTCATGTAAAAATCACTTTGTTTTAAAAGACTTGTGGTCACATTGTAAGATGGAAGTTCTTCACTAAATAAAGTAAAAATCATATTTCTCTCCGTTCCAACATTTATGAAAATATTTGAACACAAACTTAATTTGCGTTGTTGCTCATGTTAAGATTATTTTTTTAGTGAGTGTAGGTCTGTGGGGGTTTTTTTGCCTCTTTTTTTATTTGCAGATGAGCACCAAAAACGGGGACGCATACAGATCTGTTCACACACACCTATCCTCAAATTGCGCCAAATAGTCCGGTTTGGCGCACCACAATCTTTGTAACTTAGCCGTACCAGGCATCTTGTGCCATAAACTAATACAACAAAAGTACAATGCACGGGTACCCTGTACACAGGAAGATAATTTATAGGGAGCGCTCCATGGTACTAAGGCCCTCATTCAGAGCCGCACGTTACCAACAGTACGCTCGTTGCGTTCCGATGTTGACTAACCGCGCATGCGTCGGTGTTACACTGCGCATGTGCGTACGGCAGATTGCGAGTTTTTTTTCTCTCGTTCCTAAAATAGCGTACAGGAAGTGACATGTCAAATGTGATTGACAGAACAGGGCGTTTTTGGGTGTTGACGGGGGTGGAGATGAAAAAACGCAGGCGTGGCGAGGCGTTTTTGGGGCGTACATACATTAGCAGATGCGAACGTCAAATGTGTTCGGACCGTCTCATACGTCACTGGAACATCCGCTTTCCCTTCAAAATGCTCGCACAGCTTAGGGTCAGGATTACTCGACCACATTGGCGATGGCCTTCTCCTCCGTCCCGGGACTCAACGATGGTGCTGCGATTAATCGCGGCTGGTCAGTAAAGTAATTAGTGTTGGATTGAAAACCGGCTTGGTATGTGTTTGGAAAGCAGTTTTTTGGGATAGCACAAAAGCGTACGCAGGTGGAAATCAGAGCTGCTAATGTCATGATTACACAATCAATTAGCGTACATTTTTGGTGTTTTATTTTGGCCACAATTTGTTGGTTATGGCCTATTGTAACAATAATGTCATCATGTTTTAATTAGCTCCCCTTTTTTTTGGTTTACTGTGGAATTTGCATCGCTATGTGATTTTTTAAACGTTCCTTAAAGAGGCCTTTTTTTTTTTTTAAGAGGGTCAGTTTTTGCCTTTAGGGCCAGGATTAAATGTAACCCATTTGTACAATAATGTCACAATACAATCTCAGTTTTTTGTTTTAAATTTATTGTTTAAACACATTGGCCTAATATTTTGTTGCCTTTTTTGGGGGGCAAAGATATTTGTTAAAAAAAAAAAAAAAGCCATAACTGCTAACATAAACGTAAATACCAAATGTAAAAACATTTCACAAGAAAGGAGAGGGAAGTTTTGACCAGAAAGGAATATGAGCCAAGCACAGAAGGAGTGTGGGCAAAGTCGCCATTGCTGTCACCGTTTTCTCGCCCGTTTGGCTGGGTGAGGGTGGGCGCCAGACCGGGTCCGGGATGCCATCGGGCTGGCCTGTCCAGAGGCAGATGTTGTGGCCTCTGGACTAGGCACAGGGCTAGGCACATTTGGAGGATTGGCTGATGTTGTGCCAGAGGTGGAGGATCCGGATGTTCCGGCAGGAAGGGAGGTCGGCTCCACCATGTGCTGGCGAACGAGCTGCTCCAGGGCATCGGCGATGCGGATGTTGGCCCTGGTATTTTCCGCCAGGGCCTGAGCAATGGTCACGTTGGCCGCAGCATTTTGCTCCAGGGCCTCAGCCACCCGTATCAGACTGGCGTCCATCCTCTGCAGAATCTCCGTATGGCAATCCGATTTAAAATTGAGTTCTGTGAGGAGGCCCACTGCCTGCGAGGGGGCACGCCCTGGACTGGCTTCTGCAGGGTCCTCAGCCGGATGTACTGGTTCCTCCCCTGCAGAGCCAGCAGAAATTCTGCGGCCAAGGCTCCCCTCTGGAGCAGACTCATCCGCCTCTGTCTCTGTTAGGAAAATTGCGAAAAGACTCGCATTAGAATCTACATATTGGCACAATAGCATTTCAGAGTTGGTGACATCACAAGACTTACCTTGGCCAACATGAGGAGCCGCAAAGTCTGGCATGTCCGTATCCATGTTGGACACGACAAACACCTCCACAGCCTGCACACACCCCTGTGCCAGCTCTTCTAAGTCTGTCAACTCCAATGACACAGGGGTGGGACCCCCACCTGTCCCCCTTGCATGCCTAGCCCTGTCGGCAAGTTTTTGCTTGAGACGATATTTGAAGTCTGCCCATCTGTGGAATGAAATTGGAACCATTATCCATTTTTTTACAATGGGGTTTGTTTATAGGATGGGAAAGTGTTTACTTACCGCCGTTTGACATCCCGGGCTAGACGGACATAATCACCCACCCTATTGACAGCAACGGCGACCTCCTCCCACATTCTCCACTTCTGGCTTTGGCTCATATTCCTGGCTGCCTGGGGCAGGATGTCAATGCACTTCTGGGTCAAAACCTCCATCTCCTTGCTTGTGAAATGTGGCTGCCTTTTTTTTTTGGCAGCTTTGGCGGGTTGACTGGGGCCAGCAGTCTCTTCCATGTCATCCTCCTCACCTATTTGGGTAAATATGCAGATTTAGCCACTTCACAACTTGCCCAATATATTTGTTTTAAAATAATCATTGAGACAAAATGCATGAAGGCCTTACCGCCGGATTTTTGGCCATTGTTTCCCTGGTCTGAAGCCATGTCTCTGCTTCCAGAATGAAATCAACCAGAAATTCAATGTGATTTCGTGACGTATTTATACATGCGTCCTTTGTTTGCGGCCGCATCATTGATTGTGCGTCCCTATGATTCATCCTTAATTTGTGCGGGAAAATAAACACTATTTATGGCTTGGTGTGTGTGGAGTCGAGGTTGGGTTGTTGAATTGTTGGCGGTTAAGTTGTTTGGATTTGGTTGTTTGCGGTTGGAGGATTTGGCAGAGTTGGTTTTTTGTTTGGTTTTGCTACAGTTGTTTTGGTTTTCCGTTCGCATTTTTTTGCTTTTTTCCCCATCCTTTCCTGATTTGGTAAGTTTTGTGCAGTCTAATTTGTGGCCAATTGGTGTCTACTTCTGTTTTTTGGTTAGCTATTTTTTTTTTAACACTAATTTCATCTTTTTTAGTTTGTTTTGGCTTTCGGACCCAAAGACCTTTTTTTTGGAAATCTTATATATTCGAGTTGGGTAAGTCCATTTTTTTTCTTGCATTTGCGAACTAATTAACGCATTTTTGACTGTTGGTGTAGTGACTTGCATTTGCGAACTAATTAACGCATTTTTGACTGTTGGTGTAGTGACTTGCATTTGCGAACTAATTAACGCATTTTTGACTGTTGGTGTAGTGACTTGCATTTGCGAACTAATTAACGCATTTTTCGCGGCTTATTCATCATGTAAACCAGTTTTGCTTTTCCCTTTTCCATTTTTGGGGTCCATTTGAACCCTATTTGACGTACGGTGTGCAATGTCGTTTTCATCGATGGCCAAATGTGTGTTTCGCCTATTTTATGTGTTGGCTTGCAACAATTTGACAAACAAAAATTCACCCTCTAAATTTTTGATGTCTCATTTTTGGCTTTTTTACAGTTTATACGTATCATGACAATACCCCGGCATGTAAGCAGCTATGGATGGTATCAGAAAGCTAAGTTGTTTTATGTTACTTTTGGGGTGGCTCAAAAGCCTTACATTGTAAACTTTGAATTTCAGGTAGATCTGGGGCGAATTGTTCTGGCCCTGCTCCCGGAAGACGACCAACCTCCAACTCGTCCCAGGCGTAGGCATCGTAGGCATGCAAGGCCCCAGATATTTCGAACACGTGTCACCCTTTTTGGAATGCCCGATGATGAGGTTTTAAGACGCTACCGTCTACCTCCCAAAATCATCATAGACACTCTCTCATTAATAGAAAGTGATCTTGAGCGGCAAATTGACAGTCCAACAGCAATACCACCACTGACGCAATTTATGGCGGTGTTACATTTCTGTGCCTCAGGATCGTTTCAAACAACGGTGGGAATAGTGGCGGGCATCTCCCAATCCTCCTTTTCCCGGATCCTGAGGGCAGTGATGGAGGCACTTTTCAAGCACCTCCATCATTTTATTAAAATGCCTTTGGATATGGGTGCCCTTAGTGTGGCCAAGGCCAATTTTTACCAAATAGCTGGCTTCCCACACATCATAGGGGTTGTGGATGGTACTCACATACCACTTCAGCCTCCAGCACGGCTGGAGGCAATATTTAGAAACCGTAAACACTATCACTCCCTGAATGTAATGGTGGTATGTGATGCCTCCCTCCAGATCCTGTCCCTGAATGCTAAATTACCCGGAAGTGCTCATGACTCCTTCGTCATCCGGCAATCAGGGATATGGCAGAAATTAACCAACCTACAAGCTGGTGATGCGTGGCTTCTGGGTAAGTGGAGACCTTTAGTACATAACAATGTTAAGCTTGATACACAGTGTTCCTGATGTGGTCTATTTTTGTTCACAGGAGACAGTGGATACCCTTGCATGTCCTGGCTGCTCACTCCTTATTTGGCTCCCACACCAGGGCCACAAAGTGCGTATAATTCCGCACTTACAGCCACCAGGCAAGTGGTGGAGCGCTGTATCGGCCTTTTAAAAGGCCGATTCAGATGCCTCCACCGCTCTGGTGGCGAGCTCATGTATGTGCCGGATATGGTGTCTAAAATTGTGGTCCTGTGTGGGATATTTCACAACATTGCCATAAGGAGTGGTGTCCCAATGCAGCCAGAGGATGCCTTACCTGAGGATGGCCCCCCCGAGGTTGGTCGAAGGTCAGTATGTGGGGGGGCCATACGCGATGATGTGGTGGCCAGATTTTTTAGGTAAGTTTGAACAAAACTACAGTGTTTATACCTAATGTGTTTGTGTTTGTTTGCGAACATCTAATTTTGTTTTTTGTTTCTCACCATCTTCTGTTTGTTCACATAATCTTTGGCACTCCAACGCTCACTACTTCCTGCTACCCTTACCAAACCTGGATCTGGTCCTTTTGGGCATATATTCTGGAACCCATATCGCAACGCCATGTTTGTGGAATCATGTTGGCATGGTCCTTCGTCAACCAGTTCTTGATTTTTTGTTTTTATTTAATTATTTCTTGGTATGTGTTGGATTTGAATTTATCACTGTGTTCTTTTTTTGGGAGTGACCACTTTGTTTTCTCTGTTATGTTGTGAATAAATGTTTGGAGAGTGAAATGGTCTTCCTTTTTTGGGACGTTAACAGCAAGTGTAACCAGGTTAACACAAGTTACATTTGACTAAGGGGTAAACCAGTACTGACGCCAGTTGAGCTAAACTGAAATATGTTTTCAGCTTCCCAACCCACACCAAAAGGAAGCCTGGCCCAACCTTGGGATTTGTAAGATTGGCCTAAGCAGCTTGCGCACCAACTAGGAACCTGTAAAATGTAGAAATATGTAATTGACACTACACCCAAAAAGGGAAATGACATTGTTACTGTTATGTGTTTCTTGTGTCTGTTTGACATACAAAGACAAAACACAATCTAACTTTTAAAAAAGGGAAATCCTTGCAGGAACAGTCTACTTATGTCATGCTAAACTATCTTGGTTTTGTATTTTAAAAATGAGCCACAACGTATATTTGTCTTAATAAATTTATTTGGAAAATATAACAAAAATAAAAAAACTACTGCCGAAGGAGGCCAGACAGCCGGTCGAGGGCCACCAGAATGCCGATGACATGTTGGCGCATCTGCCCCACACAATCCGCCACCTCTTGCCGACACCTCTGTTCCTCTGTGGGTGAGAAAAGTGTGTGGGTTAATACAACAATAGGGAATCCACATTAAAAAAAAAAAACACAACCAAATCACTCCTAAACCCAAACAAAAAAAAAAAAAGGGGGGGCTGGCAAAAATACAAGGCCTAGGTACAAATTCCCACAGGTATGATATGTGTATGTTGAAATCACCAGGAAGAGGTAAAGGCAAACCTTCAAAATCACCAAAAGTCAAGCCACAAAAACACGAAGAAAGGCACGACACATGATTACATACAAACAGTTTGTGCTTTAAAAAAAAAAAAAAAACATACCGGGAGCCAAAACGGGAGCTCCAGAAACACCTCCATGATCCTCCTCGGAGGATCCGTCATTCCCCAAAGAATGGGGAGGAGTTATGATGGACTCCGGGGAGGGGGTAATTGGAAGAGGGGTGGGTGGAGGAGAGGGGGAAGTGGGACGGAGGGGAAGGAGGCCCGACATTTCCGGGAGAGGGTCTGGGAAGGATGGGGAGGAGTGGGGAATAGGGGAAAGATTTGGGGTGGAGTGTTGGCTGGGGGTTGGGGATAGTGGCCGGGAACGCCGTCTGGACGGACGGTGACGGCGGAGTTTTGGCTGTCCCCCTAAAATATGACAAAGAAATTGCGGTTAGTTTATGGACAAATCCGGGCAACAAAACTAAAAAAAAAAAAAAAACCAACAAATAAGCCAAATAGCAGTAGAATGAATAAATCAGAAATAGAGGGAAAACATGCACACGCAGATATGAGTACAAATAATAAATAGGACAGACAGGAAAACATGCACACACAGTTTGCCCCACAAACACAAACATTAAAACCACAATACATAACACTTACTTTCCAGGATCTCCATGCGAAAGCATGCCAGCAAGCGGGGCGTTCGCCGTTGCAGGTCGGACCACCTGCGCTCCAGCTGCCCGATGTTGCGGCGTGAGCCGAAGGACCGCAGGCGGGACCGTGCCTCCGCATACGCGGAGCGCTTCTGCCGGTTGGTCATGGGTTGAGGTTGGCTGGTGATCCGGCGATCCATGACCTCCGTAAGCACCAGCAGCTCGCGCCTGGTGAATGCGGAGGCTCTCATGATGGCAATGGTGTTTTTCTTAAAAATCATTTTTGATAAAGTGTGTAAAAATTTTCTGATTGGCTAATGTATTTTGGAAATTAACAGGAGCAATTTTATTGGTTAGTGTATGAGTCATGTGTTCGACAGGGCCAGAAATCTCTGGAGAGTTATGATAGGCTTGATGCAGTGACATGCGTAAGCAAATTTAAATAAAGAAATGAACCCAGGGAAATATGCGGGGATCCACAGCAATAGTACAATTGTTTAATTGTGGTTCACATGTTTTTTGAACAATAAAAGCGAATGTTTCATCCGTACGTATTCTGCGGGTAAACACAAACACGGACAAGAGTAAAGTTTCTTGCATTGTGTTGAAAAAAAAAAAACAATTAAGCTAATTGATACATTGATTGGCATGATACGATTGATGGAGGTAGGCAGAATAAAGGAGCAGGTAATCGACATCTGACAAGGCCACTTCCTGTTTATACTTGTGCGTGCGTTCCTTTCAAGCCATTTCGGGGATGTACGCTCGCTATTTCGTACGCTCGTTAGTTAGAGGAGGGGTCGTCAGAGTTTAGGGAGGAATTTTAGATGCGAACGAAAATACGAGCGAGCCATTGAATTTAAATATTTTTGTACGTACGCCTAACGTACGTGCACCCGCTTGCGAGTGGGTCTGAATGAGGCCTAAGATCTATCCCTATCCGTGTATGGTGACTTGGCTAGATGGATATCTGGAGTCATTTAGGTATAGTGTACTCTAAACTCTGCCATGTGGAAAGGATAATGGGTGCTACTGGTGTCTCAAATCTGTACAGTAGTACTACTGTAAATCATCCTTCTGCTGCTTGCAGTGGCAATAGTATATTCTCTAAACTGTAGGATAGGTGTTCTTAGTGACATATCTTGGATGTACTCCGGCTGGTGACATTACTGCTTATACTGTTGCTGCAGCTAGATGTGAAATAACTTTAGGCAGAGTGTTTGGTATGTGATGGTCAATCCAATATCCGGCATATCGTGGAGTAGTATTGTCTCCTTGATTGCATTATTCCCCAAGTAGGTATGGGTTTGGATGTCTGCAAACATTTCTCCAACTCAGAAATAATTAACGCAGTATTGTGCATAATATATTTAAGATGGAGGTTACTTATCAAAGACGCCTGCTGGCATTCTTCCTTGTCATCTGCGGTGTAGAGGCTGGTTGTATATGGGTGAGAGGATAGGTGTTCTTAGCAATACTATGATAACTGATGCATACAGTAGTATGTATGTATGTAAATCTCTCTTTTTTTTGGCTACTGAAGCCTGTACGTATGGTATATAAACGGCTAGAACAGATAATCTAATAGCAAAAGTCCAATATAACATTCAGTATAATTGTCATGGGACGCTGACACCACATCTATAGGTGATTATATTGAATTTCACATTGGAATTTTGCTATTAATGTATCTGATCTACAGTAGCTATTTGTATATACCGTATGTACAGACATCAGTAACCAAAATAAAAGAATGTTTTACATACAGTACAGTACATACTATGCATCAATTGTGTTGTTGCAACAACATTATATTGTTATTTATTTACAAATTCTGTGCTTGCCTCCAGACCATACTTGCCTACTTTTGTAAAAGCATTGCAGGGAGACAGTGAAAGCAGCACCTACGGGCGCGGCGGTAAAGTGGGCGTGTACTGCTGCACCTGAGAGGCGAGTCATAAAATTGCCTTACATCCAAATGTAAATGAGACCCAAAGCAGTTAGTAAGATCTATTTGTTGCTAAAAACACACTGATACTTTTCAGAAAATGCATGAAGCCATAGGGATCATTGTGCCTTATAACCAATGCGGGGAAATTATACTAATGATCCCATTTGAATGTATATATCTCTGTTTATTTTTATATATAACAGCTTCCTAATGAGGGTAAGGCACAATCGGGGAGATTGCTGGACTCTTCAGGGAGTCAAGGAGATTGCTGCTATTTCAGGGAGTCTCCCTGACAATTAGGGAGAGTTGGCAAGTATGCTCCAGACCCACAATCTATACCAGTGATTTTCAACCTTTTTCAACTTGAGGCACACAGCTCAAGATTTTAAAATTGCCAAGGCACACCATCCGGCAATGCGGCGTTCACGACCGATGAAAAAACGCACACATTGCCTCCCATATAAAAAAACACACTACATTGGCCTCCACAGGAATAAAACACACACATTGGCCCCAGAGAATTAAAACACACATACATTGGCCTCCGCAGGAATAAAACACACTACATTGGCCTCCGCAGGAATAAAACACACGTACATTGGCCTCCGCAGGAATAAAATACATACATTGGCCTCCACAGGAATAACATACACATACATTGGCCTCTGTAGGAATAAAACACACATACATTGGCCTCCGGAGGAATAAAACACACTACATTGGCCTCCGTAGGAATAAAACACACATACATTGGCCTCCGTAGGAATAAAACACGCTACATTGGCCCCCACAGGAATAAAACACACATACATTGGCCTCCATAGGAATAAAACACACATACATTGGCCTCTGTAGGAATAAAACACGCTACATTGACCCCCACAGGAATAAAACACACATACATTGGCCTCTGTAGGAATAAAACACGCTACATTGGCCCCCACAGGAATAAAACACACATACATTGGCCTCCGCAGGAATAAAACACACATACATTGCCCCCACAGGAATAAAACACACATACATTGCCCCCCACAGAAAAATATAGCATTGGCTCAGAAAAACCAAACAAACAAACCATTGCCCCCACAGGCAAAATAATTACATTGGCTGGCCACACAGAATAATTATAAACCACATTGCTCCCCACACAAAAAAAACACTGGCTGACCCCTACAGAAAAAAACCCACATTGCTCCCACATTGCCCCCCCCCCCAAAAAAAAAAACAGCTAGTCACATTAGCTCACACAAGAATAAATATAAATGTTTTGGCACCTACCTGTGCCTCATCGGCTGACATTGCAAAGCTGTCAGCACAGCAGACTGCGTGGCGGCGGGTGGAGAGGGCAGGATGACTGTCTGGCTTAGCGGGCAGGCCGGCGGATGGAGGGGGCGGGATGACTGGTTGGCTAAGCGGGCAGGCCGGTGGGCGGGATGACTGGCTGGCTGAGCGGGCAGGTGCGACCTGTGATGTCATGCCGCCGCGCCTACAGAGGTTACGGCCCGGGCGCGCCTGAGTTTCCCAGAAGAGCTCAGCGGTCGCATGGATTGCACTGAAGCAATCTGATCGGCGGTGGCACACTAAACAACCGCCGGTGGCACACTGGTGTGCCTCGGCACAGCGGTTGAAAAACTCTGCTCTATACAAATAGCGCTCGATTACTCCACCATCCATTTGTACACCTGATTTACTTCTGGTGCAAATGCTCCTATTTTTTTCTATGTTTGTCAGGGAAGCATAAAATATGGCCGCCTCTTAAAGAGGCACATTATGTATAGCAAAATCAAGTACAATACCTTGCTTTTCAGTAACCTATTGCTATTCTATTTATAAAGCGTATATATTTTAAAGGGGCTATCCACTTTTGGGCAATCCCCTATTAATTTTGTCCTGTTACCTCCATGTAGGAAATAAGTGGCTCCCAGGGATGTTTATAAGGGGAGTAGGATTAAATAAGGAAGATTGTCTCTAGTTAACAACACATTTAGGGTTGGATGCATCTGCGGATGCTTTCCCGTTCGACCGTGTCAGGTTACTTACTTAAGTTAATGGGAGAATCGATTTATGCTGAAAATCCGCACAGCTGCATGTGGAAGCCTATCTCACTGCTTTTCCATCTGTATGTCATCATCAGTATCTGGACCTGCACCCAACCATGCTAAGATACGTCAGACATAGGCATCTTATCTCTGTCCGTACACTACGAATGAGCAAGGAAGTTGGCTTACACGCCCCAGCCACTCTGACCAATGCTTAACCCATATAGTGAATAAGTGCTTTGTACGGTCCTAGAGACAAGCAGGGGCCTGTAGCACTAGTGCAATAGAGGTAGTTCCTGCTACTATCATTTCAGCTCAAACGTAGTGAAGGAGAGGTAGTTTTCAAATTTAGATTCCAAATTTTGCTATAGGGCCCAATAATGCAATGTTCTGCCTGTTATTTTTACAGGTTTAGGGCCGTATGCAATTAGATGCGAAAAGCTGTTTTCGCCGAATTACCTCATTTCACCAGGTGGAAAAGTATCGCCGTATTCCATTCCAAATACTTTTCACGGACGCGAAAACGCAATGCAATGTAATAGGCGAAAAAGATTTGCCTATGAATAGGTGGTGAAAAAAAGTGCAGAATTGCGGTTTTGGGGTGCAAACGTCAGAAAAACCACTCAGCACCCTTGGGACAGCCCCCGAAGCATAACTGTGTCAAAATATTCCTAAAAAACTATGGAGAACACCCCAAAAAATGACTTGGAAAAACGGGACGAAAAAAAAAATCAAAGTCAGGGTACATAGTTTAAAACTAGCGAAAAAAGCTTTTGGGGGTCTGCAAGCACGGGGGAGGTGTTTTTTGGATTGCAGGTGCTTGCTGAAGGTGCATTTTATGTTTTTTTAAAACTTCACTTTTGCGATTTTTAACCATGCTTGCACCCATTTTCATGTACCCCAAATTTGCTGGGACTAGTTATTTTCTCCAAAAAAAATTCTAAATGCTATTCTTCACCACTTGTGCAAATACGCTAATTAGCAGCTATTGAGAGCATTTAAGTACCCCAAATACTTTCAGCAGGGCTATTCAGGGGCATCTAGATTGATCCCCAGTGTTAGTGCATCTTTTGGGGGGTGTCAGTCTGATTTCCCCAAATCTGACAGCACTTTTCGCCTGTTTGCGTTTCACCGGGTCCTGTTTTCCCGTCCTGTGGAATTGAATAGGGCGAAAAGCGGGCCTGCGCACGAAAGTTTTCTCGTCCAATACACGCGAAGTCTGCAAAAAGTACATTCCGCCGGCAGCTGCGAAATTATCGTGGCTAATTGAATACGGCCCTTAGAGTTGTATGTACACCCAAAGGTTTACACACAACTCCAATATTTAATGATCAACGCATGCACAGGATCTATACTATGTGCTGATTACTTACTGCAACGGCATCTCAGTTCCCCCTAAGCCGACAGGGTCAGTGGCAGATTCAGGGGGGGGGGCACCCAGGCACGTGCAGCTACAGTCTGCCGGCGCTGCAGCCAATAAAGTTTTATTTTTGTCAAAGACCCGGCACGCGTGACGTCATCGCCGCTGAAGAAGAGGAGTGCTGGAGCCGCTTCCTGGGAGCCTGGAACAACAGTGGGGGCTGCCAAAGGTAACCGGAAGGTCTGCGCTGTGAGGGAGGTGAAGGTCTATTTTGGTGGGGGGGGAAGGTCTGCGCTGTGAGGGGGGGAAGGTCTGCGCTGTAAGGGGGGAAGGTCTGCACTGTGAGGGGGGGAGGTCTGCACTGTGAGGGGCGGGAAGGTCTGCGCTGTGAGGGGAGGGGGGGAAGGTCTATGCTGTGAGACAGGAAGGTCTGTGCGGGAGGGGAGGAAGGTCTGCGCTGTGAGGGGAGGGGGGAAGGTCTGCGCTATGAGGGGAGGGGGGAAGGTCTGCGCTGTGAGGGGAGGGGGGAAGGTCTGCGCTGTGAGGGGGGAAGGTCTGCGCTGTGAGGGGGGAGGTCTGCACTGTGAGGGGCGGGAAGGTCTGCGCTGTGAGGGGAGGGGGGGAAGGTCTATGCTGTGAGACGGGAAGGTCTGTGCGGGGAGGGGTGGAAGGTCTGCGCTTTGAGGGGAGGGGGGAAGGTCTGCGCTTTGAGGGGAGGGGGGAAGGTCTGCGCTGTGAGGGGGGAAGGTCTGCGCTGTGAGGGGGGAAGGTCTGCGCTGTGAGGCGGGGTCTGTGATGTGAGAAAGAGGGGGTCTGTGCTGTGAGGAGTCAGTGATGTTAGAAAGAGGGGGTCTGTGATGTGAAAGGGGGTCTGTGATATGAGGGGGGGTCTGTGATGTGAGGGTGGGGGTCTGTTATGTGAGAAAGAAGGGGTCTGTGATGTGAGGGGGGTCTGTGATGTTAGAAAGAGGGGGTCTGTGATGTGAGAAAGAGGGGGTCTGTTTAGAGGTGAGAGGGGTCTGTGATGAGAGGGGTCTGTGGTGATAGAGGTCAGTGCTGTAAGGGGTCAGTGCTGTGAGAAAGAGGGAGTCTGATGTGAGGGGGGGTCTGTGATGTGAGAAAGAGGGGGTCTGTGGTGAGAGGGGTCAGTGCTGTGAGGACTCAGTGATGTGAGAAAAAGGGGGTCTGGGGGTGTTGGAGCTGACTGCACAGGGCTGGGATGACATGGGCTAGGGAAGGACATTGACGCATACTGGGGCTCAGGGAATGGGGCTGAGAGATGCACACTGGGGCCGGGGGGCGTCAGCACTGGGGCAGAGAGACGCACACTGGGGCTGGGGAAATGGGGCCGAAAGATGCACTGGGGCAGAGAGATGCACACTGGGGCCGGGGGAATGAGGCTGTGAGCCACAGGTGGGCCTTAGGATGGTAAGATACAGGGGGTCCTGGGGATGGAGAGGCCCAGGGGGTCCTGGGGATGGAGATGCCCAGGGGGTCCTGGGGAGAGACAAGGGGGCCTGGAGATAAAGAGACACAGAGAGCCTGGAGAACCACAGGGGGGCTTAGGGATGGAGACATTGGGGGGTCTGGAGTAACACAGGAGAGCCTGGAGAGACAGAGAAGTTTGATCAGGGATATTCACATTTTTCCTGCACAAAAACTTCTGTTACTACAGTATATATTATCTGGTTATGATGATAACATGGGTTATGTTTCTACGTAAACAGGCATCTACCAGACAATGTGATCTCCTACATGAATAGTGAATATCGGCTGAAGACGCTGCCCAGTGAGGCTCAAATTCCTCAGAGGTTCCTCGTTGCAGAGAAACCACTAGATAGGTAAGAAAAGACTTTCAAACTGACTTGGGCCGCTGAGGGGGTGACACCAAGGTGACAGGAGCCAGGTTCTTCACTGTAGCATTAAGTGCAGCACTCGGCTCCTGATAGTGTGAGGGAGCCGGCACTGCACAGTGCTCACCCGTACTTCTGGCATCCCCCACCACACTGGACCACTGGGGTTCAAGCGGCAAGGCCATACCCCTTCCCAAGTGACCACGCCCCCTGTCCATGAGGCCACACCCCTGTCCACAATAGCCCTCCCCACACAGTGTAACACTTGTATGTAACACCTATGGGGCTGGTAACTGGATACTGGAGATCAATATGAAGTATCATAAAATAGATTTCATTAAAAGGATCCAGATCAGAAATAGAGGAGATGTACTAAGCTCTGGAAAGTAATAAACTGGAGTGATAAACGACCAGCCACTCAGTTCCTAAATGTCATGTTACAGGCTGTGTTTGAAAAATAACAGTTAGGAGCTGATTGGTTGGCAGTTTATTACTCTCCAATGTATCACTTTCCAGAGCTTAATACATCTGCCCCATAGTCATTGGTCCTGATTCAGAGCCACACATAAATGCTATCACAGCAGTGGCATAACAAGGGCAGGGCAGCCAGGGCTCGTGCCCTGGGTGCCATGGGACTGGCAGCGCGAGGGGTACCACCGGCCATGGTACCGGCCCATCCTAGTTAGCCAGTGTAGTGCCGACTGCAGTGAGTGTGGTCAGCACTACACATTTACTCAGGACCGGCGCTAGGCTACCCTGCACCCAGCGCCATGCTGTGCTGCACAGCCGAGCCCCTTCCCTCCACCTGAGTGCTTACCCAATAGCGCCTGGCGGAGGGTGGGAGGTTGGCTCAGGCTAGTGCATTTACACACACATCACCACCAACATGGCAGCAATGTGTGTGTTAATCAGCAGCCGATGAGAGTCAGACAGACTCTCATTGGCTGCTGTTGCTGCGCCCATTGCAAGAGCCGAGCTGGAGCTCACTCATGAGCTTCGTCTTCTGGCTCCTGCAGTAGGTAATGACGTCTCTCCCATAATGCAGAGCACGCCAGCCTAGGAGGACTGTCGTGCGGACAGCGGCGAGAGCAGAGGCCAGAGCATGGATTCAGGTAAGTGTATTTTTTTTCTTTTATTTACTTATATGTATTTGTCAGGCGGGGTGGACTACTACTTGGGGGGAACCTCTACTGGGGGCACTACTGTGGGGGACTACTACTGTGGGCACTGCATGGGGGGGTGGATTACTACTGGGGGCACTAAAGGGGGGACCTCTACTGGGGGCACCACTGGGGGAGGGACCTCTACTGGGGCACTGCATCGGGGGGGGACCTCTACTGGGAGCACAACTGGAGGTACTACTACTGGGGGCACTGCATCAGGGGACCACTACTAGGGGCACTGCATATGGGGGGCTACTACTGGGGACTCTATAAAGGGCACTGCATAGGGGGGACTACTACTGGGGGCACTATATAAAGGGCACTGCATAGGGGGGACCACTACTGGGGCACTGTATATGGGGATCTACTACTGGGGGCACTATATAAGGGGATCACTACTAGGGGGAACAAGGGACACTGCACTTGGGGGACCACTACTTGGGGGCACTGGATAGGGGGGATCACTACAGGGGGCCTGCATAAGGGAAACCACTACTGGGGGCACTGTATAAGGGGCCCTACTGGTGGCACTGCAAAGGGGGGACCACTACATGGGGCACTGCATAAGTGGGTCACTACTGGGGGCATGCATAAGGGGAAGCATTACTGGGGGCACTGTATAAGGGACACTGGATAGGGGGAATCACTACTGGGGACCTGCATAATGGGGAACACTACTGGGGGCACTGTATAAGGGGCCCTACTGGAGGCACTGCATAGGGGGGACCACTACATGGAGCACTGCATAAGGGGGATCACTACTGGGGGCATGCATAAGGGGGACCACTACTGGGGGCCTACATAAGGGGGACCAGTACTGGTGGCACTGTATAAGGAGAACTAATGGGGGGCTGCATAAGGGGAACCACTACTGTGGGTACTGTATAAGGGGCACTACCGGGGGCTTGCATAAGAGAGACCACTACTGGGGACATTGCATACTGGGGGTACTGTATAAGGGACACTACTGACGGCCTGCATAAGGGGGACCACTACTGGGGGCACTGCATAGGGGGGACTGTATAAGGGGCACTGCATTAAGATGCATATGGAATGGAAAGGAATGTTCAGAGTTATGAGAAAGGGGTGTGTGTCATATTGACATGCCCCTGTGACAACGCCCATTATAAGAAAAAAATGCCCTGGGCTACAAATACCCTACTTACTCCAATGCATCACAGCTGCAATACATCTCATGAATTGCAATTGCAACAATATGCTAATGAGCCACTTGCTGTCCAGAGCTTAGAGACACTCACTGAAAGCATCACCCATCCGCAGCTCACACACAAAAATGGAAACATCGGAAACGTTGAACTAAGATCTGATGGCCATCAGCCTTCCAAGGTGCCGCAGACGTAGCGGGTTTCCAGACTCGCAGAGGGCTCTCCTACTGAATGCAGTGGTCAATTTATGCACACCCTGATAACAGTGCTCAAATAAATTACATCTCCCAAACGTTAAATACCTGCCACTCACTTTGCAAGTGATTCCCATGTGTGAGCGAAATCACAAAACTATCGCTGCGCGTTGCAGTGCGGCTTCCACGCATGCACAATGGATACATATCGCTCAGTCTGAATAAATATCGCCATTGCGTGCGGATCTAAATCAGGCCTATAGTAAAGCAGCAAAATACAGCTTTCATGCTGTCCTATAGTAACCATTTGTAAGTGACATGGGGCTCTATTTATTAACATTATTTTTTACTAAAATAAAGTGAAAAGGGGTGTTTTCACACCCTTTTCACATTATTTTAGGTTCACCTATAGTTATTACAGGGCAATTGGAGTAGAATTCGTAAAATTCTACTTCAACCCCTAAGTATCACTTATTTTTAGTAATCAGATCGCATTTCCCATAATTGTAATGGGAAATGTGATCCGACCAAAGTTACTAAAAATAAATTGTAAAAAAATATCGGGGAAAGCCCTGTGATAATAACGCCACCTGGAGGTGGCGTTATCCAGGGTCTCCCCTGGTTACCGGGCTCCTACTCTGCTCTAAAAGGCAGAGCAGAGCCCAGAGTCGGTCCCAGTGATCAGCTGTGTGGTCTAAACAGACAGCAAGCTGATCTCTGCTAAAAAAAAAAAAATTCACTTACCTGACTCGGTACCGGTGTTCGGGCCTCCGGTGATGACTCCCCTCCGGTCAGCTGGTCTCCCATGGTGCAGTGGGGCCCAGTCATCAGGTAATCGGGTCCCAGTGCAGTATGGGATATCAGCTGACCGAAGGCATGGAAGACATCACCGAGCACCGTTGACTGCAGGTAAATACTATTAAGGGAGGGGGGGTCACGGGGGGGGTCCGTGATCGCAGGGGGCGGGGCTTAACAATGGGGGTGGGGCTTAGCGCCGGGGGGGTGGTAGCAGCGGCGGCTGGTCGCTGCATGCGCGGGCACTTTGTCACGGTATTTTTTGCGAAAATACCGTGACTAGTGTGCGGAGGGGATTCGCAGGGACAGAGCTTTATCGCAAGCTCTGTCTCTGCAAGGGATTTGTATATCGATATGATATCGATAATGTCACACTACAATCTGCATTACAAATGCGGATTGTAGTAAATAGAGCCCATGGTGGTAATTCCATGGACCACATAGTTCTGCTTGCTTTAGGTCAAAGGTTGCCAGCCCTCCTGAGGTCTAAATGACATGTTTCCACTTGAAATTCATAACTGTGTATTTTTATTTAGATTTCATGTCAAGTCCTGACCCTCACTCCAGGCAATATAGGTATGCTTTTATATTGTTATACACAATAATGGAGCTAAAGGAAAGATTTCAGGTGAAAATCACTGAAATAATAAGAATGGAAATACAGTACTAAAAAGATGTATGTTTCACTATAGAAACCACGCTATCCATATGTTAGGTTATGTACTTGATCTACTCTGAAGCAAAGCAATTTTTTGTCTTGCAACATAAAATGTATTGCAGCTTAATCATATACAGATCCTTTGTTGTACAGCTGTTTAAATACACCATTGTTCTCCTGCATCGGAATCATTTACATATGACACAAATAACCATCATTCTACGCGATTGCCTCTGGCACAGCGAAATAGAACTTCATCTCTGATTGCGCTGAGCCGTCTTTGTAACTACATCCTGAAAGTTTGCCAAGCATGAATGTATTTTATATACAATGCGATAGCAGGTCAGCAACAATGTGATGTATGGCGGCCATTGATGGCTTTTCTATATTTTATTCTGTATACATTTCAATGCTTTCTGTAAGTCTTCATTTTGCAACACATCTGACAATTATATTAGAGAATGTTCCATGCATAAAAAAACCCATAAAAGCTGCTTATAATTCTAGATTTGCTGTTCAGGGAACAAGACAAACAGGGACTGAAGCGAATACAGTAACTACTAATCCCTCTATTACTCATAACAGAAGCTACTGCAATGTATCCCCTCATGGAAGCTCAGGCACAATTCCCTCATCTCTGTGTGGGTGCTTGTCCCTGCCAGGTTATGATGTATGCCTTTTATTTGCAGTATGGTTCCCATCTCGGACTCACACACTGAGGTCAGTCCTGTGGTCTGAGAAACATTCCTAGAGCGTGAACATGCTTACTATTCACAATTAGTGATTGTAATGAGATATGAGCCTGGGGATTAGGACGCATATATACAATTTTTTTTTCTTTTCAACTTCTTGACTTGGCGTCCAGGCTGCTGTTCCAGCATGCCAGATTATTGACATTGATGGTGATTTCTCATTTGTAAAAAGACACTAAGGGGCCTATTCATCATCACTTAATTTCCAGAAAAGTAAATTTTCACCTGCAGTTGTGCAAATTAAGTATTCGGGCCATTCATTAACAAGGTAAAGCAGGAGATATCAAAGATATCTCCTACTTACCTTCTGTTTGCGGAATGACCCGCTGTCCCCATACACTAGTATGAGGACAGAATTCATCAATATTATATTCTCAGAGCTTGACTACAGGAGCATTCACCATCTTCAGATGGTGAATGCCCCCGCTTGTGGATTGCTACCCGCTCTTCCCTATGGGAAGAGGGCCCGGGTTGCGAGAAGGGATCCTTTCGGATCCCTCCGCCCCTGTCCGGCTCTTTCCGCCGGACGTCGGGGCTCTTGTGCGCTTGCGGGACCTGAAGGTCGCGCATGCGCACCGCCGTCACTGCTCCGACAGGAGCAGTGAAAAGATTCGCTCACGGGGGCAGCTGATTTCGCATCAGCTGCCAGCGCGCCGGAGCAATGATGAATTGCTCCTGTGGCCACGGCGAGTTAGTGTTAATTTTCGGGGTCCATTCAGACCCCGATAATTAACATCATGAATAGGCCCCTTAACATCACTAGTATTATGTGTATAATAAAAGGTAAACCCATAACATACAGAGTAGGACTGAGCAGCCATAAGAGCATTTTAGAAAGTTATAGTATTATGTTATTGGGGACAACAGTTTAACCAACATGAAAACATTTACAAATGGTAATAACTGGTATGTTTATTTTTCATTTATTATTATCCATTTGTATAGTGTCACCATATCATGCTTTCCAGAGAATGCAGAACCATTCCTATCAGTCCCAGCCACATTTTCTGACAAGCAGATATATAACAGCATTCAGCCTCATGTGCATTTATATGAGTACCAGCTACAGAGCAATATAGATGCACTATATAGATAAAGAATAAGCAGAGGTTTTCGGTGCTTATACTTACCACTGTCAATCTATATCTATTTAATATAACATTTTGTTATGTATTACTGCCGCATTATGATCATGTTCGCATCCCAATGCCAAATGTCTTGCTCGGTCAGTAGCACATGCAAGTCATGAAAATATATGCATTTGGCTTAGCTGGTTGGAATACAGATGTGTCCTCTTGCATCTTTGTTGATCGCACTACAAACGTGTGCACGCATCCCGCCATGCGAACTGCTGCGGCTGCGTACGCTAAGCTATGACATGGCACCATGCAATCCTATGGAGTGCGCGTACCTACTCTCGGGTATGCATCTTGCGCCATGTGTGGCATGATTTGCCACGAGAGTGGCAAAGATGCAAGAGGACACATCTGTACATACGGGAGATTGGCAGTCAGAAGACCGACAGTGGCATCAAAATGCCCCAAATCCTGACGGGCTCGTTAAGTATCCTAACCCACCCCCTTCAACCCTAACCCTCCCCCTTCACCCCTAACCCTCCCTTCCTACATTCAAACCCTAACCCCCCCTCCTTCAGCCTAACCCCTTCCCTCTCCGTTAGTGCCTAAACCTAGCTCTCCCCTTTGGTGCCTAAACCTTACCCTGCCCTCTTAGTGCCTAAGACTAATCCGCCCCCCCAGTGGTGTCTTAACCTAACCCATCGTGCCCGCAGCCTAATCCTAACCCCCCCAGTGGTGCCTAACCTAACCCGCTCCGCTATACTTATGTTTGGGATGCCGGCTGTTGGGATTCCGGCGTTGGCATCTCAAGTGATCTCGGGATTCCGGAGCCGGTATTCTGGCCGAGAGTAGGAATTCCAGCGCCAGTAGCGCACGCAGGGGGATTTCTGAGTACCCAGAACCCCCCCTGACTGACCAAATTATTTTTTTTAGAGATGGAGACAGCTCTGTCTCCATCTCTGCACTGACTGCGGGCTCAACGGAGCTGCCATGGATCCACAGGCAGAGAGCTCTGTTTGGCAGAGCTCTCTGCAAAGTATACAGGATACAGGTGCAGCGGCTGCCGGGCAGATACCGCCCACAGATGCCTGCGCTCTATGTAACAGCACCGGTTGCAGACACCTAGTTACTGCCCTGGTGACACTCCCCAATTTTTAGGGAGTGTCAACCCCAGGGAGTTTCCCTGTCGCCAAACCGCCACAGGATGTCAGTGCTGCGACTTATGGACACTGACACTGAAATAGAAGGAACCGGCACATGTACAGTGCAGATCGGAGTTGTATGTAAACCTGATGGTTTGCGTACAAAGCTGAATGATACCCTATATACTAGGGGGTATACCCCCCCCGAGTTTTCCGATCCGAGGCAGATCCGAGTCAGGCTCGACTTTTCCCGCCTGACTCGGATCTGATATCGAGGCAAAACGTCATCATCCCGCCTTCCGAGTCTCGCGGGTTTTGGAACCTATATAAGGTACCCGCGTCGGCGTCATTTTCTCACTCGGCTGTGGACAGTGAAGAGGGAGGGTGGGAGTTAGGGCTGGCTGGGCTGTGTAGTGTAGTGTAGTGCAGAGTAGTGTTGTGCTGTGCTGTGCTGTGCTGCTGTTGTCCACTACTTCAAAGTCCATAGGGGCTGGCTGTGTTGTGCTGTGCTGTGCTGCTGTTGTTAATAGGGGTTGTGTCCACTACTTCAAAGTCCATAGGGGCTGGCTGGACTGTGTTGTGCAGTCAGTTCTCCATAGGGGCTGTGTCCACTCCAAAGTCCTGTGCAGTGTCCCAGTCCTAAAGGGGTGCTGTAGTGTTGTCCAGGGGGTGCTCTGTCCATCAGGGGTGCTCCCCCCAAGTGCTAAATAAATAATATTTTTTGTGTGTTTGTGAATTGTGTGCGCAGTAGCCGCACGTGCATCAACAAAGTAGTGCCAAGCGTGCGCCTGTGTCATAAGTAAAGGGCCGGCTGGCTTGACCGTTAAAGGGTGCTATAACCCCCAAAGTACACTCCAGTCCAAACCAAAAAAAAAATTATTTTCTGTGTTTGTGAATTGTGTGCGCAGTAGCCGCATGTGCATCAACAAAGTAGTGCCAAGCGTGCGCCTGTGTCATAAGTAAAGGGCCGGCTGGCTTGACCGTTAAAGGGTGCTATAATCCCCAAAGTACACTCCAGTCCAAACCAAAAAAAAAAATATTTTCTGTGTTTGTGAATTGTGTGCGCAGTAGCCGCACGTGCATCAACAAAGTAGTGCCAAGCGTGCGCCTGTGTCATAAGTAAAGGGCCGGCTGGCTTGACTGTTAAAGGGTGCTGTAACCCCCAAAGTACACTCCAGTCCAAACCAAAAAAATATATATTTTCTGTGTTTGTGAATTGTGTGCGCAGTAGCCGCACGTGCATCAACAAAGTAGTGCCAAGCGTGCGCCTGTGTCATAAGTAAAGGGCCGGCTGGCTTGACCGTTAAAGGGTGCTGTAACCCCCAAAGTACACTCCAGTCCAAACCAAAAAAAAAATATTTTCTGTGTTTGTGACTTGTGTACACTGTGGCTGCACGTGCATCAACAAAGGAGCAGCGCCAAGCGTGCGCCTGTGTCCCATAAGTAAAGAGCCGGCTGGCTCATTTCTTAAAGGGTGGTGTAACCCACAAAGTGCACTACTCTCCAGCAAAAATAAAAAAATATTTTCTGTGTTTGTGTGCGCTTTAGCCGCACGTATATATCAATATAACATAAATGGAGGACCAAACTTTCTCCGATAAAAATAAAATAGGGAAAGATCAAGAACCACTTCCTCCTAGTGCTGTTGCTGCTGCTGGGAGTTGTTCATCATCCCAGAGAGGAAGTAGGAACATCACTACTTTTACTAAACAATTGACCCTCCAACAGTCGCTAGCGATGAGGATGAAGTACGACAGCAGTCTTCCTGAAGCAAAACGTATAACTGAGGCCTTGACTGCTATGTTGGTGTTAGACGTGCGCCCGGTATCCGCCATTAGTGCAGTGGGATTTAGACAATTGATGGAGGTAGTGTGTCCCCGGTTCCAAATCCCGTCTAGATTCCACCTGCATCCTCAAAGCAGCAGCGACAAGCGTGCGTCTGTCTGTTAAAGGGTGGTGACACCCTCAAAGTGTGCTACACAAACAATAAAAATATTGTTCTTTTTTTTTCTGTCTTTGTGAAATGTGCGGGCTGTAGCCGCACCTGCATCCTTAAAGCAGCAGCGACAAGCGTGCGTCTGTCTGTTAAAGGGTAGTGACACCCTCAAAGTGTGCTACACAAACAATAAAAATATTGTTCTTTTTTTTTCTCTTTGTGAAATGTGTGGGCAGTAGCCGCACCTGCATCCTTAAAGCAGCAGCGACAAGCGTGCGTCTGTCTGTTAAAGGGTGGTGACACCCTCAAAGTGTGCTACACAAACAATAAAAATATTGTTCTTTTTTTTTCTGTCTTTGTGAATTGTGTGGGCTGTAGCCGCACTTGCATCCTCAAAGCAGCAGCGACAAGCGTGCGTCTGTCTGTTAAAGGGTGGTGACACCCTCAAAGTGTGCTACACAAACAATAAAAATATTCTTCTTCTTTTTTCTGTCTTTGTGAATTGTGTGGGCTGTAGCCGCACTTGCATCCTCAAAGCAGCAGCGACAAGCGTGCGTCTGTCTGTTAAAGGATTACATCGGTGACAGCATCCAAGTAGGCATGTCAGACAGTCCGTACCTGTA
Organism: Taudactylus pleione; assembly: GCA_031769625.1. Lineage (NCBI taxonomy): Eukaryota > Metazoa > Chordata > Amphibia > Anura > Myobatrachidae > Taudactylus > Taudactylus pleione. The sequence goes on along the minus strand of JAUIMM010000009.1, from coordinate 8,426,369 downwards.
CTGGCAGGAAAAAGAAGCAATTTGGAGGTCCCTGTACAAACTGGCTCTATTTTACCTGAGTTGCCCCCCCTCCAGTGTGTACTCCGAAAGAGTGTTTAGTGCAGCCGGGAACCTTGTCAGCGAAAGGCGTAGGAGGTTGCTTCCACAAAATGTGGAGAAGATGATGTTCATAAAATGAATTATCAACTCTTTCAGGGAGACCAGCCTCCAGAACGTACAGAGGGACCTGTGGTTGTGGATTCCAGCGGGGACGAATTAATACTCTGTGAGGATGAGGATGTACACACTGAAGAGGGTGAGAAATCGGTGGATGAGGAGGATGAGGATGACATCTTGCCTCCGTAGAGCCAGTTTGTGCAGGGACAGATTAATTGCCAGCTTGTTTTGTGGGGGCCCAAACGAACCAATCATTTCAGCCACAGTTGTGTGGCAGACCCTGGCGCTGAAATGATTGGTTTGTTAAAGTGTGCATGTCCTGTTTATACAACATAAGGGTGGGTGGGAGGGCCCAAGGACAATTCCATCTTGCACCTCTTTTTTTTCTTTGCATTATGTACAGTTTGGGGCCTAGTTTTTCAAACTGCCATCCTGTCTGCCACTGCAGTTTCACGCCTAGATGGGTCACGTGTTTGTGCCGCCCACTCGTGTCGCTTAGCATAGTCATCCAGCTACCTCGGTGCAACCTTTTGGACATAAAAACACTATTGTGAGGTGTGAGGTGTTCAGAATAGACTGGAATTGAGTGGAAATTAAGGTTATTGAGGTTAATAATAGCATAGGAGCAGAAAAACCTACAAATTCTGTGATTTTAGCTGTTTTTATGCTTTTTAAAAAAAAAAATACAGATCCAAAACACAAAACCCAGAACCCAAAACACGGAAAGGTGGTTTTGGCAAAACCAATCCAGATCCAAAACACGAAGAAAGATCCAGATCCAAAACCAAAACACAAAACACGAAAAGTGGCCGGTGCGCACCCCTACTATATACACAAGATGCATGCAGCTCACCAAAGGTAGTATATGTTCGTTTTTCTCCTGGAGACAATAGTAGTACTTGAATTTTTCTTTAATTTTGGAAATGTTGTTTGGCATTTCACAATCATGCAATATGCATTAAAACCGTGATCTGCATTGGTACCTGTAGCTGTTGTGGCTGGCATTGCTGGGCTTCAATTTTACTCTATCATACACCCCATCTCTCTCCCCCTCTTCCCTCCATCTATATCTCTCTGCCATGTGGGCATGCTCCAAATAACGTCACACAGGGGGCATGGCCTATGGTAATTAGGCCTCATACCCAAATTCAGTCGTGCATGCGGTTAAGGCGCTCTCTCAAGAGCCGGCACAGGGTGCTCAGAACCCTGGAGGCGGCACTAGATGGAGGTAGTGTGTCCCCGGTACCAAATCCCGTCTAGATTCCACTTCATGGAACAAGAAAGAGGGGGAGTGATCTCCGCACAGAAAAGTTGTTGTTTATACTATTATATACTCATATATTTATTACCAACATTCAAAAATAACGTCCAAGGGAACGAGCACATATGTAACACAATATAGAGCAAAGGTCGAGAATATGAATGTAATGGCATAAGATGCTAAATATATATATATAATATATATATATATATATATATATATATATATATGAGTCCAAAGGACTCTTATGATGCCGGTCTGGATGGTGCACTAGCCGACCACCTCTGCTCATTTGGATACCTACTGAAGGATAATTTGTATCATACCACCCAGACCTCCGTGTCTGCTCCCCATACTTGATATAGTATATTGCTCTCTTGCATGACTTGGAGATATCTAGTCACTTAAACTCTATTATTATTATTATTATTATCCTTTATTTGTATGGCGCCACAAGGGTTCCGCAGCGCCTTACATAGTACATAAACATAGTGCACAAACATAGTACATAGACATAGTACATAGACAGTTGAGCAGAACAAGAAAACAGTGTCATACAGTTTAAGACAATGCAATACAAGTACATGGTATATAAACACTGCTGCAACAGAAGCAGGATGGCAAAAGTCACGGGTTAGGTGCTTTTGAGTATAGAGCAGATAATATAAGTAAAGAAAGGATAAGCACAAGAGGAAAGAGGGCCCTGCTCGTGAGAGCTTACATTCTAGAGGGGATGGGCAAACAGACAGGGGTGACACGGATGGGGTAGACAGTGAGCATTGGACAGAGGGTTAGGATGACAGATGGGTGGATTCCTATTTTACAGTATGTGTGGAAGTCATTTGAATTAAGATTTATGCCACTGACATTCTACTTTAAGAGGCAGTTTTTGTAGGTGTCTGTGGAAAGCCATGGCTGTTATATCAGTTTACGTGAAGTCTGACGGGTAGCTGAAGCCACTTCATGAAGGGCTATTTAGAGAGTTTGGTTAACGTATAAACCAGCAGTCTCAGGTAAATGTAGAATTTGGTAAAAGTAGTTATTGTAAAGAGATGTTCAGAAGTAAAATAATAAGTTGTGATCAAGTGTGAATTCTATAAGGCACATTTATTGATATCAAATAGACATAGTAAGACTGCTATTAGATACTTCTGTACGTACACATGTTTGTGGATACTCACATACTTATATATCTTGTACAGCAGTGACTTAGCAGGTGCACTCATGGATATAGTGTCTTGTTGCAAAAGTAAAATTTAAAACAATAATAGATACCATATGTGGGTAGTGTTGCATGGCTCCACTAATTAGTAAATGCTTATGACCAATTTGGATATATCTGTAAATCACTCTGACATCTGCTTTTTACAAATATGAGGGTTAATGAAATGCATTGCTCTCCCCATGTATTTTACAAGAATATTCTACTGAGGTGATTGAGTGTCTGTGTGGAACAATTACTTATATAAAGTGAAACGATTCCTTCTATGAGAGGAATACACAGTATGTATGCCAGTTTGGAATATTTTCTTTTTGGTTCCCACAGGAGATGAGACCAACGCTTAAAAACTATCACATATACAGATAAATGTATGGGACATATACTATATTACTCAATCTTGGATTACTATGAATGATATATAATTTGTATATGCCCCAGTTAAAAACACTATCATGACATATACAATTGTGTAGCAAAATGTTTATCCTATGTACTCAACACAGGGTTGTATATCTGAGCTTTATGTATATTTATGTCATCACAGGGCAGACTAAGGACTATATGACTGTGACAGCCCACTGGGTAGATGTATCGCCTTACGCAGCAACAACAGCAGTGTCACCAGTAGCAGCATCTCAGAAATGCCAGCTCATTCTAGGGTAGGCTACACTGTGTATCACCGGTTTCAGTAAGAGGCACACCGCTGACAACCTCTTAGAGAAACTGAGGAAAGTCATCGCCCAATGGCTTACCCCACTTAGACTGTCCTGGGAATTTGTGATATCTGACAACACCACCAATATTGTGTGGGCATTACATCTGGGCATATTACAGCACGACCCATGTTTTGCTCACACAATAAATTTGGTGGTGCAGAATTTTCTGAAAAACGACAAGGGCGTGCAGGAGAATCTTTGGGTGGCCCTAAAAATTTCTGCCCACTTTCGCCATTCAGCGACTGCGTGCCGAAGACTGGAGCACCAACAAATACTCTTGAACCTGCCCTGCCATAACCTGAAGCAAGAGGTTGTAACGTGGTGGAACTCAACCCTCTATATGCTACAGAGGATGGAGGAGCAGCAAAAGACCATTCAAGCCTATACATCCACCTTTGACATAGGCAAAGGAAGGGGTATGCACCTGACTCAAGCGCAGTGGAGAATGATTTCTGTGTTGTGCAAGGTTCTCCAGCTCTTCGAACTTGCCACACGTGAAGTCAGTTCAGACACTGCCAGCTTGAGTCAGGTCATTCCCCTCATCAGGCTTTTGCAGAAGCAGCTGGAGAAAGGGAAGGAGGAGCTAAGACGGAGCGATTCCGCTCGGTATGTGGGACTTGTGGATGAATCCCTTCATTCGAGGGTGGTCAATCTGTTGAAATCAGACCACTACATTTTGACCACCGTGGTCGATCCTAGGTTTAAAGCCTACGTGATGTCTCTCTTTCCGGCAGATACAAGCCTGCAGAGGTGCAAAGACCTGCTGGTGAAAACACTGTCAGCTGAAGCGGAACGTGACACGTCAACAGCTCCTTCTTCATTTTCTCCGCCGCAACTGGGGCTGCCATGAAACAACTTAGGTATCCTAAGCAACTTACTGGCGGTGATGCAGGGCAGACAGGAACAAGTTTGAACATCTGGTCCGGACTAAAGGACCTGCCAACAATTTGTGACATGTCTACTGTCACTGCATATGATACTGTCACCATTGACAGAATGGTGGAGGATTACATCGGTGATAGCATCCAAGTAGGCATGTCAGACAGTCCGTACCTGTACTGGCAGGAAAAGGAGGCAATTTGGAGGCCCCTGTACAAACTGGCTCTATTTTACCTAAATTGCCCCCTTCCAATGTGTACTACGAAAGAGTTTTTAGTGCAGCCTTGAACCTTGTCAGCGAAAAGAGTGGGAGGTTGCTTCCACAAAATGTGGAGAAGATGATGTTCATCAAAATGAATTATCAATTCTTCCAGGAAGATCAGCCTCCAGAAAGCACAGAGGGACTTGTGGTGGTGGATTCCAGCGGGGACAAATTAATACTCTGTGAGGATGAGGACAACACTGAAGAGGGTGAGGAATCGGTGGATGAGGAGGATGAGGACGACATCTTGCCTCTGTAGAGCCAGTTTGTGCAGGGACAGGTTAATTCCCAGCTTGTTTTGGGGGCGCCCAAACGAACCAATCATTGCAGCCACAGTCATGTGGCAGACCCTGGCGCTGAATGATTGGTTTGTTAAAGTGTGCATGTCCTGTTTATTCAACATAAGGTTGCATCTCTTTTTTTTCTTTACAGTATATACTCTTTGGGGCCTAGTTTTTCAAACTGCCATCCTGTCTGCCACTACAGTGCCACTCATAGATGGGCCACGTGTTTGTGTCGCCCACTTGTGTTGCTTAGCATAGTCATCCAACTACCTCGGTGCAACCTTTTTTCCTAAAAACAATATTGTGAGGTGTTCAGAATACACTGGAAATGAGTGGAAATTTATGTTATTGAGGTTAATAATAGCGTAGGAACAAAAAAAAAACCCAAATTCTGTGATTTTAGCTGTTTTTATGCTTTTTTCCCAAAAAAATACAGATCCAAAACACAAAACCCAGAACCCAAAACACGGAAGGGTGGTTTTGGCAAAACCAAGAAAGATCCAGATCCAAAACTAAAACACGAAAAGTGGCCGGTGCACAGCCCTAATTTAAATTTAACCCACCCCTTCCTCCCCCTCCCCCGTTCATAATAAAAAATAAAAAATAAACTTACTGTCAGGCCTGGGGATTAAGATTTGCATAGTATTATAGTATTTTTTGGGTGGGGCAGCGCTGCTGAGCACTAGACTCAGCCTCAGACGCTGCAGACCCTATTGTACAGCTGTGCACAGCGTGACCTCGCTGACGTCATGCCACACACAGCCAGGCCCCAAAAAATACTATAGCACTATGCAAATCTTAATCCCGCGAATCCTGGATTTTTTAGCCTTAAATCCCGGGTTCCCACCGATCACGATCCCGGGTTTGGCCTCTCTAGTTTAAATGTCATGCGCAGAGTAGAACAGCACTGAAAAAGTTCTCCCCACCCATGGACACTGCGGTCCATGGGTGGGAAAGAAGGACAGTGTTCGAAAGCTGGAACATTTGGGAGGTATGCAAACAATATACATTATATTCTTCTGCAGTGCCCTAGCAAGCCACTATTGCGCCCTGTTTTGCCTCAGCTGTTGGGGGCTGGGGGAATTTGTTTGTTTTTTCTAGGCTAGATTAACTCCTCTCTTGCATGCACCAATGATGGACCAATAAATTGATTTGAGCAAATACCATTCTATGTACCACTGTTCTGGGAAGCATGGATGGGATTGGTAGCTGGAGGGTATGATGATCCTTGTAGTGACATATTTTAGCATCTTGGGTTGCCTCCGTATGAGTTAGCTCTTAATTTAGAAATACATGAATTAATGACCCAAAGTGATACTATTATCAAATAGCGTAGGACCATCAGAGCAGAGAGGCCTTGCCGTGGCTGGTGGATTACCATATAATTGCATATATATGTAACCGAGGTCTCTGCATTACTATTATTAAGTAAGATGTATGTCTCTTTTGCTGGTCCTTTATGTTGTGCTGGGGGAATTTGTTTTTACTATTCTAGATTAACCCCTGCCTTGCATGCACCAATAAATTGATTTGAGCAACTACCATTCTGTATATATTTGGGGGGTATAATACTGATCCTTGTAGGATTTGGTAGTGCCTTCAGGGGAGTTGGCTCTCAATTTAGAAATACATAAATGTATGACCCAAAGTACATGCTATTTTCATGTAGCATAGGACCACCAGAGCATATGTTTGCAAATGTATGTAACCTAGATCTCTGCATTACTATTATTATATAGGAATGTCTGTCTCTTTTGCTGGTCCATTATGGTGTGCTGGGGGAATTTGTTTTTTTTCTAATCTAGATTAACCCATCCCTTCCATGCACCTCCCTTATAATGCAAAAAAACTATAGTCTGGTGACCATGTTATAATGCAGAGAATCTACAGTCTAGTGACCACGATATAATGCAGGGAATATATAATATGGCAACCATGTTGTAATGCAGAGTATAATATGGTGATTGCATTATAATGCAGAGATTCTATATTCTGGTGACCATGTTATAAAGCAGGGAATATATAATCTGGTGACTGTGTTATAATGAAGAGAATATGAGGTCTGATGACCATGTTATGATGCAGAGAATATATAGTCTTGGTATCCTGTTATAATGAAGGGAATATATATCTGATGACTGCAATTTAATGCAGGCAATATGAAATAGGGTGACGACATTATAATGCAGAGAATTTATGGTCTGGTGACCATGTTATAATGCAGAAAATATATAATACTGTGTGGTTGCCGCATTCTAAAGCAGAGTATAATCTGAGAGAATCAATGTTCCAGTGACCACATTATAATGCCGAAAATATACAAACTGGTGGTCGCATTATAATGTTACCAGGTTGTGGCCGGAGTGGAGGACCAGCCCTGGGGTATACTATGGCCAAGCGGCTACTGGCCAACTGGAAGAGTGGACAAGTTCCATTAGTGGGATGTGATTTGCGTTGAATTGTGTTATCGTAAGCCCACCCACGCTTAACAATACCTGTCATCTTTCCACTAAGTGGATATGAATAAGTTAATTAGTATCTGCTTTTGCACAATGCTCAGTAAGGGACCTGATGATTTTCAGCAAAGGAACCTGATTCTACGCATAAATGAGTACTTGAAAAAAGCAGAATAAATATTCAAGTGTGCAATTCTCAGCAGAGGGAATAAAAGTATGCCCAGCTTTGTCAGACAGACATGCTGCTGCTTGCCATTTGCATTAACATTGGTGGCAAGTGAGCGGTGTGTGTCTGTGCTAAGATATGAAGAAAGATAATGCAACACAGCATGTACAAATGAGGTTAATCAAGTGGATGTTGTTACCTCCAGAAAATATGTTATAATGCAGAGAATCTATAGGCTAGTGATATTATGATAAAGCGAATCTATAGTCTGGTGACCAGTGGCAGTTCTGAAGCTGGGGCTGCCTCAAAACCCCAACATCACTGCCACATGCAACACACAGGACAGCAGCAATAGGTCACCTGCCTCCCATGCAACACAGCCACATGCAACACACAGGACAGCAGCAATAGATCACCCGCCTCCCAGACTCCAGTGGCAACTGGCTTCTATTGGCTAACCAACTATCATAGAGTCTATAGGCTGGTGACTATGTTATAATAAAGATACTCTATTGGCTAGTGACCATGTTATAATGCAGAGAGTCTATAGACTGGTGAACATGTTATATTAAAGATAATCTATTGGCTGGTGACCAAGTTATAATGCAGAGAGTCTATAGGCTGGTTACCAAGTTATATTAAAGATAATCTATTGGCTGGTGACCATGTTATAATGCAGAGAGTCTATAGGCTGGTGACCATGTTACAGTATATTAAAGATAACACAGGTCTGCGATATTTAAGGTATTGAAAGCTTTTTTAATAATACTTTGATATTCTTAATTATACTCCTGTGTACATCAAGAAATACTATATTAAAAATAATTACCACATCACATTTACCTATAAGGGGGTTACATACATTTTTAAGAAAACACAAATACGAAGAAGTGTAGATGATGTCACTGTGTTTTTGTCTTTATTACATAATAAAATAACAATAAAATCAAACAATAATAGAAACAAAACCATAATAATTGAAAACATCGTTAATATCTTTTTTTTTTTTTTCTTCAAACTTAGTTTTGTCGCTTTTCGCTTATAAGCTTTTTCTGTGTCGTCTCTGTGTATCATCCAGCAGTAGTCAGCCTTCATGCTGATGTCCCAACGACCCTGGTATCTTCTTTCTACATCTTAAACGTCTAGATGGAACAGTTCACCCTGTTCTTCACTGTAGTGTAGTGTGTGTGTGTGTGTGTGTGTGTGTGTGTAGTGTGTACTGTGTGTGTGTGTATGTGATGGTAGGCAGAGGTTAAAATGAGCCGGCACAGGGCAAAACTGTGTTGCATCTGTTGTATTTGGTTCCACCTTCGCCAGGTCACCTTGGAGTTGTAGTTGTGGATGTGCAATGTTCCATTAGACAGTATGGGGCTTAGGCCCTTTGTAAATTTCAGCTCCAGGCCCATGTGGATCTTAATCTGGCACTGGGCGGGGGGAAGTTTTATGATGAGAACTAATTGCAACATTCTGTACTACCGACTGAATTCATTTAAGACAATATTTTATAATAAATGTAGGCAGAAAACATTTATTACTTTAAAGAATATGAAAAAAATTACTTATTCATAAATACACGTTTTGCAGAAAAACATGATGTGATATGCAAAATCGGGAGTCATTTTCGTGTTCAGAAGCCAAAAATCTATAAGTATCAAATAATTTTTTTAAAAAAGCTTTTTTATTGCAGACCTGTGTAATCTATTGGCTGATGACTATGTTATAATGCAGAGAGTCTATAGGCTGGTGACCAGGGCCAGACTGGCCATCGGGCACTTCTGGCATATGCCAGAAGGGCCGATGGCCTAAGGACCGGCTCGAGGAGGAGTGAAGCAAAAGACCCCCGCCCTCCACCCAACGGCTCCGAAATCATTAAGATTTCACAGAGCCGGAAGGGGTGGAGGCATGTATGGGGCGTCGGCGGCTGTGCTGGGCTGAAAAGAGACAGGGGCGTTCCGTGAGGCCAGCCCCATGACTCGCGGCACGCCCCCCCTCTACACGGAAGTGCCGGGCGGACTGCCAGGGCTGATATACAGCCCCAGTCCGTCCCTGCTGGTGACCATGTTATAATGCCGATAATTTGAGGGAATAGTTACATCCAACCAATCACAGCAATTATGACCTCAGCCACCAACTCATAAAACATTTTGCCAGTGGTTTCCCCTTTATATGTGTGCCCTGTACATATTTGTCATGTCCATATAAAGTATAACAGCATTGTAGTTATTTATACAGTTGTATAAAGATTACATAATTACTGAACATTTGTACAGTTGTCAGTACACAGCTACAGCTACAGCCGGCACTGTCCTCCACACCCTCCTCCAAGTGATTCCCTGACAGCTACAGCCAGCAGTGTCCTCCACACCCTCCTCCAAGTGATTCCCTGACAGCTCCAGCTACAGCCGGCAGTGTCATCGACATCCTCCTCCAAGTGATTTTATGACAGCTCCAGCTACAGCCGGCAGTGTCATCCACATCCTCCTCCAAGTGATTTTATGACAGCTCCGTCTCCAGCCGGCAGTGTCCTCCACACCCTCCTCCAAGTGATTCTCGGACAGCTCCAACTACAGCCGGCAGTATCCTCCACATCCTCCTCCAAGTGATTCTCTGACAGATCCAGCCGGCAGTGTCCTCCACACCCTCCTCCACCAAGTGATTCTCTGAGAGCTACAGCCGGCAGTGTCCTCCACATCCTCCTCCAAGTGATTATGCTAAAGCTCCAACTTTAGCCAGCAGTAACGTCCACATCCTCCTCCTAAGTGATTCTCTGACAGCTCTAGCTACAGCTGGCAGTGTCCTCCACATCCTCCTCCAAGTGATTTTTTGACAACTCCAACTACAGCCAGCAGTGTCCTCCACACCCTCCTCCAAGTGATTCCCTGACAGCTCCAGCTACAGCCGGCAGTATCCTCCAAGTGATTCTGTGACAGCTACAGCCGGCAGTATCCTCCACATCCTTCTCCAAGTGATTCTCTGACAGCTCCAGCTACAGCCGACAGTGTCCTCCACACCTTCCTCCAAGTGATTCTGTGACAGTTCCAGTTACAGCCGGCAGTGTCCTCCACATCATCCTCCAAGTGATTTTGTGACAGCTCCAACTACAGCCAGCAGTGTCCTCCACACCAAGTGATTTTGTGACAGCTCCAGCTGCAGCCAGCAGTGTCCTCCACACTAAGTGATTTTGTGACAGCTCCAGCTACAGCCAACAGTGTCCTCCAATATGAGATAAACCTGCGCTGTGACATCACAGACACCACTAGAAACCATTGTATTATGGTTGTTTTCAACATGAACAAACATATTTTCTCTCTCACACACTGAAGTCATTAACCCTTTGTTCTCTGAACTCTTCCCCTCAATTGCTTTGGAGTCCTCTATAGCTACCGAACGCCAATAGACACTATACACCCTTTGTATACATGACGGAATATGAAGTGTCTGTAGGGAGCCCCATCTAAGCTGCTGTAAGGGTTCAGTATATTTTGTCAATGTTTACTATGGGCTTTATTCACTACGGAACACAACTGCGAATGCAATAGCGATTACGCACGCAGTCTCACTGCTATAGTATGCTAATTCATTGCAGCCGCTGCACTACATAAGGACACCAACCTTACCTTACACACTTCCGTAATGTTTATCAAGACTGCAAAACCATCGGTGCAATCGAGTACCATTGCATCCTCACTCACACTTGCACAAGCCCTGACCTTACTCAGAAATTGCTAACTTCCACGCACGCTATCAGGCCTCAGGCTGCGTAGGGCATCGCAATGGATAATTTATGCATGACCCTGCAATAGCGTTCAAACGCACTGGCACGCCTACGTTCGGCTGACCACCCACCATCACCACCCACAAACGGCACTTCCTGTCAATCACTCTGCGATGGGTCTGCGTAGTCCTGATCGCAGTGGCTAGCTCAAGCACTGCGATGCATATGCATGCACAGCACGCAACAATCAGCCGATTGTGTGCGTATTAGCAACTGCATTCCTTGCTGTATCAGGCCCTATGTTAACATAATGTCGCCACTAATGAAATGTCAGCAATGTCTGTTAAACCCTAAACCTAGTGCTACTGTCAACATTTCATAAGTCAACATTCTTTTCATGCCCACCTTTTCCAGATGCCGACATTTATGATGCCGAAATTTTAATCATGTTGACATCTTAACTGTAGACATAATATATGTTGACATTATGAACATTTACTTAGTGACAGTATAACTGCAGTAAATCTAAATAATATAGGCCTGATTTAGAGTCGCACGCAAGTGTGCTCTCTGCGGACGGATCTTGCATACACCTGGGTCTGCGGACAGAACTCTCAGCAGTTGTGGACATCTCAGCCACTTCCCCACTTGCAGCTGTGGGTATACCTGGGTGGCAATGGGGTATTCTTACATAGGATAAGCAGGAGCACCAAAAAGGGAGGGAATGGGCACTCTTTATCTGGTCCTGGTGGGGGCCTGCCTAGTGCAGAACCCCCCGCATCCCTGCCCCTGATGCAATACTTTGGGAAGGGAAAGAGAGGACTGACTGCTGCAGCATCCTCTCTCTCTAGCCCAGCACACACTCAGGCCTGTCAACAGTCAGTCCTCTCTCTCCTTGCGTGATGTGCTCGGGGGACCGATCGCACTCGCCCTCCCCCCAGACATAGGTGCCCCCCCTTCCCACACCAGACAGGTGTGCAGACGCTTAGAGTCCACAAATGTATTATATTTTTTCGTAAGAATGGGGTCTAGCCACATCTCCCCGAGTTGTCCATACTCCCATTAGCCTGGCAGAGCTGTCGGCAGCCCTGAGTATGAGTGTTCTGTGTCGGCAGCCCTGAGTATGAGTGTGCTGTCCGGGCGGCCCTGAGTATAAATGTGCTGTCCCTGCGGCCCTGAGTATAAGTATGCTGTTCCAGCGGCCCTGAGTATAATTGTGCTGTTTCGGCAGCCCTGAGTATAATTGTGCTGTTTCGGCAGCCCTGAGTATAAGTGTGCTGTTTCGGCAGCCCTGAGTATAATTGTGCTGTTTCGGCAGCCCTGAGTATAAGTGTGCTGTTTTGGCAGCCCTGAGTATAAGTGTGCTGTCCCGGCGGCCCTGAGTATAAATGTGCTGTCCCGGCGGCCCTGAGTATAAGTGTGCTGTCCCTGCGGCCCTGAGTATAAGTATGCTGTCCCTGCGGCCCTGAGTATAATTGTGCTGTTTCGGCAGCCCTGAGTATAAGTGTGCTGTTCCGGCAGCCATGAGTATGTGTGCTGTTCCGGCGGCCCTGAGTATAAGTGTGCTGTGTCAGCGGCCCTGAGTATAAGTATGCTGTGTCGGCAGCCCTGAGTATAAGTGTGCTGTTCCGGCAGCCCTGAGTATAAGTGTGCTGTTCCGGCAGCCCTGAGTATGTGTGCTGTCCCGGCGGCCCTGAGTATAAATGTGCTGTCCCGGCGGCCCTGAGTATAAATGTGCTGTCCCGGCGGCCCTGAGTATAAGTGTGCTGTCCCTGCGGCCCTGAGTATAAGTATGCTGTCCCTGCGGCCCTGAGTATAATTGTGCTGTTTCGGCAGCCCTGAGTATAAGTGTGCTGTTCCGGCAGCCATGAGTATGTGTGCTGTTCCGGCGGCCCTGAGTATAAGTGTGCTGTGTCAGCGGCCCTGAGTATAAGTATGCTGTGTCGGCAGCCCTGAGTATAAGTGTGCTGTTCCGGAAGCCCTGAGTATAAGTGTCCTGTCCGGCGGCCCTGAGTATAAGTGTGCTGTCCTGTGGCCCTGAGTATAAGTATGCTGTGGAGACGGAATTGTGGGCTATTCAGAAGGGAACATCTGCAGAGATCCGGCTGATTTCAAACTAATCTACTGCACCACGGGCTGGCGCAATGGATTTTGGACGCTTTCAAAAGCAGATGTCTAGGGACGGTGCAGCCGCAAAGATGGTGACAGCTCTTAATACAGGCGGAGATCTGCATCAATTTGCAGTACTCTTAGTTAGTCCCTATTTCTGGTCCCATAATTGTAATGCTGAAAGCTTAGGCATGAAATTAAGAGGAGAGTGGTACTGATAGATATATTACTAAATACATTATGTTGACTCTTCGTCTTTTGAACACTAGTAATTATAATGGCATCGGTATGCATCGGTAAGCATATGAGCCACATGTCCTTTTAACCCTTCTATCCACCCAACACCTTCCATATATAGCAATGTAAAGCTCATGCCACCATTCTGGAAGCCGTTCCTATCACCGTCGCTCCCCATGTCAGGCTTCATCATGCCACACTCGCCTACAACATAGAACATATTTTCACCTTGACCCAACCATCCTGCCATTGTAACCTCTCTCCTAGGAGCTGCCATTGTCCCCAGACTGTAATATCGGACACGTTTCTCAAAGTGCATCACGACTTGACCTGAACATTCCAACATCCGACCCCTGTTATTTCCGCACCCGCTGTCATGCCAAGCATTTTCCCCAAGATACTGCATACATCATGGGTACTCCCACACCATCAATCCTTCCATCCCGTCTGTCCTCTGTGTTATGCAGATTCTCTTATGTTCAGGGCCATTTTCAGAGTTGTGCACACAGTGCTGTAACACGGTGTCAATGTGCCCTCATCCTGATTGCGCCCCTCCTGGATTTGCATGGGCTGAGGAGCTCACAGCGCCCCCCAGCAACTATGTTTTTTTCTTTTTTTTCCATAAGGGGGCATGGCCACACCTCCGGTGATTAGACCACACCCCCTTCACCCGGGCCCAGTCCGGCTCTTGGTGACCCTCTGTGTGAGAAGTATTTCAGTGTGTGAGTAATGTATTCGGTGAGTGGTATGTGTAGTGGTGGATGTAGTGTAGTGCAGGCAGTGATACTTACCCCGTGACCTGATACAGATGAGCCTACACTGGCAAGTCTGTGCTCTCTGTTCCTTGACACATGTTCCATTTACCAACAAAGACATTCTAGACATCCCACAACCACCGAACAATTGTAGCAGGTGCTGTCACCTTAATGGAACACATCGCAGGGCCAAACTCCAATAGGAACCCCTATGCCTAGATGTGATTTTAGTTACATTCAGGCGAACCTTAATTTCTTATAATTATCAGGTCTAAAACCTGCTAACAAATATACCCCTAAATAAGAGGTAACCTAAGGTATTGCACAATAAACTAACAGAGCTGAAACTAAGAAGTGCAACTTGTACCACTGCCGATGGTCACTTTAATCGCCACTACCAAATATGCATGTGTGGGGCACCGGTGTGGTCTCTCACCTAGGGCAGTAAAATGTTTAGTTACAGATTTTTAACTGTAATCTGCTCTATCCCAGTTGTACTGTATAATACTAAAAAAAATTTTTATTTATACTATATTATTTATATAAACTTACAAACTCTACATACATGAACCCACACCCCATAACCTCTTACTAGTTTCATGGTGGTGATGTCTTTTCACCAGTTTGACTAAAGCTGGGCGCACACCGGCACATATATATCGCCCGTTCAATCAAACGGACGATATATAGTATCTACAGGGCATCGGCAGGTCTGTGAACAACATATCGAGTCGGCCCTGCAGCACAGCCGATGCCCGATATATCCGCACATATATCGGCACTTCTGGCTGCGTGTGGCTGTGGTCCACTGACCGCCGGTACACTTGATGCAGGCACCGCCGGTGACTGACATCTCAACTGGGCGGTCACATTTAAGTGCCCACCCAAGTGTGATGTCAGGCACGACACATCGGGTGGATGATTGATAAGTGTATATGTACTTACCAATCGTTAGATAAGTCGGCAGATCGGCCGGAAGGTATGTACCCAGCATAAGCATAAGTTAAACCAGTGTTTTAGACTGAGTGTTTATCTTCATTTTTGTATACAGTATTGTCAGTGGTACACAGGTGCCAGTGCATCTTACACAGTGCTGTGTCTGCGTATCTGAGACTGCATAATATTATTCCTTATCCTTTGTTGAATGGCTACACTGAGGGCCGGCCTGCCCATCTGGCACTACTGGCAAATGCCAGAAGGGCCGATGGCCAGATGGGCCTGTCCGGCTGCAAACCCCGGCTGAGCAGCTCCACCTCCCACGCTCTGCTCGGCCAGGACACTGAAAGACGGGGGCCTGCAGGGGGCCACACCCCATGACTCATGGCACCGCCCATTAAGAGTGGCCACACCCCTTTTGCAGTGAGGCTACGCCCATTTTCCGGATGCACGCATTAGGGGGACTGCCAGAGCTTTTGAGCAGCACCAGTCCATCCCTGGCTACACTCAAGTGGATGACCACACCCACTCAGTGGCTGGCCACACACCCTCAGTGGGCCCCTGCTACTGCATTTCCCTGGGGCCCTTCATGAACCAGTCCGACACAGTCAGTGCACCCCTAACAGTGCGTGTTTTCCAGATCTCCTACTTGGTGCACAAGTGTATTTATTATTGGCTCACACATTTTGAAAGATCAACAGGTGCTAATTATTGCAATTGTGACACTGATGGGATCTTAAAAACATGCAGCTTTATTATTATATGCTAATTCTATTGTGGGCATTATAGTGTGGGGTGGGGAAGGGGGGTTTCCAGGCAACAGGAACCCCCCCTGCTGTTGCCTATAGGCTGTAGCAAGTCAGTGTTGATAGTTCGATTCCAAAGTGTTAGTAGTGTGAGTTTGATTCCAAGAAATTTAGATGTATGCTATATTATTATTATTATTATTATTATCGTTTATTTATATGGCGCCACAAGTGTTCCGCAGCGCTTTACAAAGTACATAAACAAATAATTTGACAACAGACTTACAGTAAAAAATATGACAAGGACATGGATAATATACATTGATACATAAGTGACCATAACACCTAGATATGCAACAGAGCGTAAGCAACCAAGTGTTAGGTGCCATGGTGGGGGGTAAGAAGTAGGTGAAAGTAAAGTAAGGAGAAGCACAAGAGGGTAGAGGCCCTGCTCGTAAGAGCTTACATTCTAAAGGGGAGGGGCAGACAAACAGGTGTGACACAGATGGGGTAAACGGAGGAAGGAGCATGTTGCAGCAAGTTAGGATGGGAGCTGGAAGGTTATGATGAAGTAGTGGGTCTTGAGGGCCCATTTGAAGGATTGTAAAGAGGAGGAGAGTCTGATAGGGAGAGAGAGAGAGTTCCAAAGGTCAGGAGCAGCACGGCCAAAATCTTGGAGGCGGGAGTGGGAGGAAGTAATCAGTTGGCATGAGAGGCGGCGTGCATTGGTTGAGCGAAGGGGGCGGCCAGGAGAGTGGAGGGAGATGAGGTCTGAGATGTAAATGGGAGAGGAATGGGTGAGGGCTTTGTAAGCAAGTGTGAGAACCTTGAATTGGGTTCTAAAAGGGAAGGGGAGCCAGTGGAGGGCTTGTAGGAGAGGGGAGGCAGATGTAGAGCATTTGGAGAGGAAGATGAGTCGAGCAGCAGCATTGAGGACAGATTAGAAGATACTAATAAAGCTACAAAACAGTATCACAGCAGGTGTATACTAATTAGAGCGCTCTTCCATTGTGAGGAAATCAATCACCAATTAAGAGAACTTGATTTTAAGGCCAGATGGACGGATGTTACATCACTCTTTGAAAAAGCTCCCGATCAGTTAGGAGCAAAACCGGTTAGAGGCTGACAGACTGGACCTGCTGATTGAAGTGTGACCGCATTTGGCAAATATTATTGGAGGTTATTGTGAGTACAGTGGCGCTAGTGCTGAAATATGCAGCAATACCCCAAGCAGGAGCAGAGACTTCAGCTCACAGGAGCGGACAGCTATGCCTTTCCTCTCAGCTCATTCTCCGGCCGAGAGACTATTCCTATTGGTATGGGCCGTGTAGAGGATACTTTGTGCCGCGTCACACACATCATTTGGATGAGTATTTACAGAGTGTTAAATGATACAAGGATCAGAGGGCCTGATTCAGAGCCGGACGCTATTTGCGCTCGCTTGTTCAGAAAAAGGGGCTGGCTATTTAAATTGAGCGCTCGCTCTTTGTGGTCTGTTGACGCCTCTATGTCTGAGCGAGCGAACGAAACATGCGCTCGCTATTTTGTAAACACGCCCCCTGGCCGCTCACATCATACGTCATCTCCGCTATTTATTTGATTAATCGAGTACATCGAAAGGCGTATGAACTGCTCGCTATTCTTGTGGTAGCATTTTCCTACCGCAATCATGCGAGCAGTTCAGGCTAAAAGACAACCAAGTGACGTGGTAGATGATGCTGCTTTGTTAATTATGCACTCCCATTAAACGCCCGTTTTGACCATTTGGCACGCCTGCGTTCGGATCTCCACTCCCCGTTTTCAAGCACCTTCCCCTGTTACCACCCACAAACGCCTCATTCTGTCACTCAAATTAGCAGGCCCTCGCTATTTTGCGAACACACGATTTCCGACCGCACTGACTGGTTGGCGCATGCGCATTACAACCCATACACATGCGCAGATGTGCGAACATCGCTCGGAGAGAACGAGCGGCCGCTTACGAGCGGCTCTGAATCAGGCCCAGAATGTGATATCTGACCTATGAGTGGTCTCTCTCTCTCTCTCTATATATATATATATATATATTATATATATATCTTTTATCATTTTGGACACTTCTTCTTATTACTGGATCCAGGATTTCATACAAGTGTTTTTTTATAATTGCTCTTCTTGAAGCGAATAGACCACAGAGATGGGAAAATCCACATTCATCAGCATGCAATGCAGCTGTATCTGCTGCCGATTTACATGCAATTCTGAATCTAACATTGCCTCAAAGTAATTAATACATTTTAATACAGAGGATCTAAGGGGTATATTTACTAAAGTGCTGGTTTTTAGAAGTGGAGATGTTGCTATGGACAATATCTCCACTTCTAAAAGTGTCCCGCGGTGTGGGGGGGAAGTTGGGGAGAGCAAACACAGCAAAGCATCTACTGCATAGCAGAGCAGCGAGTGAGTAGATGCCGTTTGCAGGCTGAGTCTCTAGGGGCAGCGGTCCTGGAAGAAACACATCCACGGCCTAATGTAATGTGGAGGGAGACTCAGCTCATGCTATGAGCAGACATGCACAGTTCAGCCTCCAAGGTATCTCACCAATCACAAGTTAAATGTCCAGCAGCCGGTATTAATGTCCAAAACAGATCTTAATGCATTTCTCCGTTATGTATATCCAACGGTTTCATCAGAAGGTGTCATGCATTAAGATCTGTATTGGACATTAATAACGGCTGCTGGACATTTAACTTGTGTTTGGTGAGATACCTTGGACAATCAACTGTGCATGTCTGCTCACAGCATGAGCTGAGTCTCCCTCCACAATACATTAGAACGTGGATGTGTTTCTTCCAGGACCGCTGCTACTTTGTATTCAGGAGGGGACAATTTGTCAACATCCGCAGCTTTTTTGTGATAAATATTGCTGGGCATCAACATTGGTGGTGAGATTAAGCCCTTGGAGAGTGAGCACGTGAACTATTTGACACGTTTGCCACAATATAATACTAATTGGAACATCTCACTATCTAAGTGTCAATTCTATGCCGGAAACTTGAGTCCAATCAGTGTAATTTATTGTCTATAGACATTGTTTATATCTCTTTTCTTGTTTTATTAGTGATTTTTTTTCATGTTATATTAAACAAAATTTGTTTTATTCTATATGTGCTCCCTTGTTCTGTATTTTACTAGTTTTGTATAGCTATATTAGTGTTCCCAGCACTTTAAGTGGGAGCTGCATTACAGCTGTTATTTAACTATATTTTAATTGTGTTCACTTTGCGCCTGATATATACATAGGTTACCTTGTATTTGTTTTTGAGTCTCTAGAGGCTGCCCAGCATCTCCGGGTGTGCTGAGCAGCCCCCAGAGTGACGAAACGAGGGTGCGCTGTGAAACCACATCCACTCACAGTAAGCTCCACCCCCTTGTCACTAGGCCTCGCAACCTTTTCAGGTCGCACGCGCCTATCCCACTTTTATATTCACTAATGTTGGGAGGTATGGGATCTAAACTCATATATTGCAGTTTAAGATATAGGGCTCTATTTATTATCATTATTTTTAGTAAAATAAAGTGAAAAGCGGGTGTTTTCACACCCTTTTCACACTATTTTTGTATCACCTACAGTTACTAAAGTGCAAATGGAGTAGAATTCGTAAAATTCTACTCCAACCCCTAAGTATCACTTATTTTTAGTAATCAGATCGCATTTCCCATAACTGTAATGGGAAATGTGATCTGCATGGTAGTTACTAAAAATAAATAGCGAAAAAAATACCAGGGGAGGCCCTGTGATAATAACGCCACCTGGAGGTGGCATTATCCAGGGTCTCCCCCGGTTACTGGACTCCTGCTCTGCTGTAACAGGCAGAACAAAGCCCGGAGCCGGTCCCAGTGATAAGCTGTGTGGTCTAAACAGACCGCAAGCTGATCTCTGCTAAAATAAACAAAAAGTAAAAAAAAAAATTTAGTTACTTGAGTCCATGGACCGGTGGTCGGGACTCCGGTGATGTTCTCCCTCTGGTAACTGGTGTCCCATGCTGAACTGCGGCCCGGTCATCAGGTGATCGGGTTCCAGTGCAGTATGTGATATCAGCTGACCGGAGGCATGGAAGACATCACAGGATCACCGATTTCTGCAGGTAAGTGCAATTAAGGGAGGGGGGATCGCGGGGGGGTCCGCGATTGCGGGAGGCGGGGCTTAGCGCCGGGGGGTAGCAGCGGCGGTCAGTCGGCGCATGTGCCGGGCACTAGTCACGGTATGTTTTTGCGAAAATACCGTGACTAGAGTGTGGAGGGGATTCGCAGGGACAGAGCTTTCTCGCAAGCTCTGTCCCTGCAAGGGATTTGTAGTAAATCGCTATGATATTGCCTGAATTTGAATTCAGTTGGTAATATCACACTACAATCTGCATTACAAATGCAGATTGTAGTAAATAGAGCCCTAAAACTCTTCAGTATTTTTAGATTAGTAGCCAGTGATTACACTGCATGCAAAAAAAATGCCCACCAATGTGGTTTTTGTTTGTTTTTGTTTTACGCAACTTATCTAGACTGCATGTCTACACACAAGGGGATCAATTATATGAAAAGTCGATTTTGGTTCTATTTAAAATCGACCAAAATAGACCCAACATCACCACAAAATCGACCACAGTGTTTCTATTCAAAATAGATCATTTACTAACAGTCAATTTTGGGTTCCATACTGATTTCGATGGTGCATTGGTATCTATTTGAAGTTTTAATTGTGTTTTATTCACCAAAATTGACCAAAGATCTACCTAAAATTGCACAAAAGCATTCCTATTTGCCAAAACATGTCACGTGTGCTCTATTACCAACAATTACCTTAATTTCAGTGCTAATTTGCATATCCACAATTTTTTTTCAATCATTTCCTTTACATGCCTGATTTATACAGTGCCCCACATGCTTCTCCCCAATGTTTTTTTTTCCCATCATATTGAGTTTTCAGACAATTATACATGTTTTAAAATCAAATAAAACTGTTTCTGATGGTTCTATTGAAAATGTTGATTTTGGGGGTGATTTTGAGTAGATTTTTGGTCGATTTTCAAATTGACTGTTAGTAAATAAGCTTCTTCTACTGATGGCTATGGGGAACTACCTATAGTCTATTTGTGCGTGAAGTTGAATTTCTGGGGATTTTGAGTTGGTTTTACCTTTAGTAAATACCTGATTGTCAAAATCACCACCAATTCACCTCAAAATCACCACAAAATAGAATGAAAGTGTAATCGATCCTTAGTAAATTTACTCCAAGGTAGTAGATGAGGGGTTGGGCACGACATGTTGACAGTTGTAATTTCGACATTCATCATGTCGGCATGAGAATGTTGATATGGTATCAATGTAGACATTAATACATTTTTAACATGTTAGAATGTTGACATATTATTCCTGGTGTCACAGCAGTGAGTTACCTGCTCTCGATGGCTGCAAGGGCTCCAGCTGTGTTTTCTGGGACCTGTTGGTCATGTGACCATCACTTCTGGATCAGACCTCTGATGCTGCAGCATTCTGGTGAGTATTTCTCTCCTATCCCTAATTCCTACCATATCCCTCCCTCTAGTGCCTAACCCTACCCCCCCTCCTTCTCAACAGCCTAACCCTAACCTTCCGCTAGTGCCTAACTCTACCCCCTCTCCTTCTCAATAGCCCAACCCTAATCTTCCGCTAGTGCCTAACTCTACCCCCCTCCTTCTCAGTAGCCTAACCCTAACCTTCATGCAGAGCTGACCAAAAATGTAGCCTTATTTAGGGGTAGGTGTACTAAGCCTTGAAGAGAGATAAAGTAGAGAGATATAGTATCAACCAATCAGTTCCTATATGTCACATTTTAAAACACAGCCTGTAAAGTGACAGGAGCTGATTGATTGGTCCTTTATCTCTCTCCAAGGCTTGGTCCATCTCCCCCTTAGATGCTATAAAGAGAGATTAGTAGAATATGTGCCTGGGTTACACCAGGAGAGAATAGCAATATATGTGCCTGGGTTACACCAGGAGAGAACAGTGGTATATGTGCCTGGGTTATACCAGAAGAGAACACTAGTATATGCACCTGGGTTACACCAAGAGAGAACAGTAGTATATGCGTCTGGGTTATACCAAGAGAGAACAATAGTATATGCACCTGGGTTACACCAGGAGAGAACAGTACTATATGCGCCTGGGTTACACAAGTAGTATATGTGCCTGGGTTACACCAGGAGAGAACAGTAGTATATGTGCCTGGGTAACACCAGGAGAGAGAAGTAGTATATGTGCCTGGGTTATACAAGGAGAGAACAGTAGTATATGTGCCTGAGTTACACCAGGAGAGTATAGTAGTATATGTGCCTGTGTTACACCAGGAGAGAACAGTATATGTGCCTGGGTTACCACCATATGAGAAGAGTATTATTAGTGTATTGTGCGGGGAGCTGGGTGGGATGGTAATGGTGTGTTTATTTGAGTCCTTATCTGTTTATTACATAATCTTAAAAATGTATGTTGCTTATTATTATTATCATTTATGACGCTACAAGTGCTCCGCAGCACCTTACAAAGTACATAAACAAATAGGTGACGTGACTTACAGAACAATACAATACAGGACAAGGACATGGATAACATACTGTACATAGCTACATTAGCAACCATAACAATCACATAAGCAGGTGAGCATAAGCAACCAAGTGTTAGGTACCCTAGTGGTGAGTAAAAAGAAGATGAAAGTAAAGTAGGTAGAAGCACCACAAGGGTAGATGGCCCTGCTCGTAAGAACTTACATTCTAAAAGGGAGGGGCAGATAAACAGGTGTGAAATAGATAGGGTAGACAGGGAGGAAGGAGCATGTAGCAGCGAGTTAGGATGACATCTGGAAGGCTTTGATGAAGTAGTGGTCTTGAGAGCCCGTTTGAAAGACTGTAGAGAGGTGGAGAGTTTGATGGGGAGAGGGAGAGAGTTCCAAAGGTGGGGAGCAGTGTGGGCAAAATCTTGGAAGTGGCAGTGGGAGAAAGTAATCAGCTGGCATGAAAGGCGGTGTGCATTAATTGAACGAAGATGTCGGCAGGAGAGTGAAGGGAAATGAGATCAGAGATGTAAAAGGGAGAAGATTTGGTGAGGGCTTTGTAAGTGAGCGTGAGAACCTTAAATTGGGTTCTAAAAGGGAAGGGGAGCCAGTGGAAGGCTTGTAGGAGAGGGGAGGCAGATGAGCCGAGCAGCAGCATTAAGCACAAACTGTAGAGGAGAGAGATGGGACTTGGGGAAGCCAGATAGGAGGAAGTTACAGTAGTCCAATCTGGAGATGACCAGTGAGTGTATGAGGGTTTTAGTAGCATCCTGGGTGAGATAGTGTCTGATCTTGGAAATATTTTTGAGATGGAAACGACAGGACTGCGAGAGGTTCTGGATATGTGGTTTGAAGGACAGGGATGAGTCCAGGATAACTCCAAGACAGCGTAATTTATTGCAATATATATTTTGTTATTCTTGTTCCAAAATCTAACCTTTGGATACCGGTACTCTAGAAACCCTTCAATGAGCAGCTCTGTGTTCTGCATGTACAGTCAGTGCATAAAATGAAGAGTGGTTCCTGAGTCCTCTCAACAATGTCACATGGGGACAGATGCTCTGCACTGTATACAATGTGTATGCATAACACAGAGCCAGAACCATTCAAGAGGAACCGGCCACAGAAGGTGAGTACTTAGGGGCACAGGTGGGGGGACTTTGGGGCATACTGGGGGGTGCCATGTGGCATGTAGGTTGCACTGTGGGGCATATTGGGGGTGGGCACCGTGTGGAATTTAAGGAGTGTACTGTGGGGCAAGGCAAGGGGCATAGTGGCAGGGTGTCAATTCTTTTGTAGAAGGCCCCCACAATTTACAGTAGTTGCTGCAGGGCTCCCACAAATCTTAATTTGGCCCTGGTTCTTGCATACCATGGCTGCCAAGTAATACTGTCATTTGTAGTTCTCCAGGTTTCAGAATTCCCTGGCAGACATAGGTATGATGGTGCTACTGGTACTATATAAGAAACACTAATTTAGACAGGTACATTATATTATTGCAGTACAAACTTATAGTGAGCGGTGTGACACATTAAGATTATTATGTGCCAGGGGCCAAGTTAATTCTTACTAGATCTGTAGCAGGATTCTAGCCTCCCTATGTCATTTAGGGGTCTAATTACTAAGCAGTGTTAATAGACAGAGTGAAAAGTGATAAGGTGCCAGCCAATCAGCTCCCAACTGTAATTTTTCAAACACCACTGTGAGATGGCAGTTAGGAGCTGATTGGCTGGCACCTTATCACTTTTCACTGATTTGTATAATTTATTAACAGTGTAGGTGCAAAACTACAGTATCTGCTCTAAGGAAAACATTTCTGCCACTTGATTTGGTAAATAAATTGTTAGGTGATATCAAATGACTTCCTTAGCAAGCATACCTGAACATGTGCTACTATCATTATTTATATAGAAATCTGTATTATATTAACAGTTTCCATCATTATGTTAAAGTAGCCTGTATATCTCCTGTCCCAATGATGAGATGTCATCTAGATATACAAGATAGATATGGATATATTTTTTACAAATCATTAATAAAATAAATTAAACCATGCGTTGATTGTACTAAACTAAAATGTAGTAAATGGATGTGAAACATATTATAAGCTTTGTTAGCAATTTTAATACACCATAAACCTATTGGGCCTAATCCCAGCTAGCTGGCCACCTGCAGCAGGTCATAGGTGTCAACTCATTATGACATCACAGACACTAGGGGGGGGGTTATAAATTGCTGCTGCTGCGTGGTGGGACTCTGATAACAGGAAGGGAAGGCGTGGTTATCTGGAGAGGAGGAGTCAGAGCGAATCGTTAGCAATTATGCTTATAAAGATTATTTTTTTGGTGATGTTGATCACCGCAGAGATTGAAAGCCGTCCTATCTACAGAGCAGAAGGTAATGGAGAATTATTTGTATGATTTTCTAGTAGTAAGGATTGCTAAACTAATTCATATAGGATAACTATTTATCATAGGAGAGCCCTATTTATCAAAGCGTTTAACCACCCACGCTGCATGTTATGGTGATACAAGTACCGCTGTAATTCCTGTTCTGAGTACACCATCCTATTATGTCATTGCCAGAGCAAAATAATCAACAATACTTTATTCCTGTTATTTTTTTGTAATGTATTAGTATTGAAATTATGTTTAATTATTAAAATAGAGAAAAATATGGATACAACATGTAGCAGTTGCTTATGATATATATAATGTTATATATAATATTTGTTATGTGGGTGTGTTGCTGCAATTTTTTAAACTTTAATTTACTTATGTTTTTTATTAACAATATCCAAATATAATAATAATCAGTTGTGTCTTACCAATATTTGCCGAGGGGGTCTGTACATATGCGCATGCGCGGGATCACAATCCTGCATATGTGCACAACTCAACAAGTTTAATTGAAGGGACTGCATTGGCTGCAGTCCCTAGAAGCCAGGTAGGGCTGGTGTAATAGAAGGGGACGGCCTGTACTGCATGTGATCAGCAGGGAGCGCTTCCATTGTGATGTCACTGCATTGGCTGCAGTCCCTAGAAGCCAGGTAGGGCTGGTGTAATAGCAGGGGACGGCCTGTACAGCATGTGATCAGCAGGGAGCGCTTCCATTGTGATGTCACTGCAGTGGTGGATTATACCGAGTAGGCTGCTACTCTAAGGCCTATAGGTAAAATCCACCACTGATGATAATAATAATAATAACAATAATAATAATTTTATTTATTTAGCGCTTTTTGCAGAGGGACAAATCATGACCACGATACACAGGTTTAGATTTGCAGGAAATACAGAAACCAATGAACAGATATGGGCATTTAGTTCCACTGCAGCTGCACAAGGCGGCTAACGTATATACAAAACCACTGAGACTGGCCCCAATAAGCAGTATGTTATTTCACTGCCCTGGGCCAGTATGCCTGAGGCGGCTGAGTAATGTCAGTCCGGCCCTGGTTATCACCATAATAGCCAATACTGTAATAAGCCACCTACACAGCAATCTCCATGTTATCATATGCTGAATATATACAATATATTGTCTGGGCAGGGGCGCATCTATAATGGGTGCAGGGTGTGTGGTGCTCACTGCACACCCCACACCCATATTTTTAATACTTACCTCTCCAAAGTCTCGGGTCAGATGTAGCAGCGCTGCATAAACGTCTGTAATATGTCCGCCTCAGCCATTTTCCCTGGTGTTTTGGGCATGCGCAGTAGGGGAATCTTAATTTTGGGGGGCTGGCAGCAAGTTTTATTAGCATGCCCCATAGTGGGACATATTTTCTTAATAAAGACACGTGCCCAGATAGATATAGATATATATATATATATATATATATATATATATATAATATATTATGTTTGTATTTATGTTTATTTTAAAGGATCGGCAGAGGCTACCAGGGAACATTGGAGAGAAAAGAGGAGCTTTAATTGGGATTCAAGTACAGTAATTTTTTTATTTTATCCCCTGCCCCAATTCACTTGATATAAAAGTCTAAATTAATGGTATATACCTGGTTGGCTGGAAATTACGTTATTAGCCCCCTAAAGTGCACATAGGGGGTCATTCAGACCTGCTCGCGAGCAAATGAAGCTCGCAAGCGGGTCGATGTTTGCCGAATGCGCGTATGCACGACGGAGGGAGCTCCGTCGTGCGCATGCGCGAGACCCGGCGAGCGACGAGAAATATTTCTCGTCGCTCGGGGTCTCGCACCAAAGGGGGCATGCTGTCGATGGTGACTGACAGCACGCCCCCTTTGGTGGGTGGGCATTCCGGGGGTGTGGCGGCCAGAAGGAGGCGTTCCATTTTCAGGTAGGAGGGCACTGATTCAGAGCGAGCGTTCTGCTCAGAGCGTTCAGCTCTGAATCAGGCCCATAGTTCCCATATGGATGGTAGTGTGTGTAAGAGATGCCACCTCAGGCAAACAGAACCTCTCTGCAGGCGGCACCCATAGGCCTGTACATGTCACTGTCTCTTACACGGTGCTGTGACAGGATTATTATTCAGTTTCTGAATTAGACAAGATTCCTCCATTCTTAGCCTGGTCATAAATAACCAAATGTGATAGGCCGACAGCAGTTATTATGTGCACTGTGTCCATCTTCACAATAGGTTCATTATCGGGCACCTCAGCTATTTGCAGGCGCCACATGCTACGGTACCAGCACAACTGCCAGATATCAGCTGCAGTATCACAGCATGTGTAGGCACCTCACACAAATCCCAGTCTCCCTACGTGCTTTTCTCATCTTTCTTTCTTTCCTGAACAGTTGTACACGGACGGGGCTTCGTGGCTAAGGTGGTATTGGCTGGCACAGGCCTCTTTTGCATTGCAATACTGGCGGGAGCATGTATTTTCTGCCGTGCCTGGTAAGTTACTAACATTCTCTACACATTATATTACACTTTATTGGTGCTCTAACCTCAGATATCTACTGTTCT
Source organism: Taudactylus pleione (assembly GCA_031769625.1). NCBI lineage: Eukaryota > Metazoa > Chordata > Amphibia > Anura > Myobatrachidae > Taudactylus > Taudactylus pleione. Next base: position 8,398,960 of record JAUIMM010000009.1, on the reverse strand, counting down.
TGAAGTGCACTTGCTGCATACACAAGATGGAGGAAACCATTTTGCAGATATAACCAATATTCATAAGGATGCAGCCTAATAATTCAACAGGAACCATTGCCTTGTGAATATTGGTCATGAGGTGCCGCATTGATATCATTGGTACCCAATGAATTGATCGGCTGCATTCCCGTGAATTTTGGTTTAACCCACAAAATGGCTGCCTCCAATGTCAGTAGGTGACTGATGCACCAGGGCAGAAAGCAACACCACAGGCAGGAAAGAAGAATGGCATGGGTTGTGACAGGTGCTAGAATGACAACTAGATATCCATACCTCGGTCAATTTGATTTAACCATCTGTGCTCAACCATGGATATCTCTAAAACCTTAACTGTTAGGGTGCCTCAAGGACCATGTTTGGGAACCTCTGCCTTAAGTGAAGGTGATATTATGGGAGTTACAGAACTTTAGAAGGACAGTGAATAAGGTAGAACTTGAGCAGGTCACAAAGATGCTGGGAATAAGATTATGACTCAGTGATGGGTAAACTGGGGGAACCAGTCTCTGGGCCGTGCTGTGTGCGCTGTAATCATCTGACAGCGCCTCATTATTTTTACCATTCAGCTTCAAATCCATAAGAGAGTTTTTGAGCAATCGGTCTGAAGAGCTGACTGATCAGCTGACTGAGCACCTGGCTAAACACCTGAGCGGACGTCAAACCCCGGAGGAAGATATAGAGGCATTCCTGAGTCGCCAGATATCTAAACCAGGTAATAATAATTATGTCTTTCTTATAGAAAGTGGGCACTACCAGGTATTCTTATACTAAGGGGGGCATCACTTGCAGTGCACACGTGTTTCACTACAATAGTCCATAATAATACTGTAAAATTATCTTTATTTAAATAACTAATTTCTCCAAATAGGACAAAAAGCGAAGTGCGGTTTCGCAGAGGGTAAGACAGCCATCTTGGGCACCCTCAATTGCTGTTCTATTAAACCATTCACATTAGCGCCTGCACCATTGGGGCTTACAGTCTAATATTTTATCACCCACACAAGGGTCCATTTTTGTAAAAAAAAACATTTATTCTATCAGTATGTTTATGTCAGTGCATGCTGATAACTGTAGTGCCATACCGTGCTTACAATATTAGCATTGGGCTGACCATCTGTTGGTGTGGAGGTGCGTGTGTCTGTCTGAGCATTCCCCTACAGGACAGGGTCTGATGCAGAGTAAGGGAGGGAGGATTTGCTTTTCTATTCTTTATTACTGTGTCTAGAATTTACAGATCTGCCAGGCAAGATAGCTCATACAGCATGCAGTACCCCCTAGCACCACCAGGGCGAGTATTACATTTACATGTGCCCACCCTACTGTACCGAGGTTATGCCTGATCATACCCCCCCCACTCCAGGCCCAATAGGCCACAAGTGTCATTTACATCCCAATCTAATACAGTGACATATTTCTGCACATGCGCATTGCAGGACAGCATACTCATACACGCTGCACATGGACTTGTGTCAACTTTAAGTAGAACCCACAGTGTCACCAAATCAGTAACACTGAGAAAACATTTAGCTATTTTATATGAATAGATATTAGAGCAGTGCCTTATATTACACTGGAGGAAAACAGACCTGTTTGACCAGCGCTTCTATATCTAAGTCTGGAATATCCCAGGTTTTGCTGTTCCGCGCTTACATTATCTCACCATTTCTTTCATGGTCCATAGCACATGAACATCACCAAGCCGGCACCGAGGAATGGACGCAGATGAGCAGGAGCCAGAGGAAGGAGTGGAAGCTAAAGATACCCAAGATGCCCAAGATCGCAAAGAATCACTTCAAAAAACTCAACGTGAAAAAAATTGTGCCCAAAATGACCAAGAAAACGCTGAAACTAAAAAAGCCAAAATTCCTTAAAAAAATGAGGAAGTAAAAAAAACAACGGCCACTGGGATGGGGTAATTTGTAATAATTCTGCAAATTGGGCATCATTTATTATTTATCCATTTTTTTTAAGTTAATTTAAACACCCCATTATTCCCTATACACTATGATAGAATAAACATCAATCATTTGTGTATAAAACATTCTGAGTGTATTTGTGCAGCCTCGTGCTGACCGGGCGCCTCTCACTGCACAGAAACATGATGAGAAAGGGGGAAGAGGGATAAAGGGGTACATGCCGCGCCTTGTATTTCAGCTGCTATTTCCCTCCTAAGCAAGGACACATTTATACATGAAGGTGCTGTTCATCAGGCTCAACCTAACTAAGTTGTCTATTTACTAAGCAGTGTTAGGAGACAGAATGAAATGAGATAAGGTGCCAGCCAATCAGCTCCTAACTGTCATCTCACAAGCTGTGTTTGAAAAATGACAGTTGGGAGCTGATAGGCTAGCTAGCTTAGTAAATAGACCCCTAAGGGACTTATTCAGGTTGGTTCGCACGGCTGCGTTCGCACACAGCTGGTCGATGTTTGTGCACTGTGCATGCGTATGCATTGAAGTGCACGTGTGTGAACCGACTGCTGCAATCGAGAAGCGATCACAGCAAGCACACAGTCTCATAGTGATTGACAGGAAATGATCGTTTAGGGGTGGAGAAGGGGGGATGGTGACGGAATGCAGGCGTGCCTGTGCATTTGAACTAGGGATGAGCGGGTTCAGATTTCTGTGATCCGCACCCCCCGAGCCCCCCCCAGTGGCAAACGCAGGATTTCTAGAGGGGGGTTTCCAAATGGTTGATTTTAGAGTGAGTGTGGCCAGGCAATGAAGAGGGTAGAATTAGCACTTAACCAGCTTTAATATGCATCATACATAGTGTATTGTGTGTCATAATTCCAGCATGTACAGGACCAGCGATCACAATAAGCCATTAAATGCGGCAGTAGGGCCATCCTGCCTGAGCTGATTGTTTTTAATTTAGATGTGGGCACCAGGGCATTGGAGCAAGTCCGGGAGTCTGGGAGCAACCTAGCACATATTGAACATATTGGGCTCTATAGCAGCACATCCCTAACAGTGAATGTTTTCCAGATCTCCTAGTTGATGCACAGGTTATTTATTACTGACTGATACATGTTAAAAGATCCACAGGTGGTGCTAATTATTTCATGTGTGACAGTGAGAAAATTATATATTACTATTTCTATTGTAGTCATGGTGTGGGCCTGGGGAGGGGGGTTTCCAGGCAGACGGAACCCCCCCTGTGTTTGCCTATGCCCCCCCCCCGCCCGATTTGACCTGGATCTGGGTTTTCCCGCCTGGCTCGTATCTGAAATCGAGGCAAATTGTCATCATCCCGCTGTTGGATTCTCGCGGGTTTTGGATTCTATAAAAGGTCCCCGCATCAGTGCCATTTTTCACTCCGGTTGTGGACAGTGAAGAGGGAGGGTGGGGGTTTGCTGTGCTGGTGCTGCTGTTGTCCATAGGGGCTGTGTCCAAAGTCCATAGGGGCTGGCTTAGCTGTGTTGTGCAGTGTCCCATAAAGGCTGTAGTCCTAAATGGGTTCTGTAGTGTTTCTATGGGGTGCTCTGTCCATCAGAGGTGCTCCCCCCAAATGCAAAGAATTTATTTATTTATTTTCTGTTTGTGTGCGCTGTAACCGCACGTGCATCAACATAGCAGCACCAAGCATGCGCCTGTGTCATAAGTCAAGGGCCTGCTGGCTCATCTGTTGAAGGGTGGTGTAACCCCCAAAGTGCCGTAAAAATAAAAAATATTTTTTCTTCTGCGTTTGTGACTTGTGTGCGCTGTAGCCACACGTGCATCATCAAAGTAGCAGCACCAAGCGTGCGCCTGTGTCATAAGTCAAGGGCCGGCTGGCTCGTTTGTTGAAGGGTGGTGTGACCCCCAAAGTGCCGAAAAAAAATAAAAATACAATTTTTTTTTTGTGTTTGTGACTTTTGTGCAGTCCTGCCATCACCTGAAGCAAGAGGTTGTGACGCGGTGGAACTCAACCCTCTATATGCTTCAGAGGATGAAGGAGCAGCAAAAGGCAATTCAAGCCTATACATCCACCTATGACATAGGCAAAGGAAGGGGTATGCACCTGACTCAAGCGCAGTGGAGAATGATTTCCATGTTGTGCAAGGTTCTCCAGCACTTCGAACTGGCCACACGTGAAGTCAGTTCAGACACTGCCAGCTTGAGTCAGGTCATTCCCTTCATCAGGCTTTTGCAGAAGCAGTTGGAGAAAGTGAAGGAGGAGCTAAGATAGAGCAATTCTGCTCAGTATGTGGTACTTGTGGATAAAGCCCTTCATTCGCTTTGCCAGGATTCGAGGGTGGTCAATCTGTTGAAATCAGACCACTACATTTTGGCCACCATGCTCGATCCTAGGTTTAAAGCCTATGTGGTGTCAAAACCCACTGGATCTGTATTGGTTTTGCCAAAACCACCCTTCCGTGTTTTGTGTTTTGGATCTGTATTTTTTTGGAAAAAAGCATAAAACAGCTAAAATCACAGAATTTTTTTTTTCTTTTTGTTCCTACGCTATTATTAACCTCAATAACATTAATTTCCACTTATTTCCAGTGTATTCTGAACATCTCACACCTCACAATATTGTTTTTAGGAAAAAAGGTTGCACCGAGGTAGCTGGATGACTATGCTAAGTGACACAAGTGGGCGGCACAAAAATGTGGCCCATCTAGGAGTGGCACTGCAGTGGCAGACAGAATGGCAGTTTAAAAAAATAGGCTCCAAAGAGTATATACTGCAAAGAAAAAAAAGAGAATCAAGATGGAAATGTCCTTTGGCCCTCCCACAAATCCCTTATGTTGAATAAACAGGACATACACACTTTAATAAACCAATCATTTCAGCACCAGGGTCTGCCACACGACTGTGGCTGAAATGATTGGTTTATTTGGGCCCCCACAAAACAAGCTGGCAATTAACCTGTCCCTGCACAAACTGGCTCTACAGAGGCAAGATGTATTTCCTCATCCTCCTCATCCACCTATTCCTCACCCTCTTCCTCATCCTCACTGAGTATTAATTCGTCCCCACTGGAATCCACCACCACAGGTCCCTCTGTACGTTCTGGAGGCTGGTCTCCCTGGAAGAGTTGATAATTCATTTTTATGAACATCATCTCCACATTTTGTGGAAGCAACCTCCTACGCCTTTCACTGACAAGGTTCCCGGCTGCACTAAACACTCTTTCGGAGTACACACTGGAGGGGGGGCAATTCAGGTAAAATAGAGCCAGTTTGTACAGGGGCCTCCAAATTGCCTCTTTTCCCTGCCAGTACAGGTACGGACTGTCTGACATGCCTACTTGGATGCTGTCACCTATGTAATCCTCCACCATTCTGTCAGTGGTGACAGTATCATATGCAGTGACAGTAGACATGTCAGAAATTGTTGGCAGGTCATTCAGTCCGGACCAGATGTCCAAACTGGCCCTTGACTTATGACACAGGCGCACACTTGGCGCTGCTGCTGTGTTGATGCACGTGCAGCTACTGCGCATACATTTCGCACACAAACACAGAAAAAAAAGAATTGTTTATTTTTGTGGAGCGCACTTTGAAGGTTACACCACCCTTTAACAGACTTATGGGATACAGGCGCATGCTTGGCGCTGCTCCTTTCTTGATGCACGTACAGTGCACACAATTCACAAACACAAAAGAAAATGTTTTATTTTTGATGGAGTGCACTTTGGAGGTTACACCACCCTTTAACAGACAGACGCACGCTTGGCGCTGCTGCTTTGAGGATGCAGGTGCGGCTACAGCCCACACAATTCACAAAGACAGAAAAAAAAGAAGAATTATTTATTTTTTGTGGAGCGCACTTTGGGGGTTACACCACCCTTTAACAGACAGACGCACCCTTGGCGCTGCTGCTTTGAGGATGCAGGTGCGGCTACTGCGCATACATTTCACACACAAACAGAAAAAAGATTAGTTTATTTTGTTGGAGCGCACTTTGGGGGTTACACCACCCTTTAAAAGACAGACACACGCTTGGCGCTGCTGCTTTGAGGATGCAGGTGTGGCTACTGCGCATACATTTCACACACAAACACAGAAAAAAAGAAGATTATTTTATTTTGTTGGAGCGCACTTTGGGGGTTACACCACCCTTTAAGAGATGAGCCCGCTGGCCCTTTACTTATGGGACACAGGCGCACGCTTGGCTCTGCTCCTTTGTTGATGCACGTGCAGCCACAGTGCACACAATTCACAAACATAGAAAATAATTTTTTATTTTGTTTGGAGTGCGCTTTGGGGGTTATACCACCCTTTAACGGTCAAGCCAGCCGGCCCTTTACTTATGACACAGGCGCACGCTTGGTACTACTTTGTTGATGCACGTGCAGCTACTGCACATACAATTCACAAGCACAGAAAAAATAATTAATTTTTTTTTTTTGGAATGCACTTTGGGGGTTAGAGCACCCTTTAACGGACAAGCCAGCCGGCCCTTGATTTATGACACAGGCGCACGCTTGGCGCTACTTTGTTGATGCACATGCAGCTACAGCACACACAATTCACAAGCACAGAAAAAATAATTAATTTTTTTTGGAGTGCACTTTGGGGGAGCACCCCTGATGCACAGATCACCCCCTGGACAACACTACAGCACCCCTCTAGGACTACAGCCTTTATGAGACACTGCACAACACAGTCCAGCCAGCCCCTATAGACTTTGGAGTGGACACAGCCCCTATGGACAACTGACTGCACAACACAGCCCAGCCAGCCCCTATGACAGCAACACAACACAGCCCAGCCAGCCCCTATGGACAAAGGCAGCACAACACAGCCCAGTCAGCCCCTATGGACTGAGTGGTCACAGCCCCTATGGACAACAGCAGCACAACACAGCCCAGCCAGCCCTAGCTCCCACCCTCCCTCTTCACTGTCCACAGCCGGAGTGAGAAATAGCGTAGACGCTGGGACCTTTTATAGAATCCAAAACCCACGAGATCCGGAAGGTGGAATGATGACGTTTTGCCTCGATTTCAGATCCGAGTCAGGTGGGAAAAGTCAACTCATTTCAACTCTGTTCCGCTTCTATGTACTGTACTTCCCTTCTGCATTCTTATTTTCCAATGGTTAAAGCCATGCTGTAGCTCATTATCTGTCAGCTGTCTCAATGCTCCATCATTTTCTTCTTTACCTCAGTAACTGATGCAAAATGGGTTCCCTTGAGTCTAAATTTGACTTTAGGGAAATGACAGAAGTCACATGGTGCTAGGTCTGGCGAGTATGGAGGGTGTTCTAGTACTGAAATCTGTTTCTCAGCCAAACACTGCTTCACAGAAAGAGGTGTATGGGCTGGTGCATTGTCCTGATAGAGGATGAAACCTTTTTTTTTTTTTTATTAACGCTGGCTTCTTTCTTCGGATTTTTTCCTGCAAAGTTGCTAGAACACTTTTGTAGTAATGTTTATTTATTGTTGTCCCTTCTGGTACCCAGTCTTCCAAAATAACACCCTTGATATCAAAGAAAACTATTAACATGACTTTGAATTTGCTTTGATGTGCTTTGATGTGCTTTCTTCATTCAACTAAGCATTTTTACAATGCATGGGTGTTATAAGCCGCAATAGCAGCTCTCTTCCGACGTGGGTCCCGGCCATTAACCAGCGGGGGCACCACATTATGCCGGACAAGGTGAATCCTGGTTCTAGCGGGTGCCGAGTAACCAGGACTCTGAGTGGCCATGCTCCTGGTGATTGCTAGACAACCAGGACTTGGTGTGGCCGCATTGAATCTTTGTCCCGGCTGTTGCCTAGCAGCCGGGACGCTTGTATATTTGCAGCACTCCAGCTGCATGTAATATGTCATTATAGAGGCAGGTGTGTTTTGGGCTCTTCCTATTGGCCCTCTCTCCTGTTAAAAGGCAGTCAGCCCTGCACTTCACTACCAGTCATAGTCTCATGCTGCAGTGTCTGCCTAGTCTTTATTACCTAGTCCCTCCTAGTACTTGTAGTCCTGGTCACTTGCTTTTCTCAGAGTGCAGTCTATATTTCAGTGGCTCTCTATGCCTGCTTCCTCGATTGCAGAATACCTCTCTAGAGTAACTCTATGGATCTTTTAGAATTGTCTGGGTGAATCCTACCAATGGGAAAAACAAAACTTCTTCAAACACTTAGTGACAGCAAACTATCTGTGTGAGAGGAGTGAATTTTCCAAAACTGTTTTGGGATAGTCCAAGGTCAATGTACCACCACTCCCTTTTAACTCACACAGTATTGTCTATTTTTTACACGTAAAGTCTCGTTATTTAATAGCCACACCTTGTACTGTGGTAGTCCCTATAATAGCAGCAGAAAACTCCTAAACAAATGTGTATGATAATAGCCAAAGAAAGCCCCAGAACTGTCCATGGGTAAATTTCCATACATATAGGACCTAATTAATCTACTGTTATTTGTCTCGTAATTTTAATTGGATAGTCATTTTTAGAACATCCAGCGCTGTCAGATTATTATTATTATTATCCTTTATTTATATGGCGCACAAAGGTTCTGCAGCGCCTTACACAGGACATAAATGAACACACAAGAAAAACAGTTAATAGTAATACAAAACAATGCAGGACAAGGACATGGTTTATAAACATAGCTGCATAACACAAGCAGCAGGGCCTCAGCAACCAAATTATAGGTGCCAATTGGGGAGTTAGGAGTAAATGATACTATAAGTAGGGGGAGGAGAAGCACATGAGGGACAAGGGCCCTGCTCGTGAGAGCTTACATTCTAAAGGGTAGACAGACAGGGGCAACACAGATGGGGTAGATAGTGAGGAAGGAGCATGGAACAGTGGGTTAGGGTATGTGCTCCGTAATGTGTGTGTTTAAGATGACCTTATGTAATGTCAAAATTAAGTCCTTCATTCATCTATCTCTATGACAAAAAAAGATTTTGTTTATGTTATTTACTTGAGAAATGTACAAAATAAAGTTGTAGCACTTACATTTTTGTGTGTTACATTTTAGCATCTAAATACATCCTACTAAAAATGCAGCTATTATGGGACTGTCCCGCCATAATAATAGTGAATACTTTAGTCCCAGCTGCTGGGTGCTATGCCATGCTCCTGTGAGTGGGTGCATCTCACATGCTAGACCCACCCACAAATGGGTGCAGCCATGCCCAACATGCTGTGGTCCCACAGGATGTTGCTGTATCCGGCCCAGAATTTCTGTTGGCAGCCCTGGAGGTGACAGACAGAACCAGGAGGGAATGGGGCTTAGTGGTGGTGTAGCAAGGCCATGGAGGAAGGGAGGTGGTTGAGAGTGGCTCTCTATGCCTGCTTCCTCAACTGCACTTCTGCGCTGCCCTAGGAACCTTGGTTAACTCCTCCCCTGTCGCTTATCACCACCTGTGGATTTTATTATTCCTTCTGCTTTCCACTGAATAGGAACCACACCATATTCTCCATCAGTGGCCTCTGGGATTCTACTTTAGCGCCCTATGTTATCTTAGTATAATTGTATTACCTTCATCTCTATCAACTCCAGCTAGTAGCTAATGATCACCCAGCAATTATGCAATTATTATAAGCCCCTACTGTTCTGAGTAATAAGTCCTGGTGGCATCCTAAGTACCGGTGAGTGTGTCATACTTTAAGGGAACAGAGGGCGACTTAGGCAGAATACCTCTCTAGAGTAACTCTATGGATCTTTTAGAATTGTCTGGGTGAATCCTAACAATGGGAAAAACAAAACTTCTTCAAACACTTAGTGACAGCAAACTATCTGTGCGAGAGGAGTGAATTTTCCAAAACTGTTTTGGGATAGTCCAAGGTCAATGTACCACCACTCCCTTTTAACTAGGGATGTGCAGGCTCGGTTCTACTCGGTTCCGTTCGGTTCTTTTTACCGAATCTTATTGGCTATCCAAAACTCGTGACAGCTGAAACCCAATAAGATCCGGTAAAAAGAACCGAACGGAACCGAGTAGAACCGAGCCTGCACATCCCTACTTTTAACTCACACAGTATTGTCTATTTTTTACACGTAAAGTCTTGTTATTTAATAGCCACACCTTGTATTGTGGTAGTCCCTGTAATAGCAGCAGAAAACTCCTAAACAAATGTGTATGATAATAGCCAAAGAAAGTCCCAGAACTGTCCATGGGTAAATTTCCATACATATAAGACCTAATTTATCTACTGCTATTTGTCTCGTAATTTTAATTGGATAGTCATTTTTAGAACATCCAGCGCTGTCATATTATTATTATTATTATTATCCTTTATTTATATGGCGCACAAAGGTTCTGCAGCGCCTTATACAGTACATAAATGAACACACAAGAAAAACAGTTAATAGTAATACAAAACAATGCAGGACAAGGACATGGTTTATAAACATTGTTGCATAACACAAGCAGCAGGGCCTCAGCAACCAAATTATAGGTGCCAATTGGGGAGTTAGGAGTAAATGATACTATAAGTAGGGGTAGGAGCGGCACATGAGGGACGAGGGCCCTGCTCATGAGAGCTTACATTCTAAAGCAGTGTTGGCTAACCTTGACACTCCAGCTGTTGTGGAACTATATATCCCAGCATGCCCTGCCACAGTTTTAGCATGCCCTAATAGCAAAACTGTAGCAGTGCATGCTGGGTTATGTAGTTCCATAACAGCTGGAGTGTCAAGGTTAGCCAACACTGTTCTAAAGGGTAGACAGACAGGAGCAACACAGATGGGGTAGATAGTGAGGAAGGAGCATGGAGCAGTGGGTTAGGGTATGTGCTGCGTAATGTGTGTGTTTAAGATGACCTGATGTAATGATTAAGTCCTTCATTCATCTATCTCTATGTCAGAAAAAAGATTTTGTTTATGTTATTTACTTGAGAAATGTACAAAATAAAGTTGTAGCACTTAAATTTTTGTGTGTTACATGTTAGCATCTAAATACATCCTGCAGCTATTATGGGACTGTCCCACAATCCTAATACAGTAGTGACTACTTTAGTCCCAGCTGCTGGGTGCTATGCCATGCTCCTGTGAGTGGGGGCATCTCACATGCTAGACCCACCCACAAATGGGTGCAGCCATGCCCAACATGCTGTGGTCCCACAGGATGTTGCTGTATCCGGGCCCAGAATTTCTCTTGGCAGCCCTGCAGGTGACAGATAGAACCAGGTGGGCATAGTGGTGGTGTAGCAAGGCCATGGAGGGAGGGAGGTGGCTGAGAGTGGAGGAACAGGAAAGGTGGGGGAAAAATGCAGAGGGTTGGAAGGGAGACTGATGAGAGAAAAAAGGGGGAACAGCAAGTGGAGGAGACAAGAGGGGGAGGATAGGGATGGATAAAGTAGAGGATTATACTAGGGATGTGCAGGCTCGGATAGGTTCGAGTTTTCACGTTGAGTTCGGATTTTTCCCTCCAAAAAAACGGAACTCAGAAAGAGGCAAAACGTCATCTTGCATGGACGAACATCATCATTACTGGACTTTTGTCCAGGAATGATGATGTTCGTCCATGCAAGATGACGTTTTGCCTCTTTCTGAGTTCCGTTTTTTTGGAGGGAAAAATCCGAACTCAACGTGCAAACTCGAACCTATCTGAGCCTGCACATCCCTAGATTATACGGGCACTGAATAAGGGGGTGTTTGAAGTAAGAGTGTCCATGCTATGGACGAGGTAATAAGTGAAATGAAAACTGGAGTGGAGGCTGTGTGATGTAGGGACAGTGTGGATAAAAGTAGTTAAATGTTCAAAAATACATGTTAAAGAATAGCGCTGTCATACATTCGCAGCTCTAAAAGTGATATATAAAGAGAGGTTTGTGAGTAGTGGGTGCAGGAATTAGTTATTAAAAGAATGATTAAAGTGGATAGAGGTGATGCAATGGAAAAAGGCAATATAGTGCAAACAGGATTTTCTGTAGTATGAAGGCAAAAGTTACAAAAATCATAAGAGGACATATTTACCCACACTAGCAGAGGTTGTTATTAATGAATCATTAGCACATTAAATCATTAACTCATTAGCTTGAATTGACAGCAAGCATTTTCTATTTTTTATTTTTCAAGACATGAATAGAGACTAATTAGATCCAGTAGACAGAAGCATGTGAGAATATGTTGCTAGTCTTTCACATCATTTGGGCGATTAGATACAGTGCATTTATTATTGCTTTGGATTCTGTAAAGTTTATGGGGATTTCCTCGAAGTGATAATAATTTGTCCGCAGAAATGTGCTCCATCTGTAGGGTAAATGCTGTCATATGTGTCAGATAAGGGGACAAAGCTATATGAACACAAAGACTGTTGCAATGAATCACTCACTATTAAACAATTCCCCTAACATGAATATCTGAAAGAATGCAAGGAGTACTAGAATAAAATATATCAAAGTTACGTACATGAATGAACACGCAGAGACATACAGCGGCTCTTTTAGCATTGAGAGTATTGGCTCTATTTACTACAATCTGCATGTAAAATGCGGTTGTAGTGTGACGTTTCCGATTAATCTCGAGTTGCGAATTTAGGAAATATTACAGGGATTTATCAAAAATCCCTCGCAGGGACAGAGCTTGCAATAAAGCTCTGGGCCTGATTCAGAGCCGGACGCTCTGACCAGAGCGCTCGCTCTGAATCAGGGCCGTCCTACCTAAAAATGGAGCGGCCTCTTGGACGCTCGCATAGCTGTGGGTTACCACCCACAGCTTATGCGAGCGTCCATGATGATGGTCGCGATGGTCAAGACCATCGCGACCATCGGGCTTGCGACGAGACCCTGCGGTAGGGTCTCGTCGCCGCAAGCCCTGGAGTGATTTTGGCTCTATCAGAGCCAAAATCACTCCCACTGACATCACTAGTGATGTCAGTGGGGCCGGACCCAGACGGTAGGCGTTCCCATGGGAACGCCTCCATCTGGCAGCCACGCCCCCGGCACGCCCCCCAAAGGGGGGTGCTGTCAGTCACCATCGACAGCACGCCCCCTTTGGTGCGAGACCCGGATCGACAGCTTGGCTGTCGCTAAGCGGGTCTCGCGCATGCGCACGCGCATTAGGGCACCATCGATCCGCTTGCGAGCGTCCTACGCTCGCGACCGGGTCTGAATTAGGCCCTCTGTCTCTACAAATCCCCTCTGTCTGCTGGCGGATACTGCAACCCCCCATTGCGACTCAGCCCCCCCACACTCAGTTCACACTTACCTCCGGTGCGCTGGTGATGTCCTCTGGGACTCCCGTCAGCTGGTCTCCCATCCTACACTGTGACCCCGGTCAGCTGTTCTATGCAGCAGCTGACCGGGGTCACAGTGCAGTAGCCAGGAGATCAGCTGACCGGAGCCCCAGAGGACATCACTGGAGCACCAATCACCGGTCCATGGATGCAGGTAAGTGTTTTGGTTTTTAACTTTTTTTTTTAGCCGTGATCAGCTTGCTGCCTATTTAGATCACACAGCTGATCACTGGGGCCCGGTTCTACATCAGGATGCATCTGTTCTTACAGTATGTGGGACTTTACACTGATGTACATTCTTCTGAGGCCATGTTTCTTCCCCCTTTAAATGATTGTTATGTAAGTATAAATTAGATAGTATCCTTTATATCTGTGATTATTTTTTGTATTTGGGTACAGATCAAGTAGTACTATACATTATATAGATTTTTTATCCAGACACAAATTCCCTGACAAAAGTTTACAATCTAATTTTTTGTAACTGGGACACAGGGAGAAAATAAGTGACATGAGCTAAACCCTGTTTCTTACAGTATGGTTGATTCATAATTGCACGCAACTCGCAGCAATTGCATCTGTATTGTGGGCCTGATTCAGCAGCGGACACAATGCCGATGTTTACGCAGATGATTATTTGCCATTGCGCATGTGTGTACTTTGCACCATGAATGCAATGCTATTGCTTTGCAATTATGTATGCACAGAGGATCCATTTGCAAAGTGAGGGTCATATGGTCAGTGATTGGGGGAGGTAAGAGGAGCGTAATTAGGTAAATGCAGGGGTGTCTGACTGTTTGAACGCTGTTTCACGCATAGGCAAACACAGGGGGGGTTCTGGCTGCCTGGCCTGGTTTCCAGCTCACACCATGACCACAATAGAAATAGTAATATAATAGATTTTTACCAGTGCTGCATATTTTTCTCAGTTTTGCAAATGAAATAATTAGCACCATTTGTGGATCTTTTAACAAGTGTCAGCCAGTAATAAATACATATACCTGTGCATCAACTAGGAGATCTGGAAAACATGCACTGTGAGGGGTGCACTGCTAGAGAGCAATATGTAGTATATGTCAAGGGCAGTGCTAGCTTGTTCTGATGCTCTCCACACTCCTGGACTTGCTCCAATGCTCTGGAATGATGGCTACATCTGAAATAAAAACATTCAGCTCAGGCAGGATGGCTTACTGATGCATTTTACTGGCTTACTGTTATCGCTGGTCCTGTATATGCTGGAATTATGACACACAGGGGTAGATGTATGAAGCGTCAAAGCGGTATCAGCGCACGTTATGTGCGCTGATACCACTTCTCCCCGATGTATGATCGGGGGGTTTGGCGGTCAATGACAGGGGCGCTATTCCCTGTCATTATCAGTGCTGCTATCTACAGCGCCGATAGCCTTGGCAATGTATGAACTGTCAGTTCCCATGACCATTCCACCCGCTGCAGCTGTCGCTATCGACAGCTACAGCCTGCCGATGCCCTATCCCCACAGCAGGGACAGCGCTGTCCCTGCTGCGGGGGCTGCCGGCTCAAGGGCTGCACGCGGGCTCTCGCGATACTTGCGAGATCCCACGCATGCTCAGTGCAGCCCGCTGGGGCAGAGTCATAGCGCATCAGTCCTAGGCTGATACGCTGTGTACTCAGGCAGGCTTCGCCGGAGGGGGGGAGTTAACACTGCCCAGCTCCACCCGATGATATGTTCATACATCTCATCGTTAGTACTTCCTGCTTCGCCTTGGTAAAAATTTCACGGACAGAATTGCCAATCATCGAGCCTCTCTACGATCAGCCCTAAAAATTTGCTCCACCGACAGCCCAGGCACTTTTTAAAGATGAAACATCAGGTGGCAAGCCTGAAGTGTAAATTAATTGCTTGAATACCGCCAACACCTATGGGAGAAGACAGACTTTTGACCCTAAATAAATGGGAGAGCTTTTGGATACACAATTTGGACACTGTGCCCCCCCCCCCACCCCCCGAGGGCTCAATGAATACAATCCTTTAAACATCTTTCCTTAGCTTGGGATCTCCTCACACTGTCATTTAAATATAGGCACTGAAACACCCTATGGAGTCCTATATAGAGCTCAGGTAAATCGTTGCTTTATGTCACCTCTATAGAAAGTCCAGAAATGGTATCCTTCTATTCTTAGATTTTCTGGTTCACTTCCAGCTCTATATTTATATGGAAGTATGGCTGAATATGAATATGCACAGCTACGGTTTGCAATTGGCATCTTGCCATGTTGGTGGAGGGGCATGTAAGCCAGGGTGGATTTCCGCTTTGTTTCTCCTCAGAGCTTTGACCACTCGTATGTGTCTCTCAGAGTCACTCCCTCTACCCACTGCAGATAGTAGAGAATATGCATGTGGAGATATACAGCACTATAGGAGGTGTGACACACACAGATATTCAGCTGTAGGAGCATAATATCCACATAACCCTTGGTTTGACCCTATATTTAAGTATATTTAAGTGAACTTGTATTAAAACTAGAGGTATGAATGGTAAGGTGGAGTGATGCTCACTGCTATTACCTTTTAAATTTGCAAATGTATAAAAATAGTTTACCATACATCCATAGATACCATTTTACATTGGGACTTATACAGAGGACTGAGATCTCTCACAACACGCAGTACGTGTACTGATCTAATAGCCCTAACCGATATCTATCATACCCTCTGTCAGGCTCCACATCTCTAGCCAAGTCACTACAACGGACGCGCCCCTTTGTTTGTGTAACCATGGATACAGTTAGAGCCTAGCGTCCACGTATAAGTTATGGATGGCTAAACCCAGCGACGCCCACATGATCTAGAGTATCACAAGCCAGTGCTGAGGTAATTTCCGCCTAAGTCCAGTATTCAATTAGTTTCGCACCCGCGATAATTTTCCGCCTGCCGTACTTTTTGCTTACATCGCGTGTTTTGGCTGCAGAAACATATGAGGCGCGCCTCCGCCACATTCAATTCCAAAGGAAGCGAAAACGCATCCCGGACATATTCACACGGCCGAAAATTGCTGTCAAAAATGTGGAAATCAGTCTGACACCCCTAAAAAATGCGCTAACATCTTCACAGGGCTGGTGCTTATGTCTAGCAATCACATCAAAAAGGTTTTCCTTTGTGCCGTCCCACACTAGTATCATATCGTCTATATATCGTGAGTAATAGATCACCTTCTGGGCAATTATTAGATCATTAAAGAAGATGTCTTTTTCTACCGTCATCATGTAAGCATTCGCGTAAGATGGGGCCACAGAGGACCCCATCGCACACCCAGACAGATGTAAGTAGTGTTTACCATCAAAGTATAAAAAAAAAAAATTGTCAAGACCATCTCAAGCAAAGCACAAAAAAAAATTATATCAGGCCCCTTAAATACCCTTAAAACTAAACAGAAAAAAATCTCTATCTAATAAGATCATTTGGCCTAATAGATTTAATACGGCCAGTCCTAAGGCCAGAGGTGCAATTAAAAAATTCTGGCCCATCATATCATCTGATACAGAATTACCAACTTTGGCTAATAAACACATTAAGACTAGTTTTTTAATTGGAAGTAACATCAGGGATTACCTTGTGCATGCAGATATTACCAACTTTGGCAAAAAATCCTCAAAAACCTTTTTAGGAGTCCCTAAAGTTGGTTGTGTGAAATGTACGGGCTGCGGACAGGTGACACCATCAAACATCCTTACTCTGCTAAAAAGTTTAAAATCAGACATCGTTTATCTTGTATGTCTAAATAAGAGGTCTATGCATTAATCTGTCCATGCGGAAAATATTATATAGGAAATACTGTTTGCCAATTTAAAACCAGAATGGCACAGCATAGACAAGCAATAAGGGCAGCAGTACTTTCGGGCACTAGTGAACAGCCAGTTGCCAGACACTTTGCCATGATAGGTCACTCGCCAACAGCAATTAAACATATGATTATAGATCATGTCCCCCCCTCACTAGGGGAGGTGACAGATCAAAATTATTACTGCAAAAGGAGACTAAGTAGATTTTTTTATTAGATGCTTTAAGTCCAAGAGGACTAAATGAAACCATGGGGCTACATTGTTTTATTTGATGTCTCTTTGTATATACTGTACTGTGTGTCATTTTACATGTACTTTCCAGTTGATCAAACTGACTACCTGTTCGCAAGCAGCACTTCTGCTGCATTAGCTGTATAGCATGTCGATATTTGTCAGTGGATCAATTATTATTAGGATGCAGCACATTAGTGATGTTTTAAGGACATCAGGTATGTGCAATATTTGTGTTTATTGTTTGTTTGCAGTTTTGTTTATCTTACCATTATGATAAATTGTCATGTGTTAATGCTACTATTAGCTTCTAATTAGCTGGGCTGCATTGGTATGTGGAGCTAGGCTACTTGCTTTGATGAAGTATTTGCTTAACAGCTGTGCTACATTGATAGTGCGCAGAGTATTGCTGCTTTACTGCAGTCTATCTTGCTTCTTATTAACCATGGAATATTATGATTTAATATGCAGGCAGATTTTGCCTATACTTTGTTATTATATGCCTCATTACTTTTAATGTATTTTTTGTACTTTAATATTATGTTGGTGAAGGGAGCACTGGATGTGACATCATCAACCTGCATCCCATGGCTGGGAGATGTGCCTGACATGAGGCTACATTGGTGAAGGGGAGCACCTATATATGGTGAGTAGAGCATGTTTTCTGTATTGCCCTGATGAAAATGTGCCAGCATTGAAACGTTGGCTTTTGCTACCTGGTGGTCTGTTGTGTCTTTTAAATGATCTCACCCACAACCCTAAAAGTCCAAGGTCTGCCTGTTCCTACACAATACCTTTGGCATGGACACTTGGAAATCCAAATTGAGCAAATATTATGGCTGTCTAATGGATGTTAATCCTGGTCACCGATCAAGATGGTCCTGGTCAAGATGGTGGATCCTCATGGAACACGTTGTCCATACTGTACTGTATGTGTAAAGTCCAAGGTATGCTGTTGGTTAATTCCCAATTAAAGTCTGTCCTTTTTACTCTAAAGTTTGGTTCAGGCTGTACAATGGTTGTCCAAGATGTATGGCTCTAATAGATGAGGGTGAGGATGATGATCCCTAGTCTCCTCCAAGAAAGATAAAATGATGGGGTTGCTTAAATGGCAACAGCGGAGAAAAGATAACACCTAAAAGGCTCCATGTACAGTATTTTCTCTAATGCTTGTAGGTAAATTACACTAGAAGCGATATTACAATTTAAATTTGATGCACATTGCTTGCATCTAATTTAAGCGAAATAGGTGAACTGTGCATGCCACCTGGTCAGACAAAACACAATTTGAGTGATGGAAAGGATTGAATCTCTCTTAAACCACCTTCTAGCACAACATTCAAATCCTTATTCTGACAAGTCTAACGTGGCATGAATTTATAATGAATTATATATACACAAGGGCAAACCTCTTAAAGCTTTGTTGTAAAAATGGCACCAATCTTCTTGTACTGTTTATGAAATATAATTTAACTATTAACTTTGGCATTTCCTTTAAAAAATGTGTAGTATTGCCACATCTGTGTTTAATCCCAAGATTCACATGTCTGCATCTGGATCCCTCATATAAAAAGTTTAATAGTCTTATCACCTATTCTTATAAAGGGTGTCACTTTGTCAATGCCAAGAAAAAAAGACCCTTGGGAATTCCATGACAGTTAATTATATGTATAACTGGTAAGTGATTTATAACGCTATTTCATGAAGAAAGAACATGCTAATGAAATGAGTCAGTGAAGTGGGAACACAATGCTCAATCATCTCTTAGGTTTTACACATCAACTATCGGAAAAAATAAGGACAAGAATAACAAACAACAAATTGAACGCATAAACACAACACCTCCAAAAATATTCAACTGCACTGATTAAATAGGAAGTACGGTACTTATTAATATTTTAACAAATCAATAGCAGTCTTATCAGGAACTATTTCCAGTCATTACTGAAGTAGGTAGTGCAAGATTTGAGCTATTAGTTCCTTACCTGGACATGACATTGACATACAGTAGTTAATTTGTACTTGACTTGCCAAATTAAATATTTTAATAAACAAAACTTTAAAAATGGTAATCTTGACTGATTTTAAAACTTCCAATACAATGTATTTCACATATAGGTGTTGATTTTCTATTGCGCGTAGGTCTGAATATATAATAATTTAAATTGACCACCCATAATAATAGTTGCTTTGATTTATAATGTCAAAGAGTAAATGCAGACATAGCTGAGTACTTTCATGATATAAGCATAGATATTTTACTGTAGCTATTTATGTACAGTAAGTGTAACAAACTGTGCCTACAAAAAACTTTAATTGCATGGTGCAATTGTTGCTAAAATTTTGACCTCCAAGACAACTCTACCAAACTGAAAGCCTATGAAAGTCATATTAGAGGTCTGTTGTCCATGCAAGACTTGGAGACATGTGATCTATTTACTAATCCTTGGATGGAGATAATGTGGACAGAGATAAAGTACCAACCAAGGGGTTTTATAAATTTCTTGGCTAACCACAAATAAACCTTTTACTAAATGTATTATTAAAGAACTGTTATTTACATAATAATATTGTAGACATCACTGCTTGACTTCTTACAATGGGATATTGTTGGCTTGATTCCATATATGCTTATGTGGTTCCTTATCAATTTCACAAATTCTGAGATGATATTCAGAAGAGATAGGCAAAACCTTGCCACCCAATCATCTTCATGATTGCACAACAGATCTTTAACCAATTCAATTCCCTTTGGGGGTATTTACTGTGTCAGAACCTGAATGTGCTATCTTAAAAGATTATATTGATAATAATCTACAAAGAGGCTTCATTCAATCTTATACTATTTTTAAAGCAGAAGCTACAGGTATAATGCTTTTGGGGCACATTATATCCAGTAAAGACCCTGTAAAAATGTTAACTATTAAATCCTAGTGCCTAGGGACTTGAATGCAATATAAGCCTTCTAAGAGTTTTACTAATTACTGCATCTAATTAAAATAAAATTCAAGATTACCCATTCCTTCTTTTACTGATGATGGGGTCACTTTAAATTTGACCTGTTTTGCTCAAGAAGCTTTCATCTACCTCAACAATAACTTTCAAATGCTCCTGTGTAGGAACATTCTGGTCTGGTATGCAATCATACCAACTCAAGTAAATGTCACAAATAGAAAGGAATACATTAGGTATCTGTACATTAGGTATCTGCTCCACAGGAGGCCTCACATTTACCCCAGGATCCAAATTATCCTGCAGTGGAACATAAACTTAATCTCCCCAATTGGTTTTCAGAATGGGAAACTGTATTTAAAACTAGGACCCCGTTCCCATAATAAAGAGGGGAAATATCGTATCATTACTTTTATCATTGTAGTATTTGTTTTCAGTTGTGTCAATCCTTATCTTATAAGCGTGGACACCTTCTTTATTGCTCTCAGTTTATTACACAATGACCCTTTAGTAATTCAAATAAGGCAGTTGACCCATAGAAGAGTACTGTAGTGGTGATCAGCTAACAGCGAGTGGAACAATCCAGCACTACATAGCCCTTTCAAGCTGAGCAGTATTTTTTTATTGATACTATGAGGAATCTGATACAATTTTTCGATAAGGTTTACAGATGGAAAAAGGAAACAAAGCAGAAGAAAAATCTGTACTCATTCAATTCACATTTGCCCACTTTTTCTAATAAGCCTGATGTTATGGAACCAATGAAGCTTGAGCTCTTCAAAGTTTGTATGGAAAATGCACAGTCAAGGTCTCTGTTTGTGTTGTGCATTGACAAAAGGTAATATTGCCCACACTTGTCTCAGTAAGCCATCTAGGTTTACAATTAACATCTAATTAATATGTAATACCCCCATCCTAGGGAGTACCACCGTTTAGCGCTAGTAAGGGTTGAACACCCATGTATATGTATATATATATATATATATATATATATATATATATATATGTATGTATGTGCAATTGTATCTGTGTTGATGGCATCCTTTAAACTGTCATGTATAATATGGGGATAGTGCACTGGCATTTGGGTGCTTCACATGGGATCCCGAATGTGATCCTTTCCCCTTTAAAGTATGGACTGTCCTGCTTCTGAACTATTTCTAATGGCAGGGCGCGAGATGAGGACCGCTCCATCCAGCTAAATGGGGAGCCTTGCTGGGCCACGAGCCATGCTAGGGCACGCGGGACCAGCGGGAAGGAAGCCAGTGCGTGTGACTAACCCGGAGGAAGGTGATAAATAGGGGCGGCCAGACCAACCGTTGAGGAGCACTGAGGTTACGGAGTGGAGAGAAGGACCTGCGCACTTACCTGGAGGCGGATAACAGTGAGCGGCAGTCGGAGACGGGACAGCGGAGGTGTCATGGTGTGGGTGTCGGACCAGACTCCCTTCCCCCACTGTTGCCGGAGAGCATGCTGGGAGAAAAGGCGGACCTGCCTAGTCAAGAGGTGGGCTGGGGCGTTGACAGCAGCTGGAGATTGAGGAGCGACTTCTCCCAGCTGATGCAGCACGGCTGGAGAGGTCTGTAAAAAAGCACAAAACACCCGCAGCCTGTGTTAGCAGCGCAATGCTCAGCCCACAGACCCCAGTTACATACAGTAGCCAGTCCTAGAAGGAAGGCAGCGGCAGTCCGTTCGCTTGTTAAAACATACAGTGGCTGGCAGCCCTCACAGATAAGAGAGTCAGACTATATGGACAGCCACAGTCGCAGATCCTAAAGCCTAGGCTAATGCTAACTGATAGCCTTGTTCAATGATCTACTGACCTAGTGTCTCTTACGCATACCGCTACCAGACTCAGCTGACACCCCGACACCCTCCAGGCAGATTAGTCAGTTGGTGCACATCCTAAATTACCTACATAGAGAGTAGTTATCGTGGACTCCATACTGTCCGGACTTTAGTGAACTCTATTGAATCCCTGTAAACTACTTGAGCCCATTGTTCTGTAGGGGGCCGACCCTGCAGTCCTCCACGAACTTTAGTCATCAGCCCGTGCAGACAGGATAATTAATATTGGAAGAGATATTTAGCAACAGTGTGCCAATTCAGAGCAGGAATGTAAGCAGAGACTCATTTGGCAACATATAGCAGAAGGAACCAGTGTCTTGCTTGACAGCTATATTGCAGAGAGGAAATAGACTAGTACAGCAAGGCCATTCGCAGGATTTGTTCAACTTGTTGCCTCTCATTGTATTTACAATTGCAAGGATATTAAACTTACACAAAGACAGATTGTGCACCAACGATTAATTATAGCTGGCCAGCCATATCTTAACCATAAGAACTAGTAACTGTTTAGTTATTAATAACATTTGCCATAGTGTCATTCTAGTTATTTATAGAATGTTTGCCTTTGATGTAGTGTCAATTATCATGGGTTTATAGTGCTTTGCTTTAACCAATTCCTTTCACAGATAGTTGGCGGTTCCAGGTTCTAGAGAAATGAAAACCCCTCCTTTTCTGTGTCATTTACTTGAAATGTACTATTGTGATAGCTGTTGATTATAGATGTTAACACCGTACTTCTTGGTGACCATGCTCATTTGTTAATAAAACTCTATAACTTGCCAAATACCAATTGGTGTGTTCCTTTGGTCAGCTGTTACTGAACAGTGCAAGCGAAACTCAACCAAGTATTACTACCAGCACTAAAAAGTAATATCGGCTGTCAGTGAGTATTACAAATATTGTAAAGAAATTCTACAATATGTTTCTGCATGTCCAATGTGGGCACAAACAAAGGTATTTTGATTCACATATAAATAGCCTTCTTCAACCAAAGGTAAATGCCTTTGGAAAGAGTTTTCCATGGACTTTACTAATAATTTACCACATTTACAAGGTTTTACCACCATCGTTTTTTGATAATCATTTTTACTAAGGTGACATGTTTTGTTCCTTTTCAGGAATTGCTTTCAGCACGTCAGGCAGCTCATCTGTTTGTAAAGCACATTTATAGATTACATGTGTGACAAGGGTATCCTCCTCATATCCTTTACCACCTTTGGATGGTCCCACTTTCTCTGGTCAACACTGGTTAGATGACCCTGCTGGAAATATTATGTATTTATTTATGTTCACTCAGGATCTTCAATGTAACAAGTTGGCTTTGTCTGGTACAGATGTGTCCTTATACATCTAGCCTTAATACACCATGTGGTGAGAGATGCCTGGCATGAGTGAGTCTCTAGGTCCCGTGCGTGTCTGCTAGGGTCGAGCATCTTTTTTGCTCAGAAAATGCATCTTAGTCACAATGTGATGTACTAGGATGCACCAGGAGACAGCACTGATTAATTTGATATACGATACTTGTATATCTGTGTGTGACTGTGGGCCTTATTTATCAACAAGTTTTATTATTAACAATGAGTGATTAAACTCGTGGCATATGATAAATGGTGCTCCAGCCAATCAGCTCCCAACTGTCATTTTTCAAACAGATGACAGTTGGGAGATAATTGTCTGGAGCACCATTATCATACATAACAAGTTTTATCACTCGTTGTGAATAATAAAACTTGTTGGTAAATAAAGCCCTGAGTATGTAAATAAAGTACAATAGAACTTCATGTGGAAAAAAGCCACGGCAGCTGCATCGCAGCATTTCATATACAGAATCGGATACTCAGTGGCACACAGATATACAAGTATGTGTCACATATGAAATTAATCAGTACAGTCTCCTGGTGCATCCTAGTCACATCACATTGTATTTTTGGATAAAAATATGTGAAAAAGATGCCCTGCACTAGCAGAGTCGCACGTGACATGGTGCACCAAGAGGGTGAGATTGCAACAAGAATGTATGAAGACACATCTGTATCTGAAACTATGGGATGTCATATATTCTAATTGTAAAAATGTATACAGTATGTATGTATTTTGATCGCTTTGAGGACATACCATTGAGATGTGTTCCTAGAACTCATAAAAGGAAGTGTAAACCTGTCAGCAGGAATGTCAAACATCCCTCTCTCTCTCTCTCTCTCTCTCTCTCTCAAGCCCATAGGAATCTCAGAACAGCAGGCACCCTAGAGATATCACCAACTTGTGTATGGAATTAACTTAAGTTTACTCACAATGGAAAGCCGAGGCCCTAAGTTAACATAATGAACTGGTCATTGTTATAAGCATAGATTTTGCAAATTAATATCTGATTTTTAAAAAGGAGCTAGTTCTAGGAAACTTTTTTCTATTTCACTGTACTGTCTTATTTGTGTGTGTGAGTGGTGTTTGCTATTGTCTGTTTGTTCTGTGTTTATTCTCTCATTATTAAATGTTGTTTATCTTTTGCATGGTGGATAATGGAGACTGGAAGGAAGAATCAGGGAAAGGTCAGTGGTTTCACAATCAAACCATCTGTGATTAAACTTCTTCGCTCTTCTGTCGATTGTGCCGACTCTTTGTTACATGTGTCAAAAATCAAACCCACAGAACCACCATCTTCACAAAATAATTCAGGGACCTGATTAATTAATTGCAAAAAAGATATTAAACTCTCAGAACTTGGAAAGTTGCAATACTTTATTAAATGAGAAGGTTATTGTTTGATGAGTGCTCATTGGAACATGCCAAGGATGTGCACCCAGATAACTTCAGGTGTTTCAATCACAGCCTTCCCCTATGAAATATATAGAGATCGGTTTTGCTGTAAGATCCAGCTTTTGTAAACAACTTACTTGCAAATACATGCTGCAAACGTTTATGTCCTTGGCATTCCGTTCAGGCAAAAGAGGACTGTTCATGTGGGTCTTGGGTGATGGCATGGTTTGGCATTGGTGATCCAGGATTATTAGTTAATTGCACAGAGTTTTACATATGTATATGTATGTGCTCTTATGAGTGTAACTGTAACATTGATCTCAGTTGCTGATGCTTGTTTTCCAATACAATTATACTACCAAAATCTGAACCTGTACTTCTTTATTTGCATGTGTCTGCCTATTTTTTGTCAAGCTACAAGAACACTTTGCAATTACATTGACCTGCCACCTGAAAATTACTTTCACAGTTTACTCAAAAACATACTGCTAACAGTAGTTAATCTTTATTTATGTGTTAAATTAATCATGTGAAAAAATTTTAACTTTCATCAATTTTTAAGAATAAATACAAATATCTTCTACTTTATAGATTGCGTAAAATCAAGTCCTTTAGGGCGGAGAGGAAAAGCAAGAAACTCCCACCTAAATATGCCAACAAAAACCTTTGATTTAATTTAAATAATCTTGTACTGCCAGCCTGCCACACAAAACCTTGTTTTCACATATGGATGATAAAGTAGGTGCCCTCCTGCGCCTTATCTGCTTTCCGCAAGGAATGGCCTCAAACCACCAAACTTATGCATCCTTGCCTAGTCCATCTTGGCCCTCAAATCTATTTACTTACCTATACAAACAGACAAGTAATTCCACAGAAAAGCACTAGCACTGCTCTGTGCATGTCAGAATGTTACTCAGTGAGCCTTACTGTATCATTTAACCTCTCAATGTTTTCTTTTCTTTCAATTTACTTTTTCAGACATTTTCTTTTGGTCACAGCTGTTAGTGTATTATTTGTCTTCACAGTGGTTACTTTGGAACCCTGTTGATATAAACTTTTAGTTTTTCCAGCCGACGCTAATCAATGTGTGAATTCAAATTAATTAGTCAAACAAACACTAGTGGAGAGATTTTCAAAGTGGATGCATGACTTTAGGCAACAGTAGAAATTTCGGCTAAATAACAGACGAGGAATGAAGTTCCAAGAGTACAATTTCATTGAAGGATCGTTAAATGCATGAACCATTTCTTTCCATTGGATTTCATGCTTGGAGAATGGAGTGCCTTGTGCTGGGGTGGTCTGCCATCTCATATGGTCTAAATAAAGTAGAATTGACTGAAGCCCCTTTGATTTGGGTCCTCTATCACTGTTATAGAAATTTTTTGATTTCCATATATGTCATAATACAAAAACAGCAGAACAATTCTACCATTAAACAAAACAAAAGCAAAAAGTAAATGTCTTCTGTACAATGTTTAACTCTTTTTTGGATCTAGAAACAGATGTTTTTTTTTTTTTTATAATGTAAAATAGATCTTCTAGGAATTTAGCTGTTTGTCCTTTATGTCAATATTTCACATCTGGAAAGAACACAACATTCATGGAATGATTTCTGATACCTGATTATGAGTAATTTAATAGTGTAATGGCTACACTGTTATCGTGCTTCATGTCTTTGATGGCTGAGATCTAACTTCTTCAGAGCTCACTAATGGTGAATTTTAAAAAAATGTGTTTACCCTCTTTTAGCAGTAAGAGCCAGTAAAGTGCATCCTCTTATTGCTCTACTGCATATTTCCATTAACCTTTAATATTGTTACATCTTATAGGAAATTCTGAACTAATTTTAAGCAGAAGAGAAGCTTTTCAAGCAATTATTCAGAGAACGGAGCAATGTAAAACATATGATCTGCTTAATGTTATTGTTAATGTATGTGATTGTATAATATTTTCTGAATCTAATGTGCACTGCAAATGATATAAGCTGTTGTGTCTAGACACAGTATACATATGTTTGATGAGACTATAATTGTTTTGGTAGATACTTAAAACTTTCCATCCCCTTGGACATGCCTGAAGAATCAAGGTAAATTTTGTGAAGACTACCAGGGCTGAGCATGGCCCCAAAGAGAAGCAGACGAGTGGTTTACTGAAGATTGACTGAAAATAAATTACATTATTCTCTGCATACTTTAAGCAGCCATTTAAACAGCTGTCGCTCTAAGCAGCATGCAGCGGCTTAGAGCACAAGCAGTTACTTTATGCCATATAATGTATGTTTTGCTTAGGAATCTGTTTTTTTTAATTTATTTTTTGTAAATGAGATTAGTTTCATTATCATTTGATTTTAATCACTTTTCACTTCATGACATGATTTGTTGTGATGCATGTGCTACAAACTTTCATTATCAAAAATGCATGTGGCATATAGTGATATTATGTCATTTAGTCCACTACATTTAGGACTATTATAGCTGTATATAAACACAGTAGTACAATTGTGCCACCGGGAACTGATTGACTTCTACCCTATGACCTTTGACACCTTTAGATTTGTTGGTGGAGTATAGAAGAGCGCACTGTTTGCATGTGGAGTTATACTACATAAAGATCCCTGTTGACATAGACATGTTGGAATAAAACATATATATATATGTGTGTTTATGTACTGTATATATTATAACATTGGTCTGTGATCTAAATTGTCACCATGTACGTTTACGAGATTACCTAATTGTGGCTGTGGCACGTGCACGTCAAAACTAACGTGTACGGTGCATGCCCAACCTAATGTGCACTTACGCCAAACTGACTGGAGCGAAGAGGACCAGGAACAGGGGTGGTAAGTATAATGGGAGGGGAGGGGGTGGGGAAGAGAAGGGTGGGGAAAGGTGCTGAGGTGACTCGGCAGATGCCTGTTCAATTTATTTACTATAAATAAAAAATAAAGCAATTTTGCTTAATATATACAATACTGTGCAAAAGATTTTTACTGCAAAGTAAGAATGCTTTCAAAAATAGAAGTGTCAATAGTTTATTTTTGCAGAAAGAAATCATGTACTAGGCGCTCACCTATATCTAAAGGATATGCTATGATGGGTGTGATACTGTGAAAGGTTAAACAAGGACTAGGAGGGTATGTTTATGTATGTTTTCCCTGAATTTTTTTTTTTTTTGTAAACATTATAGCCTCCAGATTTCTCAGCATTGAGGAAATAGTGATTGATAGGAAAGCTCATCATCAATATCATGCTTGCTTCTTCACACTGGATATTTGTGTTCGAAAACTCTGGAGAAATAATTCCCATCCGGCATTACAAAAAATGGAAAGTGTAAAATTGCTTGTCTACTTTAAGTACAGTAGACCTTTTTTCAGGTACTCTCTCTCTACACACAACACAACACCTATGGGGACATTTATAGAAACATAGAATTTGACGGCAGATAAGAATCACTTGGCCCATCTAGTCTGCCCCATTTTTGAACATATTATTACCTCAACCCTTATTGATCCTTACTTCTTCTGAAGGATATCCTTATGTCTATCCCATGCATGTTTAAATTGCTCTACTGTCTTTGCCTCTACCCCCCCGATGGGAGGCTATTCCACTTGTCCACTACCCTTTCTGTGAAGTAATTTTTCCTCAAATTTCCCCTGAACCTAACACCCTCCAGTTTTAGAACATGTCCTCTTGTTCTAATACTTCGCTTTCTTTGAAGAATGTCTCCTTCCTTTACCTTGTTAAAACCCTTTTATATTTGAACATTTCTATCATGTCCCTCCTATCCCTTCTCTGCTCCAAACTATACATATTAAGATCTTTTAGTCTTTCCTGGTACGTTTTGTGGTGTAGACCTTGCACCATTTTAATTGCCGTTCTTTGTACAGTCTCTAATGTATTAATATCCTTCTGGAGATATGGCCTCCAGAATTGAACACAGTATTCGAGATGAGGAAGTACCAATGACCTATACAGTGGTATTATCACTTCTTTCTTTCTGCTACTGATTCCTCTCCCTATGCAACCAAGCATCTGACTTGCCTTCCTCATTGCTTTGTTTGCTTGCCTTTAAGTCACCTGAAATAGTAACTCCTAGATCCCTTTCCTCTTCAGTAGTTTCCAGTATAGTGCCATTAATACTATATTTAGCCTTTGGATTTTTGAGACCCAAGTTCATGATCTTGCATTTTTTGGCATTAAACTGTAGTTGCCATGTTCTTGACCATTCCTCTAGTCTACCTAGATCATCAATCATTTTGTTTCACTCCTCCTGGTGTGTCTACCCTGTTGCATACCTTTGTGTCATCTGCAAAAAGGCATAGTTTCCCTTCAATACCATTTGCAATGTCACAAATAAAGATATTAAAAAGCACTGGTCCAAGTACAGATCCCTGAGGTACTCCACTGGTAACATTTCCCTCTTGAGACTGCACTCCATTTACTACAACTCTCTGTTTCCTATCCTGCAGCCATATTATCCATTCAATTATCTTTGTATCCAATCCCATGCTTTCCAGTTTGTTTAACAGTCTGCGATGTGGAACAGTGTCAAAAGCCTTACTAAAGTCTAGATAAGCTATATCTATGGCCCCCCCTTTATCTATTTCCTTAGTCACCCAGTCAAAAAAGTCAATAAGTTTTGTTTGACATGATCTCCCCCCAGCAAATCCATGCTGATTGGGATCCTGCAAATTGTTTGATTTGAGATAATCTGCGACTCTTTCTTTTAAGAGTGTTTCCATCAATTTCCCTACTACAGATGTAAGGCTCACTGGTCGGTATTTGCTTGCCTCTTCCTTGCTTCCACTTTTGTGCAGTGGGACAACATTTGTTCTTTTCCAGTCCTCTGGAATTACTCCAGTAGCTAGTGAGTGGTTGAATAATTCTGTTAATGGTGTTACCAGCACTCCTTTAAGCTCTTTTAGTACCCTTGGATGTATCCCATCTGGCCCCATTGATTTATCCACTTTCAGTTTTGAGAGTTCTGATAGGATCTTCTCCTCTGTAAATGTGTTTGTTCCTAACTCATTTTTCTGATTACACCTGCAGCTTAACTGTGGCCCCTTTCTCTTTCTCTCAGTAGTGAATACTGAACAAAAATAATTAATATGATCAGCTATTACATTGTCTCCCTCAACAAGACTCTCTCTTTCTGTCTTAAGTCTTTTTATTCCACCTTTTGTTTTTCTCCTTTCGCTTATATACTTAAAAAAAGATTTGCCCCCTTTACCCACTGACTGTGCCATTTTCTCCTCAGCTTTTGCCTTTGCACATCTGATTACTTTCTTAGCCTCCTTCTGCTTTACAAGATACTTATCTTTGTCTTCATTATTTTGTGTCTGCTTGTATTTCCTAAAGGCCATCTTTTTTGCTTTCACAATACTTGCTACCTCTTTCCCAAACCACACTGGCTTCCTTTTCCTTGTGGTTTTCCTAACCCTTTTGATACAAAGGTCTGATGCCTTTAATATTGCACTTTTTACATTTTCCCACCTCACCTGCACGCCTTTCAAGTTCCTCCACTCTGCCAAAGATTCGCTTAAACATCTTCCCATCCCTGCAAAATTAGCCTTCCTAAAATCTAACACCTTTGTTTTTGTATGGGATGAGTCAGTATCTGTCTTTATTCTGAACCTTACTGCTTGATGATCACTGGAACCCAGGTTTTCACCCACTTTTACATCAGATATTCTGTCTCCATTTGTAAGTATTAAGTCTAATATTGCGTCTTGCCGAGTGGGCTCCCTCACCAATTGCTGGAGGGAGGCTCCCTGCAATGAATTCAGGATGTCCCTACTTCTAGTGGAACTTGCCACAGAGACCTCCCAGTTTATATCGGGTAGATTAAAATCTCCCATGATTATAACCTCTCCTTTTAATGCCATTTTAGTGATGTCCTGCAGTAGTTTATTGTCCAGTTCCTCTTCCTGACCTGGTGGTCTGTAGATCACCCCAATACGAACAATCACTTTCTCCCCTGTTTCTATAGTCACCCAAAGGGACTCGTTTTTTTCTTCAATACTATGTATTAACGTAGTATTTATGCTTTCCTTGATATACATTGCTGCTCCTCCGCCTATTTTTCCCATTCTGTCCATCCTAAATAAAGTATATCCTGGTATAGCTATGTCCCAGTCATGATTTTCATGATACATGATTGTGAGTAAGATAACCTTATTCTTGTTGGAAATGTTTGTACAACTTAGTGGCTTAGCAGAGTTGTGTACACGCCAGTGGATATGTAATTAATCCATGCCATTAACAAAGTGAATCTTAACCAGGGTGTGTGGTTTTTTGAATGGGATATTTGTACAGTTGTATTCATGGTTACACTGGAAGTCCAGAGATTAAAGCAGATCTTTTAGTGGAGCGGGGTTAGGCAGCTCATCAGCTGGTGACTGTCTCAGGTATTGCAGTAATGCTGGTGTAAGGAGCTAAGGGGAGGAAAGTCATCTTCTTCTGGGTGGTTTGACGATATTTGATCTAGCAGGTGATCTTTGTTGCAGTTGAATTTCCACACTGATAGTCTCTAGTTCAGATTTTTTTTTTTTTTAAAACAATGGCCCTCATTCAGAGCCACTCGCTAGCGGCAGTACGCTCGTTCCGAGCGATGTTCGCACATCTGCGCATGCGTACGGTTTTTAGTACGCATGCGCGAACCAGTCAGTGCGGCCGAAAATCGTTGGTACGCAATATAGCGAGGGCCTGCTATTTTGAGTGACAGAATGAGGCGTATGTGGGTGGTAACAGGGGAAGGTGCTTGAAAACGGGGAGTGGAGATCCGAACGCAGGCGTGCTTAAAGGTCAAAACGGGCGTTTTAAGGGAGTGCATAATTAATACAGCAGCGTCATTGCCCACGTCACTTGGTTTTTTTTAACTCAGAACTGCTCGCAAAATAGCGGTTGAAAACACCAACCACAAGAATAGCGAGCAGTTCATACGCTGTACGATGTACTCGATTAATCTAATAAATAGCGGACATGACGTATGGTGTGTGCGGCCAGGGGGCGTTTTTATCAAAAAAACGAGCGTATGTTTTGCTCGCTCGTTCAGACTTAGAGGTGGGAACAGACTACAATTTGCGAACGGATCATTTGAATAGCCACCCCTTGTTTTTGAACGAACGACCACAAATAGCGAACGGCTCTGAATCAGGCCCAATGTCCCTTGACATTACAAGTTTTTTAGTACTTGGATTCCATAATATGAAACTCTTACTCTCATGGCAATAGTCAAGCATTATGCAGTCTATTGACTTTCATCCAACTTGAGTCTTCTCTATTTTAATACAGAATATGGACATAAGTAGAACTTCCAAATGTTCTTAGGTTTTCACACTTGGCTTTCTTTTTGACCAGGCTCAATCAGTCTTTTTAGGACAACTGAATGGTTAGTTAAGTAAACTGCTGTGGACATGGCTTCCACCTGAAAATGTCTCTCTAGTTTTGAATCCTTAAGCACACATCTTGCTTTTTCCACTAGTGTGCAATTTGCTCATTCACTAACACTGTTTTGCTTAGGACTATAACCAATGGTCTACTGATGCTCTATTCCATATTTTCTCAAAAAGTGTTCCACCTTTGTGTGAAGATATTCTCCACCATTATCAGATCTCAGAACTTTGAGTCTGCGGCCTGTTTGGATTTCTACAAGTCTATTGTAGTCTGCAATGTTTTTTGCTACTTCAGATTTATCCTTTATGAGGTATACATATGTCATTCTTGCAAAATCATCTATAAATGTCACAAAGTTTCTTTATCCACTAAAATACTTGACTTTTATTGGTCCACACACATCTAAATATATGATTTTAAGTGGTGCTGTAGCTCTATTTGTTGACTTTGGATATGGATGACGATTTTGTTTCCAAAATATGTAGTTTTCACACACATTTCTCTGTGTTAGTCATTGACACTCCTGCGACCATCATATTCTGCAGCTTTTAGATGAATGTGACTCAGCTGACATCATTGCATAGCAGAGCTATCTATCAAGGACATACAATTGCTGATATCTTGTGCCTTTAGTGATAATTGTTCAACTTTAGTTTCTCACAATGCACTTTAATCTGGTGAATTGAACTCTGTGGCCTTTCAGTTCAAGGACACTGATGGCAATACGATTTGTTCCCATCTCTAGCACATAAAATACATTTCGGATTTCTGTGACTTTTGTTCTTTATCCAATTCTCAAACAAGCTTTAACTGCCCCAACCTTTGTGGCTCTCTATATTTTATTGTCAGTTCCCTTGACTGTGATAGGGTCATACTCACTTATCTTGGTGAAACATTCCTCATTGCAGCTGAAATGTCTTGTTGCATCTGAATCTATATATCAGGAGTCCTTTCTGTGGTTATCTGTAACACTCTGTGCCTACTGATCTCTGTCATAACATTTCTGGCTCTACACAGGATTCACTTTTCTCTGCTTATAATTGATATCTTTGTGATCCATCTTGTAACAATTAACAGTTGAACTTACATTTTCTGAATTTCTCACTTTTTGCTTCCAATGCAGTTGTCTCAGCTTTAGTTCAGAGAGTACACTTTCCTGAAACTGTAATAGCTTTGCTCTCACTTTGTCTGTTGTTAACTTTGCAGTGTTCACCCCTAACACCACATTCATGAAGTCAAACTCTGGTGTTAAATTTTGAAGCATGGCTGTTGCTATTTCTTCATCATCTATTTGTACACCAACAGATGTTAACTGCTGAGAGACACAAATCATCCTGCCTATATAATCGCTCACATTTCTGCATTCATGTAACTTGTATTATACAATATATGTCTTAAATGTATTCTCCACATGAGACTCCATCCTGATATGCCTCTTGCAACACAGTCTACATGTCTCCAGCTGATATTCTTGCCATGAATTATGGAGTACACGTTGCTCCATAGTAAAGCCTATGGCACCCATGACTCATTCTACTTCACCTGGGTTTGGACTGTAACTAGGATCTACTGTTACTTTCCTCAGTCTTTTCCTAAGTTGCATTTCCATAGCAAATTTCCATGTAGTGTAGTTCTCTGCACCCTTAAGTTCTATTAATCTCATCATAGGTGTAATTCCTACAGAAAAGGAGAAACACACTTGAGGGAATATACATCTGTTTCATAATAAATAATAATTGTATTTAAATTATAGAAATACTGGAGTATACCTGATAAGCACAAAATAGACTCACCAACACCTAAGGCTGCATTAGATCTTTATACCCAACATTTTTTATAGCTACTTGTCACCTGTTATAACTGATGGAGCACTTTATACCACCAATCCTATTTTTTAATAAATGTATTCAGTCAGATAAAACACAGTAAAAAAGAAAAATCAAATTAGAAGCAATATATTATTAAAATATTTTAAGGCCTCATTAAGATTTGGGAAAAGAGTAAGATAAAACAAGTAACTGTGCAATTGGAGAAAATGATGTTTCAATGTAAAGGGTGCAAACACATATATATATTTTTTTGCATGTAGGGTAAATACTGGCTGCTATTACATGTAGCCCTCAAATGCTGGACACCTTTATGTTTACACTGCAATTTAGATTTCAGTTTGGACACTCCCCGCCCCAAATGTAAATCTTTGTGGACATTTTACATCTGCCCATCTGCAGTGCAGCATGGTTTTACCAATGGGCACAGTTACTTGTTCTTTGTTACTCTATTCCCAAATCTGAATCAGGCCCTTAGATATGAATGAATTAATATAAATATAAAATATGTAGGCGTCCAAGCACCTAAAGAATAAGGCACACCTAAAGAGGTCCTTCAATGACAGTCTCTGACCAGTGTGTGCTGGTACTAGCCCATACTAGCCAATGCTGATAACACCATAAAATCAGATCGTATAGCTCACCTGTGTGTACGAGATGGGACTCTCAGTAACCACACAGATACGATGCAGCCAGTGGGCTGCAGATATAGGGAGTGCTATGGCTATAAAGAAATAGAGGTTCTAGCTCCAAAACAGAAATATTCCTCACTAGTCAGATAGACTCGTCTGTTCATGGCCGCAGTTAACATTCAAGCGGTGATGGTAAGTGGTGCCGTGCTTACTAGTCCCAATGCTGTTAGTGAGGTAAGTAATGCAAGTTGCTGGTGGGGCAAGTCTGCAATCACCTCTCACACTGATAATCCTCAGGTGTAACTGCCCACCGGCAGTGAAAGAACAGTGATAGTGAGAGGTGCCAAATGGGTATTCCGACTGAATGGAGAATGATAAAGATTGAAGATCCTGGTGTGGCTGTGTTTGGATACCAAATAGTTCAGTTTCCTCAAAATGTTTCACTGCACATAGGGTGGCTTTTCATGAAATAAATACCTCAGTGGTAATTAGTCCCAGGTAATTTTAATTGGTAATTTAGAAAAAACACATACTACTCTCTTATAAACTGCAAGAAAGCACAAAATAACAAATAAATATAGATACATTCCCACAATAAGTTGAGACATTTAAACATTTGCTGATATAAAAAAGCTGTTTCTTCCCTGCAGCAGCATAAATGAAACAATATGAGAATATGATTGACACATCACAAAGACAGATCTAAATAGCGATCAAAGTCAGATCAACTAAGGAGAGGTACTGTTGAATACTAAATCTATGAGCAAATAAAACCACACACGCAAGCAGGAAATGATCTTGCATGAGTGTGTGTGCACATTAGGTAAATGAATACCTCATATAGGACTGACAGAAATAAATCACCATTATGCGCGTATACACGCATCTAGGAGCAGGGCGTGATAAACATGTCTGATAAATTCTAGATCTATATATTAATTGAGCCCTTGTGGTTTACTAGACTGTATTTTCAAAATCGAGGATGCTGCATGTCTACAGAAGGCTCTCAACCGGTCAGTGGCATAACTACTGTAGGTGCAGCTGCTATGGGGCCCAACCAACCCAGGTCTGGCCCTCCCCCGGTACCTATGGTGCCAGGCCTCTGTCCACGGCCCCCCATCCACACACCTTCACCCTCTTCACTCTCCTCTAGTTGACTTACCTGCTCCACGGCCCCATTTCTGTGGTCGCATCCTCCCAGTCAGCTCAGCCTCCAGCTCTTCTGTGTTCTCATTGACTGATACTGGGAGGAGGCATGGCCGCCTTCTCCCAGCATCAATTGGTGAGGACTAAGGAGATGGAGCCGACCAGGAGAGGAAGGGTTCCTGCCCTGCACAGGGCGACCATGGAGCAGGTAAGCCTAGTTTCGAGGAAAGGGGAGTGAGGAGGATGTGGAGGGAGGGGGTCGCGGACCTAGAAGGGCCTGTGAAAATTTTGCAATTTTGCAGTACAATTAATAGAACTGGTGGTCAGCGCTCACGGGACCTGGATGTGAATAACTAGCTGCTACCTCGAGAGGTGTCCTTGCCTCTAAACCATAAATTACAATTATATTAGGAGGGAGCGCTCTATGGTAATGGGGTAAATTAAATATACTATATTGACTTGTCTCTTGTACGGTATGGTATGTATTGGTTATATCTCATACTGTAAATGTTAAATGTACATGTGTCTCTGTTTTGAATCTCCTATAGTTCCTATAAATTCCTTGATATTTTTTATTATTATGTCCAAAATAAACAAGTCTATATTCTGGTCAGCAATAACTGTGGACAGAATGTTGACAGTTCAATAGTCAAGAAGATCAGTCTTATGAATAATCCCTTTTTTTGTCAGGTGGGCAAAAACTGTAGGCAGGTTATTGGGCTCAATATTGTTGTTAAACCATATACAGTAAATCCCTTGTTAGTACAGTTCCTGCTGTCATCTGATTCAGATGTCTGCTTCCCCCCCAGCCCATGGATACCTCAGGAATAATTAGTGCAGTATCATGTTTGGACACTATGGTGCAGCTAATACTGTAGGTAAGAGGGATGGTACTCACCAAAGTTGTCTGCTGATCCGTCTGGTTGTGTGTAAGTATGCAGGCTGGGCTATGAACTCAGAAGGGATACTAGGAGGCAAATTATTAAAATAATCTATTCTCATACAAACAATGTTGGCTACATGTAGTATGCAAACTACATTATATAAAAAAGTAAGAAAAAGTCTTATAAGGGTGCTCCCAATGCATTTCGTCTAGTGTGGGGACTTTTTCAACGGCAAATGTTTGGTGTTATTTCTTATTCAGCTTTATACTCATAGAACTTGGTTTGATCCCTGGTTCATGGTATTTCCAAACCGCACTTCCAGGTTTTGTCCTCTGCACATGTGTTCTGGGTCCGGCATCGGTTATCCAGACTAAGCATGTGCCGTCCCATACCATTGACCAATACATTGTGTGAACACTTCGCTATTAGTGACTGCTCCTCTTATTCATTTCCGTGGAGGTGAGATCTCTAGTGTTCACTTATCGGACTTCCCCATTTTGGAATAGCCCAGTTTCCACTGATCGTTCATATACCCTATGTTTATGCAACTTTTTTGTAGATCTACATCTGTAATCCACTTACATGTGCCATATTGTATATGATTATATAGTTCAACATATGTATATACATGTACATTTATATTTAGGCAATAGTGTATAAAATATGTAAGCAACGGTGTTATTGTCCTTCTTCCTGTAATAACATATATATTGTATCTTTGTACCTTGACTATAATTGAAGCTGTCTGCTGATTAATGTAAGTGAGGTTCTCCTTTATATACAAGGCATAGATTTGCTAGTGTGATGAATCATATGGAAAATTTGATGCAAACTTTCACTTAGATTGGCAAGAGTAGCTCGGGTGGTCATATATGAGGTGATATGCTCAATATATCCATTCCTACTTCTTTCTTATCTACTAACTTATACCTTACTTACCTATTACCTATAAAGTATATCCACAGTTTACATTAGCCAGAGCCTCCTATATCCAAGACTCCCCACCGCCAAAATATTTGTTTCCCGCGATTAACCCCATTGTGGGTTCTCACAACAGCTTGGTCTATGTCCATGATGTACAGTGTTGGTACTATAGGGTTCCTTCATACTCAGGGATCAATATTTTGACCGTCTGGAATTAGTGTATGAACAGTAGGTGAAATATCCACCTACTTTCTACTTGATCATTCTTCCGATTCCCTCCCCTTCAGTTGTATATGATCTTTTCTATGGGCAGAAATTTTTACCCCTTAGGGTCACATTGATGTTGAATTCTGAAATGCTCTGACATACTGTGTTTCTCATAACCTTTAATTATGTTTCTTACATGTTTGTTTATTCTAGCTTTATAGGCTCTAGTTGTTTGACCTATATAATGTAACCCGCAAGGACATTCTAACAGGTAAATTACATTATCGCTATCACAAGTGATTTTTTTTCTCTGATCCTGTACTATTTTTGTGTTCGATTCGACTTAATGTGACAGGTTAACCTTCTGCAGTTTAGGCACCTACCACAGTGGTAGAATCCTTTTGCTACACTCGATCCCTCTAGTGTCCTCAGTTAAAAGTGTTTGTCTGATTTTTAGATGATTAGCAGTACATTTTTTCTTAAGATCTGGTGCCGTACGGAAAACCAAATCTGGTTTATCTGACAGTATTGTACTTCATTTATCATCCATTTTTAAAACGTGTCAATGTTTATTTAAAATTCTCCCGATCTTGTAGCTTATCATCTTTCTTTGTGGGATGTAGGACTTCGATCATGTTGTACTTCTTCTCCTTAAATTGTCATTTAAGATTTGTACCTTGTTCTATGTAGCTTTTCACATTTGTACAATTATGCCTTAATCTAGTTAACTGTCCCTTAGGAATGCTTCTAATCCAGCCTGGGTGGTGGTTATTATCTGCCAAAATATAGCTATTGACATCGACCTGTTTATGATGTGTTTGTAGCCTGGAATCTGCAATGAAAATATCTTGATCTCAAAATGCAACTTTTTCTTTGCTGTATTTTGAAGTAAACTGCAAGTTCCTGTCATTGTTGTTAATGTAACTAAGGAAATCCTCCAGTGTTGTCTGATCCCCTTGCCAGATGACCAGAATATAGACTTGTTTATGTTGGACATACAGTAATAATAAAAAATAAAAAATATCAAAGGAACTATAGGAGATTCAAAACAGAGATACATGTACATTTAACATATATGAGATACAACCAACACCTACCATACGGTTCACCTCCTACTACTTTAAGGGGTCTCCAGCATTATGTTTGAGAAAATGCCGTGATATACTGTGATTTAGACACTTATTGATAACAATTCTTTTATGTTCCATAAATCGTAATTTCAGGGGGCATATAGAGCGGCCAACTTAACATAATTGACAGGGGCAGCTTAACAGATAAATTATCTTACTGAGAATTACAGTTAATAAAAAATTCAATATTGAATTATTTCTTAAACTTTAAAGAAAAAACAGAATTAGGGGTCAATTTACTAAGCCTTGGATGGGATACAGTGGACGGAGATTAAGTACCAACCAACCAACCAACCAGCTCCTAACTGTCATTTTTCAAACACAGTCTGTGACATGGCAGTTAGGAGCTGTTCAAGACACACAAAGTATATGCAGAACGAGTCTTAGCACATTGTGAAGTCAAGCTATGATCTTTCCTAAGCTTAACGCCAGTGCCCAAACCCTATTCTCCTTGCCTCTGAGCATAGCTGACCTATCAAGGCACATAGAATAATCAGTGGCTTGATCTAATACTGTCTGAGGGTAATTGTGCTCCCTAAAAGCTGGCTTGTGTATGGAATGTAATGTCTGAAGTACAATTTCTACAAATGCGATGTCAGTGACTCTATAGGTACTGTATATTGTTTAGCCATTTGTTATTACGATTACTAAAATAGAGAATAAAACTACAGATATCTACATGTTTCTTGAAAGTTGATAAGGAAATTAGATTTTTTAAAACCTCTAAAGAAATATCTAAAAAATGAATATGTGAAGGGTCGAGTGTGCAAGTGAAGGGTAAACCAAAAGTGTTCAAATACAAATATTCAACAAAATTTGTGACAAAAGCAACATCTCCTTCCCAAACAAAAAACAGATTGTCGATATAGTAAAAGTAGAGAATCAGATTTGCGGTGAACTCCCCATCCCAAACGAGGTCCTGTTCTAGGTGGCCCATATAGATGTTCCCAAAACGGGGTGCGAATTTATGTATGTATTCTCATTACAACCATTATTGTGCAGCTCTTGTGTTATAAAATGTGTTTGCAGTGACACTCTTTTATTTGAAACACACTCTGCTGCTTTACTCTGTGTTGCTCCAAGGCTCTGTATATTCACATGAGGACAAGATAGTAACTCAGTGCTGCTCTGGTGTTTGCAATAAGACTTCACAATGTGTTTGGACATGTTTTGCATACACTTCGTGTGTCTTGAACACTTTACACTCTGTGCGCTCTGGGTGCCTTTATACAGTTGTGCGCCATGGGCCCATAATCTGTTGGAAATGTGTATAAAACTTGGTGGCTTAGCAGAGGTGTGTACACACCATTGATTATGCAATTAATCCAGCTAACTAGTCCAGTGAAACTTAACCAGGTTGTGTGGTTTATTCAATAGGAGATTTTTACAGTTGTACTCACTGTTGCACTCAATGTCCAGAGCATGAAGCGGAGAGGGGTTAGGCAGCTCACCAGCAAGAGACTGTCTCAGGTATTATGGTAATGGTGCAGGAGCTGGAACAGCGGTCATATGTGGTTACTTGTTTCAGGTCTCCTAAGCTAAGGGGAGGACAGCCGTCCTCCACTGTATAACTCATACACAGTAAACAAGATGGCGCCACACATACACAATTATAATATATGTGGCCATCTTGGTAAGGGAAATGAAGTGTCCCTTGAGAAGCCATATTATTGGAGACTGTGCAGTAGTGCACTGCAATTCTAACAGTTATTTCATATACAGTTCCTACACTCTGATTGTGCTTAATGCCTTCAAAATTTGAGATGTAGCTGTAAATGGACATATAGTCCTGGAAAATGATACGTGATTGTTAAAAAAAACATTCCAGGATCTCATGCAAACATCATGGAAAATGGACATAAACCTCAGGAGCCCAGCAAAGACCCAGACACTTGTTCTTTTGCTGGGGCAGCTGAAGATTTCAGGAATGCATTTTCTACTTGTAAACATGATGAACATCCATTAAATCACATGCAATGAATACACACATGCACTGGGATACCTTTTTACGAGGGTTTTTAACAACCAATTTTAAGACAAGTCAGAAGAGAACAAGAATGCATACAATTCTAAGGAAATGCATAGCGATGGCGTTACAGCCTGTGAAGATACTGTAATTATCCTTCGTACATTTGGTCATTTGAAAGCAATCTATACTTTTTTTCCCACTCGTGTTTGTGTGTGTATATATATGTACATACATATTTGTTTTTCCTTCTTGAATCCCACTGAATGTCATGGATCCTCCTCCCATGTTAGCCCCGTTCCCAGTGTGTCCTCTGTCCCCCCCAATAAGCAGTGCAGGAGTTGGGACTCCCCTGTGCCTGCTCCAGAGCTAGATCTCCTGCCAATCCCTGCCACTCTGCATAATTAATCGCATGATCAATGGAGACTATACCTCCCAATATGCCCAATTCTGGGAGGGAAAAAATGCTCTGTTCCTGGACTTCCCTCTTAATTTATGATAACCATCACCTGTGTTGAAACACCTTTTTTTTTATCAATTAACTAGTTCAACACAGGTGGAAGTTAGGGTGGGGGGTCTGATTGCACTTTGCATGTGCAGGCCTTGAGAGCAGACTGCACTAAGTGCATCAATAATGGGCATTGGGTGTGCAGAGTGGGGGTCTGACAGTCTTGTACAGTGAGTAGGGGCTGAATGTTGGTAATATCAGAGGTGGGGATGGCAGGTGCTTTAAATACAAAAGGGTGCAATGTGCAAAACCCGGGTACAAGGTGGTCTTCCATCTTGGTGCAAGTAAGGACTTCAGGAAAGCTGGTGCTAGGTTATTGCTGATCACCCAGGTTACCTGTTGGCTGCTGAAGAGCCTCTTGTACTGTAGGACTCTGTTGTCAAGCATCTTAACTACTTTGTAAAAGTCACTTGCTATATATTTTTCTCTAAAGTCACAGGCACTTGTGGTATGTTAACATATATTATCAGTTGCTTCTGTGTTGCTTGGATTGCAGGGGGAAGCTGGGTAATGACTGGCACCCAGGTGTAGCGGCAGCGGCAGCAGGTGTCCTATCAGAGACCTGAGTTATTGCAGCAGCTGTTTATAATATTTATTAATGTGTCCTACATATAGGGAACTGTGGGCTTCATTCAGAGCCGCTCGTAAGCAGCCGCTCGTTCGTTATGAGCGATGTTCGCACATCTGCGCATGCGTACGGATTGTAATACGCATGCGCGAACCAATCAGTGCGGCCGAAAATCGTTTGTTCGCTAAATAGCGAATGCCTGCTATTTTGAGTGACAGGAGGAGGCGTTTGTGGGTGGTAACAGGGAAACGGGGAGTGGAGATCAGAACGCAGGCGTGCTTAAAGGTCAAAACGGGCGTTTTATGGGTGTGCATAATTAATACAGGAGCGTCATTGACCACGTCACTTGGTTATTTTAAAGTCAGAACTGCTCGCAAGATTGCAGTAGAAAAAACCAACCACAAGAATAGCGAGCAGTTCATACGCTGTTCGATGTACTCGATTAATCTATTAAATAGCGGACATGACGTATGATGCGAGCGGCCAGGGGGCATCTTTTACAAAAATACGACCGCATGTTTTGTTCGCTCATTCAGACATAGAGGCGTGAACAGACTGCAAAGAGCGAACGGTTCATTTAAATAGCCACCCCCTTTTTCTGAACGAGCGAGCGCAAATAGCGTCCAGCTCTGAATCAGGGCCTAAGTTTGTAAAAGAATGATGTTGGAAGTGCTGCAGCAAGCATTTAATCATTGAGTGTGGTGTAACATGTCAACAGTCAGAATGTTGAAAATAATAATATTTTAACCCTAATTGCAGCCTAAGCCTAACCCAAATTTCATATGTCTTGACATTCACAAGGTCAACATTACAGTGTTGACATTGTAAATGTTGACATCCAGACCATATCAACATTATGGTGTCGAAATTTTGAGTGCTGACAATGTCTGCATCCTACCTACATTCCAACTCATGATATAGGGTTGACATATGATTACCCATGGTCAGGGGCGTCTTAAGAGAGGAGGAGGCCCGTGTGCACTTCCCATGCGGGGCCCCCTCCTTTCTCCCCAATGGCTGGCAGCTGACTGACGCGGCTGGCCAGCCACCAAACCCTTAGTAGACTCCGGGCACTAGAGTGTTCCTCGGAGTCTACTGCGCATACACAGAACGCCAGAAAAATGGCCGCGGCGGCCATTTTCTGGTGGTCTGTGCATGCACAGTAGACTCTGGGCACTAGAGTATGCCCGAAGTCTACTGTGCATGTGCAGAACACCGGAGAAATAGCCGCGACAGCCATTTTTCGGTGTTCTGAGCAGCGCTGACACCCGACACGGGACCACGGAGACAGGTAAGTTTAAAATAGTATGGGTGCAGTGTGCGCGGTGTGGGGCCCCCCTGGACCCGGGGGCCCGTGTGCCCCGCACACACTGCACCAATTATAGATACACCACTGCCCATGGTGACTTAATGTATTAAAACCTCCTAGGTGAATCAGACCTTACATAACCTTGGCCACTTTGGTTTCATTTTCTGTGAATATTTCAGTGTCTGTGGCCACAGCTAAAAGTGTATCACTGTCACACATTTTCTTTT
Source organism: Taudactylus pleione (assembly GCA_031769625.1). Classification (NCBI taxonomy): domain Eukaryota; kingdom Metazoa; phylum Chordata; class Amphibia; order Anura; family Myobatrachidae; genus Taudactylus; species Taudactylus pleione. The sequence goes on along the minus strand of JAUIMM010000009.1, from coordinate 8,355,474 downwards.
TGCTTACAATTCAGATAGTTTGATTTGCATTGAAAATATTTCTAAACTAGGGGCCGTATTCATTTAGAAGCGAAAAGCCATTTTTGCCCATTTTTGGGCGAAAATTTTGCCTGAAAATTTATCTCCGTATTCAATTCCTGTCCGTTTTCGCCTATGCGAAAAGTCAATGCACTGAAATAGGCAAAACTTTTTCTCCACAGAATAGCAGGTGAAAAGAAGCGTAAAATCTATCTTTTGGGGTGCAGATGTTGGGAAACCACTCAGAACCCTTGGTACACCCCAACCCCCCCCCCACCCCCAAAGGACACTTCATCCAAAAAAATAATTTACAAATTCCAGTAACACCCCAAAAAATGCATTTGAAATTCAGGGCGAAAATGAAAAAAGTAAGGGGACAACTTCAAAAACTAGTGAAAGTAACTTCTGGGGGTGCTCTAAGAAGGGGCCAAGTGTTTTTGGGATTGCAGGTGCTTGTATGACGGAGGAAATTAATTTTTTCTAAAACTTCACTTTATAGACAATAAAATATGCTAGTACCCATATTCAAGCACCGCAAATTTAATAGATCTACTTATTTGCTCCAAAAAACACTGCTTTATGCCATTCTTCACCACTTTTACCAAGACGCTAATAGCAAACAATTACTACCACTTAGGTACCGTAACTAGTTCAATTAGGGCTAATACTAAACTACCATAATGATTTCCGAAGTCAGCCCATCTTTTTCTGGGGTACAGAGTGATTGCCCCAATTCAGCCTGCACTTTTCGCCTGGCTCACATTCGCCGGGTCCCATTTTCGCCTGATTGTCAATTGAATACAGGGGGAAATCGGGAGCGCGCACAAATAGTTTTTGCATCCAAAACACGCGAAGGCGGTGAAAACTCAGGCAGGTGGAACTTTCTCGCTGATGCGAAACTACTTGAATGGGGCCTTATATCGGAAAATATCAGCGGTGAGAGGGGGCACATTTAACTTTTCGCTCTAGGATTTGTAAACGGGAGGACAAGCAAGGATTAGTAGGTGGGTAATACCAGAAACATATAATACATGCTGGAGCTAGATACAATAGGTATGAGACCTAATATTTTGGCACCAGATGTCACCATGGTCAGAATGTGTAAAGTCCATTTGGATTACTGAAGGAAAGACAGTACCCATTTGATTTCAAAGAGGAAATAAAGAGATGTTTATATTTAATTTAATATGTATTTTGTATTTGCACATTTATGTCATTACATTTGATATTGAAAATGCTACCTTTGAATTTATAAACAACTTAAGACAATATTATCTTTTCATATACCTTCATTATATTATTATATTGTGTGTAAATAGATTTACTTACTACTAACATCGTTAGGCTATTGCAGAGTGTAAGCATATACGGTACACTTGTTACACTTGATGCCGGCCTATATACAGAATGGCACAACTTGAAGAACTTGAAGCATCTTGAGATACATCTGACTGAGCATATGCACCTAAATCCTATTATTATTTTCCTGCTAATGTTCCTAAGTGCAAAGGTGTCCACTTTTAAATGAGCCTTTAGATCTGTGTTTTCTGAATATAGACCCTGGGGGTTGAAACATATAACGATCTTAATCTTTCTCACCATACAGACATATTTACGTGTGTTGTACTCAGAGATGTGCAGTCAGGGAAGGCACTCCCTCCTTATTATACTCCCTGTCATGCTCCAGAGTTTTCATATAATAACTGTGTATTTATACATGTGTGCCTCCACAGCCATTGACCTCACCGCACGTCACTGCTTGTACTTGCATTCCATTGTTGTACTTGTTGGTTGAGTATCCTTCAGCAACAAGCAAGATTTGTAATGTTCAAATTCTGCATTTGCATTGTATTCTGTTTTAAATGTTCATATATTTGTATTGCTTTATAACCTTGGGTTATGGAGGCAATCCTTACATTTCACATTTTATTCAAGGAATAAACGTCTTCCTTTTATAGTTGACATTCTAATATTTCTTGTGTGCAAGTCTAGTATGAGAACCCAACAGGTGGTATCCATTTTCTGATCTGGTTTCACATTAACAGTTCAGGTTTTTTTGCCATTCCACAACCCGAAATGTACTGCCATTGATGATCTTGATGTTAGGCAATTTTGTCAGCAGGTTATTGTGATCAGTTTCTCTCCAAAATTAGTTTGGGAGACTGGGGTCTATTACCATACTTCTTGCCATCTTCCTGACAGAGCACAGCAGTTAGCAATTACATTTTGCTTTTCATTTTTGGTCGTTTGATATTCTATAGCCTGCTCCTTAAAATATATTTAAGCTCTCCTGCTCATGTACATAGTGGGCTTGATGCACTGTTGCTCGCCAGTTAAACAATTGATCCTGTATTGCGTGCACAGATCTAGACTTAAATGATCTCCCATATAAAGGAGGAGGAGTATGGTAAATCAACATTTATCCTAAGCCCATTTCCAGTAGAGATTTTACCCATGCTGACTGGACAGGGGATGGTTTCACACTGTGGGGTCCACTGTTATAATGTTAAACAAGACTTTTACATAGTGACAATAAGAAGTCCAATATTGGGTGCATATCACATTTAAAAAAAAGTTAATTGAGATTTAAAGCTAAAATACACCTCACACAAATTTTAAAATGGCAAACTGGATTGATTTGCCAGTTCTGTATTATAGCCTCCGGGGCTTTAGCTAGAGAGAGAACACTGGAAGTTGTGTTTTTGTTCAGCATTTCAATCATTGCATTTAGATTCCTGCACCATATGTGAATGTACATTTCAGGCACTGAGTGATGACTTTAGCATCACTGTCCATAGTCAATGGGGAAACGGAAATGGAAAAATACTATGTGACAAAAGGGCACTCAGTGTTGTTACAAATGTATTAATACAATACTATATATATATATATATATATATATATATATATATGTCCTGTATATACAAAGTGTATAAAATCTGGAAACAATCTGGACATTGCCGTCTTTCTACTGGAGTTAAGTGGAACATATATGTAGGATACCCAGTGATCCCTGGTGAGAACACCCAATATATAATATATATATATATATATATGCAACTAGTAGATTCTTAGAGTGCCAGTAAATGTGGTTTACCGTGAGAACATAAGTCAGTGTGTTCTAAAAGTGATTAATAGTTCATCCTTGTCCTTACCAAGAAGGACAAATTACATATAGAAATACAAAATATGACATACGAATAAAGATAAAAGGGGGGCACCCCCAGAGAGTAGATGGGGTGTCAGCTCAATCCGATAAAAAATACGGGGTGGTAAGCCCCTTGAGAAAATTATGAGGACAACGGAACTGGATCAGAATGCCTAAAAGTGCCACATTGCGAAAAGTATAACATATAAGTGTAAAGTGCAAGTGCTACAGTGCATATATGATAAATGACCTGGTTAGAAGAACTGTGTTGCACAGACCAGTTTGTGAGGATATAAAACAATACAGTTTATTTATATTTAAAAATAAAATCTGCTAGGGACATAAATGACATACAGACAGCGTAATAACAAATAAAATCAGACAGTAAAATAATAAAAACATGGATAAGAACATTAAAATATAAATGAGTTCTAAAAGCAATAAATGTCTTATCTTATTTCAAGGAGGAGTATATCAATGACGTACAGGCTCCCAACGCGTTTCATCTCCTAATGGACTTCTTCAAGGGGATAATGTGCCTTAGATATGGTCAGCTATTTATACCTTATACATATATATATATATATATATATGTATACAGTATATGTAGTTGTGTGTGTGAATGTATATACAGCGGGTAAAATAAGTATTGAACACATCAACATATTGCTCAGTAAATATATTTGTAATGAGGCTATTGTAATTAAATTTTCACCAAATGTCGGCAACAACCCATGCAATCCATACATGCAAAGAAATCAAACCATAGATGTCCATAAATTAAGTTATGTGTAATAATTTGAAATGATACAGGGAAAAAGTATTAAACACGCTTACTGGAATTTATTTAATACTTCGTTCAAAAGCCTTTGTTGGTAATGACAGCTTCAAGACGTTTCCTGTATAGAGAAACTAGTCGCATGCATTGCTCAGGTGTGATTTTGGCCCATTCTTCCACACAAACAGTCTTCAAATATTGAAGGTTCCGTGGGCCCCTTCTATGAACTCTGATCTGTAGTTCTTTCCATACATTTTCAATTGGATTCAAGTCAGGTGATTGGCTGGGCCATTCTAGCAGCTTTATTTTTTTCTCTGAAACCAATTGAGAGTGTCCTTGGCTGTGTGTTTGGAACATTGTCTTGCTGAAATGTCCACCCTCGTTTCATCTTCAGCATCCTGGTAGATGGCAGCAGAGTTTTATAAAGAATGTTTTGGTACATTTTGCCATTCATCCTTCCTTCAATCATATGAAGTATGCAGTACCGTATGCTGAAAAACAGCCCCACACCATGATGTTCCCACCTCCAAACTTCACAGTTGGTATGGTGTTTTTGGGGTGATGTGCAATGCCATGTCTCCTCCAAATATGGTGTGTATTATGGCATCCAAAGAATTCAATTTTGGTCTCATCTGACCAGACTATATTTTCCCCGTATTTCACAGGCTTGTCCAAATGTTGAGCAGCACACTTTAAACAAGCTTCAACATGCTTTTTCATCAGCAATGGAGTCTTGCGTGGTGAGCATGCATACAGGCCATGGCGGTTGAGTGCATGCACTGTACCAGAGTATTTCAGGTCTTACTGAAGCTCTCCACAAGTGGTCCTTGGCTCTTGGACAACTCTTCTGATAATTGTTTTCACTCCTCTGTTAGAAATCTTGCGAGGAGCACCTGGTCATGGCCGGTTTATGGTGAAATTATGTTTTTTCCACTTTTGGATTATGGCCCCAACAGTACTCACTGGAATATTCAGAAGTTTAGAAATCCTCCTGTAACCAATGCCATCAGTATGATTTGCAACGATAAGGTTGCGAAGATCTTGAGAGAGCTCTTTGCTTTTATCCATCATGAAATGTTTCTTGTGTGACACCTTGGTAATGAGACACCTTTTTATAGGCCATCATTTGGGACTGAACCAGCTTATATTAATTTGCACTGACAAGGGGCAGGATTGCTTTCTAATTATTTATAGATTTAAGATGGTGTCTTGCCTTTCCATGTATTTTTGCACCTCCCTTTCTTCATGCGTTCAATACTTTTTCCCTGTGTCATTTCACATTATTACACATAACTTAATTTATGAACATCTATGGTTTGATTTCTTTGCATGTGTGGATTGCATGGGTTGTTGCTGACATTTGATGAAATTTCATTACAATAGCCCCATTATAAATTTATTTACTGATAGAAAAGTTAATGTGTTCAATACTTAGTTTACTCGCTGTATATAGATATACAAAAGTCCAGGAATGATGATGTTTGCCCATGGAAGATGACGTTTTGCCTCTTTCTGAGTTCCGTTTTTTTGGAGGGAAAAATCCGAACAGCGTGCAAACTCGAACCTATCCGAGCCTGCACATCCCTAATATATATATATACACTACCATCCAAAAGTTTGGGGTCACTTAGAAATTTCCATATTTTTGAAAGAAAAGTTCAGTTTTTTTCAATGAAGATAACATTAAATTAATCAGAAATACACTCTACATTGTTAATGTTGTAAATGACTATCCCAGCTGCAAATGTCTGGTTTTTAAAGGAATATCTGCATAGGTGTATAGAGGCCCATTTTCAGGAACCATCAGTCCAGTGTTCTAACGGTACATTGTGTTTGCTAAGCACATTAGAAGACTAATGGATGATTAGAAAACCCTCAAAAGACTTGTGCAATTATGTTAGCACAGCTGAAAATGGGTTTGCTCATTAAAGAAGCTATAAAACTGGCCTTCCTTTGAGCTAGTTGAGTATCTGGAGCATCACATTTGTGTATTCAATTATATTCTCCAAATGGCCAGAAAAAGAGAACTTTCATGTGAAACTCAACAGTCTATTCTTGTTCATAGAAATGAAGGCTATTCCATGCAAGAAATTGCCAAGAAACTGAATATTTCCTACAACGGTGTTTTCTACTCCCTTCAGACAACAGCACAAAGAGGCTCTAACCAGAGTAGAAAGAGAAGTGGAAGGCCCTGGTGCACAACTGTGCAAGAGGACAATTAGAGTCTCTAGTTTGAGAAATGGACACCTCACAAGTCCTCAACTGGCAGCTTCATTAAATGGTACCCACAAAAGCCAGTGTCAATGTCTACAGTGAAGAGGCAACTCCGGGATGCTGGCCTTCTAGGCAGAGTGGGCAAGAAAAAATTATATCTGAGACTGGCCAATAAAAGGAAAATATTAATATGGGCAAAAAAGAACACAGACATTGGACAGAGGAAGATTGGAAAAAAGTGTTATGGACAGACGAATCGAAGTTTGAGGTGTTTGGATCACACAGAAGAACATTTGTGAGACGCAGAACAAGTGGAAAGATGCTGGAAGAATGCCTAATGCCATCTGTGAAGAGGTTATGTGATGGTCTGGGGCTGCTTTGGTGCTGGTAAAGTGGGAGGTTTGTACAATATAAAAGGGATTTTGAATAAGGAAGGCTATCACTCCATTTTGCAATGCCATGCCATACCCTGTGGACAGCGCTTGATTGGAGCCAATTTCCTCCTCCAACAGGACAATGACCCAAAACACACCTCCAATGCAAGAACTATTTAGTGAAGAAGCAGGCAGCTGGTATTATGTCTGTAATGGAATGGCCAGCGCAGTCACCAGATCTCAACCCCATTGAGCTGTTGTGGGAGCAGCTTGACCGTATGGTACACAAGAAGTGCCCATCAAGCCAATCCAACTTGTGGGAGGTGCTTCAGGAAGCGTGGGGTGAAATTTCTTCAGATTACCTCAACAAATTAAAAGCTAGAAGGCCAAAGGTCTGCAGTGATGTAATTGCTGCAAAAGGAGCATTCTTTGATGAAAGCAAAGTTTGAAGGACAAATTATTATTTAGAATAAAAATCATTATTTCTAACCTTGTCAATGTCTTGACTATATGTTCTTTTCATTTGCAACTCATTTGATAAATAAAAGTCAGTTTTCATGTAAAACACGAAATTGTCTGGGTGACCCCAAACTTTTGAACGGTAATGTGTGTGTGTGTATGTATATATATATATATATATATATATATATATATATATATATATATATATATATATATATATATATATATATATTGTGACACAGTCAGATTAGGGGTTCCCTCTCCTGGGTAGAAGGACTCCTTTCTTACACACACCCACAGCAGCAGGGAAGCAGCACACCAGTCTGGATGCAAGTACAAGCTGGTCGGCGCCAGTCTTTATTGTACAATGTCAGAAACAACATAAAGAAAACATAAACATAAAGCCTAGCCCTGTCGGGGCACTAACTTCACAGGTAGTTCCCTCACTACCAGAACCTGGCAGGGCCTAATGCCCTCACCAGCAGCCAAGGCACAGCACAACACTTACAGTTAGGTTTTCAAGTGTCTCTGAGCAAACTCCCTGTCTGCTCTCCCAGGTGAGACAATCAGCCCTCAACACACTAGGCTTATATTGGCCACCCTCAGGTGGGAACCCAATCAAGCCTGTAACCAGGCTGCGAGAACCAAAACCTGGAGTGGCCGTGGGTGGAGCCCTCCCTCTCCTCTCACCCACAACCCCCAGGTCCCAAACCGGCTTTTCAAAAAGCCGAAACTCAAGCCTGCTACACTGCAGACTTTCTCCTGGAGGTTTAAAACACATAAGACAGGAATCTGGGATAAATGTCCCTGTCACAGACCACTTTACCAGTGATCCTATCACATACCCCCCCCCTTTGTTTCGACCTATGGGGCGGAACAACTGAAGCCCCCAATCAATTAACGCGTGACAACGTGTCTGCTTTAAACAACAGGCCCCCTGGCCTGTGTTCCACCGAAAATTTAAAAGTTTGTAACGCCCACTTTATGGCCAACGCCTCCTTCTCCACTGTGGCACCGGGTAGGCATCGAATTTTGAAACACTGTTCATCTTTCGGAAGTCACTGCAGAAACGCACACTCACGTCGGGCTTTGGAATCAACACAATGGGACTTGACCATTCACTATGTGATACTTCAATAACCCCTAACTCTAGCATATTTTGAATTTCTTTCGACACCGATGCTCTTGGTGCTTCTGGTAACCTATAGGGCTTTAGATTAACTTTAACCCCTGGGTCAGTGATGATGTCATGTTTAACGACCGAGGTTTTCCCAGGTACGTCAGAGAACAGCACCCTATTTCTAACCAGAAACTCCTTGACCTCTCATTGTTGAATTGCCGACAGGGTTTTTGCCACTGTCACTTCTGGAACTAAGGGCCCTGGACTTACTGGAGGGGCTCGGACGGCCGACAGTACCGTTCTATCTTTCCAGGGCTTTAACAGATTTATATGGTATATCTGTTCCGGCTTTCTTTTCCCCGGCTGGTAAACTATGTAATTGACCTGTCCCACTCTTTCTAAGATTTCAAAGGGCCCTTGCCATTTAGCCAAAAGTCTATTTTCCACAGTGGGAACCAACACTAACACTCTGTCCCCAGGAGCAAAGCTGCGTAACCGAGCATTGCGGTTGTATACCCTCTGCTGTGCTTGTTGAGCCTGTTTCAGGTGCTCTCTCACTACTGGCACCTCTACAATAGGCAATGGAACTAGTGGACCCTTAAAACGTGGTCTGGGAGCATGATACTGACACTCTGGGCAGGATAAATCCTGACACATTGCCATGTGGGGATAGGACAAAGGACTATCAGGGTCTACGGGTTTACCATCAACTACCTTTACATTCTTTCTGGCTTTTACCAAAGTAGGGTCTTTCAACTGCTCCATGGCAAAGACCTCTCTTCTGACCTCTAAATCAGGCAGATGATCAACTGGCCCAACAACACTTCCCACCTCAATGGGAGGCACATCAGTTGGCGGGCCACCGTCACGCTCCACATTCTCTAGTTTGCCAATTATAGTAGAAAAAGGGAATAACTCTGACTCAGAAGAAACTCCCTCCTCCACTATATCGACAACCTTCTCAAGTGGACCGGGGTTGTTCACCTCTGGAACAAAACGGCTTTCCCACAACTTCCAGAAGTGAGCAAAGTCTCTCCCCAATATTGCATAGTACACCAGACCATGCATCAAACCCACAGAAACTATAGCAGAGCCACATGGTGTCTCGATGTTCACCTCGGCCGTAACATAATATCGAGTATCCCCATGTATGCAGGTCACACCAACAGTTTTCCCTGTATGCCTCAAGGGGTTCACCAGCTCAGCTTTTATAAGTGTCACCAAGCTACCAGAGTCTAACAGTGCCTCTACTCGGTTGCCATCTACAGTGAGTACACACATGTGCTTATCAGTCTCAGCCTGCCGGGCAGCCGTACAGAATCACACAGATTTTTCCCTCTCTTGTAACAAGACATAACTTTGCTGCATTTAAGTATCTTAAGATCCTTATCTTGCTGGATCATGGGCCACAGCTTGTTAACCGTTTTCTGGATTGTTTTATCCCTAGTGTTGTATCTACGTATCCAATGTATGCGATCTTGTTGAGGTATCGATGTTTTTGCAATTAATGTGCTGGATCGTGTGATGTCATTCACTTTAGCCACTGCTTTGTTGAGGATAGCTTTCGAATATCCTCTCTCCGAGAAGCGTTCCTTCATCTGATCAATGCTAGTACTAAGTGATGACTCATCGCTGGTAATTCTTTTGACCCTTACGAGTTGTGAATAGGGCAATCCTTGCTTGAGGGATTCTGGATGATGGCTCTGTGCCAATAATAAGTTGTTTCTATCCGTAGGTTTTCGATAAATTGATGTACTGAGTCTACCACTAGATTTGACAATATTGACGTCCAAGAATTGGATGCTGTCTTGGCTCATATAATATGTAAATTTGATTGGGCAATCCATCCCATTGATCTCTTCAATCCATCCTCTGAAGTTGGTTTCTGTGCCAGTCCAAAAAAGAAGAACATCATCGATATATCGGGTATAAAACGCTATTGAACTGGTGTATACAGAAGAAAAAAATAGCTTCCTTTCAATGAGAAACATATACGCATTCGCGCACGAGGGTGCAACGTTAGAGCCCATCGCACACCCCGTACGCTGTAAAAATAATTCCCAATTAAACAAAAAGAAGTTCCTGGTAAGTGTCAACTCCAATAATCTCAAATAGAAGCCAAGTTCAGGCCCCCCATACTCAGGATTGTCCTCCAACAAACTTCTCGTGGCTTCAACTCCAGCCTCGTGAGGTATGCAGGTGTATAGGCTGGTAATATCCAGCGTACACATCCAAACATCATAGATCTTCCAGCAGGCTGAGTTTATTCAGCAAAGCAGTAGTGTCTTTCAAGTAAGATGTTTGGGACTGTATACATGGCTGCAAAAATAAATCTAAGAATTTAGATATATTACTGTAGAGCGACTCACGTGCCGAGATTATAGGCCTTCCAGGTGGTTTGTTTGCGTCCTTGTGTATTTTGGGAATACAGTATAATATTGGGACTTTGGGATGCATAACCTTAAAAAATTCACAAACTCCTAACGGAATAACATTCATAGGCAAATACAGGGGGGGTTTCCATCTGCCTGGAAACCCCCCTCTTCAGCCCACACCATGACCACAATAGAAATAGTAATATAATGGTATTTTACTATCGCTGCATGTTCTTCTCAGTATCATAAATGAAACAAATAGCACCACCTGTGGATCTTTTAACATGTATCAGCCAGTAATAAATAACCTGTGCACCAATTAGGGGATTTGGAAAACATGCACTGTTAGGGATGCACTGCTATAGAGTCCAATATTTACATATATGTCCAGGACAGTGCTAGGTTCTTCTGCTGCTCCCCCAGACTCCTGGACTTGCTCCCATGCCTTGGAATGGTGCTCACATCTAAAATAAAAACATTCAGCTCAGGCAGGATGGCCCTACTGCCGCATTTAATGGTTTACTGTGATCGCTGGTCCTGTATTTGCTGGAATTATGACACACAATACACTTTGTATGACGCATATTAAAGCTGGATAAGTTGTAATTATGCCCTCTTCATGGACTGGCCACACTCACTCTAAAATTACGCATTTGGAAACCCCCCTCTAGAAATCCTGCGTTTGCCACTGACATTCTGTATGACAGCTTCATCCAGGATCGCATCAAGCTCAGTTTTATTTGTCGAAGTAGGATCAGATTTTAATTTAGTGTATACTTCCTTATTGTGCAGTTGTGAATAGACCTCCGACTTATAGTCCTCCAAATCTAAGACAACTATACCCACGCCCTTGTCGGCGGGGCGAATGACAATGTCTTGATATTTGGACAATTGTTGAAGTGCATCCCACTCGTTATTGGTGAGATTGGAAAAAACCTTCTTGTTGTCATATCTCATGTTGCATACCTGTGAGTCAAGTGTTTTCATAAATCCAATAATAGCAGTATTGCTCGTAGTAGGATCAAAAGTAGATTGTTTTTTGAATGTCTTATATCTTGTCTCTACATCAGCTGGAACCTCCTCTCTGCTACTGAAAAATTCTTTAAGTTTCAGAGCCCTATTGAGTCTTGTAATGTCCACCTTCCAGTCCAACTCATCAAATTTGTTTGTTGGAACAAATGAAAGTCCCTTACTGAGTATAGAAATCTCAAACGGAGATAATGTTCTCTGTGAAAGATTGAAAACTATGTTCTATGTTATATATATATATATATATGTACAGTATATATATATATATATATATATATATTCGTTATCCTCAGTATGTAGTCATAAGATTGACAATAACTTTATGCACATTCATAACACATTAGGGTTTAGCTGTGAGACAGAAGGGTTAGGTTTACGCTCTAACAGGAGGTTAGAGTGAGGCACTAGAAGGAAGGTTAGGGGTAGGGATTAAGGTTAGAGATAGGAGGACTGTACTTAAAGGAATGCTGGAGCATCGGATGACTCCACCTGAACTGATAGTCACATGACCACCGGGACTCAGAAGCCGCCACTGGAGACACCGCTGCCACGGGACAAGGTAAGTGACTGCTGGGGACCAGGAACAATATGTTGACATTCTGTTATATTCAACATTTCATCAGTATCTACATGATGAATGTCAACATGGTCAATGTCTACATTATGACAATGTTGACATATCATACCTAACCCATTATTCTCATATTAAACTTTCAACCTTAATATATTTATATGAAATTTTAATAAGAAATTAATAGAATTTAATAGACTAGTGACAACAATGAGTAACACGTGACAGAATAGTTGTCTCTTTTGATTTATTCAAGTTAGGGACAACTAGTTGAATAAAGTGAAAATTTCTCAGAATAAAAAAATACTGGATTACAGGTCAATAAATAGTAGGAATTTAGGGCCTGATTCAGCAAGGATCACAATTGCAAAGCTGTATGTAGGCTATAAATATGATGTATGCACGCAGGCAGCTTTGCAATGCGATCCTTGCAATCATGCAAATGCAGCAGGAGGTGTATAACACCCCCTGCTGCATTTGCGATCCCAGCAATGCGACGGAAGTCACAGTGCTGGGATCACCATCACGACAATTGCGACCAACGTGGGTCGATGGTCGAGATGGTGGATGATTACGGGAGGCGGCCAGCTGAGTAAGCCTCAGCTTACTCAGGCTGGCCGACTTGCAAGCCCAGCAGACTGCATACATCCACGCAGTATCTGGGCTGGCCACTTCCAGAAAACGGGGCATACACGCCCTGCTTCCGGGAACGCTGGCCGACCCCATCCCCGCACCAAGCCTTAAATGTCTCTGCCTGTCAATTAGGCAGAGCCATTCAAGGACTAGCGTGCGTGTTAGCAGGACCCATTCTACACACTCACAGAATCGGTCCTGTGCATGCGCAGATTCCCAATAATCGACAATCTGCATTCAGCAGTGCACATGCATGCACTGCTGAATTAGCCCCTTAGATTTTTTTCGAGTGCTGATTAAAAACTTTCTTGAAATGTAATTCTGTAACTAGGAGCCGATTGGGAATTTAAAATGGCCCTTACAAAAACCGTGAATGTTGAGCGAGATGTAAAAGTGGGTGTTGCCTTGTGGCAAGGAGTGTGGCCTCATGTGAAATGCCATGCTCGCAAGCCACTCCCCTGTTTTCATCATGCTGGTGGCATGCCCACCGCTCTGGGAGCTGATGGATATGCCCCCATTCCCTCTCCCCAGTGAATAAGCACAGTGAGCATGTGAATGAGTTTTTTCTTGGGATGTAGTTTATAGACCGGCAAACTAAATGCTGCCGGCCAATATCCCGACAGTAGAATCCTGACAAGGGACTTAAGATAGGCGTTGAAAAACCTACGCCTATCTTAATCCAGACGCCAGAATGCCAAAGGACGCCAGACCAATTGAGGTAAGTCCAGCCATCCTTAGCATTTAGCCGGGAGGGGTTAGGTTTATGCACCCTCGGGGGGAGGTTAGAGATAGGCACCCCCCCATTAGGGTTAAGTTTAGGGTGTGGGGCGAGGGTTAGGTTTAGGCAGCCCCGGGAGTTTTAGGGTTAGGCACCCCTGTTGAGAAGGGTATGGTTAGGGTACTTACTTGCTTCATCAGGATTCTCCTCTGTCATGCTACCAGTGTCGGCATTTCATCCCGATGGCTATTGAGCCACCGGGAATTCATACCCAACCCTTTTCCTTTACCTATATGATTTCTCTGCATTGGAGAATAAGTTGATCCTTCCTGGACAGGCAGTGTCTTGAGTTAGTATTCACTATTCTGGGAGCCGCCTGTTGCGTAGAGATAAAGCCAATGTCATCAACATGCAACAGAGGTTCAACCAGATAATACATAGTGACTGGAGTTTTGGTGCAGGGCAAAATGTGAGTTTCCCTAAACAAAAATATTTATATTACTAAAATATTTTTGCTAATTTGTTAACATTTGTTTTAGTAATATGGTTTCTTTAGAAGTGGTGTCTTACTGAAGATAACTGTCACTCAGAGGCGTCACCAGGTCTGGTGACACCCCGTGCGCAATCCACATCACCCCTTCACGCGGCAGAGCCACGCGCACCCAAAAAGGGTGAGGCCTAACATGAGGGGCATGGACTATCGGGAAATCCAGATTGCATCACTCTTGGGGTGTGCCCAGCATCACCGTAGATGCTAAGCTTCTCCCGGAGACTAGTACCTGCTGCATTGTCGACTCCTCTTCTGTGACAGGAGCCAAGTGCTGCAGGATAATGTCACACTGCAGCACCCGGCTGCTATCACTGAGAAGGAGCCGGCATTTTGGTGTAACCCCCTCCGAGGGTGACACCCGGGTGCGGCCAGCACCCCGATAGTGATGTCTCTGCTGTCCCTCAGCCATTTCTTATAATCTGACCAGGGGTCCTACCTGTGTGTCTCCAGCGCTAAGTGCTTGTGTGTCTCCAGCACCAGCCACCCCTCCCCCCTGGGTGTCTCTCCAGCACCATCCCATTGTGTCTCTCCAGCGCCATCTCCTATGTGCCCATACGTAGGGCTCTATTTATTAACATTTTTACTAAAATAAAGTGAAAAAGGGTGTTTTGACACCCTTTTCCCATTATTTTAGTTTCATCTACAGTTACTATACGGCAATTGGAGTAGAATTCGTAAAATTCTACTCCAACCCCTAAGTATCACTTATTTTTAGTAATCAGATCGCATTTCCCATAATTGTAATGGGAAATGTGATCTGCCTGGTAGTTACTAAAAATAAATTGTGAAAAAAATACCTAGGGAGGCCCTGTGATAATAACACCACCTGGAGGTGGCGTTATCCAGGGTCTCCCCCGGTTATCGGACACCTGCTCTGCTCTAAAAGGCAGAGCAGAGCCGGGAGCCGGCCCCAGTGATCAGCTGTGTGGTCTAAATAGACCGCAAGCTGATCATTGCAAAAAAAAAAAAGAGTAAAAGAAAAAATTTACTTACCTGACTCCATGGACTGGTGGTCGGGGCTCCGGTGATGTCTCCCCTCCGGTCAGCTGGTCTCCCATTGTGCACTGCGGCCCAGTCATCATGTGATCCGGTCCCAGTGCAGTATGGGATATCACCTGACCGGAGGACATCACCGGAGGCCGGATCCTGCAGGTAAGTGGAATTAAGGGGGGGATTGCAGGGGGGTCCGCGGTTACGGGGGCGGGGATTAGCGCCATGGGTGGGGCTTAGCGCTGGGGGGGTAGTGGCGGCGGCCGGTCAGCGCATGCGCGTGCACTTTGTCACGGTATTTTTTGTGAAAATACCGTGACTAGTGTGTGGAGGGGATTCGCAGGGACAGAGCTTTATCGCAAGCTCTGTCCCTGCAAGGGATTTGTAGCAAATCCCTGTGATATTGCCTGAGTTCGCAATGCGAATTCAGTCGGTAATATCACACTACAATCTTCATTACAAATGCGGATTGTATTAAATAGAGCCCATAGTGATAATTCAGAATTGTATCATGAAAATGCAGTAAATAGAAGTGAAGATTCTTATTCATGTTAGTAAACACAAATATGCAGAGAAATTATGATGTTGGTGCTGAATAACCTTTTATCGTGTGAGTCCTGCTAAAACCATGCAGGGAAATAAAATACTGCTTATTAATCTGACATACTGTATTTTACCTTTTTAACTTACTTACAGAAGAATTGCATTATAATATATAAATATTCATGGGTTAGTGACATTCTCTTTTTGGAGTACTCATTAACCATTTGCCTTAAATGTACAAATACAGAAATAAAACTGATCTTTTATCCACTGCCAAGAAACCATTATGAATAATGCAGTTTTAATCATAATTTGTAATGCTTACAAAGTACACCAAGAGAGACCAATGATTTTACAACTGGCAGATACTTGGCTCTGATTCTGTAAAATTGCTGCACAGTGCAGTTACTGTGTATTATTTATTTTTTTGCAATCGGCATAAGTTTAAAACGTAGCTTCTATGTAGAATTTAAATGCTATGGGGGTCCATGTACTTCTCCTAGGAGAGAGATAAAGTGGAGAGAGATAAAGTACCAACCAATCAGCTCCTATATGTCACTTTACAGACACTGGTGTCTATTAGGTAAACCTTGGATAGAGATAAAGTGAACGGAGATAAAGTACCAGCCAACCAGCTCATAACTGTCATTTTTCAAACACAGCCAGTTAGGATCTGATTGGCTGGAACTTTATCTTCGCTCACTTTATCTCCATTCAACGCTTAGTAAATAGAACCCTATGTTTGAAAATTGACAGTTAGGAGCTGATTGGTTTGTACTATATCTCCATCCACTTTATCCTTTTCCAAGGTTTAGCAGATATCCCCCAGCTTCACATCCATTTTGAGTATACAGTTTATGTTTGCTGAACTTTCTCTGATACAGGGCCTGATTCAGATATTGCACAGCCGCAAGGAAGCAGCTGTGTATGCAAATGCAGCAGGAGGTGTCTATAGGAAATACACACCTCCCTCATGTATCTGCGATACGAGAGCAGTGTCCATAGAAGCTAAGCTGCTTCGGATGCCCATTGCTGCTTTAGCCAGGCTGCGTAAGCCGAAGCTTACTCAGCCTGGCCAGCTCCTAGCCGCTTGCAAGTCCAGGAAATTTACATTCTATGATGCAGACCTTTGCCTTGGCACTGCCAGGAAAAATGGCCGCATAGCTTTCCTACATGCTGTGTCT
Organism: Taudactylus pleione; assembly: GCA_031769625.1. NCBI lineage: Eukaryota > Metazoa > Chordata > Amphibia > Anura > Myobatrachidae > Taudactylus > Taudactylus pleione. Next base: position 8,338,767 of record JAUIMM010000009.1, on the reverse strand, counting down.
TGGAGGCACTGCATGCTAACAGGCAGGACTCATTCTGCACATGTACAGAGCAGGTCCTGCGCAAACCAACAAACATCAGATATGAATCAGGCCCACAATCAACAATCGAGAGCAAACAATTTGGACATTTCTTTGTTCCCAGCTGACTTTAAAGAGTAATGTGTGGGCAGCCCTTTCGGTGGTTTAGAGGTACATAATTGTGGTCCTTAAAGGGTATTGGGTTACTCTTAATCTTATACAGTATATATATATAAAATACATTCGTACCAATGTTTAAAAATATATATATAGGCATATCGCTACTGCATGTATGCTCCACAGCACAGGACAACTGCTGGTATTCAGTGCTGTCCCCTGACCAAGTGCTGTCTCCACCTCTGTTAATACTGTGGCCGACACTTCACAGAGGTTTCCCTAACACTGGCTACGTGTAAGGCTTTGCGGCATATATCCGGGCATAGACATCTTAGTCTCCACGTTCTGTGGCCCGAACATCAACCTGAGCCATCAGCAGAACGTGGAGACTGGGGTGTCTATGCAAGGACATCTGCAGCAAAGCTGAACGAGCAGCAAATGCTAGGGAAACCTCTGTGGAGTGCCGGCTACAGTATTAGCAGAGATGGAGAGTGTGGTAGAGAGCATATCATCAAATAATAATAACATAAATTTCCCAGATTCTCTCATTCAATTTTGTTGCTTTACTGCATAGTGCCGTGTGCATTACTTAGTTATCAAAATATGGGATTCCCCAGACAGCAATAAATCCAGTAAGGTCTTGTATTTTGCCCTCTCCAATGTTAGATGCTTCCAGCCCACACAGTAGTAAAGCTATCAAACATGGTTGAAGCTAGCCTGGCAGTGAACATAGGGCCTGATTCCGCAAGGATCGCAACTGCAAATCTTCATGCAATCGGCCAAATGTTACGCACTGCAGATGCGTACGCATTGCAGTGCGTATGCGTGAATGCTCTACTGCGATCCATCGCAGAGTGATTGACAGGAAGTTCCATTTGTGGGTGGTGACGGGGTGGTGGTCGAAGAAATGCAGGCGTGCCAGTGCGTTTGGACGCCGTTACAGGGGTGTTCATAAATTAGCCACTGCGACACTTGAGGACTCATAGGTGGCGATGTAGTTAGCAATTTCTGAGTAAGGTCAGGACTTGTGCAAGTATGCGTGAGGCTGTGATGGTACTCGATTGTACTGATGTTTTCGCAATCTTGCTAAACATCACAGATGTGTGTAAAGTGGGCGTCCTTGTGTAGTGCTGCGCCAGCATAGCAAATGCAATAAATTAGCATACTATCACAGATGAACTGCGTGCATAATCGCAATTGCATTCACAGTTGCGTTCCTTGCTGAATCCGGCCCATAGTACAGTCTGATAGCTGGGCTTGGATACTGAGGTAGACTGGCAGCACAGCATATAGAATTCACTACCACGTTTCCTCTGTGCTTTGTAGTTCTCTTGTTGGGTATGGAGAAAGCCAGCCCTACAATTGCATAGACAGTAAGTTCTAGCAAGTAAATGGGGTAACAATGGACCTACTGTACAAGGCATTATTTAATAAACCAATTAAATTAAACCAAAGGACCTGGTGAGAGATTCTCTTTAAATCTATCAGTAAATGAATAGCAGGAAGTTATAGGGTTATTGTATGAATACTGTATGTCTCAGTCACATAACCACACTGATCAGTACCTCCTACCCACAACAGTGTAAAGGAATGTATGCTAACATTAAAGCATGCCTGGGTAATAATGCAGTTGCTACCTCTTTTGGTAATATTATAGTCCAGAGGTTCCCAAACTTGGTCCTCATGGTTATCCTTAAAACCTGGACCATTAGGGTGCCTTGAGGACCGTGTTTGGGAACCTCTGCTATAGTCATAAACCAGGCTATAGATACATAGTGAACATACATGTATGTCTGTGTACTGTAATTGGAGAAAATATGTCAAAGGATTTTCCTAAAGTTACTCATATCCTATAGTTATATAATCAAATGCAGCCATTAGAAAACTGTGGCAGGTTAAGATTTTCCTCGGCTGTAATTTGGTCCCTTATCTGCCCCTGCCATGCTCTCTGGTCACAGTTTAGCAGAAATAAACTCCAGCTCTTTTAAAAAAAAAAGAACAACAACTTTGCACATGGTTATTTATTCATACATGTGGAAGTAATAACTGGGTATTTCCTGCTGATTAGATTTTACTTTTATCCCCAATTGGTTGGGAGCTCTAATGATGAGATCTCTTGAAATGGAAAGTGTAGCAAATGCACAAATTTCTATGTACATTTCCTATACAATTTGTGCTACTGACTGAGTTTAAAGGAAAATGTATAGGGATTTAGTGCATCTGTTATCGCTACTGAAGTTAGGCCCAGTTCTTGTGTTCTGATGGTACACAACAGTACAGAGTACTGGCACCATATTTTTCAGAAACAAGAAGTTATAACTCCATTGTTGGAATATTTTTACACCCCTGCCTGGAACTTGTATCACCTGACCCTCTGTTCCAGCTACTTTATAGACCAGGGATACACTTACCTGTCCACAGAATTGTCAGTAAGATGGAGGAGAGCTAAGGGCAGTACCAGTATTTATTTTTCGAGATTCGAGATTTTTCGAGATGCCGATACTATTTTTCATAGTTTTAAATAAACAATGCTAGGCCTATTAGTTTAGAGTCTCACAGTGCTATCATTATGGCGGACAACAAAGGAACAGACAAAATACATGCAAACCACTTGTTGGTATTCAACTCTCCTGAAAAAGCACTCCCGGATGGGCTGTGTCATTTCCAATTGGCTTATAATTGAATAAAGGAGAGTGCACCCAGTTAAAACACATAACCAATCAGCTAAAAACATCTGTTCTTTCCGCCAGAACAAGAAAAACCTCAACACAAGCAAAAAGGGGAGGGAGAGAGGAATTTCCACTGAAGCAAGAGAGGCTGTTAGGGACAGGCACTAACATACAGATGTAGCCACGTGCCCGCCATAGACTACAATGGACAAACGCCACGCTATGCCGCAATGCGTGTGCCCGTGTGTACGCATCACGGCAACGATGTAGCCGGCTACATCTGTTGCACCATAAATTTGGCCTTAGAAACAATAAGGACTATTTCACACACAATGGATTTGTCGGTTCGGTAAAACAATCAGATGTTTTTTTTCCATTGTTCATTTTCAGTGGCAGTTACAAAAACATTAGGGCTTTCACACTGCACAAACATGGCACGGTCGCCGTGTTACAGCCGTGATAATAACCACTGACTAGGATGGCTGCCGTCCACGGTTTTCAGTTTTACAGATTGAAAAGAGATTCAAACACACGGCAAAAACTTTACACACGGCACAAAACCGTTGCTTGTGAAAGGGGCTGATCCACAGGAAAAAAACTGATGTTTTTTTGCCGTCCGGACAAAACCGTTGTGTGTGAAACTACTATAACTGTACCAATAAATATAAGGCTCCTATGTTCAGTCCTCCTTTCCTCTCAGAGTCCTTTACACAATTTGGAATTTCTGGAACAATTTACACCTTTAGGAGGAGATTTAATAAAGCTTGGAGGGAGATGAAATTGGAGATAAATAACACCAACCAATCAGCTCCTAACTGTCACGTTACAGTGTTTGAAAAATGACAGTTAGAGATTGATTGGTTGGTGCTATTTATCTCCAATTTTATCTCTCTCCAAGCTTTATTAAATCTCCCCCTTAATCTTTAAAAATATTGTGAACAAACATGAGCATGTCTGCGGGTTGGTTACAAATTGAGATGTTTGTTATTATTGACTTTGTATTGCAAATGTGTAGCATTCAAAACAGGCAATCGAGGTACATAGCATGCATTATTGAAAACAAGGCTGTCCATTGCTTGATTATAATTAGGGACTAAGGATAAGTGACAGACTTTCACAGAAATATTCCAGCACTCAGAAGCATAGGCTCAGCGAATTCTGATTAATTTTATGGTCATCCAGAGCTGTTCTGATATCCAAGGAATTACATTACAATAAAATTAACATTGCTCAATAGCAAGTTTATTATAGTAGCCAACTGTTCCAAATTGTGTTCCTTTGTGTTGCACAAAGCCGACAATTAGCATCTAGCCAGGGGAACTGTGTTCAGAAGGATAAATGCTGTGAGAATAAAGCCCTTGCATGTGTTTCAGCCAGGCATTCAAAACCTGCAATCATTTAAAGGAGAACCAGGAACGTGGGCATAATGTTGGCCATATTGTTAATTCCATGTATATATGTAGGTGTGTCTCATGAATATCCAAATGCGATTTGAATCTTACGGAAAAATGTGAATTCCAATGAAAAGAAAATGGCATATATAAAATTATCAACGTTACATCTACTGTAATGATTTGGCATAGATGTATGGGAGTTTTATTTGATCTCGTGGTGCAATAGGTCTGTAGTAGCAGGCATTATCGAAACATATGCTATAGAAAGGTTATATACAGTACTATTGCATATATAGGAGCAAAATCAACTGTCAGCGAAGGATGTGAATTACCATTTCCGCTGGGTTTAAATGCCGGCAATGGCAATCCGTCTCGCACGCTTCGCCCGGTCGGCCGAATGCCCAATTCACACAAGTGCTCACTACCCTATGGGATAGCAAACACTTTTGTGCGAGATCCCACTGCCATAAAGCCCAGTGGCTACTGCGCAGATTTAGCCTTGTGAACGGATTGGCCCTTAATTGAGTTCCTCCCATAGCCTGGTGTGTAACCGATATGTTTTTTGCTAATTCGTAATGTTGCTAGGTCTGTCACTATATGCACTATGAAAGGGTTACATATAGTTACATATATTGCATACATAGGGCTTGATTCTGGGTCGGATACAAAATGGCTGTTTTTGCGTAATGCCAGGGAAGCCTGATTTACTACATTATTCTAAAGTTTCCATAGGGCTAATGCTAGGATCCATGTGGCTCCAAGAGGGCAACCGGACTGTTTTTCTATCGCAGTCGCAACCTTTATAATTTGCATCGGCACTTGCACCTACCTACACAACACTCCGACAAGACGGAACAGATAAGTATGATCGAATGGTCGTCGCCCAGTTCTGGCCCTGAAACACCCATTATATGCACAGAGAGATCCTGCCAAAATCCGTCCACCTCAGGATCTGCCACAGATACACAAAAATGCATAAATTGTGCTGTATTCTAAAACTACTTGTGTCTGTGACAAGAGATGTGTCCGAGTTAGAATGGAACCCCATAGTCTGCATAACAAATGGAAAGGAGGGTATTGAATGTTACTTTCCATTATGATGGTTAATTGTCATTTTCTAATCATGTGTGTCAGTATGTGAGCCTTTTGACTTTAGAAAAGATCTTAAATGTCTTGTATTATTCTACTATTAATTATGTACTTCTTTCCAACCAGGTCTCTTGGGTGTTTTTCTTTTGTTTGTAGGATTGCACTGTGTATTAGTTTTTTATTAAGGTTGTCTGCTTTTCTGTATTTGTGGTCTTTTAGGGAATACTTGTCATCTTTGAGTAATACTGGGCTGTGTTTCTTTATGACTTTTTCAACTGCTTTAGGATGGTTGGTATATTAAGTTACAGATAATACTTTACTAGTGATGTTTTCTCTTTCCTTTTAGTGCCATTAATGTTTTTCTAACTTTTTTATATTGATTCATACATTCTGCTGACCCAATTTTCATTATATTTTTTTCTATGAAGAATGATCTACTGTACATAGTATATAAAGTGTTAGTGCAATTTATATAAATTCTTTTGAACTAGCTGCATAGTATGTTTTTGAGTAAGTTTGGGGCCGGATTAAGGTACATGGTGCCCCAAGCATTGAAGCATTGGGTCCAGGAGGACCCACACAGCACACGCTGCACCCATGTTTAATACTTACCTCTCTGGAGACTCGCCTTGGCATTGCAGCAGCAGCACAAATTATCGGGAAAATGGCGAGATTTGTGAGTGAACAGTACAGTAGTTTCCGGGATCATGGTACGGGCGCCATGTTACCAGAGAAAATCTAAGCATATAAAGTAGAAGAGATAATGGCGCTATTATGCAAACTTAGGAACAGTAATAGAATTGAATATAGTTACTTTGCTACAAATACCAGCAGCTGTCTCGAACAATCAACCTCTGTGTGGTTTATCAACAGTCAAAAGTGTTTACAAGTTTAAGAAGACAGCGCTCAGAATAAGCAGCACTCAGATGGTTCTAGTAGTTTAAAATATTAACAACCTTTAATAAATTACACACATATATAATTATATATATAACCTCACAAAAAGACAAAATAAAAAGGAATATGCCAGATGAATAAAATAAACAATTGTATCAGTGGCAGCAGTATGTTGCCAAAGTGTCAAGCGGTAAGATCTGTCCCACCAACGACTTGAAAGATATCTTTCAGTGAAGTCATCCTGCCATATCTCTGAACAGGAGAAGTTGACAATATCGTGCAAGTTGGCCTGCATGTACGGACGATCGTAGATATCGTTATCGTTCATTCGAGAACGTGCATCGTTGGTCGTTCACTACATAAAGATGAATGATATTAACGATATATCGTTGAACGATATCGTTATCATTCATATCGTTCATAGATATCGTACCTTGTGTATGCAGCTTAAATGTTGTTAGTACGAATATGTATCTTAAATAGCAGAATCAATCTTCTATATACAGTAGTAAACTCAAAATGAGATTTGCTGCTACTAACTATTAATCACAGACTGCTTTTATGTGACTGCCTGCTTACAATTAGTGGCTATGGCCCTCATTCAGAGCCACTCGCTAGCGGCAGTACGCTCGTTCCGAGCGATGTTCGCACATCTGCGCATGCGTACAGTTTTTAGTACGCATGCGCGAACCAGTCAGTGCGGCTGAAAATCGTTTGTACGCAATATAGTGAGTGCCTGCTATTTTGAGTGACAGAATGAGGCGTATGTGGGTGGTAACGGGAAGGTGCTTGAAAACGGGGAGTGGAGATCAGAACGCAGGCGTGCTTAAAGGTCAAAACGGGTGTGCATAATTAATACAGCAGCGTCATTGACCACATCACTTGGTTTTTTTTAACTCAGAACTGCTCGCAAAATAGCGGTTGAAAAAACCAACCACAAGAATAGCGAGCAGTTCATATCCTGTTCGATGTACTCGATTAATCTAATAAATAGCGGACATGACGTATGGTGCGAGCGGCCAGGGGGCGTTTTTAACAAATAAACGAGCGTATGTTTTGCTCGCTCGTTCAGACTAAGAGGTGTGAACAGACTGCAATGTGCGAACGGATCATTTGAATAGCCACCCCTTGTTTTTGAACGAACGAATGCAAATAGCGAACGGCTCTGAATGAGGGCCAATGAAGTCTAGAATTATAATTAACAACACTGAATAATATTCCTTTCTCTGCAGTCCTCTTGAACCTGGTTTTGTGCACAGATATTTATTTTTTTCTTTTAATGGTTTTTATTAATTAAATCATATTTACTTGAATCCAGCACTCCCTTTCTTTTCTGACTTTTATTAATGTTGTTAGTATTAATTATTATTAATATTATTATTATTATTATTATAAACAATTTGAATAACACTAAATAAATACTCAAACACAGTTAAAATACATTGCCATGCACCATACACAACATGTGTCAAAGTGGTATAGAATATAACACTTATCGCATGGGCATAGGGTATCAGAAAGAGATCACCTCTGCAGTAGGTGTCTCTATATAATACCACAGTCTTAAAGCTTTGACTTGATAATCAATAAGCATAAAGGCACACAGGATCGCCTGGTCTTAATGAACGTGATAAGTATAGAATGAAGATAGGATTGACAAGCGCTGTAACAGATCTTCTATTACTGCTACTCTAGATGATCGATCTCATGAGTAAGGAATGGTTCTGTTTACAGTCATGACAAGATGGCTTTATGTCCAAATTCAGCATCTATGTCTGTAGCAGGATTTGCAGCAAGGTTCTGCAGTCGACAAATTGGAACAGGCTATGGTCGGTAGCTTAGTCTCCAGTTACCGCTTCACAGATGGGAGCACTGTGTGTAAGTACATAGGAGGAGCCTAAAGCTTTTTGTCACCCTATTGTGACTTTTTCAATGTCATGGCGCTCCCACTCCATATGCATCCTAATATACTCTAATGTGAGATTGCTTTCACCTGTGACTCAGGTCATTTATCAAATACATATTTTAGTAGACTATTAGAACCATCTTAGACATATATCATAATACATATATTTTTAACAGCACTTAAAGACTTTCATTTTGAAAATGAGGACAGAAACCAAATAAAAATAATATATTGCTCACTATAGAATACACAGTAGATATACAAACACCAAAATAAATATATCTTGGCATCGCAAGTGATACCAAGAAATATATACTTTTTGTGTTTATTATATGTACTACTTTGATCAATGACATGAGTCACGGGTGAAAGCGATATCACATTAGAGTATATTAGGAGTCGACACATATGGAGTGGGAGCGCCATGAATTTGAAGAAGTAACAATAGGTGACGAAACGCGTTAGCCTACTCCAACAGATCTACACACAGTGCTCTTATCTGTGAAGTGGTAACCAAAGATTAGGCTACCAACCATTGCTCGTTCCAAATTGTCTACTGCAGAACCTTGCCGCAAATCCTGCTACAGACATAGATGCTGAATTTGGATATACTGTAGAGCCTTCCTGTAAACAGCACCATTCCTTACTCATGAGTATGAACAGCTAGGGCAGCAGCAATGAGAGCTGCTCTCAGAAGAGGCTTCAAATCAGTTCACATTCAATGTTAAACTATCATGGTATTGAGTTTTCAGCCTGGCCAGCTATTCTCCTGGCCAGCTATTCTCCTCTATTGAAACGGATGTAAAGTATTTGTTCAAACTCCGATCAGATGGAAGAAATTATTGCCATGATATTAAGAAATGAGAATTTTATGGAACCAACATAAATTATATATATCTCCTTTCTAATTTATATAATGGATTAGAGGAATAAGATTGAATTTCAATCTCAGATTGAGTTTATTATGTAGAAGATTGCCACTGCTATTTAAGATACATACTAACAATGTTTACACCCTTGACAACATACTGCTGCCATTGATACAATTGTTTCTTTTATATTCCCTTTTATAGTGTCTTTTTGTGAGTTTATATATATATGTATAATTTATTACAGGTTGATAACATTTTAAACTAGAGATGAGCGGGTTTGGTTCCCTGAGAACCAAACCCACCCGAATTACGGGGATCCGAGGCAGATACGAGTCGGCTCGGGTTTTCCCGCCTGACTCGGATCTGAAAACAAGGCAAAACCTCATCATCCCGCTGTCTGATTCTCGCGGGTTTTGGATTCTATAAAGGTCTCATGATTCGCTGCCAATTTTCATTCCAGCTGTGGAGAGTGAAGAGGGAGGGAGCTGGGAGCTGTGCTGTTGTGTTATTGTTAATTGCATGCTGACGCTGTGCATAGGTACTGGCTACTGTTGTCCACAAGGGCTGGCTGGCTGTTGTCTATAGAGGGGCTAGCTGGCTGTTGTCATGTCCATAGGGGCTGGCTGGCTGTCGTTGTCCTATCAATAGGGGCTGGCTGGCTGGCTGTCGTTGTCCTGTCCATAGGGGCTGGCTGTTATACTTGTCCTGTACATAGTGGCTGGCTGTTATACTTGTCCTGTCCATAGGGGCTGGCTGTTATACTTGTCCTGTACATAGTGGCTGGATGGCTGACTGTATTGCTGTGTTGTCCAGGGGGTGCTCTGTCCTTCAGGGCTGCTCTGCTCTGAAAAAAATAAAAAAAAATAGTGTTATCCACACTTGTCATCAGTGCAGGGGTGCTGTGCTGCTCTCTGTTAAGAACTGCTGCCTCTTTTCAGGGGTTCACACCAGTGTTAAAAAACAAACAAACAAAAAACAATTTTTTTTGTGTGGCGTGTTAGCCACACCTGTCATTGGCGTAGCTGCACAGGGGTGCTGTGCTGCTGTCTGTTGAGGGGCTGCTGCCCAAAAATAAAAAAACAATTAATTTTGTGTGTATGTCAGTGTCAGCCACACCTGGCTGTCACTGTCATTGGCGTAGCTACGCAGGGTGCTGTGCTCCTGTCTGTCGAGGGGCTGCTTCCCAAAAAATAAATACTTTTTTTGTGTGTGTGTCAACCACACCTGGCTGTCACCGTCATCGGCATAGCTGCGCAGGGGTGCTGTGCTCCAGTCTGTCGAGGGGCTGCTGCCCAAAATAATAAAAATAAAACCAACAATTATTTTTGTGTGTGGTTGTGTGCGCAGTGAGTATGGAGGACAGTCACATGACCAGAAAGCAGGATCCACATACCAGTCTTGTAGCTACCAGCAGCAGTCATGGTGATGATGCAAGGCCATCAACGTCATCTATGAAGTCCAATGTACCAGGGCTTAAGTCAGGCCAAAAAGTCAGGCTTAAAAAATCAACTTTTACCCTGTTAAAGCAAAACAAATTTAAAGCTAAGTCTCCTATCGAGAAACAAAATTTTGGCAATATGCCATTTACTACACAAAGTGGCAAGGAAAGGATAAGGCATTAGCCTGTATTTATGACTGATGGATCTAGTGATAATTTAAGCCCCTCTAATTGTAGGAGAGGTACAAAAAAAGTTACAATTGTAAAGATGAGTAAGACACCGGAACCAACTGTGTGCTCGGAAAAATCAGAAATCCCAGAGGAGAGTCCAAGTGTGTCCGTGGTTGCCATGTGTGAGCCTGACCTTTCTAATACTGTACTTGAAGAGGATCCTCCTTCCACCATTTGCGTGCCTTCTGATGTAGAAATTGAGGATGCTTCTGTGGAATTGCACGAGGAGGATGAGGAGGATATTTATGTAGTTGGTGATAACAACAAGGATGATGAAGATGTTGATGATGATGAGGATGTTGATGACAAGGATGTTTGTGTAAAACTGTAAATCAGGCAACAGTTGTTGCCCATGGTGGGAAAAATCCCATTGTTGCCATGCCTGGATAAAGGACCAAAAAATAATCCACTTCTTATGTGTGGAATTACTTCCACCCAAATCCAGACAACCTTTGCCAAGCCATTTGTAACCATTTCCAAGTTACAGTGAGTAGAGGTAAGGACCATAACCATCTTGGAACATCCTCCCTGTTACATCACTTGAAGCGCATTCATCAAATCTGAAATGGTACAGAAACTTTGGGGACAAATAAAACAACAACAATCAGTCCAGTGTCAACAAGCTGCTCCCTTCTATCTGGATCCAAGCACCTGCAATATCCACCACCAACACCTGTATCATCATCGACATCATTCGTGATCAGAAGTAATCCTGCATCCAATATCATAAAAACAGAATCCTCTCCTATCCGTTGTTCCTCAGAAGGATCCTTGAGTGTTATGCCTGCTGCTGTTGCTATAAGTGGATCTTCATCCCAGAAGGGGACCAGGAAGAAGACTACTTTTAGTAGTTCAGGAAGTTCAACAAAACAATGGTCTATCACACAGTCTCTTGCATTGGCGAACAAGTATGGCAGCAAACACCCAGCTGAACAGCGGATTACTGATGCCATAACAGCTATGCTGGTGTTAGATGTGTGTCCAGTGTCCACCATTAATGCAGTGGGTTTTACCCAGGTAATGGAGGTCCTGTGTCCCCGCTACAATCTGCCTTCTAGATTCCACTTCTCTAGAACAGCAATTCCCAATCTGTACAAGGGCATTAAAAAAATCTTATTAATGTCCTCCGAATTGCTCTTGTGCCCACTGTCCACTTAACCACAGATATGTGGACAAGTGGGACAGGGCAAACTAAAGATTACATGACTGTGACATCCCACTGGGTAGGTGTATTGCCTCCAACTGTGCAAACAGCAGCAGCATCATCTAACAAATGTCAGCTCATTCAGAGGCAGGCTACTCTGTGCATCACCGGTTTCACTAAGAGGCATACCAGTGAGAACCTCTTAGAGCAACTCAGGGAAATCATTGCAAAATGGCTTACCCCACTTGGACTGTCCTGGGGATTTGTGATTTCTGACAGTGCCAGCAATATTGCGCGAGCATTACATGTGGGCGAATTCAATCACATCCCCTGTTTTGCTCACACAATTAATCTGGTGGTGCAACATTTTTTTAAAAATGACAGGGGCGTGCAGGAGATGCTCTTTGTGGCACGAAAGATTTCTGGGCATTTTCAACATTCAGCAACTGCATGTTGAAGATTGCAGCACCAGCAAGAACTGTTGAATTTGCCCTGCCATCAGCTGAAGCAAGAGGTAGTAACTAGGTGGAATTCTACCCTCTATATGCTTCAGTGGATGGAGAAGCAGAAAAAGGCCATCCATGGCTACACTACAGCCTATGACATAGGGAGAGGAACTGGAATGCACCATAGTCAAGCGCAGTGGAGAATAATTTCTGTGTTGTGCAAGGTTTTCAAACCCTTTGAACTTGCCACATGTGAAGTCATTCCACTCATCAGAGTTTTGCAAAAGCAGCTGGAGAAACTGAAGGAGGAGCTGAAACGGAGTGATTCTGCTAAGTATGTGGGACTTGTAGATCAAGCCCTTCATTTGCATTTACAAGATCCAAGGGTTGTCAATCTTTTGAAATCAGATCACTATATTTTGGTGACCGTACTTGATCCTAGGTTTAAGTCACACCTTGTGTCTTTCTTTCCAATGGACATAAATCTGAAAAGATGCAAAGAGCTGGTGGTGAAAAAATTGTCAGCTCAAGCAGAATGTGACATGGCAACATCTCCTCCTTCAGTTTCTACAGCTGCCAGGAAAAAACAAAATTTTCCTAAGAGATCAACTGCTGGTGGTGATGCAGATCAGTCAGCAAAATATAATGACTTTTGATTGGGTCTGAAAGAACTGCCTACAATGAGTGACATGTCTATCTTGACTTAGTCATACACCATTCTCTGAATGGTGACCGTATCAGACAATTTTAGGGGTAGCATCCAAATAGGAATGTCAGACAGTCCGTTTCACTACTGGAAGGAAATAGAGGCAATTTGGAGTTCTTTACACAAACTGGCTTTGCTGTACTTAAGTTGCCCACCCTGCAGTGTGTACTTTGAAAGATTTTTCAGCGCAGCCTGAAAATTTGTCAGTGATCATCGTAGGAGGTTACTTCCTCAAAATGTGGAAAAGATGGTGCTCATCAAAATGAATTATAAATTTCACGAGGAAGACCTTTACCAGCACTTAAGTCCAAAAAATATTGAAGCATCTGACTCTGTAATGGTGGATTCCAGTGGGGACGAATTCATATTGTGTGAAGAAGAGAAGTATGCACACACTGATGAGGATGACGATGATTACATCTAATGTATTGTAAAGCCAGTTTGTGTATGGGATCATTGCCACCAATGTCCACTGCGCATTGTCAGCTTGTTTTGTGGGGGGTCCAAGCAAACCAATCATTTCAGCCGCAAGTGGCAGTCCCTGTCATTGAAGTGATTGGTTTGTTAAACTGTGATTGTCCTGTTACATATATACAACATAAGGGTGGGTTGGAGGGCCCACGGACAATTCCATCTTGCAACTTTTTCCTTTCCATTATGTGCTGGTTGGGGCATTGCTGCCTGACATTTTTAATGTTATGGTTTATGAATGTCGAGAAATTGGAATGGCCACAGACAGCATCTCCTGCATGCCCCCTTTTCTCTTTTTTTTAAAGAAAATTCTGAACCAATTGCTGCTTGTTGTATCCACCCAATGGCGCAAGTCGCATATCAGTGACATTCAGCCAAGGGTTCTCAGCCCTTAAGGCTGCTACACGGCCCAAAGCCCGCATCCTGCTTCACGACTCAAAGGCCACCTGTTGTCACTCCTCACCAGCCCTCAAGGCTGTAATGGCCACAACATGACAAGAGTTCAAGGCCTCAAGGCTGTTGCAGGACTGGTTCCTTCCTAATCATAGCTCTGTATTCCACTACTACACAGCCCGGAGGCTGCATCAACAATTAACTATCAACTATCAATTCTTCAGTCAATGGCTGCACAACCAATTATCAATTCTTCAGCCATGGGCTGCGCCAATTATAAATTCTTCAGCCAGCCTGGGGCTGCACCAATTATCAATTCAGCCAGGGGCTGCACCAATTATTAATTCTTCAGCCAGGGGCTGCACCAATTATCCATTCTTCAGCCAGCCAGGGGCTGCACCAATTATCAATTCAGCCAGGGGCTGCACCAATTATCAATTCTTCAATCCTTATCTTTGCACAGTCCTCAACTCTAATTATCACTCAGTTTTGAACCAGCTAGCTGGATGCAACCGTTTGGCCCTTAACTAGATGAAAAAAATCATTATTGTGAGCTGTGAGGTCATCAAAATTGACTGGAAACGAGTAGAAATAAATGTTATTGGGCACATTTTATGTGATTTTAGCTGTTTTTATGATTTTTTTAAGAAAAAATCCAGATCCAAAACCAAAACTGAAAAACAAAACACGGATGTGAGGTTTTGGTAAAACCCTTCCAGATCCAAAACCAGGGGAGATCCAGATCCAAAACCAAAACTAAAACACGAGGGTCAGTGCACATCTCTATTTTAAACTACTAGAACCATCTTAGTGCTGCTAATTCTGAGTGCTGTCTTCTTAAACTTTTAAACACATTTGCCATGTTACCAGAGACCTGCGCGGTAGACTCAAGTTCAATGCCATAGGCTACTGCACCACAGTGAGGAGGGGGCCTGCATGGAATCTGCACTAGGGCTCTCTCCTCTCTTAAAATGCCCCTGGGCAACATGGTAACTATCTTGTGGTGCAGTTACCAATATAATTGTCTATGTTATATATGCTGGTGATGCTATTAAAAGGTATAATATGTAGATACTGCCAGCACCACAAACCTCAGCTTATGCCACAATGCTCCCCATGTGATGTATCTACATAATCACTAAAGTTAGGCCAAATTAAATTATTTAAGCAGACCTACCTCAATCCAGAGATGAGAACTATTGACATGTATGGCATGTACTCTATATCTTAGTATATTACATCCCTAATAAGTAATTTTTATGATTATAACAAACAAACTTTTACCCTCACTGAAGTTGGCTTACATAAAGTAATGTTTTTTTCACAATATATTGTATTTGTAAAGCACCACAAATAGTAAGCAGCATTTTACATACTGTGGGGAGACAGTGGGCCTGATTCAGAGCCGGACGCAATTTGCGGACGGTCGTTCTGAAAAAGGGGCCGGATATTTAAATTAAGCGCTCGCTCATTGCAGTCTGTTGACCCCTCTATGTCTGAACGAGTGAACGAAACATGCGCTCGCTATTTTGAAAAAAACACCCTCTGGCCGCTCGCATCATACGTCATCTCCGCTATTAATTAGATTAATCGAGTACATCGAACGGCGTATGAACTGCTCGCAGTGCTTGTGGTTGGATTATCCTGCCGCAATCATTCGAGCAGTTCAGGCTAAAAGACAACCAAGTGACGTGGTCGATGACGCTGCTTTGTTAATTATGCACACCCTTAAAACGCCCGTTTTGACAGTTTGGCACGCCTGCGTTCGGATCTCCACTCCCCGTTTTCAAGCACCATCCCCTGTTACCACCCACAAACGCCTCATCCTGTCACTCAAAATAGCAGGCAATCGCTATTTTGCGAGCACACGATTTCCGACCGCACTGACTGAACATCGCTCGGAACGAACGAGCGGCCGCTTACGAGCGGCTCTGAATCAGGCTCAGTGTTTAAACAGAACATATGGTAGAATTTCAGATCCAGCTATTGACATGCCAGTGAGCATCAGTGATACGTAGTACCCACCTGAGGTAGGCCCAGTACGCAGGGAACTGGGCTCAAGAAGCAGCTTGACAGGAGTGCAGTGTTAAGAAGGAAGGGGCAGACTCAGGTATGGTGGAGTGGTATAGGGCGGCACTAAGTGGGGAGTAGAGATGGTAGCAAAGACAGAGGAGCTAGGAAGGCTGATAGAATTGAATGAAGAGGTGATCTCTGATGTCATTTTTGAAGCCTTGGTGAATAGTAGCTTATCAAATGGGCCTGATTCAGACCCAGACGCTTTGCTGCGCTCGCTCACATTGAGCGATTTTTTGCAATCTGCGCATGCGTATGAGTCGCACTGCGTGTGTGCGAACCAGCAATTGCGATGGGAAAGTGCTCGCCCGCAGCCCGCAGTCGGGCCGCTATTTTGAGTGATAGATAGTGCCATTTGTGGGTGGTAACAGGGGAAGGTGCTTGAAAACGGGGGTGTGGATGTGCAAACACAGGCATGCCCAACCGTCAGAACGGCGTTTAATGGGTGTGCATAATTAGCAAAGTAGCGTCATTACACACGTGACTAGGTATAGTATAGGAAAAGTTCTGGTATGATCTCACCCCTGGCAGTGGCTATTCAGCCTCCTCTGATGTCCAGGGCAACTCTGGGATGCACAGCACCGCACCAGAGCTCCCAGCTGCAGGCCTCCGGCAGGTATTTTACAAGGAGCAACAGGTGCAAAATCCTTTTCCACAGGGGCTCTGTCCAGCAAACACACACAGCAGAAGGAGGGGTCCTGAAGCACTCTTCCTCTGGGGCTGTCTTTTCTTCTGCCCGTGCGGGTGCCAGCAGGGTTTTTCCTCACATTTTCCTCAGCTGTGGCTTCATCTGCAATGATGGAGCGATGAGACCTCCTTCCCAGGGAGCTCCTTTTCTCTCCCAGCATGCGCAGACTACCATATGCAGTGACTCCTGATAATAGGCACTTAGGGAGGCAGTCCTTTATTCACAGGGGGCTTCTTCCAAAGCAGGGTGCTCTATGCAAATCCACAGGCAAGCTTCCTCCAGGGACTCACATTCAGCATCAGAGCACCTCCCTGGCAGAATAGATAGGTAGCCTTCCAGGCTAATATGAAGTCTGGTGATTGTAATCCAGGGCAAACACAAAAGTTATAACATCCTTAGTTTTACAGCTCCAAGGGCAGTCCACTGATTCCTTGCAGACAGCACCAGGTGCAGTATTTGTAATCCAGGGTAAATGAGAGGGGTTACTGCACCTCTATTTGTACAGATCCAGGGACACTCCACAGACACTCTTTACAGCCAGCACCAAGTGCAGTATTTGTAATCCAGGGCAAATAAACGGGTTACAGCACCCCTCTTTTCACAGATCCAGGTGCACTCTCCAGACAAATCCTCACAGCCAATCCTTTTTTCCAGAAATTCTTCCCAGACTTTCTACAGAAATTCCTCCCAGAATCAGCCCTGACAGCCCTGAGAAAGGTATTATATAAGCTTTCCCTCACTCTCCTCCCTGTCGGTCTGGCATCCATGAGTGGACAGAGGGGACCCAGCAACAGGCCACCTACAGGGATCTCTGCCTGGACACCTAGGCTACCAATCAATGGGGCAGGATTTTCCCTCCTAAAATGGGTCGCTGACCAAGGGGCACTTTCTACCTCCATGTCTGCACATGCTCAGTGGGGTTCAGGGAGAGCAAGGTCAGTCAAAGTTCACTATACCTGCCTATTATGTGGAATGGGACTGCAGTATATCTATGTGTACATACATAAAAAAAAATATTGGGGGACCCCTATTTGGGAACAAACTTGGGGATACCACATACTTCCCCCCTAAAATTATACGTGTCCTCACGTATTGACCTTCACAATTTCAAACAATATTCAGTAGCAATTTGTGTCTTACACAATATTACCTCTAGTAATGATGTTTGTTTTGCAAAGTAACAATGCAGTTTTCACGTAACAAATTATATTTATGTAACACTAGATTCAATCTCTATATCTAAGAGGTAAGACCCCTTTTGTGCTTCTCTCGGAACGTCTGAGTCCCTCTTCTCCTGTCATGGCTTCAAGAGTTGTCTCCTTGGGGACCTGAGTGTCGACAGTCTTCCAAGTTACTGGAAAGTCTGTGAGCAGTAGCACATCCTATGGATTGCTAATGGTCAGGCCTGCAGGGAAACTTGACCTCTCTGTCACAAGTGGGCCAGCTACCTGAACTGGACCTCTTTCTTGGTTTGTGGTCAGCAACTCTGGTTGTTTGCACGAGGCCATACCAGCGTCTCTGCCGTTCACCCACAGTTGGCTCTCATGCATTGACTCTTGACAGGGAAGCAGTCGATCTGTCTCATGGTGCTGCCTTTTTCCTGGGTTAAGTACCATCTCTTTGTGTGCAGACAGTTCTGTATCTAGGCTGTTCACCAGGTCTTCTATCCCTGAACACTCAATGTCTGTTCCTACTCCTTTGTCTATCTTCTTAACTTCCTTATTTTCAATGGGAGTGGACACACTGGAAACTTGTGGTGGATGTTCCTGTGACTGAGTTGGAACATGGTGATTTCTTCTGTATGAGCGCCATTTGCGATGCACTCTGTTATTAGAATGACGCCTGTTGCGACGAGCTGCATATCGGCTGCCTTGTACGGGAACACCTCCAGGACCAGTCACATTTATGGCTTTAGCACCTTTCTCTCCAATCGCAATTTCAAACTCAACCATCTCTCACACTGCGCAGGTGGTTCATGGGATTGTTCTTCTTAATGGCCGTGAAGTGCACAAACACATCCAACGTGAGGTTATTTGGGTTTATAAAACCATATCCACATTGTACGTTACATCACACCACCTGACCCAGCATTCTTCTTGCGCCTGGGGAGGTATTCTTGCATGGATTCATGGTTCTGGATTGTCCTTCTGCCAAGAGTGGACCTATTGTCTCTGTTCTTCCTGAGGGTTGGTCCTCGGCCTCAGGACTTCGGAGTTTAACGCCTCTGCGTATTATTCACATTCCTGATGTCCGCTTTGATGACATCGCCGACAGATAGGGTGCCCTTGTTGGTCGAACTGATCCGTGGGCCTTCGTCCTGGGTTTCCCCAGTTTTCTCTGTATGGCCTCTTCTCAGCTCTCCATCTGATTGAATCTTCCTGCTGGTTGGCTTTTAAGTATTGTATTTCCTTGGCAAGTTTGGCAACTTGTTTACTCAAGGATTCCAACAGGTCCACTTTAAATTGCTGACTGCTTTGGGTCGCTGATGCTGTTACTGGGTCCCGTTCCCCATTTCTTGATCCGGTATTTTCACCCACAACAAGGATGGCCGTTTCTTTAAAGTCCAAGAAGGTCGCTTCTGGATCTTGCCGCTGCAATAATCGTAGCTGTATTTTCATGGGTTCTCCCCTCACGCCTTCCATGAACTGTTCAATTAGGCTTTTATCAGCATCTCTCACTTCATCTTCATCCACTTGCTGAATGGCCTTCAACGCCTCCTGAAGACTAAGGACATAATCACGGAGTGATTCTCCATGTTGTCCTGGCATAGAACCGCATCTTCAGCTCTGACATAGTTTTCTTTTCAAAGGTTGTTGTTAGCCTCTCAAATATCTGTTCGACTGTGTTCTTTTCACGATTTGGCCAGGAGGTGACTTCTCTTAAAGCTGACCCTTTTAATTGTCCTATCAGGACTTCCACTTTCTGTGCTTCAGTCAGCGAGTATAATCTGAACATGGACCTTAGTTTTGCTTTGAAGTTTTTCAGACTCCCTGTTCCTTTATCTCCCACTTCACCAGAATAACATGGCAGCCATGGGGCCCCAAAGTAGTAAGGCATAGTGATAGGAGTAAGGCTGGTCCCCTCCTGGGAACTGCTGCTTGGAGATGACTGTTTGGTCTCCATTGTATCTGTAAGGGTAGGCTTGTGTGGAATCTCCGTATCCTGTTCGACGACGTCAAAAATGTATGTGATGTACTGACTGGTTTGTACAGTGCTGCACCACTAGCACCAGCTGTAGCAACAAATAGTCTATGCAAACTAATTAGCTGCAAGCAGAGTTATGCACATGTAGGTTGGATAAGTTCTTGTAGTGCACCAGCTGTAACAACAAATAGTCTATGCAAAATAATTAGCTCCAAGCAGGGTTATGCACATGTAGGTTGGATAGGTTCTTGTAGTGCACCAGCTGTAACAGCAAATAGTCTATGCAAAATAATTAGCTGCAAGCAGGGTTATACACCTGCCGGTTGGATAGGTTCTTGTAGTGCACCAGCTGTACCAACAAATAGTTTATGCAAAATAATTAGCTGCAAGCAGGGTTATGCACCTGCCGGTTGGATAGGTTCTTGTAGTGCACCAGCTGTAACAACAAATAGTCTAAAAATACAGTTTATCAGCTGAAAATGGCTAACAGTTTATGCAGATAGCAGTAGTTTACCGGCAACTTGCAGTAACTTACACAGTCTTTGGGCCTTGAGAAAATAAGGACAACTGAGGCTATGCTGGTAGCAGTAGTTCACCGGCCACTTGCAATAATGTAACACAGTCCTTGAGCCTTGAGAAAATAGGGACAACAGTCTTCCTAATTGCCTATGCCACAAATTACTATCACCAGAATTGCCAGCCGGGGTTACACAGGGCTAAATAAACAAGTAATGTACATTACATCACGGGAATTGACAAATCAACAGATTCACAGTAAGCATACATCTTTTGCTAATGAGATGACAGCACAAGTAATATAAATTACAGCAGCATGAATGGACTTTGAAATGGATACCGGGCCAAGCAGTGTATAAGAGACAATTTATATTAACCCCAATATAGTAAAGATTCAAACATTTCATGCAAGCAAAATATTAATCAGCATTGACAATAATAACACAGCGAGCAGTGAACAGCTTTACAGAGTAATATAACAGATAAAGGGCCACTATCAACCACTTTAGCTAACACATGAGTCAAACAGTAAATAGAGCCAAATACATATCACATGGCATTACATTTACTTTAAAGCTAGACATAAAATACTTTGTACATCACCCACAGTGGCATCGGACATGAGCTGACACCCATAAGGCAGGTCCCCTCCTGGACATGAGCCAGAGGTTCACAAGAAAGTAAATGACCACCAATGCAACTCTTGGGGAAAAGAGGGGGTGACCTATCTTTTACTTCCCCCCTATTTCATCACTACACACACACTTTACCTAATTTAAAACACTATGACCCCTTTCTATACCCAGTTGTGTGAGAGACTAACTCCCGGTCCCAGCTTTTACATGAAACCTAGTCTCCCAGTCTAATCATGTTTAGCCACAAGGTAAAGGATAATGCAATAGACACAGGGAACCCAGATTGGATAGGTGTACAGAGGGGCAGGACCTTAATGGAGGGAAGATAGGAGCTGTGGAGGGACAGAGTATAGGGAGGTTCTGGTTTGATCTCACCCCTGGCAGTGGCTATTCAGCCTCCTCTGATGTCCAGGGCAACTCTGGGATGCACAGCACCGCACCAGAGCTCCCAGCTGCAGACCTCCGGCAGGTATTTTACAAGGAGCAACAGGTGCAAAATCCTTTTCCACAGGGGCTCTGTCCAGCAAACACACACAGCAGCAGGAGGGGTCCTGAAGCACTCTTCCTCTGGGGCTGTCTTTTCTTCAGCCCGTGCGGGTGCCAGCAGGGTTTTCGTCACTGGCGGGACATTTGCCTCAGCTGGGGCTTCATCTGCGACGATGGAGCGATGAGACCTCCTTCCCAGGGAGCTCCTTTTCTCTCCCAGCATGCGCAGACTACCATATGCAGTGACTCCTGATAATAGGCACTTAGGGAGGCAGTCCTTTATTCACAGGGGGCTTCTTCCAAAGCAGGGTGCTCTATGCAAATCCACAGGCAAGCTTCCTCCAGGGACTCACATTCAGCATCAGAGCAGCTCCCTGGCAGAATAGATAGGTAACCCTTCCGGGCTAATATGAAGTCTGGTGATTGTAATCCAGGGCAAACACAAAAGTTATAACATCCTTAGTTTTACAGCTCCAAGGGCAGTCCACTGATTCCTTACAGACAGCACCAGGTGCAGTATTTGTAATCCAGGGTACATGAGAGGGTTTACTGCACCTCTATTTGTACAGATCCAGGGACACTCCACAGACACTCTTTACAGCCAGCACCAAGTGCAGTATTTGTAATCCAGGGCAAATAAACGGGTTACAGCACCACTCTTTTCACAGATCCAGGGGCACTCTCCAGACAAATCCTCACAGCCAATCCTTTTTTCCAGAAATTCTTCCCAGACTCTTTCTACAGAAATTCCTCCCAGACTCAGCCCTGACAGCCCTGAGAAAGGTATTATATAAGCTTTCCCTCACTCTCCTCCCTGTCGGTCCGGCATCTATGAGTGGACAGAGGGGACCCAGCAACAGGCCGCCTACAGGGATCTCTGCCTGGACACCTAGGCTACCAATCAATGGGGCAGGATTTTCCCTCCTAAAATGGGTCGCTGACCAAGGGGCACTTTCTATCTCCCTGTCTGCACTTGCTCAGTGGGGTTCAGGGAGAGCAAGGTCAGTCAAAGTTCACTATACCTGCCTATTATGTGGAATGGGACTGCAGTATATCTATGTGTACATACATAAAAAAAAATATTGGGGGACCCCTATTTGGGAACAAACTTGGGGGTACCACACTAATATGTACCCCTAATGGGCTGCAAAAACAAATATGTAAATTTGGGGTGAATTGGGGGCAATTTGGTGTGCCATTGTTGGCCTCCCAATACTACTGCAACAGCAAATTGCAGGCATCACCTGCAATTGAATTAACGCAAATGTGTGTTGACAAAGCACCGGAACATGCAAGATGAGACTAAGGACCTGATTCAGACCCACTCGCTAGCAAGCGGGCGCTTGTTGCAGACGATGTTCGCTGATGTGCGCATGCGTGTGCTTCGCAGTGCATGTGCTCAAACTAGTACATGCGATCAGATTTTGGTTGCTCGCCCTGCAACTACAGCCCAGTGGAATGAGTGACAGAAGAAGCCGTTTGTGGGTGGTAACAGGGTAACAGAGTGTTTTCACACCGTTTCTAGGGCGTGCATAATTAACATAGTACACGTCACATGGTCGAATAATACACTGAAGTGCTCGCAGTGCTTGCGGTAGGGTACAGTCAACTGCAAGTGCTGCGGTCAGATCCGAGGGAACCCGATGTACTGATGGTTGTATATACTTCCTGGAGATGATGTGCGCTAGTGGGCGGCTAAAGACAGGCTGGTGGGCGTCTGTAAACACAAAGTGATTGCTAGCTAAGACTTAGTGGGTGTGCTTATGCCTTACCGAGCGAGCGGCTGCCTTGACGTCACTTTGAAAAATTTAAATACGCTGGGAGCGAGCGGCCGCATCTAGCGAGCAGGTCTGAATCAGGTCCTCATTCTTATCTAGGTATTGTAAATAATAAATAAAATAGCTGGTAAGAGAGAATAATAACTTGCAATAAGAAATGTAAACAGTTTGGATATTATGTAAAAAAATATCAAAATATGTTGTTTAATTTTTAATCATATGGGATTAATTTCCATATTTCTTAGTGAGTAGTTTAATAATATTTCAATGGTACATCATTTCAACAGGCAACGACACCATGGCAATTTCACATTATTTACGTAACCATAAATATATGAAGTAGTTAAATTTCTTAGCGCATTGGAAACAGCTCTTTTCCATCAACTATCACATCTATTTCTCTTTTTTAACGGTAATTCAGAATGAATAAGCTTCATTGTGCTCTTGCTTCTTTGTTAATATTTTGCTAGTGTGACTAAGCTGATTCCTCATGGATATGAGTATAGCCTTTGGCAAACGACACATGGAAATGTAGTATTTATTTTCATACATAGACATTGGTCTAGAGTTTCTCAGTCATCAGCTAAGCCTCTTCGAGTTCAGGCCAATGGCTTATCATTGGTGAATTGCAAATGTTGTTTTGTTGTCTCTGGCTGGAATGTTTTCTTCTGTATGTGTGTGTTTGCAAAGCAGTTATGGCTGCTGCTGCTGTCCTTTATTTGTCAGAATATTCAGTTTAAAAAGGGTCAGGTTGATCCCAATAACATTGGACTTGTATTTTTCTGATGTCCTCTCTCAGATAAATATGGAGTCTATTATATGTTTTGGAATATAGAATCTGCCAGTAGGAGGCAATATGTATGTGTTGAGTGTTGTTACAGATTACTCTGTAACCCTAGTTACTTTAATTGCAACTCATTTCCCTTGCTCTATATTCTGTGTCTGGACTTTAGTATTTCAAATAGATTCATATTACCTGTTTATTGTGGTCCAAAGTGTGATAAGTTTTAAGCACATTGGTTCAGCTCTGACTCCCATGTCACCTAACTTTCAAAATATAAAGCATGAATCATTTGTGTAAAATGTTAATAAATGAAGGAGCAGTGATAAATATTGTGATCACACCAAGACTGTTTTAAGGATCTACTGGACTTCCATTTCTCTTAAACCACTGAAACATCTAAGGTCAACTGTGATTGCATTTGCCATCTCTGTTTGGATGCTGGTCCAACTTAGCCCAACTGTCAGTGTCCTGGACCATATTTCCATGTTGGCTATTCTCCAGCCAGGAGGATGGCAAAGGAACATCTACTTCCTCCACTATTTTTCAGTACCTGGATCAATTGTTCTTACTCACTTTCCCAATATCTACCAAAACAAAATAACATTCATCTCTCACTCCATTACACACCTACTCAATTTGCACCACACTGTTCTCCAATGCATTCTTCTATACCCAGTTTCAGAGGCAGGTCTGCAGTGCAGTCCAAAATTTAAATAGGGGATAGGCTGGTTTTCTACCTGTGTAGACCACTGAGCAAGATGGGTGTAGAAAGTAAAAGAGTTCATGGGTGGATATAATATCTACCAGTAGTCTAATTCCTGACATCTTTTAACCACCTACTACTCACTTCTCTACCTACATATTACTCTTCCACAATATCCTTCACAGCCATTTTCTACTTATGTCAAAGACAAATTCTACAAAATGTGATAAGATATATCCCCAAGTCAGATCTCACCTATAGCTGGGTCCTATCTAACTTTTGCTTCAGTCCCGCTAAATAACACCAAGATAAAAGCAACTGGGAGCAACAAAACTACATTGCTAGCTTGCACTGATCAAATTGATGTGCAATATTTGTTCATCACTGTGCGTCTGAGTTTTGATCTGTGTAAAAAGGGCTCCAATGTGAACAACTGTGACTTTTCCCTGCGATGAGTTCCTTGGTGCTTCATCTGCTACTTTGTTCATCTGTAAAACTAATTCCTTTGCCATTGAAATCGCAGCCTAGCGTCTCTGGTACATGTGGCTTTTTGTTGCATTTGCAATGTGACAAAGATGCAAAATGTAAAGAAAAATATGGTATGCTCCTCCTTTTGGAGTGTTTCAGGACAAACAGGAAGTGAGGACACTTCTGTACATTATCAATATTCCACATTGAGCCTATTCCCTCCAAAATTTTCTACTCACTCTCCCCCACTGTATGCCTGCATCTAACTCACATACAGTATTCAACCTGTCTTTCACCACTTTCACATTCCCATTATTCTCTAAAAATATACTAATATCATCAATCTTTTAACCCAGCCTCTCTCCAGCTACCATACTATTTTTCTCCTCCCCTTTGCTTCAAACTACTTAAACAATTTATTATTATTATTATTATTATTATTATTATTATTACTATTATTATTATTATCCTTTATTTATATGGCACCACAAGTGTTCCGCAGCGCCTTACAGAGTACATAGACAATAAGTGACTTACAGTACAATACAATGTAGGACAAGGTTTATATACATTGCTGCATTAGTGATCATAACACTGAAATAAGCAACAGGGCATAAGCAACCAGGTGTTAGACGCCCAAGTGAGGAGTAGATGACAGTATAAGTAAGGACTAGCACAAGAGGGTAGAGGGCCCTGCTCGGGAGAGATTACATTCTAAAAGGGTGGGGCAGACAATCAGGTTTGACACAGATAGGGTAGACAGGGAGGAAGGAGCAAGTAGCAGTGGGTTAGGATGAGAGCTGGAAGGCTTTGATGAAGTAGTGGATCTTGAGAGCCTGTTTGAAGATTTGTAGAAAGGAGAGTCTGAAAGGAAGAGGGAGAGAGTTCCAGAGGTAGGGAGCCGCACGGGCAAACCCTTAGAGGTGGGAGTGGGAGGAAGTAATCAATTAGCAGGATAGGCGATGTACATTTGTTGAGCAAAGAAGGCAGACGAGAGAGTGAAGGGAGATGAGGTAAGAGATATAAATGAGGAATGGGTGAGGACTTTGTAAGTGAGAGTAAGAACCTTGAATTCGGCTCTGAAGGGGAAAGGAAGCCAGTGGAGGGCTTGTAGGAGAGGGGAGACAGATGTAGCGGTAGCAACCTTCCTGACCCCACTGCAGCCCAGTACACAGCAGTGTGTGCTGGGCTGGGGAGAGAGACTGCTGCTGCAACTGACCCAGTACCCACTCTACCCGCCTTTTAGCACCCATGTGAACATCTCCCTTACCCTCTCCCTTTCTGTACTATCTTGTGCAACCAACTTTTTCTCTGCTATCATCACATTGATGTCCCAAAACTTCTTAAAACTCAACATATCAAACAGGATGTATCATCTATCCTCCACCAAGAATCACCATATCCCCCCGAATCTCTCTCAACATCATCTCTTTCTCCCAAGTCCGCTGTCAAGCAGTCTGTCTATATTGACTGTACCACTCCGTTGGATCTCCCTAGCCTTACACAACTGTCTCAACCTCCATTCTAAGACACACTCACTCTTTTTATCTCAACTGTACCTCTTTCTTATTTGAGTGTAAGCTCTCTTCCCACCCATTGCTTTCATATATACATTTATTCTGTCTACCTTGTATTTCCTTGTCTCCCGTAATGCCCAGCACTGCAGCGTACTGTGGCATCCTACATAATAATAATCAGAAACCAGCAGAGGAGAAGCACTTGGCATTGGTGAACCTTTATGATTTGATTTTTACACATAGTTGCTATTAAACTGTTTAGGCTTTATGCAAAATGAGGGAGCTGTATCTGCTGGGTTGAGTACATGATGCTAGCACTCAGGAACCCAACAGGGTTAGGAAACCAACACCTGTTGGTAAGAATCCTAACCCTACCCCAACCCTTAACTTTCCCTCTCAGCAGCCTAAACCTAACCCTCCCCCCAGTGCCTTCACCCTAGTGCCTAACCCTATCCCTCCCCCTAACCATACTAATTACCATGGCGATGCTGGCGGTTGGGTTGCCGGCACCTGGATTCTGCCAGATGTTGGGATTCCGGTGCCGGTATTCTAAGTGCCGGCATCCCCTGTGTCGGTATATGTATCCCTTCAAAAGGGCCTTTAAAATAAAACTTATCTTATGGAAAATACATTTTGGCCCAGGCCAGTTAATTACAGGTTCAGGATCTGAGTTCTTGCTTGTTCCTGCTGAAAAATAGCACTGGGGCCCCCATATTATATGGCAAGAATAGCTGGATAACATGTAAATATGTAATGTCAGCTGATTTACTTTGTTTCAGGTTTCAGTAATGTCAATAATTGAATTGCTAACAATTAGTGTAGTACATTTGAGTTACTGCATGGAGTTAAATAAATTACAAGTTTATAAGATTAAGGGGGAGATTTATCAAAACTTTCAGAGAGATAAAGTGGAGATAACTAAAGTATTAACCAATCAGCTCCAATCTGTCATTTTTGTAAACACAGCCTGTAAAATGACAGTTAGAAGCTGATTGGATGTTATTTTAGCTCTCTCCGCTTTATCTTTCTCAAAGATTTGATACATATCCCCCATACTTTGCTAAAGTGAGTTCATAAAGGCAAGCTCAAATATGATTAAAAGTGGTTTCCAAAGTAGTTTCAAGCTATATTTGACCAACGTCCAACCATCGAATTGGTTTGTATATAATCAAGCTTATATGACTACAACTGTATAATATTTTTAACAGCTACATTACAATTTAGCCATATAAACCTAAAAAGGCAACATTTTATATATATTTTTTAATGTCTTTGCTTTAACTGTGGACTCGAACTGTGACAGTCAACCCCAAATTGAACCAGCCCAAAGATTACAAACGAATCACAAATTAGTTATAGCTCATGATACCCGCCACATTCAATCAAACTTTGAACAGGTTTCCAACACAGATACAGTATTTGTATCATATGAAGAAAGTGTTATTTGATTGGCAGCCTGCAGTGACCAATTAATCTGTGAATTGCAGTTGGTGGTTCACTGGTTTCCTAATTCAGCAATTTAATGTGAAATGGTATAATAAATTGTTATTTTGTTAAGTTATGCGATTGTTAAAATGCTAGAATTGTTAATATTTTATGTTTAATAAAGCTAAGGGCCTTATTGTTCAAACAATAGTTATTTTGAGATATTTCATGGTAAATTTAGAATAGTAATATTTAGCAAGTTTGTGGATAAGAAGGGAACACATTTATGTTACATGCAGAGATGTTAAATTGGACTGTGATGGTACAGGAATAGCAGTGATGATCTTGGAGGATGAATTCATTGTGGAAGTAGTTACATTCCTGCCTGCTGTTCAAGATTTGCAGAATAAAATGAGTTATTAAGCTTTTCATTACCTTTTTTAAGCTCAATCTAACACTTGTGATTATTGTGTTTCTTTTGCTATTGATTTTTTGCATTTTGAGATGTACTGTAGTAAATTAACATATCGTGAGTGCCTAGTGTACTACTTACCTGGGCTTGGACCCTCTGGAGGGGCCCGAGTTAGTAGCACACCAGACAGGGCTCAGTGGCAGCAGTCTCTTTCGCCAGCCCTGCACACTGCTGTGGATGATTCAGGGAGTCTGGTGCCGGTGAGCAGCAGCAGTCTCATCTCTCTCCCTGCAAATGATATGAGGGTGTGGGGTTGGGAGATCACACTGGATTAGCTCTCTGGCTGAGGGGGACAATCCACCCTCCTTCCCAGCATGTGACTTTGGTCATTGTACCAGTTAAAAAAAAAATTGGGAATGGTGTTGCCACTCCTCCATGGTTTAGCCACATGCCTCCACCATCCACCCCCGTACTATGCCCGTCACTACTCTTGATGGCTCTGAACATGGAGCCTTTGCTGGGACAAGGACTATCCAGAAGCTCATGTGCAGTGTGAAATAGTTGTCACGTGCTTTCGAGATCAGCTATGGCCCATTGGAAAGGAATTGTAAAATCCTTCCTACCCAGGCTGTCCCATAGTGGTAAGCAGCCTAAAGCCTAAATTCAGATGGAGTTACTATAGCAGATGACCAGGTAAATGGCAGGGTGGGGCTAGGGGCCCAACTGTATTGGGCCCTAGATCCTAGGGGGCCCTGAAGTGTAACCGCTGCCTGTGCTGCTGCATTGAACAGCACAGTGCACGTATGTACAGGGTCTCTGCTGATCACTGCAGCAGCAACCCAGGCAGCAGTTCGAAGTCTGTTTGGCGGTGAGCCACTGTATTGCACCCAGGGCTGTAACGAGGGTGGCATGATAATGATGCCCATGAAGAATGAGCCATGTGCTGACATCATGATGACCGAATGAGGTTCCACCGCCTGCGTACGTTTGTCAGACTCATCGGCAGCTAGGTAAGGGGGAGGAGATGGGGACATCCACACTTTTTGGCTGCTGTGCTTGCAGGCAGCATGGGCAGCGCTGCCTTGTCCCACTCTCTGCTCGGCGCTACAGCTGAAGAGGACTAAGGATGAACTGCTCAGCGGAGTCTGTGAAGAGGAGCTGCCCACGGGGAAGTGAAACAGCAAAGGAATAGAAAAAAAACAGCAGAGAAATAAGAAAGCAATGAAAGGGTTCTAATGTGAAGCTGTGTACTAAGATGGAGCGGCACTGTTTGTGTGACATACCAGTGTACTGAGATGGGGAGGGGGACTGTCTGTGTGACATACCTGTGTACTAAGATGGAGCGGCGCTGTCTATGTGACATACCAGTGTACTGAGATGGGGGAGGGGGACTGTCTGTGTGACATACCTGTGTACTAAGATGGAGCGGCACTGTCTGTGTGACATACCTGTGTACTGAGATGGGGGAGAGGGACTGTCTGTGTGACATACCTGTGTACTGGGATGGGGGCACTATCTGTGTGACATACCTGTGTACTGGGATGGGGGCACTATCTGTGTGACATACCTGTGTACTGGGATGGGGGCACTATCTGTGTGACATACCTGTGTACTGGGATGGGGGCACTATCTGTGTGACATACCTGTGTACTGGGATGGGGGTACTGTGTGTGACATACCTGTGTACTGGGATGGGGGCACTGTCTGTGTGACATACCTGTGTACAGTAATGAGGGGGTGCCCTGATGGCAGAACCCACTATGCTTACCTGCCAATGCAAACCCTATTACCATACACCCACTGCTGCATTCAGCTGGCTCCTTCTTTCTACTTTGCTTTGCACCAACTGCAGGACCTCACCCCGCCCCCTGCCTGCTCTTCTCCCCAGCTGCAGATCCTCATCCCTGGCATACCAAGGACAGTAACACGGGAAGCAGCCCTTATCTGGACTGCAGGATATATGTCAGGCCAGCTAGAAGGTAATGAGACTGCATGTATATAGGTCACTGATGCCCAGTATAGCCAGTTACTAGTGCCTGATGGGGGTGAGCTGGGAGAGCTGCAGGGCTGGGGCTCGTTGCTAGACATATTAGCAATGTGCAGACCCCTATCTAATTACCCCATCCTGGGTCTGCATTTGGTGTAGGAGGTCATTAGACTGGTCTGCATCAGGGAAGGGGATCATTAGACAGGGGTCTGCATTAGGGGTGGGGGATCATTAGACAGGGGTCTGCATTAGGGGTGGGGGGGTCATTATACTATGGTCTGCATTAGAGGAGCTGGGTCATTAGACAGGGCTCTGCATTAGGGGTGGGGGGTCATTAGACTATGGTCTGCATTAGGGGAGGGGGGTCATTAAATGGGTCTGCTTTAGGGGAGGGGGGTCATTAGAAATGGGTCTGCATTAATGGTGGGGATCATGTCAAGATTAAACATTAGGAGCGGGGGTAATTAGACATGGGTCTGCCTAAGGGGTTAGGGGTCATTAGACAATTATGGGTTGGAGTCATTAGACATGCATCAGACCCTCCAACTGCACCATTTTGGCCTGTACTGTACCAGTTTTTAATGGTCTGTACCACCAGTGCAACTGATGCTGGGCTACCCTCAGGCTCTTCCCCACATCTACACAGTGTGGGGAAGAGCCTGGAGACAACACAGCATCTCCTGAAGTGATGGGTACACCCCGGGAGTCATTAGAATGGGGGTGTGCCATGAGGCTACACCCTCCCACATGAGGTCACAATCTTTTTAGGCATAGTTTCTGTATTTCAAAAGTGGAGAGTGGTTGGGGCCAATGCTTATTCTGGCACAGGGCACCAAAATGTCTAGTTATGGCTTTGATTGCACCGGCAGTGGGCAGTGCAATAAAGTTTTTTTTGTTTATTTAGGCGCAGCGCTTGTGTCAAATGTAGGAGATATATGCTGTAATATCTTCTCCATTTTTAAATAAATGTATGTTGTACTTAAATAATGCAGGAAATGTTTTTTTTCACATTAGTTAAGGGGCAGAAGAGCCTTGTAAATAGGCCTTTATAAATGCTTCCGGTCACTTGTATCTATTATATCCATTAGGTAAACTAAAATTAGATCTGTGTGACTGCAACTTCTGTCCTACTATTAAATAGGTTTGGCATGTGGACTTAGGTGAATATTCAATAGAAGCTTAAAGGCACGTATCCCCTACACGAGAAAAATAAGCGATTGAACGTTTACGACTTCGTTATCGTTCAATCATTTATTAATCGTGCCGTGAATATGCCGGCAATGATTAGCGATGGGATCGCGCATGGTCAATGGTCGTTGTCGGCATTTGTCATCGTCTGAACATGCAGGCCAACCTAACGATATCGACAGGTTGGGCATGTTCGGGGATGAGGGAGGGTGCCTGCACTGAATGAAAAATCGTTCAGTGTGGGCACATTATCCACTGCACAGTATGATAAACGATTAAATGATTACAATGTTGTAATCGTACAGTCGTTCCACTCTCGTGTAGTGGATACGCACCTTAAGACTTGCCAGACTTTTTGTCTTCGTGGCCATTCTTAATGCAATATACCTCACTCAAATTGTCCGTGTACATGCATTCAATGGATATCCATGGAATCTATGCATATTACGTCATTAGTTTTTAGTAAACTTTCAGCATAGTGAGTAAAGCTGTGGTCTGTACAAAATGATTTAATTGTGAAGATTCACATGAAATTCATTCACTGTTTTACTAAATTAAAATCACTGTTACACTCAATTATGAAGCTGGTATGCATTTTCCATAAATGTCATGAATATCAATAAAATACTAACTCTATATTTACTGTGCATTAATGTCTTTATTTTTATGCAAATGCAGACTACATTTTTAGTTTATAATATCAACAAAAATATAGGAAATAGTATTGAATATGCCGCATTATTATAAACTTACAATAATAAAAAACTTTAGATTAAAACTTCAGTTGTTTTCAGGAATTCTGAAAACTTTTAATAGGCAAATATATTTTTATGGACCCATTTTAATTAAAACTAAGCACACATTATCAATAAAAGCACAATCTCTTGGAGCTGAAAAGGCAAACACGTTGTTTAAAATTAATTTAATTATTTTTTGTTTTGTATTTTAAATAAAGTGCATATTTTAAAACGGTGTGAGGTATCTGTCCATTCTGTAGATGTGAAATAGATAACTTTATTTTTATGCCAGCAAATCTGCTTTGCAGTCTCAGCTTCATCTGACTGGTAGCTAGTATAATGAGCTCTCCAAAAATGGATGGTGTTTTACTTGTCCTCCAAGAGCAGATGAAATTGTGTAATGAAGACAATGTGTAATGTTTTGGTCTTATTACTTATTTTTGAAAAAAAAATAAAAGCTGCTGCACCAAACATTGTTGCTTTTCACTTATTGATTAAAGTCAGCATTTAAAGATGGCCGTACGCATTTAGCTGATTGCTGAATGAATGGATCTGTGTCCAATTTTTTCACACACCTGTGGCCATGTTTGAGAAGTTTCACCTTTAAGCAGTCTTTCTGAGCATCTGAATCCTATAATTCTCCACCAGTGTTGTCAGCCAATGACCTCTTACACATACTGAGATCAGTGATCAGATGAATGTTTTTTCAGCCAGCAAACATTTCACCCTCTTTAAAGGTTGGTAGAGATCATGCCAATGTGGTCTACATCAGCTAAATTGACCACAAAAAGATGGCACCTATGTAGACAGCTTTAAAGTTACAGTCTAACAAGCTTTTCCATAATCCAGAGGTTTTCCTACTTCCAGAAAAATGCTCTACATAGTTTCCATACAGTTTTTCAGAAGCTGTTTACAGTAAATGACCATATGACAGGTATAATAGAAACAATAAACTTAACAGACTTCTAGATAAACTTCTGACCTTAAATAATGGTCACAGCATATCAGTAAATACTGGGGCCTCCTTCCAGTAAAAATCTATACATTTTAACAGGATATCATTAATTTAAAAAAAATAATGAAAAAAAAATAATACAACAAATAAGCTCTTGTCTGTCACCATCCCAAATGGTATTATCACACAAAGGGGCGCATTCAATTAGCCGCGATAAGTCAGTTTCTGCGGAAAAGTATCGCAAGTGACGTCATTTCACCATGCGAAAATTTTCCTTCGTATTCAATTCCAAATAATTTTTGCGGTGCGGAAACTCAATGCAATGGAACATGCGAAAAGGATTCGCCTTTGAATAGGTGTCAAAAAAAGTGCAGAATTGGGGTTTTGGGGTGCAAAGCTGCGGGAAACACCCTGTACCCTTGGGACAATCCCTCAAAAGTAATCTGCATCAACAAAAGCTTAAAAAAGTATTTCGATCACCCCAAAAAGTACTTTAGCTTTGGGGGCAAAAAAGTTCAAAGTTGGGGGACAAACTTAAAAACTAGCGAAATAGACTCCAGGGGAGTCCCCAAGTATGCCCCAGGTGTTTTTAAGTTTGCAGGTGCTTGCGGAAGGTGTTTTTTTTTTACGAATTTTAAACATTCACTTTAGCACTTTTGCTGTACCCCAGGCGGGGCTGAAGCCCGGGGCTATCCCTAATATCTCTGTCTGGTGGATGTTGGGTTGACTGTGTAAGAAAAAAAGGATATAAAATAATATTGTGTTTTACAGGAGGACTAGAGGTCCCCAGCAAGCCACCCCAACATGCTGATACTTGGAGAACCACAAGTAGCAGCATGCCGGGCATTAAGAGCCCACAGATACCTCTAGTTCACCTGCAAAAGAAATATTAAAATAAAATTAAAAGAAACACACATCATGGGGTATATTTATGAGTTTGTGGAAGTGGAGATGTTGCCCATAGCAACCAATCAGATTCTAGCTACTATCTTCTAGAAGGTGCTAGATAAATGATAAGTAGAATCTGATTGGTTGCTATAGGCAACATCTCAACTTCTTTAAACCTAGCACTTTAATAAATATACCCCCATATGCAGGGTCGTAGAGAGCGCTGCCGGGCCCCGGTAAATATGGCGTGGCCTAATTGCGGGAGGCATGGTCACACCCCCTTGAAAGAAAAACATACTTTTGCATGGTGCTACGCGCCGGGGATGGGCGTTGCGAGCCCCTCAGCCCGGCGCAAAGCCAGGGGTGAGCGCGATCAGTGTGATCGCTCCCCTTCTCAAGCATAGGAGAGTTCTGGGCTGCTGCGAGGGAGGGAGGAAGGGAGGGGGGCGTTGCCGGACCCGGGCCCCCGCCGGGCCCGTCTGGAAGCCCGGGCCCGGGTAAATTGTACCCGATCCCCCCCTCTCGGCGCCCCTGCCCATATGTTGTATATTTTTATTACACATACATACACTCACTCGTTCACTCACTAACACAAACTGTACCTGCACTCACATTGCATACTTACTTTGTTACTGAGCGCCATTCTGACCCCTTGTCCAGTAGAGTCCATGATTGGTAACTGTAAAAAAAACAAAAACATACTCAGTCACCCCTTGGTTCCGGTCCCCTTCATTCCCTGTAGCCATCACCAGCAAAATAAAAAAACGTAAACGCGGAGCACGTCGGACAGAGTACTGTCACCTAAGGACAGTACTTACCAAATCCTGGTTCAGCCACCACATTTCCCATAGAAATGCATTGGCTGAACATTCACTGGCTGAGAGAGGCAAACCTCCATCTCTCAGTCAATGAGCGGTTCCCCCATAAACTTTAATAGTGGGAATGCACTTTAGTAAACTCGCAGTTCCCACCATTGTAAGGGGAATGCAGTGGTAGGGGTCCATGCTTAAGGGGTGTGGCCAGCCACCAGACGGAGTGTGGACCATCATCACAGAGGCTTGTCTAGCCTTTAAAGAGTACATTATGAGGCTGCAGGGAGAATGACTACTACTATGCATGGTTGAGCCCCTTTATAAATATGTATAGTATATACAGATAGTGCATGTAGTATAATGTCAGGGCCACAACTAGGGGGGCTGGGGGGTCACATGCCCTGGGCACAGGATTTAGAGGGCACTGATGTCCAGTCTAGCATCTATATTATCAGTAGCAGTGCGCCCAGCTCTTTCTCTGCTGGGTGAAACGCTGTACATGAGTGACAGCTTCGCATGGTTGCCTTGCAGTAATGCACTGTGTAGATTTGATTTATACATAGGGAAAGGCCCTATGATGTCACAATACTCAATAAAGTCTCAACTTTTTTCACCTGAATCAGTTGCCATAAGGTAAATGTCCAAAGTAGGAGGAATGGGCTTCAGCTGGAATCAGGAGGTAATCAGTGGTACAACTTGTTTTAATTACTCAGTGGTACTCTGTGCGCACACCGAAGGTGCCGGAGCAAAAAATTATATTGGCCTTGTGCCAAAGAGGCATGGCCTAGTATCACTTGGGTGTGTCTGCATGACATGTCCCCTTTTATTGTCAGTCTTGGGGCATGCTCAGTGCTCCGGAAGCTGCTGGGCTGCACCCAGTCACTCACGGGTTGGAGTTCGTCTCTCCACAGAGCGCTGTAACTTGCTTGGTGCACAGCTAATGGCGTACCGCCCCGTACCACCTTACTTGCACCACCCGAGGTAATACTTTTTAATTTAACAAAGATGCAGATGGATCTCGGGTTAACACTGTATAATGTATATTACAGTAATTTATAAAAAAAATTCAGTGTTGCCACTTACTGGTATTTTAAGATATCTACCTATCTATTCATTGTGAGTGTTCTGCCTGCTGAAAGGAAAGTTTGAGGGATCATATCATTGATATTGTCGGTTTCCCAGGTAATGATAATCTGTTCTTCTAGTAGTCTCCTTAATGGCAGCCATGAATCTAGTACTTATGTGATGGCCATAAGGAATATTAAAAAAAAATAGGTACAGTGCATCCGGAAAATATTCACAATGCTTCCCTTTTTCCACATTTTGTTATGTTACAGCTTTATTGTAAAATGGAATAAATTCATTTTTGTGCTCAAAATACTACACACAATACCTCATAATGAAAACGTGTAAAAAAAAAATTTAGATTTTTGCAAATTTAATAAAAAAAAACATAGGTTGTGAATACTTATGTACATGTGATTTTTTAGTTGTTTTTATTTTTAATTAAATTTGCAAAAATCGCAAAAAAAACTTTTCACATATTTTCATTATGGTGTATTGTGTGTAGAATTTTGAGGACAAAAAAATAATTTATTCCATTTTGGAATAAGGCTGTAACATAACAAAAAAAAAAGTGAAGCATTGTGAATACTTTCCAGATGCACTGTATATACCTACTGTACATTATTTAGCTAAAGTTATAGGGGCCTACAGTATATATCAAAGCTTGATGAGAGATAAAATTGTTAAAGAAAAAGTATTAACCAATCAGCTCCTAACTGTCATTTTTCAAACATAGCATGTAACATGTAAGTTAGAGGCTGACTGGATGGTGATGTATTGATTTATTATTTAATTTTATCACTCATCAAGCTTTGATACATAGGCCCTATAATCTGTTAATAGTTTACTTTACTCCATAACAATATTTTTACATTTTTAATTAAAAGTCCATGCTTGTATCCTTGTAAAATTCTAAACAAATGTAAGAATAAGTATTCCATTATAAACTCTAATAAATAAAGAGAGTTAGCACTTGTACGTTCTATGTAGAGATCGAAAAGTGATAGTTACATCAATAAAAATGAAGATTGTTGAAGTGGAAATAAGTTCAAATGTGTCATATTCATCATCCATAACTGGAGTAATGAGACGGTTTTCTGAGCTAGTGGAAAAGAAAAAGACGCATGAGGACAATCTCATCCTCACCTGTGTGCCTTGTGGCTGTACATGACTTAATGTTTCCACTATACATTCATACGTAGTCATTTTTCCAATCTCTGGAATTTGAACAACTTACTTTCTGAGGACAGTGTATTAGTTTTTATTGTTTTTACTTGTGGATTGTTTTAATGAAAGTAACTTTATAATGATTGTTTGGTGTCAAATGTATATTATTTCACTAGGAAAAGTGTAGCAATCATTGTGGCTCTCGTCTGTTTGGTATCACATTTGTTTTTTGAGCTCTCTGCTGTGATGTGCTTTGGTTTTGATGTTAGATTCTTCTGGTATTTTAGGTGTTGGCACTGCAGCTTTTGGCGTAGGTGTTTTTTTTAATCAACCTGTACATGGAAAAAGGTAGTACTAAGTACATGAAGACTGAGTTCAATTAAAATATTAAACCACATTTCAGAACTCACCCTGCAAAATGCTATACACAGACAAACCATTAAGAGCAATATATAATGTAGCTTTGTTCTTTTGACTCTCTCTAGACTTTAGTGATAGGCAGCCAGACACCCTACAGGGCCGCATTGGTGGTCTGACCTTCAAAGGGACCGCCATTACTCTAAATGTCAGTAATAACTTAAAAGAACACATTTATTTAAAGAAAGAGGCACCTATCTGTAATAACATATAAGCAGGCATTTTAAGTTTTAAATGATTTATATAACAAATCTGACAAGGAGCAGGGGGTCACAAGTGAATGCCCATCTGTTATCCATCACTGCTCTACGTTTTTTGCAAATTTGCCATTGTTTAAATGTCACCCTTAGATATAAGGTATGACTTTTATTATATGTTATAATATATGGTTTCATTTAATATCTCCAAGAGTTATGGATGCAGCATTCTGCAAAGGCTCTTGAGTAAATTACGCAAATAACTAGTTCTGAATAACAAGTAATGAAGGTTAAATTAGCAAAAATTTAAATTAACATCACTCACTTATACATGGTTTGTGTATGTTTGTTTGTTTTGTTACAAGTCGTTTTAAAGTAGAAAAATGATCATGCACTAAATAATCAGGAATCAATTATAAACAAAATATTAGTGAAAAGTGGAAGTATGGAGTGTTTCTGAATAATATACAGTAAATCTAATGTTGGACAATGATTGCCTAAATAGTATAAATGTTGACACAAAATGATATAAAAGTCAAATAATGGTAAACCAGTTGTCACTTTAGGACATAAGGCCATTGATTTCAACTGAGAGGCCAAGGTTGTCAAGTAATGTTTCACGTTTGCATGTTTGACAATTTGAACTTTGCCTCTAATCAACACTTCCTGAGTGGCAACTAAATCAACTCATTCATATCCTTGTTTATTAAACAAAATAATTGTGTTTACAATGTGTTAAATGGTTCCCAAAGCAGTTAGTATTGCTTATTTATAATGTCAAAGTTTAACATTCACAAATTAAGCTGTGTCCCTGGTGACAAAAATCCTTTATATTAACTAGTCAATAATTAATGAGACCTTGAAAGCAACTATGTACTAAGATAAACTCTTTCTTAAATGCCAGGTGAGGTTTCTGCAGGATCCCATGATGATTTGTATTGTTGGGAAGGATAGAGCCTCTTTGTACTGTATGTCTTAAATTAAAAAAGACATGTATGGTTAAGATCAGGGAAAAGACTGATCTGTTGACTAACTGGTTATAATGAGCATGAGTGCACATGTAGTTCTGTAATTGCAGACTAAACAATTTCGGTAACATGAAATATGACTAGATATATTTATATGTAGATTAAAATACTCAGAAGAGTATAACTGAAAGCTGCATTTAAACTAGAGATGTGAGCGATTTTGGATATGTATTGTTTTTAAATCACTAAAAAAAGCAGCTAAAATGATATAATTTTGACCTGTTAGCATGCAATCCAAAACCCGAGTTCAGTTTTGAAATCGGAGTTCCGAACCGCTGAAAGACCCAAACTGGTACTCTGTCCGACTCGGTCCCCCAAAGTAATTCCGAGCTCGGACTCAGTTTGACTCAGAACCCCTCAATTCGGCTGTTGTCGGTACACTGGGAACCTAACCCGCACATCTCTAATTTAAACATACAATTTAGATGACTATAGTTAATAGGTGTTTGTAGATTGATACGACAAAGCACAAAAGGTCTCAAATGTACAATAATTCTGTAATAAAAAAGGCAAAACAGTCTAATATAAAATTATATTGTAGTCAAATTTATAACAGACAGTTCCCTATATTGATAAGTCCCCATGACTTTTAATTGTAAAACAATAGAATAAAATGGTAAAATTACAATATGCTGTATATATAAAAACTATTATAACATAAAGTGAAGTGATTACATAAATAAGAAAGAACAAGGGTTAACATTTCACATCCTATCATTGAAATGGTTTACATACTGTATGTCTCTTCATAAAAGGATTATGGATTCTTTTTGTGACATTTTAGATTTAATATAACAAAGTTCAGTGGTTTTAAGATATAATAAAAATATGAGAAAATGATATGTGAAAATTAAATGTGAAAACTGCTACTGAAATTTTATTGTTTTACTAGTGATAATATTTTTATTTATTTTGCTGTCAGTATAACTTATCTCTTCACCGGGACTTCATCTGATCGGATGCTCTGTCCTGGCAACAGTTTCATGATCAATAGCATTTAAATAACTGTAGTGAAAACCAAGCGCTATGTGTGTTAACTGTAGAAAAAACATGTTAGCTTGTGTCAACAAACAATAAATCAATAAAAGAATAAAAATAGCATTAAAGCAGAGATGTGCAGGTTCAGGTACCGTGGAAAAGGAACACACCCGAACTATGGGTTTCTGAGTTACAGGGGACTTTCTAGAGAGGAGGGGGCCCTTGTGCAGTCTCTGTTACGGACCCCCTCCTCTCAGTCCAGCAGCACACTGAGCACAGTGCGGCCAGTGCCGCACTTATAGACTCTTGGCACTAGAGTGTGCCCAGAGTAACGCATGAACAGGTCACCGGGAAAATGTCTGTTGCGGCCATTTTATCTGTACTGCGCATGCACAAAACGACGGGGAAATGGCCATGGCGGCCATTTTACAGCCGTTTTTACAGCACTGACACTGGCGCCGACGTGGGACTCTGGAGAGGTAAGTATAATATGGGTGCAGGGTGTGCAGTGTGGGCCCCCCCTTGACCCAGTGGCTCGTGTGCACCGAACACTCTGCACCCATTATAAATATACCCCTGCTGAGTGAGTTGGGAGTCCCGACTCAGGTCTATCTGCCAAGTTCAGGGGCAGAACATCATCTTCCCGGCGTCGGATTTTGCGTGTTTTGGGTTGCATATAAAAATCCCTTCCTCATGATTGGCACCATTTCACACAGGAAGGCAGAGCGAGGAGGTGTGGAATGTGGACTAGAGCACTGTAAGGCAATCCCACCGTGTTAATAAACAGGTTAGCTACTGTCTGTGTTGATGTTGATTTTTTTTTGTTTCTTAAAATGGATCTGCACCTTATTTTCTGCATTATACTTATTGTTTATCTGTCCAAAAAATACTCTACTGTGTTTGAGGCTGCTGCACTCCAAGAAGACCTATTTGTTTTGATTTTTTTCTTCAATTATATATAAAAAAATTGTAACAAAATAAAAATAAAAAATTCTGTTTAACACAGAAAAATCTGCAGTCTTCTAACTGAATGAAAAATATTATATTGTGAATTTTAATAAGTGTGTGTTCAATGAAGATGAGTTATGCATCGTATAACTCCCTCCTCTACCCTTTTCAGTCCAGCTTCCGTTCTCTCCACTCCACTGAAACTGCCCTCACGAAAGTCAGCAACGACCTCCTTGCTGCCAAATCCAAGGGCCACTACTCTCTTCTCATTCTCCTTGATCTCTCTGCTGCTTTTGACACTGTGGACCACCCTCTCCTGCTGCATATCCTTCACTCCCTTGGCCTATGTGACACTGCCCTCTCCTGGCTGTCATCTTATCTCTCTGACCGATCTTTCTCAGTTTCCTCTCATGACTCCTCTTCCCCCCCACAGCCTCTTACAGTAGGTGTTCCCCAAGCTTCTGTTCTTGGACTTCTTCTCTTCTATTCTCCCTCTATACTTCCTCTCTAGGTGAACTCATCAGCTCTTTTGACCTCCATTATCATCTCTATGCTGATGATACTCAAATCTACATTTCCTCCCCTGATCTCTCCCCCTCTCTTCTGACTCATATCTCCAACTGTCTCTCTGCTATCTCTTCCTGGATGTCCAAGCGATTTCTTAAACTTAATATGTCTAAGACTGAGCTGATCATCTTCCCACCCTCCCACATAACCTCACTTCCCATTATTTCTTTATCAATTGATGGTATAACTATTTCATCTAGTCCCAAGGTGTGCTGTCTTGGAGCTATCCTGGACTCATCCCTCTCCTTCAAACCACATATCCAGAACCTCTCACAGTCTTGCCATTTTCATCTCAAAAATATTTCCAAGATCAGATCCAATCTCACCCAGGATGCTACAAAAACCCTCATACACTCACTGGTCATCTCCAGATTGGACTACTGTAACCTCCTCCTATCTGGCCTCCCCAAGTCCCATCTTTCTCCTCTCCAGTCTATCCTTAATACTGCTGCACGGCTTATCTTCCTCTCCAAACGCTCTACAACTGCTTCCCCTCTCCTACAAGCCCTCCACTAGCTCCCCTTCCCTTTTAGAACCCAATTTAAGGTTCTCACACTCGCTTACAAAGCCATCACCCAATCTTCCCTCATATACATCTCTGATCTCATCTCCCTTCACTCTCCTCTCCGCTCTTTTCGTTCAACTAATGCACGCCATCTTTCATGCCAGCTGATTACCTACTCCCACCTCCAAGATTTTGCCCATGCTGCTCCCCACCTCTGGAACTCTCTCCCACTCCCCATCAGACTCTCCACCTCTTTGCAATCCTTCAAACGGGATCTCAAGACCCATTATTTCATCAAAGCCTTCCAGCTATCATTCTAACTCCCTGATACATACACCTTCCTCTCCATCTGTGTCACCCCTGTTTGTCTTCCCCTCCCCTTTTAGATTGTAAGCTCTTATGAGCAGGGCCCTCTACCCTCTTGTACTTCTCCCTACTTTAGTTTCATCCACCACTAGGGCACCTAACACTTGGTTGCTTATGCTCTGTTGCTTATCTGGGTGTTATGGTCACTAATGTAGCAATATATATTATCCATGTCCTGGTCCAGCATTGTTCTGTAAGTCACTTGTCTACAACTTGTTTATATGCTTTGTAAGGTGCTGCGGAACATTTGTGGCGCCATATAAATAAATGATAATAATAATAATAATAATAATATTACTGTTTTGGTGAGGTGATATCCCACCCTTCATCTGCATGCCAAAATAATTCTAACAAAAACCTATTCCTCCAAATGCATGCAAATAATTGCCAGTGTTTTTTATGTGTAAAAACAAAGCGATAAGTCCAAAACAAATTGAATAGTGTTATCCTTCCACTGTGAGCGACAGTGTGTGTGTGGTGGTGTCCCACCCCAAATCTGCACCCCAACACAATTCTCACAAAGATCTTTTCCTCAAAGTGTGTGCAAACAACTGCCAGTATTTTTGTGTGTAAAAAAACTAAGCCATTAGTGAAAAACTATTTACATAGTGTGCTATCCTTCCAGTGTAAGTGATGGTGTGTGTGGAGGTGTCCCACCCTTAATCTGCACCCAAAACATTTATCACAAAGACCAATATCTCCAAGTGCGTGCAAACAATTGGCAGTATTTTTTTGTGTAAAAAACAA
The DNA here is from genome assembly GCA_031769625.1 of Taudactylus pleione. Lineage (NCBI taxonomy): Eukaryota > Metazoa > Chordata > Amphibia > Anura > Myobatrachidae > Taudactylus > Taudactylus pleione. The sequence continues at coordinate 8,295,795 of JAUIMM010000009.1, read as the reverse complement.
AGCCATTAGTGCAAAAAATTTGCATAGTGTGTTATTCTCCCAGGGTAAGAGACGGTGTGTGCAGTGGTGTCTTCTCATCATCTGCACCCCAAAACAATTCTAACAAAGATGACACAAAACTGTCTCCTGCTTCAGTTTCTCTGGCAAATGCTGCTGCCAGTTAAAAACAAAGAGATCCACTGGTGAGGATGATGAATCAACTCAGTGCACCAGAGTGAAACACCATTATGACATCTGGTCAGGCTTAAAAGAATTGCCCCAAATTATTGACACCTCTACCATGACTCAATCTGATACAGTAAGTATCAATAGAATGTTGGCAGATTATTTTAATGACAGTGTGCAAATTAGCATGTCACTAAGTTCATTTGAATACTGGGAGAAAAAAAAAGACAATTTGAAGTCTTTTTTACAAACTAGCTTTGCTTTACTTAAGATCCCCACTCTTCAGTGTGTACTCAGAAAGAATGTTTAGCACAGTCGAGAACCTTGAGAGCAATCGGCTTAGGAGGCTTCTTCCTAAAAATTTTGAAAATCCAATGTTCAAAAAAATGAACTACAAATTCTATTAGGAAGACCATTGCCACCAAGTACAGAGACTTCTGTCATTTCCCTTATCTTAACCATACATGTCTTTTTAATTTAAGACATAAGGCTCTAGCCTTCCCAACAATAAAAATCATCATGGGATCCTGCAGAAACCTCAGCTGGCATTTAAGATAAAGTTAATACATAGTTGCTTTCAAGGTCTCATTAATTATTGACTAGTTAATCGAAAGGATTTTTGTCGCCAGGGACACAGCTTAATTTGTAAATGTTAAACTTTGACATTATAAATAAGCAATACTAACTGCTTTGAGAACCATCTAACACATTGTAAACACAAATATTTTGTTTAATATACAAGGTTTTTAAGTTTGCAGGTGGTTGCGGCAGGTGGATTTTTAACGTTTTTTAAAACTTCACTTTAGCAACTATAAAATATACTAACACCTATTTTCATGTACCCAAAATTTGCTGGGACTACTTATTTTCTCCAAAAAAACCTGCAAAATGCTATTCTTCACCACTTATGCAAAGACGCTAATTAGCAGGTATTGAGAGCATTTAAGTACCCCAAATACCTTCAGCAGGCCTATAGTGATCCCCAATGTCAGTGCATCTTTTGGCGGGTGTCAGGCTGATTTCCCCAAATTTGACAGCACTTTTCGCAAGGTCCAAATTCGCCGGGTCCCGTTTTCAATGATTTGTAATTGAATACTGGGATAAGCAGGGATGAGCACTATACTTTTTCCCATGGAAAACCAGTGATTTCAGCGAAAAGTCCGGCATGTTAAAAGTACGGGACTTTTCGCACTTAATTGAATATGCCCCTATTCAATTAATATTATTGAGGTTAATAATGTACAGTAGTAGGAATTATCCTGAACTAAACCCAAAACACTTGAGGGTGGTTTTGTCAAAACCAAAACACAATGATTATCTAGAGCCAAAACATGGGGGTCCACGCACATCTCTAATTAAAAGCAAATAGATGCAAAAAAAATGAGTTGCTGATTAGCGATAATGTTATAGTTTTTTTCCAGTATTTTCTGCACCTCTAAGAAGCCAGGTGAGCACCGGACTAGGTCAATAATGACTGGAAAGCTTCCTCACCCTAAACTTGCCCTGTCACCTCCCTCTGGGTCTTGTGTAGCACCATAAGTCTCTTCTCCCTGTTAATATTTCCGGTCTCTGTGCTCCACGCTTGGTGGGATCCGGGGGGAGGCAGGATGGTGTCAATATTGGGAGTATTCAGTCCGTGGAGCTGGTAAGTTTCAACTCGTTTCGTACTTGTTCTTTATTAAGGATACTAATGGATACAGTGATACAGTGAGATGTCCTTTTATATAAACATGATCCATTATTGCTTTTTGTGTAGAAAACTTTTTTGATTTGGTTTAAATTGACATTATATCAGATTTAAAATAAAAACATAAAAAATACATATTATTTTGATAACTGAAATAGATTTACATTAGATCCACTCTAATATACGTTATACTACTGTTATGATAAATAATATTGTGTATGTGTTGTAATCAGCCATATGTGCAATGAATGTTTCAATATGCTTGTTCTGATTTTTTCATTTTAGAAAGATGTTTAATTTAGGTGAGGTCATGAGCTCTTTTGACCTCTAATACCATCTCTATGCTGATGACACTCAGATCTACCTTTTGTCCCCTGACCTCTCCTACTCTCTCATATTTCCAACTGTGTCTCTGCTATCTCTTCCTGGATGTCCCAGCAGTTTCTTAAATTTAACATGTCTAAGACTGAGCTGATCATCTTCCCACCCTTCTGCATAACCTCAACTTCAACAATTTAATTATCTATTACCAGCACAACCTTCTCCTCTAGCCCCCAAGTGCTCTGTCTTGGAGTTATATTTGACTTCTCCCTCTCCTTCAAACCACACATTCAGTACATGTTGCAGTCCTGCTGTTTGCATCTGAAAATATCTCAAGGATCAGACCCTTTCTCACCTTGGAGGCTACTAAAACCCTCATCCACTCACTGGTCATCTACAGATTGGGCTACTGCAGCCTCCTCCTATCAGACTTCCCTAACTCCCACCTCTCTCCACTCGGTTCTCAATGTTGCTGCCCAGCTCATTTTCCTCTCCAAACATACTAGATCTGTCTCCCCTCTCCTACAAGCCCCTTGCCCTTCAGAACTCAGTTAGAGCTTCTCACACTCACTTGTAAAGCACTCACCCAATCCACTCGCATTTACATCTCTAACCTGATCTCCCTTCACACTCCAGCCCACCAGCTTTGCTCCTCAGAAGAATGCCAGCTCTCATCCCAAATGACTACTTCATGCCACTCATGCCTATGAGAAAGATTCACTTCACTGTTTGTTTATTATACATGTATTTCACTTTTTTATTTTCATCCTTTATATGCAGCTGTGGCTGCTCTTAACTATCTCTTTTACACTGCACTTTTATTACTATGGCAGTGCTCTGGGGCAACTTAGCTGGGCTGGTTTGGGGGGGTCCTGTGCTCTGGATTTGAACCCTAGTAAATTAGGGACCTACCCTAAAGAGGTTACCTGGATATGGTGGATAGGCCCATAACCTTGGCCATGATTATGCTAAAAACCTCTACTGATTGCAACATTTTATTGCATTTATATATTATCAATAATTTGGAGTTGTGCACCTGAGATTTGTCTGTTTCTGTGCCTGCCACTCATGCCTCCAAGATGTTGCTCTTACTGCTCCCTACCTTTTGTGATGTCTCCTACCCTCTTCAATATTGGTTCACTTTTTGTATATTCTGAAGGATTACAGACCTTTTGAGTCTATACCATGTTTTTTTTTTTTTTTAAATGCTGCAATACATTGTGGGTTGTGAGCCCTCTTTTCATATTGTACTATGCTTTGTGATCCAAGTTTTTATTTTTTTATTTTTGATTGTTCTACATAGTGGTTTCCACATGGGTCCTTCTTAAGGTAAATTACTCTTTCTGTATTACAAAGTAGATCTTCTTTTATAATGTGCTGTTTTTTTTTTTTTGATCAAAAGCTTTTTGTGGGTACTGTTGTACTTAATGCATTGTTTTTGCAGGCTATACAATTCAAGCAAAAAGGAACCCTGTATTGCTTGTCTTTTTCTGTACATTTGCTGGTTTAAATAACATTAAGTAGCTGTGAAAAGCAGAGATTAGTGAAATGATTTAATCGGACAGAATGATGAAAAATAATAAATAGTCCCCACACAAATTGATCTGAATTAGTGACACAGGTAATATTGTAGACCACTTGTTGTTTTGTTTGTAATGATATCCCTATTTAAATTTTGATGTTCAATGGGCTTTCACTGCTTTAGTATATTGGACTGTCAGAATAGTTTTTCAATTGCCTTACATTTCAAGAGAATCACATGAAAGATGATTTGTGGTAAAAAAAAAAGGTAGTAATAATAAAAAAAAAAACAATAGTAAAACTGACCTCAGGTGCACGCAAGAGGGGTTTCTGAGTACCCATACACTTTTATTTTCCTTAGATGTAGCACTATCCCCTTGTGGTCTTATAGTGCATGGGGGTGATATATAAACATATATTTATAATATATATATATATATATATATATATATATACTGTGTGTGTGTATATATATATATATATATATATACATAAAATGTCAATCAGACGGCACTCACGTATACACAGTAAGTAAAGTCCTGGTGCCCTCCATTAGGTCCTCCACCACGGACCCCAATATATTGAGAATTGATCGGCGGCACTCAGATTAAAATAATACAAGGAAGCAGGTGGATATAATTCCAACATATTGATTAAACTTTACTCCATCGTCTTCAGGGTTAAAATCAAAGCAATTGGTACTAACCTTATATACCCTCCACGAAATGCAACACCGGCAGTTTCTGGGAGAGAAGTCGGGATGCCCACAAATGATGTCACTCCCCTTAGCCTGTTGCTACAGCAGCTGTGGAACACAAATAATCATATATAGATCATCACCCAATTAAGTGCAAGCCAATACAGATATTTCCAACATATTAAATAAATGACACATAATCAAAAATATCATGAATCTTGAATCACATACAACATTGCACATATATTAGAAACATATCTCACATAAAACAATGTACACCCAAACTATTATTGAGTCCCATTGGTAACAGGGTCCCCAATTTATACATCCACTGGGATTCACATTTTAAAAGTTTTAATGATCGATCACCCTCTCTCAAGGATGGTGGGATATGATCAGTAATTATATAGCGTAGAGAGGCTAAATTGTGCCCTGCTTGCAAAAACTGACGCGCCACTGGTTGGTTGCTTTCAACTGTATTGAAGGCTGCTCTAATTGCCAAGTGATGGAGTGTCATACGCTTACCTATGGTCCTATCGAACTTCCCCACATATCCCACGCCACAGGGGGTACATAATGTTTGTACTGATTGTTTGTATTTTAACCCTGATGACGAAGGAGAAGCTTCATCGAAACATTGGAATTATATCCACCTGCTTCCTAGTATTATTTGAATCTAAGTGCTGCCGATCAAGTCGCAGTGTGTATATATATATATATATATATATATATAAACTAATGATAACGCAGAAATAATATATTTGTCTGTCATACATATACTTATACACTATGTAGGACATCACCGTACAAGCTAAATGCATACCATTCTACAAGAGTTCCAAATGGCCACTAATGTGGCGGTTTTGACAAGAACACTTCATAAGTGTTTTCTACAGAAACAATGAATGTTTTTATCAGGTCGACAATGCCACCTGTCATGTTTCCAGGGTGACACTGGACTGGTGTACAGAAAATTTGGTAACCTGGATGGACTGGCCATCTCAGAGTATAGATCTTAACCCCATTGAGAACTTCTGAGACAAATTGGAGCAACAAGTGTGTTCTAGGCCAACTAGACCTTCTTCAGTGTCACATACCATCTGCTGTTGTCCAGGAACTTGTGGACAGTTTGCCAAGAAGGGTTACTGCAGTAATTACTGTCCGTGGTTGACCTACACAGTACTGATGTCAATGAAATCTTGTTGATCTATTTGCTGTCAGTGTCTAATCACTTTTGTCTACATATTGTATATGACAAAGGGCGCTGAATAGCATGCTTAAAACCATTTATTGCTTCTACTTCCTTTCAGTACAGGGAACGGGCTGCTTTTCTAGTGTAATTTCACTGTAGTGCAGCTCTGGCGGCAATATATGGGCAAGCATACTGTATCATGATGGGGTTCAAGAGAATCAATTGAAAGATGATTTGTGGTAAAAAAAAGAAGAAGGTATTAATAAGAAAAAAACAATAGTAATATTGACCTCAGGCACATGCAAGGGGGGTTTCTAAGTACCCAAACACTTCAATTTTCCTCAGATGCTGCACTGCCCCCTTGTGGCCTTATAGCCAAATGTAGTGCGCCGGCGTGATATTTAAACATATATTTATATCTTATATAAATATACTGTGTATATAAATATATATATATATATATATACAGTATATATATGATATATACATATGCTGGTGTGCGTCCTTTCGTGTTAATGTGTGTCCCATATCCAGCATATAATTTTTAAAAATTTATATTCCTCCTTTAATGTATATATGGTAACATGCCCATGCGGCTTAAGCAATATCGGGAAAACTAAAAGAATTCTGAAGTTGCGGATTCTTGAACATACCTGTAATATTAGAAGCAAAGTGCAGAATCACAGTCTACCTCACCACTTCCAACAATGCCATAATAGAAATCCTGATTGTTTGAAGTTTAAAGGAATCGTGCATATTGAACAGAATAAGAGGGGAGGGGATAGAAACAGAGTGCTAATGAAAAGAGATACCTATTGGATTCTAACACTTGATACATTGAGTCCTAAGAGGTTAAATGAAGGGTTAGAAATTACTCCCTTTATAAATGAATGAGCTCCTCTAGTAACCTTCTATCCGTGACGCTTCTGTGACTTGTGAGTTTTCCTGTTTGTTTTCTTGGTATTTGTTTAACTAGTGTTTATAATGTATTTTTAATAGAGAAACTCGATATCATGTGCCTTTTTAGTATGCAGTTTTATGAGATTCTAAATGTAACCATGTGGATTGTAATTTCACACTACGTGGATGTTCTCATTTGCCTGTAATGTTGCACTAACTATGTTGTGAGATTTTGTATCATATTTTTAACTCTGATGAGTGATTGTGTATATGTACTGTGGATAATAACTCTTTATTGGGTCCATATATATGTATATTTGCAAGCCGCTTCTGTTAAATAACACATTAATTGGTAGCCATTGTAAGCTCAGCTGTTACTTATACTAATAATTTGGGAATAATGACATGGTTGCCAATATGATTGGCTATCAGTTCTTTAAAATTAGTGTGTTTACATCACCTGGCCAGCCCTTTGACAAAGTAATATACGAAACGTGTTAGGGCGTGGCCTAGGTGATTTATCCTCTGGTCCTTCTCGGCACCTGGTTCCTGGTGGTCAAAGTGGTTCCAGACGCCGCATCAGTAGTGATATGCACGGTGGACCGGTGTTCTTCCTGAAATGGTGAGCAGATTGCCTTTGGAGTTCTTGTGTTGAATCATGTGGTAACCTGCCCACACCACTATACATTTGGTATGAGTACATCTGTTACCAAGCTAATTCCTTTTATATGTCTTTATTATATTAAACATTTATGCACTATGGAGCACCCCTTGTAACATTTTCTATTTTAATATATATATATATATATATATATATACACTAGGGGTGAGCGGGTTCGGATTTCTGAAATCCGAACCCTCCCGAGCCCACCCGATCCGAGTCCTATCCGAGTCAGGCTCAACTTTTCCCGCCTGACTCGGATCTGAAATCGAGGCAAAACGTCATCATCCCGCCTTCCGAGTCTCGCGGGTTTTGGACCCTATATAAGGTACCCGCGTCGGCGCCATTTTCTCACTCGGCTGTGGACAGTGAAGAGGGAGGGTGGGAGTTAGGGCTGTGTAGTGTAGTGTAGTGCTGCTGTTGTCCACTACTTCAAAGTCCATAGGGGTTGGCTGTGTTGTGCTGTGCTGCTGTTGTTAATAGGGGCTGTGTCCATAGGGGCAGGCTGGACTGTGTTGTGCAGTCAGTTCTCCATAGGGGCTGTGTCCACTCCAAAGTCCTGTGCAGTGTCCCAGTCCTAAAGGGGTGCTGTAGTGTTGTCCAGGGGGTGCTCTGTCCATCAGGGGTGCCCCCCCCAAGTGCTAAAAAAATAATATATTTTCTGTGTTTGTGAATTGTGTGCGCAGTAGCCGCACGTGCATCAACAAAGTAGTGCCAAGCGTGTGCCTGTGTCATAAGTAAAGGGCCGGCTGGCTTGACCGTTAAGGGTGCTGTAACCCCCGAAAGTACACTCCAGTCCAAACCAAAAAAAAAATTATTTTCTGTGTTTGTGAATTGTGTGCGCAGTAGCCGCACGTGCATCAACAAAGTAGTGCCAAGCGTGCGCCTGTGTCATAAGTAAAGGGCCAGCTGGCTTGACCGTTAAGGGTGCTGTAACCCCCGAAAGTACACTCCAGTCCAAACCAAAAAAAAAATTATTTTCTGTGTTTGTGAATTGTGTGCGCAGTAGCCGCACGTGCATCAACAAAGTAGTGCCAAGCGTGCGCCTGTGTCATAAGTAAAGGGCCGGCTGGCTTGACCGTTAAAGGGTGCTGTAACCCCCAAAGTACACTCCAGTCCAAACCAAAAAAAAAATTATTTTCTGTGTTTGTGAATTGTGTGCGCAGTAGCCGCACGTGCATCAACAAAGTAGTGCCAAGCGTGCGCCTGTGTCATAAGTAAAGGGCCGGCTGGCTTGACCGTTAAGGGTGCTGTAACCCCCAAAAGTACACTCCAGTCCAAACCAAAAAAAAAATATTTTCTGTGTTTGTGAATTGTGTGCGCAGTAGCCGCACGTGCATCAACAAAGTAGTGCCAAGCGTGCGCCTGTGTCATAAGTAAAGGGCCGGCTGGCTTGACCGTTAAAGGGTGCTGTAACCCCCGAAAGTACACTCCAGTCCAAACCAAAAAAAAAATTATTTTCTGTGTTTGTGAATTGTGTGCGCAGTAGCCGCACGTGCATCAACAAAGTAGCGCCAAGCGTGCACCTGTGTCATAAGTAAAGGGCCGGCTGGCTTGACCGTTAAAGGGTGCTGTAACCCCCAAAGTACACTCCAGTCCAAACCAAAAAAAAAATTATTTTCTGTGTTTGTGAATTGTGTGCGCAGTAGCCGCACGTGCATCAACAAAGTAGTGCCAAGCGTGCGCCTGTGTCATAAGGAAAGGGCCGGCTGGCTTGACCGTTAAGGGTGCTGTAACCCCCGAAAGTACACTCCAGTCCAAACCAAATAAAAATTATTTTCTGTGTTTGTGAATTGTGTACGCAGTAGCCGCACGTGCATCAACAAAGTAGTGCCAAGCATGCGCCTGTGTCATAAGTAAAGGGCCGGCTGGCTTGACCGTTAAAGGGTGCTGTAACCCCCAAAGTACACTCCAGTCCAAACCAAAAAAAAAATTATTTTCTGTGTTTAGCCGCACGTATATATCAAATCGATATAACATAAATGGAGGACCAAACTTTCTCCGATAAAAATAAAATAGAGAAAGATCAAGAACCACTTCCTCCTAGTGCTGAAACTGCTGCCACTAGTCATGACATAGACGATAACATGCCATCAACGTCGTCTGCCAAGGCCGATGCCCAATGTCATAGTAGAGGGCACATACAATCCCAAATGGCAAAGTTCAGGAAAATGACCTTGAAAAAGACATTTAAATCAGCTGAAGAGAAACGTAAACTTGCCAGTATGCCATTTACGACACAGAGTGGCAAGGGACGGCTAAGGTCGATCCCTAGTATGTTCATGACTAGTGGTTCAGCTTCACATGACGATGGAAGCCCTCCTCCCACTAAAAAAATCACAAGAGTTAAGCTGGCAAAAGCACAGCGAAGAACTGTGCTTTCTAAGAAGATATCACAAATCCCCAAGGAGAGTCCAAGTGTGGTGGTGGTTGCGATGCCTGACCTTCCCAGCACTGGACGGGAAGAGGTGGCTCTTTCCACCATTTGCACGCCCCCTGCAAGTGCTGAAAGGAGCACCCACAGTCCACTTGCTGATATGCAAATTGAAGATGTCACTGTTGAAGTACAACAGGATGAGGATACTGGTGTAGCTGGCGCTGAGGAGGAAGTTGGCGAGGAGGATTCTGATGGTGATGTGGTTTGTTTAAATCAGGCTCCGGGGGAGACAGTTGTTGTCCGTGGGATGAAAAAGCCCATCACGGTCATGCCTGGGCAGAAGACCAAACATTCCACCTCTTTGGTCTGGCAATATTTCTATCCAAATCCGGACAACAACTGTCTTGCCATATGTACCATATGTAAAGGTGAAATAAGTAGGGGTAGGGATGTCAACCACCTAGGAACATCCTCCCTTATACGGCACCTGCAGCGCGTTCATAAAAAGTTACTGTCAAGTTCAGAAACTTTGGCTAAGACCGTAAGCAGTCCAGGGACACCTAAATCCCGTTGTCCTGTTGTATCCAAGCGCCTGCAAACCACATCGTCAACTCCCTCCTCGTCAATTTCCTCCTTAGTCAGGATCAGAAGTAGTCCTGCAGGCCATGTCACTGGCATGACTGACTCTCCTATCCGGGATTCCTCCGGAGGATCCTGCATTGCTACGCCTACTGCTGCTGCTGCTGCTGTTGCTGCTGCTGGGAGTCGTTCATCATCCCAGAGAGGAAGTAGGAACACCACTACTTTTACTAAACAATTGACCCTCCAACAGTCCTTAGCGAGGAGGATGAAGTACGACAGCAGTCATCCTGAAGCAAAACGTATAACTGAGGCCTTGACTGCTATGTTGGTGTTAGATGTGCGTCCGGTATCCGCCATTAGTGCAGAGGGATTTAGACAATTGATGGAGGTAGAGTGTCCCCGGTTCCAAATCCCGTCTAGATTCCACTTCACTAGGCAGGCGATACCGAGACTGTACAGAAACGTCAGAAAAAGTGTCCTCAGTGTCCTGAAAAATGTCGTTGTACACAATGTCCACTTAACCACGGACATGTGGACAAGTGGAACAGGGCAGACTAAGGACTATATGACTGTGACAGCCCACTGGGTAGATGTATCACCTTACGCAGCAACAGCAGCAGCGTCACCAGTAGCAGCATCTCAGAAACGCCAGCTCGTTACAAGGCAGGCTACGCTGTGTATCACTGGTTTCAGTAAGAGGCACACCGCCGACAACCTCTTAGAGAAACTGAGGGAAATCATCGCCCAGTGGCTTACCCCACTTAGACTCACCTGGGGATTTGTGATATCTGACAACGCCACCAATATTGTGCGGGCATTACATCTGGGCAAATTCCAGCACGTCCCATGTTTTGCTCACACAATAAACTTGGTGGTGCAGAATTTTCTGAAAAGCGACAGGGGCGTGCAGGAGACGCTTTGGGTGGCCCGAAAAATTTCTGGCCACTTTCGCCATTCAGCGACTGCGTGCCGAAGACTGGAGCGCCAGCAAACACTCTTGAACCTGCCCCACCATCACCTGAAGCAAGAGGTTGTGACGTGGTGGAACTCAACCCTCTATATGCTTCAGAGGATGGAGGAGCAGCAAAAGGCCATACAAGCCTATACATCCACCTATGACATAGGCAAAGGAGGGGGTATGCACCTGACTCAAGCGCAGTGGAGAATGATTTCTGTGTTGTGCAAGGTTCTCCAGCCCTTCGAACTTGCCACACGTGAAGTCAGTTCAGACACTGCCAGCTTGAGTCAGGTCATTCCCCTCATCAGGCTTTTGCAGAAGCAGCTGGAGAAAGTGAAGGAGGAGCTAAGACGGAGCGATTCCGCTCGGCATGTGGGACTTGTGGATGAAGCCCTTCATTCGCTTTGCCAGGATTCCAGGGTGGTCAATCTGTTGAAATCAGACCACTACATTTTGGCCACCGTGCTTGATCCTAGGTTTAAAGCCTATGTGGTGTCTCTCTTTCTGGCCAACACAAGCCTGCAGAGGTGCAAAGACCTGCTGGTGAACACACTGTCAGCTGAAGCGGAACGTGACACGTCAACGGCTCCTTCTTCATTTTCTCCCGCAACTGGGGTTGCCAGGAAAAAACTTAGGTATCCTAAGCAACCCGCTGGTGGTGATGCAGGGCAGGCAGGACCAAGTTTGGACATCTGGTCTGGACAGAAGGACCTGGCAACAATTTCTGACATGTCTACTGTCACTGCATATGATACTGTCACCATTGACAGAATGGTGGAGGATTACATCGGTGACAGCATCCAAGTAGGCATGTCAGACTGTCCATACCTGTACTGGCAGGAAAAAGAGGCAATTTGGAGGCCCCTGTACAAACTGGCTCTATTTTACCTGAGTTGCCCCCCCTCCAGTGTGTACTCCGAAAGAGTGTTTAGTGCAGCCGGGAACCTTGTCAGCGAAAGGCGTAGGAGGTTGCTTCCACAGAATGTGGAGAAGATGATGTTCATCAAAATGAATTATCAGCTCTTCCAGGGAGACCAGCCTCCATAAGGTACAGAGGGACCTGTGGTGGTGGATTCAAGTGGGGACGAGTTAATACTTTGTGAGGATGAGGATGTACACACTGAAGAGGGTGAGGAATCGGTGGATGAGGAGGATGAGGATGACATTTTGCCTCCGTAGAGCCAGTTTGTGCAGGGATACATTAATTGCCAGCTTGTTTTGTGGGGGCCCAAACGAACCAATCATTTCAGCCACAGTTGTGTGGCAGACCCTGGCGCTGAAATGATTGATTTGTTAAAGTGTGCATGTCCTGTTTATACAACATAAGGGTGGGTGGGAGGGCCCAAGGACAATTCCATCTTGCACTTCTTTTTTTTCTTTGCATTATGTACAGTTTGGGGCCTAGTTTTTCTAACTGCCATCCTGTCTGCCACTGCAGTGTCACTCCTAGATGGGTCACGTGTTTGTGCCGCCCACTCGTGTCGCTTAGCATAGTCATCCAGCTACCTCGGTGCAACCTTTTGGACATAAAAACACTATTGTGAGGTGTGAGGTGTTCAGAATAGACTGGAAATGAGTGGAAATTAAGGTTATTGAGGTTAATAATAGCATAGGAGCAGAAAAACCTACAAATTCTGAGATTTTAGCTGTTTTTATGCTTTTTAAAAAAAAAATACAGATCCAAAACACAAAACCCAGAACCCAAAACACGGAAGGGTGGTTTTGGCAAAACCAATCCAGATCCAAAACACGAAGAAAGATCCAGATCCAAAACCAAAACACAAAACACGAAAAGTGGCCGGTGCACACCCCTAATATATATATATATATATATATATACATATATATATATATATATACATATATATATATATATAATATATATATATATATATATATATATAAAGGGACACACCGGATAATCAACCTTAAGGTATTGTGATACTTGTTCAGTTATCCACCCGCAATTAACCACGGATTCAATCACAAGATCAATCTTCCTCTTGATGGCTGGCATTGGGTTAACATAATTTAATCGGTAGTTATTGCTATCAGCAAGCTGTCTTTTTACTTATTTGTCATAGTCAGAGAAATTTTGAATCACAATTGCTCCGCCCTTATCTGCGGGGCAAATCACAATCTGGTCATTGTCCCTAAGGGATCTTAATGCCTTTCTCTGATCTAATGACAAATTACCAAATTTACAGTCAGGGTGAGGGCTATTAAAATTACGTTCAGTCATCCTCAAAAAGGATCGGATACTAGCATGACTGTTAGAAGGGTCAAAAAACTTGGTTTAGAGAACATGGTGGACTTAATATAATCAACACTATTTCTAGTAGCAGTGTCCCTAAAAAATTCCTTGTGACATAATTTACGGCCAAATTTATAATGATCTATGGCCATATGCATCCTGTTGCACGCACTTCGGTGGAACGCGGAAGTTGGTGTATTCTTGGGACGGAAGTCCTGGTTGGAACGCACGCCGAGTGGCAGCGTGTAGTACACGCTGTTGGATTGCTTTCGCATGGGATGAGCACTAAGCCCTAACAGGTGAGATTGTTTGTCATCCCGTGACTTATGTTGCGATGCTGGTATGGGTGCCAATTATGTATTTGATTAATTACATTATGTCACAGGTGTTATGTGGGTATTTATAAGACTGGTGTGTCAGGGTTTACTTTGTTGCAGATGTTTTTGTGCATGCTGCGCTGTGTTGGATGCATCTCCTGATGAAGGACTTATTGGAGTCCGAAAACATTTGAGCACTGTATTACCTCTGTCTATATGTGAGTAATAAATAGCAGCCTTTTTTAATCTGTAAGAGGAATCTGGTGAGTGCCCCAATATTTTGTTTCTTTATTTTGATCTACTTATGTGGATTTGGGAAGGCACCCCAGTACGTTGTGTACCTACTGAAGATGTGAGTGTGGCCCTACTACTGGATATATATTTATATATTTATATATATATATATATATATATATTTCCACCAATGACCTAGCACACTCCTTACCTGTAAGCAATATACTGCAGTGCCCGCTACAAATTCAAATGTATAGTCCCAAAAGCGGCACTCGGCGGTCTGTCTTAAATTAATAGAGATGGCACAATAGGTGCTGCAATGTTTCGGGCTTTATTTGCCCATCGGGCAAACAAAGCCCGAAATGTTGCAGCACCTGTTGTGCCATATATATATGTAAATGCAGTATATACTGTTAAGTCCCACATAGTTCTATTATTACATTTTGCTATCTTAAAACCTTAACTAAGAATAAAGACAGAGACAGTAACTTGGATTAAAGGGGTTGCAAATCAGAAATTTTTATGGTGGCAGAAAGAAACAGCGCTACCTCGGCCATAGATCAATGCTAAAACTGGACTGGAAAGAACCTGCTTTCCCAGACTGGCCTTTCACTGGTCCCTCCATAAGACAGAGACTAGGTCCACCCCTGAGGTAATGACTAATTTGTCGTTCTCATAAGGGAAATGCCCCCCAATCACTGTTGCACCCTAACAGACCACCGATGACCACTGTCTTCCACATAGCTGCACCTCCTTTTGTTGGAAGAGCCTGGAGAGAATTAAACATTCCAATGAAAATAAAAAATAAACATACTGTACAAACCATTGCCAATGTGGACACAGGTCAGCTCCGTGTATTGGTGGAGGATGGGCACAGTCTGGAAAAATGTGTGATGTTTAATATTTGGATTAATTATATGGTGCCCAATGCTAGATAGGATGCTGTTTTTCCCACCATAATACAGCAACATACCTCCATACACTTTTTCAACATGTAAATATTGCGGCATTTCCGCAGAAAAAGGTTATAGATTGTATTACAGTACATGTAATGGTTGTAAGTGATTAATGATGTGATATGTTGTAACAGCATATGAGGAGAGGATTAATTAAATATTTCCTTAAATAATGAATACAGTAATTGCTGTGTTATCAGATGAGTTTTCAATACACAAATGTAAAGTTGGTGGGAAATAGTCCACTGATAGAGCATAGCAAGTAATGGCTCCAAAACATATATAATTGCCTAATTGGTATATACTGTATAGTGAGCTCATTAACTTAATTGCTTGGAAACTTGGGGAGACACAAGGAGAGAGAAGAGGGAGTAAATAATGATTCATTAATAGCGGTAATACTTACATAGTGTGAAATGTATTTAATTTTAAAAATGAAGTTGAAGTTGTAATTATTTCATATGGTGCTGCAGTTTCTATCTTTTAAATTCATCTAGAATTGATCTAAAATGTATTCAATTGAAAAAGAAAAACTAGTATCACAAGGGGAATCACTATGGCATGGCCGGCGGTTCGATTCCCGGCAGCGGCAGCCCGACACTGGAACAGATCCCAGCAGAGGCTGCTCGACAGGGCTGGAAATCCCGATCATCGTAAGGTAAGTAATGACTAACCTAACCTAACCCCCTAACCCTAACCCTCCTTAGGGGTACCTAACCCTAACCTCCCCCCAAGTGCCTAACCCTAATCCCCCCTGTAAGTGCCAAACCCTAACCCTCCCTACCCCTAGCCTAACCCTAACCCTCCCAGGTGGCCGCATAACCCTAAGTCCCCCCCAGGTGCGCTAAACCTAACTCTCCCCCCCCGCGGCTGTCTGTTCGCGGCACCCGGTATCCCTTCGATCGGGATGCCGGGTGCCGGTCTCCCGGCGTCGGTGAAATGAGCAACCTCTACATCTAGACACCGGGCATTTCACCCTCGCCAGGATATGACAGTCGGGAAGCCAGCTGTTGGTATAATGTCAGCCGGCTTTCCGATTGCATCCCTCAAAGGGGATTAATATCTCCCTCTATTTAGGTTCCTTCTCTCATTTTGCACATTCAAGCATTGTGGCGGATTTTACCTAGAGGCTGCGAGGCTGCAGCCCCCCCAGTACGATCCTCCACTTCAGTGAGCCAGTGCAGTCTGTGACAGCACTAGCTACACTGTGACTGGAGATGGCTTCCTATTGGAAGCGCCACCTGCCAGTCACGCACAGATCAGGCAGTCCAAGGGGGAGGTGTCTCCTCCCCCTGGGACTGCCAGTCTGGGCTATCATAGCAGAGAGCGGCTTCCAGTGGAAGCCCCTGCTCTGCCTTTCGGGCAGCCCTGCAGGGCATCTTGGGGCTGCTACCAATGCAGGTCTAGTGTTATGCACATGCTACCGCTGCTCATGCGCAAGTCCCGGTGTCTGACATTCATTGTGCAGGTGCCGAGACCAGAAGCAGTGGCAGCCCCCCTCAGGTATGAGGGCAGGAGCTTCTGCTGTTTATAACCATCTTCTAACTAACAAATCATATCAAACTATTTTGTTTCCTCTCTCTCTCTTATCTTTGTCTTCCCTTATTCCCTTTCTATCTCCCTCTCTGCCCCCTCTCTCTCTTTGATTCTCTCTCAATCTCTCTTTCTTCTTCTTCTCTCTCCCTCTGACTTCCTCCTTCTCTCTCTCTCTTTGTATATATATATATATATATATATATATATAGCATGCAACTCAACAATTCTTCAAGCAAGTAAGCTAATGGGCACTTTACATTTACCAATTATTTATGTACTTCATTGCCATCACAATCATCATTACATTCCTATCATAGTTATTTTTATGTACCCATCAGTGTACCCTACAGTGGCAGGTGGGGAGTTTGACTAGGGCGGTACACCTGTCAAACCGTAATGCAGGGTCCTAAGGCAAGCTCAGTGATGACAGAAACCTCCCACGGAGCAGAAGGGCTTTTGCCCTTCTGCTCCACGGGAGGTTTCTGTCCTCCATGAGCTCGCCATTAGGACCCTGCGTTACGGTTTGACAGGTGTACCACTCCATTTTAGTCATCATTGTAGATATTTATCTCCTAATCTAACTACATACAACCATTACTACAGTATACCAGTAAAAGAATGCCTACCAAATGCACCACTTAGTGCATGTCCGTAGAAAGTCCGTTTAGCATCACCCAGTGTATCTGTGCAGAAAGTCCTTTCTTCATACAATCAGTATTAATATTCTTAAAGGAAAATATTGCAAATGGAATCACTTATACATGTTAAGTAAGACGACTCTTCAGCTTCTATGTTCATCCACATTAAAAATCCAGCCCAGGAATGGAGAAAACTTGACCATTCTCTTTTAACACAAATTATGTGTTACAGTAGTTTTGATTATTGTCTTTGTTACTTATTAATATATTTTTTAAACGCTTTCCACATTTCACATAATTTTCTGTAAAATCAGGGATGGACGACATTGAGATACCATTTAGATGATCTAAAACACCATGCCAAGTCTGCAAATCAAAGTAGAAATATAGAAATGATTACAAATATCTCACCAACTTGGATTCACTTTTGGAATATATATGTACACACTCCAAGTGGACTGGCCAATTTTGTAAGGTTTTTTTTTAGATTTATTTGTATTTGTAATGTTTTCATATAATTATGTACAGTATGTTTGCAATTTTTTCTTAACCTACGTATCACTGTACAGTATGTCACTGCATCATACAGTATTTTTCTCTTAATCATCTATGGCATTCTCATCCAATTTTGTTCATATTTTATTTCATTCATTTTATTTTGTATTTACTTTTATTTTAAATGTATTTCATTCTAATAATGAATATTAGTATCATCCATATTTTATTACCATTTTTTCACTTTACTCAAGCTTCATTTCATGTTGTGTGCCCAGGTTTCACAAAATGAAGAACACTAATATTTAATGGGTTTTACAGCACATTTATACCGTTTTTCCATCTGCAACAATCTGTTTTACTTAAAAGGTACATTTTCAATTTTCCATGGATGTTTTCTTTTATTAATGATGAGCAACACTTTGTGGCATGTCCTTTGAATTTTCAGGAATGTACCACTTTATAGTATAAACTTTTTAAAACATTTCCTTTATTAAGTTGATGTTTTACATTGTTCACCTTATTAAATCCATATGTTACACAGATGAAAAAAAGCCTTCCACAAATTGTAGTGTGCAATGCAGCTGATAAATGTAATAAAAACTCATTTTATTAGTCACTCTGTTTTTTGTAAGGAACACAAAATCTTTTAGAATACAAGTTAAATTTGTACACACTTTAAATTGTATTTATCTTTTTTGTTCAATCAAATTAAAACTAACTGTTATGAACTTTATTCGATTTATCATTTCCAGTCACTAAGCAAATATAAACCCCTCCCCCAAAATAAATGTTTATGCAACACCGTAACTTCATAGCATTAGATTTGAGCATATTTTACAATATTAAACATACAAATGTATCTAAAGATCACCTTAATCAAAATTGGTGTGCATTAATTGGCAACATGCATATTCAAAATCAATACACTTAAAATGCAGTGAATAAAAGTATGATTGTATACGGCTTGAGTTGAAAAACACAGATAATCATTTATTGCTGCATGGTTAAAACCTTATATGAATAAATAGTACAAATGAGTAAATAATTCAATCATATATAGTAAAAATCATAATCAGTAAGAAAAATATAGTAAAATAAAAAGTATGGAAAATTTGATGGATGCCAAAAATATAATGATGGTTCTTGTGTAGTGTCCTGTTAAAGTACACACTGCATTAATCCAAATGGCAATCAGTAATTATGAACAAAGGCCTCAATAATAAAATCCGGGCTATTGTCCAGCTTTAAAAGTAATTACCAGCCTTAGGGTGCACAGTGACGTCCTAACCTTCAGCAATAATGCCGGCACAGTGGTGTAGAGTTGGAGTGGTGCTGCTGGAATCTGATGGATAGTGCCTGTCATGCTATTGAGGAAATTGTGGGTTCTCCACGACGAAACGCGTCTAGCACCCCACTGGCGATCATTCTACCAAACATTGTGACCTCATTGCGGACTTTCCGGAATGGCACTATCCATCAGATTCCAGCAGCACCACTCCAACTCTACACCACTGCAGGCAATATTGCTGAAGGTTAGGACGTGACTGTGCACTCTAAGGCTGGTAATTACTTTTAAAGCTGGACAATATCCCGGATTTTTATTATTGAGGCCTATGACTTTGTTCATAAATACTGATTGCCATTTGGATTAATGCAGTGTGGACTTTTTAACAGGACACTACACAGGAACCATCATTATATTTTTTGGCATCCATCAAATTTTTTATATTTTTTATCTTATAATTTTTTCCTTACTGATTATGGTTTTTCTTATATATGATTGAATTATTTACTCATTTGCATTATTTATTCAATATATGGTTTTAATAATGCAGCAATAAATGATTATCTGTGTTTTTTAACTCAAGCTGTATACAGTCATACTTTTATTCACTGCATTTTAAGTGTATTGATTTTGAATATGCATGTTGCCAATTAATGCACACCAATTTTGATTAAGGTGATCTTTAGATAAATTAGCTGTTACAATTACCTTTAGCGCGGTTCATCCTATTATTTGATCTATTTTGTTTATGCAAGGAGGTTGACACCCTCCCTTGACCCCGCAGCTCATTGACAGCGCCACTTTTCAATCTGCGTTTCTTTGTTGTATTCATACAGATGTGTCCTCTTACATCCTTGCTGATCACACTACAAATGTGTGACCGCATCATGCCATGAGATTACCCACAACAGCATATGCTACCGTATGCTATGGCACGCACAACGATTGCACCATGCAATCCTATGGAGTTGCTGGTGTGAACGCAGTGTGCGTATCTACTCGCCGGCTCATGCCTCGCGCCATGCGTGGCACTACTTGCCACGTATGCAGCAAAGATGCAAGAGGTCATATCTGTATTAGCATTAAGGAATATGCATACAAATATGGGCTACGGCTTGGAAGTCTAAAAACGCTATTTGTCCTTTATCTACTTTGGGTCTGTGTGTCCTGTTACTTGTGTTTTAGGTGTAGATGTACTAAGTCTTGGAGAGAGATAAAGTGGAGAGAAATAAAGTACCAACTAACCAGCTCCTAACTGCCAGTTTGCAAACCCAGCCTGTAAATTGGCAGTTAGGAGATGATTGGTTGGTACTTTATCTCTATCTACTTTATCTCTCTCGAAGGCATAGTACATCTCCCCTTAGCCATGATTACTTATCTCAGTATAAACCTGTTAACATTATAACACATTTTAAAATTCAGTAAATGGAGCTGTCAATGAAGCATGTAATGGAGAGGAGCGTGTGTAAGGGGATTAATAATCTCTCTGCCACAGAACTCTATAAAAGTAGAAGACATGAAGTTATCACTCTGTGACCGCAGCACATGTAACATGTTGGGCGGACTGTAGCAAAGCAAATTTGAGAAAATTGCAGAGGTGGAGAATTTGCCCTTAGCAACTAACCAGCTTCTAGCTATCATATTGTAAAATTTGCTAGATAAATAATTGCTACTGTATAAGCTGATTGTTTGCTCTTGGCAATTTCTCAACTTGTCCACTTTAGAAAGTCTAATACATCTCCCCCAAGTCTATGTGTGCGAACTGGGTGTGTGTAACATCTCCAATTTGGTGGGATGTCAGTGACATGATGAGTAGGCTCTGCCTTATCGCTGCACTGAGCCAGTTGACACGGTGGCTGCGGATATTCTCTGGTTTAACACTGCACTGAACTAGCTGTACATCCTGCTACAGACTTCTGTCACTGTACAGCAGTATACTTGATGCCCTGAGATTAGACTTCTGTTGTTATGGAGGCTATGTGCTGCTGATGTTGACATGTGCTATAATGCTTGGGGTACCTGTCCAGATGCCAGCACTTGTCTTTGCAGCAGTTTCAGTTGATCTGTGTCTTGTTAGATTATCTTGTCCTTTTGCCTTACATGGAAGGGGTCTCCTATTCACAGCCAATGTTACCCCCATCAGCTGCTGATCCCTGCTCTCTGTGCCCTCAGTCAACAGCACACATCACAGCTCCTGTCATGCTCCAAACAGTTGCTTCCTAGAGTCCCTCCTCACTGCAGATCCAGAACATTCCCAGTACAGGGCAGCACATAAAAGTCCACATATAAGAGATCCCTGTGGGGTATCACATGTGCATCTACACACCCCTTAGACAGCCCTGACTCCTCCCCTCGGAAGTAAGGGTAAGCGCTCAGGGGGGGAGGAAGGGGGCGGAGAGGGAGAGATAGGGGCTGCAGTGCTGCACAGGGTGCACTGCCATCTAGCTACGGCACTGGAGACAACAGTAGTGACTGCCACCCAGGTGGTGACAGTCTATGACCCAAGGTATGGGTAGGGCAAGTGGTCTGTTTCTGGGGAGGTGGCCTTGAGGGAGTGGATAGAACTGGTACTGTAGCTTATTCCCTGGGAGGTGGGAAGGGCAGGGACTATGTCCTGGGACTGATGATTGAATGGCGGGTTAGCCTATTCTCACAAACAGCATATGTCCTGGAGAATGCTGTTGCACTCCCTTGCCCAGAGCCTGGACATGGCTATGCCCCAATGTGACCCTAATGCAGACAAGGGTAAACCATTAATCAGAACAAGACCCAAGGAACCAGCCTACTGTCGCTAAAGGGGTTATGACTTCCTTTCTGGATTTAATGAACAGTTGTGATCTAAGATTATTGCTGTTTGTCACAGCATCGCTCTTCGCAACTTTAGATGGCAAAAGCGGTGCTGTCACCATTGCCGGCAATGGGGATCTGGTGCTGCCTTTTTGCCTTGCAGGCACTGCCAGGTCTCAGTGCCATGCACATGCGCAGACGGACGGTCGCACATGCACATTTCACAAGACCCCCGTTGCTGGCAGCGATAAACTGCCAGCAGCCCAGCAGAGGACCTCATCGAGGAGGAGGAATGGAGGAATTCACTGGGCTTTGCTGGACCTCACCGGAGGGGTACATATTGAGTAAATACCAGCTCATTTGTATCACAGTGATACTAAACGAAAAATTGCACTGGTGTTTACCTTCATTCATAAATGGGGGCCTAAGTTATAACACCTATAGAAGAGGGGGTATCAGGAGAAAAATGGTTGTATAATTCATATAATTAATAGGATTAAAGCAATCTACTTATTGGTAATCCTTATAGTGAACAACCATATACTTCATAATAACTAGTTAATTAAATTAGTTTACAATTCTGCTGTGGCAATATTCTCATTAGTGTTGATGCACCTTTTATTACTAACATCAAGTTATTAATTTATTAACAGTCATTTACAGTATATAGTACCTATATATTATACAGTACTTTACACATAGCATTTAATAGTTTACATTGTCACTGCTACGTGGCTTTACAATCTATGGGCCTGATTCAGAGCCGGACGCTCTGACAAGAGCGCTCGCTCTGAATCAGGGCCCTCCTACCTAATATTGGAGCGGCCTCCTGGCCGCTCGCATAGCTATGGGTGACCAAAGGGGGCGTGCTGTCACTCACCATCGCCAGCACGCCCCCTTTGGTGCGAGACCCATAGCGACGGCTTGGCCGTCGCTATTCGGGTCTCGCACATGCATGCGCACGACGGAGCTCCCTCCGTCATGCGCATGCGCACAAGGGCACCATCGACCCACTTGCGAGCACTCAGCGCTCGCGAGCGGGTCTGAATCAGGCCCAATATTCACCCAGTATTCACCCAATATTCACTAACATACACAGAAAAATACACCAGAGACTGCAGTGAATTGCTAAGAGAAGAACTTCTGCTTGAATAGATCCTCCATCCCACTGGAGAAAAGAGATGGGTTATTATGTGGGCTTTAGTGAGGAAAAAAGTATTATTTAAGGGTTAGTTGGGATATTAAAATAGGGTGCTATTGGTAGCATGTTGGTGAGGATATTTATATTATGGGGGACTTAGTGATATTTATATAATCAATTTGTGGATATTAATGTATGGGTTTGGTTGTATTAATACACATGTGTGGGCCTTTAGTGTAATATGGATCTTCATTAAATGTAGGGGCTAATAAATTATTATTGGTGCTCATTGAGGGAAATTTAAATGGATTCAAGTAGATATTTGGGCTGGCTATGTGAAGTAGCCTATTTATTAAATGGGTCAGGTCTGGTAGGGTTGCAATATATATCTTTATCAAATTGTTACTAACTTAATGTTGGAACATTTGGGGCAGGGATAGTTCTATTTAATAAATTCTAATGCTATTAGTGTAATGTCGGATCAGTTGAGTGAGGCTTAGTAGGTCTCTATAATAAATGGGGATACTGATTGATTTATTTATTGATTTATTATTAGGGCTGGTGGAGAGGAATGATGACTTTTTACTACAAGTGAATAGGGTGTGGCCATACCTCCACCCAACATTGGGGCAAGCTGTAATGCTGCCCATCCACTAGCAGACCATAGAAACGACAGCACAATTACGACATTGTAATCGTGCTGTCGTTTCTATGTCTGTGATAAGCCTGCACTGAACAAGCAGTCGTTCAGTGCAGGCTCATCAATCATTTGGCAACATGCTGAACCTGACGTTATCGTCAGGTTGAGCAGCAGGTTTGCCCGATGATTGATGTCGGAAACGACCAGCGGGCGCGCGCATCGCTGGTCGTTTCCGACTTTAAAGTGCCTGATTTGCGGACGATTTGCAAGCGATTGCATGATAACGATGTCGTTATCGTGCAATTGCCTGTCAAAATTGTCTAGTTGATTGGCAGCATAACTCTTGCCAGCCTTGGTTCTCCGTGCTGGACTTTCCTCAACTCCAAAGTTCCACAACCAAGTCTGATGAGAAAAAAAGAATTCCGGAAAGCAGAAGAATGAGAGAGGAAATGGCAAAAAAACACCCATAACACAACCACTAGTACTGGTCAGTGCTAAATAAATTAGATGGCTTTAAGTGTTTTTCAGTTGTATGCTGGATTTAATTCATATCTGTTCCTATGTTTTATATATTGAGCACACAATAACACCATTCTGTTAAACTACACTATTTTACATTTATAATAACAAAAGCCAGTTGCTTTCATATGATACAGTATTCTGTGTCTCTTGGTAACCAGTAAGGGTTTTATTCTCTATTTTGTGAAATGCCTATTGTTCCACTGACAGTTCCAGTACTGCTGCAGGTCTATTGATTTTATACTGTACAATGAATAGAAATTCAAAGTGACCTCCAAACTCCATTGACTTCATGAATACTGAAATGTTGACAACAAAAATCACCATTCAGATAATATTCATGTGAAAATATGATTAATGCACATATTATCTATGCATATTGTATTTCAGTGCAACTTACTTTTCTTTTTGTTGGGAGAGATAATAAAAGTAATAATGTGGTATGCGTTTATTTTTTAATAGTTGCAAGTGGGGTAACTTACCAAAGCACGGCAGAAATTCTAAATATACAGTCTCATTAATTTGACCTTCATGTCACTTGTATTAGGAATAAAAAAAGTTGAATAGTAGAGATGATATTGAAATATCAGCAATGAAAACATGCTAAGCATGTGTAGAAGGGAAAAAATACAAAAACATTTAATTTACTAGTGGGATGGATTTTTGTCTTATTGTCCTGCAAACACATTCAAGCATTATGCATGGAACAACATTGAACAATTGCAAAAAATATTTTAGCTCCTCCAAAGATAGACAAAATATTTTTTGTTACTCTTTTTAGCCGAAAGTCAGGGGTTAGATCACCTATTATGTGCAGAGAATCTGGTGCAGAGTTGGACCCAAAGTGCAGCAGCCAGATATAGTACCTAATGCAAGTGTCCGTCTCTCTATAGGCCTGGTGCAGAGATGGACGCATTGTCGATGTCGGCAAGTGCCAAAGCAGCACTATGCATGCACAGTGATTGGTTTATGATGGCAGTTGCAGAGATTATTTATTCACAAAGTTAACGACAGGGAGTCATCAGTTGGAGAAGGTAACAGGGGTTGGCTAGAAAAATGCAGACGTGTCTGGACCATTTACTGGGCATGCCCTAAACACTGTGAAGTGTTACGCAGCTGGAGAGGGTCATCCTGAGACAGCATAGGCATGCTCACAGGTTCAATGTGTGACCAGTGTTCAACCAATCTATCTGATGCTTCATCTTTTGTACTTAAGCAGTGGATGTGAGATGCAGGGGGTGGGCGTCCCTATGCACAGGACATCAACTAAGTCATTAGCATATTTTTACAAGTCTGCTGTGTAGGGAATCTCAGTCGCAATAAGATTTGCGAGTCTAGAACAATGTAAGCGCACCGGGTGTTGTTTAGCTGCTTCCGTGCTTCTTATTATAACTAGGAAGTAGGAAATATTTATTGTCGGGGAAGCGCTTCATGTATTGACTTATGGGTTATGTGTAAAATTTAATTGTATTAATATGTAACGCAAAGAGAGAATTGGCAGTGTCACTGTGTACCAAAGTGTTCCTTATGCTAATTGAATGACGGGATAGAAGCTTTAAAAATCTGATGTAATGTACACTTTAGTTTAGTAGTGATTGTGATTGTAGGCGTTATACTATATGCGATACCTAAAAAAGAAAATGATGTTATAAAATAAAATAAAAACATTGACTACTTAAAAAATAAAAACAAATACACAAATAAAATAAATAATAATACGAGAAAAACGTGAGTTAGCAGCCATATGTAATGTCTAATATGGTGATATATAAATGTTAAATCTTTTTTGGGGGTAATTTGGTGCCCGCTGCTGAGGTGCAATGCCGCCGGTAACTATCCCTATCTTACCCTGATCCTCGTTGAGGGTTTCAGAGCTGTTGCCGCTTGCCCTGAACTCCCCGTAACGCCGGTAGCTGTTAGAATTTCTTTCCCGGCGTTAGTGTCCTGCAGTGGATAAATAGCGTGATGCTGTGTTCTGTCTTCTGTGCTGTGGTTTAGGGAGGCTCGTGATTAGCGGTCTTCTGGCATTTAACACTATGATATTGGACCCATCGGTAGTAGCACAGTTAAGTAATAGGTTCCAATGCATTTCACCCATGTAATGGACTTTGTCAAGGAAAACTTGCGCGCATCTTTGAATGAGGCCCTTTGTGAGTATTCATCCATCTTCATGTGTATAGTTGCACTGCCCCATATGCAGCAAGCTGTGATGCACTGTGTGTTCTGCCACCTTTCTATCATAGCCAGCATTAACTGTTTCAGCAATTTGTGCTACAGTAGCTTTTCTGTGTGATGGCACCATGCAGGCTAGACTTCAACCCATATGCACATCAATGAGCCTTGGGCCACTATTGTAGGTATTAACCACTGCATACCAAGAATACCCCACAAGACCTGCCATTTTGGAGATGTTCTGGCCCAGTCGTCCAGTTTTCACAATTTGGCCCTTGTTGCTCAGATCCTTACATTTGCCCATTTTTTCCTGCTTCCAACACATCAACTCCAAGAACTGACTGTTCACTTGCTGCCTAATATATCCCACCCCTTGACAGGTGCCATTGTAACAAGATAATCAATGTTATTTTCTTAACCTATCAGTGGTTTTAATGGCATTGTATATTTGATGGGTGCATATTCTTAGCAATTGATAATGCACTTCTATATTTTTATTTATCTGTACACATCATTTTTGAGGACTGCACAATTCTGGGAACAAAAATTGTAAACAACAAGAACACAGATTTTATTTGGGATGCAGTTAAGATGCCGGCGGTCAAAATCCCAGCGCTGGAATCATGACCTGTGGAAAGAATACCGGCGCTGTAATTGAGATGCTGATGCCATAATCCGGCATCCGCCATCCCAAAGGTATGTATGGGGGGGGAGGATTAGGGTGCCAGCAGGAGGGATTAGGTTTAGGCACCACTCGGGGGGGTTAGGGTTAGGCACTAAGGGGAGAGGGTTAAGTTTAGGGACCAAGGGGGTAGGGTTAGGTTTAGGTACTAACAGGGAGAGTTAGGGTTAGGGTCCAGGGGGGGGGATTGTTAGGGTTAGAGAGCAGGAAGGGAGGGTTTGGGTTAAAGGATGAAGGGGGATACTTACCGAGCCCCTGTCAGGATTCTGAGCATCGGGATGTCGCTGTTGGTCTTCTGACTGCCGGCATCCTGACTGCTGGTCTCCTGTGTGCATTCCATTTAATTTATATTGGGTTTTTCCTTTCAACCATGAGTTCATTCAGAGCACCAGTTATTCACTTATTAATGTTGTACTCATCTATGTAGGCGACGGCTTTAAAAATCACAGGTCCTCTTACGTCTGGAAACATTTATTTCAAGTCTTTAATTTCCTATTCTGTATTTATTTCTTAATATATATTAAGTTTTCCATACAGGCATAGTTCTGGCCACAGTCCGGTCACCATAGATGTTATAAAAACAACCATTGGAAGATAACTGTTTACATGACGCCTACTCTTTTCATATTTCAGGGCTAATTTACCGCATGTGGCCTCTGTATGAAACTCAGTGTTTGTCTTCAACTATTTTTTGAGACCATTCTAGCTGAAAGAATAAAGACAGTTCTGTGTGCTGTAGCATCACTTTATTATGTTGACATAGTAATACATTTACAGCTATTTTAATGTTCATTTTGGCTTGGATAGGCCGGTTAAGAATAAATACTTGAGTGTTTTGTTGGAATACATTATTATTTTAGTTTTTATATCAATGTGTTTCAGAAGCCTGACTAGTGCTGTGTCAAAGAACTGCTCTTGACAAACATAAAACAGAAATCAATTCCTCCTATCCACTGTTTATTGCTCCAGAATAGGTTCAGCCGCCGGATCAAATACCGACAGCGGCAGCCCAGTGGGTCAAAATCCCGACAGCTGAAGGCTGCCACAGATCAATGTGATCCCTTTCTTGATCACTTAAAGATAAATATAGAAATGTTTGGTAGATCTAATAGGGCACAATTGGTCTTGGATGCCTAATAGAGTGGTTGGGGTCCTGGTCGGACCTCAGGTCGGAGTGCGATGGGCAGAACTTTGACCCAGGGAGCCTGTACAGACCTGTGGAGCCATGATCACGATGCCTCCCCCAGGTTGGGTCACTATCGATTTGTTCTCCTTTAAAGCTTTGATGGCTGTCTTTTCTGTCTTATGTTAGTATTGCAGTACTTTTTTTTTTTCTTTTTTTTGTTTCCATTTCTCCAGATCTATTTCTACTGCTTTTAGAAATGTCTATATGAATGCTCCTCTGGTGTGTGTAGGGTAAAAAATAGATTTTTCCTTTAAATTCGAATGAGTGACCACGTCATGATAATGCACGTGGAAAAGTATGACCAAGAAGCAAGAAGATTACTTTCAGATCTCGACACCTATGAACCTCTTCCATCAGATCCCACAGAAAAATACAAGAAGGAAAAAGAGAAAACATACTAAATAAACAAGAATACAACTATCTTACACACCCATATCCAAGAATGCCAGTATTTTATTTCCTTCCAAAAATTCACAAGGACAGCAAAAATCCACCTGGACGACCTATAGTACCAGGAATATCATCACTCACCACAAAACTGTCCGAATATATATAGATCAGATATTACAACCATATGTAAAATTACAACAAAGTAATTTGAGGGATACTACACAAATTCTTGAACTACTCAATCAATTAAAATGGGAAGATGGATATCTGCTGGCATCCTATGATGTGAAGGCACTCTACACATGCATCGAGCATGAAAAAGGATGTGAAGTGGTGGAAACCATTTTAAAATCCCATGACAACATCCCAGAGAAACAAATAGAGTTCATCAAAAAAGAAATACTTTTCATCTTACAGCACAATTATTTTTGATATGGGGGCTCCCACCATAGACAGGTTCGCAGGACACAAATGGGGAAAAAATTTGCACCCGGTTACGCAAACCTGTTTATGGGGCGATGGGAGTCCAATACCATACCAACAACCCCCACAGGGACAACATTATTCTATGGAAAAGTTACATAGACAATGTGGTCCTGGTGTGGAAGGGATTCATTCACAACTTGTATCAATACAAATGACTATAACTTAGAATTCACTGCTGTCTCAAGTACACAGACCATTGACTTCCCTGATCTGACTTTATATGTGGAAGACGGAGAAATACATACTAAGACCTTTTCCAAGCAGGTGGACTGTCACACCTTTATTCGACCAACCAGCAATCAACACAATAATTGGATTAAAAGTATACCCAAGGGACAGTTCAAAAGAAACTGTTCAAAATTAAATAATTTGAACAACAAGCAGCATTTCTAAAGAATAAATTCATAGAACAGAAATATGACACAACTCTTGTGGAACCATCCTTCCAAGAAGTGAAAAAGACAGAAAGAACAGAACTCCTGATGTATAAAGAAAAGCAAGCCTGGACTAGCAACAACCAATATTCATAATACAGTGATCAACATAACGATCTCGAACGTATTATACGGACAAATTGGCATATTTTATTGAAAGACGATCTTCTCAAAACATTCCTGAAAAACAGGCCAACTTTTGTATACAGGAGAGCACTGAACATTAGACAAAAACTGGTCAAAAGTCATTTATCACCACATAAAGATCAGACAATTGAATCTGATAAGACAAAAGAAACTTGGCTGAACATCAGAAAACCAGGTTTTTATTTCTGTAATCAATGCAAGGCCTGGAAAACAACGGGAAAGAAATCTACCACCCCTATTCTAGACTTCACATCTAAAACCACCCATGAAAAGTTCAAAATTAAAGACAGATTAAGTTGTGAATCTAAAGGAATTATATATCTGCTGACGTGTCCTTGCAGACTACAATATGTTGGAAGGACCATAAGAAAACTTAAGGTACGACTGGGAGAACACATAAGAAATATCATTAATGGACTGCAAACCCACAGCATCTCTGAACATTTCAGACTGTACCATAACAAGGACCCAAGTACATTATCCTATCAAGCAATTGCACAGGTGAAACCCTCTTGGAGGGAGTGAAACTACATAACTTCTATGTCCAAAGAGGAAAGCAAATGGATCTTTGAATTGAAGACACTAATGATGGACTAAACATCGATTTCGAACTTGCTAACTTTTTGAGATAGGGGGAAACCTTTACTCTGGGAAGGCTCCGGTGGGCAGAGAGAATTTTACAGTCGTTACGCCCAACATATCCATCCGAACTTGGAAGCTAAGAAGGGTGGGCTTGTACAGTAATGGGAAGGGAGACCTCCCATGAAACCCAGGTACTGTAAGTTAGATAGACATCTGCTCTCAACCCCCTCATGAGCCTCCAGAGTTAGGGCCCCGTGTGTCTAGAATAACCTGGAACTATCAGAAAACTTTCAAAGACAAGAAGAGGAAAACAAATAACAGATACTAGAATCTGAACACTTCAAAAAATATAACCAAAACACAATACAGGAAGATCAAAGGAGCAGCCATTATCTATTTACATCATAACCCCAACAAGTCCTTACAGAAGAGACCACATTTAAACTAAATAGGAACAAAGCGGATTATTGAAAGAGAATACTGGACCATGCTTTCAACTATGGGGGTCATAATACAACAAAATAAAGAAGAGAAGGAATTCACTTATTTAATACATATACACATTCATAGCATTGGGAAACTATATATTTACACATCCTTAAACGTTCCATTCATATAAATGTCCATCCAAAGCTCACGATGTTTATTTATATATTCATCTAATTTTATATTTATTTTCATTATTCATTTTTACATGTATATATTCTATTTTTTTCTTATTCTACTCTAATTTGTTTTATTTTTGTAACTGTTTAACTGTTTAGTTTCACCATATTTATCCTTACTCTTAATTCTATATTTGTCTTTACCCACATCTCATATATACATTTTTGTATTTACATGCCATTTTACCTATATACAGAGGTTTGTATCAAATTTCCCAACACCATATACAAAAGAATACAGATCAAAACATTATGA
Source organism: Taudactylus pleione (assembly GCA_031769625.1). Classification (NCBI taxonomy): domain Eukaryota; kingdom Metazoa; phylum Chordata; class Amphibia; order Anura; family Myobatrachidae; genus Taudactylus; species Taudactylus pleione. Next base: position 8,264,929 of record JAUIMM010000009.1, on the reverse strand, counting down.
CACTCTGACACAGACAAAATGTTAAAAGGTGTCTTTAATAGTTCTTTTTCAAAGTTTCCTGTCAATCAAACAACCTCTATTGAGAGCGCTATTTAAAGAGGAACATCCACACTATGGACACAATCACTATTGTCACTGACGAAGGCCATACCGGGAGAAATGCATTGGACACACCCACAAGATCCCACATCCATCACAGAGCCCGGAAGTCGGAGCGTACATAGGGACATTGTGCATACCTGGCCATGTAAGCAAGAGCTCTGCTTTGCATGGCCAGGCTGTGTATGCAGACTATCCGGAATTTGCGGAGAAACCATCACACACAGACGGAGCTTAACCACTAGGAGAGTCTGATTATTGAAGTGCCTGCACAGTGGCAACTCTCCTATTGCCAATACACGGGAACGAAGTCCCAGCAGATGCTAGCCAGCATACACGGGTTCACCCATGGGACTTGCAAACCCCCCTCCCCCTCCCCCCCTTGTTTTTCCCTATTTTTCCTTTTTTACATTTCTTATTGGTTTTAAACCTGTGAAGACTAATGTAATGTCCACAAGAAGAAGTTATCTGTGGAAATAAGACATCGTTGCCAATGAAAGCGGCATTCTGAGACTTTGTTGCTGATTATTTCAATGTGCAAAGTACATTCTGAGAATCATCTCTGATATCTATTTTTATTTTATTGTATTTATCATCTGCCATATATTACACATATCTCCACTGACACACCATTTTACACACCAGTAACAATATTTCTATTTTAGAAACACGCCAATACAACTGACCATTTTTTGGAGGAATAAGAAATACAACAGAGTACATAGATTTTATACCAAAACTACAATATATATATTTTGTATGTATTAATGCTTTTATTAAATAAATGTATGAATTGAACCCAGTTCAATACCTTTACTTATTAATATACGGTGTACATAACATAGACATATATCTTATATAGTATTGCTCATACCATTTATTCCTTTCCCGATCTCCAAAATTTCCTGTGTGTGCGCTATAAGATCTACCAAACATTTCTAAACTTACCAACATGTCGACATTATAGGGCTCCAATTGAGCATTATCACAAATGCCTGCCTTCCTAACCATCCCGCCTAGAGTCTCCAGGGTGCACTTTTCATAGAAATTTGTGACCACTGCTGCATCTATAGCCAATGGGGGTTGGGAATTTATTTTATAACATTGCCCAGGTTTAAATTTTCAAGTTATTAAGTTTTATTATGTCATGTTTTCCAAATCCATCCAGTGGAAGGCCAACCACTCCATTAGGCATCCAAGATCAATTGCCACGTCTATGTGACGTTTTCATCCAAATCCATCCTGTGGAAGGCTCAGAACAGGCTCCCTGGGTCAAAGTTCTGCCCAGCATATACCAACGGGAGGTCCGACCAGGACCTCAACCCCCTAGTATGTATTCTGGGATCCAATGTTGCTATTCTGTAAAGATTTCATCCAAATCCATCCAGTGGAAGGCTCAGAACAGGTTCTCCAGGTCTGTACAGGCTCCCTGGGTCAAAGTTCTGCCCAGCGCACTCCGACCTGAGGTCAGACTAGGACCCCAACCACTCTATTAGGCATCCGAGACCAATTGCCATTCCTGAGTAAAAGCGATAAACAGCGATAAGGATAAATGATACAATAGAAATGTAATAATACAAAACATAAAAAAACAGTACTGAGTATAGGCACATTAAGAAATGATTCAAAAATTAATACATGTATTCATACATCAAGGTATATAATGTATAATGAATCTAAAAAGACATATGTTGTATAAACCCTGTAGGCACTGGAATAGTAGAAATGAAGCAATAAATAAGCACCGGACAAAAGTCTTCAGATGGCAAAAAATCCAGTTTAAATGTTATTTGGTTTACTGGCCTGTGATAAAACCTTGGAGGGATCCTTAATTAGCAATGGTCTCACAGTCAATGAAATTCCAACGCAAGCAGATGGAGCCTCATAATAACCAGTTGCACACTTAGCTAACACTTAACGATGCAGAGTCCCACCACTACATGGCCGCCCAGCAGGGTCTCCTTGTCCCGGGTTGCTGTCATACTCTGTTTTGCAGTGTGAAAGGCGATGGCCTGGGAATAACCCGCGTCCAAGGTGCAGTGTGAAAGGGGTGTAAAGAGCTGTAACACAGGTTGAAATTGTGTTCAATAACTCGGATCAGACCCGGGATATAGCTGTAAAACCGATGTAAGACTGGAGTTATGCTGATTCCTGCCTCAGTTTAACAGGCTAGAAAAGCCTAAAAACAAAATGTCATAGTAAATTCATTAATTACTGTCACAGACACATGTAAATGGTAGCTACCTAAAGATTAGTTGAGGGAGATACAGTTTATGCTGTAGGAATGCAGAGATACCTAGAATGAAATCAGCTTCTGCAAAGTAATCAACACAATATCACTGTACAGTAATCAGTACAGGCATCACAAAGTCTGACAACTTCTCTCTGTAATACAAATCCCATACTAACCATCGAGGTTCTACTAATGAAATAGGTTTTTTGTTGAAGAAGAGAACTCACAAAAGCAGAAGTAGTCCACCTGTGGGTCAAGTCCTAAAATATGACGACAATCTTTTTTTATACTGGAGAGCCCCACTTTTTGGCATCCCGCTCAGGGCCAACTCTTCCATTGGGCTTGTTGGGCAGTTGTCCAAGGACCTGAAGCTTGCAGGGGCCCACCAACCAGCCCCCCTGCAGCCGCGGCCAGTTGGTAAATTTGTAATATTTTTATAAGCCGTCCGCCGGTGCACTGTATTCCGATCTAACCTCCCCCACCCCATCCCCCCATGATGAGTACTCACCTAAGTCCCAGTTTCACTTCATCCGTCGACTTCAGACCAGTCAGACAGAGTCTCTCTGCATTTGTGGGAGGTCTGATGGGTATGCAGGAGGGTTTAATGTTATTGACCATTTACAATTTTTTCCCATGAATGGGTGGTGTGATAGGATCACTGGTAAAGTGGTCTGTGACAGGGACATTTATCCCAGATTCCTGTCTTATGTGTTTAAATTAGGGGTGAGCGGGTTCGGATTTCTGAAATCCGAACCCCCCCGAGCCCCCCCGATCCGAGTCCGATCCGAATCAGGCTCGACTTTTCCCGCCTGACTCGGATCTGAAATCGAGGCAAAACGTCATCATCCCGCCTTCCGAGTCTCGCGGGTTTTGGATCCTATATAAGGTACCCACGTCGGCGCCATTTTCTCACTCGGCTGTGGACAGTGAAGAGGGAGGGTGGGAGTTAGGGCTGTGTAGTGTAGTGTAGTGTAGTGCTGCTGTTGTCCACTACTTCAAAGTCCATAGGGGCTGGCTGTGTTGTGCTGTGCTGCTGTTGTTAATAGGGGCTGTGTCCACTACTTCAAAGTCCATAGGGGCTGGCTGGACTGTGTTGTGCAGTCAGTTCTCCATAGGGGCTGTGTCCACTCCAAAGTCCTGTGCAGTGTCCCAGTCCTAAAGGAGTGCTGCAGTGTTGTCCAGGGGGTGCTCTGTCCATCAGGGGTGCTCCCCCCAAGTGCTAAAAAAATAATATATTTTCTGTGTTTGTGAATTGTGTGCGCAGTAGCCGCACGTGCATCAACAAAGTAGTGCCAAGCGTGCGCCTGTGTCATAAGTAAAGGGCCGGCTGGCTTGACCGTTAAGGGTGCTGTAACCCCCGAAAGTACACTCCAGTCCAAACCAAAAAAAAAATTATTTTCTGTGTTTGTGAATTGTGTGCGCAGTAGCCGCACGTGCATCAACAAAGTAGTGCCAAGCGTGCGCCTGTGTCATAAGTAAAGGGCCGGCTGGCTTGACCGTTAAGGGTGCTGTAACCCCCGAAAGTACACTCCAGTCCAAACCAAAAAAAAAATTATTTTCTGTGTTTGTGAATTGTGTGCGCAGTAGCCGCACGTGCATCAACAAAGTAGTGCCAAGCGTGCGCCTGTGTCATAAGTAAAGGGCTGGCTGGCTTGACCGTTAAGGGTGCTGTAACCCCCGAAAGTACACTCCAGTCCAAACCAAAAAAAAAATTATTTTCTGTGTTTGTGAATTGTGTGCGCAGTAGCCGCACGTGCATCAACAAAGTAGTGCCAAGCGTGCGCCTGTGTCATAAGTAAAGGGCCGGCTGGCTTGACCGTTAAGGGTGCTGTAACCCCCGAAAGTACACTCCAGTCCAAACCAAAAAAAAAATTATTTTCTGTGTTTGTGAATTGTGTGCGCAGTAGCCGCACGTGCATCAACAAAGTAGTGCCAAGCGTGCGCCTGTGTCATAAGTAAAGGGCCGGCTGGCTTGACCGTTAAGGGTGCTGTAACCCCCGAAAGTACACTCCAGTCCAAACCAAAAAAAAAATTATTTTCTGTGTTTGTGAATTGTGTGCGCAGTAGCCTCACGTGCATCAACAAAGTAGTGCCAAGCGTGCGCCTGTGTCATAAGTAAAGGGCCGGCTGGCTTGACCGTTAAGGGTGCTGTAACCCCCGAAAGTACACTCCAGTCCAAACCAAAAAAAAAATTATTTTCTGTGTTTGTGAATTGTGTGCGCAGTAGCCGCACGTGCATCAACAAAGTAGTGCCAAGCGTGCGCCTGTGTCATAAGTAAAGGGCCGGCTGGCTTGACCGTTAAGGGTGCTGTAACCCCCGAAAGTACACTCCAGTCCAAACCAAAAAAAAAATTATTTTCTGTGTTTGTGAATTGTGTGCGCAGTAGCCGCACGTGCATCAACAAAGTAGTGCCAAGCGTGCGCCTGTGTCATAAGTAAAGGGCCAGCTGGCTTGACCGTTAAAGGGTGCTGTAACCCCCGAAAGTACACTCCAGTCCAAACCAAAAAAAAATTATTTTCTGTGTTTGTGAATTGTGTGCGCAGTAGCCGCACGTGCATCAACAAAGTAGTGCCAAGCGTGCGCCTGTGTCATAAGTAAAGGGCCGGCTGGCTTGACCGTTAAAGGGTGCTGTAACCCCCGAAAGTACACTCCAGTCCAAACCAAAAAAAAAATTATTTTCTGTGTTTGTGAATTGTGTGCGCAGTAGCCGCACGTGCATCAACAAAGTAGTGCCAAGCGTGCACCTGTGTCATAAGTAAAGGGCCGGCTGGCTTGACCGTTAAGGGTGCTGTAACCCCCAAAAGTACACTCCAGTCCAAACCAAAAAAAAAATTATTTTCTGTGTTTGTGAATTGTGTGTGCAGTAGCCGCACGTGCATCAACAAAGTAGTGCCAAGCGTGCGCCTGTGTCATAAGTAAAGGGCCGGCTGGCTTGACCGTTAAAGGGTGCTGTAACCCCCGAAAGTACACTCCAGTCCAAACCAAAAAAAAATTATTTTCTGTGTTTGTGAATTGTGTGCGCAGTAGCCGCACGTGCATCAACAAAGTAGTGCCAAGCGTGCGCCTGTGTCATAAGTAAAGGGCCGGCTGGCTTGACCGTTAAAGGGTGCTGTAACCCACAAAGTACACTCCAGTCCAAACCAAAAAAAAAATTATTTTCTGTGTTTAGCCGCACGTATATATCAAATCGATATAACATAAATGGAGGACCAATCTTTCTCCGATAAAAATAAAATAGAGAAAGATCAAGAACCACTTCCTCCTAGTGCTGAAGCTGCTGCCACTAGTCATGACATAGACGATAACATGCCATCAACGTCGTCTGCCAAGGCCGATGCCCAATGTCATAGTAGAGGGCACATACAATCCCAAATGGCAAAGTTCAGGAAAATGACCTTGAAAAAGACATTTAAATCAGCTGAAGAGAAACGTAAACTTGCCAATATGCCATTTACGACACGGAGTGGCAAGGAACGGCTAAGGTCGATCCCTAGTATGTTCATGACTAGTGGTTCAGCTTCACATGACGATGGAAGCCCTCCTCCCACTAAAAAAATCAAAAGAGTTAAGCTGGCAAAAGCACAGCGAAGAACTGTGCTTTCTAAGAAGATATCACAAATCCCCAAGGAGAGTCCAAGTGTGGTGGTGGTTGCGATGCCTGACCTTCCCAGCACTGGACGGGAAGAGGTGGCTCTTTCCACCATTTGCACGCCCCCTGCAAGTGCTGAAAGGAGCACCCACAGTCCACTTGCTGATATGCAAATTGAAGATGTCACTGTTGAAGTACAACAGGATGAGGATACTGGTGTAGCTGGCGCTGAGGAGGAAGTTGGCGAGGAGGATTCTGATGGTGATGTGGTTTGTTTAAATCAGGCTCTGGGGGAGACAGTTGTTGTCCGTGGGATGAAAAAGCCCATCACGGTCATGCCTGGGCAGAAGACCAAACATTCCACCTCTTTGGTCTGGCAATATTTCTATCCAAATCCGGACAACAACTGTCTTGCCATATGTACCATATGTAAAGGTGAAATAAGTAGGGGTAGGGACGTCAACCACCTAGGAACATCCTCCCTTATACGGCACCTGCAGCGCGTTCATAAAAAGTTACTGTCAAGTTCAGAAACTTTGGCTAAGACCGTAAGCAGTCCAGGGACACCTAAATCCCGTTGTCCTGTTGTATCCAAGCGCCTGCAAACCACACCGTCAACTCCCTCCTCGTCAATTTCCTCCTTAGTCAGGATCGGAAGTAGTCCTGCAGGCCATGTCACTGGCATGACTGACTCTCCTATCCGGGATTCCTCTGGAGGATCCTGCATTGCTACGCCTACTGCTGCCGCTGCTGCTGTTGCTGCTGCTGGGAGTCGTTCATCATCCCAGAGAGGAAGTAGGAACACCACTACTTTTACTAAACAATTGACCCTCCAACAGTCCTTAGCGAGGAGGATGAAGTACGACAGCAGTCATCCTGAAGCAAAACGTATAACTGAGGCCTTGACTGCTATGTTGGTGTTAGACGTGCGTCCGGTATCCGCCATTAGTGCAGTGGGATTTAGACAATTGATGGAGGTAGTGTGTCCCCGGTTCCAAATCCCGTCTAGATTCCACTTCACTAGGCAGGCGATACCGAGACTGTACAGAAACGTCAGAAAAAGTGTCCTCAGTGTCCTGAAAAATGCCGTTGTACACAATGTCCACTTAACCACGGACATGTGGACAAGTGGAACAGGGCAGACTAAGGACTATATGACTGTGACAGCCCACTGGGTAGATGTATCACCTTACGCAGCAACAGCAGCAGCGTCACCAGTAGCAGCATCTCAGAAATGCCAGCTCGTTACAAGGTAGGCTACGCTGTGTATCACCGGTTTCAGTAAGAGGCACACCGCCGACAACCTCTTAGAGAAACTGAGGGAAATCATCGCCCAGTGGCTTACCCCACTTAGACTCTCCTGGGGATTTGTGATATCTGACAACGCCACCAATATTGTGCGGGCATTACATCTGGGCAAATTCCAGCACGTCCCATGTTTTGCTCACACAATAAACTTGGTGGTGCAGAATTTTCTGAAAAGCGACAGGGGCGTGCAGGAGATGCTTTGGGTGGCCCGAAAAATTTCTGGCCACTTTCGCCATTCAGCGACTGCGTGCCGAAGACTGGAGCGCCAGCAAACACTCTTGAACCTGCCCCGCCATCACCTGAAGCAAGAGGTTGTGACGCGGTGGAACTCAACCCTCTATATGCTTCAGAGGATGGAGGAGCAGCAAAAGGCCATACAAGCCTATACATCCACCTATGACATAGGCAAAGGAGGGGGTATGCACCTGACTCAAGCGCAGTGGAGAATGATTTCCGTGTTGTGCAAGGTTCTCCAGCCCTTCGAACTTGCCACACGTGAAGTCAGTTCAGACACTGCCAGCTTGAGTCAGGTCATTCCCCTCATCAGGCTTTTGCAGAAGCAGCTGGAGAAAGTGAAGGAGGAGCTAAGACGGAGCGATTCTGCTCGGCATGTGGGACTTGTGGATGAAGCCCTTCATTCGCTTTGCCAGGATTCCAGGGTGGTCAATCTGTTGAAATCAGACCACTACGTTTTGGCCACCGTGCTCGATCCTAGGTTTAAAGCCTATGTGGTGTCTCTCTTTCCGGCCGACACAAGCCTGCAGAGGTGCAAAGACCTGCTGGTGAACACACTGTCAGCTGAAGCGGAACGTGACACGTCAACGGCTCCTTCTTCATTTTCTCCTGCAACTGGGGCTGCCAGGAAAAAACTTAGGTATCCTAAGCAACCCGCTGGCGGTGATGCAGGGCAGGCAGGACCAAGTTTGGACATCTGGTCCGGACTGAAGGACCTGGCAACAATTTCTGACATGTCTACTGTCACTGCATATGATACTGTCACCATTGACAGAATGGTGGAGGATTACATCGGTGACAGCATCCAAGTAGGCATGGCAGACAGTCCATACCTGTACTGGCAGGAAAAAGAGGCAATTTGGAGGCCCCTGTACAAACTGGCTCTATTTTACCTGAGTTGCCCCCCCTCCAGTGTGTACTCCGAAAGAGTGTTTAGTGCAGCCGGGAACCTTGTCAGCGAAAGGTGTAGGAGGTTGCTTCCACAGAATGTGGAGAAGATGATGTTCATCAAAATGAATTATCAGCTCTTCCAGGGAGACCAGCCTCCAGAAGGTACAGAGGGACCTGTGGTGGTGGATTCAAGTGGGGACGAGTTAATACTTTGTGAGGATGAGGATGTACACACTGAAGAGGGTGAGGAATCGGTGGATGAGGAGGATGAGGATGTACACACTGAAGAGGGTGAGGAATCGGTGGATGAGGAGGATGAGGATGACATCTTGCCTCCATAGAGCCAGTTTGTGCAGGGACACATTAATTGCCAGCTTGTTTTGTGGGGGCCCAAACGAACCAATCATTTCAGCCACAGTTGTGTGGCAGACCCTGGCGCTGAAATGATTGGTTTGTTAAAGTGTGCATGTCCTGTTTATACAACATAAGGGTGGGTGGGAGGGCCCAAGGACAATTCCATCTTGCACCTCTTTTTTTTCTTTGCATTATGTACAGTTTGGGGCCTAGTTTTTCAAACTGCCATCCTGTCTGCCACTGCAGTTTCACGCCTAGATGGGTCACGTGTTTGTGCCGCCCACTCGTGTCGCTTAGCATAGTCATCCAGCTACCTCGGTGCAACGTTTTGGACATAAAAACACTATTGTGAGGTGTGAGGTGTTCAGAATAGACTGGAAATGAGTGGAAATTAAGGTTATTGAGGTTAATAATAGCATAGGAGCAGAAAAACCTACAAATTCTGTGATTTTAGCTGTTTTTATGCTTTTTGTAAAAAAAATACAGATCCAAAACACAAAACCCAGAACCCAAAACACGGAAGGGTGGTTTTGGCAAAACCAATCCAGATCCAAAACACGAAGAAAGATCCAGATCCAAAACCAAAACACAAAACACGAAAAGTGGCCGGTGCACACCCCTAGTTTAAATCCCCAGGAGAAAGTCTGCAGTGTAGCAGGCTTGAGTCTCGGCTTTTTGAAAAGCCGGTTTGGGACCTGGGGGTTGTGGGTGAGAGGAGAGGGAGGGCTCCACCCACGGCCACTCCAGGTTTTGGGCCTTGCAGCCTGGTAACAGGCTTGTTAGGGTTTCCACCTGAGAGTGGCCAATATAAGCCTAGTGTGTTTAGGGCTGAGTGTCTCACCTGGGAAAGCAGGCAGGGAGTTTGCTCAGAGACACTTGAAAACCTATTTATAAGTGCTGTGCTGTGCCTTTGTTGCTGGTGAGGGCATTAGGCCCTGCCAGGTTCTGGTAGTGAGGGAACCACCTATGAAGTTAGTGCCCCGACAGGGCTAGGATTTATGTTTGTTTTCTTTATGATTATTTCTGACATTGTACAATAAAGACTGGTGCCGACCAGCTTGTACTCGAATCCAGTCTGGCGTACTGTTTCCTAGCTGCTGTGTGTGTAAGGAAGGAGTCCTCTACCGAGGAGAGGGACCCCCTAACCGGACTGTGTCACAATGGGTAGGGGCCCCAATGCATTGCTTTGCCCAGGGCCCAAACTGCTGTTAAGACAACCCTGATCCCACTAGCAAGTCACTTATGTTTGTACTCTATCTTCGTAATGTTTGGTGCATATTCCATTTGGTGGTTTTTCACCCTGGCAGGAGGACCTCAGAGGACACCACAAAAGGGTTAGGCTACATGGGAAGGTTAGGTTTAGGCATTAGGGCGAGGTTTAGGCTACATGAGGGGAGGCTAGGGTTAGGCACTAGGGGGAGGGTTAGGGTTAGGCTACATGAGGGAAGGTTAGGGTTAGGCTACATGAGGGAAGGTTAGGGTTAGGCTACATGAGGGAAAGTTAGGGTTAGGCAACAGGCTACATGAGGGAAGTTAGGGTTAGGCACTAAGGGGAGGGTTAGGCTACATGAGGGAAAGTTAGGGTTAGGCACTAGGGCATGGGTTAGGCTAAATGAGGGAAGTTTAGGGTTAGGCTACTTGAAGGAAGGTTAGGGTTAGGCTACATGAGGGAAGGTTAGGGTTAGGGACTAGGGGAGGGTTAGGGTTAGGCTACATGAGGGAAGGTTAGGGAGATGATGTATTTTGGCATGGTCAATGTCAACATGCCAAGCATGTTGACATTATGACTATGTTGACAATCTCATATCAACATTATGAATGTTGACAAATATGCCACCCCCTGGAAAGTTGATGATTGGGATAGGCATATAATGTATGCACTATAATTGGCTAAACACGATAACAGGCCCAATACAGTATGATCAAGGGTTTGGGCATTATAGTTGCACATAGAGGAAACACTCAAACAAACAGGTTTTGCCCCTATGTGAGCTGCATAAATATATCAGATAGTTACTGTATTAATGGTGGTTAATTGGATTAAGACTAAACTAACATTTAACATAACCTTAATTATAGTCTTGGGAGTTTATTTAAAAAAAAATGAAAATAATGTATATCCTGTTCCAAGGAAGCGTGCAACATGTTGTGCTACTTACAAAACTGGCGCAATAGAAATACAGTGCCCACAATTTAGTTTCTATCAAGCAGGTTTAATATGTTCAGGCAATATATTAACTGGCACTTTACTTTTAGGATAAATGTCCCCAATATAAGCATCATTGCTTTCTATTGCATTATTCTCATTATGTTATATACACACACACTATTTTATTACCTCTGGGCCAGGCAGCAGCCATCACCACTGCCCCTGAATGAAGAGCATGCTGACCAGGAGGATGCAGGGTATGCATCCCAGAACTCCGTTCAGCACCCCACCTGCCAGTGATGGTGGCACCTCCACTCCTACCGTGCTGGAGACCAGCAGCTCCTGCCACAGCACTAACAGGTTTATGTCCTCCTGTAGCAGCATTGCCCTGGACAACGCTCCGGTGTCATAGCCCTGCCGAACAGATGGACACCATGTAGACAAACGCTGCAGCGCCCCCTCAAATCCCCCCTCTAGTTGCGGCCCTGCTCACTGTTGCCTCCACGCCTCCCCCCTTAATCTGCCGCATGGCGCCCCCAAGCCACCGCGGGGTCTGCAGGGGCCGTTGTTATGCCACTGTCTCCATACACAGTAACAGGATACTGAGCAAACAGGGTAGGAGCAGAACAGACAGACCTCAGCACCAGCGGGGAGCGATGTGCAGCATGAGCGGATCTCCTTGCTATCCTGGACAGGAACCGGAGAGGTAATAAAGTGGTTTTAATAGTCTGGAGCGTGACACACTGGTACAGAGACGCCTTGACGATGCCCAGTGCTTAAACATTTCTTTGCAAATATATGTAACAAAGATCTTTGGATTTCTATTATCATGTAGTATTTAAATCTGATTGCTGGTCTTTTGCAATGTGCTGGGGGAAATTGTTATTTTTTTTCTAGTCTAGACTAGTTAATGTGAATGACCTTACCAAGAGAAACTATGTCAGTTGATATTTAACTCCCAGAACTGCTATAGTATACAACATTTTGATGGAATGTTAGATTTATTGTTTTCTTTTATATAAAAAAAATTTTCTAAACCAGCTTTGACCAAGTTTTACAATTTTTCAATTCCTACATTATTTAGCAAATTTCTAATTAAATAGTGGCTTCCATATTAAATGAATAACTGAAACTGCCCACTACATTACATGAATATCTCACATAGTACATATATAGCACCCTAAATGTCAGCCCAGGCATGCTACCCTAGGCTGACCAACAGGGAACTGAGCCAGTCAAATAAAAGGGTTGTTTACAGACAGACCAGGGCTACCCCATGTTAGTCATAAAAAGTGATACAAAAATGTTTTTTTATGTAAAGGAAAAAGAATAGATAGTCCCTCACATTGTATGAGTAACTGCCAATGGAGCCCTGGACTACACCGGATGCCCTAGATACATGCTACACAAGTTTGCCCATTTTACACCAGATTATAATGTGAGTATAATGATTTACACAATGCCAATTAAAGTGATATTAAGAATTGGAGAACCAGCTGCAACCCATACAGAATGCTTCAACAGAGAATTGACAATCTGCCATAGAGCTCTATATACATGCTTTGGAAGGATGGATGGAGGGATCCAAGCTTTAACAAGCATGACCGTCACTACTTTGTGCCTCATGTTTTCACCTTCTTTGTGAACCCCAATCTGTATTTGTTCTGTCTTTGTGTGCAACTTGTATGTTGTATGATTAGTAACTGACTGCCCAGCACGTTTGGTGATCATTCCCTTATTTGTTTTACATTAGAACAGTATTTATTTAATGCTGGGTACACACTGGTCGATATATTGGCCGATCAATTGATCAGCCAATATATCTGCTGGCCATTGGCCAGTGTGTACAGATGATATGTCTGTGAACTGCGTCGTTCACAGACATATCGCATTGGCTGTGTTGCACAGCCGATGGACAGATATGTCTGCAGACATACAGTATCTGTCCTTCGGGAAGTGTGTACAGGCGATCTGCAGACAGCCCGTACATACACAGTGGCAGCTGCAGGGAGGGGGCTGCCCCGCCTCCCTGCCAGTGGGACCCGCGGCTGCCGGATAGATGATGGCCGTTCAGTGTGTATGAACGGCCATCATCTAAAGATATATCTGCAGATATATCTTTCAGGGCACTATGTACTTCTTTTGGAGGCAAATTGTTCCATATGATATACTTCATTATTACTTGTGGGTACATATTTGCATATATTATTATTATTATTATTATTAATTTTATTTTTATTATTATTATCCTTTATTTATGTGGACAGAAGGAATAACCAGCGCTAGCTAAGCAGGAGGATCAAGTGTCAATGCAGCAGTAAAAAAGAAGTGTTGTCAACCTCACTTGCAAAAAAGAAAACCATATATATACTGCACGCTAACACTTAAATTGGGACATTGATATCACACAATTCTAATCTCGTATAAGTATTTATTCAATAAAAAACATAATATATACACTAAAACACAATATGTCAGGTTAACTGACGGTTAAAACAAATACATCACATATTATATCAACAAAAATAAAAAAGAGTTGATCAGACTCTCATTAGGTAGACAATCCGGACTACGTGGAGAAACCATCTCCTTTAGATGGATCACCACCACAAGGGTTCGCCTATCGAGGGTTCGTCTGTACTTCAACAATTTTAAGGGCCTTACATACATTACTGACCTTTGTTTTAGCATATATATTTTATTTCAGATCAATACACATACTTTACACACTCTATCAAGGTAAAGGAAAACAGAAGAGTGCATAGATCATACACATTTACATAATTTTATTCATTTTCAGGTAATATATGCTTGTACTTAATAAATGTATTATTATGAGAACCAAGTCCATCACAATCACTTATTATTTATCCGGATAGAACAGCACAGAAACATATCAAATACAGTACTGTTTTATTCCTGCCATCCCTTCCCCATCCTCTACTTTTCCTGTGTGCGCCCTTTAAGATTAATCTACACATTTCTACTTATATCTCTGAGTGATTAAGATCTGTGGCAGCCACAATACCTTATTTCCCCACTCGGTTACCCCCCAATCCCCAATTTTCCCCTCCCTCATAAAATAGTGCGGATTACACACAACTCAAATATTTATCCTTCTTTTTTTGAGAGCAGCAACGCGTTTTGGCTACTGCCGTAGCCTTTTTCAAGCTGTATTGCTCGCCTCAATCCAGGACAGAAACCACTGGTTAATTATCCAGTCCAATTCACTTTGTGAAGTTTGTGTATATTAGTATTTATTAAGTTGATTGTATTTTAAAATATATGGTGTGTTCTAATGACCTAAACAGCTGATTGTCATTGCTGTAGATAAAGTGAAACTGACTAAGAGCTTTACAACTAAACATCAAATCAGACCATTGCTGGTGATAATTAATCTAATTAAGTGTTATTGGACTGAATAATTAACCAATGGTTTCTGTACTGGTGCTTTTTAAAACTGCCCTAATGGATTGAGGAGAGCAATACAGCTTAAAAAGACTACGGCAGTACCCAAAACGCGTTGCTGCTCTCAAAAAAGGAAAACTTTAGATTCCTCTTATGTGCAGCTAACTATCACTGATGACCCTCTGTTAAAACCAACATACAACTCATATACCTTTACTGCTGCTATTAGCCTGCTGTTGCCAGACGGCGATGGAGACATGGGTGAACTGCAACTGTGGTGCTGGCACACGTTGACGCTAACTACAAACCACTCTCCACTTCACTATCCACACTGCCACAGGTTACCAAGAGATGGGATCCGTTTGTACTCCACGGTGTCCTCATTTTACTCTGCTGCATCAGGCCATCCTCCGCTACAGTGTCCCAGCTAATGTAAAGGTACAGCGTGGTCCACGGGCTGCCAGTGATCATATACTGACAGAGCCCGGGTTTATTGTATTGTCGAAGTCGGATAATTGGATATGATTGCTTGCAATTATTATCTGACGGCTTAGTCGTTGATGGTCTGATGACGAATTGCTTGGACGCTGTTCTGTGTCAGCAAAATTCCGATTTGCACAAATATATATTTATATCACTACAGAATTTAATCAGAGTGTGGAAGACAGGTATAATGTGTATGTCTGTGGGTGTTTGCATATGTTTTGAGAGACTCCGCATACTGATACAGTACTGCCTGTGACAAATAATTAAAAATGTAGCACAGTCTGAATGCAAGGTTGGGAATCATTGTCAGAGGCCTGCAGGTCATTAACAATTAAATACCTTTTTGTTCATTGCTGTTTTGGTTCATAGGAACTGACACCTATACTCTAATTAAGTGGAGAAGGGCCTGTCACAAGCTATCAGACGAGGTGGCAACGGCAGACAGCTGGAGGTCTCCCCCTGTTTATAAATAAACCTTTATTTACAACTTAGAATTTGGTTCAGGCAATGTCTAAATATTAAAATATGTCAGAAATGGATAATATATATATATATATATATATTAATCCATCACAAATACACTGAATTACATAACACACACACATAAACTTACATGCATACACATACGCACACACCTTTAAAGTGTGCACGAACCCACACATACGCGCAACACAAACTAGTGAAACTACACAATATTCTCACACTTACACATACAATAACTTATAAAAAGGTTCCTTCACAGTAAACATGATATTAGAGGTTTTATTAGCATATAATTATGTTGTGAAATGTATGTATATGATATTTAAGGTACTAAACTATTAGACATGTCATGTTTGGTACCATTCTAAATCCCTGTTTATTTGCAGTTGATTGGTTCCATCCGGATGGAAATCGCATCATGCATCTGCAAGATATGAATTATAGGTTAGAATGTATCTCTGTATGTAGTGTTCTTTTATTAGTTCTTCGGAGGGAAACCTACACAAAGAAGCAGTTGGAAAGCTGATCCATACCTCTGATGACACCATATGAACTAACCAATGAACGGAGTGACCTGAAGCAAGAACCAATGAGCATCTGTTATTCTGTGCCTGAGCTGACTGGATCGGCATGGCATATCATCCATACTAAGTAAAATATAACGATTGCTTGAAGCTGTGGCAGCACGAGGGAAACATGTGGCTTAGTGGTGCATACGCAACTCAAAACAGCATCGTGTGCGCGCCTCATGGGAACGCGCACACACCATAAAGTAGCGCTTCCAATAGCAAAGGGAATAGCGCAAGCATACTTCTATCGCCCTATGTGATGGAAGTTGAAGGTACAGCCGATTAAAATAATAATAAAAATGTAACAAGTAATATTTTTTCCCCCTGTGTTAAGGCACTTTAAAATATGTATTGAAGAAGAAAAAATGAACCCACTGTAAAATCAGCCATGACTGAAATTGGTGAGACTAATGTAAAAATGGTTTAAAGGAAAAATGTGTGTTGTTAAGCAAAATAATTTATTATTGCTATAAAAGAGCAATTATTAACATTTTAGATACTTAAGTGGTTTCATCAGTGTGCATTTCAGGAAAGTAAGATGTCTTTGTTTACAGTAAATATTAGGATTGGGAATTCAATTCAGAATAGTTACTATATGGTAATAAGAGCAGGTTTTTTTTCCCTTGAAACTTCTTAGAAGTCCAGACAGTAGATTCTTTTGTTGTGTTTATAAGAGATTTACTTTGATCTACTATTAACAAAAATTGGGATTCTTCATTACCATAGATAGAATGTTAACTTAAGTTATAAGGTGACCGTCTCAATAAGAATATCACTCCAGCGTTGAATTCTCATAGTACTAATTGTAAACTTTCTTATGTTGATTTTTCTCTATTTTTGAAGAAATGGTAATCAAAGGTATCTTGTATTAACCCTATCTGTGCTGCCTATATCATATAGGCGACCTGGCAGCATATCTGCAGTGAAAATTGGCCATTAAAGTCACACATGTACAATGCTTGTTTTAAAGTACTAGGGGAATTCAAAAGTAATGGCAGCCAATGCAGATATGACATATTATTATATATTTGAAGCAAATGAATGTAGCTGGAAATTCACATTTTTGTGATGATAAAAATTATTTTACATACTAGAATGCAATATTCTGAAGGATTGTTTACTGAAAACACACATGCAACACAGAAGTATTGAGGTTTATTTGTGCTCACAGCATCTTGGTTTTCCGTGAGAGGGTTGGTACGTGCAGCGTATGAAAGTTTTTTTTTCTATGTATAAGATTATATGTGCTCATCTGTGTGCAGTTTATATGTACTTCTGAAAATTTCCTTGTAGGTATAGCAGTTTATAGATTTATTTCAGGTTAAGAAATTTGGTTCTGAAGTGAGTTATGACATGTGGTGTGTTATATTGTATTATCTGTGTATTAGATCGCATGTGATTTACACAAGATCTGTAAGTGGTATAGGATAAAAGAAATCTGTAGGGAATAGTCAGCAATGTTGAGAGATATAAGATGCTTAAGAATATCTGAGATGTAGTGGTAAAAGCACTTATTGTTGTTATATAAGATATCCTGTTGTTTTATTCTAACCCTTAATTCCGACAGAAGCATGTCTATAATAGTTGTCTGCATGAGTAATGCATTTTGTGGCATGGTATATAGGTAACATCGATGTGAAGCTTAGAACCAGGTGATTCATTTCTAATAAGGGTGTGATTAATTAGATCATATGGAAGGTTTGCAATGAGTCCTGTAATAATCGTTCTATATATACTGATAAGCAGTATGGTTCAAAAAGACAGAACCGCAGGTCAGCAAAGTCTGTAAACAAGGTAAAAATGGATAATTTAATTTAAGATACCATAGAATAATTGTTTTTCTATAGGTAAACAGGTCATGTGGTAAGTATACATATATGACTGCAGGAAATATGATTTGTAAATAGCAATATATGAAATATTATAGATAGTGGGAAACTGTGATATGTGTAATGTTGGACATGAGATATTCCTTAGAAGTAGAGATATCATATGAAAAGCAGAGGTAAGGAAATCTAGGTTTGTCATTTCTGTAGTACATAAGGAGACGTCTTTATGTTGTCTGATTACAGGTGATAATGGTTTTAACTTTTATGTTTATAACAATGTTTACGGTATATGCCGTTGTTCTCAATACTGTGTACATTTAATAATGTATATCGGAGAGAAGAGGATTCTAAAATTGCATACTGATGATAGGTAAGTATTGCAACCCCTGACCAAATTCATAGGAATTGGAAGATGGATGCACATGGTTTGGTTTGTAGGATATTGGAAAGATTAATAACTAAACATAAGGTGTATATCTCATGACGTAATGTATGTGTTAAATGACATTGAAGTTGTCATATGTGGTAACAATCCATACGGAATGGTTTTAGAGATCTTCAGTGACTGTTGGTAGCAGATACAAACGTGATATATTTGTGAATGTATATCCCTGTAAAACCTAGTTAAATTGTGATGTAAGTATTATGGATAACCAAAGGGTGGAGGTTTCATCCACCAGAACAGGAGGATTGTCATAGATCATAAAAATATGCATATGATCGTACTGTTTTGAAAGTGTTGTAGAGACAATAACTCACCGGAATGTAAGTTTTTCTCAAAAACACCTGTTGTAATTTTGATGTTTTACCTCTTGTGACTCAGAGGTGGTAGGGTCTGTAATTACTAAGGGTTTTCAATGAGAAAAATACATTTAAGATTGTTCCAAAATTGGTCTTATATTTAAACAGGTTTAACAGGATAATTTTCTGTTATTGCTAAATGAACTGGGAATATCTATTAACACTTTGTATGTCTAGAATAGATAAGAATTCGTTACATATTGACATACATGTATGATGTATACTAACATTTCTTTCTAGTTCCCTGGAACATCGGAATACAGGTCAAAGTGTATTTAGAATTTCCTAGATTAGGGATAATTGTTTGGAGATTTTCATAAAAAGTGAGAAAGGAAAAGGCATTGTAGGATCTTGACTGCCACCTAGTGGAGAAAACGAGGTGAAATTGAGGGCCTGATTCAGACCCGCTCGCAAGCTGGTTGATGGTGGCCCAGTGTGCACGCGCAGCGTGTGCACTGCGCGTACGCGAGCCCTGGAGCGAGAGCAAAAAGCGCTCGCTCCGCGACTCACTACAAAAGGGACAGCTGTCGATGTTGATCGACAGCTTGCCCCATTTTGTAGGCGTGGTGGGGGGTGGCTTCACAAACGGAGGCGTTCCCATGCAAACGCCTGCCATTTGTGGGCAGCCCCACTGACATCACCAGTGATGTCAGTGAGAGAGCTTCCAGCTTTATTTGAGTCAGAAGCTCTCTGGGGCTTGCGCCATGAGACCCTACCACAAGGGTTTCATCGCAAGCCCGATGGTTGCGATGATCTTGACCATCGCGACCATCATCATGACCGCTCGCTATAGCTTTGGGTGGTAACCCACAGCTATGCGAGTAGCCAAGAGGCCGCAACTAAAAAACTTGTGCCCGCCCTGATTCAGAGCGTGCGCTCGCTTTTTGCAAGCGCCTCTGAATCAGGCCCTGAGTCTGTAAACACTCATCAATGTGAATAAGTTGTGTTTTTTGGAAACTCCAATATGGAGCCGACAAAATTCTAAATTGTCACAGTGGGGGAGGTTGACTACTAACGCTCAAAGAATCTGTTTTTCGTCCATGTAGGCAAATCAAGTCCACAGCAGGATATCTGAAGAGTGCAGATGGATCGGATGGAAGATGGCAGATTGGGTAGGAAAGACAGAGACATTCTAGAGGACTGATATCTCAAATTTCCTATTCTAGATGCTGACAAGGCCCAGCTGTGGTCAGATGATATTCCTAGTAGATGACGAAGATAACCGGACGAGACAAAGATTGAAATAATCGGGATCATCCAGAAGCATGCCCTCACCCCAATGGGCGAAGATAACATAATAAGAACAATCATAAGTTTTCTTGATTTTTAGAACTATGAAAATTATATTGTTATGATTCTCTCCAAATTGAATTCTCTATCTTTTACCACCTGTATGATCAACCTACATTAACACATATGCTAATAAAGTGAAGGATTGCATTACAACCCCGACATTGAATGTGCCTACAGATAATAATATGTGAACAGACAAAGGCCCTGATTCAGAGCCGGACACTCTGACCAGAGCGCTCGCTCTGAATCAGGGCCCACCTCCATAAATATGGAGCGTCCTCCTGGACGCTCATATAGCTGTGGGTCACCACCCACAGCCTATACGAGCGTGCAGGATGATGGTCGCGATGGTCTTGCCCATCGCCAGTGCGAGCAGAAGCCTGCGGTTGAGTTTCTGAACCGCAAGGCCAGGAGTGATTTTGGCTCTATCAGAGCCAAAATCACTCCCACTGACATCACTGGTGAGGTCAGTGGGGCCGGCTTCTGATGATAGGCGTTCCCTTGGGAACGCCTCCGTCTGGCAGGCATGCCCCCGGCACGCCCACCAAAGGGGGCGTGCTGGCAATCAACATCGACAGCACGCCCCCTTTGATCAGACACAACGAGCGAAGGAAAGTCCTTCGCTCGTCGTGTCTCGCACATGCGCACGACGGAGCACCCTCCGTCGTGCGCATGCGCAGTGCACACCATCGACCCACTTGCGAGCGGACAGCCGCTCGCGAGTGGGTCTGAATCAGGCCCAAAGTCATGTATAATAATAATTATTGTAAATGTTCCTTAAAACATTCTAGATAATGTAGTCTCATTTCCCCAGACTTCCTTTACAGGTTCGATGAGATCCCACATCCACCCATGCTCCCGCATAGATCCGCTAAGTGCGTATAAGGGTTGCTCTACTCTCTTGAAACACATTATTAACGGTTCAATGACCGACTCATGTCATACCATTTAGAACATTGAATAATAAATTATTATGCATGACTGGAAAGGTTAAGATTGTGATAGTTTATGTTTACTAACAAAGGGTGGGCTGTCGAAGTCAGATAATTGGATATGATCGCTTGCAATTATTATCTGACGACTTAGTTGTCTATGGTCTGATGACAAATTGCTTGAATGCTGCTCTGTGTCAGTGCAATTCCGATACGCACAAATGTATATTTATATCACTACAGAATTTGGTCAGAGTGTGGAAGACAGGTTTAAAGTGTATGTCTGTGGGTGTTTGCATATGTTTTGAGAGACTCTGCATACTGATACAGTATGCCTGTGACAAATAATTAAAAATGTAGCACAGTCCGAATGCAAGGTTGGGAATCATTGTCAGAGGTCTGCAGGTCGTTAACAATTAAATACTTTTTTGTTCGGTGCTGTTTTGGTTCATAGGAACTGACACCTATACTCTAATTAAGTGGAGAGGGGCCTGTCGCAAGATATCAGATGAGGTGGCAACGGCAGACAGCTGGAGGTCTCCCCCTGCTTAGAAATAAATCTTTATTTACAACTTAGAATTTGGTTCAAGCAATGTCTAAATATTAAAATATGTCAGAAATGGATAATATATATATTAATCCATCACAAATACACTGAATTACATAACACACACACATAGACTTACATGCATACACATACGCACACACCTTTGAAGTGTGCACGAACCCACACATACGCGCAACACAAACTAGTGAAACTACACAATATTCTCACACTTACACATACAATAACTTATAAAAAAGTTCCTTCACAGTAAACATGATATTAGAGGTTTTATTAGCATATAATTATGTTGTGAAATGTATGTATATGATATTTAAGGTACTGAACTATTTGACATGTCATGTTTGGTACCATTCTAAATCCCTGTTTATTTGCAGATCATTGGTTCCATCCGGAAGGAAATCGCATCATGCGTCTGCAAGATATGAATTATAGGTTAGAATGTATCTCTGTATGTAGTGTTCTTTTATTAGTTCTTCGGAGGGAAATCTACACAAAGAAGCAGTTGGAAAGCTGATCCATACCTCTGATGACACCATATGAACTAACCAATGAACGGAGTGACCTGAAGCAAGAACAAATGAGCATCTGTTATTCTGTGCCTTTGTTGTCTCTGAAACCTGCACCGAAAATAGGCTTGTGAGCTGGGGCAGTAGGCAGTCATTTCCTCCATATCCTTGGGTGACGGTTACCGCAGATTCAGGATTGAAATACTGCATACTGGGCCAGTGCGCATGCATAAGTATCAGTTTGTACCTTTTGGATTTACTTGCTTTTTGCGCTAATTATGCTATATGAAACTGTGTAACTTTCTTTTATTGCAATAAGAACTTTTTGTGATTTGCAACCATTATTGGTTTGGAAAGCAATTATTTCTTATTTGTATAGCTAAACAGCGACATTTAGGGTGTATAGATTTAGGGGTATTAATAGTATGCTGACATATGAGATTTGATATCCATGCAGTTACCTGAGGGGACATATACTGTATTCCGATTCTTCTGGACGGCTTTACTGACTTAATTGTTGTACCGTGAAGAGGGATTATTAACACTACCTACTAATGAATAGGAGAACTGGTGTATACCCTCTGTTGGAAGGATTCTCCAGTTATTTAATATAACAATATATTGCAACAGTATCAGCTTTTTAGATACAATCAACTCCAATCAGATTGGCCACTGGCAATAGTAACCTTTTTATTTTCATCTATGGTTACTAGCCTGCTCCAACAAAACAAACAAATAAATATATATTTTTTTTCAACAATACCTAATGAGGCTCTGACAACTCTTTTTTTTATTTTTGTTGACATAATATGTGATGTATTTGTTTTAGCCGTCATTTGGCCTGACATATTGTTTTAGTGTATATATTATGTTTTTTATTGAATAAATACTTATACGAGATTAGAATTGTGTGATATCAATGTCCCAACTTAAGTGTTAGAGCACAGTATATATATGGTTTTCTTTATGTGGTAGCACTAAGGATCCACAGCACCTTACAAGGTACATAGACAGAAACCTTATAAACAAAACAAAAACAAAGTCACTTACAGTACAGAACATTGCAGGACCGGCACTCAGGATCCCGACGGTCAAAATCCCAACTTCGGCATCCTCTCCCTACCCCTAATACTAACCTTCCCTTCCTGGTGCCTAAACCTAACCTCCCTCTAGTGCCTAAACCTAACCTCCCCCTCCCCTCCCCACATCTTAAACCTAACCCTGCCCCCTTAATGCCTAACTCTAACCCTCCCCCTAGTGCCTAACCCTAAGCCTCCCCCTAACTCAGCTACTTTGGGATGCCGACGGTCGGAATGCCGGCGGTCTGGATTCCAGCGTCGGGATTCTGGCACCGGTATTCTCAGAGCCAACATCCATGTCCCGGGATATTGTACGTATCCCTTGCAGGACATGGTATATAAACATTGCAGCACCGACAGTAATAATACCTAAGGGTTAGGTACCGTTGTAGGCAGTGGGAAGGGAATGATGGTATAAATGAGGGAAGGCAAAGCACATGAGAAAATAGGGCCCTGCTCATGAGACCTTACAGTCTATTTTCTTCTAAAAAGCTCTATTAAATACATGATTTTATGTCAGTTGCTCAGGGGCCTTAAGTCACTCTTCAGTAACAAAATATGTTTTTATAGCCTTGAAATAAATGAAGACATTAATCTTTTGAAAACTAAAAATAACAAAAAAATTGTGAAAACAGAATGCCTTAAACAATGTAAAGCATTATAGTACAGTATGTGAGCATTTGAAAAGTTTATTCACAGTTTGAGAGTAAGGGGTAAATTTACTAAAGTGAGAGTTTTTAGAAGTGAGTTTTAAAAGTGATGTTGCCTATAGCAACCAATCAGATTCTACTTAACATGTAACTAGCACCTTCTAGAAGATAATAGCTCTAATCTGATTGGTTGCTATGGGCAACTTCACTTTTAAAATTCACTTCTAAAAACTCTCACTTTAGTAAATTTACCCCTAAGAGTAATATAAAAATGAAATATATAAAGAGGATTATAAATTCACTCCTTAATATCTATTCATTAATTGATCAGAGTATGAAAATAAAATTGTAATTGAGTCATAAATTGGAGCAATAATCAACATGTATTTTTTGTGCCATGTCAAGTGGGCCAACGATTCCAGTCCTCAGACTATTAAAAAGATATATGTCCCATTAAATTCATTTATCAGAGATTAATACTGTAGTAATTTGGGAAGAGCTGTTAGAGAAATACTTGTGAGCATAAATTATGAGACCTTCCATCAGTCTGTCATTAGAAATCTAGGTCACGGAAGTCTGTAAAAAAAAAAGTATATAGAGATGAGGTTAGAAGTCACGCAGTCAGTGGGGGAAGTGCAGTTAACAAGAAAAAGTCATAATTTAGAGAGGCCTGATACACTGGAAGAAGCCACAGGAAAGTCTATTGCAGAACTATAAAGAATGTCCTTGCCCATTTAAACTTGTTCACACTATGGACCTCATTATTATTTATTTCTTACCAGTTATTTATATAGGGCACACATATTCTGCAGCGCTTTATAGAGAATATTTGGTCATTTACATTAGTCCCTGCCCCAGTGGAGCTTACAATCTATATTCCCTACAATATGCTCACACACATACACACTTTGTTGGAAGCCAATTAACCTACCAGTATATTTTTGGCGTGTGGGAGGAAACTGGATCACCCAGAGGAAACCCACGCAAGTACAGGGAGAATATACAAACTCCACACAGTTAGGGCCATAGAGGGAATCGAACCTATGACCTCAGTGCTGTGAGGCAGTAATGCTAACCATTACGCTGTCTGTGCTGCCGTTGAGAGTTGTACATCTTTGAATGCAGCAACAATTAAAAAATATTTTAATGCTGCAGGAGACATCTGAGAAGAATAGATCCCACTGACAGCATTGCAGATCTGAGTCCAGAGAAGCAGCATTGGATCACCATTGATACTATCGGTTTTGATGGTCACATCGGCCATCTGAGTAAGCCTAAGCTCACTCAGAATGACCACCAGAACTGCTCAGCCAGGGACAGGTAATCTGCTCAGAAGATGCAGACCCTGGCATTGCCACTCCCAGAAAATGGGGGCGTCACCATTTTTTTGCATTCAAGTCTGAAGGCCTCATTCAGCAGCTGATGTAATGCTAATATTTAACCAGAGCAAGCGATTGTTTGGCACCGCGCACACGCATTGATTGCAATGCAATTACATATGCACAGTGGATCCATTCTTAAAGTGAGAGACAGGTAGTGTTTGGGGGTGGTAACAGGAGGTATATAACTAGAGTAGGACATTTTTATAATCTGGGGATGGTAACGGGGGTATATAACTAGAGTATGACATTTTTATAATCTGGGGATGGTAACGGGGGTATATAACTAGAGTATGACATTTTTATAATCTGGGGATGGTAACGGGGGTATATAACTAGAGTATGACATTTTGATAATCTGTCATATATAAGCAGTACTGCAAGTAGATTTTATCTTTAGCTGTTACTCTATGCACGGGAGCTGCCTGACTGCCCCATGTCACTGGTACTCTATGCACGGGAGCAGCTGGACTGCCCCTACTCACTGGTACTCTATGCACGGGAGCAGCTGGACTGCCCCATGTCACTGGTACTCTATGCACAGGAGCTGCTGGACTGCCCCATGTCACTGGTACTCTATGCATGGGAGCTGCTGGACTGCCCCATGTCACTGGTACTCTATGCACGGGAGCTGCTGGACTGCCCCATGTCACTGGTACTCTATGCACGGGAGTTGCTGGACTGCGCCATGTCACTGGTACTCTATGCACGGGAGCTGCTGGACTGCCCCATGTCACTGGTACTCTATGCACGGGAGCTGCTAGACTGCCCCATGTCACTGGTACTCTATGCACGGGAGCTGCTGGACTGCCCCTAGTCACTGGTACTCTATGCACGGGAGCTGCTGGACTGCCCCTAGTCACTGGTACTCTATGCACGGGAGCTGCTGGACTGCCCCTAGTCACTGGTACTCTATGCACGGGAGCTGCTGGATTGCCCCTAGTCACTGGTACTCTATGAACGGGAGCTGCTGGACTGCCCCATATCACTGGAACTCTATGCACGGGAGCTGCTGGACTGCCCCTAGTCACTGGAACTCTATGCACGGGAGCTGCTGGACTGCCTCTAGTCACTGGAACTCTATGCACGGGAGCTAATGGACTGCCCCATTTCACTGGTCCTCTATGCACGGGAGCTGCTGGACTGCCCCATGTCACTGGTACTCTATGCACGGGAGCTGCTGGACTGCCCCTATTCACTGGTACTCTATGCACGGGAGCTGCTGGACTACCCCATGTCACTGGTCCTCTATGCACGGGAGCTGCTGGACTGCCCCATGTCACTGGTACTCTATGCACGGGAGCTGCTGGACTGCCCCATATCACTGGTACTCTATGCACGGGAGCTGCTGGACTGCCCCTAGTCACTGGAACTCTATGCACGGGAGCTGCTGGACTGCCTCTAGTCACTGGAACTCTATGCACGGGAGCTAATGGACTGCCCCATGTCACTGGTACTCTATGCACGGGAGCTGCTGGACTGCCCCATGTCACTGGTCCTCTATGCACGGGAGCTGCTGGACTGCCCCATGTCACTGGTACTCTATGCACGGGAGCTGCTGGACTACCCCATGTCACTGGTCCTCTATGCACGGGAGCTGCTGGACTGCCCCATGTCACTGGTACTCTATGCACGGGAGTTGCTGGACTGCCCCATGTCACTGGTACTCTATGCACGGGAGCTGCTGGACTGCCCCATGTCACTGGTACTCTATGCACGGGAGCTGCTGGACTGCGCCATGTCACTGGTATTCTATGCACGGGAGCTGCTGGACTGCCCCATATCATTGGTACTCTATGCACGGGAGCTGCTGGACTACCCCATGTCACTGGTACTCTATGCACGGGAGCTGCTGGACTGCCCCATGTCACTGGTACTCTATGCACGGGAGCTGCTGGACTGCCCCATATCATTGGTACTCTATGCACTGGAGTTGCTGGACTGCCCCTAGTCACTGGTACTCTATGCACGGGAGCTGCTGGACTGCCCCTAGTCACTGGTACTCTATGCACGGGAGCTGCTGGACTGCCCCTAGTCACTGGTACTCTATGCACAGGAGCTGCTGGACTGCCCGTAGTCACTGGTACTCTATGCATGGGAGCTGCTGGACTGCCCCAAGTCACTCATACTCTTTGTATGGGAGCTGCTGGACTGCCCCTAGTCACTAGTTCTCTATGCACAGGAGCTGCTGGACTGCCACATGTCACTGGTACTCTATGCACGGGAGCTGCTGGACTGCCCCATGTCACTGGTACTCTATGCACGGGAGCTGCTGGACTGCGCCATGTCACTGGTACTCTATGCACAGGAGACGCTGGACTGCCCCTAGTCACTGGTACTCTATGCACAGGAGCTGCTGGACTGCCCCATATCACTGGTACTCTATGCACGGGAGCTGCTGGACTGCCCCATGTCACTGGTACTCTATGCATGGGAGATGCTGGACTGCCCCTATTCACTGGTTCTCTATGCACAGGAGCTGCTGGACTGCCCCATATCACTGGTACTCTATGCACGGGAGCTGCTGGACTGCCCCTAGTCACTGGTACTCTATGCACAGGAGATGCTGGACTGCCCCTAGCCACTGGTACTCTATGCACAGGAGCTGCTGGACTGCCCCATATCACTGGTACTTTATGCATGGGAGCTGCTGGACTGCTCCTAGTCACTGGTACTCTATGCACGGGAGCTGCTGGACTGCCCCATGTCACTGGTACTCTATGCACAGGAGCTGCTGGACTGCCCCATGTCACTGGTACTCTATGCACGGGAGCTGCTGGACTGCCCCATGTCACTGGTACTCTATGCACGGGAGCTGCTGGACTGCGCCATGTCACTTGTATTCTATGCACGGGAGCTGCTGGACTGCCCCATATCATTGGTACTCTATGCATGGGAGCTGCTGGACTGCCCCATGTCACTGGTACTCTATGCTCGGGAGCTGCTGGACTACCCCATGTCACTGGTACTCTATGCACGGGAGCTGCTGGACTGCCCCATGTCACTGGTACTCTATGCACGGGAGCTGCTGGACGGCCCCTAGTCAGTGGTACTCTATGCACGGGAGCTGCTGGACTGCGACATGTCACTGGTACCAGGGGCGGATTGGTCCGCCGGGATGCCGGGCCATTTCCCGCTGGGCCGGCCCCTTTTTATGCGTTTTAGGGGCCGGCGGCCGCCTTTCCGTCACCCACCCCACTGCCGGCCCAGATGCCGCGATCTGACCTCAGCTCCGATTGGGCAGCGTTGCAGCTACTGGGCATTGCCGGCAGCTACCCTTCCCTTAACCACCCCTCTGCCGGCACAGCTCTCTGCCGCGATCGGAGCTCCGATCGGGCAGAGTTTCTGAACCTAAACAAATGTGGCCGACGGGGGAGCTCCCCCATAAGCCTTTGCGGAGCATGCGTCAGTCACTACTGACGGCTCCGCCTTCAGGCTGTCAGCGGCCCACCTCGGCACCTCCACCTCCAGGACCATCTACCTACCTCACTGTGCACGGAGAGCAGTGGACGCTGACTATATGAAGCAGCAGAGGAGCAGTACACAGAGTCACAGCGGCCAGTATAGAGGAGCAGGCAGCCTACAGCCTACAGTGACAGTCAGTAAGTACTGTACGCTATTTATAGCCAACATATATCAGCCTGCTTGAAAATATATATATATATATATATATATATATATATATATATATACTGTGTGTATGTGTGTGTGTGTCCGGCACTCCTCTAACTTCCAAACAAATTTACTTCAGTGCCCTCAGTGAAAGGTAGTTCCGAAATATAATAAAGTCTGCGGCACTCGAAGATTGTTGTAGAATTCACACCTTAACAAAGGAGCTTAGAGCTTCGAAACGTTGGTTTGTAAATGTGACACGTGTTAATATATTCATTCTACAACAGTCTTCGAGTTCCGCAGTCTTTACTATATTTTATATATATAGACGCACACACACATACAGTGCTTCTATAGTGCCGCCCATCCACTTGTTATATATATAACAAGTGGAAGGGCCTTAGATAGGTTTAGACCTAATGATGGCTGTGTCATCTTTTTTCAAAAATCCCTGAGTGCCGCAGTTAGAGAGGGATGATATGTGTACTGTATGCTTACACTAATTGCGGAGGGCAACGGGGTATTATCAGTGCTTTTTTGAGTGCCGGATATTTTTTCTTGTGTGTGTTTGTGTGTGTGTGTATATATATATATATATATATATATATATATATGTATACTGTGTGTGTATATATATATAGATATATATATATGTATACTGTGTGTGTATGTGTGTATTTATGTATGTATGTGTATATATATATGTATATATATATATATTTATATATATAATTGCGATGATGGGTGTGTTATTAGAGTGACACACAGGAGTATTGCTGAAAGTAGGTGTGTGCAGAGACGCTGAATCACTCACATTGGAGGCCATAGGCCATACTTAGATGGATAATCTAGCAGATGGTGCGTCTAATGGTAATGTCTAAATGCAAAAGTGGGTGTCTCAGTCCTTGCACATTCAGACGCACGGCTGTGCACCATGCAAGGGGTTAGTAGCAGCCGAGACTGCGTCCAACTTAGAATCAGAATGAGGGAGTATCCCATCCCTCAGCAGACCCCGCCCCCATCAAGGCTGCTTTAAAAAATTTCCCGGGCTGGTTTTCAATCCCAATCCGCCCCTGACTGGTACTCTATGCACAAGAGCTGCTGGACTGCCCCTAGTCACTGGTACTCTATGCACATGAGTTGCTGGACTACCCCTAGTCACTCATGGGTATATTTTGCTCAACAGCACATCTAATGACACCGACAGCAAGGTGGAAGGGGTAATAATGTCTTAACAGTAAGCTGTACCGGCCCGTTCCGCCTTAGTTGCACTGCTGTATATAAGGTAATTCTTATAAAACATGTTTCATATGTGACTAAACTAAATGCACTGCAGCATATCAGCTGCTATTTTGTACTCTATATCCAATACATGCTTAGCTTAGTAAATTATATTGTTTTACATAAAAAGATTCCTAAGCAAACTGGATGCACCTTGGTTATTTATTGTCTGCATGATACCAGAATTGTCACACCAGGAACCATTTTATAATTAGCTAGTTTAACACCCCCCCCCCTCCTACTTCCCCACAGCTCTGATTACACTGCTATGGGAAACAACTCCAACTCGCCATTCTTCCACACACTATTCATTTATGTTGGTCCCAAAATCCTTACAGGCTGCTGCATGTGTAAATAATTGCTATGGTGTTTAGAGATTGTTGATGTCACCCAAAGATGAATGCCTTGAAAATGCTTAAGAAATGCTAGTCATAACCGTTTGTCATCTTAGATTTGTTTTGGCAGTTTTATAAATGATGTTGCTTGTTTGTGATGTGATCATTTAAAATTTTCTACAAAACAATTCTAATTATAAGCTAAATCTGAGACACCCCAGTAGGGATTGTATTTGCTAGAATGTAACTTTTTTAGATAATGCCAAATTATCCACATGCTCTTATATGTTGGTTACTTTATCACTGGGAAGCCTGCACAATTTTTATTCTTTGCGACTATCATAATTCACTTGTATCAGTAGTAGCATGGAGTCCTTCCTTTATCAGCTGTTTGAAAAAGATCCCCCTATTGAATATAGCATTTCTCCACATATTAATAATTATACTGGCCCCACAAGTAAAAAATCATCCATACTGTAGATTTATAATTCATACTCACTTCTATACTCTGGTGCAGAAATGTACTAAGCTTCTCAAAGAAAACATATAAAACAGCTCATCCCATAGGAAAACATCTGTCAATAAAATAACATTTACAGATTTCGAACTCATAAATCTAAAACATTCTAAATGCAAAGGAAGGAACCTGAATGTCGACTCAATAGCAGTCTTTGCCATCAAAGCCCCATTCATCACAATTCTTTGCTATACCCAGTTCCTTATTTACTTGTTTATTAAAGTTTCTTCTATAGCAAATACATATATCACCACAGTTTACAGGAAATACTTTATCATTCACATAAATCCCTGTTCCAGAGTAATTTTCAGTCTATATTTCCTACAACACAAACACACTAGGGTAAATTCCATCAGAAGGCAATTAACAAGCCAGGATATATTTGAAGTGTGGGAGAAATCATCATCATCAATATTTTGTAAGGCACCACAAACTCTGCAGCAACAGACAATCAACATTAAATCATAGAAAACACATCTATGCAATATAATTATTTTGAGCATTAAAAATTAATTCACAAATGTATCGCCCATGTGCATGTTTCACCAAATCATAAATAAAATTCCCTCCTCATTCCAAAAGCCAGTATAACTCCCCCACTCTCCAAATCAGGTACACAACATCACAACCCCCATCCCCACCAATTTTAGTCAGGGGTTAAATGTGCTTAACAGTGGGGATGGAGATAGGAGTCCCTCACCTGTTCCCGTCATCAGATGGCCCAGTGGGGGACACTATCTTCCTCCCTGAAATGGCATTAGGGCAACAAGATAGCACTGAGAGAGTTAACCAGAAGGGTGGGAGCTTGGTAACCCCTCCACAGCATAAAGCTGAATCTTCAATCTTTTGGAGAAGTCTGTGCAAGACTAGATTACTCCATAACCTCTTATTGAACTCTACACATCAGTAATTCCCTATTTCTTATAAGTGAGTTGTTCTGTTTTTATTCCTTTTCATTTCCTGTAATTATTTTGCATATTAATCTGTGTATCCTTTCTGTAATAATTTTTTGGATTTGATATATTGGAGTAGTTTTCAACTCAGATTAAAACCTTTAAGTTTAGCATTTTTTCTGATGGTCTTTCCAAGTACCAATACGCCTGTAAGATTACTAAGGGCTATACTACATACAGTAGATATGCACATGTAATCTTATTGTTTGAGGATTAGTCATTGTGTAAAGTAGAATTTAAGGGTTACATCTTCTAATAACATGATGATGACAGTTGAATGGTGTTATTCACCGTAAGTGCTGATGTGACAATTAACCACAACTAGAGGTTTCAGATTGAGGTATTGGGGGACCAGCTGTTCACGACTGCAGGTCTTATACTGATTAAGGTAAAGATAAATGGGTGATGCTCAAAGAGATGCTGGTTAGGTAGCACATTCTAAATATGCAAAGGGAGGATGCACATTTTTATTCCATATAAATGGATTTAAAGGGATAATTATATGCAATACAAAAGTAGGTGTTTAAAAAAGAGCTAATTTGGAGTTGCAGAGCAGCTGGCCCCACATATTGTTATTGTGTACAGGATCACATATGCAGACTGAGACATGCTCTGAAATTAGTCTCGACATACCTGTGTGTTTTTTGCCACCACTACCTGTTACCTCCCCCCAAACGCTTACTCCCGGTTAATCGCACTGCAACTATGGTAATGTACCTTTATGCATGAGCATTCCCAGTGTACCGATAATCGCTCAACACCCATAAATATCTGTATACTTATATCTCTTAATCAGGTCCATAGTAAATACCGCCCCAAGTGTGAGACAGAAGGACACCCAATTAATGTTACTTGGTT
Organism: Taudactylus pleione; assembly: GCA_031769625.1. Classification (NCBI taxonomy): domain Eukaryota; kingdom Metazoa; phylum Chordata; class Amphibia; order Anura; family Myobatrachidae; genus Taudactylus; species Taudactylus pleione. The sequence goes on along the minus strand of JAUIMM010000009.1, from coordinate 8,232,532 downwards.
AAATCAGATGAAAATTAAATGGGAGGGTTTCAAGGAGAGGCTAAAAAAGGCAAAAACAAAAGTTATTGATGCAAGATGTAAGAAACACAACATCGATGTTGATTCATTTAGATTGATTTTAAATTAATTAAATTTTACATTTAAATATACCCCTTAGTGTCTTATCTACTCCTCTAAGGGTCAGAGAACAAATCAGTTGATACAAAGACTGTGTCACACATTGGGATATGGATACCTGTTACCAGGTCCATTGGTTTCACCTTACTGCTATCTGTGTACCCACTTGCCGCCTGTGGCATCCCTGAGACCTGTGTGAACTCACTCTTAAAAGTGTAATTTTTGCTGTTCTGCATCATGGGTGCCAAAATCTTGAATTTTCCACCCTAACAAACCAGTCTCAATTCCGGTCCCATGATTCAGCCAGCGTATCAGTTCTAGGGTGCCCTATTTAAACCAGGAGCTACTGACTGCACATTGCCAGTGCAACATCTCTCTCAGACGATCAGTAACTTGGCTCTTGTTCTGTTCTGCATCTCTGCATGCTATTCCAATTATCTTCTTCAGCAAATCTCTAGAGCAGAGCTTCCCAAACTCAGTCCTTAAACCACCCTAATGGTCTAGGTTTTAAGGATATCCATGGTTGAGCACAGATGGTTAAATAAAAAACAGGTACTGTATTAATGAAGTCACCTGTGCTCAAGCATGGCTTTCCTTAAAACCTTGACAGTTAGGGTGCTTTGAGGATCCAGTTTGGGAACCTCTCTTCAGCATTTCACCAGCATTGCTACCAGCATTCTCCACCTGACTCCAGTCTCCAGCATTGGAGACAGATATCATATTGCTGCACCCGTGCTACCATTGGGAGATACCGGGCCATCCTCCCTACAGCCCTGACGTAGCACCAAGTGATTTCCAGTACTTTGGACCATTGGAGAAGCACCTACATGGGTGGAAGGCAACTCGCAACCGATGGTGAAGTTCAGCAAGCCGTCATGTCCTGGCTTCATTTTTATATAGATATATATTTATTTTTTATATATATATATATATATATATATATATATATATACACACACAGTGGGTAATTGGGGCTATTGTAATAAAAATTTCACCAAATGTCAGCAATAACCCATGTAATCCACACATGCAAAGAGTTCAAACCATAGATGTCCATAATTTAATTTATGTGTAATAATGTGAAATGACACAGGGAAAAAGTATTGGACAGGCTTACTGGAATTTATTTAATACTTCGTACAAAAGCTTTTGTTGGTAATGACAGCTTCAGACTCCTCCTGTATGGAGAAACTATTCACATGCATTGCTCAGGTATGATTTTGTCCCATTCTTCCACACAGTCTTCAAATTTGAAGATTCCATGGGCCTCTTCTATGAACTCTGATCTTTAGTTCTTTCCATAGATTTTCAATTGGATTCAAGTCAGGTGTGGCTGGGCCATTCTGGAAGCATTATTTTCTTTTACTGAAACCAATTGAGAGTGTCATTGGCTGTGTGTTTCGGATCATTGTCTTGCTGAAATGTTCACCCTTGTTTCATCTTCAGCATCCTGGTAGATGGCAGCAGAGTGTTATAAAGAAAGTCTTGGTACATTTTTCCATTCATCCTTCCTTCAAGTTAATGAAGTATGCCAATACCATATGCAGTAAAACAGCTCCACACCATGATGTTCCCACCTCCAAACTTCACTGCTGGTATGGTGTTTTTTGTGTAATGTGCAGTGCCATTTCTCCTCCAAACATGGTGTGTATTATGGCATCCAAAGAGATAAATTTTGGACTCATGTGACCAGACTATATTTTCCCAGTATTTCACAGGTCCAAATGTTGTGCAGCAAACTTTAAACAAGCTTCAACATGTTTTTTTTACAGGCCATGGCGGTTGAGTGCATTACTTATTGTTTTCTTTGAAACAATTGTACCTGCTAATTGCAGGTCTTACTGAAGCTCTCCACAAGTGGTCCTTGGCTCTTGGTCAACTCTTCTGATAATTCTTTTCACTCCTCTGTCAGAAATATTAAGAGGAGCACCTGGTCGTGGCCAGTTTATGGTGAAATTATGTTCTTTCCACTTCCGGATTATGGCCCCAACAGTGCTCACTGGAACATTCAGAAGTTTAGAAAACCTTCTGTAAGCAATGCCATCAGTATGTTTTGCAACAATAAGGTTGCAAAGGTCTTGAGAGAGCTCTTTGCTTTTACCCATCTTGAGATGTTTATTCTGTGATACCTTGGTAATGAGACACCTTTTTATAGGCCATCAGTTGGGACTGAACCAGTTTGTATTAATTTGCACTGACAAGGGGCAGGATTGCTTTCTAATTACTGATAGATTTCAGCTGGTGTCTTGGCTTTCCATGCCTTTTTGCACCTCCCTTTCTTAATCTGTTCAATACTTTTTCCCTGTGTCATTTCACATTATTACACATACTGTAACTTAATTTATGGTCATATGTTTTTTTTTTTAGCATGTGTGGATTGCATGGGTTGGTGCAGACATTTGGGGAACATTTCATTACAATAGCCCCATCACAAATATATTTACTGAGAAAACTGTTGATGTGTTCAATACTTATTTTACCCACGGTATATGTATATATATATATATACATATATATATATATATATATATATATATATATAACAATGTGGTCACATACCATGTTGCACCCCCCAAAACTAGGAATGGCGAGTGCCATGGATTAGTGCTTTTTACAGAGGGTAATATATATATATATATATATATATATATATATAGATATATATTTAACTTTCTTTAATATTTTAAATGTAACTATTAATGAGTTGTCCATTTCAGCATAAACTGTATTGTATTGAATCAGAGCTGGACTAATGGTCACATGGGCCTGGATCAGAACATTATCAAGGGTTTGTTGTGAGAGTAGGTGTAAATAGTGGTGTGTGGTGTGTGGTTGTGGCTGATGCCATGAGGACACGTGCACCACCTACACTATCAATGTCTACCTATATATGTAAAATCAGAAAAATATTTTCTTGATAAAATTAAAAACACAATTTTAAAAATTACAATTTATGGATGCCTGGAGACATAAATACTGCTGACCTGACAATTGGAGACTGCAACTCTTCTCTCTTTAAATAAAGGACTTTACAGAAATACTACTTTTAGTACATATGAAAAAAAAACTTGCTGGGCTGGTAATGTATATTATATAGAGTATGGTTAATTTTTGTAACAAAAAGAAAGGGGACTTGACCTAAACAACAGACAGCAGCTACTAGATAATTAACAGTGATCTTCATGTCTGACTTATGCATAATATATGTCTTCATCATGAACATTTGCAGTGGCAAAGCTGCCCATAACCGCTCAGTGGAGAAGGAGTAAAAGTAGGTTCAGGGGGCATTTTCCATGCACTGTGCACAGGAAGACGCTGTACCCGGATGTCTCCTATATAACCACAGGAGCTATACACTGTCTCTATATAGGAATAGACAATATACAGCTAATTATGCAGGGGAATAGGAGCAATTCCACTGTTACACCCAGAAAGATGTGCCGGCTTGTGGGGTAAAAAATTACATGGAGACAGGAGGTCGATTACGGGTTTATTATTATGTGAAGACCTGGCGGTGTAGTCCCATCCACCCCATAGTTAATCCAGTCCTGGATTGAATGGTGCAGAAAGTAACGCTAGCATTTTTTATTGTGTCAAATTTCTGATAATGGGAATGCAGAGCCCATTTAGCTATCAGCTTAAATATACCACATTTCCAGCCATACTTTTTGTTTTAAATTCTTTTAAAACAAACACCTAGGCATGGGCTTTTTGTTTGTAGGGTGCGTGGTGCACATGGGCCCCTTGGTCTATGGGGCACCACACTACGACCCCTGCACCCATTCAAAATATTTACCTCTCCATCTGTTCCACAAGTATTTCTGAGAACATGGCACGGGTTCTGTTTTCCCAGATTGGCGCATGTACATTAGACTTTGGCAAATAACCAGTGTGGGGGAGGCCTCAGGGAGGCTGCACACGGGCTCTTCAGTCTCTTGATCCGCCACTGCGCCTAGATTACTCTTGTCTTACACTCACAGGGTCAAATAAGGTGCTCAGTCCTAAGTTAGAATGTATGATAGCTGATGTAATTACAGCTGTGATTCTAGCTCAGCCAGATCTGTCTTCAATATACTGTAGAATTTAGTAAACTTTCAAATCAAGGATTTATATATGTGATGACCCTCTCCTCAGATCTGCCTGATCCCTGTTTTCTCCCATGTCTGTCTAATTTCTCTCTAAATTCCATTCAGGTGATTGTTGTTTTTGCTTTCTTTTTTTTATTTGTAAATCTAAGTGTGTGTGTGTGTGTGTGTGGGGGGGGGGGGGGGGGTAATCCTGAGAAATAGATACTGAAATGTTTATAGATTATGTTTATAGAAAAATCTTATTGAAGTTTGTGTTTTTTTTCACATCATTGTTTTTATTTGGCATATTATGATATGATCTCTGCAAGGGATATTACAAAGAATATGCACACTATGAAACAAATAATGTGACTAGCATATTTGCAGCAACCATATGTTTTTAAATCTGTACTCTATTGCAAATCACCCCCAGGAAGTCCCATCGAAGCTGTAATACTTCCCAGTGGCATAAGGATAAGCTTTGCAGCAGTTCCATTATCTCATTGATGTTTGCAGGGAAATACAGTTCGCTGCACTAACTACTTACATATGGTTTGTGGAGACGATGATATATCCATATTATTTTGTTACCAGTAGAGAAATCTTTGTTATGATACAAAATGCATGTATTACACTACTACACATGGAACGATATATTGCTAACGATCTGACACATCGGAACGACCAATTGTCAATATCGTTCCATGTGTATGCACTATATCGTGAATTGCGCACTCCTGTGGGGGCATCAGTACATCGCCTGATCTTTTGAACATGTAGAAAGATCAGGCGATGTGGCTGACAATCCCATGCAGCACTATGCAGGGTGGAGGGCAGCATATCGGGTGGGTGGGCACCGGATCATCCAGTGTGTATGGACCACCCGATATGTCCGCCTGAGATTGTACCGTGTGTACCCACCTTCCGTTTATTCAATTAGGTGAGAAGAGGGCGAACTGCCATTGGAATGGCATAAAACTGCCGGCAACAGCATGAAAATTCATTCCCACTCATGGCCTGATCTCACCCTGGACTCATACATTTTTTCTAACAGCACTTTGGGCCTGCGAACAGAAATGTGCGAGTCCAGTGGTATCCTAAGTGCGGCATACCGCACTTACTCGCAGGTGCACCTAATTGGATTGACCCCTTTATTTATTTTTTATACAGTTTTGTGTGTTCATAGTGATGAACACCTGTTTACTCACAATTAGAGTAATATCTCCCCCTGTATTTTAAACGAAAGATCACTAATAAAGACTTTCAGTTTTTATATATTTTCATATAACAAATGCTCTTTATTATTTTTCTTTGAAGAGTGTCCCCCAAAAAGGTTTTAGTTTTTTTGCTTTTGCAAAAAAAAACTCCTTTTTCTTGTGGACTTTGTATACTAAAAACTTTAGGGTGCACCACCAAAATACAATAATATTACTAAATATTTTCTAAAAAATCATATATTGTAGGCATTCTGTTTATCTACCTTCACTTTATATCTTGTCTAATTTTCTCTCTTATCCTATGTAGAGATGAGCGGTTCCTGTTGTCAGAGAACTGGTCCCGCCTGAACTTCGCAATCCGGACCGGGATCTGAGTCCGGCTCGGGTCTTCCCACCTATCTCGGATCCCAAAACAAGCCAAAACTTCATCATCCCGCTGTCGGATTCTCATGTGGTTTTGGATTGTATATAAGTGATTGGTGCCATTTGCTTGCTGAGTCCCGTGCTGTCAGGACTGTGCTTCATCCAAGGGGGGCTGTGTTGTCCAATACAAGGGTGTGCAGGGGTGTGCTGTGCTGGCCTGTGTTGTCCAATACAGGGGTGCTGTGCTGGGCTGTGTTGTCGAATACAGGGTTTGCAGGGGTGTGCTGTGCTGGGCTGTGTTGTCAGTCCAGGCAGGATGTGCAGTGCTCTGTATATTCATAAAAAATATTTTGACACTGTAAGTGGAATTGCAGTGTAATATACAACACATATTTTGTCACTGTAAGTGGTAGCACAGTGTATTCATAAAAAAATATTTTGACACTTAGTGGAAACGCAGTGTAATAGTCAACATGTATGGTCACAATGTAAGTGGTAGCGCAGTGTATTCATAAAAAATATTGTGACACTGTAAGTGGTATTTCAGTGTATAATTCAAAAAAAATATTGCAACACTGTAGGTCATTGATACCGCAGTGTAATATTTAAAATTGCTACAAATTGACGTGTGTGCTGTACCCCATTTTGTTCATGTTTGTTGATTTGGAGAACAATAATTTGAGAGGAGAGCAGGAACCACATACTAGTGCTGGAGCTTCTGCCAGTGCCACCAGTCAATACGATACAAGTCCATCTACATCATCTACTAAAGCCGATGCCCAAGGGCATACAGGGCTTAAGTCAGGGCATCTAAAATCAAAGAAGCAATGTTTTTAATTGGTAAAGAAAAAAACTCAAAGGGAAAGTTACAGTAGCTGCAGAAAGACAAAAAATTGGCAATATGCCTTTCACCACACAAAGTGGCAAGGAAAGGCTAAAGCCTTAACCTTTATTTATGACTGGACGTTCTGCCTCTTATGATGATGTAATCCCTTCTCCCTGTAGATGTTTAAAAAAAATTACAATCGTTAAGGCACAGGAACCAACTGTGCGCTCAGAAATGTCACAAATCCCTGGAGAGTCTGAGGACCTCATTCAGAGCCGCTCGCAAAATGTGAGTGCTCACTCTGAATAAGGGAGGCCGCTTCTTCCTTAAAATCCAGCCTCCTGGCCACTCACTAAGCTGTGGGTGACCACCCACAGCTTCTGCGAGTGACCAGGTGACCATCGGGGCTTGTGATGAGACCCATGGGGTCGGCTCTCATCTCCCGCAAGCCCCAGGTAGCTTCCTGCTCTAACAGAGCAGGAAGCTACCTACTGACATCACTGCTGATGTCAGTAGGTACCACCTACAAACAACAGGCGTTCCTTCAGGAACGCCTCCGTTTGTCCGGCCACCCCCCTACCAGCCTACTAAATGGGGCGAGCTGCGATGGGCCTCACCATCGACCCACTTGCGGGTCCTAAGTGTGTCAGTGGATGCCATGTGTGAGCCTGACCTTTCCAAAACTGTACTCGAAGAGGAGCCTCCATCCACCACTTGTGCATCCTCTGCAAATGTGGGGATGAGCAGCACAAGTCAACATGCTGACACAGAAATCGAGGATGCTTCTGTGGAAGTGCACCAGGATGAGGAGCATATTTCTGTAGCTGACGATAACAAGGATGTTGATGATGAGAATGCTGATAATGAGGATGTTGTTGATGTGGATGTTGTTTGTGTAAATCAGGCACCAGTGGAAACAGGTGTTGCCCATGATAAGGAAAAGCCCATTGTCATGCCTGGGCATAAAACAAAACAAATCCACTTCTTTTGTGTGGAATCATTTCTACCCAAATCCGGACAACAATTGTCAAGCCATCTGTGCACATTGTCATGCCAAAGTAAGTAGATGTAGGGACTTTTACCATCTAGGAAACTCCTCCCTGTTATGTCATCTACAGCACATCCATCAACAGTGTTTGGAAAATTCAGAAACTTTGGCTAAAAAAGTAACAACAAGCAGTCCAGCATCAGCTAGCTCCCTTCTCTCTGCTAGTTCCAAGCACCTGGCATCTTCACGACCAACACCTTCATCAACAATATCCTCAATCATGATCAGAACTAGTCCTGCATCCATAAGGCTATCACAGTCCTCCCCTATCCTGGATTACTAAGAAGAATCCTTGAGCACAATGGCTGCTGCTCCAGCTGCTGGGAGTGGATCTTATCCCAGAAGGGGGAAGGGGACCAGGAAGACTGCTAGTAGTAGTTCAATAAAATAATTGACTGTTAACCAATCCTTGGAAGGGGGAACAAGACTGACAGCAGTTACCCAGTTGCAGAGCAGATCACTGACCATAACATCTATGCTGGTATTAGATGTGCATACAAGATCCGCCATTAGTGCAATATATTTTAAATGGTTAATTGAGGTCCGTTTCCGTGCTACCAAATCCCATCTAGGTTCCAACTCACTAGAAAAGCAATTCCCAGCCTGTACAGGAACATTAAAAAAAACTTAATTAGTGTCCTCCAAAATGCCATTGTACCCACTGTCTACTTAACCACAGATATGTAGACAAAAGGAACAGGTCAATTGCAAGATTATATGACTGTAACAGCCCACTGGGTGGGTGTATTTCCTTCAGTGGCACCAACAGCAGCAGCAGCATCTAAGAAACAGCAGCTCATTCAAAGGCAGGCTACTCTGTGTATCACCGGTTTCACTAAGAGGCTCACCTCTGACAACCTCTTAGAAAACTCAGGGAAATCATTGCAAAATGGCTTACCCCGCTTGGCTCTTCATGGGATTTGTGATTTCACCAATATTGTGAGAGCATTACAGCAGGGTGAACTCCAACACAAACCATGTTTTGCTCACACAATCAACTTGGTGGTGCAAAAATGTTAAAAAATGACAGGGCCGTGCTCTCTGTGACCTGCAAAATTTCTGGACATTTTCGCTAATCTGCAGGTGCATGTAGAAGATTGCAGCACCTGCAAGAAATATTGAATTTGCCATGTCACCAGCTGAAGCAAGAGGTAGTTGCAAGGTGGAACTCTACCCTTTATATGCTTCAGGGGATGGAGGAACAGCAAAAGCCATCCAAAGCTGCACAACAAACTATGACATAGGAAGAGGAGGAGGAATGTACCTTACTCAAGCTCAGTGGAAAATACTTTCCATTTTGTGCAAAGTGCTGAAACCCTTTGAAGTAGTCACCTGTGAAGTGAGTTCAGACACTCCCAGCTTGAGTCTGGTAATTGTCCTAATTAGACTGTTGGAAAAGCAGCTTGAGAAACTGAAGAAAGAGCTGAAACAAAGCGATTCCACTAAGTATGTCGAACTTGTAGATCAAGTCCTTTATTCGCTTCACTACGATTCAAGGATTGTCAGGATCAATCGGATCAATACATTTTGGCGACTGTGCTGGATCCTAGGTTTAAATCACACATCGTGTCTTTCTTCCCAGCAGATACAGATCTGAAGAGATGCAAAGAGCTATTGGTAAGGAAATTGTCAGCTCAAGCAGCATTTGATGCAGCAATGGCTCCACCTTCAGTTTCTCCAGCAAGTGCGGCTGCCAGGAAAAAACTAAACTTTCCCAAAAAAAGACCCACTAGTGATGCAGATGAGTCAACAAAACCAAGTTTTGACATCTGTTCAGGTCTAAAGGAATTGCTACAATTAATGAGACCTCTACCGTGACTCCATCTGACACGGTCACCATTCAAAGAATGGTTGAGGACTATATTATTTTTTTTAAAGATAGCATCCAAATAGGCATGTCAGACAGCTCGTTTCACTACTGGCAGGTAAAATAGTCAATTTGGAGGCCCTTGCACAAACTGGCTTTGCTTTACTTGAGCTGCCCACCCTCCAGGGTGTACTCAGAAAGAGTTTTCAGCACAGCCGGGAACCTTGTCAGCGATCGGCGTAGGAGGCTACTTCCTCAAATGTGGAAAAGATGATGTTCATCAAACTGAACTACAAATTTCACGTGGAAGACCTTTACCGCCAATTACATCCAAAAATCACAGAGTCACCTAAGATGATGTACACACTGATGAGGGTGAGGAATTGAATACAATGGCAGAACCAGCGGCGCTGCAGCAGGTGGCTTGCACTGAGGCCCTCTGTAGTTCAGGGCCAATAACCACCGCTGCACCCACCGCTAGTGTCCCCCGGGCCCCACAAGTGTAGTGCAGACCACAGTGAGAGTGATCAGCACTACACAGTAACAAACACACAGCCATCAGACAGACTCTCATTGGCTGCTGCATCCACGGAGGCAGCTGGCTGGAGCTCACTCATGAGCTTCGCCTTCCGGCTCCCCCCACAGCGGGTGATGGGAGAGACGTCATTATGTCTCTTCCATAGTGCAGAAGAGGAGGCTGGGAGGAGCAGATAGCGGTGGTCACAGCAACAGTGGGGATACAGGTAAGTTGTGATTTTTTGTGTGTGTGTGTGTGTGTGTGTAAGGGGGCATGGAAACTGCCACAGCATGGGGGGTGCTACTGGGGGGCACTGTATAGGGGTGTGGCCAATACAAGGGGCACTGTATAGGGGGTCTGCAACTGGGGGCACTGTATGGGTGGGCCACTACTGGGGGCACTGTATATGGGGGACTACAACTGGGGGCAATGCATAGGGGGGCTACTATTGGGGGCACTGCATAGGGGGACTACTACTGGGGGCAATGCATAGTAGGGATTACTACTGGGGGCAATTCATAGGAGGAATTACTACTGGGGGCAATGCATAGGGTGGACTACTACTGGGGAAAATGCATAGGGTGGACTACTACTGGGGGAAATGCATAGGGGGGATTACTTCTGGGGGCAATGCATAGTGGGGAGTACTACTGAGTGCAATGCATAGGAGGGACTACTACTGGGGGCAATGAATAGGGGGGATTACTACTGGGGTCAATGCATAGGGAGGACTACTACTGGGGGCAATGCATAGCAGGGACTACTACTGGGGCAATGCATAAGGGGGATTACTACTAGGGGCAATGCATAGGGGGGAGTACTAATGGGACAATGCATAGGGGGGATTACTGCTTGGGCCATGCATAGGGGGGACTACTACGGGGGCACTGCATAGGGAGGAATACTACTGGGGGCAAGGCATAGGGGGGACTACTACTGGGGCACTGCATAAGGGGGACTACTACTGGAGGCAATGCATGAGAGGGGATTACTACTGGGGGTAATGCATAGGGGGGATTACAACTGGGACCAATGCATAAAGGGGACTACTACTGGGGGCACTGCATAGGTGGGACCACTTCTGGGGGCACTGCATAAAGTGCACAACTGGGGGCACTGTATAGGGGTACCACTACTGGGGGCACTGCATAGGGGGGCCCACAGCATATTCTTGCACCTGGGACCACCACTCTCTAGTTCCGTTACTGATCGGATGATGATGGTGACAACATCTTGCCTCTCTAAAGCCAGTTTGTGCATGGAGAGATCATTGCCAGCAATGTCAGCTGTCCATTGGTAGCTTGTTTTGTGGGGGCCCAAACAAACCAATCGTTTCAGCCACAATTGGCAGTCCCTGAAGCTGAAGTGATTGGTTTGTTAAACTATGCATGTCCTGTTTACTATATACAACATAAGGGTGGGTGGTAGGGCCCAAGGACAATTCCATCTTGCACCTCTTTTCTTTGCATTATGTGCTGTTTGGGGCATTGCTGCCTGACATTTTTTATTTTATAGTTTATTAAACTGCCATCCTGTCTGCCACTGCAGTGTCACTCTGTGCCATGTTGGAAGCTGAACTGCCACATGTTAGTGCCTCCCACTGCTGTCACTTAGCTTAGTCAGCCAGCTAGCTCGATGCAACCTTTTGGCCTGAACTGGATAAAATCAATATTGTGAGCTGTGAGGTGTTCACAAATGACTGCAAATGACTGGAAATAAATGTCATTGAGGTTAATAATACTGTAGGAACAAAAACAGGCCCAAATTATGTGATTTCAGCTGTTTTTACGATTTTTAGAAAAAAAGACATCCAAAACCAAAACCAAAACATGTAAGGTTGGTTTTGTAAAAACAAATCCAGAACCAAAACCTTGAAAGAGATACAGATCCAAAATCAAAATACGGGGGTTGGTGCACATCCCTAATCCTATGTGGAATCCCCCCCTGCTACCCTACAGGTATCCCATGCCCCATTCCCGCTATTCTTTCTCATACTAGCACACAATAATACTACTGACATACAGTATAAAGTAGGGATGTGCAGGCTCGGATAGGTTCGAGTTTGCACGCCGAGTTTGGATTTTTCCCTCCAAAAAAACGGAACTCAGAAAGAGGCAAAACGTCATCTTGCATGGACAAACATCATCATTCCTGGACAAAAGTCCAGGAATGATGATGTTTGTCCATGCAAGATGACGTTTTGCCTCTTTCTGAGTTCTGTTTTTTTGGAGGGAAAAATCCGAACTCGGCGTGCAAACTCGAACCTATCCGAGCCTGCACATCCCTAGCATAAAGACCATATAACAGTGCACTCTATGGCTACTCAATATGTAGTAATGATGTCTGTGTTCACTACACTTAATGGCCATTCAACATTAATGCATATGGATAGTGTTGCAAATCCGGGCTTTATAGTACCATAAGTAATTAATAGGAACAGTCTTCCTCTAACATAGATGGAGTATCCTATATGTATATTTAACAATGCACCTTGCCTTTCTTCTCAGTCATATTATGTAATTACAGTGGATGTGGATATTTTAGTCTGGGTCAAATAAAGGAGAACTACATTAGAGTAAAATATCCATATTAGAACAATGACATAGTTAAGCTATCACTATGTCTGACTAGTATCCGTATGAGCAATGCTGTGGATGAATTAAATTAGATCCAACTGATGCTGTTACTAATATTATTAAGTTTTAATGTTAAGCCAATACCCATATATATTAGTGAATACTGTAGGTGGCGTGGTTTCCTTTATAACAGTGATGTATTTAGCCCCTAGTGTAGACTATAGCAGGCAGTAGCGTAACTAGGGTATCTGGAGCCCAGGGCAAGATGAAAAATGCCCCGCCCCCCTATGTGTGCGCCTGACGAAGGAGCGTGCCCTACAATGTGGGCATGGTCACATGCCACAAGGGGTGTGGCTACTGAAAAATGGGGCATGTCAACATGTCCCCAGTAGCAATTCCCCATGTATTAGTGCCCATTATACATTGCTCCCAGTAGTGCCCTTTATACAGTGCCTCTAGTAGTTCCCCCTAATACAGTGTCCCCATTAGTGCTCCTTATGCAGTGCCCCCAGTAGTGAACCCTTATACAATCCCCCCTATGCAGTTGCCTAGTAGTGGTCCCTCTTATGCAGGGCCCCAGTAGTGCCCCTTATACAGTGCCCCCAGTAGTGGTCCCCCTTATGCAGGCCTCCAGTAGTGGTCCACCTTATAAAGTACCCCCAGTATGCAGTGCCCCCAGTAGTGGTCCCCCTTATGCAGGCCCCCAGTAGTGCTCCTTTTACAGTACAACCAGTATTCAGTGCTCCTAGTAGTGGTCCCCCTTATGCAGGCCCCCAGTAGTGCTCCTTTTACAGTACAACCAGTATTCAGTGACCCCAGTAGTGGTCCCTCCTATGCAGGCCCCCAGTAGTGCCCTTTATACAGTGTCCCAGTAGTGATTCCCCCCTATGTAGTGCCCCTTATACAGTGGCCCACCCTATTCAGTGCCCCCAGTAGTGATACAGTGCCCCAGGCAAGTAGTGACCCTTACATAACACACAGACAGACATACATACACAAAACACTTACCAGAATCTCCGCTCCTGCCATGCCCACTGCTGTCCGATCTTCTGTCCTCAGGCTCAGTCACGCTCTGTATTATGGGAGAGATGTCATGACATCTCTCTCATCACTCACTGCAGGAGCCGGAAGGTGGAGCTCATGAGTGGGCGCAGATGCCAATGAGAGTCTGTCTGGCTCTCATTGGCTGCTGAAACACACTGCCGCCGGGTTCGAGTGTACTACCCAGTGCCGGCGGTGATGTGTGTGTTACTGTGTAGTGCGGACCGTGCTCACGGCAGTCTGCACTACACTGACTGACTTTACCGGACCAGGGCACGAGCCCTGGCTGACCTGCCCTGGATACGCCACTGATAGCAGGGCTCCATTATTCCTAACAGTGCTTTTCTAAATATGTCAAATTGATTTCATATTAACCTTCTGAAGAATAGAAGTCACTAAGCAATGTGAGGCATCCTGCCCTGCTGTTCCATTCACAGTCTCATTATAAATGGATAAATAGGTAAAATTGGCTAGCCACTTGCACTTTATAGGCTGTAGTTGTAAAATGACTTTTAGAAGCTGATTGGTTGGTACTCTATCTCCATCCGCTTTTTCTCGCTCAAAGACATACTGGTCTATGTACTATGCCTTGGAGATAAAGTGGATGGAGATAAAGAGCCAACCAATCAGCTCCTAACTTTTCAAATACAGCCTGTACAATGACAGTTAGGTGCTGATTGGCTGTTAATCAGCTCCTAACTATCATTGTACAGGCTGTATTTGAAAAGTTTGGAGCTGATTGGTTGGCTCTTTATCTCCATCCAAGGCTTAGTACATAGACCCCTCAGTGTGTTACTAGCCCTACTGATGTGTCTGAGGTAAATCTGGGTTATGCAACTGGTATACAATCATTACCTAGAGTACCTCTTTCTCATGAGATCAGTTGCACCTGCCGATGTGGACATCTCTGACTGTTCCACCCCATCAAATGACACTGCAGTTTAGCAACAAGAATTGAGTTATCTCCAGTTAGTCCTTTTGGGAAGGGAAACAGTTCCAGTCACTCCCGCTGACACACTGGCTGCCGCACCAACTTGCTCAAACTTGTGATGCAATCTTCTGGCTCCCATAATAAATATACAATGCATGTTAATATATAATATATCCTCAAAAATAGAAACACATTACTCAGGGGCTTCTTTAGAGAGGAGGGGGACTGTGACGGGGGAAGCACACGGGCCCCATCCTCTCTCCTGGCCGGCCACCACAGAACCAGTAGACTCTGGCCACTAGAGTGTGCCCAGAGTCTACTGCGCATGCTGTGGCGGCCATTTTCCGGCATTCTGATCATGTGCTGAGAGACCCGATTCGGGACCACAGAGAGGTAAGTTTTAGATAACAAGGGTGCAAGATGTGCTGTGCGGGCCCCCCTGTACCCGGGGGCCCGTGTGCACCGCACACCCTGCTTCCATTGTAGATACGCCCCTGACATTACTAATAATCTACTATTACTTATTAGTTAGCTTCAAAAAACTAAGAACTCTTTATATTTATCTGCTTGTAGAATATAGTAACCCGAAGGGATTACATTAATTGTAGATATAATGAAAGGTATCCAATACCTTTGTTAATTCTACAAACCAACATTACAATAAACTACAACTTTCTATGCTGATAGTGAAGTATTTGTTCTTTTATTCACAACTGATGACCCCTAGCTCTTTATAGTCCTTATGCCGAAAAAATATTTCAACCTGGTCGAATTTCACTATTCTATGGACCATGTTTGGACTATGGTTTGAAACCATTTTCAGTTTGTGTTTACCCAACGTGTTTGAGGTTGGCCGTTTGCATTTGCGGTACGCCGTCCCCATTGACAGGTTACATTGAAAAAAGTTTTGAAACAAATAAAAAGTATTTTAACGTTTTGTTATAATTTGAAATGCTACCGTTACTGTGTTCTAGGTTTGCCATTCTGAAGTATATTTTGTCTTAAACGCTTCAATCAGTTTTCTGTCAATGTTCAAACAAGTATTAAGGGATGTTAGAATATATGTTGTATACTGTATATTCTAGTGCTAAATGGACTGTGAGAGCCACATATTTTCTCAAAACATGGATGCAGGTATAGGGTCAAGTAAGGTGCGGAAATGCTAATTTACACTAATTTAGACTGTTTGATAGCTTATGTTATTACAGCTGTGTTTCTCGCTCAACCAGATCTGACTTCAATATACTGTATCATTTTGTAATCTTGCAATTCAAGTATTTATATTTCTGTCTGCTTTTGTTTCTACTTTCCATAATCCTTTTTTTCTGTTTTTTCTGTTTTCTGCGTATGTCAAATTTCTGTCAAAATTACCCTTGAAATTACTAGGTTCAAATTCATAGGATAAAGTCTCAAGACTTAAATTCAAATTAAAATCAGCTGGAGTCTCAGATGTAAGTAGTTGTACAGTAAGTGTAGAGTGAGCTGAAGTCTACATATTGATTTGTAAGTAAGCATTTATGTTGTATTTGTGCAGTATGGAAATCTGTATTTATTTCTATTTTAATTTGAAAAAATAAATAAAATGAAAATCCCTGGAGCAAAACTTCTTTAAGAAATGAGGAAAATAACATTACATTCATGCATTTGTATTTTGATAATAAAGACACTGCTGTAGATTTCAAAGTCAGTTAATTTCTACTTTCCTTTTTGGTGCACCGTATTATTTCTGTTTGATTTTCGATGTTAGTTGAATGACTTTAAACTATTAGAATTATTTGTAGTTACCTTAAAGGGAACACGCAATCTGTGTCCATTCTTGAAGTAAAAGAAACAAACTGTAAAACGGCAATTCAATTAGTCATGAGAGTGGTGAGTTGCTATTGTAATGGCATGGAAATGCCACCAATGGCACATCAACTCTCCCCCCTGGCCCTGATCTTGCCCCGGACAAAACTCTGCGAGTCCGAAGGTATAAGTGCAGTATTTAGCCACACTTACTAGTGCCGCGGTGGTTTCTCAGCTAATTGAATTGACCCCTATATATTGTGGAGGTCCAGTGCACCTTTTAGGAAAGCCTACTTGCTCAACAACCACATTTCAAGAACAACATCTACAGCACGCACCAGTCAATTCAATAAGCATTTAGCTTTGCAAGTCAACGGATACTCTGGAAAATGTCCCATACAAGCCTAATTTATTACCACTTTAGGCACACCCTCTTCAGTCATTTACACTTTTACATATTACTCACAAAATACTGTTTGGTTCAGCCTAATTAAATAAATGTCTTAAACTGATCATGAGTCTGAGGGGAAATTAGGAATATAGAACGTGTCCCTTTTGTGTGTTAAGAGTTATTTTTTACATTGGTTGAAATGTGCCTAGAAACTTGTTTTGAACGGTGCATCGTATTAAACATTTAGGATGAGAGATTGTTGTGCAGTACACCCACCTGCAAAAGTGGGAACACCTCCAAAATGCACCTACACAGTACTTTTACAGGGATCAAAAGGCTGCCCAAAAGCAGGGAATGCCCTGTAAATGTGCCTTTTACAACAATGATCATTCCCAATCTGCCCAACTACTTCAGTACCACAGGCTAGTGAATACTAGAATTAAGTAGACCGATAAATGCGCTCTCTAACCTTTATCTATTTGTGCGGAATGGCAGTATGTATAACAATGAAACTGATGATTTGCGGTCTTTAGTTCTAAATATCACACAAGTTGCATAAAGAATGAAACAGGTGCAATGGTATTAAACAATGCTGTTTACTGGAAGCTGGTGTGATAATGATAAACGATGCTGCTGACTAGGTAGATCTGTCCGGATTGGTTAGGTTTGATGCTTATTGGAGCATACACACGGTCAGATGAACGATTGAATGATTTGAACGATTAAACGATTTGACCAACGATTTGAACTATGAACGATTTTTTACTGCATTAAAATGACTGAAATCATCCAAAACTAACTGCAAACACATCAGATGTCAGATATCGTTATCTGACCATCGGGAACATCCATCGTTCATCATTCAGACATGTCAGATATGTCAGATTTTCCTTCAGATATGAACGATTGAACAATTTTTGAAATCGTTATCGTTCAGATCTGAAGAAAAATCTGACTGTGTGTATGCACCATTAGGTGCATAAGGTGCAGGTCACACATGCAAGATTATATGAAACCAGTTTATGTCTGGTTGTAATTGTTATGTCCAAAATAAGAATACTAAAGGTGTGCTCAAAAGAACCCTTAATTGTATTTGGTAGAATTAGTGGGGAGGCAATGTTTAAAAACATGACCAATCTTTAATTACTGTATCAGTTACATAGAAGTAAAACATACATAAATTGAGCAGTAGTAGTATACTGTAAGTAGCTCTGATCATAGGTTAACAATCAAAGTTACAACCATGGTATATAAAAGGATTAAGTAAACAATGGTAATGATGCCAGGCATAAAGGCCGAAGAAGGGGGAGGGGATTAAGATACCCAATGTACTCAGTCAAACAAGAGAAAGACAAGGTGATAATGCTATAAAAATAATCATCAAGGGTTAAGTCTTATTGAAGAGACTTGTTCATGAGTTCAGTAGGTGAGGTATGGAGACCATAACATTAGGTATAGGGGTATATCCGAGATATTCATACTCCTGCAGGTCCCGAGTAACCTTTCATACCCACATTTAGACTTCCATCACAGGTAATTACAAGTTTCTTCAGAGAAGTGTATCTACACTGCACTTATTTAACATCACTAGCATTACATTTGAGAATGTAAAGATTGGTCATATTTTTAAACATCGTCTCCCCACTAATTCTACCAAATACAATTAAAGGTTCTTTTTGAGCACACCTTTAGTATTCTTATTTTGGACATAACAACTACAACCAGACATAAACTGGTTTTATATAATCTTGCGTGTGTAACCTGTACCATATGCATCAAACATAACCGATCCGGACAGATCTACCTAGTCAGCAGCATCGTTTATCATTATCACACCAGCTTCCAGTAGACAGCATTGTTTAATACCATTGCACCTGTTTCGCTCTTTATGCAACTTGTGTGACATTTAGAACTAATGACCGTAAATCGGGAAGCAGTCGGGAAGCCGATGGACGTAAACCCAACTGCAGGCTTCCCGACTGTCTAATCCCAGCAAGGCACTAATGACAGGCATCGAAATCCCGACGACTGTCATTAGACTTACGCCGGGAGCCCGACACCCAGCTTACCGATCGAAGGTAAACCGGGTGCCGGGCACGGACAGCTGCAGGGGGGGGAGGGTTAGGTTAGCTCCTGGGGGGATTTAGGGTTAGGCAACCTCCCCGGGAGGTTAGGTTTAGGCTAGGGGAAGGGGGGTTAGGGTTAGGCACCCCCAGAGGAGTAAAGTTCAGGCTGCGGGGGGAGGGTTAGGTTTAAGCACTTAGGGGAGAGATTAGGGTAAGGCACTTGGGGGGAGGTTAGGGGTAGGCACCCCTAAGGGAGGGTTAGGGTTAGGGGTAGAATTAGGTTAGTGAATACTTACCTTTTGACGATCGGGATATTCACCCCGGCAAGGCTACCGTTGTCGGGATTTGAACCCATAAATCATACTGATTCCCCGTAAATCATCATTTTCATTGTTACATACCGCCCAAACAGAAAAGGTTACAGAGCGCATTTATCTGTCTACTTAATTCTTTGGTTACTTGTAGTGCAGCCCACCCCGTCCATTCACACTGAGTCTAGTGCACAATTATTCTATTCTACTTGTTAAGAAGTGAATACCTTAGTTCCCCCGTCCACCCCCCAGATGCTGCTCTCTCGACCCAAAAGTTTATTTCCTCCATAGAAATGGTAACAATAGTAGGAGCATACCATCAGAAAATAGCATTGGATTGGAGCTGTAACTGGATTTCTTCGTTTGCAAATGGACTTATTGTAACAAAATAACAAAAGCAGCAATTTAATATGACAAAATGCTGGAAAGAAGAAATATATTAGGAGACATTTCAGAGGTCACAGTGTTCTGTGTAGCACTGTGTTTATTATGATTGCTAAAGTTCCTGGTAACTACAAATATTGATATAATGTAATTTATATGAGTGGATATATAACATACCCATATATTGCACATTAAAAGGATGTTTGAAATCACCTAAGTGGTTACACTATATTACTTGACAGAAATGATTTAAATACAGGTTAAACTCCAGCAAATGAATACTGTGAAAATGATAATCAATGATGTCATTACTTCAGTATTCCCAAGTAGATTATATCTCATGTAAAGATCTTGTGCAGAAGACTTGTGCCTCTATGTGGATACACAGCTCACTATTTACTCTGAATATCCTAATTATACTAATATATTATTTAGCATTTGTTATCCTATATAGTACAATTAATATAAGGACATTGCTGAGCCGAAGATCTAAACAGACAGTTTAATTAGGCACATTTGGTATTTATCATATCTGTTTATGTATCGTTCGTATATGCATTCAGCGGTTAAAGTGTAATCACCTCTAAGTTCTGATTTTGACCTCCATAACAAGAGTCAGATGCACATATCCACCATCTGGAAAACATTTCCACCAACTCTAACATTGTTTGTAATGAAATGGCCCGATGCACCAATGCTGTTTAAAAAGCACTAAACGCTCTATACATTAATGGGGATCACCAATGTGATCATGGCAACCAGATCCTATCCTGATAGTAAAACATACAACTGGAAGTTCAAATATCCATTTACGGATGAGAAATGTACTGACTGTTCTAATGCTAATAAATGACTCCCAGACCAACAGTTACCTGCCAAACAGGATTGCAGGCACATCCTATGGTTGGTGAGTGATACAGCACTTGTGTGTGTAAGCTCCTTAGAGCCTGATATCATGGGACCATTTTACCACGTAACAAGAACACAAACAACTCAAAACATGTTCCCTTCACACCTTGGAAAGGGAATGACAATGATTATGGAGGACAGTTGTCTCATAGTATTCCTATATATTATTTTTTTCTGCTAAAAGGAAATATATAGTAAGGGTTATATACAAAAGTGTGGAAGGCTAAGCAGAGTACAAATGCTGTCTTGTGATATCATGAGCTGTTTTATATCAACCATATTCAGGTTTGCAGCAAAGATTGTGGCGCAGTTATAGTCTTCAGCATCTGATGTAAGGAGATGGTGGATCGTGGTCATTCCAAGTGCAGATAAAGCACACAAGTACTGAATGCATAGTTTTAAACTTAAGTGGTACAAGATTTTGCAGTATATTATATGATGAATCAGTGGCGACTCCAGAGGTGGGGCTTCAGTGCAGTCCAAAATTCAAATAGGGGAGCTACACCAACTGCCCTTCCAAATGCTTCCAAACATCTCCAGCTGGGACTCAGTGTCAGTTGGTGTGGCTCCCCTATTTGAATTTTAGAGTGCACTGCAGGCCCACCTCTGGTGCCGCCACTGGCCGAGATTATGTGAATGGACTGGCAGTTGTGGAGAAAATGCATTTGGAAACTTTGTTCCACTGTTACTGAAATTCATTAGCTGACTGGTCAGATGTATAGGAGACAGATCATCAACCCTGTACTTATAATGAGACTCATTTTGAACCTTCCAGTTTCACATTTGCAGGAAAGCATATTGCACCAACTCAGTTGCTGATACGCATGCATCAGATGCACAAGAGATACATCAGGGTGCACTATGGAATTCCCTTTATACTACAGCAACAGCAGATCGACTCCAGTGACATACTGTACCATGCATCCATGTTCCTACCCACCTCCTTTTTTCATATTACTGCACTATCATCATATATATATATTGTATATGTGTCAGCTTTTTGGCACAGAGAATCCTGGCTGACAGTAGTTACTATACAGCTGCGCCTATTATATCCACTTGAACAGGTGCATAACGGTGCTGTCTATATGACACACGGGGGGACAGGTGATGCCAAGCACCTGTCACACTGATCTATGAATCTTTGTGAGGTTTGGACGGAGAAAGGTCCAGGTGAACAGGATAAGATTGTGCACCCATGACAAATTGGCATGATTCCCAGCATTACGTTGGAGGACACTGCTGGGAAGATGTGATTCATAGCAATTTCTGTCATCATGATCCCCACCAACTTTACTGAAAGAGTGGGAAGATGTGGGAGGGTTTCTCAATCTCTCAGGATCCATGAGAACTCCCCCAAATTAAAGGTAAGAAATGTTTGGGTGTGTCTCCAAAGACTAACATATAGGCATACAGCTTCAAATGCACTTGACCAACAATTAGTTGTACAGAAATGATCCTTTATAATATGAAAAGCCAGAATATTGTTTTTATGAAAACCAGAAGGTTTTTTTTTTTACCCTTACAAATGCAAAATAGAATGACACTGAGTTTTGTTTCATATGTTTTAAATATGTTATTTTCACAGCCAGACCATCCATTAGGAAACATAGGCCCTCATTCAGAGCCACTCGCTAGCGGCAGTACGCTCGTTCCGAGCGATGTTCGCACATCTGCGCATGCGTACGGTTTTTAGTACGCATGCGCGAACCAGTCAGTGCGGCTGAAAATCGTTTGTACGCAATATAGCGAGTGCCTGCTATTTTGAGTGACAGAATGAGGCGTATGTGGGTGGTAACAGGGGAAGGTGCTTGAAAACGGGGAGTTCAGATCCGAACGCAGGCGTGCTTAAAGGTCAAAACGGGCATTTTATGGGTGTGCATAATTAATACAGCAGCGTCATTGACCACGTCACTTGGTTTTTTTTAACTCAGAACTGCTCGCAAAATAGCGGTTGAAAAAACCAACCACAAGAATAGCGAGCAGTTCATATCCTGTTCGATGTACTCAATTAATCTAATAAATAGCGGACATGACGTATGGTGCGAGCGGCCAGGGGGCGTTTTTAACAAATAAACGAGCGTATGTTTTGCTCGCTCGTTCAGACTTAGAGGTGTGAACAGACTGCAATGTGCGAACGGATCATTTGAATAGCCACCCCTTGTTTTTGAACGAACGAACGCAAATAGCGAACGGCTCTGAATGAGGGCCATAGTCTCCAGCATGTTGTGTAGGGCCCCATTGGGCCCCATAAGGTCTTTATATAGCTCTGGTTATGATCATGGTTACAATCTATGTCTGTATTTAATCAAATGACAAGCTGCAGCTACTCGTGTAAACTTTTTAAACAAAAATTCCATAGTTGACAACAACAAGGTGAGTTTGCAGACAAACTATTTACCAGGCAAAGCATTAATATGCACTTCCTCCCATGAGAGAAGCAGAGAAACTTATGGCGTGCATCGATACTCTGAGCAGGTGGTACATCGGGGTTGTAATGTTGTGAATAGTCATTAACTTACTTTTGATGTCTTCAGTGTCTTCATCCAGATGTGTTTTTAGAATACCTCTTTGCTAGAGATGACATGTACTACTAACACATTAGGTGAAGTCCCGTGAGAACCCCTACAGGTCTCACCGAAATGCAGTTTTAAAACATAAATTGCATGGAAGAAAAACATGATGATACAATTATTAGGATAAGAAAGACGGGAGAGAAGAGAGCCAGGCAAGCGAAGATATAAGGTAAACAAGTAACAGTACATGGCTAGTTGAGCAGTAGTTCAGGAATAAAATGTCATTAATTAAGGTTTGGTCTAAAGATTTAATAGTGCAGAGTTTGAGGTGACATTTTTACTTTTACAGGCCACTATCCCTCTTATGCTTAATGTTTGTATGGTAGCTCTCCCCAGAGTGGAAAGTGGACCTGCTCCATGTATGCACATTTGCACAAAACTGTTCTTACTGTCCTGAATCATTATACTTGAATCATGTTCATTATTATTATACATGTATCTTGAGTTTGTACACCCACCAATAGAAATAATGAAACCCCGGATATTCTATTTGTCACAACTAAATTTCAATTATAAATGATAATATGGGAGCTAATGTACAGTACTGACAGAATGGGGGGCGAAAGTGAGATGAAACTTCAGGAACTTACCTGAGTCACTTACTTTTACTTTGAGAAAGCTGTACATCAAATAGTAGTGCAGTAATATGAAAAGACTCGGAACCAGATCCAACATGTTCCTAATGGAGAAATGAGATTGCTACCTCACCTACGCAGAATGGGTGAGACCTACCTGAGCCCTATAGCCAGAGGCTGAGCTCTGTGCTGATTGAGGCTTGGAGCTAGGCAGAGACCTGAGGCTGGTCACTGGAGCCTCTGTCAGGGCACTGAGGCCTTGGCCATTAGGCTTGGGGCTGGGATTGAAGACCTGGGCATGAGGCAGTATAGGTGAACAGACAGAGACCACTTAACTCATCTCCATGTTGTCAAGTTCTCCATCCACCTGGTGCGCTGCTGGCTGCAAATGGTGGCACATCTTCTCTTTGCTGTGGTGGCATCTGGCTGAGGTATACACCCTGTGCTTGTCTTTAAGAAGCAGCTGGTCTTCTTTTTGCACATGGTGCTACAGTGCTGGGGTCTCTAATGGACTCTGCCATTTAATGTGAGGAAGATCTTCAGGTCTGGACTCTCCTTTTCCTGTGGTACAAAGTCTGCACCCCTCTTCTCCCACATTGGAGCTGTTTCTTAAGTTTCTATCTTCATAATCACCCACAGTAGTCAGTACTTTGGGCTAACAGTGTGCGATTGGTGTGTTGGGTTACCTCACCCTTGCACCACCCAGCCCCAAGGAAAACTGATGCAATTGGTCTCTGCTGATCTCAGTCCTCCTCACATTAGTTATACAAATAGGTGACTTGCTACTAACACAGATGAAGATATTATTGTTAATACTTGATTAGGAATTTATTTTAAATCTTGGTAGTAATAATGTGGGTTGACTGGCAGACTTCTTCTGCACATATCAACAGCAGTGTTGATGTCTTTGGAGGTATGATTCTATTGTTATATATTTATTTTTAATTTATACCATAGTTTGGTGTTTATGCTAAGAATCTCTGCAAAATGTCATATGCAGGAAGGCCTCAGTGATGCAATTTGCGGTGCCCCATCCTGCACACCTGGACCTCCCTCTCCACGGGCCTTCCAGAGAGGGACTTTCTGATGTTGACAAGTACAATATTGATGGCCATAATGGTCATATCTGTGAGGGGGATGCAGATAAAATGCCTGCGGTCGAAAATCCCAGCACTGGGTTCCTCACCCGCGGCCAGAATACTGGCACCAGAATCCCGACATCACTTGGGATGCCAATGCCAGAATCCTGACAGCTGGCATCCTGAATGTAAGTATAGCGGGGTGGGTTAGGTTTAATGCTGTTGTGGGGGTTAGGTTTAGGCGCCACCATGAAGGATAGGGTTAGGCTGCGGGGGGGGAGTGTTAGGGTTAGGTTTAGGCACTAATGGAGAAGGAGCGGCAGGGAGAGTTAGCTTAGGATGCAGGAAGGGAAGGTTAAGGGGTGAAGGGGGAAAGGTCAGGATACTTACTGAGCCCCTGTCAGGATTCTGAGCATCGGGATGCAGCTGCCGGTTTTCAAACCACTGGCATCCCTACTGCCGGTCTCCCGTATGTATTCCCTGTGAGGGTTTAATGAGAAAGGGGAAAGGATTACTGAAATGAAGTGCTGGGGGAGGAGAAGTTACTTTTATAGAGGTGTTAGCAATTTTATATATAACTAATAAGGGGCGATATCAACAGCAGCTAGTAAGAAGGTTGTCAATCCTCTGGTCAGAAAAGCATGTTAAGTATATATAGCAGTGCTAGGTGTAAAATAAAAAAAATATAAATACAAAATATTATATAAGCAGGACGGTTATTTATAAAAAGTTATTATATATAACATTTATTTGTACACATATAAACAAACTCTGTTGGTCATAACATCAATAATTTATGTGCACTATAATAATAGTATAATATAATATAGGTCACTTATTTTAGGTTCCCCAAATCTCTTGGTAATTAGGACCTCTCTAGGTAATACTAGCAGCAAGGTTTATCAGGCATTGTAAAAATCCCCAAGCATCTGTAAGCACTCAGTCCAAATGTTAGAGTGTTATAGGGGTAATCCACAGGTGATCAGCCACAGTTAAAAAGTCACTATGAAGAGATACGGTCCAAATAACATCCAGAGATACAGTCCATTATTCCAATATTAAAAGTCCAAGTGGTTCAAAAAGGCTCAACGCGTGTCCGTGGGTCTGAATAGCCCAGCTTCCTCAGGAGCATATGTGTACAGGGTTCAATATCTCCCTATATATACTAGTTGATTAATTGTATAAGTATTGGCACATGAGTATATCACATCAATCAAATTAAAAAAACGTCCTGCAAAAGTATTTATATTAGTCATAATAGACTCATTTATTAGGCAATCCCACATGTGTTCAATATTCAAAAATCCACATAATATATTTTGTACATATCAAAAGAAAGAAAGGAAAAAAGATAATCCGATTATAAGTTTTTTTTTTATTGATTTATGTGATATACTCACATCAAATCCATTGGGATAATATGGTTTTCTTTGCAGCTGCTGCAATCTTTGCTAAAAGTAGACGGGCACCTCTAGGGGGACAGGATGACCCAGATGATGGTATAATATCCCACATGGCCCATTCAAGTGTTAGTTCGAAACTAATTCCCAACGTGGTGGATATATATGTGTGTACAAGGGACCAGAACCTCTGCAATTCCGCACAGCGCCACATACAATGCATCAGGTTGTCTACATTTAAAACAATCTGAGTCTGTAGAAGCGCCTGTAATGAATCTTAGTTTGGGGGTGAAATAGGCGCAATGCAGTAATTTATATTGCATTTCTGCATAGGATGCCGAAATTAATTGCTTGTTAAGTCTAACAAAAGATTTGAAAATGGTGGATAAGGGTATGTTAGGGAATGTAGAATGCCACTTGACAATTCCAGCTGTCTCCACCTCCAAATTTATTTCCCGGCGTATATAAGTATATAGAATGGAAATGGAAACTGACGTAGAAGGGCAGCGATACAACGCATCATCCAAACCGCTTTTCCCAGATATAATGGGAATTCTATGGAGTAAAGCAGTGATATAGCTGCGTACTTGGACGTAAATGAATAATGGGATTTGAAGACAGGGGAATCTTTCCTGTATTTGCTTGTGAGAGTAAATAGTCATGGTGGATAGGTCTAATAATTGATATATGTAATGAAGTCCTCGTGCACTCCAGGTCCTAATAATCTGTGCTAAAAAAACCAGCATGAAACCCCGGGTTATGACCAATGGGAAGGAACAAGGAGACGCTAGGAGGGACTTTCATTTGAGCTCTGGCAAGTCGCCATGCCATGCATGTAGTATGAAATAGTAGATTTTGTAATACATGAGGTGGGAAAGACGAGGGATGTGTGTGTAATAGACTAACTAATGGGGCCTCAGCGTTAAAAGATTGCTCTACCAGAGTGTCAGCAAATCCATTTGTTCCTTTAGTCCAGGCAAATGCGTAGCGATAATTTGACGCTATAGCATAGGATCTTAGGCAAGGGAGATTGATTCCTCCTAAAGTGGGTGGTTGGCTAAGTTTGAATAATTAAATCCTGGGTTTTTTGTCCTCCCAACTGAACTTGCTGATTGCTTTGTTAATCAATTTTAGGTCAGAATCCAAAGGAAGCAGAGGAAGCATCTGGTAAAAATATAAAATCCTGGGAAAGGATATAGGCCCTCATTCAGAGCCGTACGCTCTGAGCAGAGCGCACGCTCTGAATGAGGGCCGGGCTCCATTTTCATGGAGCGTCCTCCTGGACACTCGTATAGCTGTGGGTCACCACCCACAGGCTATACGAGCGTGCATTGTGATGGTCACGATGGTCGAGACCATCGCGACCATCGAATTTGCGAGCCGGAGCCTGCGGTTGAGGTTTTCAACCGCAGGCTCCGGAGTGATTTTGGCTCTATCAGAGCCAAAATCACTCCCACTGACATCACTAGTGATGTCAGTGGGCCGGCTTTTGACGGGAGGCGTTCCCGTGGGAACGCCCCCGTCAGGGAGGCACGCCCCTGGCACGCCCACCAAAGGGGGCGTGCTGTCAATCAACATTGACAGCACGCCCCCTTTGATCGGACACAATGAGCAAAGGACTTTCCTTCGCTCGTCGCGTCTGGCGCATGCGCACGACGGAGCTCCCTCCGTCGTGCGCATGCTCAGTCCATAACATCGACCCACTTGCGAGCGGACAGCCGCTCGCGAGTGGGTCTGAATCAGGCCCATAATTTTAATTAACTGACATCTACCGAGGTATGAGAGTGGGAGGTGTTTCCATTTTTTTAAATCTAAAAATGTGCGTTGTATTAGAGCAGGGAAATTGAGTATAGGGTTGAGGGATGTGCTGGAATGTTAAGGCCCAAATATTTCAAAGTTGTTCTGGCCCAT
The DNA here is from genome assembly GCA_031769625.1 of Taudactylus pleione. Classification (NCBI taxonomy): domain Eukaryota; kingdom Metazoa; phylum Chordata; class Amphibia; order Anura; family Myobatrachidae; genus Taudactylus; species Taudactylus pleione. The sequence continues at coordinate 8,204,635 of JAUIMM010000009.1, read as the reverse complement.
TTAAATGGAAAATAATCCTTCCAATTTTTAGTGGCATCTGAGTGTAAGGCCAAGGCCTCCGTTTTGTTATAATTTATCAGAAAGCCAGAGATTACATGGAAATCCTTCAAGATATGAAGAAGTTTAGGTACGGCAGAATGTGGATTCTTAAAATATAACAATAAGTCATCTGCGTATGCAGAGACTTTCAAGGTGTTATTTCCGATATTTACTCCCTGCCACTGTTGACATAACAAAAAGGTGCGGATAAGTGGGTCTATAGCCAGGTTAAATAATAAAGGGGAAAGGGGATATCCCTGATGGGTGCCCCTATGTAGACTAAGGGATGGAGTATTCAGGCCATTTATTATTAGGAATGCTATAGGGGTGTGGTATAGTGTCTTGAATAACACGATGAATTCAGAACCAAAATTTTGTAACTGAAAAATATGCAAAAGGTGAGACCACAACACCCTATCAAAGGCCTTGTCAGCAGCACAGCTGACAAGGAACATCTGAGTATTTCTCATTTGATGAGTTTTGGTTAGCACTGCGATCAAATGTCGTACATTGATCACCGAGTTTCTTCCTTTCATAAATCCAGTTTGTGTAGTGTGTATAAGGTGTGGTAATACTAATTGTAGGCATTGGGCAATAATACCAGTGAGGATTTTAAAGTCCTGGTTGAGTAGGGATATTGGGCTATATGATTGGGTCAATGTAGGGTCTTTCTCAGGTTTCAAGAGGATGATTTGGGCCTGATTAAAATCTGGTAGTGTTGTGTCCCCCTTCAATATCGAGTTAAATAAAGAAACTAAGTGAGGGGTCACATGGGGATTTAGCATTTTGTAGTATTCGGCACTAAGGCCATCCGGGCCAGGTGTCTTTCCATTGGCTAGGGATTTAATAGCTAGGGAAACCTCTAATTCCGAGACAAGGGTTGTTAGGGAATAACGGGCCTCCTCAGAGAGGGATGGGTAAATTAGCCTCTTTCAGAAAAGTCATCCCCAAAGCAGGGTTGTCATCTTGTGCTGAGTATAAGTCTGTATAGTATTGTAAGAATCAGGCTGCAATATCTTCATTTTTATGTAGTGGTCCTAGGGGGCTTTTAAGGGAAATAATGGGGGGGATGTTTTCTGACTTCGCACTATATTAGCCAGAAGCTTGCCTGCTTTATTCCCCCACTGGAAGTAGCGATGCTTCTGAAAGTTTAGTTGATATTGGGCTCTCTCAGTGCACAATGTGTCATACAGATTCTTGTTACTCAGGTAGCTCTGTCCTGTCTCCACAGTGTTAGTCTGCAGCACAGTGGCATATGATTGTGATAAAGCTTTACTCAATTATGTGAAACGTGTATTAAGTTTGCGGCATTTATGAGAAACATATCCCAGGATATGCCTTCTCACCACTGGTTTAGATGCGGCCCAGAACAATGATATATTATCAATATGAGAAGCATTATCGTTACTATAATTGAGGAATTGTTGTTCTAAGTATTTTTTTAAATCTGGAGAAGTGAATAAGTGTGAGGGGAATCTCCAAGTAAAGGAAGATATTTTGGGGGCAAATAATTGTAATGAAAACCATGTAGGCGCATGGTCGGAGATTACTATGTTTTCGATATGTGAAGTCTGAATCCTAGAGATTAAGGAGCTTGAGACCAGCCAGAAGTCTAATTGAGCTGAGGAATTATGAAGGTGTGAGTAAAATGTGTAATCACGTGGTGATGCCTCCACGGATCGACTAGGGTGAGGGAATCAATTAGAAGCTGTAGTGTTGGAGATGTGTTGCCTCGCCACTCACCGGATGTTCCTGTTCTGTCCAGACTAGGAGGAAGAGTGGTGTTGAAATCCCCTCCTAAAATAAGGGCGCCCTCCACCCAACTCTGAAGTCGGACGTAGAGGTCGGAGAAGAAAGCATTGTTGTGACCTGTGGGAGCATACAAAGTAACAAGCGTAATTAGTTCACCTTCTAGAGTCAACTTAAGAAATAAGAATCTGCCCTCGGTGTCCAGAATCGAGTCTATAATTGTGTATCTTAAATATTTATGGAAAATTACTAACACTCTTTTCTTGGATGTGAAGGATGCAATTGTACAGGGCTGCCATCAGAAATTGTTGGGCCCAGTACTGACAAAATAGGCAGGGCCTCCTTGGAGATAGGACAGAGGTGGGCGGAGCTACACCGGTTACATCAATTGGTGTGCAAACCAGTTTAAAAATTGCTGTAAATTCACACACACACAAAACCAGAATCATATATATATAGACCCAAATAAAATCCACTGAAAAAGCCGGATCCACATTAAAAAGCCAAAAGGAAGGGTAAGTGTAAAAGTGTAGGACGCAGGGCAGAGAAGACTGGCTAGACTGGTGGATGAAGGGAAGTCTGGCTGGCTGGACTGGGGGGGAGGGCACAGGGCACATAAGGCTGTAACAGGGGGAGTCATAAAGCAGGGAAGTCTAAGTGGACAAGGGGGGGCATAAATCAGGAAAGTCTGAGGGGACAAGGGGGGGGCATAAAGCAGGGAAGTCTGGGTGGACAAGGGGACATAAAGCAGGGAAGTCTGAGTGGACAAGGGGGGCATAAAGCAGGGAAGTCTGAGTGGACAAGGGGGGCATAAAGCAGGGAAGTCTGAGTGGACAAGGGGAGGGCATAAAGCAGGGAAGTCTGAGTGGACAAGGGGGGGGCATAAAGCAGGAAAGTCTGAGTGGACAAGGGGGGGCATAAAGCAGGGAAGACTGAGTGGACAGGGGGGGCATAAAGCAGGGAAATCTGAGTGGTCAAGGGGACATAAAGAAGGGAAGTCTGAGTGGATAAGGGGGGCATAAAGCAGGGAAGTCTGAGGGGACAAGGGGAGGGCATAAAGCAGGGAAGTCTGAGTGGACAAGGGGGGGCATATAGCAGGAAAGTCTGAGTGGACAAGGGGGGGCATAAAGCAGGGAAGTAGAGTGGACAAGGGGGGGCATAAAGCAGAGAAGACTGAGTGACCAAGGGGGGGCATTAAGCAGGGAAGTCTGAGTGGACAAGGGGGGGCATAAAGCAGGGAAGACTGAGTGGATAAGGGGGGGATAAAGCAGGGAAGTCTGAGTGAACAAGGGGGGGCATAAAGCAGGGAAGTCTGAGTGGACAAGGGGGGGCATAAAGCAGGAAAGTCCGAGTGGACAAGGGGGGGGCATAAAGCAGGGAAGTCTGAGTGGCCAAAGGGGGGCATAATGCAGGGAAAACTGAGTGGACAAGGGGGGGATAAAGCAGGGAAGTCTGAGTGAACAAAGGGGGGCATAAAGCAGGGAAGTCTGAGTGGACAAGGGGGGGCATAAAGCAGGGAAGTCTGAGTGAAACAGGGGTGGGGAGCACATGTGAAAGTTAGGGATTACCTTGTTTAGTGGTTTGTTCAGCTGGCTGCGCTGGTGCAGCCAGCCAGGTATAAGCAATGCTTTTCAATATGGCGAGAGATGGGGCCCGGGTGCTAGCGGTGCTGCACTGGCAGCCAAGGACCAGGGATGGTAGGGAGAATTGATATAAAACACTGCAAGGTATTTCAAAAATAGTGCCAAGACGTGAGCCAAATAACAGCTTGCGGACCGGTAGCCAATCAGATGCAGCTGCTCCTGATTGGCTGCCGTTTTGCGATCTCAGGTTAGCTTGCGGCCGCCAGCATTGTATCTATCCCTGGCTGCTGGTGAAGCATCGCTGCTACCCAGGCCCCCCTCTCACTCTCCTCCCTCCGGGCCCGGGACTCAAAGCCCGGCTTTCCCCCCCTGATGGCGGCCCTGCATCTGTATAATCCTTTATCCAAGAATCCCTAAGAGTATTGGGGTCACCCTGTTTCCAATGAGTTTCCTGTAGTACTGCTATGTCAGAATTACATTTTTGAAGTTGTTGTAAGATTTTACGCCGTTTAATTGGGGTATTTTAGCACTCTACGTTCCATGTTAAGAATTTTATATTTTTCTGTGTCTTGGTGGAGTCAGTAATAGAGTGAGACATACTGTGTTATCCTATGCCTGTCCTGTGAAACAAAGGAGTGATCCAACCTAAAGGGACTGTGACACTCTCCCAGCGCATAGAGAGCGTCTGCAGTAAAATGTTGAAAGTACTACCATATACATATGCATAACACAAAAACATGACCTGCGGTAATATATGGAAAACGACACACATAGTGCAGCCTTACAATTTTTAAACATTTTAAGAACCAAAAAATAAGGCCCGTCAGGCCTATTTAAACCCATTGAAATAGAACAGTATCGAAAATTGGAGACAGGAAATAGGAGAAAATCAAAAAAGGGGTGGGGAAGAGGATGAGTGGTGGATGTGGGAAAAGAGAAGGAGAAAAATACTAAACCAGGGGTTATCCTGAAAATTCTGCCATTGGTGTCCAACAATTATCGAGAAAAATAACAAACTTGAGAACAGACATAAAATATATACTTCCAATATCAGACTCTCCATATTTATGTTACAAGATGGATATGAGCAACAGGATGTAGCTTCTTAATCAGCGTCATCAGTTTGGGGGATAGTATTGTCAGCTAAAGAGTCTAGGAAAACCTTTGCAGATGTTGGAGAATTAAAAAAAGTGCTGTTTACCGTTATACAGGACTTTCAGCTTCGCAGGATACATTAATGCAAATCTCAGACCCAGGTCAAATAATGCTTTGCAGATGGTGGAAAATTCTCTTCTCATCGCTACTTGATATGAGAAATCTTGGAACAGCAATTTGTGTCCCTGGTAGACAAGGCCTTCTGACTTGCGATAGGCATCGAGAATGCGGGTCTTGTCCAGGTAGTTCAGCATTTTCATTATGACGGGTCGAGGTTGTGTCTGACCTGAGGTGCGGTCAGGGCCAATATGGTGAACTCGTTCTATGATGAGAGTGCTGGAGGGGGTTGAGCAGTTGAGTTCAGATCCATGCGATCTTTTTGTTTTACCGATTCCGGCAGGTCTATTAGCCTTAAATTGTTGCGGCTGTTTCAATTCTCTAAGTGTTCTAGTTTATCTTGCATAGCAGAGATCGCTGATTCCTGTGTACGGATTACATTTTGTGCCTCTGCTAGCTCGTCTTCAACAATGATGATACGTTGTTCTGCCTCTATGAAATGTTGGCCATGTTCTTTAAGTTGCGAGACTGCAGATTCTATAGTTTTTTTGAGGCCAGCCAATTTCTTGTCTAGCAGGGGAGCTCGGAGCTCGGATTATTCCTGAGCTTTAGCTAATGAGGTGGTGCTAAATTGAGTCGAGTTAGAAACTCCATCCAGGATGTTATCAGTGGGAGGCGAATTAGGAGAGCTAGGTGATGAAGCTGAGATTGCAGTTTTGTCTTTCCCTTTAGCTGATTGACCTTTGGGCATACGTTGCAGTCTGGTCACAAAATTTTCCATAGTATAGCAATGTGATGTGTATTTGGGTCAAGAGCCACTAGTGGGAGCTCCAGGTATCTATCTTATAAGTGATGCAGGATCTATGAATCAGAGTCTGAGCTGTGAATTTTGGTTACAGTCCTTAATCCCTGGACATGGGCACAGCGAGCACTGGGTGTAGAGAAGTGGCTGTACCACGTTGCAAAGTGGGCAATAAGGAGGGGAGATCATGGAGGGAGGCAAATGCCAGGTGTGTCAGCCTATCCAGGCCTCAAGATGGTGACCGTGGAGTGTGTGAAGCAAGGAGAGAGTTGTGCTGCGAGGAGTCAGCCCCGAGGCGATGGCCGGATGTCCCACTGACTTCTCAGGGTTGGTAAGTACCCAGACTGGCATTGCTGAAGGCAGGGGGAGGTAGGGATGTGCTCGGGCGTGAACCAAGATGGCGGCCACGGGCAGCACCACTAGTCCTGTGAGGCTGTGCTTCTGTGCTAGGGCAGCGCGGAGGGCCAGTGCATGTGCCTCTCTTACCCGCTGTGTCCCGGGGGCTTTAGAGTGGACTCAGGATGTCTAGCAAGCCCCTCCAGCAGTGCAATGGTGTGTCTTGATGTAGCCATTGTGGGAGCCCTGTAAAAGCGTGGCCGGTTCATTTGGTCCGCCCACCAGAAGTCCAAGTATCTTTTTAACTGTGGCTGATCACCTGTGGATTACCCCTATAACACTCTAACATTTGGACTGAGGGCCTGATTCAGACCCGGACGCTAAGCTGCGCTCACTCGCATCAAAAAGGGTCCGGGTATTCTAATAGCACGATCGTGCGGCAAGGCATAAGGACTCCCTCCATGTCTTTGTGAGCGGCCGCTGTGCGATCGCAGAGTAGTGTACTATGAGCACTCAATTCTAGATCGCAGTGACTGACTTGCGCACTATACGCAAGCGCAGATGTGTGATTATCGGCAAGAGCGTGCGAGCGCAGCTTAGCGTCCGGGTCTGAATCAGGCCCTGAGTGCTTACAGATGCTTGGGGATTTCTACAACGTCTGGTAAACCTTGCTGCTAATATTTTCTAGAGAGGTCCTAATTTACCAAGAGATTTTATGAACCTAAAACAAGTGGCCTATATTATATTATACTATTATTATTGTGCACATAGATGTTTGATTTTATGACCAACAGAGTTTGTTTATATATGTACAAATAAATGTTATATAATAACTTTTTATAAATAACCATCCTGCTTAGATATTATTTTATATTTATACTTTTTTATTTTACAGCGAGTGCTGGTATTTACAGTATACTTAACACGTGTTACCAATTTTACTGGTTGACGTATCTCACAACAAGGCCTCTTCCTACTTTTTATTTGAAACACATTGTACCTTTCAGTTGCACTTCTGTGGAAAGTGCATTTATAGGTTAATTTTGATCAATGTAAAAAATATAAGAAACATGAAAAGCAAAAGAGCAATATATGGTTTGAAGGCATTCCCATTGTCTCCTCGCCTTTATGATTCAGTTAAGCTACAGTATTAATTTAGTTATAAGGAGAAGTATTTTTAGTAGAGAAATGTAAAAGTTGAAATTAATCAAGTGAAAACAGGTTTACTGTTTCCACCATACAATTTCACTAGAGTGTCCACAAACCCACAAATGTAATGCCCTTAATAAAATGCATGATTCCAATTATCTACAACCAGGAACGGATTGGCCCTTATCTTTAGCGGGAGAAATCCCGGTGGGCCGATTTGCTTGTGGGGCCGCTACTCAATTGTGGCCCCGCCCCCCGAACGCATCACATTCTTTATTAGCATAACAGACAGCCCCGCTGCCTATCACTGACAGCTGCCCGCGGCCCGCCTAAGAGGCTTTCCTATTAAACTCTACCCAGAATGCCTGCGTAAGACGCTGCTACACAGCGAGGAACAGTGTACTGCAGCACTGGTCAGGCGGTGGCAGGTGAGGTAAGTTGCGGGGCTGGGGACCGCCCAGGCAGCCAGCCAGATTGTCTGCTCTCCACTCTGTTCCCTCCCCAGGCTGTGAAGTTAAAGTTTAATTTCACAGCCTGGGGAAGAGGCAGAGAGGAGAGGAGACAATCGGGCTGGCTGCAGTGCCTCGCATTGCAGGGAGGCACCAGGCTAGAGAGGCACTCTCACCATCGGCTGCAGCTGTCCTGTCACTGTTGCCGCCTGCCTTTATGCCCGCAGGCCGGGTTCCTCCCCTCTCTTCCCCTCCCCTCAGTGACAGACAGAGCAGCACAACCAGTGCTGGCCCGCCTGTTGCAACAGATACCCAACCGCGCTGCCACCGCCTATCTTCCGCTACCGCTGACATTCCCCTTCTGTGCAGGACTCAGCAGGTACAGTAAGATTGCTACTGACAGAGAGAGGACGGAGCTGTGCTGTGACTATGTACTGTCTGACCCAGTAATGGCCAGGATGGGGACTGCCATGCAGGGTCAGGCTGGGCTGTCGGGCAGGGTGCTATGTGCTTCCCAAGCTGCACCTGCTTTTAAGTTTTTTCGCTAGCATTAAACCAGCCCAACAGACCTTGAAGAAGTTATGCTGGGGCCGAGATGATGGGGGAGCAGATACTAAGGCTGATCAGGAGCATTGCTCACTGCTCAGCATCAGCAGATAGGATCGGAGGCGGAGCTGAGCTGTCTTGACTCAGAACAGCCAAAGCACTGATTTAATAACAGCTCTGCCGCTGTGTCTTGCTGGCTCCGGCCCCTTACAAAGCTTCTATTCTTTAAACTTCCCCACCACAAGTTTCCAGCTTATGAGGGCTCTACTCCTCCTCAGCAGATCTCCAGCCCACAAATAAGCTGCTCATCTTGGCTGCGGATCCTTGTGCTCTATGTCCTTCCTCCCTCTCGGCTTGCCTTGTTTCCTGCCTCCTCTCTTGGCCATACAGTAAGTACTGCCCCAGATCACTAGACAGCTCTGATTTCACACTCAGTACCTCCATAGAGCAGAAAGATTTCCTCTGTCTGGCCCTTGCTTTGGTTGGGGATAACGTTATGTTGTGTTCCCAGAGATATCCACAACCTATGGGGCTCTCTTCCCACTGCCTCTACCCATCACCCTCTCTCTGCTGTCACCTACAGCCTGTCACTCTCTGAAACTCTCTGCTTGACACCCACTGCCTCTCCCTGTCACCCTCTCCCATCACCCTCTGCCTATTTCCTTCACCCTTTGCTTCTCCTCAACACCCACTCCCTCTCCCTGTCTCCCTCTGTCATCCTCTAACCTTTCCCTAGTGTCACCCACTGCCTCTCCCCAGTGTCACCCACTGCCTCTCCCCAGCATCACCCACTGCCTGTCACCCACTCGCTCTCACTGTCTCCCTCTGTCATCCTCTAACCTCTCCTCAGTGTCACCCACAGCCTCTCCCCAGTGTCACCCACTGCCTCTCCCCAAAATCACCCACTGCCTGTTACCTATTGACTGTCACCCACTGCCTTACCAAAGTGTCACCCACTCCCTCTTCCTGTCTTCCTCTCTGTCACCCTCTACCTCTCCCAGTGTCACCCACTGCCTTTCACCTATTGACTGTCACCCACTGCCTCACCCTAGTGTCACCCACTGCCTCGTCCCAGTGTCACCCACTCCCTCTCCCTGTCTTCCTCTGTCACCCTCTACCTCTCCCCAGCATTACCCACTGCCTTTCTCCTATTAACTGTCACCCACTGCCTCCCCCCAGCGTCACCCACTGCCTGACACATTTGTAGGAGTCTGCAAATTTATAGTTCGCTGAGGGGCGCCGAACTAACCCTAGCACCTGCCCTGGCTGTGGTACAGTCTGGAATGGTAGCGCTGCTGTTCCGGACTGTGGTGTAGCATGGTGTGTGTGCTATGGATATGCAGGGATATATAGTGTTTATGTATGCCCAGCATTAGTGAGGAGTGTGCCCTCAGGCTGGAGGGGGGGTAGGGAGATCTCGATGACTGTCATTAGACCTATGCCAGGAGCCCGACACCCGGCTTACCGATCGAAGGTAAGCCAGGCGCGGACAGTTGCGGGGGGGGGGGAGGGTTAGGTTAGGGGCCCCCGTGGAGGATCTTAGGGTAAGGCACCCCCCTGGGAGGTAAAGGATGGGCTAGGGGAAGGGGGGAGTTAGGGTTAGGCACCCCCGGGGGGAGGTTAGGGTTAGGCACCCCCATGAAGACTTAGGGTTAGGCTGCGGGGAAGGGGGGGTTAGGGCTAGGCACTTGGGGAGGAGGTTAGGGGTAGGCACTCCTAAAGGATGGTTAGGGTGTAGAATAGGGTTAGTTAATACTTACCTTTTATGTTCGGGATCTTCACCCCTGCCGGGCTTCCGCTGTCGGGATTTGATTTGCAGCCGGCGGTAAATCATACTGATTCCACGGCAGAGGCTGTGTACACATAGAGTTGTATATACATAAGGGGGGGATGTATTTGTTGGTTCTATAATAATAATGCTATGGTAACTTATTATATCTACCCAAAGGGTACTATGAGTGCTAGTAATACATTAATAGTTGTTGCTCATTTTAATTTTTTTGTGTTATAATGTTTTGATTTTTTTTCTATGCACTAGCCCAATCTATGAATTAGAAAATGTTTTGCTCTTTCAAAAAATAATTTTTATTTATTTAAACAGTTATATACTGAATAAAAGTGCACCCAAACTTTCCAAACTAACTGTATACCAAGCTGCCACCCACTGCCCATCGCCCTCTACCTCTCTCTTACATCCACTGTCACTCTCTGCCTCTTTGTCACCCACTGCCTATCACCCTCTGCCTCTCCCCGTCATCTACTCACCATCACTTTCTTCCTTTCACCCACTCTCTTTCACACTCTACCTCCCTCTGTCACCCACTGCTTCTCCCTATAACCCTCGGCTTGTCACCCTCTCCCTGTCACCCCCTACCCCTTCTTGTCACCTTCTCCCTGTCACCCTCTCTGTCTCCCCGTCACTCTCTACCTCTCCCTGTCCCTGTCATCCACTACTTTGTGGCATATTCTACTCTTGGTGTGTGGCGTAGCATATTTTTGTACCAGAGCCTGCAACTGCCCCTAGAAAGTCTAACTGCTGTACCCAGTTATTTGTTTTGAAGTTCTAATTGACCTCTTTTTATGAGTTTAGAAAAAGTGGCTTAGGAGAGGGGATAATGAGCATAATTATGATCTGAGAGGGGGGCTGGGGGGGTTATTCTGTACTAAGGAGAGATTAAATGACTGTGGTAGAGGGTTGTAGGGAGCTAATTTTTACTAAGGGAAGATGATCTGTGTGAGGGGGAGGGGGATCTGCTGTACTAGGGGGTCAGGGGAGATGATGATCTGTCTCAGGGGAGGGGGATCTGCTGTACTAGGGGTCAGGGGAGATGATGATCTATCTGGTGGGGGTTATACTGTACTAGGGGGAGATGATAATCTGTTTTAGGTAAAGGGGGGTCTTCTGTACTAGGAGCAGATGATCTGCCTGTAGGCTGGGGTAATTTTGTGCTAAGGGACGATGATAATCTGTCTGGGGGAGGGGGGCTATTCTGTGCTAGGGCTGGAGGATGGTGCTGAGAAAACGCAGGATGATGTCACTGGGGAGACACAAGGATAGTGCTGGAGGGAAGCAGGGGATGTCGCTGGAAAGACACATGGGGGTGGGGATGGGCTAGAGACATGGTGCTGGTGATACACACAGAGGATGGTAGGACTGCTGGTACTATTAGAAGAAAAGACTGGGGGACAGTAATCATCAGTAAGACAACAATTCTAGTGAAACCATATTACTGATGCAAATGGTACCAAATGAGCAAATATATTTTATTGATATAAAATTGTTTGATATGGGAAACTCACATTTTGTCCTGTCCCACAACTTCTGTTACTATCTCTGGTTGAACCTGTTTTGCATGATAATGACACTGGTTTTATTGTGACACAAACAGGAGGCGGCTTCCATACCATGTGATCTCCTGCATGAATAGTGAATATCGGCTCAATACACTGCCTGTCCAGGGAGGATCAATTTCTTCAGAGGTTCCCCATTGCAGAGAAGTCATATAGGTAAGAAAATACTCAATCACATGCTTGCTGTGCTTATTCTGGAGAGAGGGACTGTGGGCATGCCCAACAGCTCCTGGAGTGATGGGCATGCCCCCAGCATGACTAAAATTGTGGGGGGAGTGGCCACACTCACTTTTCTGGGCGCGTGGTTTCAGCGCACACATAGGGTCACTTCATCAGTTTTTTCCAGGGCCACTTTAAATTCCCAATCCGCCCCTTTCTACAACATTAATCTGCCTGGATAATTAATACCTTTGTGCCCTCCCCCAGTACATATGCAGTAGGCATGGCTTTGCTACCTTTAGTCCCTACTGTACAGTAGGTTGCAGCAAGAGTCTTAAGGGTCTATATACTAAGCCTTGTAACTCTTAGAAAGGTGTCTCTTAAAAATTTCAGGTAATGAAATAAACTAAATGCCATTTTTCCCAGTGGCATGATTACATGATCACTGTAATAAATAATTACAGTGATCACAGTAAAAGTTTGTTTAGAGAACAAACTGGCATGTACAGTATGTCTCATTACTTGGTCTTCAAAGCCATTTTAGCTCAAAAAGGGTAGGATGTATCATGTATCGTATTTTCAATGTTATACATCCTGACCCTTATAGCATGCATTAAGGTGTTTATTAATGTCATATGCATCACTAGTTATGCTAGGAACAGCTCTGTCCCCTGCAAAGAAGGACTTCTGGGTTTATGTCCCGGAAGTCTTACGCCACTGGCCAGCACATATGCACACCGCTATGGGAACAGAGAGGGATCCTTCTGAGCCCTCTAAGGGGAATTCTACAGTAAGAAGCCTATAGGCTTCAAAGGCATTGCCTATCGGGGCACAAGCTTTGGAAAGTTTTGCTTTGCTGAACCTTGGTGCATAAGGACACATCGCAGCCCCATAGCATTCTATTGAGACTGCAGAGCCGGTGGGCAGCAGCAGATATTTGCGATATACACTGTGGACCACTTTAATGCATATGGGGATTGTGGAAACCTCATTTTTGATGTTAGTACAGCCCGCCCAGAGAGAGAGAGAGAGAAAGAGAGGGAGAGAAGGTTCTAGGAGATATTGTATTTAATAAAAAAATTATACTTTTCTTCAAAAAATTATAACTTTTCACAAAAAAGCCTTCTATCCTCTTTATGTAGTATTTATGTGATTCTAGGTCAAACTGTGATAGGCATCAAGTAAGGCTTAAATCCAGTCAATAGCAAAAAATGTTTTGCCTTGTGACTTAGTCAGGGGCCACTTCAAGTCAGTAATTTCATATATTTATATAGAAATACAAAATGTTCTGAATTGTTTGCCTTAGATCTAATCATAACTATATTGCTTAGAATACATTCTCTGTTATGACCTGAAACATGGGTTAAGTTGGTGGATAATGAAGTCTGTAACAGCAGGCCATCATTAGCAGCCTCTCCTCCTGCCTTTTCAGAATGTCTTCTTTGTATAACCTGCAACCATAAAGCATTGGCTGACACTCATTAGTGTGTAACAGTTTGCTTTCATTTACATCATTCATTACACTTACACTGAACTATCAATTTCCATCTGTCTTCTTTGTGGACATTTTAATAGTGTGTATCTTAGGTGTGCATAACATAAAAGAGGGTATTTAGCATTTAACTGCAGATGTGCTTATATGACAGCTTAATAATGTAATTCATTTATTTATTACCAGTTATTTATATAGGGCACACATTGGGCCTATTTCAGACCGGGTCGCAAGCGCTGAGCGCTCGCAACCGGGTCAATGATGGCCCAGATCGCATGCACACGACGGAGCCGGCTCCGTTGTGCGCATGCACAAGACCCGGATAGCGACGGGCAATCCATCCCTCCAGGTCTCGTACCAAAGGGGGTGTGCTGTCGATTTTGAGTGTCAGCACGCCCCCTTTGGTGGGTGGGCCAGGGCAGTGGCTGCCCAAAACGGAGGCATTCCCATGTGTTTGGGGGCGGCCCCACTGACATCACTCGTGATGTCAGTGGGAGAGATTTTGGCTCTGAAATCTCTCTGGGGCTTGCGGCAACGAGACCCTACCACAAGGGTCTCGTCGCAAGCCCGATGGTCGCGATCGTCTTGACCATCGCAACCATCTTCCTGGTCGCTCACTATAGCTGTGGGAGGCCGTTCTAAAAAAAAAAAAAACGGCCCTGATTCAGAGCGAGCGGCTCTGAATCAGGGCCATATTCTGCAGTGCTTTTCATATATTATTTGGCCATTCACATCAGTCCCTGCCCCAGTGGAGCTTATAATCTATATTCCCTATCACATGCTTATACACATGCACACTAGGGTTACATTTTGTGGGATGCCAATTAACCTATCAGTATATTTTTGGAATGTGTCAGGAAATCCAGGGAGAAAAAACAAGCTCCGCACAGTTAGGGGGAGATGCGTTGAGGATCCTGATAAGCGGGATGCCGTCTACCCGAACCCCGGCATTGGAATTCCGAATGTCGAGACAATGCCGGTGCCGGGATCCCGACAGATGGCATTCTGATTGTAAGGGCACCATGGAAAGGTGAGTATCAGCTGCAGGTACGACGAGGTTTAGGCACCCCGTGGGGAGGTAAGGGTTAGGCTCCAGGCAGGTGGAGTTGAGTTCAGGCACCACCAGGGTTAGGCACTTAGGAGGGAGGGTTAGGGCTAGGCACTAAGGGGGGAGGGTTAGGTTTAGGCACTTACCGGGAGGGTTAGGGTGCAGGGTAGGAAGGAAGGGTTAGTATTAGTGTACAGGAAAGGAGGGTTAGGGGGTATATACTACAGGGGAACATTACTTACAGTTCCCCTGTCAGATTTTGAACCATCGGGATGCCGCTGTCAGTATACTAACAGCCAGCATCCCGTCCATCAGTATTTCATATTGATTCCGTTAGGGCCATGGTGGGAATCAAACCCATAACCTCATTGCTGTGAGGTAGCAATGCTAAATATTACACTATCTGTCCTGCCCAACTCTTATTCAATTATTATTTGATTCAGTTCAGCACGATGTTCCCAAAAGTATTCAATTCAGTGCGCTAAGTCCGACTACAGGATTCTTGCTCTCACTCTCCTGATGTGCGTGCAAAAATCCAACTTAAGTGCCGGCCATGTTGCTGTTTTCCAGCTTTGCGCAGCGCTAACAGCCTCTCAGCCGGCACTTTAGTCAGAGAATGCCGGTTACCACCACTAAACACCCAGCTTAAGACGCGCTAACCGGCATTCTCCAACTTAAGTGCTTGTAGTCAGACTTAACAGTGGGCTCTATTTAATTGCTCCGGGAATTTCTTCAGCACTGAATTTAATCACCCCTACACACAGTCAGATGACAGAGCACTACAGATGTGTCCTCATTTAACTATGCTTCTGTAAAGACATAACTTAGGTTGATCGGCTTTGATTGATATGCTAATGAGAACACAAAACATCTTGGGTCAAATGTAATAGGGTGAGAGTTTAGAAAATGTGAGGGTAAACCCTCACACTTTTTAAACTCGGCCAATGAAATAGTCTGAAAACATGCAAACTCGCATGTTTTTCAGACTCAAAAAAACTCACTATATAAACTCTCATCCAGATGTTTTGCCATTTTGCAAATACAACTCGACCAATGTAATATTGTGAAAGTTTACTGCTAAACGCTAACGTTTTCTAAACTCTTACCAT
Source organism: Taudactylus pleione (assembly GCA_031769625.1). Lineage (NCBI taxonomy): Eukaryota > Metazoa > Chordata > Amphibia > Anura > Myobatrachidae > Taudactylus > Taudactylus pleione. The sequence goes on along the minus strand of JAUIMM010000009.1, from coordinate 8,189,611 downwards.
ATTACATTTGGTCCCTTGTGTTAAGATATCATAACTCGTGATAAGGTGTCACAATTCAATATTTTATAGAACTCTACAGAAAACTAGCTGTAATGCCCGGTGTTGCCACACTTTTATGTACAGTATTTATGTTTTCTCTCTGTCTCCACTCCTCTCTCTTTCTTTCTATAGCCCCACTCTCTCTTCCAGCTGCCAATTTCTCTGCACCTGTCTTCCCCCTTCTCTGTCTTTCCCCCATCACCACTTCCTTTCCACCTATCCTTCACCCACTGATTCTCTCTATCTGAGCTCCCCCACTCTATCCTGTGCATCTATCACACTGACGGGAAGGGTCAGACTTCATACCACCTGTAATTACATGTCCACCACCAAAATACTGCAGCATGACTAATTGTTTCTCCACTGTATGCTTCCGTAACATTTAATTTCCGCTTTTTCCAAGTTTAACACAAAATTCAATCACACATCTCTGACGTACTCTAACAGACAGGTCTTCCTCACACCATGACGAAACGTATGAAGAGCTTCCACTCGCTGTGACCAAACAAAGAAGACTATGGCAGTCCAACCGCTCATCGATGTATGAGCATCACAATAACCAGCATAGCGTTGCCACGTCTAATTATGCGACAGATAAACAGAGGCAGTCTCATTACTTTTCAATCAGCCCTCGTATAATGCAAAGTCTTGCAAATATCCTGCTGGAAGGCTAGTTACATGAGGACACATCTGATATTTGCGGCTTGGAAGAATGGAGTGCCAGGTCTGGTGTCGCTATATTATTTTTAATATATACTTCTGTTACCTATAGTAAGTAGTACAGTATGTTTCACTGCCCTAATCCTGCTATCACAATAGTTTGGCAGATTGGATGCAGAAGTTGTTGCTGTTATTGCTATCTCTGCGAGTCAGCTGGGGGTGAAAAAAGTGTTCCTGGAAATCCTAAAATACTTCTACTGTGTCAGTAGTGAATGCCAAAGTTAATTATTGTACACAATATACTAATGTACTAGAACAGTGGTTCCCAAACAGTGTGTTGTGGCACCTGGACCTGGGGTGCGTCGGGTCCAGGGGCATCTTTAAAGAGGAGGAGGCCTGTGTGCATCCCCCATCACGGGACCCCTCCTCTCACTCCGGTGTCTGGCAGCCGACTAACGTGGCTGGTTGGACACCACAGAATCAATAGACCCTGAGCACTAGAGGGGCTATTGCGCATGCGCAGATCGCTGGGGAAAGGGCGCGGCTGCCATTTTCCCGGCGATCTTCTGACAGAGCATGTGCAAGATGCCGTAAAAATGGAAAAATACCCTCTATATGCTTCAGCAGATGGAGGAACAGCAAAATGCCATCCAGGGCTATACAACAGTCTAAGATATAGGCCATGGAGGGGAAATGCACCTTACTCAAGCGCAGTGGAGAATAATTTCCGTGTTGTGCAAGGTTCTCAAACCCTTTGAACTTGCCACACGTGAAGTTAGTTCAGACACTGCTAGCTTGAGTCAGGTCATTCCCCTCATCAGACTTTTGCAAAAACAGCTGGAGAAACTGAAGGAGGAGGTGAAACGGAGCGATTGCGCAAAGTATGTCGGACTGGTGGATCAAGTCCTTGATTTACTTCACCAGGATCCAAGAGTTGTCAATATCCAAGTTCTGGAGCTGAAAAAAAATTAAAATAAAGTGTCTTTTTTTTAATCTTTGTCTATGTGTGTGTGTGCGTGTTAGGCTTAACCACACAAGATCCAGCCAGCAACGCAAGTTGCAACCTACTGCTGCCCAACTCCAGTCATCAATTGGTGCTCTGGGCCCAAGTTCTGTAGCTGAAAAAAAATAAAAATAAAGTATCTTTTTTTTAATCTGTCTGTGCGTGTTAGGCTTAACCGCACAAGATCCAACCAGCAATGCAAGTTGCAACCTAGTGCTGTCCAACTCCAGTCGTCATTAATCGGTGCTCTGGGGCCAAGTTCTGTAGCTGAAAAAAAATAAAAATACATTTTGTAACCGCACCTTGGCTACACTATTGGTGATTGTGACACTGCTTCAAGACCGCAGAAAATATGGAGGGCTGTCACATGACATTAGAGCCAGTTCAAGAACCACATGTTGTAGCTGTCGCCAGCAGTGAAAGGCCGTCAACTTCCTTGTCTTCTATGAAGGCCCATGCCCCAGGGCTTAAGTCACACCATTGATATGGTAAAGCAAGTTTTACTGAAGTTTAAAAAAAAAATTGAAAGGAACTTTGCCTTTAGATAAACAAAAAAGTGGCAATATGCCATTCACTATAGGAAGTGGCAAGAAAAGGATAAGGCCTTGGCCTTTCTTTATGAAGACTGCTGATTGTGATAGCCCTTCTGCTTGTAGCAGTAGTGGTAATGGTCCAATTAAAAATTTTAAAATTGTTAAGATAGCTCTGGAAAAACCAACTGTGTGCCCTGAGAAATCGAAATCACAGATCCCCGAGGAGAGTGCAAGTGTATCCACGGTTGCCATGTGTGAGCCAGGCCTAAATACTAGTGTACTGGAGGATCCTCCAAGTTCCAACATTTGTGTGCCCTCTGTACATGTGGGGAAGGGCAGTCAACATCTTGCACACGTAGTCATTGAGGATGCTTCTGTGGAATTGCACATGGAGGAGGAGGATATTTTGGTAGTTGAAGGCACTAAGGATGATGAGGATGTTGGTGATGAGGATATTGATGCCGGGGATGTCCTTTGTGTAAGTAAGGCAACAGCTGCTGGCCATGGATTGAAAAAGCAAAAGCCCATTGTTGTCATGCCGGGAAAAAAGACAAAAAAATCTACTTCTCACGTGTGCAATTATTTCCACCATGATCCAGACAACAGTTGCCAAGCCATATGTGACCATTACCATGCAAAAGTGAGTAGAGGGAGGGACCTACACCACCTAGGTACCTCCTCCTTGTTACGTCACTTGGAGCGCATTCATCAAATATCAAAGTGTACATCGCCAAGTTCCAAAACTCAAAACAATTACAAGTCCAGTGTCACCTACCTGCTCCCTCTCTGTGAGATCCAAGCACCTTCAATCTCCAACACCAACACTTGCATCATCAACATCCTCATTCGTCATCGGGAGTAGTCCTGCTGCATTCAGTGTTGGTATTCGAAGCATGATTGACTCCTCTCCAATCCGTGATTCCCCAGCTGGATCCTTGATGACTATGCCTGTTGCTGCTGCTGTTGCTGTGAGTGGATCTTCATCCCAGAAGGGGACGAGGAGGAAGACTACTTGTAGTGTATCCTCCAAAAAACAATTTACTGTCAAACAATCGTTTGCAAGGGCAAACAAGTATGACAGCAATCACACAGTTTCACAGCGGATTACTGATGCCATAACAGCTATGCTGGTATTAGATGTGCATCCAGTATCTGCCATTACCGCAGTGGGGTTTCAACAGTTAATTGAGGTCATGTGTCCTCGCTACCAGATCTCTTCTAGATTCAACTTCACTAGAACAGCAATTCCAAATCTGTACAAGGACATTAAAAAAAACCTTCTTAATATCCTCAGAAATGCTGTTGTACCAACTGTCCACTTGACCACTGATATGTGGACAAGTGGGACAGGGCAAACTAAGGATTACATGACTGTGACAGCCCACTGGGTAGGTATATTGCCTACAACAGCAACAGCAGCAGCAACGTCTACCAAAAGACAGCTGATACAGAGGCAGGCTACTCTTTGTATAACTGGTTTCACTAAGAGGCATACCACTGAGAACCTCTTAGAGAAACTCAGGGAAATCATTGCTAAATGGCTTACCCCACTTGGACTCTCCTTGGGATTTGTGATTTCGGACAATGCCACCAATATTGTGAGAGCATTACTTGTGGGCAAATTCCAACATGTCCCATGTTTTGCTCACTCAATTCATATGGTGGTGTAACATTTTCTTAAAAATTACAGGGGCATGCAGGAGATGCTCTCCGTGGCCCGCAAAATATCCAGACATTTTAGACATTCTGCAAACGCTTGTCGAAGATTGCATGACCAGCAGGTACTGTTAAATTTGCCCTGCCATCAGCTGAAACAAGACGTAGTAACTCGGTGGAATTCTACCCTCTATATGCTTCAGCGGATGGAGGAACATCAAAAGGCCATCCAGGCTATACATCGGCCTATGACATAGGCCATGGAGGGGGAATGCACCTTACTCAAGCTAAGTGGAGAATAATTTTCGTGTTGTGCATGGTTCTCAAACCCTTTGAACTTGCCACACATGAAGATAATTCAGACACTGCCAGCTTGAGTAAGGTCATTCCCCTCATCAGACTTTTACAAAAACAGCTGGAGAAACTGAAGGAGAAACTGAAGGAGAAGGTGAAATGGAGCGATTGCGCAAAGTATGGTGGACTGGAGGCTCAAGCCCTTGATTCACTTCACCAGCGGATGGAGGAACAGCAAAAGGCCATCCAGGCTATACATCGGCCTATGACATAGGCCATGGAGGGGGAATGCACCTTACTCAAGCGCAGTGAAGAATAATTTTCGTGTTGTGCAAGGTTCTCAAACCCTTTGAACTTGCCACACATGAAGATAATTCAGACACTGCCAGCTTGAGTCAGGTCATTCCCCTCATCTGACTTTTGCAAAAACAGCTGGAGAAACTGAAGGAGAAGGTGAAATGGAGCGATTGCGCAAAGTATGGCGGACTGGAGGCTCAAGCCCTTGATTCACTTCACCAGGATCCGAGTCATCAATCTATTGAAATCTGAAAAATATATTTTGGCGACCATTCTGGATCCTAGGTTTAAGTCCTACCTTGTGAGTTTTTTTCCAACAGACTGAATTCTAAAACTGTGCTAACAGATGTTAGTAAAAAAATTGTCAGCTGCAGCCGCACATGAAATGCCATCATCTCCTCCTTCAGTTTCTGCAGCTGCCAGGAAAATACTAAATTTTCCTTACAGAATGCATTCTGGTCACGCAGATCATTCACCAAAAAATGACATCTGGTAGGGCCTGAGAGAACTGCCTACTAGTGACATGTCTTCTATCGTGACTATGTGTGATACGGTCTCCATTCACAGAATGGTGGAGGACTATTTCAGAGATAACATCCTAATAGGCATGTCAGACAGGTCCTTTCAGTACTGGCAGGAAAAAAAGCCAATTTGGAGTCCCATAGACAAACTGGCTTTGCATTACTTAGGTTGCCCACCCTCCATTGTGTACTCCGAAAGAGTTTTCAGTGCAGCTGGCAACCTTGTCAGTGATCGGCGTAGGAGGTTACTTCCTCAAAATGTAGAAAAGATGATGTTCATTAAAATTAATTACAAATTCCACGAGGAATACCTCTACCAACAATTACATGAAAAAATCACAGAGGCGCCTATGGTGGACTCCAGCGGGGATGAATTAATATTGTGTGAAGAAGAGGATGTACAAACTGATCAGGATGACGAGGACGATGACAACTTGTAATGTAAAGCCAGTTTGTGTATGGGATCATTTTCATTTCCTTGTCTATATCACTTTGGCAGCTTGTTTTATGGGGGTCCAGACAAACCAATAATTTTAGCCACAATTGGCAGTCCTTGTTGCTGAAATGTTTGGTTTGTTAAACTGTCCTGTTTTGTATACAACATAAGGGTGGGCGGGAGGGCCTAAGGACTATTCCATCTTGCACCTTTTTCCATTCCATTATGTGCTGGTTGGGGCATTGCTGCTTGACATTTTAAATGAATGTTACCTATGGTTGGTTTAGGAACCAATGATTAGTTTTTAAATTAATTTATTATCAATTTTACAGCCAGGGGCTGTACCAATGAATTTCTTTTTATTAATTATTCAGCCAGGGGCTGCACACAATGAATTGTTTTTAAATTAATTTATTATCAATTTTACAGCCAGGGGCTGTACCAATGAATTGCTTTCTATTATTAATTATTTAGCCAGGGGCTGCACCCAATGAATTGTTTTTTAATTAATTTATTATCAATTTTACAGCCAGGGGCTGTACGAATGAATTGCTTTCTATTATTAATTATTTAGCCAGGGGCTGCACCAATGAATTGTTTTTTAATTAATTTATTATCAATTTTAAAGCCAGGGGCTGCACCAACTATCAATTCTTCAATCCTCAAGGGTATCCCAACCATCATCTTTGCACAGCCCTCAACTCTATTAATAATTATAGCAATCATTTTTGAGCCAGCAAGCTGGATGCTGGCTCAAAAATGGCCCTATAACTAGATGAAAAAAAATCAATATTGTGAGCTGTGAGGGGGTCAAAATTGACTGGAAACGAGTGGAAATAAATGTTATTGAGGTTATTAATACTGTAGGACCAAAAAAGGCCCATTTTATGTGATTTTAGCTGTTTTTTTTTCGTTTCTAAGAAAAAATCCAGATCCAAAAGCAAAACACAAAAACAAAACATGGAGGGGAGGTTTTGGCAAAACCAATCCAGAACCAAAACCAGGGGAGAACCAGATCCAAATCCAAAACATGGGGGTCAGCACACATCTCTAATAATAAGTATACAATAAGAAGATTATTGGATATAGATATTTCAAATTAGGTCTTTATACCCATCTTTTAACTGTCACTTTATCCAATTCATTTCACAAAAATACACAATACTTTTTTTATAATTCACATGTAATATATTTATTGCATTGAAAATTAAGCAATAAAATACAGATGCAATAATTGGGATTAGAAGTGTTTTGGTCAGAAATGCAAAAAGTGTGAGTTTGAAATAATGTTCCTGTGAAATATCATCTACTGCAAGTCTAAGATCCATTGTATATTCTACAGATCCATCAGGCTAGTTATTTGATCAGCTTACCCTTAGTTAACAACGACCTGAATATTTGCAAAGTGTCAAGGTCAATTGGAAACCAGACACCTCTAAAAGAGCTACATATATTATTATTGCTTCACTAAGGTGTCATTAAGATGAAAGATGGCCCTGTGGTGTGGGTGGTACTAATCTATGGCCTGACCTCTAACTTATGACCTTTGAGCAGCTGCCACAACATTGAGCTTTAAAAAGTTGTCATTTAAATCTTAGAGCACCTTCTTAAGCCATCCTCAGGGTGTATTTCATACTGTCATATGGACAGTTAAAATAAGAGTCCATCCTGGTTACAAAAGATTGATTATAACAGGCAACAAAAAAGAGAGAATACCTGAAGGGCATTAGGAATAATGAGCACTTATTGTGACAGAGATTTTCCAGCTCCAGAAAACAAGCAATTGACAATGATGTGACTTCAGAGTATTGTAATGAGAATTAAAAATGTTTTATTATAAATTATAAATTCCAAAGAAAACAAAAGCTTTTTATAAAAAAATTAAAAATGCACATATAACATATTTTCCTACACAACAAAATCACAATCACAGACCTGCCTGCAAATTGACAGACACTGTACAAATAAATTCTCCTAAAAATATCCTGGCTTATGTACATGACAGAAGAGTTAATAACAGGACTGAATTTATATAGAAAGTCACTATTTGAACTTTTTTCTTATTTTATTGTTCTTAACAAACCATACATTTCTTCAGAGAATACAGTAGCTTTGTTATAAAGTGCTGGTTATACATATCCTGGAATAGGACACAAATAGGACTGAGACTCTTGGCTTTTAAAACTACATACCCGGAGCATTAACTCAGGTTCCCAGCATCCAGTTGTGTCTACACTGGATCCATTTTTCACCACTTGTGTCTGAGAAAGGGAACAGAAGGCTTCAATAAGAGCTCCATTCTGAACTGTTTCAAGCACCACCAGCAAAGTGGAAAAATTAAAGATTCAACTCACGATATCTAATCAAAAATGGAACTGGAAAGTTTTAGAGAACTTAGTGGAACTAAAAGTGCATTTAGATCCATGAATAGATTAATAGAAACTTTTCATACAGTAATTCTGGTTCAAAGTAAATTATCCACATAGAGCAGCCAGAGCATTCATTGCAGTATCAAAGCGTTTCCCTGTGTTACAATCTCGCAGTCTGGGTAGGAAGGTTTAAGTGAAACATTTCTATTTCTGCTGATGGTAATATAAAACACAGTAAGAATGCATGGCATGCTTTTACACAGCGGTGTGGAACTACACATCCCAGCATGACATGCACAGTTTTAGCATACCCTAAAAGCAAAACTGTGGTAGTTCCACAGCAGATGGAGCGCCAACTGTTGAATACCTTGATTTTAACATATAAAAATGAGTCATAATCGATAACTGTTTCCCATAGAACTGTCTTTATCATTATGTTTGGAAACAAACTTTATTTTAGAAGTATGTAACTTTCTTTCATAGAGGGCTTCTCTGGATAGATGAGCATTGTTTTAAACAGTTTTCTTGACAACACAGCCCCAATGGGCAATGCTGTCCTCTCTAATTTGCCATTACTTTAACATTGAATTAGTACTCAAGCATTCAATTTCAATATCAGAGTACATCAATTCCAATAAAAACAGTATGTTAGGAATTTGTATTACAGTATTTGCAAACTGTGGACTTTGTTGGTGCAGTACCTTCCTCCAGCCAAATATGCTACTGTTTTTTGGACTTATGCTATACAAACAATGTAATGGTTAATCAATTCTACCTCATTTATCAGCTAATAACATGCTTCACTTGTTACTAGGCCTTTAAAACTCTGACTATAAATATAATAAGGACTGGTTCATACTTGAATTTCTGCTGATATTCAGTTATATTGTTAATTCAATCCTGATCCTGGTATTCTGTGTTCCTGAGGATTTGCTAATAGTGTGCAATCTTGAGTTCCTGTACATTTGCTACCAGGGTGTAATCCTAAATAACAGTGTCTCTGCTACTAGTTTGCAATCCTGAGTTCTGTCACTTTCCCACCATTGCACTATTCTGAGTCCATGACATCCTGCTACAAAAGTGCAATATTGAGCTCCTGCAACCCTGCCGCTAGTGTGCAATTCCAAAACTACTGTCAATATTAGTTGTACATCTTCAGCTATGTTGTTCCCTTTTTGTGAAACAGGGCCTGATTCAGCCAGCAATGCAAGTGAGAGAACACACGGTGTGAGCCGATGTTTGCGATTTGCACATGCATATGCATCACATTGCGTGGGCACAAACAGGTCACTGAGTATGGTAAGAGCTCTCTCAAGTATGCAGGGAGCCCACAGAGACCTTTGATGTTGATTGACAGGAAGTGCCATTTATGGGTGGTGACAGAGGGTGGTCGGCTGAACACAGGCGTGCCTGTATGTTCACACGCCGTTACAGGGGCATGCATAAATAAATCTCAGCGGCGCTGCACGCAGCTGGGTGCCTCTCTGCATGCAGAAATCTCTCAAGTCCTGCATCAGGGTCAGGTCTAACCCTTAGCTTACATGCAGCTTCAATGGCACTCGATGTTCCCGATGTTTATGCTGGTAGTCACGGCATAGGTGAGCAGATTTATGTTTTGCTTGGTGTCTGCTTCTTGTGCTGCGGTCTCCATGCGTATGCATTGATTAGCATATTCTCGCAGCGGCTGGGTGCGTGCATCTGCTAGCGTCTGTTCCTTGCTGAATCAGGCAAACTAATTAATACAGTATGTTGGTGAAAAAACTTTAATAACACTTGATAAGTCATAACATTAAAATTGTATAGGAGAGCAATACTAGATATTCCAATTATCTCATTTAGATATGAGAACAGTAATGTTTGAGATATTTTAAAGAAGTCAATTGATATTGGGATTTGGGACTTTTGAAAGCTCTGTTGTTAATTGTGTTCCATGTTTTGTGAAAAAAAGTGCAGGAATGGGTAATTGGGTAATTCCTCATCCATTGTTAGAAGGTTACATGGTCATAAATAGTATATACATCAGTGTAGCATTTATAATATATAAAGCAAGTGCTATTTATTCACATTTTTTCATAGATATTTGAGTTTGCACTACAGCAGTTCTGTTTAGTCCCATTTGTTACTCAGTATTAATGATAACAAATGGGACTAAACAACTGATGCAGTGCAAATTCAAACGTCAATAAAAGAAATGTAGTATTTGTTAAATTTTCTTTTAATGACACATTTTATGCTTGCACTTTTCGCATAAAATGTTTCCAAATACATGAGCCTTTGGCATCAGAGATGGCAGGATGGACATAAAACAAAGAAGCTTAGCCCAGTGATTTTGGATCCCACAGTCATGCTAGGAAATTCTCTCAATGTAAATGTTTCAAAGCACAGGGTGTACTCTAGGCAGTATTGTACAGTGTCTAAAAAGACTATATTATGACACAACATTGTGTGAGCAGTGTTTCATCCAGGTAGAGCAGGAGGGCAAACTGCTAGCACAGGCTGCACTGGCCATTTTAGAAATTACAAACAAGGAAGCAAAACGTCTAAACAAGACAGTAGAGTTGGAGCAGGACCAATTTCTGACTGGATTTTGGAGTATTCCAACATGCCATTAAAAAGTGACTACAATACATTTGCGATAATCCAGATGCACAAGGAAGATAATTTTTTGGCCTGCACCACTGTTCAACAGAGTAACACATTGTTATGAAGAATGGGACAAGACTTTACAGAAACATAATTTAATGCAATGGAAGCAGTGCTCTTTTTCTGGAAGAATAAGTTCAGGAACGCCAGGTCTGGGACTTTAAAATAAAGCTTATCTAATGGAAAATATATTTTGGCCCAGGACAGGTTCAGAAACACCATTCCTGATTATGTCATAGTTAATGAGAGGTTCATGCTTGATTCTGCTTAAAAAAAAATAGCACTGAATGTGAGTATATTCCATAGCACTGTAGAATTGGCACTAATTTTGCCTAGATGATCTGGTTGTGTTAGATGAGACAATTATAAGACAAGTGAAGGGGTTGGGTACGCAATACCGGTGCTGATAATGCCAGAGGTCAGAATCCTGGCAGTGTAAACCTGACAGTGGAAATGCTGACGCATCCAGGTAAGCATTTTACCCTAACCCACCCCTCCCGCAGCCAACCTTAACTGCCCCCTCCCACTGCAGCCTAACCCCCCTACCCCGCCACCCAATCCTAACCCTCTCCCTAAACCTAAACCGTAACTCTAAGCCTCCACTTAACCCTAATACTCAACGTCGGGATTGCAGCTGTCGGGATTCTGGAGCAGGAATTCTGACCGTCGGCATTGTGTGTGCCAGAATGCAAACTACATCCCAAGTAAAGTGCTCTGTTAGGGAATTGTTTAATACAGAGAGACTGAACTCCAAACTGGTGGCAGCTTGCACCAAATGTGTACTCTTGCTCAAACTGCTATCATTGGACTCAGGGCCTGATTCAGCAAGGAAAGCAGTTGCTAAAACGCACGCAATTGGTTGATTGTTGCATACTGCGCAAACTAGCAATTGCAGTCCAAACTGCGATTGCAGAGGGTACGCAGGCCCAATGCACAGTGATTGACAGGAAGTGCAATTTCTGGGTGGTGACGAGGGGGGGGGGACGGGCGAACGCAGGCGGGCCAGTGCGTTGCAACGCCATTGCAGGGGCATGCATAAATTATCCACTTCGTGGCCATACGCAACCTGAGGTCAGATAGCATGCGCTGAAGTTAGCAATTCCTGAGTGAGGTCTGACCTGCCTTAATTGCGCATATGGGTTCGATGTTACCGATTAATTTGCTTTGTTGCCTAAGTATATGGATGTGTGTAAGGGGAAGTGGGCATCCTTATGTTAGGCTGCAATCGCAATGCAGATATTAGCAGATATTAGCAACTGCTCAGCGTGCATATTAGCAGAATAGCGATCCTTGCTGAATCAGGCCCTCAGTCTTGCACTGCCAGCCTAAGAGTCCCTTGTAGGGGCAGAAAACAGGTCATTTTGGTCCCTACCCTTTGAAATGTCAGGACACTGGGCCTGAAACCAGTGCTGTAACATGGATAAATAGCACCCTGTGCCGCCCGGCCGACCTTTTAGGGCTGATGTCATGGTGTCAGATGCATGACATCATTATGTCGCACACAGAGGGCAAGGCTGGTAGCACTGATAAGTGCAGCACTGATTGGAACATCCTGAGGACACTTTAATCAGTAACATGGACTGCAGGGTGCCTGCCAGGAGCGTTGATAGGCCGTTCCAGCACTGTCGCCGCAGCAGTGAGCCTGGCTGCAGGGTGCTGTTCCTGGAACCCTGCTAGCCAGAAACAAGGGCCTGGGGGTGCATTTGTAAAAACAGATCTTTACCTGTATTCAGAGTTGGCTGCACCTATGCTTAACACTTACATATTTTCATTTCTCACTTTCTGGCCTTAAGACTCAGAAAGTGAAGCAATACATAATCTAATAAGCTAGCAATATAAAGCCCCAGTGCCGTATCTGGACGGCAGTGCGCCCTGTGCAGCACTGCCGCCCCTCTCGCTTCCCCCCGCCCCCCTCCTCCCCATGAGCGCTTGCCTTGCCATCCAGGGGGTGGAGGGTGCGTTGGATCTTCCGCCGTTGTTCTTCTGCGCCGCTCACCACTGCCGGAGGTCTCTTCCTGCAGACCTCCGGCGCTGGGAAGTGTGTGTGGCCGGTGACCCTGGAGGCTTCCGCCCTGTGTGGAGGCACCGGCCGCACCACCCTCCCTACGGCCCTGGAGAGCCCTATCTGTTATAAAAACAACATCTAAAAACAGTTACTGTATACTAAGAAATAAAACATTATTCCCAGTGAAAGCATGTAAACGTGTCTGCTCCTTGGGGGGTCTATTTCTGATGTTCATTCTAACTTGCCGCGGAATCCGGAGCAATTCAGCATTATATAGCAGTGATAATGAATATGCCCAATGATATGAAAGAGTTGTTAAACACTTTAAGCTGGTCTCCTCCAAACATATGCTAGAGAATGCTGACTTTTACTATAGCTCACTCATTCCAGTGTATGCAAATCCAAGTAATTCTCCTTACAGAAAAAAGCTGTTGGCTAGACAAGTAGAAGATCTAGATTCAAGCAGCAAAATTATTTTAGTTTCGGATATCAAATTCCAATGAAAACCATCAGTCTAATTATAAGCTTATGTTCGCCGGCTATAACATGAAATGAAGTCCTGCAATTCTATCCTTTTAACTAAAAATTTGGGATGGAAATTATGACTCCTACGACAATGGATGAATCTGCACTTATTTGCTCAGCTTTAAATATTTCTCTTTAATCATGTTTATAAGTTGCTTGATTTTCCCTTAACCAGTTAGTAAGTATACACGTCAGCATGGGGAGAATTGTTACATCAGCATATTTTCATAAAGTTGCAGTATATGTAAAATTGTACAATGTGCCATAAACGTTTAGAGATTGTACCAGTCTAGGTTGTCACTGGGCCTACAAACCCAAGAGAGTCAGAACCACAGCAGACCCAGGCTCCTTACACTAACCATTCTGGGGGAGATGTACCAAGCCTTGGGGAGATATACAGTGGAGAGAGGTAAGGTACCAACCAATCAGCTCCTAACTGTCATTTTTCAAACACAGCCTGTAAAGTGATAGTTAGGAGGTGATTGGTTGGTACTATATCCCTCTCCACTTTATCTCTCTCCAATTATTGATGCATTTCCCCCTCTGTATGAAAAAAACACTTTTCAAGGAACAGATGACAATCTCAGTAGTAATTTATCATACAAAGGAGTACTTTTACTAATACGACCCAGGAAATTTCCTGCTCAGACCCGGGAATTTCTCAAGTGCAAAATCCCGTCTACCCGGAAGTAGACCCCTTTCTGACATAAGCCGGGTTTTTCTGGTTACCTGCCTCTCCTCTGCTGTCTGCTCCTCCTAGCCTATCCCCTCTCCGGCAGCCGCTGATGATGTAATCGATGTCATCAAAGTGCTGCCGACAGCCGGCCAATCAAAATGCAGCATTTTTTTAAACTTTCTTTCATTAGATCACAACCTTATCACCTGCACACTCTCCTCCATTACATCAACATAATTGAAATCAACCAAACCTAAACCTAAAACCTGTAGAAATATTAATGCCATTAACCTTCAACAACTACAGTATCTACCTCTCTACAACAACAACTTTCACCAATTTCTACATTCACTTCTCCTGAGACTGCTGCATCACACCTAAACCAGATTCTAGAAAAAACCCTCAATGAAGTAGCTCCAGCTACCCATCACACACCACGTAGACTTAGACGTCAACCGTGGCATTCTAGCTTAACAAGGCATCTACAAAAACTCTCGCGTAAAGATGAACGTCAGTGGCGAAAGTCTCATACTCCAAGTGACTTCCAAACAGATAAGACTATCTACAACTCTTATCGTACTGCTCTGGACACTGCCAAACAAACACATTTCCAATCTCTAATCTCTGCTCAAACTTCTAACCCCAAGCGACTTTTTAATACATTTAAACTTCTTCTTACCCCTCCATCACCAAAACCACCTGCTACTATCTGTGCACATGATCTTGCTTCCTATTTTAGGGACAAGATTGATAAGATCCGAAATGAAATGGTAGACTCTTCCTCAGCTAGTGACCAGCTCAATTCCCCACCTGAACCCTCTGGCACATTCTCTTCATTTGATCTCACAAACGAAGATGAAGTATCTACACTCTTCTCATCCTCCTACTCTATTACCTCTCCTCTAGATCCTATACCCTCACAAATCAGTAAAGCTCTGTCTCCTGTGCTTATCCCAACCCTAACTAAAATCTGTAATCTCTCTCTCTCTACTGGCAACTTTCCATCACTGTTCAAGCACGCAGTGATTACCCCCCTTTCTGAAAAAACAAAATTCTGACCCTAATATTCTCTCAAATTACCGTCCTATCTCCCAGCTCCCATGCCCCTCCAAGCTACTTGAGAGACTTGTCTACACCCATCTCACACACTTTCTTAACTCACACAACTTATTGGACCCACTTCAGTCCGGCTTTCGTTCCCAACACTCCACAGAGACAGCACTGACTAAGGTAGTAAATGATCTTGTCACTGCCAAGGCTAAAAGCCATTACTCACTCCTAATTCTTTTAGATCTCTCTGCTGCTTTTGACACTGTTGACCACTCTCTTCTCATACAAACACTGCAATCCCTAGGTCTTAAGGACACAGCTCTTTCTTGGTTTTCTTCCTACCTATCTGATCGCTCTTTTACTGTTCGTTTTTCTGATTCTGCCTCCTCTTCACTACCTCTATCAGTTGGAGTACTGCAAGGCTCTGTCTTAGGTCCTTTACTATTCTCAATCTATACCACCTCTCTTGGCAAACTAATCCGCTCTTTTGGATTTCAGTACCATCTGTATGCGGATGATACTCAAATCTACCTATCCTCTCCAGATTTATCTCCATCTGTATTGGTCCGTGTCACTGAATGTCATCCTCATGACATTTGGTCGATATTCCTGTGTGACTGAATCATGTAGCCAACCAAGAAACTGTGCATTCTGGCTGGACCAAAATGCAATATATAGCACCTATCCTTGTGTATCAATGCCTATTTCCCTATAGATTGTAAGCTTGCAAGCAGGGCCTTCCTACCTATATGTCTGTTTGTTATTACCCAGTTTTGTTCTGTTAATGTTCCAATTGTAAAGCGCAACGGAATATGCTGCGCTATATAAGAAACTTTTATTAAATTATTTGTTTTATTTCTTTTATTTCCCTGTTTGTCCAGCGGGAATGCAGGTGGCCCCCTATGGCTGAGACCAGTCTGTAGTTACCAGCGTCTGGCTGGGGTCCTGTGTCGCTGACCCGATCTACAGCGACACAGCCACCGGTGTGGGGTGGTGGTGAGCGGCAGCGCTGAGCGTCCTATATGAATTGAAGGGTTGGCCACCCAGGAACGTGTTCCCAGGTAGGTACCTTTCAGACATACGTGGCAACCCGGGAATTTGGCTGAGGGAGGCCAAATTCCCGGGATTCTCGGTATGTCTGAAAGGGGTATAACTAGCAGTATTTATTGTTGATTGCACATCACTCTAAGGGGTAGTCTAATGTTAAAATAAAGAAAGGCTGTCTAGTGACATACAGTAACTAAAAACAAAGCTACTTACTGTGATTAGTAGTGTTACTAAGGAGCTAAATAGCCATAAATAAATGTAAAAGGCAAGCTAAACATCCAATGATATGCGCTTAAAATGAAAATAACTAATCCTTTGTTATATGTCAGCATCTTTTCATAACCTCTATAATTATTTACTGATCACTGTTTTATATAACAATTGCTGTTTAGATTTCTTTCTTGGCCCACTTAGTTCAGGAAAAATGAAGCATGAATTTTTCCTGGTGTGATAGATACTAACAATAATCCATACTCCTGTGACAGTGAGGACAGGTGATTAGCTAGCTGGCATCACTGGTGTGATGTACACAGGTAAATGCTATATAGATGTCAGGCATAGCAAAACACTAGCTGGGTGCTTGGATTAGCAGCTGGTGTACCACTGTAGCTGGCCACAAGTAACTGGCAGGGTGCCTATGCTAGCTTTTCCTGCTGTATTGAAAATAATTTATGCTCTTATACTGTATATTTCCATGGCACATGCTGCTATATTCCTGAAGGTGCTGTTATTTGGGGATTTCTGGTGTTTTGACCCGATCAGACTCCTAATTTTGAAATGAACAGCATGCTCTGACTTAAGATTTGTGGTTTGTGCTGTTCACCTAGATACTGAACTGATTCTGGTGCAACTTGACTGTTCCTGAACATTGTATTACATTAGCCTTGTCTGCTGTGTCTCTATTATATTGTTTTCTTGATCTGCTACCTTGTATCTTTTGCTGATAATTATATTACTTCCTTATATCTAAATCCTAGCAGCAACTAAGTACTGGTATGTTCAGCTTCCTATTACTGGAAGGGACCTGCTATAGCCTTGGTCACCAGGTCCAGATTAACAATGGGATGGATGGGACTATAGCTCTAGGCCTCCACATAAAAATAGGTCCATCATCATGACACCATGGGGATGTACACCTGCCAGCTGGCCACATGGTTAGCCATGTATCATACAGTAAGTATTACAATTGTGTTGCTATTTTCTTCACAGAATGATGAAAATTTTCTACTTTAAGGGATTTGTGGAGACATTGGGTCCGCTAGTGCGTGTGTGTGTGTGTGGGTACACGCCCACATGGCTCTGGCCACACCTTCACAGCACTGGCCACACCTCCATTTCTGACAATAGGCCTTTGATCATTTTCAGCCACAGGCCCATGTAACCCTGCTGGTCACTGATTCTTATCAACAAGGACTGGACCTAAGCCCCTTGAGTTGGTTAATTAAGCTTTATTGTCCCTTGTGTCTGTCTGCCCCTCCCTTATAGACTGTAAGCTTTCACTAGCAGGGCTCTCTTCCCTCATGTGCTTTGCTTTCTCTCACTTATAACATCACCTCCACCCCACTGCATACAATGGTACCTTTCCCTTGGGTATTATGACTGCTTATGCAGTTATGTTTATAAAGCATGTCCATGTTCTGCAAGTTCTGTACTGTAAGTGACTTTGTTCTTCTTTTGTTCATATGGTTTCTGTCTATGTACCTTCTAAGACACTGTAAACCCTTTGTGGTGCCATATAAAATAATAATATTATTATTAATAATAGCAATAATACATTATTAAAGAGGTGATTTATGTGTGATTGTTACATTTATTGTATACAAAAATGTATTGTATTTATGTCACTAGAGATGAGGAACAGTTTCAGAACTAATCTTGTATACCTGTGAACAGTATATTACTGTGAATTCAAGTTAGGGTTGTAATAGAATAATAAAACTTGATATACAACCCAGAAATTAGTACACTTTTACTCATGGCAAGGGGGTGCAACAACATTCTCCAGGACATATGCAGAAATTACCGATAGCAACCAATCAGCTTCTACAGTAGCTCTCATTTATTAATAATAATAATAATAATAATAATAATAATAATAATGCTGTAATATAAAAAAATCATCGTCATCCTCATTATCATCAGATACTAGAGTGGAAATAATTTATGTATGTTCTACCCTTCTTAACGCAAACATTTGTTAACTCTTTTATGTGGATAAATATAAACATTTGTATTTAGATTAAAATGCAATATTTTCACAATTATAATTTGATACGTGTAGAATAAAACACCTTTCCTCTGCAACTAATCAAACACATACACTTTTCTGTTATTCAAGGAATAATATGTCAGATGCCCTAAGATGGGCTTAAAAAGATGCTCGAAGAAACAAATTATTTATTTTGCTCCTACTAGATTAGGGGTTTTAGCAAAGATCCATAAATTATGCTAAATGACATGACTCAGGACATGTTTTATTCAGATTAAACCTGTATTTCCTGAACTTTAATGCTTAAAAGAATATATAAATAAATTCATAGGCACAGACAAGCAAGGGGGCTTAACAGGGGAGTAAATGTTAATACCGATGTTTATCAGTTGTCCTGGAAACTCTGTAATCACAAGGGAACGGAGAAGGAAACTATTTATTAAAGTCTTACAAGAGGAAAGAATTGGCAGACAAGTGTGTAATTTCAATTCCAATCTGCACATGTTTAGGACATTTCATGACGGTATCTGTATCACTGCTATTACCTGATGCACAGTGTCCTTCCTGCTTGTGTCAAGGAGGCGTTTTAGTCTGATAAATGGAGGAAACAATTCTGTGCTTAGGATGTCTGGTTACAACACTAAAATAAGTAGCAGGGTGAGAAATTAAATCAAAATACAAAGTGCAGGTTATTTAAAAAAACATGTCAAAGTCAGACAGGACTCTTTACCACGGACTGGAATGTGCCTTGCGGAGTTCTGCAATTTCTGTGTAATGACATAGAATAGATATACACAGGTCCAGACTCTCTTACCAGTAAGTTCCATTATATTTGACCCTGGGAAGTTTCATTTTGGTTCTTTAAAGGACAAAGAATTTTCCATAACGAAAGCAAGTTTGAAAAATCAACTTTTCTTCAAGGACGAAGAATTTGACCCTGGAAACCTGCAGCGCAGGAGTTCTGGCTTTGAAATGAGTATGACAGAGTTATGATCTCTGGTTTTCCAATCAGTAAAACAAGAAGATTTTAGACCCAAGAACATTAAATTGTTAAATAGAGGAAGGCAAAGTCAAGGCTAAATTCAGTTGAATCAACATTTATGGCAAATAGACCATTTTGCAGAGGTTCAAGCTTCCCATGATGCAATTATATGAGATAGGGAACCCACGGAGCTGAGCTATTTTATGATGTCATACACTTCTCTTTAGCACATGCAGGCATTTTGCACATGTTTGGGTTTGTGTTTCACATTGTGAACCTTTGTGGTTTTTTCCCTGGTTCACAGGTAGACAAAGAGCTCTTTCTTACTCCAAAACGACTGGTTTCCTTTGGCTGTATAGGAGGTATTTTTGTTTTATAAATTACTAATTTTCTTACATTAAGGAAAATGTGAACATGAAAACTAAGTAAGGTTATTGATTGGTGAGAAATCAACCAAAGGCTGATGTTTAGTACTTACACGTGCAGGGAATAATTACAAATACATTTGCTCCACATTATCATAGAGATGCTCCTTCACAATCTTCACAATAAATATTATGTAATGTAACGTGTTGAATACATAAAAGAAAAAAGGTTCTTGAAAGTGTTATTAATAAATGCAAATCTTGCTTTATTTTACACCACCACATTCAATCTTTAAAAATCTAAACTAAAACTTATTTTCTGTAGTAGTCTAAATGTAAATGACAAATAAATGGTCTGAAGAGATGGCCAAAAGTTGATATAATAAAGTTACAATGCTAATGAATAAAGCATTATCTTTTAGACAATTCAATTCACAAGCAGCCCATCAGAAGTTGTTAGAATGTGCTGCTGTGTCATCATCTGTACATATCTAAAACACCAGGACTTCCGGTAAGTTAAGTCCAACTACTTAAACTCTGGTTTAATAATAATTGTATAAGTCCATCAAATAGATAACAGTGAAAAGACTACGGAAAGTAAGGGCCGTATTCAATTAGAGTCGAAAAGCTGCGATTGACGAAAAGTTTTCGCCGATGCACGGTTTTCGCCTGTTACCGGAGTATCTCCCTATTCACTTCCAGGGTGTTTACTCCATAGGTAAAAGCAAGTGAAAAAATGTATCCACCCAAAGGCAGGAGAAAACAAGTGCAAAATCCATATTTTGGGGTACAAATGTGGGAACTTGGATTAGAACCCTTTGAACACCCCCCTAATGACTAATTAGGCAAAAAAAAAAATTCCCTTAAGTCACCCCAAAAAAGACATGTCATTTTTAGGGAGAAAAGGCAAAAAGTGTTGGAAAATGGGTCTCAAATATTGGGTCTGGTGTTTTGTGGGCTCTATGGATTGGACAAGTGTTTTTAGGATTGTAGATGGCTGCAGCAGGTGTATTTTTAAAATGTTTTCAATCTGCACTTTATAGACACATAAGTATACTAGTACCCATTTTAATGTGACCCCAATTGAACTACAGCAATTAGTTTACACAAATGAAATTGCTTTCCATCATTTTTCCACACTTATGCAAATATGCATATAACAGTCCTTTAACTCAATTTAAGTACCCTTATTACAATTATTAGGGTTATTAATACCCTTCTATATTGATTTCCCATGTCAGTTATGCTTTTTAGGGGGTACAGACTTATTTCCCCCCAAAATTGCTGTCCTTTTCACTCGTTTCACTTTACGCTGCATTTGCACAGACTTGTTTTCGCTTGTTTAGCATTTGAATAGGGCAAAACGCAGGAAGGCACATTGTGAAAGCACCCAAAAACTAGGCTTCAAAACAGGCGAATGAGCCGAAAACATTGCGCTTTTCGCCGATCTCAGCTTTTCGCGGCTAATTGATTCCGGCCCTAAGTTGGATAGATATCTTTTTTTTGTGAATAAAATATAGAAATTAAAAGAATTTTAAAGTAAAATGGGCATTATACTATAAGAATTATCTTTTCAAAGGCTGACTTTTTATTGGTGTGACCAGGGGCGGGTTAAGAGAGGAGAGGGCCTGTGTGCAGCCTCCGTGTGGGCCCCCTCCTCTCTGGTAGCCCGGTAGACTCTGGCACTGGTGACACTAGGGGGGTGTGGGGTTGCGGGTCGCACTGGGTAACACCATCTGAGGGGGTGACAGCTGCTCTGCTATTTTGGTGTCACCCCGTCGGATGGTGCCACTGTGAAACCAGGACATGGAGGCAGGCAGGGATGAGACTGTGGGCTGACCCAGCAGCTGCGGAAGCACTGGAGAAGCCCACTGTGTGCCGAGAATGGGGGCGGTCATGCCCCAAGATCGGCACACACAAGGGGGCATGGCTTTATGGATGCGGCCACGCTCCCTTTTGAGAGCATGCGTCTATGGTGCACAAAAGAACTCAGTCCAGCTGCACCGGATGTTACCCAGGTAAGTGACGCCTCTGGACTCTGGCTTGGTGCCAGAGACTACTGTGCATGTGCCCTTTATTCCTTGGGACATCTCTATTGTGCATGTGCAAATCACAGGGAAATTACTGCCATGCCATTTTCCCTGTATTTTTTGTTGCTCTGCAGCTCTGGTTTGCCAGCAGATGTAGGGCTCTGGAGACTGCAGAGAGGTAAGTTTAACTATATATACATATAACATTACCACTCATTTTGTTATTTTATATTCCAATATGTTCATGATCATACTTATGGAAATTATGCCAAATATCTATTTTAATATGTTGAAGAAGGATTGAAAGCTTTGTATTCTACAGTCTCCATCCTACGATGACTATCTATTCATTTCTAAGCAATACTTATGGGGAGTAGCTTGGAGCCAATATTGAGCAATCGCTGCTTTAATCATAATTAAACCACCCCCTCTATAGAGTGCCCCCAGTAGCGGCCATCCCCTATAAAGTGCCCCTAGTATCGGCCAACCCCCCTTTCAGTGCCCGTGCCCCCTACACACACACAAAAAAAATGCAACTTACCTGAATCCAAGCTCCTGCCACGACCGCCATTGTCCGCTCCTCCCGGCTCACTCTGCACTATGGGAGAGAAGTCACAACATCTCTCCCATCACTCGCTGTGGTCCGCACTACACATAATGATTGGTGGGCAGGGGGGATTTCTGGGTACTCAGAAACCCCCCCTCTGTGAGCGCCTGGTGTAGGGCAAATTCAGGCTTTGGGGCTGATTCTAAATTACACTCAGTGGCTGAAGGCAAATTTACTACCTCATGTTAATTTACTACCTTACGTTATTGCAAGAATCCATTCTACAAACATGAGGGTTCTTGCAGAGGCAAACGCAGGATTTCTCGAGGGGGGTTTCCAAATGCTTGATTTTAGAGTGAGTGTGGCCAGTCTATGAAGAGGGAATAATTATCACTTATCCAGCTTTAATATGCATAATACAAAGTGTATTGTGTGTCATAATTCCAGCATATACAGGACCAGCGATCACAGTAAGCCATTAGATGCGGCAGTAGGGCCATCCTGCCTGAGCTGAATGTTTTTGTTTCAGATGTGGGCATCATTCCAGTACATTGGAGCAAGTCCGGGGGTCTGGGGCAGCAGCAGAATAACCTAGCACTGCCCTTGGACATATATGTACATATTGGTATGCTTATGCACTGGATAGTGTATTATTATCCAGTATTAATAATTAAGCTTTTAGATGGTCTATATCAGTGCACCCCTAACAGTGCATGTTTTCCAGATCTCCTAATTGGTGCATAGGTGTATTTATTACTGGCTGACACACACATGTGAAAAGATCCAGAGGTGGTACTAATTATTTAATTTGTGATACTGGGAAGAACATGAAGCACTAGTAAAATTCTATTACTATTTCTATTGTGGTCATGGTGTGGGCTTGGGAGGGGGGTTTCCAGGCAACCGGAACCCCCCTTTGCATTTGCCTATGGTTCTAGCATGTGCAAGCGGAAACCCGCGCTGCCCTTTTATTTCTATGCTGGCTGCAGCAGCTGTCATTATGCGTATCTGCAAGTGCAACAGCCCCATGTTAGGTGAAGAGATACATCAGACACAGGCTTCCCTAACCCGTACGTACCACTCAGATTGTCATGAAGCATGTGACAAAAGCACATAACATTCCCATGTAACTCCTATGACACTCCCACAAGTCGGGGTGGTTAAATGCAATCAATTTATCACCACCCAGTTGCTGCCACGAAACGCCCTATTTCAAGTTCCGTCTGACTCTGCTGGCACAATGATACAGACAAGGTGAAAATGCAACTTAAAGCAATGTAACAGTGTCAGCAGTCTAGCTTGACACATGCTGTTAAAGTTGCTTACTTAGTTACTGTAAACTGCCGACAATGTTAAAATGCTTTAAGTCACATTCTAACTTGTTGGTATTGTGGCGCCTGCACAGTGCTGGTAGTAGTTACATTGCCAAGAATGTATCTGTCAACATAATGAACACATCTGCCCAGAACAGTTATGCTTGGTGTGATGGTGATTACAATGGTGATGTTATTACTGATCTCATATAGCTTGCCAGTGCCACCAGTAATTGTGAATCAGCTGCAGTGGTTCCCAAACTGTGCGACTTGGCACCCTGGGGTTCCTCGGGACACTTACAGGGGTGCCTCAGGTTGGTGGTCCAGCACCAAATCAAATTATTTATGGTCAATGTAATGTAAATATATGGACAAACAAAAGCACAAACCTGTCCACCACCACATAACTGAACCTAATGATGACAGGTAAGCACACTTTACTACTTCACTACATTTTTTTATGAATTTCTCAATAACAAGCTTTTGGCTTAGGGGTGCTGTGAAAACAATGCTGATACTCAAGGGTGCCATTGTTCAAAAAAGTTTGGGAACCACTGAGCTGATAGACTTTTTTTTGATGGTTATGATGAAGCAGAATCAATAATTTTTAATTAGTGTTGACTCAAACCACTGAATAAAATGGGTTTTGATGTAAATTTAAAAAGCTATAAAGCTTAATTTTATTATTATTATTATTATTATTATTATTATTATTATTAGGACTACATTTGAAAACCGCTTGATCCATTGCCATCATCAAGACCCTTATGTTGAAGTTCAGTGGCTCTCAGCTACATCCCTCAAGTATCCCCAACAGGTCATGTTTTGAGGATTTCTGTCTATGGGAGCAGGTGGGATAATTACTGACCAGCAAAATAGAGTAAATCAAATATGCATGATTAATGACATCATGGCTTTCTGTTCATCTATCAGTGCATTCCCCAGCGGACTGGCCAGTAAAAATGAAGTGAGACACTTCTCAACTAGGACAAGAAAACCCTGTTCAGGACAAGTTTAGACATTGGATATGCAAGTAAGGGGCCTATGGGGCCTGTTTATAAAGCTTTTTTTTTTTTTACATAAAATCATATCTGTGTATTTTTAAGCCTATTTCTGATACATAACAAATTCTTAACAGACACTGCATACAGATGAGAGCTTTTGCACTCTTAAGTATGAGATTACCATTTCAGATGTGAAAATTTAAATGATTGGATAGATATATTTAATAATTTTTTGCATTTTTTAAATATTTTTCTTTTTTGGACCTGTATCTTGTTTATAAATTGCAAAAAACAAAAATCAAATTTGATGAATTTTTAGCAGAAGAACTACAGGCAACCAACAGGCACATGTTTCTTTTCTATTTTTCTTCTACATAAAGAATTGTTTATTCTATTATTATACAATCTTTTGCATTTTTATATTTACTATTTTCAACCCACCAAAAAAATATTAAACCAATATAATTCTGTATTCTCTTTTTGCAATATTGTGTTTTTAAATTTTATTATAATTATTTTATTTGAGTAACATTACAAGTGTAATTATCAGCCGACCATAACTGATGCCTGTTCTGAATTGAAAATGACATTTTAGAAATAAGTGATGCTTGCAAAGGGTCACATTTCTGCACATATTACCCCAAGGCAGTGAAACGAAAACTCAGACTTTGACACATTCTTTCCCTGTTCCTCTGGCATATATTGCTTCTGATGGGTAAAGAATGTTTTTGGTAGCAAACACATTCTGTTATCAGTTGAGTTTATCCTACACACCTTTGACCAGAACCTACATTATTGTCTATTTAACTTTACTTTTAACTCCTCTTTTCACATTATTTTTATCATTCTTTTTCTCTCCATTTTCATTCTAGTTCTTATTTTCAGTTTCCTTTCTCTTTTTCTGTATTTCTCTTTGTTAGTGCATCTTTTGGGGGATGTCAGGCTGATTTTCCCAAATCTGACAGCACTTTTTGCCTGCTTGCGTTTCGCTGGGACCCGTTTTTGCATCCTTTGGAATTTAATAGGGTGCAAAGTGGGGCCGCACACTAAAAGTTTTTGCGTCCAAAACATGCGAAGTCGGCAAAAAGTACAT
Organism: Taudactylus pleione; assembly: GCA_031769625.1. Lineage (NCBI taxonomy): Eukaryota > Metazoa > Chordata > Amphibia > Anura > Myobatrachidae > Taudactylus > Taudactylus pleione. Next base: position 8,164,314 of record JAUIMM010000009.1, on the reverse strand, counting down.
TCTGCCGACAGCTGCGAAATTATCGTGGCTAATTGAATATGGCCCATAGAGGTAAGAGGGCACTGTTCACAAGCTTACTATATATAGTGTAATTGGTACATTATTGATGCACAAAGATTAGTGCTACATACAGTATTTGCATATCGGTCCCGCCAGATTGCAGAGGTTCTTCGTTGGCTGTATGATCCAGTCACACAGGAATGCTGGCCTAGGGTCAGGAGAATGTGAATGGGAAGAAAGAGAAAATATGGAAAGTTATGTGTGGCCTATATAGAGCAGATGTAATTAGGTAGACTAACTTATGGTGGTTATGTGGGTGGTTCTGGAATTTGATAAGCTTGTCTGATAAAGTGAGTTTTCAGGGAATGCTTGAAGGTTTGGAGACTAGAGAAAAGTCTTATTGTGTGTGGTAGGGCATTCCACAGAGTGGGTAACTGTTAATGGAATCAGGTAATGCGTGTGGATGAGAAACGCAGATCTTTTGCAGAGCAGAGAGGTCTGGTTGGGAGACATTTTGAGGAAAGCAAAGAGCTGTATGTTGGTGTAGCTTGGTTAATAGCCTTATATGTAAGTAAAATTATTATTTTTTTAATTCAGTAGAATACAGGTAACCAATGGAGAGATTGACAGAGCAGAGCAGCAGACAAAGAACGTTGATTATAGTGGTGAGAGCAAAGAGTTTATAGCAATAATCAATGCGAGGGATAATGAGTGCATGAATGAGAATTTTTGCATTGTCTTGTGTAAGATATGGATTTATTCTGGATAAATATTTTTAGATGTATGCAATATGATTTAGAAACATATTGAATGTGGGAAACAATGGACAGTTTACAGTCATGGATAACACCTAGGCAGCAAGCTTGTGGCATAAGGTTGATTGTGGAGTTATCAACAGTGAAAGAGATATAAGGCTGATAAATGTTATTGGCTGGTGGAAATTTTATTAATTCTGTTTTGGAAAGTGTGAGGTGGCAAGATGACATCCAAGAAGACACTCAGTAACTTGGTCCAATACACATGGTAAGAATCTTAGGTGGATAGGTAGATTTGAGTACCATCCACATACATATGATACTGAAATACAATAGAGCTGATAAGTTTGCCAAGAGATGTGGTATAGATTGAGAAAGCCAGGGACCTAAGACTGAGCCTTGTGGTACTCCAACTGATAGAGGTGGTGAAGAGGAGGTGGATTCAGAGAAACAAACACTTAAAGAGCGATTAAATAAGGAGGATGAGAACCAGGATAGGGATGTATCCTGAAGACCTAGGGATAGACACTGAAGACATTGTAGTGTTTGTATGAGAAGAGAGTGGTCAACAGATATTAAATGCAGCAGTGAGATCTAGAGGAATAAGAAGTGAAGAAGTGAAAAATGGCCTTTAGACTTAGCAGTGATCAGATAATTTACTACCTTAGTTGGTGCAGTCATTTACTAACTTAGTCAATGCAGTCTCTGTGGAGTGTTGGGAATGAAATCCCGACTGAAGTAGATCCAATAAGTTGTGTGAATGAAGAAAGTGTGTGAGGTGGGTGTAGGCAAGCTCTCAAATAGTTTTTTCAGAGACATGTAATTTGAGAAATGGGATGGTAATTTGAGAGAGTTACAGTCAGAATGCTTGAATACTGATGGAAAGATGCCAGTAGAGAGATCACAGATTTTAGTTAAGGTTGGAATGAGCACAGTAAACAGAGCTCTACTGATTTGTGAAGGTATAGGATCAAGAGGACAGGTAGTAGAGTGGGAGGATGAGAAGTGTAGATGCTTCCTCTTCATTTGTGGGATCAAGTGAAGAAAAGATGGCAGAAAGTTCTGGGAAATAATTAAGTAGAATCAGGGAGGGAAGAGCATACTGTTTCTTTTTGGATCTCAACAATCCTGTCCTTTAAATAGGAAGCAAGATATTGTGCACTAATAGTAGCTGGTGGGTTGGGTGTGGGTGGGGTAAGAAGTGATTTTAATGTATTAAAGTCACTTGGGGTTAGAAGCTTGAGCAGAGATGAGAGATTGGAAATATGTTTGCTGGTGTGTCCAGAACTTTATGATAAGAGCGGTAGACAGTCTTATATGTGAGGAAGCCACTAAGAGTATGTGATTTATAAAACTGGCAATCTATTTTACATGAGAGTTTTTGTAGGGGTCTCAACAATCTAGAATGTCACAGTTCACATCTAAGTCTACGAAGAGTTTAATGGGTAGCTGAAACCACTTTATCGTGGGCTATTTCTACAGTTTGGTTAAGGTGTGAAAGATCAATCTGAGCAGAAGTGAATGTAAAAAATGGTGAAAGTAGTTGTTGCAGAGAGGTGGAAGTTATTGAAAATGAATAGCGTTAATATTTCTGTGGGTTAGATGAGGCTTGGAAGACTTCAGTAACACAGAGCTTGAAGTAATGGAGTAGAGTCTGCAGTTGATAAAATTTGTAATCTGTGAGAGGGAATGGAGTGTTAGTAAACTCAGAAACTGAGCCTAGTCTGGTAAATACAAGATTAAGGCAGTGGCTATCATGATGAGTAGAGGAGTCAGTCCACAGGGAGAGGATGAGAGAGGGGGTTAGAAAGAGTAATCTGAAGGCACAATACGATTGTACACTATCAAGTTGGATATTGATATCACTCATAGTGGAGTTGTCAGAGAATAAGGAGTGAGAGAGCCAAACAGAAACATGATCCAGAAACTGTTGGTGTGACCCAGGTGGGAGATAGATAGCAGCAAGATGTAGAGAGAATGGGGTGAAAATCCTAATAAAATGTACTTCAAACAATGCAAATGTGAGTGATGGAACCTATTTTAGAACAATGTATGTGAAAATTGGCACAGTAATATTTCAACACTCCCTCCTTACTGTTTCCAGGCCGTGAGGTGTATGAATTTGAGACCACCATGTTAAAGTGCTGCACGGGAGGCAGTGTCTGATTGTGTGAACCATGTTTCTGTTATTGCCAGAAGGTTGAGGTTGTTAGTGATACAGAGGTCATGGATGGATGGTAGTTTGTTACAAACAGAGGGCCTGATTCAGAGCCGGACGCTCTGAACGAGCGCCCGCTCTGAATCAGGGCGTTTTTTTTTTTTTTGGTGCGTCCTCCTGGGCGCTCGCATAGCTGTGGGTTACCACCCACAGCTTATGCGAGCATCCATGATGATGGTCGCGATGGTCAAGACCATCGCGGCCATCAGGCTTGCGACAAGACCCTGCGGTAGGGTCTCGCTGCTGCAAGCCCTGGAGTGATTTTGGCTGTATCAGAGCTAAAATCACTCCCACTGACATCACTAGTGGGAACACCTCCGTCTGGGCAGCCACGCCCCGGCACGGCCATCAAAGGGGGCGTGCTGTCACTCACCATCTACAGCATGCCCCCTTTGGTGCGAGACCCCGAGCGACGGCTTCCCCGTCGCTCGCCGGGTCTCGCGCATGCGCACGGCGGAGCAGCCTCCATCGTGCACATGCGCATTTGGGTACCATCGACCCGCTTGCGAGCATCCTGCGCTCGTGAGCGGGTCTAAATGAGACCCAGAGTGGGCATTCCATAAAGCACGTTTTAGTGATTTGGAGGGTGTTGGCAGAGTGCAGGATGTTATGGCCTTAGAGATGATAAAATGGAATGTTACGAAAATGGAAAGTTGTTAAAAAAATACTTTGCAGTGTAACTATTTAAGAATGATAAAACTTCATAGAAAAATGTTTGCATTATTTTAATTTAGCTCTAATTATTTTGTGTATCTGAACTTTATATCACAAATATCACAAATATCACATATATTCAATCTTTGAAACTGTTTTGATGATTCGGATTGAGATAATTTTAAGCATTTTTATCCTTTACTTTTAAGGGTGGTGATACATGGTAGCTAAGTTTACCAAGCATCTCATTTTAAACCCATTTACTGTTGAGGGGTTTCTCACCATTGCTGATGTCATTTTTTCACATTTGTACTTGTCACATTTAAACATCAATATCAATAAAATTTTATATGGTACTCACACAAATTATACCTTGTTTTATTCAGAAGATTTTGTATTTTTTAATAAAATAGCATTAATCTTTTTATTAATTCTAACACATAAAATAAAAATTTAACCAAATATAAAAAAAAAATTATTGTAACTTCAAGAAAGGGGAACAGGGCAGCACAGACGGTGTAATGGTTAGCGTTACAGCCTCACAGCACTGAGGTCGTGGGTTCAATTCCCACTACGGCCCTAACTGTGTGGAGTTTGTATATTCTCCCTGTGCTTGCGTGGGTTTCCTCCGGGAACTCCGGTTTCCTCCCACACTCCAAAAATATACTGGTAGGTTAATTGGTTCCCTACAAAATTGACCATAGTGTGTATGTGTGTGAGCATGTGGTAGGGAACATAGATTGTAAGCTCCACTGGGGCAGGGACGGATGTGAATGGCCAAAATATTCTCTGTAAAGCGCTGCGGAATATGTGTGCGCTATATAAATAACTGGTAATAATAATAATAATAAATAAATGTAATTTTTTGGTGTTTTTAACACTAAAACATAATTTGTGGTTCTTGTTTCACCAATAATTCACCTTTCCAATATACTAAAAATCTGGATTTTATGTATTAAAAAAAAAATCTGTACTTGAAATGAAAATATTTTCACTGTCTTAATTTATTTGCTTACTATTTGCATATTCATATATTTTTTTTATATTTTAATTAACATATTAGAAATGTGAAAACTTAAGACACAGTAATTTAGATGTAGTTTCTACCTTTCTCTGAGACTAAATTATTTTGATAATAATTTCAGCCACTCTAGTTTATATAAACACAAAATATACCAAATAAATACAAAGTACAAGATATGCACAGTTGGAAAATATTTTATTTATCACTTTTTTCCATTCTATATACACCCTACTATTAATCTTAAATAATATTTAGCTGCTTGTTTTTCATATATATAATTTAGTGATAATATTTTTAAATGATTCAATAAAAGTTATATTTTATTTAATTTCAGTCCACCAATTACAGACTCTATCCTCTATTCAGTCTTTGGTAGCACCCCTACTTTAAAATGAATTGACACTATTTAATTATGTACAGTGGTTGACATAGAATTCACAACTTTCAAAATAATTGCTGGTGCAATAGATGTCTCTTTTTCACTAAACATATGTATACTATAGCAGGAATTTGTGCATGCTACACTACTCATCTAAGAGAGCCATTGTTCCAGAAGTGTTCCAAAATATATAATGAAATTGTGCATGTGCTAAGATGACTTTACTGACATGTTCTAGAAAAAGGATAGTTTATGCTCGTGTATTTGGTAGTAAATTGATTTACCATTATCTTTCATTTATAAAGCACTGACGTATTACACAGCATGGTACATTGAGAGGATTATGAAATTGTGAGCACATACAGTGAAATGAAACAGAAGGTAAAGATGAACTAGCCCAAATGAGCTTAAAATCTAAGAGGTAATTTTAATTAGAGATGCGCGGGTTCTGTGTTATTCGGTTCTTATCGCCAAAGTAGCGCAAGTTCAGATTAGTTCAGATTTTTCTTATTGGCTATCCAAAACACGTGAGAGCCAGGTAGCCAATATGATGCTGTTTTTGAGATCTGAACATATCCGAGTAAAACCGAACCACACATCTCTAAGTTTAATGTATTAATTGGGTTGTGTACACATGTTGGTCATTTTGACTTTTTAATCAATTTAGTCATTTGGGCCCAACTAGTAGGCTGGTCAGTTATATTGGTGCTTAAGTATGCTAGTTAATGTTGAAATGTCATTTTATGTAATAGTTTATGTTAATATTCATTGCAGTGCATATTTATGGATATTTATAAGACAATGCACATGTCCTCTTCGTTAACCTACACTTACTAATATGTATAGTTACAATTCCAAAATGTTTCTAGTTTCTTCCTTCAAGTAATATAGTTAATCTGTGATGGCCGTGTTGAACATTTTGCTTTGCTAGATAGAGAAGGTCAGGGTTTATACAAACTAATTTCTTACTATAATGGCCCATGGACAGCACTTCAGCCAGGAAAATGCTGCATTCATCTTCTAAGCTAAACTACTCTCATTCAGGTAGATTTATCAAAGCTTGGAGAGAGATAAAGTGGAGATACAGAGATGAGATCGAGACGCACGCAATGTCATTATTGGAAGTAGTCAAACTAACTGAATAACAGGTAGTCTCAGCATTTGGGTGTGGCAATGTGGGGTGGCTAGAAATACTAGTCAGGACCATTTTGTGGATGTGCCCTAGTGAGAAATTGTATGAAGCTGGCGAGACCTCTGTGTCTTAGATGAGACACTCATTCTGAGGCAGCATAGGGTTGTTCAGAGGTTTGATGTGCAACCAACGTTTCCAAAGTTTTAGCTTTTGTACATAAGCGTTGGATGTGAGACTTCAGAGGTGGAGGTCTCTGTGCACAAGATGGTGGCTGAGTCAATCATATATTTTCTCAAGTCCACTGCTTACAGGATCAAAGCAATGATGGGCTTTGTATGGATCCCTGAATTAGGCTCAAATTACTGACCAGTCAGCTTCTGACATTTTACAGGCTGTGATAAATCTCCCCCATTATACCATCTTAAAGAGAGAAAGTAGTATTTTCTCTTATTAAAGCAGAATCCAAAATGGCTTAAATGGAGACCTTTGTAAATGTAACATGTTGCAATGTGACAAGTTATTCAAGCTGTATGTAGGAACCACTAAATGTAAAGTACGTATAGATTCATTTATAAAAGGAAATATGTATTGTTAAATGCTTCCGTCATTTAATACAGATATTTGACACTGTCTATTACTATCCACTTTAAGGGGTAAATTTACTAAAGTGAGAGTTTTTATAAGTGAGTTTTAAAAGTGATGTTGCCCATAGCAACCAATCAGATTCTAGCTATTATCTTCTAGAAGGTGCTAGTTAAATGTTAAGTAGAATGATTGGCTGCTATGGGCAACATCACTTTTAAAACTCACTTCTAAAAACTCTCACTTTAGTAAATTTACCCCTAAGACTTAACCAGGACACACATATTGTATTTTATGTTTACTCTTCCTTCCAGATCTAAATAAATGTGTGAGCACACAAATAAAGGTGATAGAAGACCAAACTGCACATTCCTGATTGTACTGTAATGATCATATCCAAATATATCACAATGGAAATTGTACATTGCCTTGGGTGTCAGTTGGTGACCTCCCACAAGTGCCAATGGGATTCTCATGAAAACCGCCACAATAATAATAAAAAAGCAACAAAACTAGTTGACAAAATCAGCATGTGTATGGCCAGCATTACTGAAAACAAAACTGTTGTGTTTATAGAAAGAATGTAATTGTATTAATCCATGTAAAGAGGACACAATTATGCTTACATCAATATGGAAAAAAATTTGTTCTATCATAAATTAACAATAGAATATATCATGTTACTATTGGCACGCATAAACAATGTATCTCTATGCCTTGAAAGACCTGGACAAACCATGTTGCAAAGCCAGACAAATACATTGATAATTTTTGCATGCAGGGTTAATACTGGCTGCTTTTGTAAAACCCTTGGGAAAAGACCTTTTCTGTCCATGTAGGCATTCTGGTACTTGGCAAACCAAAAATCTTAAACGACGTCCAACTCCTTCCTATGAAAGCCTGTCACTAATGCCAAGTCAATTACAGACTCTGCCATAGGAACAAATGGAAGCATTCTAATTTGTTAGAGCATAGTAGTTCACATGCTCTGACCAAACAGAGCGTTTCCCTCTATGGTTCCACAAGTTCTGGCTGGTCAAACTTAGTGCTGATTAGTAGAAACTTGGGGAGACCCAATGTTCATTGTCTTCACCAATGTAAAGTAGAAGCCTGTCTAGATCCTTTGTACAAACATACCTGCCTTAGGCAGGTAATTTATTTGGGTGGGTTTCTTGGCATATTTGCAGTGGGTTCTAAACCCACCACATAATAAATAAAGGGTTACTTTCCTTTTAATAGTAAAAACATTGATGGTGCCTCAATGCCATATTCTAATATAAAGTCTGGATACTTGGTGAGATTGCAGCAATGTTGGCTTTAGTGAATTTGTAGGACTCTAACCAGAAAATGGCTAAAAAGTCACTTATTATAATGATGATCCAAGAACCGTCATTGCTAAATGTCCATATTCAATCCAATCACATAGAGTGTCAATAAGATGAAATTATAGAGCAATGTCACAGTATTCTAAAGATCCACTCCTTGAATATTTTTTATTTTCCAGTTCTCCTAATTACCTATACAACTATATATTTTTTTTGCATCTAAGCTTTATGCTTGGACTGGACCTTCCACTTAACTTTACCTGGATGATTGGGTCTTTGTCTTGCAAATCAGTCCCTCCAATTCAATTGTACTGTATATCATTCACACAATTAATATAGTAAAACTTGCAACCCTTTGTGTATAATGTATTTGAATAGACACTGTGAAGACTGGTGGGTACAGTACAATTTGTATCCAACTTTGTTTTACCAAAATTCAGAATTTACTGAATCTGAATAACGTGCCTCTACTTATGGAATTTTGTTATGAGTGTACAATTCTGGAATTGTTTATTAATTTACATGGTAATTTAATAATCACAAATCATGTGAAGGTACAGGATATTTAGTTTTGTACAAATGTTCCAACTTGACCATCTATTACATGCATACAGTAGGTAGATGTCCATTTTATGCTTTGGAAAGTGCCCCATTGTACAGTAAATGCTTGCAGGTCCATTTGTGGCATTACTGTTTGAGATCCGAATGCTAATGGTAGAAAAAAAAGTAAATAAAAAACATCTCTTCTGACTATTCTAAACCACCTTTTAATTAACTAAAACTTTGCATTTTTCCACAGAGTAAGAGGACATGCAGCTTGGCTTTATTTCATGGCTACCATTTGTACAGTATACTTATTTTATTATTGTATTTGTATACTTAGAAATGTTTTTTTTTACCCAGATAGAGTCTGCCTGAACAGTACAACAGGTATCTTATCAAAAGTATTAACGATCACCCATGTCTGCTGAATCTAAAAAAGCCTAAAAATCATGTAGTTTTGTGGGAGTAAGGGGGTCTACAGTATTTATCAAGCAGTGAAAAGTGTGGAGAAGTGGACCAGTGGAGATGTTGCCCATAGCAACCAATCAGCTCCTACCTATTATTTTATAGACTGTACTTGATAAATGCTACTTTAAAGCTGATTGGTTGCTATGGGCAACTTCTCCACTGGTTCAGTTCTCCACACTTTTCACTGCTTGACAAATAGACCCCTAAATGAGCTTTATGCATAACTCCTGGATTATAAGGGACAGTTCTGATTAGAGACATGCGCGGACCCCTGTGCTTTGATTTTAATTCATCATCGTGTTTTGGTTTTGCGAAATCCACCCTCAAGTGTTGCAAGTCAGCCAATGGACATTTCACCTGTTTCTTCACAGGTGAGAAACAGGGAAATGTCTCATCCCCATTGGAGGAAGGCAGATATCATATGGTCATACAGTACACAGTGTACGGCCACAATATTAGTTAGTTTACAGACCATCACATAAAATGTCTGTCGGTCTATGGACCTTATTCAGACCTGCTTGAAAGCAGGTCGATGTTTAGGCCCTGCGCACATGCAGCAGCCGCACTGCGTGTGCGCAAGCCCCGGAGCGAGAGAGAAATTCTCTCGCTCCGGATCTCGCTACCAACGGGGCGGCTGTCGATGTTGATCAACAGCTCATCCCGTTTAGTAGGCGGGGAGAGGAGGTGGTTACACAAACGGAGGCGTTCCTTAAGGAACGCATGCCGTTTTGTTGGCGGCCGCACTGACATCAGCAGTGATGTCAGTGGGGAGCTTCCTGCTCGATCAGAGCAGGAAGCTCCCTGGGGCTTGCGGTTGCCGAGACCCAACCTCAGGGTCTCGTCACAAGCCCCGATGGTCGCGATGGTCTTGACCATCGTGACCATCAACCTGGTCAGTCGCTAAAGCTGTGTGTGGTAACCCACAGCTTAGCTAGCGACCAGGAGGCCGCACTTCAAAACACAAGCGGCCGTCCACATTCAGAGTGACCGCTCGCATTTTGCGAGCGCCTCTGAATGAGGGCCTATGTGTTCACCCAGCATTATTTGTAACTCTGTGTAAAAAAGATTCTAATAGGAGTGGCTGCGATTATTTCTCCCTCCACCTTAAATTAATCTGAGTCTAACACTTGGCACATGGGGTTTTACTAATTCCTTTGCGACAAAAGTCGCAACCTAATGTCTGTGGTCCACTGTGAGCTGCATTGTATGCAACCACGATGTGACTACGACACAATATTTAGTGAAATGTTCGCTACACTACCCATGTCAGGGCATCTGTCATGCCAGGTGTCTAATGCCATTGTGTTGTACTTACAGTGTCCCGATAATGGGGGAGTTTTCTCAAAGCTTAGAGAGAAATAAGGTGGAGAGAGATAAAGTACCAACCAATCAGCTTCTAACTGCCATTTTACAGGCTGGGTTTGAAAAATGACTGATAGGAGCTGAGTTGTTGGTAGTTTGGGCATGATTCAGAATCGCTCACGAGCGCATAGCGCTCGCAAGCGGGTCGATGGTCCCCGACTGCGCATGTGCTGCCTCTGGCATGCACATGTGCGAGACCCGTACATAGTGGACTTCCTGCTCTATTAGAGCAGGAAGTCCACTTGGGCTTGTGAGAGCTGAGACCCTACCACAGGGTCTCCTCGCAAGCCCGATGGTCGCGATAACCGCGACCATTGCCAGGCAGCTCGCAAAAGGTGTGGGTGGTCAACCATAGTTTAGCGAGCGGCCTGGAGGCCGAAAAAAACATTATAACCCCTGCCCTGACTCAGAGCGAGCGGCTCTGAATCAGGTCCTTTATCTCTCTCCAAGCTTTGATAAATCTCCCCCAATATCTGCAAATTTGGGAAGTACAGATGTGTTCCACCTAAATTCACAGGGCCTGATTCAGAGCTGAACTCTCTGTCCAGAGCGCTCGCTCTGAATCAGGGCCCTCCTACCTGTTTTTGGAACGGCCTCATGGACGCTCGCATAGCTGTGGGTTACCACCCACAGCTTATGCGAGCGTCCATGATGATGGTCGCGATGGTCAAAGATCTATCAGAGCCAAAATCACTCCCACTGACATCAGTACTGATGTCAGTGGGCCAGACTCAGACGATAGGTGTTCCCATGGAACGCCTCCGTCTGGCAGCCACGCCCCCAGCACGCCCACCAAAGGGGGCGTGCTGTCAGTCACCATCGACAGCATGCCCCTTTTCGTGCGAGACCCCGAGCGACGTATTTCTCGTCGCTCGCCGGGTCTCGCGCATGCGCACGATGGAGCTCCCTCCGTCGTGCGCATGCGCATTCGCACAACATCGACCCGCTTGCGAGCGACCTTCGCTAGCGAGCGGATCTGAATGACCCCCACAGTTTCCATATGTTAGAAATTATTTACTTATGTTATTCTACAACACAAAAGTGTATACAATTACTAGGTGTATACAATTACTAGGAACAAGGAGATATTTACAGCACTACAAATATTTCCTTTCATCAAAAGTTAATTTTATGGTCAGGAGCCTCTTAACACCAATGGTATAGTTTCTATCAGCTGGAAAAAATGTGCTTGGAAAGAAAATACAGGAATATAATATCCTTGTGGTGGATCACTGAGAGAGGATGGCTCTATCCCATTTATAAGAGGCATCTACAGATGCTCCCAATTACATTGTGGCTGATTGTGCTACAAACGTGCGCACGCTTCACGCCATGCGATTCTAGGTGCCTGCATATGCTACAGTATGCTATGGCGCGCACTGCGATTGCACCATGCATTCCTGTGAAGGTGCGGTCACGTACGCAGTGCGTGTATCCGCTCACAGGTGCGTGTCTCGCGCTATGCTTGGTGCGATTTGCCATGCCAGCGGCAACGATATAGCTGGGCATATCTGTACTTCAAGAAAGAATGGTTGTACTGTGCCAGTTAAAGGAGCTGTGGAAAAAGTCAGCTTCAAGGCAAAGAATGCTCTAATGGATTCAGCCATTCATACCTTGATGCAGACATTTTTCTGGGAATGGTAATTGGCACCAATAAGGTGAAATACCCTTGGATAAATTGCCAACAGCTATTTTAAAATAACCATGAATGTGTTGAGTGATCATTCTAGAACAGTCTGTACTTTGATTCGGTCCATTTGAAGGCCAAATCCTGACACAATATGCCCAAAAAAGGCCATTTTATTCTATTCTCCAATTTGCAGTGTTGATGATTCCAGAGACATGACAAAACTTCTGCAAAGTGGGTGTAATGAAATGTGATCTTTCTTGAATAGATTAGAATATCACGATACACTACAACACAGCCATACAATACATCTCAAAATATTTAACAAATTGTCAAATGCTAAAATGACTAAAGGGTCAATCCAATTGTCTGCAATGATCTCATGGGTGCTAGTCATCGTGGCAACAGCCACACTTTACAGCAGCCTGAACTCGCACAAAAGTGCTCTCAGCCCCATAAGACTGTGAGCAAAATTGTGCAAATATAGGCTCAGATAGGGCCACAAGGGGTGCGAGTTTAGGTGCCATTGCAGGCGTTTTAACACCTTGGCACCTTCAACTTTCACCCTTTGTGGACAATTGGATTGACCCCTAAGATTAGAGATCTGGCAACCTGAGAAGTACTGTCCCGGTTTAAATAGCCTGCTCATTTATGATTGAAGCTAGCTCTTGGCTGGGTTCGGCCATGTGACTAAGGCCCTCATTCAGAGGCAGTCACAAGAAGCGATCGCTCTCTCTGAATGATGGTGGGTGCTTCTTTTTTTTGAGTGGCCTTCTGGTCGCTAGCTAAGCTGTGGGTTACCATCCACAGCTTAGCGACTGACCAGGGTGATGGTCGCCTTGATCAAGACCATCGCGACCATCGGGGCTTGCGACGAGACCCTAAGGTCGGGTCCCGGCACCCGCACCCGCAAGCCCCAGGGAGCTTCCTGCTCTGATCGAGCAGGAAACTCCCCACTGACATCACTGCTGATGTCAGTGTGGCCGCCCACAAAATGGCAAGCGTTCCGTGAGGAACGCCTCCGTTTGTGTAACCACCCCCCCCACCCCGCCTACAAAATGGGGCGAGCTGTCGAGCAACATCGACAGCCGCCCCTTTTGTAGTGAGCTCCGGTTCGAGAGAGTTTCTCTCTCGCTCCGGTGCTTGCGCAAGCGCAGGACCAAAACATCGAGTCGGTTGCGAGCTCTCAGCGTTTGCGACCGACTCTAAATGAGGTCCTGAGTCTTTAAAGTGCACTTGACAGTGTAGAGCATTACATACTACATTTGGTACCCCAAGAACTCCAAAATGACACTGCAAGCACCAGCACTTCCCGGGAACTAATGATCTGTGAACACATGGAATGGAAGTTGCTCAATTAATTTATAAGTAACAGAAGGTGCTAGAAAGGGTTGGTTTTATATACAATATCAATATAAATGGGCACATGTTAAGATAAGAAATCTTGTCCGTGGCAGCTGTTTCAGTATTTATGATGTGTTAAAATGTTTAGTTCTAGAATCTCAAAGATGAATAGTTAGTTTGATAATTAAACAAGAACATTCTGTTCTGAGAGAACGTTGTTACTCTTGTTCTGAACACTTTTCAGAGTTTTAGCTAATGCTAGAGGTTTTATGTAGAAAGATTACAAAATGTGGCATGTGGCAGTTGCTTACAAGAGGAATAATGTTGTGTTTGCAGAAATGAAATGTACTTGTAGTCAATCGATACAATACTTTCCTACATTTGCAGATAAATACACCCCCAATATATGGTGGGTGGCTTACGCAGGTGCTATAATTAAACAATAAGAATATATGTGTAAATCAAAGCAGTGCCTGTTAAGTGCCTTGCCAATTCCTTAGAATGATATACAAAAAGAAAAAGAGAGTGCTGGCTAATTTAAAATAAATTTCTGATTTCCATACAATAGTTCTAGCAAGGAGATGGCATTGATAAAGCACACTAAGGCCCTCATTCAGAGCCGTACGCTCTGAGCAGAGCGCACGCTCTGAATGAGGGCCGCCCTCCATAATTCTGGAGCGTCCTCCTGGCCGCTCGTATAGCTGTGGGTCACCACTCACAGCCTATACGAGCGTGCAGTTTGATGGCCGCGATGGTCGTGACCATCGCGACCATCGAAACTGCGAGCCGGAGCCTGCGGTTGAGGTTTTCAACCGCAAGGCCCGGAGTGATTTTGGCTCTATCAGAGCCAAAATCACTCCCACTGACATCACTAGTGATGTCAGTGGGCCGGCTTCTGACGGTAGGCGTTCCCTTGGGAACGCCCCCGTCAGGGAGGCACGCCCCCGGCACGCCCACCAAAGGGGGCGTGCTGTCAATCAACATCGACAGCACGCCCCCTTTGATCAGACACAACGAGCGAAGGACTTTCCTTCGCTCGTCGCGTCTGGCGCATGCGCACGACGGAGCTCCCGCCGTAGTGCGCATGCGCAGTGCAGAACATCGACCCACTTGCGAGCGGACAGCCACTTGCGAGTGGGTCTGAATCAGGCCCTAAGAGCCATATTCAATTTGATGGCGAAAAGTCAGAGGTTGGACTTTTCACCATCATCGCAGGTTTTCCAGGGATATAGTATCAGGCGCCTGCCCGCTTTATTATTCAATTAGGATTGTGCGAAAATGGGACCTGGCGGAAAGGTAAGTATCGAAAATATCAGGAAATTTTTGGGAAATGTTCCTTGGACCCCCCTAAAGATGTCCAGACATGGGGGATCACTATGGGTACCTTTTGCCTGCTGAAGGTAATCGGGGGTTTTAAATAGCCGCGGCAGGTGCATAAATGCGCCTGTGAAGAAGGGGTGCAGAATAGCACTTTGCTTTTTTTTTTGCAAAAAAAAAAAATACTTGCATCAAATTTGAGGTACATGAAAATAGGTGTAAGAATATTTTTAAGTCCCTTAAATGATTTTTAAAAAGATTTCAAAAATGCACCTGTTGCTACCACCCGCAATGAAGAAAACACCTGCCACATACATGGGGACCCCTCAAGAATAAATTGCGCTAGTTTAGAAGTTTGTCCCCCAACATTTTTTATTTCATCACCCAAAATTAAAGTAAATTTTTTGGGGTCTCCTGACAATTTTTTTTTTTTTTTACTTTTAAAGGACACTCCCAGGGGTGCAGGCTATTTTTTTAAGCCTGCACCCCTAAACCCCAATTCTGCACTTTTTTTCACCATGGAAAACATGGTGAAAAGTTATCCCCATTTTTTAACAAAGACTTTTTGCATCGGCGAAAAGTCTTTGAAATTGAATACGGGGATATTTGAAACAGGCAAAAATTACGTCATTGGCGATAAATTAACCAGTTTCCACCTCGAATTGAATGTGGCCCTAAGTATTTATCCAAATAAATATATCCATTTTAAAATCATGATATTCAAATAGCCACTGGAGAATCATCACATTGATGCAAACATGAATTACAGGTAAGATCCATAATAAATTCAAATGTTGGAGACTAAGGAACACCTATATAGTGTTGGCCAAGATAATACTGTAAAGTAGCAGCATGTTAGTAAATGGCGAAGTTAGTACATTAAGCCATTCACAAGGAAATCTTTGCTGTGTTTTTGCTCCCTACAGGTCAACAATTATGAGTTCCATTTATTGTGGATATTATTTTTGAACTACACAATTGCTCTCTATTAGTTACTGATGCAGAGTCTCCATGATTTGGCATGTGGTCCCTGATACTGTTTAGATGCAGAAGAAGTAAAAGGTACCGTGGCCCATCTGGTGAGATTGAAACAAGATGCTGCAAATGTGAGAGTTTAGCAGTAAACTATCACATTGGTCGAGTTTTATCTTCAAAATGGGAAAACATCTGGATTAGAGTTTAAATAATGAGAGTTGTTTGAGTCTAAAAACATGCATGTTCTCGGACTCTATTACATTGGCCGTGTTTAAAAAGTGTGAGAGTTTACTGCTAAACTCTCACCCTATTACATTTGGCCCAAAACGTTTTGTTCAGATAATAGGGAAAATGTAATAGTGTCCGAGTTTGGAAATCTGGAGTTACCGGCGAGTCACCATATGTAATAGAATGAGAATACAGGGATATTCACCAAAAATAGTCCAATATCTCGGCAGGACCAAGCTTGCCATCTCATTTTTTACAATGTTCAACATGTGACTCACCAGGCGTAATACCTAGAGCAGGGGTCTTCAAACTTGGCCCTCCAGCTGCTGTGGAACTACACATCCCAGCATGCACTGCCACCTTTTTGATATAACAGCATGCTAAAACTATGTGCAGTGCATGCTGGGATGTGTAGTTCCACAGCATCTGGAGGGCCAAGTTTGAAGACCCCTGACGTAGAGGGTTGTAAAACTCACCAGAGTACTGTAACTCGCCTCCGACCAGAGAAATTTCAAACCTGAGGCCTAATAATACACATACCGTATATGGCCTATTAGAACACATTTTCAACATATATAAACACTTTATAAAACCATATAAACCTGCCCACATGCCATTTTTTCAAAACCATTTATCTTTACCTTTTAAATCAACGTTACCATGAACACTAAAGTGTCTCTTTCTATCTATATGCAGTATATATAGATAAATGTATAATAAGAACTATAGCTTGCCATTTGAAAAGAAGTTTACTTTGCAAAAATGTGCAAACATCATACCAATTCAATTAAACATTTTTTTTAAGTTTAAAGAGGTTTCTCTAGGAGTACAGTGTCAGAAATTTCAGACTCACATATAGCACTCGTGGACACACAGACTCTCCTCAGGGTTTTTTTTTTTAAATTTGTGAACATCTTAGCCTTACTGTAGTTATTTTTTGGAGAACTGATTTGCCTGTTTTAAATGTGACACATGTAAACATAAGGGTCAATCCAATTAGCTGCAAAGTGTGCCAGTTGCTGTTGCAGCGGCATTAAAACGCAGGCAACGGACCGACATCTCGCATCCTTTGCGGCCTGCTCTGAGCCCAAATTCGCAGAATTTTGCTCACAGACCCAAAATTATGTGAATTCGGGCTGCCATAAAGTGCGGCCATTGCCGCGATGACTCGTGCTGGTGAGATCATCGCAGCTAATTGGATCAACCCCTTAGAGTGAGAAGGTGATGCATGTAAGGTTTCAGAAGATGTCTGACTATGTTTGGCCCAGGCTTCCACAATAGGCAATCTAGTGCATGACCCAGTAGTAGCAGGACCACAACTCAAAAATCAAGGCCATGGCCTAAGCCCTTCCCTGCTACTGCATGTGGTGTGTGGAATGTTGGCAATTTTATGGGGGGTTTTTCAGTAAATTTTCCCTTTATTATTGGAGGTGATGTCTTTTTTAACATTGTAAAATATTGCTTAGATTTCATGTTTTCTTTCTTAAACTTTGTTTCCCCTGGGCTACCTTTAGTAGATGTTGAAGTACCATCATGACTGGCAGCAGCAGCAACACTGGGTTGCTGCTCTTGCTCTTCTATCGACTGATCCATATTGACTCACAGCACTCCTAGTAATGGCACCCTTATGAAATAATTTTTTTAACACAGTGCCTGAACACACAAGTTTTATTTTACTATTTTTTAACACAATGCCTGAATATACAATACAGTGCCTCACAGCGCTTCTAGTAATGGCACCTTAATGACATTATTTTTTAACACAGTGGCTGAACACACAACACAGCGCTCCTAGTAATGTCAGTCTTATGATGTTATTTTTAACACAGTGCTTGAACACACAACACAGTGCCTCACATACTGTAACTCCTAGTAATGGCACCCTAATGATGTTTTTTTTCAAACAGGGCCTAAACACACAACATAGTGCAATACAGCGTTGCTTGTAATGGTACCCTAATGGCTTTTTTTATAACAGTGCACACAACAGTATTATAAAATAACAGTATTATTATTAAAAAAAAATCAACACAGTGCCTGAACACACAACATAGTATTTTATTTTAGTTTTTTTAATACAGTGCCTAAAAACACAACACAATGTCACACAGCGCTTCTAGTAATTGCACCCTAATGAAGTTATGTTTTGTCAGAGTCCCTGAACACACAACACAGTGCCTCACAGCGGTCCTAGTAATGGCACACCTCACTGTTTTATTTAATTTTTTTAACACAGTGCCTGAATAAACACACAGAGTGGTCCTGATGGCTATTATTAACACAGTGCCTGAACAGACAACACAGTGGTGTCCATACGACCCCCGATGATTAAGTATCCACCTTGACGTGGGGGATACTTATCACCGGAGCAATTCAGTATTGCTCCGGCAGGGACAGCTACTCCATAAAGCAGCTGTCCCTGCAATCAGTAACATTGCTACTTCTGTAGTAGCATTACTTACCTGTTCTGTTGCTGGCTTCTGTGCATGTGTGATCTGAGGTCATACATGTGCAAAGCCGCTAGGGAGGCAGTGATGAGGCGGCAGAGGAATCCGCATGGATCCCTCTTTGCATGACCGGAACTCCTTCCCATAGGAAGGAGCGGGGCCTGACAACAAGCACCATCTGAAGATGGCATTTGTTCTTGCTGGCAAACTACAAAAACTTTACGTTTTCAGAGTGTTATGAATATCAGGTGGTCCTAGCGTTTCCCTGATGATGAATGGCCTGTTAACTTAAATATGCAGAAACTAGCATTTCTGCATGTGTAACAGGACATTAAGGGATGATGAATGGACCCCAGTGCCTCACAGTGCTCCTGTAGCAGTGGCATCCTATGGAATTTTTTTAAAATAACACAGTGCCCCTTTAACACAGTTCTCCTAATGGATTTTTTTTTTAAACATTGGCTGCCTGAACACACAACACAGTGCCTGAAGCCCAGAAGACACAACACAGTGCCTCATACTGTAGTGCTCCAATGACAGGTTTTTTTTAACAACATAATGCTCCATTAACACAGTGCTCCGATTGGCATTTTTGGTCAATGATTTCAGAATGTCAAAAGCTGGAATGTCGATATTTGGGTTAGGCTGCAGAAATTAGCATTAGAGTTAGACTACCTGGAGAAGTTAGGGTTAGGATGCGGGTCGAGGGGTTAGGGCTTGGCGCTCGCGGGAGGGCTAGGGGTGGTGTTTAGGATTAGGGATAGCAGAGAAATAACTACCGGAAAGCCAGAGGATTGGAGCTCTGACCCAGAAGCATCAGTTACAGCTGGGTCCCAGAAGATGCTGCTGGAGCCACTGCAGCCACATAAGTTACTACTGTGCAACCAGGTCTACTTGACATTCTAACATGTCGACATTTCATCATTGTCTACATGATGAATGTTGACATGGCCAACATTGACATTATGACCATATCAACATTCTCTTGTTGACATCATGACTGTCGACATTTAGAACCAACTCACAGGGCCGTAACTAGGGTGGTGCGACCAATGCTGTGGCACAGGGCATCGCAGGCCAGGGGGCGCTGTTTGGGCCTGTCAATTTTCTTGTTTATTGTCATTCTCACTTATACAGTAATTGTGCTTTCTTCGTGCATTTTTTTGAATGCAGTTTTCTATTTCCAAGAATAATAATTAAATTGAATGAATTTAATTGTTGTCTAGAAAGAAAAGAGATGTCGTAAATATGAACATTATTCAGGGTCAGTCTGAAATGCTAGTTGTATTTGTATATTTTTCTGTCTCCTGTTGAAATTGTTTTCCGAATACACATTTTTTTAAGTCTCAATTGTGATTTGAAACTGAGGACAATTAGGGGACAGAGACTGTGGCTTAGTGCAGTGGTCGTGCAGTCACATTAAAAGTACAGTGAGGGCGCATGTGGCTGTGCAATTGACCGTTCCAGCAACTGCAGCTATCGATTTCAACAACTGCAGCTGTCGTTATCTAACCACAGCACTGTCCCTGGCTGAGGAAAATTGTAGCCAGGGACCGTGCTTACAAAAAAACAATAAAGTTTTTTTTTGTTTTTTTTTTACAATAATGGCACATGTGCCACTGGGGGTTTCTGACTGGCGAATGTGCAGATTCGCCTCAATCGCTGGTCAGATGATGGAAGAGGGAGAATGTGATTTGCCAGAGAGGTGAATTAACACTTCGGCAAACCAAGCAATAATACCTGCGGACTTTAACAGGACCCGCTTCACCATGATCCGGGGGTGAAGCAGGTCCACACAGATAGCAGCCACTGCTGTTTAATACAGTACATATACCAATATGTGTCACATATTAATAGATAAGGCAAAAGATACTAACAGAAAAATTAACTGGCTTTTCTTCAAACATAAATATCTTGTGTAAAATGAAATGTGAAATAGGCAGGACAACATTTCATTATACGTATTCTATTGATGAAAATAAAATTCCAAGGGCATTAAGTTTGTTCTAGAGTTTGTCCATTTCTGATATTTGAACTTCAATCCCAATGGAATCATACACTTGATCTTTGTTCTTTATTAATTACGAAACTTCTAATAATATATCGTGAACGAAAAGTTATGCGCATTAGCATGGATTAGAGGTGGTTAATAGAAAGATGAGCTTCTGAAATCAAAGGATCTACAATGTTTTAAAGAGAGAGATGAGCAGATCAGTAGAAGAGTGAGAAGCTTAGAGAAAGGCTGCTTAGATTAGCTTCGTAGATTAGACTAGGTTCTTGCATTGTATTCCTTTGCTCCTTTCACTTTTGTGCTTTGTGGTTTTTTTTCCATATTTTAGCCAGAACTGTAGTAATTAGACACTAATAAGAGGATACATACATTCTACTAAGGGTGTACTGTATTCTATTGCATTGAAAGCTTTATAGAGTATTGGATTTTTTATTATTTAATGCACTCATTGTTTATGCCTTATGGTGATGGTTGCACAGAATTCATGCACCTGCCGGAGGGTCAGACATGATGAGGGCACAACACTGTAACGCTTAGTAGTTAAGCAGTCCCGTGCCTGAAAGAGCTGCATCCACATGGTGTTTCTATTATAATATAACGTCTATCTTGTTATATTTATTGATTCTGACAAAAGTGATAAACTGAAACATTGATCATTGATCCATCTTGACTTTTAGTGTTATTTTAGTCACAGAGTGCCGCACCTTCTGTGGCCATATTGTTTGCATCCGTGAGGGACCCAGGTGCTGTTACATTGTGTACAAGGGGGCCAGACCATTCTCTACATTTATCACCCAGAGGTGGGGAGAGATACCAGAGCTGTCATTACCTTGATGGAGCATAGCTGGCACATGCAAATTGGAGATTAACCTTGCTTTAGAAAAGGAGACTGATCGCTGGGCACTTCACAGAAACTTCGCCAGGACAGCCCTTAGCGCACGGTGTGTCTCAGAATTACATTTATTTTAAATAGTGCTATAATAGTTTGGAGGTATGCCGCGATAACATACAGTATATTTCAAACTATATTGTGGCTTTCACTAAATAGACGCTATATCGTATACCCTGATTATAGCCACCCTGTTGTTTTTAATGTCTTGACAAAGCCTTCTGGTGAAACGACCGTTGGCTCTCTAATGGCCATTGTCCACGTTCTAATGAATTGATTATGATGTGACTTGTTACTGCACTATTTATGCACAAACTGCCCAAAGCACGATATGAATGTATTCTGAGTAAAAATACTGGTACACGTTATTGCATTGTATATGCGTCTATGAGGATTAGTACAGCAGAATTAAATAAGTACTGCACAGCGCAGCTCCCATATAGCAGCCGGGACGGATGTAAGACTACCTTTGGCTGCTGTCTGTGTTTCAATGTATGTGACTTGTTACTGCATTGCTTACTTATAAACTGCCCAAAGTGCTATATGAAAATATTGTAACAGTGTCCTGGTGGGCAACTGAAACTTTGTGTATCAACTGAGGAAATCACCTTGTTAGGTAACACTGACAATTGGTAAATTGAAGGCAGTGAATACGCATATCATTAGAATCAGGCTATTATGCCATTAGAATTCATATTAATTATAAGAACAACAAAAACACAACGACCATAGTTTGTGTAGAACAAATTTTACTACACTTATTTTTGTTCTTTATCACAATTCTTTATTTTATACTTCACATTTTAAAATAATAATATTTGTCATTAATAAGTTTAATGTATACCAATAAAGTGTTTGACTTTTATTAATGAATTTGGTCCGAATGCACACTGGTAACTACTTACTTTTCTCCTTCATATGTTAATAGTATTTTCTCTAGTAGTGGGTAACACCTCGCAATAGCCTCACTATATTCTGTTTAAATAACAACAACTTTACATTGTGCATAGCATATATTAAGAATACATTAAGCAATACTGGAGTATAGGACCATATAAGTAGAGGACACCATATAATTACAATACTGATGCAGGATTTACATTTCTATGGATTGGACCTGTTGTTTCAAAACCTACAAAATGGTCATGTACCTATGTATGTACAAAGCAGTTGTATAGAAGCATTTGGACAACTAAATGTGGACCACATTTTAATCTCTAATGGTCATTTATCTACTTCAATTTAATATTCTGTACTTTCGACTATTAGAAAGAAGCAGCTATTTTCAAACTATTCAGATGTAATACAGCTTTTGAAGGGTGAACACTGTTGCCAAGCTTGGTGCTTTTGTAAAATTGCTGTTTGGCAAAGGTTTTGGACAGATTTAACATATTTGCAATTTTTATTAGCATTTTATGAATTTAATAAAACAATTAGAAAAAAAATTGTTCCGTTAATTTGACACTTCTATATTAGGTGTAACAAATGTTCATAGACTTCTGTAATCTGTGAATCTTTTCAGAAAGTTGTCACATGGATTCCCCCTGATATTAAATTGTTCATAATGGTCCTTGTCGGCCTTTGGTGAGTAGTTTGAATATTCATGGCATGTCTTTAGCAAGATAAGTCTATGCTTCATAGAAAAAAGTCTGGCACCAGCTGTTCACATCCTGAACAAGTTCAGATATGTCCTATTTGTGAGCTCAGAAATCAACCAGTTCACCAGAATAAGCTTTTATAATAACTCTTCAGCAAAACCTGAATCTTTGCTTTTACTGGCGGAAAACTTAAAAGCATTGGTTCTGCAATATTTCCTGATCTCTGTAAGCTGCTGATTTCCATGCAAATCAGGAACTTCTGCAGTGGTATTGTTAGAGGATGGAGTTTTAACTAGGGGTGTGCACCGGACACTTTTCGTGTTTTGTGTTTTGGTTTTGGATCTGGATCTTTCTTCGTGTTTTGGATCTGGATTGGTTTTGCCAAAACCACCCTTCCGTGTTTTGGGTTCTGGGTTTTGTGTTTTGGATCTGGATTTTTTCTTAAAAAATAAAAAAAAAACGCTAAAATCACATAAATGGGCCTTTTTTTGTTCCTACGCTATTAATAACCCCAATAACATTAATTTCCACTCATTTCCACTCTATTCTGAACACCTCACACCTCACAATATTGTTTTTAGGCCAAAAGGTTGTACCGAGGAAGCTGGATGACTATGCTAAGCGACACAAGGGGGCGGCACAAACACGTGGCCCATCTAGGAGTGGCACTGCAGTGGCAGACAGGAAGCCAATCAGCGTTATGGTGCCCATTTGCATGTAGCACGAACCCGGGAGATCCGTGCTACATGCATCTGTGTGATTGGCACAGAGCAATGACAGGTCCGTGAGACCCGTCTGTGCTGCTGTGGTAAAAAAAAAAAAAAAAACCTGTGTAAAAAAAGAAAAAAATGGCGTGCACCCCCCCAAAAAAGAGCAACCAGCCCCGGGCATTAGTAACCCAGTGCTGGGTGTGCTTAAATACAGGGGACAAACGACGTAGGGGTCCCCTGTACTTAAGCACAACCAGCACCGGGCTAGTCAGAACCAGCGCTGGTTGCCAAAATACGGGGGACAAACGACGTAGGGGTCCCCTGTATTCTGCGCAACCAGCTCTGGGCTCTGATCCGGTCCTGGTTCTGGAAATATAGGGGACAAAAAATGAGTAGGGTTCCCCTGTATGTTCCAGAACCAGCACTGGACTTTTTCTAGCGGGGGGCTGATGCCACAGCCAGGGGAGCCCTTTCACCGGGCCCCCCAGCCGCAGCATCAACCCTGACCGCTAGTCAGCCCAGGCCGGGGATCCCTGGAGAGCTGGGGACCCCCCCAATAAAGGGGTCACCCTCTCCAGGGCACCCCAGGCCCAGGCTGATAGCCCGGGGCTATCCCCGCCACCCCTGGTGGCGGTGGGTGGCGGGTTGATTGTGTGGTGTGGTGTAAATAAAGAATATCAAACATTGTCTTTACAAGTAGAACTGCAAGTCCCAGCTAGCCTGCCCCGCATGCTGGTACTTGGAGAACCACAAGTACCAGCATGCAGGGCATTAAGGGCCCACTAGTACCTGTAGTTCACCTGTAAAAAAAATGTTTAAAAAAACACAGGACACACACACCGTGACAGTATAAGTTTATTAAACATACATACACACACACACATGTACACATACTCACCTATGTAACCTGTAGCATCGGTCCACTTGTCCGGTAAAGTATCCCTAGGGGACCTGTGAAAAAAAACATACTCACCATCTCCTATGCGAGGTTCTGTCCTCTTCGTTCCAAAGTAGGCATCCCCGGACTTGGCAAAAAAAAAAAACGAAAACGCGATCCACGAACTTAGTACCGTTCTATAGAACGGTACTTCCCGAATGAGAGCTTAGCGGCGGGGTATCACCATGGAAACCCCGCTGCTAAGCGTTCATTGGCTGAGAGAGGCCATCTCCCGTCTCTCAGCCAATGAACGGCTCCCTCCATTGTAGTCAATGGTGGGAACCGCAGGGTAAACTTTAATAACCTTGCGGCTCCCAGCATTGACTACAATGGAGGGAGCCGTTCATTGGCTGAGAGAGACGGGAGATGGCCTCTCTCAGCCAATGAACGCTTAGCAGCGGGGTTTCCATGGTGATACCCCGCCGCTAAACTCTCATTCGGGAAGTACCATTCTATAGAACGGTACTAAGTTCGTGGATCGCGTTTTCGTTTTTATTTTTTTGCCAAGTCCGGGGATGCCTACTTTGGAACGAAGAGGGCAGAACCTCGCATAGGAGATGGTGAGTATGTTTTTTTTCACAGGTCCCCTAGGGATACTTTACCGGACAAGTGGACCGATGCTACAGGGTTACATAGGTGAGTATGTGTACATGTGTGTGTGTGTGTGTGTATGTATGTTTAATAAACTTATACTGTCACGGTGTGTGTGTCCTGTGTTTTTTTTAAACATTTTTTTACAGGTGAACTACAGGTACTAGTGGGCCCTTAATGCCCTGCATGCTGGTACTTGTGGTTCTCCAAGTACCAGCATGCGGGGCAGGCTTGCTGGGACTTGCAGTTCTACTTGTAAAGACAATGTTTGATATTCTTTATTTACACCACACCACACAATCAACCCGCCACCCACCGCCACCAGGGGTGGCGGGGATAGCCCCGGGCTATCAGCATGGGCCTGGGGAGCCCTGGAGAGGGTGACCCCTTTATTGGGGGGGTCCCCAGCTCTCCAGGGATCCCCGGCCTGGGCTGACTAGCGGTCAGGGCTGATGCTGCGGCTGGGGGGCCCGGTGAAAGGGCTCCCCTGGCTGTGGCATCAGCCCCCCGCTAGAAAAAGTCCAGTGCTGGTTCTGGAACATACAGGGGAACCCTACTCATTTTTTTCCCCTGTATTTCCAGAACCAGGACCGGATCAGAGCCCAGAGCTGGTTGCGCAGAATACGGGGGACCCCTACGTCGTTTGTCCCCCGTATTTTGGCAACCAGCTCTGGTTCTGACTAGCCCGGTGCTGGTTGTGTTTAAGTACAGGGGACCCCTATGTCGTTTGTCCCCTGTATTTAAGCACACCCAGCACTGGGTCACTAATGCCCGGGGCTGGTTGCTCTTTTTTTGGGGGGGGGCACGCCATTTTTTTCTCTTTTTACACAGGTTTTTTTTTTTTTTTTTTACCACAGCAGCACAGACGGGTCTCACGGACCCGTTAGTGCTCTGTGTCAATGACACAGATGCAAGTAGCACGGATCTCCTGGTCCGTGCGTGCATCTGTGTCATTGAAATACACAGCAGCACAGACGGGTCTCACTGACCCATCTGTGCTCTGTGTCACTGTCAATCACACAGATGCATGTAGCACGGATCTCACGAGTCCGTGCTACATGCAAATGA
The DNA here is from genome assembly GCA_031769625.1 of Taudactylus pleione. Taxonomy (NCBI): domain Eukaryota; kingdom Metazoa; phylum Chordata; class Amphibia; order Anura; family Myobatrachidae; genus Taudactylus; species Taudactylus pleione. The sequence continues at coordinate 8,138,130 of JAUIMM010000009.1, read as the reverse complement.
GCACCATAATGCTGATTGGCTGAGAGCCGTGACAGACGGCTCTGTCAGCCAATCAGCACTTTGCCCATTAAAGGCAAAGGCATTTTTTTTTAAATGGCCGCTCGAGGCAAAACCTCGAGATCCGACAGCAGATCTCGAGGTTTTGCCTCGGGAGAGGGATCCGGGGCAGACAGGGAGATCCGAGCTTGGGCTCGGATCGCCCCGGATCCCCGAAGTTCGGGTGGGTTCGGTTCTCAGGGAACCGAACCCGCTCATCCCTAGTTTTAACCTATTTTGACATGGTTTCTAAAGCCATTTCACTCCATAACAGAGATGTATTGGTTGGCCACATGGAACACATTTATATTAAACAAAATAAAAGCGTAATAAATAGACAGTTAAAAATAAAGTAAAATATTAGACATTAATACAGAAGAGCACAGATGTCTACTTAAAGTCTGGATTCAGAGTGATGTTTGTCCTCCAATATTTAATATTTAACAAATACTTTTCCCAGATGTTATTTTTCTAAATTAGTTACTGATTTTTGACTGCCTTTTTAATGACTTAATTTGGTTCAATAGCATAAAGAATATTTCAAAAAAGGAGAGAAGGGAAGAATCCCTATATGAGTGCACTATTACTTATAAAAATAAAATATAACCTTTATTATAATTCTTAAAATACACCCTTGGGTGAACAAACACAGCAAAATACAAAATATATAATATTACGTATAACAGAACATATTAAAATATGTGTGCTCGGTCCAGGCTTGGACTGGCATGCCGGGGAGCTGGGTAATTCCCTGGTGGGCCCCACTGCTTTAAGTCTCCACCCCTTTCTGCAAGGGGGCGGTGCTTAGCGGGCCGCAATGGGGGGGTGTCAGGTGCTGGCATGTTTTAACACAATTTGTTATCACTATAGGTGAGTGAGCTACTACTTATTTTTTTTGCTATTGCAGTCCTTAAAGACAGCCTGGTCAAAAGATGACAGCCCCAAGAGTCACCATTCTATTACAGGCTGCCTGTTATACCTAATGCAGACTGCAGAGTGCGGCCTGTGGATCTCTGTGCAGTCGCATCGCACATTATGCAACTAGTACTGCCTGGGTCTCCTCTCCTGGTGCGTGTGATCCCCATCAGCCATGCACAGCTGAGAGTGACAGTCCCAGTTTGCATGTGGGCGCCCCGGGGATGCAGGAGACACAGCACCTGCTGGGAGGAGCTGTCATATAAGCTGCCTGGAAGGGACAAACTGGAAGGATGAGGAGCCGAGCAAGAGAAGCCAAGGTAAGTAAAAAAGTGCAGGGGGTTCAAGGGGATGGGAGATCCTTACACTACAGAAATATGGGCAAACAAATATTTAAGGTGATAATATAAAGATACTGTAATATTGCTGCTATTGGTGCACTGCAGGGGCTGAAGTTATGCCATTGTTTCCTGCAACTCTGGAAAGTTTAATGCAGCTGGCTAATTGTTTTTCTGTTGGTACTTCTGAACAGGTTTATGTGTTAGGGTAGATACTAGGGGTGTGCACCGGCCACTTTTCGTGTTGTGTGTTTTGGTTTTGGATCTGGATTGGTTTTGCCAAAACCACCCTTCCATGTTTTGGGTTCTGGATTTTGTGTTTTGGATCTGGATTTTTTCTTAAAAAATAAAAAAATGCTAAAATCACATAAAATGGGCCTTTTTTTTGTTCCTACGCTATTAATAAGCCCAATAACATTAATTTCCACTTATTTCCAGTCTATTCTGAACACCTCACACCTCACAATATTGTTTTTAGGCCTAAAGGTTGCACCGAGGTAGCTGGATGACTATGCTAAGCGACACAAGTGGGCGGCACAAACACGTGGCCCATCTAGGAGTGGCACTGCAGTGGCAGACAGGAAGCCAATCAGCATTATGGTGCCCATTTGCATGTAGCACGGACCCGGGAGATCCATGCTACATGCATCTGTATGATTGACACAGTGCACAGACAGGTCAGTGAGACCCGTCTGTGCTGCTGTGTATTTCAATGACACAGATGCACGCACGGACCAGGAGATCTGTGCTACTTGCATCTGTGTCATTGACACAGAGCACTGACGGGTCCATGAGACCCGTCTGTGCTGTTGTGGTAAAAAAAAAAAAAAAAACCTGTGTAAAAAAAGAAAAAAATGGCGTGCCCCCCCGCCAAAAAAAAGAGCAACCAGCCCCGGGCATTAGTGACCCAGTGCTGGGTGTGCTTAAATACAAGGGACAAACGACATAGGGGTCCCCTGTACTTGAGCACAACCAGTACCGGGCTAGTCAGAACCAGCGCTGGTTGCCAAAATATGGGGGACAAACGACGTAGGGGTCCCCCGTACTCTGCGCAACCAGCTCTGGGCTCTGATCCGGTCCTGGTTCTGGAAATACAGTGGAAAAAAATGAGTAGAGTTCCCCTGTATGTTCCAGAAGCAGCACTGGACTTTTTCTAGCGGGGGGCTGATGCCACAGCCAGGGGAGCCCTTTCACCGGGTCCCCCAGCCGCAGCATCAGCCCTGACCACTAGTCAGCCCAGGCCAGGGCTCCCTGGAGAGCTGGGGACCCCCCCAATAAAGGGGTCATCCTCTCCAGAGAACCACAAGTACCAGCATGCAGGGCATTAAGAGCCCACTAGTACCTGTAGTTCACCTGTGAAAAAATGTTTAAAAAAAACACAGGACACACCGTGACAGTATAAGTTTATTAAACATACATGCACACATGTACACATACTCACCTATGTAACCCTGTAGCATCGGTCCACTTGTCTGGTAAACTATCCATAGGGGACCTGTGAAAACAAAAACATACTCACCATCTCCTATGCGAGGTTCATCCCCGGACTTGGCAAAAAATAAACATGAAAACCAGATCCACGAACTTAGGGGGTCATTCAGACCCGCTCGCGAGCAAAGTTCGCTCGCAAGCGGGTCGATGTTGTGAGAATGCGCATGCGCACGACGGAGGGAGCTCCATCGTGCGCATGTGCGAGACCCGGCGAACGACGAGAAATACGTCGCTCGGGGTCTCGCACCAAAGGGGGCGTGCTGTAGATGGTGACTGACAGCACGCCCCCTTTGGTGGGCGTGCCGGGGACGTGGCAGCCAGACGGAGGCGTTCCCATGGGAACGCCTACCGTCTGAGTCTGGCCCCACTGACATCAGTAATGATGTCAGTGGGAGTGACTTTGGCTCTGATAGAGCCAAAATCACTCCTGGGCTTGCGGCAGGAGACGCTACCGCAAGGGTCTCGTCACAAGCCCGATGGTCGCGATGGTCTTGACCATCGCGACCATCATCATGGACGCTCGCACAAGCTGTGGGTGGTAACCCACAGCTATGCGAGCATCCATAAGGCCGCTCCACATTTAAATAGGACGGCCCTGATTCAGAGCGAGCTTTCTGCTCAGAGCGTTCAGCTCTGAATCAGGGCCTTAGTACCGTTCTATAGAATGGTACTTCCCGAATGAGAGCTTAGCAGCTGGGTATCACCATGGAAACCCCGCTAAGCGTTCATTGGCTGAGAGAGGTCATCCCCGTCTCTCAGCCAATGAACGGCTCCCTCCATTGTAGTCAATGGTGGGAACAGCAGGGTAAACTTTAATAACCCTGCGGCTCCCTCCGTCGTGCGCAAGCGGGTCTGAATCAGGCCCAATGTTTCATATTCTTTATTTACACCACACTATCAACCCGCCACCCACCGCCACCAGGGGTGGCGGGGATAGCCCCGGGCTGTCAGCCTGAGCCTGGGGTGCCCTGGAGAGGGTGACCCCTTTATTGGGGGGGGTCCCCAGCTCTCCAGGGATCCCCATCCTGGGCTGACTAGTGCTCAGGGCTGATGCTGCGGCTGGGGGGCCTGGTGAAAGGGCTCCCCTGGCTGTGGCATCAGCCCCCCGCTAGAAAAAGTCCAGTGCTGGTTCCGGAACATACAGGGGAACCCTACTCCATGTTTTTCCCCTGTATTTCCAGAACCAGGACCGGATCAGAGCCCAGAGCTGGTAGCGCAGAATACAGGGGACCCCTACGTCGTTTGTCCCTCGTATTTTGGAAACCAGCGCTGGTTCTGACTAGCCCGGTGCTGGTTGTGCTTAAGTACAGGGGACCCCTACGTCGTTTGTCCATTGTATTTAAGCACACCCAGCACTGGGTCACTAATGCCCCGGGCTGGTTGCTCTTTCTTTTGGGGGGGGGGGGGGGACGCCATTTTTTTTTTTTTTTTAACACAGGTTATTTTTATTTTTTTACCACAGCAGCACAGGCAGGTCTCACGGACCCGTCAGTGCTCTGCGTCAATGACACAGAAGCAAGTAGCACGGATCTCCTGGTCCATGCGTGCATCTGTGTCATTGAAATACACAGCAGCACAGATGGGTCTCACTGACCCATCTGTGCTCTGTGTCAATCACACAGATGCATGTAGCACGGATCTCCCGGGTCTGTGCTATCCGTGCTACATGCAAATAGCCACCATAATGCTGATTGGCTGAGAGTCGTGACAGACGGCTCTGTCAGCCAATCAGCACTTTGCCCATTACAGGCAAAGGCATTTTTTTTAAATGGCCGCTTGAGGCAGAACCTCGAGATCCGACAGCAGATCTCGAGGTTTTGCCTCTGGAGAGGGATCTGGGGCAGACAGGGAGATCCGAGCTTGGACTCGGAACGCCCCGGATCCCCGAAGTTCGGGTGGGTTCGGTTCTCAGGGAACCGAACCCGATCATCCCTAGTAGTTACAGAATACAATGTGCCTTTATGAATGTTATATTTTATATGTTGAAGTACCATATTTGAAAAGTACTGTTTTACAGGGAAAAAATGGAGCAGAGATTATATGTTATAAATATACCAGCAGCTGTACTTGGCTTTGCCTGAGTTTTCTTTCCCTCCCCCTTTTATTCCATCTCTCTGTTTCCATGCTAGCTCTTCCCCATCACTCTTTCCTTCCCCATTTAGTCTATTTCTTTCCCCCCCCTTTTTTTTCTCCGGCTACACTGTCTCTATATACCCACTTTCTCTCTTCTGTTGTGCTGCTCCTGTCCATCTAAAGTGCTTAGTGTGCATTCTGCTATACAGTAATCAATTCATGTGTTTATTTGTCTCAGTAACTCGAAGCAGGGGTGCAGAGAGAGGGGGGAGTGGGTACAGATTACACGTGCCAGGGCATTGCAGGGGGCACGGGCCGCCCGCAGCACACCCCCATTTGTTTTACGAGGTGTTTTTTATTCATTTTTACTGGCGGCGGACGGCAGCTCAGGGGAGGGAGGGGGGGCGGGAGGTCTCTGTCACCCTACTGTCACTTACTTGCAGGCTGCTGCAGCTGCGCCACTGCAGAGCTTCTCTCTTCACCAGCAGACACCACTGCACCACTTCCAATCCAGGCTCCGGGCCTCGGCGGGCCAGGATGGGTAGGGGATCACAGAAAAGTAAGTAACCGCGCCACAGGCGTGGACCCGGCATTCTGTAGTTTAAGGGTGTGAGACTGGGTGCACTGTGTAGAAAGAGCCCGAGCGCACCACTGTGAGTCTGTCACTGTGTGAGTGACTGACACTGCCCATCAAGTGTATATTAGATATACCATATATATATATATATATATATATAATATATATATATATATTAGGGGTGAGCGGGTTCGGATTTCTGAAATCCGAACCCCCCCGAACCCACCCGATCCGAGTCTGATCCGAGTCAGCCTCGACTTTTCCCGCCTGACTCGGATCTGAAATCGAGGCAAAACGTCATCATCCCGCCTTCCGAGTCTCGCGGGTTTTGGATCCTATATAAGGTACCCGCGTCGGCGCCATTTTCTCACTCGGCTGTGGACAGTGAAGAGGGAGGGTGGGAGTTAGGGCTGTGTAGTGTAGTGTAGTGTAGTGCTGCTGTTGTCCACTACTTCAAAGTCCATAGGGGCTGGCTGTGTTGTGCTGTGCTGCTGTTGTTAATAGGGGCTGTGTCCACTACTTCAAAGTCCATAGGGGCTGGCTGGACTGTGTTGTGCAGTCAGTTCTCCATAGGGGCTGTGTCCACTCCAAAGTCCTGTGCAGTGTCCCAGTCCTAAAGGAGTGCTGTAGTGTTGTCCAGGGGGTGCTCTGTCCATCAGGGGTGCTCCCCCCAAGTGCTAAAAAAATAATATATTTTCTGTGTTTGTGAATTGTGTGCGCAGTAGCCGCACGTGCATCAACAAAGTAGTGCCAAGCGTGCGCCTGTGTCATAAGTAAAGGGCCAGCTGGCTTGACCGTTAAAGGGTGCTGTAACCCCCGAAAGTACACTCCAGTCCAAACCAAAAAAAAATTATTTTCTGTGTTTGTGAATTGTGTGCGCAGTAGCCGCACGTGCATCAACAAAGTAGTGCCAAGCGTGCGCCTGTGTCATAAGTAAAGGGCCGGCTGGCTTGACCGTTAAGGGTGCTGTAACCCCCGAAAGTACACTCCAGTCCAAACCAAAAAAAAAATTATTTTCTGTGTTTGGGAATTGTGTGCGCAGTAGCCGCACGTGCATCAACAAAGTAGTGCCAAGCGTGCGCCTGTGTCATAAGTAAAGGGCCGGCTGGCTTGACCGTTAAGGGTGCTGTAACCCCCGAAAGTACACTCCAGTCCAAACCAAAAAAAAAATTATTTTCTGTGTTTGTGAATTGTGTGCGCAGTAGCCGCACGTGCATCAACAAAGTAGTGCCAAGCGTGCGCCTGTGTCATAAGTAAAGGGCCGGCTGGCTTGACCGTTAAGGGTGCTGTAACCCCCGAAAGTACACTCCAGTCCAAACCAAAAAAAAAATTATTTTCTGTGTTTGTGAATTGTGTGCGCAGTAGCCGCACGTGCATCAACAAAGTAGTGCCAAGCGTGCGCCTGTGTCATAAGTAAAGGGCCGGCTGGCTTGACCGTTAAAGGGTGCTGTAACCCCCGAAAGTACACTCCAGTCCAAACCAAAAAAAATTTATTTTCTGTGTTTGTGAATTGTGTGCGCAGTAGCCGCACGTGCATCAACAAAGTAGTGCCAAGCGTGCGCCTGTGTCATAAGTAAAGGGCCGGCTGGCTTGACCGTTAAGGGTGCTGTAACCCCCGAAAGTACACTCCAGTCCAAACCAAAAAAAAAATTATTTTCTGTGTTTGTGAATTGTGTGCGCAGTAGCCGCACGTGCATCAACAAAGTAGTGCCAAGCGTGCGCCTGTGTCATAAGTAAAGGGCCGGCTGGCTTGACCGTTAAAGGGTGCTGTAACCCCCAAAGTACACTCCAGTCCAAACCAAAAAAAAAATTATTTTCTGTGTTTGTGAATTGTGTGCGCAGTAGCCGCACGTGCATCAACAAAGTAGTGCCAAGCGTGCGCCTGTGTCATAAGTAAAGGGCCGGCTGGCTTGACCGTTAAAGGGTGCTGTAACCCCTGAAAGTACACTCCAGTCCAAACCAAAAAAAAAATTATTTTCTGTGTTTAGCCGCACGTATATATCAAATCGATATAACATAAATGGAGGACCAAATTTTCTCCGATAAAAATAAAATAGAGAAAGATCAAGAACCACTTCCTCCTAGTGCTGAAGCTGCTGCCACTAGTCATGACATAGACGATAACATGCCATCAACGTCGTCTGCCAAGGCCGATGCCCAATGTCATAGTAGAGGGCACATACAATCCCAAATGGCAAAGTTCAGGAAAATGACCTTGAAAAAGACATTTAAATCAGCTGAAGAGAAACGTAAACTTGCCAATATGCCATTTACGACACGGAGTGGCAAGGAACGGTTAAGGTCGATCCCTAGTATGTTCATGACTAGTGGTTCAGCTTCACATGACGATGGAAGCCCTCCTCCCACTAAAAAAATCAAAAGAGTTAAGCTGGCAAAAGCACAGCGAAGAACTGTGCTTTCTAAGAAGATATCACAAATCCCCAAGGAGAGTCCAAGTGTGGTGGTGGTTGCGATGCCTGACCTTCCCAGCACTGGACGGGAAGAGGTGGCTCTTTCCACCCTGCAAGTGCTGAAAGGAGCACCCACAGTCCACTTGCTGATATGCAAATTGAAGATGTCACTGTTGAAGTACAACAGGATGAGGATACTGGTGTAGCTGGCGCTGAGGAGGAAGTTGGCGAGGAGGATTCTGATGGTGATGTGGTTTGTTTAAATCAGGCTCCGGGGGAGACAGTTGTTGTCCGTGGGATGAAAAAGCCCATCACGGTCATGCCTGGGCAGAAGACCAAACATTCCACCTCTTTGGTCTGGCGATATTTCTATCCAAATCCGGACAACAACTGTCTTGCCATATGTACCATATGTAAAGGTGAAATAAGTAGGGGTAGGGACGTCAACCACCTAGGAACATCCTCCCTTATACGGCACCTGCAGCGCGTTCATAAAAAGTTACTGTCAAGTTCAGAAACTTTGGCTAAGACCGTAAGCAGTCCAGGGACACCTAAATCCCGTTGTCCTGTTGTATCCAAGCGCCTGCAAACCACACCGTCAACTCCCTCCTCGTCAATTTCCTCCTTAGTCAGGATCGGAAGTAGTCCTGCAGGCCATGTCACTGGCATGACTGACTCTCCTATCCGGGATTCCTCTGGAGGATCCTGCATTGCTACGCCTACTGCTGCCGCTGCTGCTGTTGCTGCTGCTGGGAGTCGTTCATCATCCCAGAGAGGAAGTAGGAACACCACTACTTTTACTAAACAATTGACCCTCCAACAGTCCTTAGCGAGGAGGATGAAGTACGACAGCAGTCATCCTGAAGCAAAACGTATAACTGAGGCCTTGACTGCTATGTTGGTGTTAGACGTGCGTCCGGTATCCGCCATTAGTGCAGTGGGATTTAGACAATTGATGGAGGTAGTGTGTCCCCGGTTCCAAATCCCGTCTAGATTCCACTTCACTAGGCAGGCGATACCGAGACTGTACAGAAACGTCAGAAAAAGTGTCCTCAGTGTCCTGAAAAATGCCGTTGTACACAATGTCCACTTAACCACGGACATGTGGACAAGTGGAACAGGGCAGACTAAGGACTATATGACTGTGACAGCCCACTGGGTAGATGTATCACCTTACGCAGCAACAGCAGCAGCGTCACCAGTAGCAGCATCTCAGAAACGCCAGCTCGTTACAAGGCAGGCTACGCTGTGTATCACCGGTTTCAGTAAGAGGCACACCGCCGACAACCTCTTAGAGAAACTGAGGGAAATCATCGCCCAGTGGCTTACCCCACTTAGACTCTCCTGGGGATTTGTGATATCTGACAACGCCACCAATATTGTGCGGGCATTACATCTGGGCAAATTCCAGCACGTCCCATGTTTTGCTCACACAATAAACTTGGTGGTGCAGAATTTTCTGAAAAGCGACAGGGGCGTGCAGGAGACGCTTTGGGTGGCCCGAAAAATTTCTGGCCACTTTCGCCATTCAGCGACTGCGTGCCGAAGACTGGAGCGCCAGCAAACACTCTTGAACCTACCCCGCCATCACCTGAAGCAAGAGGTTGTGACGCGGTGGAACTCAACCCTCTATATGCTTCAGAGGATGGAGGAGCAGCAAAAGGCCATACAAGCCTATACATCCACCTATGACATAGGCAAAGGAGGGGGTATGCACCTGACTCAAGCGCAGTGGAGAATGATTTCCGTGTTGTGCAAGGTTCTCCAGCCCTTCGAACTTGCCACACGTGAAGTCAGTTCAGACACAGCCAGCTTGAGTCAGGTCATTCCCCTCATCAGGCTTTTGCAGAAGCAGCTGGAGAAAGTGAAGGAGGAGCTAAGACGGAGCGATTCCGCTCGGCATGTGGGACTTGTGGATGAAGCCCTTCATTCGCTTTGCCAGGATTCCAGGGTGGTCAATCTGTTGAAATCAGACCACTACATTTTGGCCACCGTGCTTGATCCTAGGTTTAAAGCCTATGTGGTGTCTCTCTTTCCGGCCGACACAAGCCTGCAGAGGTGCAAAGACCTGCTGGTGAACACACTGTCAGCTGAAGCGGAACATGACACGTCAACGGCTCCTTCTTCATTTTCTCCCGCAACTGGGGCTGCCAGGAAAAAACTTAGGTATCCTAAGCAACCCGCTGGCGGTGATGCAGGGCAGGCAGGACCAAGTTTGGACATCTGGTCCGGACTGAAGGACCTGGCAACAATTTCTGACATGTCTACTGTCACTGCATATGATACTGTCACCATTGACAGAATGGTGGAGGATTACATCGGTGACAGCATCCAAGTAGGCATGTCAGACAGTCCATACCTGTACTGGCAGGAAAAAGAGGCAATTTGGAGGCCCCTGTACAAGCTGGCTCTATTTTACCTGAGTTGCCCCCCCTCCAGTGTGTACTCCGAAAGAGTGTTTAGTGCAGCCGGGAACCTTGTCAGCGAAAGGCGTAGGAGGTTGCTTCCACAGAATGTGGAGAAGATGATGTTCATCAAAATGAATTATCAGCTCTTCCAGGGAGACCAGCCTCCAGAAGGTACAGAGGGACCTGTGGTGGTGGATTCAAGTGGGGACGAGTTAATACTTTGTGAGGATGAGGATGTACACACTGAAGAGGGTGAGGAATCGGTGGATGAGGAGGATGAGGATGACATCTTGCCTCCGTAGAGCCAGTTTGTGCAGGGACACATTAATTGCCAGCTTGTTTTGTGGGGGCCCAAACGAACCAATCATTTCAGCCACAGTTGTGTGGCAGACCCTGGCGCTGAAATGATTGATTTGTTAAAGTGTGCATGTCCTGTTTATACAACATAAGGGTGGGTGGGAGGGCCCAAGGACAATTCCATCTTGCACTTCTTTTTTTTCTTTGCATTATGTACAGTTTGGGGCCTAGTTTTTCTAACTGCCATCCTGTCTGCCACTGCAGTGTCACTCCTAGATGGGTCACGTGTTTGTGCCGCCCACTCGTGTCGCTTAGCATAGTCATCCAGCTACCTCGGTGCAACCTTTTGGACATGAAAACACTATTGTGAGGTGTGAGGTGTTCAGAATAGACTGGAAATGAGTGGAAATTAAGGTTATTGAGGTTAATAATAGCATAGGAGCAGAAAAACCTACAAATTCTGTGATTTTAGCTGTTTTTATGCTTTTTTTCAAAAAAATACAGATCCAAAACACAAAACCCAGAACCCAAAACACGGAAGGGTGGTTTTGGCAAAACCAATCCAGATCCAAAACACGAAGAAAGATCCAGATCCAAAACCAAAACACAAAACACGAAAAGTGGCCGGTGCACACCCCTAATATATATATATATATGGCAGTATCACCAGAGGTGACACTGGTGAGCAGCAGATTCTGTGTGGGGCAGGACAGATCCGCCCACACAGAGTGGAAAAGCATTGTGGGAATATGTAAAATAGCTGCCGCATGACCAGAGCCCAGGTGAGGCTGCTGGTAGACACAGCCAGACAGTCCAAGTGGGGCTGCAGTGTGAATGAAGCAGACCAGGTGGTCAGGATCATACCTGCAAGAAGGCAGGCAGATCCATATACCTCTGACACTGTCCTTGTGAGAGGCGGCAGCCAAAAAGCTGAGAAAGCTATACCAGGCCAGGAGGCCAGTGTCCAGTCCTGCATGTGGCAGGAAGGACCACAAATCTCAGAGACTGTGAGAGACTTTCATGCAGATTAGCTGCTTCTGTAGAGAGGGTTCAAGAAGTGAGCAAGTGCCCTAAACACGGGCTAAGTTTGTTTATTATTTTTCTGTTTCCTGATTTTACTTGCTGACGGTAAAGCAGCACTTATGTTTATTTAACTGGAATGCTACGTGTGGACTCTAATTCTGCACCTACTCACTGCACCACTGACCCCAGTCTACCGAGCTAATTAACCCCAAGTATCACAATATATATATATATATATATATATATATATATACATACACACAGTGCCTTGCAAAAGTATTCACCCCCTTGGCTTTTTACCTCTTCGGTTACATTACAACCTGTAATTTATTTATTTTTTTTAATCTGAATTTTATGTGATGGATCTGCACAAAATAGTCTAATTTGGTGAACTGAAATTAGAAAAATACATATAAAAAAGAATCTTTATAAATAAAATTCTGAAAATTGGCATGTGCATATGTAATCAACCCCTTATGCTATGAAGCTCCTCAAAAGTTCTGGTGCAACCAATTACCTTCAGAAGCCACATAATTAGTGAAATGAAGTCCACCTGTGTGAAATCTAAGTGTCACATGATCTGTCAGTATAAACACACCTTTTCTGAAAGGCCCCAGAGGCTGCAACACCACTAAGAAAGAGGCATCACACCATGAAGACCAAGGAACTCTCCAAACAAGTCAGGGACAAAGTTGTTGAGAAGTACAGTTCTGGTTTGGGTTATAAAAAAATATCCAAATCTTTGATGATCCCCCGGAGCACCATCAAATACATCATCATCAAATGGAAAGAACATGGTACCACAACAAACCTGCCAAGAATGGGCCACCCACCAAAACTCACATACCGGGCAAGGAGGGCATTATTCAGAGAGGCAGCACAGAGACCAAAGGTAACCCTGAAGGAGCTGCAGAGTTCCACAGCAGAGACTGGTATATCTGTGCATGTGACCACAATAAGCCGTACACTCCATAAAGCTGGGCTTTATGGAAGAGTGGCCTGAAAAAGCCATAACTTAGTGATAAAAATAAGAAGACACAATTTGAGTTTGCCAAAAGGCATGTGGGTGACTCTCCAAATGTATGGAGGAAGGTACTCTGGTCAGATGAGGCTAAAATTGAACTATTCAGCCACCAAGGAAAATGTTATGTCTGGCGCAAACCCAACACATCCCATCACCCCAAGAACACCATCCCCACAGTGAAACATGGTGGTGGAAGCATGCTGTGGGGATGTTTTTCAGCAGCAGGGACTGGGAAACTGATTCGAGTCGAGGGAAAGATGGATGGTGCTAAAATACAGGGATATTCTTGAGCAAAACTTGTTTTAGTCTGCCTGTGATTTGAGACTGGGATGGAGGTTCACCTTCCAGCAGGACAATGACCCGAAGCATACTGCTAAAGCAACACTCGAGTGGTTTAAGGGGAAACATTTAAATGTGTTGGAATGGTCTAGTCAAAGCCCAGATCTCAATCCAACTGAGAATCTGTGGTCAGACTTGAAGATTGCTGTTCACAAGGGGAAACAATCCAACATGAAGGACTGGAGCAGTTTTGCCTTGAGGAATGTACAAAAATCCCAGGGGCTAGATGTGGCAAGCTCATAGACACTTATCCAAAGCGACTTGCAGCTGTAATTGCCACAAAAGGTGGCTCGACAAAGTACAGACTTTAGGGGGTGAATAGTTATATACGCTGATGTTTTCTGTTATGTTGTCCTAAATGTTGTTGGATTCACAACATAAAAAAAACACAACTTCAAAGTTGTAGGCATGTTCTGTGAATGAAATGATGCACACCTTCAAACAATCCATTTTAATTCCAGGTTGTCAGGCAACAAAACATGAAAAATGCAAAGGGAGTGAATACTTTTGCAAGGCACTGTATCGTATTGATAATAGGTATATCTATCTAATCATTTGTGTAATATATGCAGGGGTGCATAGTAGTGTTTTTTTTAAATTTGTATTTTTTTAATAAATGGGTAAAAAAATAAAAAAGACGTGCCTTCTCCCCGGCCGGCTGTGCCTTAACCGCACGCTGAGACTCCCTGCCCGTGGTCTAGCGGGAACACTAATCCGGCTGCTATGCATTGCGGCCAGTTACATCTTGTCCTGTCTCCCCCTCCAATAGACGGCGGAAATGTCATGCACTGCATATGGCTGGGGAGCCCAGGAGCTTGCTGTATCGTGGCCCAGGATTTATCTTGGCAGCCCTGACTCCATGTGCTGCTGGGGATAATACATGGGTGTGGGCAGGGTAGTATGTCCTAGTGGTAGTTGTGCAGAGTGAGTTTTTTTATTTTTTAAGCTAGCACAAAGGTAGATAGATAGAGGACCGAGTTTGAGAACCTGTGTATTACACTGATACAGATGCACATTATGTTCAAAAACTAAAGGGGGCACATGTGATTACTATTCTACTAGAGGGGTTACATATTATTAGTAGACTAAAAGGGCACAGATTATTATGTCTATGTTTTGTCCTTTGTGGGATCGCCGCACCCCTCTAATCGATGACCACAATACCCAGTGGCTGCCATTGCATTCCCCTGGTGGGCCCTTCATGCCCTAGTCCGGCACTGGCTCAGTCCTATATATTTGTCACATATACACTTGATAGTGTCCCTTTGTGTACCTATTAAATTTATAATGCTCCTAAATTCAATGACAGTTTGAGATGTTCTCAAATTATTGGCTGCTTAATAGAGAGTATCAGCAATTAGTTTAACCCACGTGTGTAAATAAATTGCAAAAATTTGTCAGGGATAGTTACTCCAATATATCCCACATTCGTTGCAAAATTGCGAGTATTGGATCCCTCTTTGAATCATTTCATCCTATGTTATAGATGGATTGATATCTGGTTATTGAGATCACTTCATTTAAACAGTATCTTGCGGCAATAGTTTAGGGTGCATTGATGCCAGGGATGAATACACATGGATATTATTTTTTATATGGATATGGAAATATAGACTATACTTGAGACATTCTATAAAGTAGCAGGATCAGACCAGCTCTTCTGTTTTACAGCACTTCTGTCATCATTACATTATACAATCCATGTCCAGGCATTAGATAATGCAGTTAAAATGACATAATCGCTTTGTCATCCTGTGGTTTAGGTTGTATAGAAGCACAGCTGGTAAGGGGATTTGCAGACTTACATATTTTCAGGGGAATTGTGTCTATTTCAAACACAAACTTCAAAGTGTAATGTCTAATGTGAATCAGTTAATTTGCTCTGAGAATTTTCTTCAGTGTCTGTATGTAAGACGTTGTAGATGCTATTTTTATTTAATAACACATGAGGTAATCGCTATAATTTCCTATATAATGGAAAGTAATTGAATGTCAAATATTTGAAATCTCACTTAAGGCAGATCCTCAGACAGTGTGTTGAAACTCAATTTTTAAAATACCCCTATTAACCATTTTAATAAGACATTTACATGCAGTAGCTATCACACTATGGGCCTGGTTCAGAGCCGCTCGCTAGATGCGATCACTTGCATGATGTGTATGCAAATTACGTAGGCAGTTCTATCACATAGTGTATGCAGACACCCACCAGCCTGTTTTAAGACGCCCTCTTGTGCACGTCATGTCCAGGAAGTGTATGTAACCATCGATACATCGGATGCTATTGCAGCGCTTGAGGTTGACCATACCCTGCCGCAAGCACTGCGAGCACTTCAGTGTAAAAACAAGCCAGATGACGTGTACTATGATGCTGTCTTATAATTATGCACACCTCTAAAACGCCATTGAGATGCTCAGGCACGCCTGCGTTTGCACCTCCACTCTCCCGTGTTTAATGGCCAGCCCCTGTTACCACCTACAAATGGCTTCTCCTGTCACTCACTCTGCTGGGCTGTCTATGTGCAGTGTGCGAATGCATTGTGAACTTTAGCTAAAGTATGAGCATGCGCACTGTGATGTATTCACATGAGCACACACAATACATATACACTGCATACCATCGGCAGCAGCGAGAGTATGCATCTTAGCGAGCGGGTCTGAATCAGGTCCTATGTTCAGTTGGCCTCTATAATGTATACATCCAATAAGATATCTCAAAATAACCAACATTTTAACACTATATACATTTCTTCAGTAAATTAACAAAGTTGTCTCTGCTATACAAGGGGAAAAATCTAAATAGATTGTATATATAGGTGAGCCCTTAAGAAGAGTGGAAGTGTAACAACGAAACGGACATTGGCTCACTGCTGACTTTGGGCCTGATTCAGACCCACTCGCGAGCGGCTGTCCGCTCGCAAGTGGGTCGATGTTCTGCACTGAGCATGCGCATGACGGAGGGAGCTCCGTCGTGCGCATGCGCCAGACGCGACGAGCGAAGGAAAGTCCTTTGCTCGTTGTGTCTGATCAAAGGGGGCGTGCTGTCGATGTTGATTGACAGCACGCCCCCTTTGGTAGGCGTGCCGGGGGCGTGCCTCCCTGACGGGGGCGTTCCCACGGGAACGCCTCCCGTCAGAAGCCGGCCCACTGACATCACTAGTGATGTCAGTGGGAGTGATTTTGGCTCTGATAGAGCCAAAATCACTCCGGAGCTTGCGGTTGAAAACCTCAACCGCAGGCTCCGGCTCGCAATTTCGATGGTCGCGATGGTCTCGACCATCGCGGCCATCAAAATGCACGCTCGTATAGCCTGTGGGTGGTGACCCACAGCTATACGAGCGTCCAGAAGGACGCTCCATTTTCATGGAGGCCGGCCCTCATTCAGAGCGTGCGCTCTGCTCAGAGCGTACGGCTCTGAATGAGGGCCTTTGTCCAGATAACTTAGAATTTTAGAATTGGAGGGTTTGATAAATAGATTTCATTACATAATATAAGTTGATGATATTTTGCTTGAAATAAATTATATGAGACTTTTTAATCTATAGATTATGGTCTCTCTGGCTCTGCAGCTGGAATCATTCTGGACCATTTTATATTATGGCCATACACCAATGACAATTTTTCTGTATGCATGTGTGACTCTCCCATCCTGTAGACTACATATAGAGTCTATTCTGAGTCGCATGCACTGTAGGATGAGAGCATAAATTTGAAATCGAGTAAGTCTACCTTAGAGTGTGATTGGCTCCACTGTCACTCAGCAGTTTGTGAACACTTTTGCGGGTGCATTTGGAATGCCAGGGTTGCGGTATGGATCCTCGAGAGTGAGTAGTGATTGCCAGAGCAACAGAGTCAAGAGCAGAAGTAAGGGAGGCATTGTACAGGGAAGTGGCTTGTTCAGGGCAGGAGAGAGAGAGAGAGGATAGGGGAGAGAAGTGAGTCAAGCAGGGAGGATGAGGAAATGGTGTCAATAGCCTCAATGTTATGATTAGTGATGGTTGACTTTGGAGCCAGAGGGGGAGAAAGAGAATAGGATAAGAGAAAAAAGTGATGATCAGAGAGGGGGAATGGGAAATTGGTGTAATCAGAAATATCACAATGTGGCCTATTAAAGGTCAAATCTAATGCGGTTTCAAAACCAGCCCTCCATTGTACCTCAGCTGAATAAAAGAACATGGTACTAAGGGCCGAGATCGGCCGATAAGTGCAATGTTTTCACCTCATTCGCCTGTTTTGAGGCTAATTTTTTGCCTACTTACACAATGCGCGCTCCCGCTTATCGCTATTTATATTGCAAAACAGGTGAAAACGCATATGTGCAGATGCAGCAAAACTAGCGAAAAGGACAGGCTCTTTTGGGGAAATGAGTCTGTACCCCCCTAAAGAGTCTAACTGACCCAGGGAATCAATATAGAAGTGTATTAATAGCCCTAATAAAAGTAATTAGGGTTCTTATATTGAGTCAAAGGACTGTTATATGCATATTTGCATAAGTGTTGAAATATGATATAAAGCACTTTGTTTTGTGAAAAATAATTGCTGCAGTTAAATTGGGGGTACATTTAAATGGGTACTAGTTAGGGGTGAGCGGGTTCGGATTTCTGAAATCCGAACCCCCCCGAACCCCCCCGATCCGAGTCCGATCCGAGTCAGGCTTGACTTTTCCCGCCTGACTCGGATCTGAAATCGAGGCAAAACGTCATCATCCCGCCTTCCGAGTCTCGCGGGTTTTGGATCCTATATAAGGTACCCGCGTCGGCGCCATTTTCTCACTCGGCTGTGGACAGTGAAGAGGGAGGGTGGGAGTTAGGGCTGTGTAGTGTAGTGTAGTGTAGTGCTGCTGTTGTCCACTACTTCAAAGTCCATAGGGGCTGGCAGGACTGTGTTGTGCAGTCAGTTCTCCATAGGGGCTGTGTCCACTCCAAAGTCCTGTGCAGTGTCCCAGTCCTAAAGGGGTGCTGTAGTGTTGTCCAGGGGGTGCTCTGTCCATCAGGGGTGCTCCCCCCAAGTGCTAAAAAAATTATATATTTTCTGTGTTTGTGAATTGTGTGCGCAGTAGCCGCACGTGCATCAACAAAGTAGTGCCAAGCGTGCGCCTGTGTCATAAGTAAAGGGCCGGCTGGCTTGACCGTTAAGGGTGCTGTAACCCCCGAAAGTACACTCCAGTCCAAACAAAAAAAAATGATTTTCTGTGTTTGTGAATTGTGTGCGCAGTAGCCGCACGTGCATCAACAAAGTAGTGGCAAGCGTGCGCCTGTGTCATAAGTAAAGGGCCGGCTGGCTTGACCGTTAAGGGTGATGTAACCCCCTAAAGTACACTCCAGTCCAAACCAAAAAAAAATTTATTTTCTGTGTTTGTGAATTGTGTGCGCAGTAGCCGTACGTGCATCAACAAAGTAGTGCCAAGCGTGCGCCTGTGTCATAAGTAAAGGGCCGGCTGGCTTGACCATTAAGGGTGCTGTAACCCCCGAAAGTACACTCCAGTCCAAACCAAAAAAAAATGATTTTCTGTGTTTGTGAATTGTGTGCGCAGTAGCCGCATGTGCATCAACAAAGTAGTGCCAAGCGTGCGCCTGTGTCATAAGTAAAGGGCCGGCTGGCTTGACTGTTAAGGGTGCTGTAACCCCCGAAAGTACACTCCAGTCCAAATAAAAAAAAAAAAAAATTTCCGTGTTTGTGAATTGTGTGCGCAGTAGCCGCACGTGCATCAACAAAGTAGTGCCAAGCGTGCGCCTGTGTCATAAGTAAAGGTCCGGCTGGCTTGACCGTTAAGGGTGCTGTAACCCCCGAAAGTACACTCCAGTCCAAACCAAAAAAAAAATTATTTTCTGTGTTTGTGAATTGTGTGCGCAGTAGCCGCACGTGCATCAACAAAGTAGTGCCAAGCGTGCGCCTGTGTCATAAGTAAAGGGCCAGCTGGCTTGACCGTTAAGGGTGCTGTAACCCCCGAAAGTACACTCCAGTCCAAACCAAAAAAAATTTATTTTCTGTGTTTGTGAATTGTGTGCGCAGTAGCCGCACGTGCATCAACAAAGTAGTGCCAAGCGTGCGCCTGTGTCATAAGTAATGGGCCGGCTGGCTTGACCGTTAAGGGTGCTGTAACCCCCGAAAGTACACTCCAGTCCAAACCAAAAAAAAAATGATTTTCTGTGTTTGTGAATTGTGTGCGCAGTAGCCGCATGTGCATCAACAAAGTAGTGCCAAGCGTGCGCCTGTGTCATAAGTAAAGGGCCGGCTGGCTTGACTGTTAAGGGTGCTGTAACCCCCGAAAGTACACTCCAGTCCAAACCAAAAAAAAAATTATATATTTTCTGTGTTTGTGAATTGTGTGCGCAGTAGCCGCACGTGCATCAACAAAGTAGTGCCAAGCGTGCGCCTGTGTCATAAGTAAAGGGCCGGCTGGCTTGACCGTTAAGGGTGCTGTAACCCCCGAAAGTACACTCCAGTCCAAACCAAAAAAAAATTATTTTCTGTGTTTGTGAATTGTGTGCACAGTAGCCGCACGTGCATCAACAAAGTAGTGCCAAGCGTGCGCCTGTGTTATAAGTAAAGGGCCGGCTGGCTTGACCGTTAAGGGTGCTGTAACCCCCTAAAGTACACTCCAGTCCAAACCAAAAAAAAATTTATTTTCTGTGTTTGTGAATTGTGTGCGCAGTAGCCGCACGTGCATCAACAAAGTAGTGCCAAGCGTGCGCCTGTGTCATAAGTAAAGGGCCGGCTGGCTTGACCATTAAGGGTGCTGTAACCCCCGAAAGTACACTCCAGTCCAAACCAAAAAAAAATTATTTTCTGTGTTTGTGAATTGTGTGCGCAGTAGCCGCATGTGCATCAACAAAGTAGTGCCAAGCGTGCGCCTGTGTCATAAGTAAAGGGCCGGCTGGCTTGACTGTTAAGGGTGCTGTAACCCCCGAAAGTACACTCCAGTCCAAATAAAAAAAAAAAATTTTTTCCGTGTTTGTGAATTGTGTGCGCAGTAGCCGCACGTGCATCAACAAAGTAGTGCCAAGCGTGCGCCTGTGTCATAAGTAAAGGTCCGGCTGGCTTGACCGTTAAGGGTGCTGTAACCCCCGAAAGTACACTCCAGTCCAAACCAAAAAAAAAATTATTTTCTGTGTTTGTGAATTGTGTGCGCAGTAGCCGCACGTGCATCAACAAAGTAGTGCCAAGCGTGCGCCTGTGTCATAAGTAAAGGGCCGGCTGGCTTGACCGTTAAGGGTGCTGTAACCCCCGAAAGTACACTCCAGTCCAAACCAAAAAAAATTTATTTTCTGTGTTTGTGAATTGTGTGCGCAGTAGCCGCACGTGCATCAACAAAGTAGTGCCAAGCGTGCGCCTGTGTCATAAGTAAAGGGCCGGCTGGCTTGACCGTTAAGGGTGCTGTAACCCCCGAAAGTACACTCCAGTCCAAACCAAAAAAAAAATGATTTTCTGTGTTTGTGAATTGTGTGCGCAGTAGCCGGATGTGCATCAACAAAGTAGTGCCAAGCGTGCGCCTGTGTCATAAGTAAAGGGCCGGCTGGCTTGACTGTTAAGGGTGCTGTAACCCCCGAAAGTACACTCCAGTCCAAACCAAAAAAAAAAATATTTTCCGTGTTTGTGAATTGTGTGCGCAGTAGCCGCACGTGCATCAACAAAGTAGTGCCAAGCGTGCGCCTGTGTCATAAGTAAAGGACTGGCTGGCTTGACCGTTAAAGGGTGCTGTAACCCCCGAAAGTACACTCCAGTCCAAACCAAAAAAAAAATTATTTTCTGTGTTTGTGAATTGTGTGCGCAGTAGCCGCACGTGCATCAACAAAGTAGTGCCAAGCGTGCGCCTGTGTCATAAGTAAAGGGCCGGCTGGCTTGACCGTTAAGGGTGCTGTAACCCCCGAAAGTACACTCCAGTCCAAACCAAAAAAAAATTATTTTCTGTGTTTGTGAATTGTGTGCACAGTAGCCGCACGTGCATCAACAAAGTAGTGCCAAGCGTGCGCCTGTGTCATAAGTAAAGGGCCGGCTGGCTTGACCGTTAAGGGTGCTGTAACCCCCGAAAGTACACTCCAGTCCAAACCAAAAAAAAAATTATTTTCTGTGTTTGTGAATTGTGCGCGCAGTAGCCGCATGTGCATCAACAAAGTAGTGCCAAGCGTGTGCCTGTGTCATAAGTAAAGGGCCGGCTGGCTTGACCATTAAGGGTGCTGTAACCCCCGAAAGTACACTCCAGTCCAAACCAAAAAAAAAATTATATATTTTCTGTGTTTGTGAATTGTGTGCGCAGTAGCCGCACGTGCATCAACAAAGTAGTGCCAAGCGTGCGCCTGTGTCATAAGTAAAGGGCCGGCTGGCTTGACCGTTAAGGGTGCTGTAACCCCCGAAAGTACACTCCATTCCAAACCAAAAAAAAAATTATATATTTTCTGTGTTTGTGAATTGTGTGCGCAGTAGCCGCACGTGCATCAACAAAGTAGTGCCAAGCGTGCGCCTGTGTCATAAGTAAAGGGCCGGCTGGCTTGACCGTTAAGGGTGCTGTAACCCCCGAAAGTACACTCCAGTCCAAACCAAAAAAAAATTATTTTCTGTGTTTGTGAATTGTGTGCGCAGTAGCCGCACGTGCATCAACAAAGTAGTGCCAAGCGTGCGCCTGTGTCATAAGTAAAGGGCCGGCTGGCTTGACCTTTAAGGGTGCTGTAACCCCCGAAAGTACACTCCAGTCCAAACCAAAAAAAAAATTATTTTCTGTGTTTGTGAATTGTGCGCGCAGTAGCCGCATGTGCATCAACAAAGTAGTGCCAAGCGTGTGCCTGTGTCATAAGTAAAGGGCCGGCTGGCTTGACCATTAAGGGTGCTGTAACCCCCGAAAGTACACTCCAGTCCAAACCAAAAAAAAAATTATATATTTTCTGTGTTTGTGAATTGTGTGCGCAGTAGCCGCACGTGCATCAACAAAGTAGTGCCAAGCGTGCGCCTGTGTCATAAGTAAAGGGCCGGCTGGCTTGACCGTTAAAGGGTGCTGTAACCCCCGAAAGTACACTCCAGTCCAAACCAAAAAAAAAATTATTTTCTGTGTTTGTGAATTGTGTGCGCAGTAGCCGCACGTGCATCAACAAAGTAGTGCCAAGCGTGCGCCTGTGTCATAAGTAAAGGGCCGGCTGGCTTGACCGTTAAAGGGTGCGGTCATAAGTAAAGGGCTGGCTGGCTTGACCGTTAAGGGTGCTGTAACCCCCGAAAGTACACTCCAGTCCAAAATAAAAAAAAAATTATATATTTTCTGTGTTTGTGAATTGTGTGCGCAGTAGCCGCACGTGCATCAACAAAGTAGTGCCAAGCGTGCGCCTGTGTCATAAGTAAAGGGCCGGCTGGCTTGACCGTTAAAGGGTGCTGTAACCCCCGAAAGTACACTCCAGTCCAAACCAAAAAAAAAAATATTTTCTGTGTTTGTGAATTGTGTGCGCAGTAGCCGCACGTGCATCAACAAAGTAGTGCCAAGCGTGCGCCTGTGTCATAAGTAAAGGGCCGGCTGGCTTGACCGTTAAAGGGTGCGGTCATAAGTAAAGGGCTGGCTGGCTTGACCGTTAAGGGTGCTGTAACCCCCGAAAGTACACTCCAGTCCAAACCAAAAAAAAAAATATTTTCTGTGTTTGTGAATTGTGCGCGCAGTAGCCGCATGTGCATCAACAAAGTAGTGCCAAGCGTGTGCCTGTGTCATAAGTAAAGGGCCGGCTGGCTTGACCATTAAGGGTGCTGTAACCCCCGAAAGTACACTCCAGTCCAAACCAAAAAAAAAATTATTTTCTGTGTTTGTGAATTGTGCGCGCAGTAGCCGCATGTGCATCAACAAAGTAGTGCCAAGCGTGTGCCTGTGTCATAAGTAAAGGGCCGGCTGGCTTGACCATTAAGGGTGCTGTAACCCCCGAAAGTACACTCCAGTCCAAACCAAAAAAAAAATTATATATTTTCTGTGTTTGTGAATTGTGTGCGCAGTAGCCGCACGTGCATCAACAAAGTAGTGCCAAGCGAGCGCCTGTGTCATAAGTAAAGGGCCGGCTGGCTTGACCGTTAAGGGTGCTGTAACCCCCGAAAGTACACTCCATTCCAAACCAAAAAAAAAATTATATATTTTCTGTGTTTGTGAATTGTGTGCGCAGTAGCCGCACGTGCATCAACAAAGTAGTGCCAAGCGTGCGCCTGTGTCATAAGTAAAGGGCCGGCTGGCTTGACCGTTAAGGGTGCTGTAACCCCCGAAAGTACACTCCAGTCCAAACCAAAAAAAATTTATTTTCTGTGTTTGTGAATTGTGTGCGCAGTAGCCGCACGTGCATCAACAAAGTAGTGCCAAGCGTGCGCCTGTGTCATAAGTAAAGGGCCGGCTGGCTTGACCTTTAAGGGTGCTGTAACCCCCGAAAGTACACTCCAGTCCAAACCAAAAAAAAAATTATTTTCTGTGTTTGTGAATTGTGCGCGCAGTAGCCGCATGTGCATCAACAAAGTAGTGCCAAGCGTGTGCCTGTGTCATAAGTAAAGGGCCGGCTGGCTTGACCATTAAGGGTGCTGTAACCCCCGAAAGTACACTCCAGTCCAAACCAAAAAAAAAATTATATATTTTCTGTGTTTGTGAATTGTGTGCGCAGTAGCCGCACGTGCATCAACAAAGTAGTGCCAAGCGTGCGCCTGTGTCATAAGTAAAGGGCCGGCTGGCTTGACCTTTAAGGGTGCTGTAACCCCCGAAAGTACACTCCAGTCCAAACCAAAAAAAAAATTATTTTCTGTGTTTGTGAATTGTGCGCGCAGTAGCCGCATGTGCATCAACAAAGTAGTGCCAAGCGTGTGCCTGTGTCATAAGTAAAGGGCCGGCTGGCTTGACCATTAAGGGTGCTGTAACCCCCGAAAGTACACTCCAGTCCCAACCAAAAAAAAAATTATACATTTTCTGTGTTTGTGAATTGTGTGCGCAGTAGCCGCACGTGCATCAACAAAGTAGTGCCAAGCATGCGCCTGTGTCATAAGTAAAGGGCCGGCTGGCTTGACCATTAAGGGTGCTGTAACCCCCGAAAGTACACTCCAGTCCAAACCAAAAAAAAAATTATATATTTTCTGTGTTTGTGAATTGTGTGCGCAGTAGCCGCACGTGCATCAACAAAGTAGTGCCAAGCATGCGCCTGTGTCATAAGTAAAGGGCCGGCTGGCTTGACCGTTAAGGGTGCTGTAACCCCCGAAAGTACACTCCATTCCAAACCAAAAAAAAAATTATATATTTTCTGTGTTTGTGAATTGTGTGCGCAGTAGCCGCACGTGCATCAACAAAGTAGTGCCAAGCGTGCACCTGTGTCATAAGTAAAGGGCCGGCTGGCTTGACCGTTAAAGGGTGCTGTAACCCCCGAAAGTACACTCCAGTCCAAACCAAAAAAAAAATTATTTTCTGTGTTTGTGAATTGTGTGCGCAGTAGCCGCACGTGCATCAACAAAGTAGTGCCAAGCGTGCGCCTGTGTCATAAGTAAAGGGCCAGCTGGCTTGACCGTTAAAGGGTGCTGTAACCCCCGAAAGTACACTCCAGTCCAAACAAAAAAAAAAATTATATATTTTCTGTGTTTGTGAATTGTGTGTGCAGAAGCCGCACGTGCATCAACAAAGTAGTGCCAAGCGTGCGCCTGTGTCATAAGTAAAGGGCCGGTTGGCTTGACCGTTAAGGGTGCTGTAACCCCTGAAAGTACACTCCAGTCCAAACCAAAAAAAAAATTATATTCTGTGTTTGTGAATTGTGTGCGCAGTAGCCGCACGTGCATCAACAAAGTAGTGCCAAGCGTGCGCCTGTGTCATAAGTAAAGGGCCAACTGGCTTGACCGTTAAAGGGTGCTGTAACCCCCAAAAGTACACTCCAGTCCAAACCAAAAAAAAATTATATATTTTCTGTGTTTGTGAATTGTGTGTGCAGTAGCCGCACGTGCATCAACAAAGTAGTGCCAAGCGTGCGCCTGTGTCATAAGTAAAGGGCCGGCTGGCTTGACCGTTAAGGGTGCTGTAACCCCGAAAGTACACTCCAGTCCAAACCAAAAAAAAAATTATTTTCTGTGTTTAGCCGCACGTATATATCAAATCGATATAACATAAATGGAGGACCAAACTTTCTCCGATAAAAATAAAAGAGAGAAAGATCAAGAACCACTTCCTCCTAGTGCTGAAGCTGCTGCCACTAGTCATGACATAGACGATAACATGCCATCAACGTCGTCTGCCAAGGCCGATGCCCAATGTTATAGTAGAGGGCACATACAATCCCAAATGGCAAAGTTCAGGAAAATGACCTTGAAAAAGACATTTAAATCAGCTGAAGAGAAACGTAAACTTGCCAATATGCCATTTACGACACGGAGTGGCAAGGAACGGCTAAGGTCGATCCCTAGTATGTTCATGACTAGTGGTTCAGCTTCACATGACGATGGAAGCCCTCCTCCCACTAAAAAAATCAAAAGAGTTAAGCTGGCAAAAGCACAGCGAAGAACTGTGCTTTCTAAGAAGATATCACAAATCCCCAAGGAGAGTCCAAGTGTGGTGGTGGTTGCGATGCCTGACCTTCCCAGCACTGGACGGGAAGAGGTGGCTCTTTCCACCATTTGCACGCCCCCTGCAAGTGCTGAAAGGAGCACCCACAGTCAACTTGCTGATATGCAAATTGAAGATGTCACTGTTGAAGTACAACAGGATGAGGATACTGGTGTAGCTGGCGCTGAGGAGGAAGTTGGCGATTAGGATTCTGATGGTGATGTGGTTTGTTTAAATCAGGCTCCGGGGGAGACAGTTGTTGTCCGTGGGATGAAAAAGCCCATCACGGTCATGCCTGGGCAGAAGACCAAACATTCCACCTCTTTGGTCTGGCAATATTTCTATCCAAATCCGGACAACTGTCTTGCCATATGTACCATATGTAAAGGTGAAATAAGTAGGGGTAGGGACGTCAACCACCTAGGAACATCCTCCCTTATACGGCACCTGCAGCGCGTTCATAAAAAGTTACTGTCAAGTTCAGAAACTTTGGCTAAGACCGTAAGCAGTCCAGGGACACCTAAATCCCGTTGTCCTGTTGTATCCAAGCGCCTGCAAACCACACCGTCAACTCCCTCCTCGTCAATTTCCTCCTTAGTCAGGATCGGAAGTAGTCCTGCAGGCCATGTCACTGGCATGACTGACTCTCCTATCCGGGATTCCTCCGGAGGATCCTGCATTGCTATGCCTACTGCTGCCGCTGCTGCTGTTGCTGCTGCTGGGAGTCGTTCATCATCCCAGAGAGGAAGTAGGAACACCACTACTTTTACTAAACAATTGACCCTCCAACAGTCCTTAGCGAGGAGGATGAAGTACGACAGCAGTCATCCTGAAGCAAAACGTATAACTGAGGCCTTGACTGCTATGTTGGTGTTAAACGTGCGTACGGTATCCGCCATTAGTGCAGTGGGATTTAGACAATTGATGGAGGTAGAGTGTCCCCAGTTCCAAATCCCGTCTAGATTCCACTTCACTAGGTAGGCGATACCGAGACTGTACAGAAACGTCAGAAAAAGTGTCCTGAAAAATGCCATTGTACACAATGTCCACTTAACCACGGACATGTGGACAAGTGGAACAGGGCAGACTAAGGACTATATGACTGTGACAGCCCACTGGGTAGATGTATCACCTTACGCAGCAACAGCAGCAGCGTCACCAGTAGCAGCATCTCAGAAACGCCAGCTCGTTACAAGACAGGCTACGCTGTGTATCACCGGTTTCAGTAAGAGGCACACCGCCGACAACCTCTTAGAGAAACTGAGGGAAATCATCGCCCAGTGGCTTACCCCACTTAGACTCTCCTGGGGATTTGTGATATCTGACAACGCCACCAATATTGTGCGGGCATTACATCTGGGCAAATTCCAGCACGTCCCATGTTTTGCTCACACAATAAACTTGGTGGTGCAGAATTTTCTGAAAAGCGACAGGGGCGTGCAGGAGACGCTTTGGGTGGCCCGAAAAATTTCTGGCCACTTTTGCCATTCAGCGACTGCGTGCCAAAGACTGGAGTGCCAGCAAACACTCTTGAACCTGCCTCGCCATCACCTGAATCAAGAGGTTGTGACGCGGTGGAACTCAACCCTCTATATGCTTCAGAGGATGGAGGAGCAGCAAAAGGCCATACAAGCCTATACATCCACCTATGACATAGGCAAAGGAGGGGGTATGCTCCCCCTCCTTTGCAGCGCAGTGGAGAATGATTTCCGTGTTGTGCAAGGTTCTCCAGCCCTTCGAACTTGCCACACGTGAAGTCAGTTCAGACACTGCCAGCTTGAGTCAGGTCATTCCCCTCATCAGGCTTTTGCAGAAGCAGCTGGAGAAAGTGAAGGAGGAGCTAAGACGGAGCGATTCCACTCGGCATGTGGGACTTGTGGATGAAGCCCTTCATTCGCTTTGCCAGGATTCCAGGGTGGTCAATCTGTTGAAATCAGACCACTACATTTTGGCCACCGTGCTCGATCCTAGGTTTAAAGCCTATGTGGTGTCTCTCTTTCCGGCCGACACAACCTGCAGAGGTGCAAAGACCTGTTGGTGAACACACTGTCAGCTGAAGCGGAACGTGACACGTCAACAGCTCCTTCTTCATTTTCTCCCGCAACTGGGGCTGCCAGGAAAAAACTTAGGTATCCTAAGCAACCCGCTGGCGGTGATGCAGGGCAGGCAGGACCAAGTTTGGACATCTGGTCTGGACTGAAGGACCTGGCAACAATTTCTGACATGTCTACTGTCACTGCATATGATACTGTCACCATTGACAGAATGGTGGAGGATTACATCGGTGACAGCATCCAAGTAGGCATGTCAGACAGTCCTTACCTGTACTGGCAGGAAAAAGAGGCAATTTGGAGGCCCCTGTACAAACTGGCTCTATTTTACCTGAGTTGCCCCCCCTCCAGTGTGTACTCCGAAAGAGTGTTTAGTGCAGCCGGGAACCTTGTCAGCGAAAGGCGTAGGAGGTTGCTTCCACAGAATGTGGAGAAGATGATGTTCGTCAAAATGAATTATCTGCTCTTCCAGGGAGACCAGCCTCCAGAAGGTACAGAGGGACCTGTGGTGGTGGATTCAAGTGGGGACGAGTTAATACTTTGTGAGGATGAGGATGTACACACTGAAGAGGGTGAGGAATCGGTGGAAGAGGAGGATGAGGATGACATCTTGCCTCCGTAGAGCCAGTTTGTGCAGGGACACATTAATTGCCAGCTTGTTTTGTGGGGGCCCAAACGAACCAATCATTTCAGCCACAGTTGTGTGGCAGACCCTGGCGCTGAAATGATTGATTTGTTAAAGTGTGCATGTCCTGTTTATACAACATAAGGGTGGGTGGGAGGGCCCAAGGACAATTCCATCTTGCACCTCTTTTTTTTCTTTGCATTATGTACAGTTTGGGGCCTAGTTTTTATAACTGCCATCCTGTCTGCCACTGCAGTGTCACTCCTAGATGGGTCACGTGTTTGTGCCGCCCACTCGTGTCGCTTAGCATAGTCATCCAGCTACCTCGGTGCAACCTTTTGGACATAAAAACACTATTGTGAGGTGTGAGGTGTTCAGAATAGACTGGAAATGAGTGGAAATTAAGGTTATTGAGGTTAATAATAGCATAGGAGCAGAAAAACCTACAAATTCTGTGATTTTAGCTGTTTTTATGCTTTTTTTCAAAAAAATACAGATCCAAAACACAAAACCCAGAACCCAAAACACGGAAGGGTGGTTTTGGCAAAACCAATCCAGATCCAAAACACGAAGAAAGATCCAGATCCAAAACCAAAACACAAAACACGAAAAGTGGCCGGTGCACACCCCTAGTACTAGTATATTTTTTTGTCTGTAAAGTGCAGAATTTAAAAATACACCTGCTGCAGCCTCCTACGATCTTTAAAACACCTGTCCCATCCATACAGCACCCCAAAATACCCGACCCCATACTTAAAACCCATTTTCAAACACTTTTTACATTTTCACCCCAAAAATGACATACATTTTTAGGGGGTATTGAGTTAATTTTTTAATTTTTTTTGCCCAATTATTCATTAGCTGGGGGGGGGGGGGAGGCGAAAAAAGGTTCTGAACCAAGTCCCCACATTTATACTCAAAAATGATGATTTTGCACATCTTTTCTCCTACCTTTGGGTGGAGAAAGTTTTCGCATGTTTTTGCCTATGGAGTTTTTCGCCAAGGCGAAAACGTCCTGATATTGAATAGGGCGATACTTCGGAAAGTGGCAAAAACCGGGCATTGGCGACAACACTTTTTCGCCGTGGACGGCTTTTCGCCATCTAATTGAATATGGGCCTAAGTCTGAAAGCTGTAAAACCCGGAGGTGGGACAAATGTTCCTGTATGTCAGTTTGCAAAAGAGTGTTTTTTAGTGGATATTACTTTGGAAAACATTCTGTGGACCCAACAACTGTGCTTTTGTGTGTTTACGTATATATAGAGCATTTATATTACCATGCAGCAGGTAGATTAGTTTCAGGAGCAATAGAATGAACATTCAGAGATGGACGCAGCTGCTTTTGCTCTCATGTCTGTTGCTGGAGTCGCAGCTGCTAGTATATGGAAATGCTTGTAACAGCCCTTCCCCTGGTGTACAAGTGTGCATCTGAATGTGCAAGTACTAAGACGCCCACTTACTGCTGTAATAGCACTGATTTTTTAGATGCCACAAACAAGTAGCATATTAACTTCTAAAATGGCACATCTAGGAAGCAGAGAGGCATTGCAGTGGTACCTAGGATGGCAGGTTAATATAAATTATATGATGCTATAGAATGTATTCATTAATAAAGAACTAGATCAGAGTCCCAAGGGTAGTACAAGGAAATGGATGTTGAGTATGTAGTGGAAAAGATATTAATTGATTGATTGAGTAATTGATTGATTGACACAGCACAGCAGCTACTGGACACGTTAGCACACAGCACAACATAGCACAGACTGGAGTCAGCGTAAAATGGCACCCGAATCACCACAGGACGGACTTATATAGTATACAAAACCTGCAAGAATCAGACACTGAGATGATGACATTTTGCCTCGATTTCGAATCCGAGCAAGGTGGGAAAAGCTGAGCAACCATTCGGATTCACTCAGAAAGCCGCGCCTTGTTTTTATTTAAAATGGGAACATTACCAAGTTTTAGTTCACCATTTGCATTGAAAACTGTTAATTGTTATGCCATACAATGTAGCTTTTTGAGCTGAAGCAAGGTTGATATTGTTTGCCTTGCTCACATTTTAGTTTGAACTTTTTGTATCTCTGTCTGACATACTATTTTAAACAGCTTTGTGACCATTTACTGTTATTTATTTATTTATTCTTTAGGGAAAAATATATCTTTTGTCTTGACTTGACAGGTCGGTAATTTTATTATAAATACAAAAAAACTTTATCTTTAGTGACCAACTATAAAACATGCTGTAGAGAAGTCCGTGTACTTACTGTAAATCTAGTTTTCCGTTTTAGACAGACTGATTTGATGTAGTATTATGCCAAAAGTTGGCAAATTTGAAATGAAAACTTTGTAGTTTTATTGTTAATGTAGATTCTATTGCTCAAAATTCCATGTATTACTTTGATTTCATTATATGTAAATCTGTTGTTTCGAGAAGTCTTTCTTACTAGACTATATACGCATTATAGGGGAGCAGCACTAATGCATGTGCAAACGTTTATTAAAAATATCTTTATCTTTGACATTCTCTGACATCATTAGGCATCAAAGATAATAATCTCTCTCACTATGGTGTCCTTGTTAAGAAATACCTCATCCATGTCATACAGTGAGAAATATATTTCACACTTGGTTTTACAGTATGTTTAAACAATAGTAACAGCCCCATTAAATGTACCTCAGCCATATATAAAACAGTTCACAATGAACCTATTCTTCTGGCCTTTCCCCCATGCTGTAATACATCAAAGAAGCCTCCCACAAGATACAGCTCTGTGACAGACTAATAGCTTTCCTTTCATTCAGTGACAAAAATAGCATACATAATTAAACATAAAACTAGGTATACCACATGTATTGAATGGCAATTAAAAAATAAAAAAATATAATATATTTTTTTATGAAAAGTTCTGATCATGTATTACACACAATAACTGACTCATTTCATTCCATAATATATCTTCTGCTCCCAAGCACTGACTTTTTACTGTATATTAATCTGGTTTCAATTAGTTAGTGCAAAAAGCTTGTTTTAATTATGACCAGAATAATTCGGACAGAAGGTCAGTACTAAATGCAGAAGCAGATAAATATATTCCCGTTGAAATGGATGAGGATGATGTCACTGAAATACACACAATATTCAGGGCAAAAATGTGAGCGCTAGGGTTATTCATTTTCACACAGGGCACTATTTTCAAAAATGTGGTCAAACCCCAGAAAATAAAATTTTCAGAGATTTGACCACATTCTCCATATGCATCAAGCTCCAAAAGTGAAACTTTCTGGAACTTGTTTCAAAAACGCAATGCCATCTATGGGCTTCCAGTCACAGACTTACCTGAGAGGGATCCAAAAGGATCCCTCCAAGTGTCTACAGCGGCTCACGCCTGTGATGGCCAATGACCATGCATGTGCTGTAGAACTCCCGGTTCATAAACTCGGAAGTCGTTACACCACAAAGAACAGCTCTTACTGAAAGAGCTGTTCTTTGTGGTTTTTACAGCAAATCTTTATGTATACAGCGTTAATAAACACCGCTATGCATACAATCAGTGTCAGAATGCATTACATTCAAAATGTGATTTGTGATGCATCCCGTACACAAGCTGATATTCTGTCACTATTTATATTCCATACAAGTAAATGCTTCTAAATAGGATGTGCGCTATAAGAAAAAAGGCATTCGGTATGAAAAGCCGGCTGCCGCATGACCGGCAGCTCGATTCCCGGCTGCGGCAGCCCGAAAAAAAGAGCAGAGCCCGGCAGCGGAAGCCCGACAGCGTTGGAAATCCAGATCGTCCCAAAGGTAAGTACTTACCAACCTAATCAACCCCCCTAACCCTCCTTAGGGGTGCCTAAACCTAACCCCCCCAAGTGCCTAACCCTAACCTCCCCCCTCTAAGTGCCTAACCCTAACCCCCCCTTCCCCACTGCCTAAACCTAAGTCCCCCGGGGGGGTGCCTAACCCTACCCCTTCTTCCGCCAAGCTTAACCCTAACCGTCCTGGGGGGGGTTGCCTAACCCTAATTCCCCCCAGCTGCCCTAAACCTAACCCTCCCCCCCGTGGCTGTCTGCTAGCGGCGCCCAGCATCCCTTCGATCAGGATGCCGGGCTCCAGTCTCCCGGCGTCAGGAAAATGACAGGCATCTAGATTTTAGACACCTGTCATTTAATCCTAGGCGGGATAGAGGATTCGGGAAGCCAGCAGTCAGGATTGCGGCCGCTGG
This sequence comes from Taudactylus pleione, assembly GCA_031769625.1. NCBI lineage: Eukaryota > Metazoa > Chordata > Amphibia > Anura > Myobatrachidae > Taudactylus > Taudactylus pleione. The sequence continues at coordinate 8,105,776 of JAUIMM010000009.1, read as the reverse complement.
CTTCCTAGACGTATCCCGAAAAAAGATATCAAGAGTACTAACAATGGCAGATTAATTATCATGCTGAAAGATATGGGGGACTGAAAATTCATGTTATCTATCATTATCAAAATGTTGGCTCTTGTTACAGAAAAACACATGATCATGTATAGGAAGTGGAACAGATGTAAAATAACCCTTGCAATTATTAAGGAGACATTAAGGGTCTGATTCTGATTCAAACACAAAGCCAATGTCAGACACAGTTGAGAAATGTATTTTACTAAGTCATGTGTCTACAGCTGGGTACACAATGTACAGTCTAATTTTGCTGATTTGTCCAAATCTAAATGATAAATCAGCCATATCATTAGACTGAAAGCTATATGCAAAAAAAAATTGTCCTTGTGACTGTAACACTTTGAAGTAACTGGAAAGAAAATGTGTTCTAGTCCATTGAGCTACCTGCTCTTCTTAGGTTAAGGAGGAATTTTCTCATAGTTTTGAACCATTATGCTACAATATTCAAAGTACTAAAAAGAAAACAATCTATGGGCTTTCACTAAAAAGTCACACCCATTGACCCATAGACCATTGGGTCAAATGATCATCTTAGGTTTAGAAGAAACTTTGCATAGTTTTAAACAGAGATGTGCAGTTCAGTTTTATTCGGATTTACTCGGATGTGTTCGGATTTCATAAACTGCATCATATTGGCTATCCGGCTATCATGTGTATTGGACAGCCAATAAGAGAAATCTGGACTAATCCGAACTTGGGATCATTTGGCGATAAGAACTGAATAAAACCGAACCTGAACATCTCTAGTTTTAAACAATTATGCTGCAATATTCAATGTACTAAAAAGGAAACAATTCATGCATTTTCACTAGCAAGTCCATTGAAACACTAGACTACTACTGTTATAAGGTGTACTATGCATTACATAAGTAAATAGACAGAAATCAATATGCAAAAAACATATCTGTTCTAAGAATCAAACCTGTGACTCTCTTACTCTTAAGTTGTAGAAAATTAATGCTAACCTTTTGAGCCACCTAACCTACTTAGTGGAGAAAGGAATATTGTCACAGTTTTTAAACATTACGCTGCAATATTCAATGTACTAAAAAGGAAACAATCTATGGGGCTTCACTCTAAAGTCTTGTCTAATACTGTTGACAAGTGTAATATGCATTACATAAGTGAATAGACAAAAAGAAAAAAACATCTGTACTAGGAATCAAACCTGTGATTGTCATTCTTTAAAATAACTGAATAAGACAAGTGCTCTAGCCCATTTAGCCACATAATCTTTTTAAGTTAAGGAGGAATTTTGTAATAGTTTTTAAACATTATGCTGCAAAATTCAATGAACTAAAAAGGACACAATCTGTGGACCTTTACTATAAAGTCCAATTAAATACTTGACTAATACTCTTGTAAGGTGTATTATGCATTACATAAGTGAATAGAGAGAAATCAATATACTAAAAAGAAAACATACAGTATCTGTCCTAAAAAATCTGTCCTAATTAGTCTTGACTAATACAGTTGAAAGGTGTATTACGCATTACATAAGTGAATAGACAGTAAGCAATATGCAAAAAACATCTGTTTAAGGAATCAAAGCTTTGACTGTCACACTTTGAAGTAACTGCATAAAACATGCTCTAGCCTATTGAGCCATGTGATCTTCATAGGTTATAGAGGAATTTTGTAATAGTTCTGAAGCATTAAGCTGCAAAATTAAATGAGCTAAAAAGGACACAATCTGTGGGCCTTCACTATAAAGTCCAATGAAAGACATGACTAATACTGTTGTAAGGTGTATTATGCATTATATAAATGAATATAAATATATCAATATGCACAAATCATACGGTATACAATCGGGAAGCCGGCTGCCTTAATACCGGCAGCCTGCTTCCCGACTGTCATATCCCGGCGAGGGATGAAATGCCGGGCGTCTAGATGTAGACGCCTGACATTTCCGTGAAGCCGAGCGCCGCGAGTGGACAGCCACGGGGGGGAGGGTTAGGTTTAGGGCACCTGGGGGGGACTTAGGGTTAGGCACCCCCCCGGGAGGGTTAGGGTTAGGCTAGGGGGAGGGAGGGTTAGGGTTAGGCACCCCCGGGGGGGACTTAGGGTTAGGCACCCCCGGGGGGAACTTAGGTTTAGGCAGCGGGGAAGGGGGTGTTAGGGTTAGGCACTTAGAGGGGGGATTAGGGTTAGGCACAGAGGGGAGGTTAGGGTTAGGCTCCCCTAAGGAGGGTTATGGTTATGGGGTTAGGTTAGGTTAGAGAATACTTACCTTTCCACAATCGGGATTTCCAGCGCTGTCGGGCTTCCGCTGCTGGGAACTCTACTGTTGCTGGCAAGGCGCTGCCAGGAATCGAACCACCATGCGGCCCGCGGTATTTCATACCGATTCCAATCATACAGTACCTGTCCTAAAAACCAAACCTGTGACTCTCTAACTTTTAAGATGTAGAACATAAGCTCTAGCTCATTAAGCCACCTTATCTACTTTGGGTATAGAGGCATTTTGTCATAGTTTTGAACCATTATGCTGCAATATTTAATTTATTAAAAGGAAAACAATATATGTGATACACTGGACTACTACTAATTTTAGGTGTAATATGCATTACATAGGTTTATAGACAGAAAGCATTATGAAAAAACATGTCTGTCCTAGAAATCAAACCTGTGACTTTATCATTATTAATATGTAAAATATGAGTGCTAGCCCAATGAAATACTGTTGAAAGGTGTATTATGCATTACATACTATAAGTGAATAGACAGAAATCAAAATGCAAAAATCATCTCTCCTAAGTATCAAACCTGTGACTCTCACTCTGTCTCACTAGTCACATAAGAGCTAACCTATTGAGCCACCTGATTTACCAAAGGTATAACAGAATTTTGTTATAATTTTGAACCATTATGCTGCAATATTCAATGTACTAAAAGGGAACAAGTTGTTGGGCTTTCTGTCAGGATGCGGCCTGGGATCGGCCTCTACTCACCTCTGCGCTGGTGTCCTTGGGCTTAGGTGTCCAGATGCTGGGAGTGGAGGTGAGTGGTGACTGAGTATTCTCCCTGGGGTCCGCTAGGGCTTCCATGCATGCGTCCTGGTTTACGGGGTGCCGGGCATGGGAGCAGCCATGTTGGCTCATATCACCTGACTAGTCTCTCCCAATGATAGTCCTGTGGTCACTCAGATGATCCTTTGATCAGCCACCCAGGGGTATTTAAGTCTGACTCCACGAACAAGTAACTGCTGTTCAATTCGTTGTTCCAGTGCCTGTGATACTCACCAGTGTTGCTCTGTGCTATTTCCTTCAGAGTGTTGCTCAGCCTGCTCTCAGTTCTCTAAAGTTTCCAGCATTAGCTTTCATGCAATTCTCAGTCTGAGAGTTAGTTCTCTCCCAGTATCCTGTCTTTCATGTTTTCTATGTTTTGTAATGTGCTACTAGTTCTGTGGCTATTCCCAGCCTGTCCACACCTCTGTGTTTTTCTGTGCAAATCTGCACCTGCATATGTAACTATTCCCAGTATATGCATGTGTCCAGTCTGCTCTATGTTTGTCTGTGTAAGCCAGCACTTTCACATTTAGCAATCTCCAGTACTTGCCAGTGTCCACATCTCCCTGTGTTGCTGTGCGAATCAGCACCAGCATTTCTAGCTTTCCCAGAATAAGCCTTTGTCCACTCTGCTCTGTGTTTGTCTGTGCAGCCAGTACCTGCATATTTATCAAACTCCAGTACCTGCCAGTGTCCACATCTCCCTGAGCTACTGTGCTATCAGCACCTGGATTTCTCAGCGATTCTCAGTCCCACTGTCACTCTTTTTCCATTTTCGTGTGATGCCCTGGGGGGGTCCTGGGCTGGACGTTTTTTGGGGTGCACTGCGCCCCGGACATGAACCCCTTAGTGTTAGGGACTGCTGGTAACAGAGAAGCCGTGACGTGGCCTAGCAGCCTCCCATGTATTTGCAAATGCATGCAACTAATATCTCTGAATTTCTATGACCATATAGTCTTCATATATTGTTGCAGGTATTATTCAGTGTGCTGAGGTACAATAGGGGGTTAAATCCCCCTCCTTTTTCTACTTAGTATGACCCCTCCCTTTCATGCACCTGATTAGTACTGCTAGATTGATTGAGCAGCTTCCATTTTTGTTTGTTTGTTATGAGTTGCATGAAGGAGCCAGCATTAGTAGGGCATGCTGGTTCTAGTAGTGCTAGTTGGAGTTCCCAGGGGTGACTCCCAGGTAAGCTGGCTCTCAATTTGGATGCATTTATGTATGTGCCTTTATCATGAGGCCTTACATTTGTCAAAATTATATATGTGCCTTTATCATGAGGCCTTATAATTGGTATATTTTACATTTGGGGTGAGCGTTTGGGCGTAGGGCCCGCGGGACTGGTCTGGCTGGGCCTCCTCAGGGCATCACCACTTAATACACATAGTTGCTTTTCACATCACCTTTTATGTTTGTTTATTATTCATGTATTTTTTCACATATATTTTAACCTCTCATTCCACACTTAATGATTACTCGCCCACATCTATACTATACTTTACACTGCACTGTCACTCTTTTTCCATTTTCGTGTGATGCCCTGGGGGGGTCCTGGTCTGGACGTTTTTTGGGGTGCACTGCGCCCTGGACGTAAACCCCTTAGTGTTAGGGACTGCAGAGAAGCCGTGACGTGGCCTAGCAGCCTCTAATATCTCTGAATTTCTATGACCATATAGTCTTCATTATGCTGCAATATTCAATGTACAAAAAAGGAAACAATATATGGAGTATCACTATTAAGTCCATGGAAACACTAGACTTTGACTTTATTTAAAGAAAGGTAGTAGTGCTGTGCTCATGTGTTTGGGAAAGCAGCTCAATTATTATTGTTATAAAGATTAAGTACAGGTTATCTTGAGTGCTATGTCAGGGGATAAGGGATTGTCAAGGGTATAGGAAAAAAGGGGGGAGGGTAAAAGAAAAGATGGTATGAAAAATGAAAATCAAAAAAACAAGACAAAAAGTGTAAAAATGAATAAATGAAAAAATATAAATTATAAACAAACTGAAAGTATTGCAACATATAATAGCAAATCACTTTGCCGATTTATATAGCCTTTTATGAGAAGGGTATGGAGTGGACCTCGGGAGAGATGTGGACAGTCCGTTTGCTGTACATCCGCAATTGTGGTGGTCCCTAATCTTACCCTTCTCTGGGGTTTTCTTCTGTAGCGGCAGTCTCCGGATGGTCTGTGGAGGCGTAAAACGTGTTGGATTAAGGAGCTGGACTAGAAGCGGAGACACTAGCTGGAGCTAGTGAGAAATCAGTGACTTCTCATCAGCAAGTGCCCGGCGTCTGACGTCATCGGCAAGCACGGCACCACGCGCCTCCACAACCATCCGGAGACTGCCGCTACAGAAGAAAACCCCAGAGTAGGGTAAGATTAGGGACCACCGCAATTGTACTAAAATCCAAACAATATATGGGCTTTCACTATATAGTCTTGACTAATACTGTTGAAAGGTGTACAATGCCATACATAAGTGAATGCGCAAAAAGCAATATGCAAAAAACATCTGCCCTAGGAATTGAATATGTGCTAGTCAGCCTTTAAAGCCACTGAATAGCCCATGTGTTCTTGCCCATTGAGCCACCTGATATTCTCAGGTTAAGTAGGAATTTTGTCATAGTTTGAAATAGGGATGAGTGGATTGGGTTCTGTGTAATCCGAGCCACTTTGAACACAGGGGATCCAAGTCCCCACCTGGCTTGGATCCCACTTCGAGGCCGAACGTCATCATGCCGATGTTGGATTCTCACGATAGTTGTTTTCTACATAAGGTGCCGCGACTGAGACACAGCACCGTTTCACTTGCACGCTCGCATGATGCGCACTGCTCTGTTGAGACTCACTGGCTGTGCTGGTAAAGTGACTGTATACAGGGCACTGTGCTATACTCTGCTAATTAAGTGGTTGAGTCCAGAGACTCACAAGTGGCTGTGCTGGTAAAGTGACTGTATAGTGGGCACACTACATGCTGATGTATGCTGCGCTATACTCTGCTGATTAAAGTGGCTGTTTCCAGACTCACAAGTGGCTGTGTGTACAAAGAAAAAGTTTAAAAAAGTAAATAAAACTTTCAAGAAAGGTAAATTAATTAAAAAGTAAAAGAAAAAACATGTTTTTTATTTGGGATGTACCCCACTGCCTATACAAGTATTGTGACTCCTTGGGCCATACCCCACTGTGTATAAAAGTACTGTGACTGTTGGACATAGCCCACTGTGCACAAGCACTGTGACTCCTTGGGCAGTAGCCCACTGTGTGTTCATAGCACACAAGTAATGTGACAAGTTAATGCATGATAAGCTAAAAAAAAGTTTCAAAAATTATAAAACATTAATAAAATAAAAAAAAATGATTATTTGTGTTGTACCCCACTGTGTACTGTATACAAGTACTGTGACTCTGTAGGCCATAGCCCACTGTGTATACAAGTACTGTGACTCCTTGGACCATACCCCACTGTGTATACAAGCACTGTGACTCTGTTGGCTGTACCCCACTGTGTATACAAGCACTGTGACTCCTTGAGCAATAGTCCAATTGTGTATACAAGCACTGTGACTCATTGGGCTGTAGCCCACTGTGTATACAAGTACTGTGACTCTGTTGGCCTAAGCCCACTGTGTATAGAAGTACTGTGACTCTGCTGGCCATAGCCCACTGTGTATTCCAGCACTGTAACTCCTTGGGTCATAGCCCATTGTGTATACAAGCACTACAACTCCTTGGGCAATAGCCCACTGCGTATACAAGTACTGTAACTCTGCTGGCCATACCCCACTGGGTGGGTGGGAGGGCCCAAGGACAATTCCAACTTGCACTACCTTTCATTTCTGCCACTGCAGTGTGGCAATGTTTCATAGATGTGCTTTAAACTGTGGTGTCTGTGCCACTACTCTGTCGCATAGTAACCAGTCAGCTCACTGCAGCCTTTGGCCAATAATGGTGAAAACAATATTGTGAGCTGTGAGGTGGTCTAAATTGACTGTAAATGACTGGAATTTAATGTTATTGAAGTTAATAAGACTAGGAACAAAAAAGGCCCAAATTATGTAATTTTAGCTCTCTTAGTAAATTTTTGTAAAAAATCCAAATCCAAAATCAGTCACGGTGATTTGGCAAATCCAAATCAAAAGCGAATCAGAGCCAAATCAAATCCAACAAAAATGGTCTGACGCACATCCCTAGTTTGAAAAATGATTCTGCAATATTCAGTGTACTAAAAAAAAGACACAGGAGCTTATTCAGACCTGCTCGCTATCAAGCGGTCGCTCATTGCAGGCAATGTGCGCATGCGTGTGCACAAACTAGTACGAGCGATCGGAATGTGCTCGCTCACCCTGCTAAGACAGCCCAGTGGTGTGAGTGACAGGAGAGGCTGTTTGTGGGTGGTAACAGGGGCAGGCCAGTAGTAACGGGGGAGTGGAGTTGCGGACGCAGGCGTACCTGAGTGTTTTCACGCCGTTTCTGGGGCATGCATAATTAACAGGCAGCATCATATTACACGTAACCTGCTTGAATAATACACTGAAGTGCTCGCAGTGCTTGCGGTAGGGTACAGTCAACTGTAAGCGCTGCAGTCAGATCCGATGTACCGATGGTTGAATATATTTCCTGGAGATGACGTACGCTAGTGGGCGGATAAAGACAGGCTGGTAGGCATCTGTAAACACAAAGTGATAGCTCGCCAAGACATAGTGGGTGTGCTTATGCCTTGCCGAGCGAGCGGCTGCCTTGACGTCACTTTGCAAAATTTCCATATGCTTTAGAGCGAGCGGCCGCATCTAGCGAGCGGGTCTTAATGAGCTCCACAATCTAATGACTTTCACTATAAAGTCCATTGGAAGACTTGACTATTCTGTTGATAGGTTTAATATACATTACATAAGTGAACAGACAGAAATCAATATGCAAAAAACATACCTGTCCTAAGAATCAAACCTGTGACTTGCTCACTCTTAAGATGTAGAACCACCTGATCAACTTGGGGTAGATTGGAATTTTGTCATAGTTTTGAACCTTTATGCTGCAATACTCTTTGCTCTGCATTTTCACTATAAAGTCTTGACTAATACTGTTGAAAGGTGTATTTTGCATTACTTAAGTGAACAGACAGAAAGCAATATGCAAAAAACAACTTTCCTAAAAATTGAGCCTGTGCTTGTCAAAGTTTGAAGCCACTGGACTGATCATGTGCTCTAGCCCATTGAGCCACCTGACATTCTTGGGTCTAGGAGGAATTTTCTGATCGTTTTGAAACATAGGGCCTGATTCAGACCCACTCGCGAGCGGCTGTCCGCTCGCAAGTGGGTCGATGTTCTGGACTGAGCATGCGCACGACGGAGGGAGCTCCGTCGTGCGCATGCGCCAGACGCGACGAGCGAAGGAAAGTCCTGCGCTCGTTGTGTCTGATCAAAGGGGGCGTGCTGTCGATGTTGATTGACAGCACGCCCCCTTTGGTGGGCGTGCCGGGGGCGTGCCTCCCTGACGGGGGCGTTCCCACGGGAACGCCTCCCGTCAGAAGCCGGCCCACTGACATCACTAGTGATGTCAGTGGGAGTGATTTTGGCTCTGATAGAGCCAAAATCACTCCGGAGCTTGCGGTTGAAAACCTCAACCGCAGGCTCCGGCACGCAGATTCGATAGTCGCGATGGTCACGACCATCGCGGCCATCAAAATGCACGCTCGTATAGCCTGTGGGTGGTGCACTACATAAGTGAATAGACAGAAATCAATATGCAAAAAAACATATCTATGCTAAGAATCAAACCTACGATTCTCTCATGCTTAAGCTGCAGAACATTAGTGCTAACCCATTGAGCCACCTGATCTACTTTGTGTTGAGAGTAATTTAATCATAGTTTTGAAACATTATGCTGCAATATTTAATGTACTAAAAAGGAAACAATATACGGGTTTCACTGTCAAGTCCATTGATACACTACTACTACTAATGTTAGGTGTATTATGCATTACATAAGTGAATAGACAGAAAGTAATATGCAAGACACATATCTGTCCGGGTGTGGATTAACAGATAGACAGTAAAAAGGTTGACAGTGTCTAGCTAGACAGTCAATAAGTCGACTGGTACAAAATGACGACACGCTAAATGTCAACATGTAAGAAGGTCAACATGAAAATGGTCGACAGAAAAATGGCTGACACATTAATTTTTTTTTTTTTTTTTAGCCCTAATCTTCACCCTAACCCTCCCCTTACTGCCTAAAGGTGCCCATCCACTAGATGATTAAGTTGAGCGATTGAACGATGACGATCGTTCAATCGTTCATAAATCGTTTGCAGATCGTTTGCAAAAATGTCTAAAACGACCAGCGATGCGCGTGGGCGCTGGTCGTTTAGACATCTATCATCGTGCATACATACTGGTCAACCTGACGATAACGGCAGGTTGAGCATGTTTGCAGATGATTAATGAGCCTGCACTTAATGACTGCTCGTTCAGTGCAGTCTCATCACAGACTGATAAACAACTGCACGATTACCATGTCGTAATCGTGCAGTCGTTTTCATGTCTGCTAGTGGATGTGCACCTTAACTCTGCCTCCTGGTGCCTTAACTGTTGGGGTAGGTGCCTGACCCTTACTGTCCCCTCTAGTGCCTAACCCTAACCCTCCAGTAAGTGCCTAACCATCGGGGTAAGTGCCTAACCCTAAGAGGTAAGTACTTAATCCTAAAAAAAATAAGTGTCAACCTTGACCTTTTGACCCTGTTGACCGTCTAACATCTAGTGTCTGTCTAAACATTGTCTACATTTTTACTGTCAATTTATAGTCCGGAACCCATATGTCCTAGTAATCAAACCTGTGACTGTCACACTTTGAAGTTACTGGATAGAATATGTACTCGAGCCCATTGAGCCACCTGATCTACTTAGATTATGGTGGAATTTTGTCATACTTGTCATCCCGCCTTCCGGGACTCGCGGGTTTTGGATTCTATATAAGGTACCCGCGTCGGCACCATTTTCTCACTCAGCTGTGGACAGTGAAGAGGGAGGGTGGGAGTTAGGGCTGGCTGGGATGTGTAGTGTAGTGTAGTGTAGTGTAGTGCAGTGTTGTGCTGTGCTGTGCTGCTATTGTCCATAGGGGCTGTGTCCACTCCTCCAAAGTCCATAGGGGCTGGCTGTGTTGTGCTGTGCTGCTGTTGTCCATAGGGGCTGTGTCCACTCCTCCAAAGTCCATAGGGGCTGGCTGTGTTGTGCTGCTGTTGTCCATAGGGGCTGTGTCCACTCCTCCAAAGGCCATAGGGGCTGGCTGTGTTGTGCTGTGCTGCTGTTGTCCATAGGGATTGTGTCCACTCCTCCAAAGTCCATAGGGGCTGGCTGGACTGTGTTGTGCAGTCAGTTGTCCATAGGGGCTGTGTCCACTCCAAAGTCCTGTGCAGTGTTCCAGTCCTAAAGGGATGCTGTAGTGTTGTCCAGGGGGTGCTCTGTCCATCAGGGGTGCAAAAAAATGTAATATTTTTTCGGTGTATGTGAATTGTGTGCGCAGTACCGCACATGCATCAACAAAGTAGCGCCAAGCGTGCGCCTGTGTTATAAGTAAAGGGCCGGCTGGCTTTACCGTTAAAGGGTGCTGTAACCCTCAAAGTGCACTCCAAACAAAATAAAAAAATATTTTCTGTGTTTGTGAATTGTGTGCACTGTTGCTGCACGTGCATCAATAAAGGAGCAGCGCCAAGCGTGCGTCTGTCTGTTAAAGGGTGGTGTAACCCTCAAAGTGCGCTCCACAAAAAATAAAAAAATCTTTTTTTTCTGTCTTTGTGAATTGTGTGCACTGTAGCTGCACGTGCATCAACAAAGGAGCAGCACCAAGCGTGTGCCTGTGTCCATAAGTAAAGAGCCGGCTGGCTCATTTCTCAAAGGGTGGTGTAACCCACAAAGTACACTAGTCTACAACAAAATAAAAATATATTTTCTGAGTTTGTGTGCACCTTAGCCGCACATATATATCAATATAACATAAATGGAGGACCAAACTTTCTCCGATAAAAATAAAATAGGGAAAGATCAAGAACCACTTCCTCCTAGTGCTGAAGCTGCTGCCACTAGTCATGACATAGACAATAACATGCCATCAACATCGTCTGCCAAGGCCGATGCCCAATGTCATAGTAGAGGGCACATACAATCCCAAATGACAAAGTTCAGGAAAATGACCTTAAAAAAACATTTAAATCATCTGAGGAGAAAGGTAAACTTGCCAATATGCCATTTACGACACGGAGTGGCAAGGAACGGCTAAGGTCTTTCCCTATGTTCATGACTAGTGGTTCAGCTTCACATGACGATGGAAGTCCTCCTCCCGCTAAAAAAATCAAACGTGTTAAGCTGGCAAAAGCACAGCAAAGAACTGTGCGTTCTAAGAAGATATCACAAATTCCCAAGGAGAGTCCAAGTGTGGTGGCGGTTGCGATGCCTGACCTTCCCAGCACTGGCCGGGAAGAGGTGGCTCTTTCCACCATTTGCATGCACCCTGCAAGTGCTGAAAGAAGCACCCACAGTCAACTTGCTGATATGCAAATTGAAGATGTCACTGTTGAAGTACAACAGGATGAGGATACTGGTATAGCTGGCGCTGAGGAGGAAGTTGGCGAGGAGGATTCTGATGGTGATGTGGTTTGTTTAAATCAGGCTCCGGGGGAGACAGTTGTTATCTGTGGGATGAAAAAGCCCATCACGGTCATGCCTGGGCAGAAGACCAAACATTCCACCTCTTTGGTCTGGCAATATTTCTATCCAAATCCGGACAACAACTGTCTTGCCATATGTACCATATGTAAAGGTGAAATAAGTAGGGGTAGAGACGTTAACCACCTAGGAACTTCCTCCCTTATATGGCACCTGCAGCACATTCATAAAAAGTTACTGTCAAGTTCAGAAACTTTGGCTAAGACCGTAAGCAGTCCAGGGACACTTAAATCCCATTGTCCTGTTGTATCCAAGCACCTGCAAACCACACCGTCAACTCCCTCCTTGTCAATTTCCTCCTTAGTCAGGATCAGAAGTAGTCCTGCAGGCCATGTCACTGGCATGACTGACTCTCCCATCCGGGATTCCCCCGGAGGATCCTGCATTGCTACGCCTACTACTGCCACTGCTGCTGTTGCTGCTGCTGGGAGTCGTTCATCATCCCAGAGAGGAAGTAGGAACACCACTACTTTTACTAAATAATTGACCCTCCAACAGTCCTTAGCGAGGAGGATGAAGTACGACAGCAGTCATCCTGAAGCAAAATGTATAACTGAGGCCTTGACAGCTATGTTGGTGTTAGTGCAGTGGGATTTAGACAATTGATGGAGGTAGTGTGTTCCCGGTTCCAAATCCCATCTAGATTCCACTCCACTAGGCAGGCGATACCGAGACTGTATAGAATCGTCAGAAAAAGTGTCCTCAGTGTCCTGAAAAATGCAGTTGTAGCCAATGTCCACTTAACCACGGACATGTGGACAAGTGGAACAGGGCAAACTAAGGACTATATGACTGTGACAGCCCACTGGGTAGATGTATCACCTAATGCAGCAACAACAGCAGCGTCACCAGTAGCAGCATCTCAGAAACGCCAGCTCGTTCCAAGGCAGGCTACGCCGTGTATCACCGGTTTCAGTAAGAGGCACACTGCTGACAAACACTTAGTGAAACTGTGGGAAATCATCGCCCAGAGGCTTACCCCACTTGGACTCTCTTGGGGATTTGTGATATCTGACAACGCCACCAATATTGTGCGGGCATTACATCTGGGCAAATTCCAGCACGTCCCATGTTTTGCTCACACAATAAACTAGGTGGTGCAGAATTTTCTGAAAAGCGATAGGGACCTGCAGGAGACGCTTTGGGTGGCCCAAAAAATTTCTGGCCACTTTCGCCACTCAGCGTCTGCGTGCCGAAGACTGGAGCACCAGCAAACACTCTTGAACCTGCCCCGCCATCACCTGTAACAAGAGGTTGTGACGCGGTGGAACTCAACCCTCTATATGCTTCAGAGGATGGAGGAGCAGCAAAAGGCCATTCAAGCCTATACATCCACCTATGACATTGGCAAAGGAGGGGGTATGCACCAGGCTCAAGTGCAGTGGAGAATGATTTCCATGTTGTGCAAGGTTCTCCAGCCCTTCGAACTTGCCACACGTGAAGTCAGTTCAGACACTACCAGCTTGAGTCAGGTCATTCCCCTCATCAGGCTTTTGCAGAAGCAGCTAGTGAAGGAGGAGCTAAGACAGAGCGATTCCGCTCCGCATGTGGGACTTGTGGATGAAGCCCTTCATTCGCTTTGCCAGGATTCCAGGGTGGTCAATCTGTTGAAATCAGACCACTACATTTTGCCCACCGTGCTCGATCATTTTCTCCCGCAACTGGGGCTGCCAGAAAAAAACTTAGGTATCCTAAGCAACCCGCTGGCGGTGATGCAGGGCAGGCAGGACCAAGTTTGGACATCTGGTCCGGACTGAAGGACCTGGCAACAATTTCTGACATGTCTACTGTCACTGCATATGATAGTGTCACCATTGACAGAATGGTGGAGGATTACATCGGTGACAGCATCCAAGTAGGCATGTCAGACAGTCCGTACCTGTACTGGCAGGAAAAAGAGGCAATTTGGTGGCCCCTGTACAAACTGGCTCTATTTTACCTGAGTTGCCCCCCCCTCCAGTGTGTACTCCGAAAGAGTGTTTAGTGCAGCCGGGAACCTTGTCAGCGAAAGGCGTAGGAGGTTGCTGCAACAAAATGTGGAGAAGATGAAGTTCATAAAAATGAATTATCAACTCTTCCAGGGAGACCAGCCTCCAGAACGTTCAGAGGGACCTGTGGTGGTGGTTTCCAGCGGGGACAACTTAATACTCTGTGAGGATGAGGATGTACACAACTCTGAAGAGGGTGAGGAATCGGTGGATGAGGAGGATGAGGACGACATCTTGCCTCCGTAGAGCCAGTTTGTGCAGGGACAGATTAATTGCCAGCTTGTTTTGTGGGGGCCCAATCAGTTCAGCCACAGTCGTGTGGTGGACCCTGGTGCTGAAATGATTGGTTTGCTAAAGTGTGCATTTCCTGTTTATATAACATAAGGGGTGGGTGGGAGGGCCCAAGGACAATTCCATCTTGCACCTCTTTTTTTTCTTTGCATTATGTACTGTTTGGGGCCTAGTTTTTCAAACTGCCATCCTGTCTGCCACTGCAGTGTCACTGCTAGATGGGCCACGCGTTTGTGCCGCCCACTCGTGTCGCTTAGCATAGTTATCCAGCTACCTCGGTGCAACCTTTTCTACATAAAAACACTATTGTGAGGTGTTCAGAATAGACTGGAAATGAGTGGAAATTAAGGTTATTGAGGTTAATAATAGCATAGGAGCAGAAAAACCCACAAATTCTGTGATGTTAGCTGTTTTTATGCTTTTTAAAAAAAAAATACAGATCCAAAACACAAAACCCAGAACCCAAAACATGGAAGGGTGGTTTTGGCAAAACCAATTCAGATCCAAAACACGAAGAAAGATCCAGATCCAAAACACGAAAAGTGGCCGGTGCACACCCCTAATCCATAGACATTTCCTATCAAGTCCATTGAAACACAAGACTACTACGGTTATAATAATATATATTATTCTTTACATTAGTGAATAGTCAGAAAGCAATATGCAAAAAACATTCCTATCATAGGAATCAAACCTGTGACTGCCACATTCTTAAGGTTTATGATATGAGCTCTAAACCATTGAGCCATTTCATCTACTTGTGTATGCCCAATTTGTGCGCCTCCATGGTCGCATGTGATATTGTGTGTTTGGCGTGCTGCACGTCCAATCACATGATATTGTATGCGGCGCCATACATATTAATGAAGGATGGAACGAGTGCTCGTTCCGTCATTCATTAAATTGGGTAGTGTGTACTGGCAATCATGCGATGTAGAGGGTGAAGGCAAATTGTACTGATTGCTGGTTGCTCCAGTGTGGTGTATACCCAGCTAAAGTCGCACCACACATGTATCCTGATTTTGTTCATAGAGTCGCAGTAGTGATTTCAGATGCATGCTCGCAGAAGCATATTGAAAATGTATTAGGCCAGACTAACCATTTTTCTTGAACCTGTGTACTCATTAATTTTAATAAAAAATTAATAAAAGACTTACATTATCCTCAAAAATTAACTACTTTCTTTTTTAACAAAAGAAAAAATGATGAAGGTAGCGCTAGTGTCTCAAAGTCGAATGAGATGCTGCCTGTGAGGAAGAAATAATTAGGGGCTCACCTTCCCTAAATAGATAGATAGAAAACAAAACCTCTGGCGCTTCTCATATCAACTATATAATATGTAATAATCAAAATCACAAAATGAGTAAAATAAAAGAATTTAATATGTAAATGAATAGTAATCCATATATAGCATAAAACTGGTAAATACTGGTACAAACAAACAACATATAACATAAGACAGTGCAATTCTAAATTGATAGAGTATACCAGATACGCCTCTGAGCGTTTTACTCTGTATACCTTGATAAAATGTATCTGTTATGCATATACAAGTGATGAAATAAAGTAATCGTCTTCAAATAAATGGACTCATCTGGGGTGTAATCCGCTTTCAATGATACTGAATCGTCAGTGAAAAAAAGGAACAGTCTCACCGTTCTGGACTGAATCCGGTGATGGTTCCGTTGATGGAGGTAGTTTGCCGGCCACAGCTATGCGAGCGGCCAGGAGGCCGCTCTAAAAAAAAAATAGCCCGGCCCTGATTCAGAGCGAGCGCTCTGTCAGAGCGTCCGGCTCTGAATCAGGCCCAGAGTCTACTGCTGCACTAATTTCCCTGCCGGCTGCCGAAGGGCCCCAGACAGAGACTGCACACCGGCCTCCTCCTTTCTTAATACGCCCCTTGTTATAGTTATTAAACTAAATGTTCTCCAGTGTCTTCTGCAAATGCATCCATTTATACTAAGGTAAGATTTAGAAATATATCCCTTAAAAAATCATCGCATGCAACTGAGCTCTACAGTTGCCTACTGTTTTGATCATTAAGCAAAGGTTACTATCTAGTAGAAATGATATACTAATGACTGAAAGGTAAATACTTTTCCAGAAGCTTAAATGATAACTTCTGTCTTCTGGTTTATGATGAAATCTTCAGAAAAGGAAGTATAATGAGGTTCCCTGGTAATAATATAGGAGATAAATTTTCCTAGTTTTAAAAACTTAACAACTTTGCATTTAGAATAGACCTGAATGCGAGCAGCTTACTCATACTAAGACGTCAAATTTATTACCTGTTACAACAATAAATCCTAAATTTTCTCATCTGGGTTGTTGGACTACAGTATATCCGGTTAAAAGAAATTCAATTTAAGAGCATAAATGAGCAAATATCCCCTAATTTGTCCCATGAAGTTAATTTCAGCAATGTCCTCATCATCCCTGCATAGAGAGTCTTATAGAATATTAGCACATTAGGGGGTCTATTTATTACTTATTGGGTTTTAGCCCCTATAAATATAATTTCTCATTGCGCCAAGAAGAAACTAAGAATCACCCAAATGTAACAATTTTCACATCTAGGGCAATGTGTAAAAGTAAGTGATCACTAATACTTCAGGTTCGAGGATACTGCACATGCATGATATGATGACTGCATATGTGCAAGAGGAGAGTGCCTACAGATTCCTGGGTACTTCCGTATCTTTGCTGCCCCCTGGTTACTCTACTTACGTATATCTCACTATTCAGTGAAGATACGTAAGTAGCGTAAACTTGAGGAAATACCATTCCGCCCCTTGCGGGCTCGCTTCGCTCACCACGTTGCGGGCATGGTGGCTCGCTTCGCTCGCCACATGGATTTATTCCCCCTCCATGCCCACTTGGATGGTAGGGAATGACGTTGGATGGTAGGGAATGACGTTGGACATTAGCGTAAAGATGAGCCAGTATTTCCTGGTTACGCTACTTACGTAGCATAACCAGGGGGCCGCAAAGATACGGAAGTACTGATCCCTGTCCAGTAAAAAATAACATCCAGTCATTAGCTGAAGAAGCCTATGGCGGTTTCTTTTATTTTCAAAAAAGGGAAATTGCAGCAGATATCTCCAATATCACTATACATACATTCAAGGGATCCTTAATAATTGTCACGTGAATGGTGTTTTGTGAATTTGAATCAGGACCCTTGGGATTAGCTTTGGCAGTAGGAGAGAAGGTAAAGCTTTACTAAAGCACCCAGTAATATATATATATTGGTGTTTTGAATGTAGGTATCAGGATACCTTGAGTATAGTCTGAAAGTGAACTGAAGAGAGTGCCGGTAACAACAGATACAGGTTTGTTGTTAATGTTGGCCTCTGGACTGCAGTGTAATGGAAGCAGACCACGGGTTGAATGTGACCAGAGTACTTGTAGTACTTGTGGCAGACTGCAGAGGGCATACTTACTGGATGCTGCACACAACTGGAAGCAGGCGGCAGGTGATGGTGAACTTGCGTCCGACACCCACTATTATAGGTGTGACATCCAAGAACAGCGGAGATGGTAGATAACTGGAATTAAAGCTGAATGCTTGGAGACTGGAAACTGAATCAGATGCAGAATGTACTTGGCACTCCAGTTGACTGATTGCTGAGACAGATGCACTTGGCAATATAGGTGACTGGATACTCATGGAGAATGTACTTGGTGATGCAAATGGCTGGAGACTGAGGACCTGATTCAGACCCGCTCGCTAGCAAGTGGCCGCTCATTGCAGATGATGATCACTAATGTGCGCATGCGTGTAGTTCACAGTGCGCGTGGGCAAATTAGTATGAGCGATCGGATTTTGCTCGCTCGCCCTGCAAAGACAGCCCAGTGGAATCAGTGGTAGGAGAGGCCGTTTGTGGGTGGTAACAGGGGCAGGGCAGTAGTAATGGGGTAGTGGAGTTGTGGAAGCAGGCATGCCAGAGTGTTTCCAAGCCGTTTCTGGGACATGTATAATTAATATGCAGTGTCACAGTACACGTCACCTGGTTGAAAAATACTCTGAAGTGCTCGCAGTGCTTGCGGTAGAGTACAGTCAACCGCAAGTGCTGCATTCAGATCCGATGTAACCCGAAGTACTGAAGGTTGTATATACTTCCTGGAGATGACATATGCTAGTGGGTGGCTAAAGACAGGCTGGTGGGCCTCTGTGAACACAAAGTGATCGCTCGCCAAGACATAGTGGGTGTGCTTATGCCTTGCCGAGCGAGCGACTGCCTTGACGTCACTTTGCAAAATTTCCATACACTGGGTGCGAGCGGCACATCTAGCGAGCTGGTCTGAATCAGGCCCTGAGTCAGAAGCAGAATGCATTTGGTAATGCAAATATCTTGAGGCAGATTGAGATGCATAATGCAATTAGCTGGAGAATGAAGCAACCAAAGCAAGGAGCCGGGATACTGATCTCTAGGAGAGAAGCATAGCACCAGTCAGGGTTTAAGTAGGGCGCTCATTGTGCCTGTTGGCCAGGTAAGTCATGTGAGCATGACTATAGGAACCTGGTTGGTGGATGCAGTCATGTGAATGGGGGCACCCATTCACTCAGAGCCGACCCTAGCCAATTTGGTGCCCTAGGCAAAATTTTGACTCGTGCCCCCTAGCAGATATCTTCAATTATTATTACTATTACATTTTATTTATAGGGTGCCACAAGTCGTCCTCAGCACCGTACATACAGTACAGGGTACACAGAACATTACAATACAGTAATCAAAATATAAACAGAGCACAAGTAACAAATAGCAACACAATTCTCCATACACAATACAGCTGGAAAGGTGAAGGCTATCAATGAAGTGCTTGAGAAGAGGGCTGTGAGACAGTAGGGAGGAGGTGCCTGCTCCTAGGAGCTCACAATCTAGGGGAGAAGGGAAACAGACAGAAGACTATAGGCATGAGTGTGTTGAAGGGGACCTGAGTGCAGAAAGTAGGCATGTTAGAGATCACTGAGGCAGGAGGGAGAGCGACCTGGTGACACAGTTATGTGGAGGAAGGGTATGCTTTGATGAACACGTGGGTTTTCAGTGCACGTTTGAAGCTCTGCAAGGTCAGGGAGAGCCTGATCGGGCAAGAGACCTCATTCCAGTGAAGGGGGGCTGCACGGGCAAAATCTTGGATACGAGCATGAGATGACGTAACCAGGGTGGAGGAGAGGTAACAGCCATTGGCAGACTGGAGTGGGCAGGAGGGGATGTAAGGATATGAGGTTCAGATGTAGGGAGCAGTGGAGTTAGAAAGGGCCTTGTATGTGAAGGTGAGGAGTTTGAAGATGATTCTGTAGGGGAATGGGAGCCAGTGCAGGTTTTGGCAGAGGGGAGCAGCACAGTGGAATGGCAGGAGAGGAAGATAAGTCTAGCTGCAGCATTAAGAACAGATTGGAGGGGAGCAAGATGGCAACATGGGAGGCCAGTGAGGAGAAGGTTGCAGTAGTTGTGCAGAGAAATGATTAGTGAATGAATAATCAGTTTGGTAACATTCTGGGAGAGGAAAGGCCTATTTCGAGCGATGTTGCATAGTGGGAACTGACAGGATTGAGCCAGAGATTGAATGTGGGGGGTGAAGGAGAGGATGAAGTTAAGGCTGAAACTCAAGCAGCGAAGTTGGGTGACAGGGGAGATGATGGTGTTGTCAACAGTGATAGCGAGATTGGTTGGAGTGTAGACTCTATTAGGGGGAAAATTGATGAGTTCAATTTTGTCCATGTTGAGCTTCAGAGAGCGCTCGGACATCCAGGAAGAGATGGCGGAGCGGCAGCTGGATACCTGAGAGAGGACAGAAGGGGAGAGTTCAGGAGAGGAGAGGTATAGTTGCGTGTCATTGGCATAGAGGTGGTATTGGAGGCCGAAGGTGCTGATGGGTTCTCCTAGTGTAGAGGTGTACAGGGAGAAGAGCATGGGGCCCAGGACAGAACCCTGCAAGACACCAACGGGAAGGGTGGAAGGGGGGGAGTTGGAGCCAACTTCAATATATATATATATATATATATATATATATAGCAGAAAGAGTCCGGCACTCCCTTAACAAAACAGTACTTGCACGGGTGCCCGGCTGAAAAAATTCATGTAGAAAACAGCAATAGTCGGCACTCCTGGTACAGATGACAAGATTCAGACAGCGTAATGTATCAACGTTTCAAAGTCTTTATTTTATGGCTTTTTCATCAGGACTAACATCAAACAATTACATCTTACCTTATAACAGCTACTTCACCCAGTGAACGAGCGCCATGTTCGCATCAGGACCACACCCCCGGCGGGCAGCACTAAAATGACGTCATCAAGCCCAGATCACTTGGTACGCCCTGGCTGATGACCTAACAGTGCTCCCCATCACCATGGAAACCCGCACGACAGCGGATCTCTACAAAGTAACAACAACACAACATAAATACATAGCAACAATCAATAAAAATGGACAGATATCTATCAAAAAATAATAATGGCTAGCTCAATACAACAATGAAAATAATAGAATAGATCAAGAACAAGCAGCTCATAACGACTGCACAGTTAACACAATAGCGATATGGACCCCAATTAAAGCTATTGTGTTAACTGTGCAGTCGTTATGAGCTGCTTGTTCTTGATCTATTCTATTATTTTCATTGTTGTATTGAGCTAGCCATTATTATTTTTTGATAGATATCAGTCCATTTTTAATTGATTGTTGCTATGTATTTATGTTGTGTTGTTGTTACTTTGTAGAGATCCGCTGTCGTGCGGGTTTCCATGGTGATGGGGAGCACTGTTAGGTCATCAGCCAGGGCGTACCATGTGATCTGGGCTTGATGACATCATTTTAGCGCTGCCCGCCGGGGGTGTGGTCCTGATGCGGACATGGCGCTCGTTCACTGGGTGAAGTAGCTGTTATAAGGTAAGATGTAATTGTTTGATGTTAGTCCTGATGAAAAAGCCATAAAATAAAGGCTTTGAAACGTTGATACATTACGCTGTCTGAATCTTGTCATCTGTACCAGGAGTGCCGACTATTGCTGTTTTCTACATGATTTTTTTCAGCCGGGCACCCGGGCAAGTACTGTTTTGTTAAGGGAGTGCCGGACTCTTTCTGCTATTGTGTATTTTGGGGATCTCATATAGCGTACTGAGACCCTTATTGTCAGGGCACCCCCATTATATTTATCAGTTTCAACAGTTTGTTTCACTGGAGTGGACTTTGCTTTCTTCTTTTTTTTTAAAGAATTATTTTGAGTGGTGCTTATTTTAACATATTTCTAATAAAATATATATTTTTTAATTTTTTAAAGGGCTATTAGTTCTCCTTTTTTTTCATGGACTGAATATATTTTGGCTAGGATTATGATGCTGGACTTGCCATTTTGCACATTGGATTATACTGTCATAAGGCTGCTGGACTAACGTATATTATATATTATATTTTCTTATTAGGTTGCTGGACTTGCACTTTGCACTTTTGTATTTGCGCACAAGCACTGTCAGCACTTTTTTATGGCTGATAATATGAACGAGGATACAGCTAGTGGGTACCAACAACCTTTGTATGCTATTGGCGAGTTACTCGGAGTCAGAAGCAGAAGCAATTCTGTTCAATATTCAATATGCTGGACAACTGGAGTCTTTGCCGGTGGAGGTTCTATACTGTGACTTGTTAAAACTTAAAAAGAGGGAAATTGACTTTTTTTACCATGGCTTAACTCTTAGTGAATATTATAGGGCCAAAAAAATACCCCGTGGTCTGCGGATTAAAAATAGCCCTACAATTGGTAGACATGATCCCATTTTTTGTAGACGCTGGGTGTCAATTTTAAATAAATGTTCTTTTGATTTAACTCTTTTAATAATTGAGCAATCAACTAAAGAACTAAATATTACAAAAGAAAAAATAGCCACGTATGAACTGGCACATAAAAACACTTTGGAAAGAGATCCTAATGTCAAATGGTTAGAAAAACTTGAAAACCAATTGGCCGCTTATAAGTCAGATCTAATCAAGTTTAAAAAAGAGAAAAGGATGAAAGTCGATTTAGACTACGAGTTTAACACGGTGTATCAGTTCACTAATCCAGGGAGACGCCCTGATTATAGAAATAAAAAACCTTTCTTCCGACAGAATAGGAGGAATACCGTGGATACTGAATCATCAAATGAGCAATTTTCATCAGCCAGTGATAATGAGGTGGCTTCCACTAGTAGGGGTAAGAAAAATAATATACTCCCTTTAGGGATGCCAACAAGAGCCCAAGGCCCCGTAGGGGCAGACTTTACACCAGACGGGGGGGCCAAACCCAAAGACAAAGGATGTGGCAGAAAACCTCCCTTGCCCCACAAAATCTAGTGGTGAACCTTTCATCTTACCCTCTTTCTGACACTGAATTGAGTCTATTAGGCAAAGGACTTTCATTTGTGCCTTCAGTTTCTTTTAATTCTTTAAAATGGCAAATTGAACAATTTAATTTACAAAGGCAATTGAAACTAAAGGAATATTTTGCCAAAACAAAACCAAGTTTGAATTTACAAACCACTGACATACCACTGCAACTTAATAAATTACTCCCTCGCTCATCTTTTGAGCCGCAATCTTTTAACCCGACTATTAAAACTTACATGCGTTTGTTGGGTACAGAAATTTTGAATGAGGTGCCTAAACTCCCTAAATATAGGCCAAACTTAAATAAACAGGAATACAAAGCATTACATGACTTGGCTGACAATCCGGAATTGATTTTTCGCCCGGCTGATAAAGGGGGTGCCCTGGTTGTTCAAAATTTGTGTGACTATAAATTACAAGTAGCTACGCATTTGGATGATATAAAGACCTATAAACGGTTGACAATGGACCCCACTACTGAATTTAAAGAGGAATTACTGAAAATATTGGTTGAAGCTGTACACAGTAATATAATCAGCTCTAAATTACAAGAGGCTCTACTCCCGCAACATCCGATGGTGCCGATACTCTACACGATTCCTAAAATACATAAATCTTTAAACAATCCTCCTGGTCGCCCAATCATTTCGGCCAGGAATTCGTTATTCCAACCAGTGTCGGTGTATTTGGATGCCCTCATGCAACCAACCATTAGATCACATCCTCATTACCTTTTGGATACCTCCACACTATTGAGGAAACTAAATGTGCTACCTAGTTTTGATGATGAGATCTGGTTGTGTAGCATTGATGTATGCAGTTTGTAAACTATAATCCCTCATGATTATGGAGTGGCTGCTACTATGAATTATCTCTATCAGCATCCAGATTATACAGGACCAGAGTTATCATTTGTTAGGAATTTGTTATATTTGATCTTGACAAAAAATTATTTCCTGTATGATGGTGATTTCTTTTTACAGTTAATTGGCTGTGCGATGGGGTCCAGTGTGGCCCCATCGTACGCTAATATTTATATGTTTTTGGTTGAGTATGATATCTTTTTCTCTCGCTCTGAAATTGCGTCTAGAATAGCGTTTTTTACGCGCTATATAGATGATTTTTTGGAGGGGTCCTAAGGTAGATCTCATTAATGTTATTGAGCAACATAATTTGAGTTTATCACCAGTGAAGCTCACTTATAACATTAGTGATGTCCAGATTCATTTTTTGGATGTGTTGATTTCAATTAACTTTGGTAAGATCACAACCAGTTTGTACTTCAAAATTACGGACAGAAATAATTTGCTTCACAATGACAGTTGCCATCCTGTGGCACTAAAACGAGGGTTGCCATACTCTCAGTTATTGCGGGTCAAGTGGATTACCTCTGATCCCGTGATGGCTGAAAGTCAAATGAATGCGATGATATTGAAGTTTTTAGACAGGGGTTATGATTGTCAGGAATTGGAAAAAACTAAGCAGAAGGTTATGAAATTGAATAGGGCTGATCTTCTAGATGGTAAGGTTCAGACCAATAAACCTCCAGCATTGATTTGGACTAACCATTATTGCAATGCTAGTTCTAAGATCAACAGAGCTGCCAAAAATTTATGGCCAATGGTCCAATCAGACCCTGATTTGTCACTATCCAATACTAAACTTATGCCATGCTATACCCGGGGGTGTAATCTCCATGATATACTGGTAAAAACAGATATTACTCCATCTAATACAGTCTATCGTTCTACTAGTATTGGCAAGAAATTTGGCTGTTTTCGTTGTACCTGTATGACTTGTAGGTACCTCCTAGCTGGCAATATATTTCACCATCCACACTCCGGCAAGCCATATTATATTAGATATACACTCACATGTAATTCCACTTTTGTGGTTTACCAGATTTTGTGTCCTTGTGGGTTATCATATATTGGTAAGACCGAGAGAAGCTTTAAAGAACGTATGGCACTCCATCGTTCAGCTATTCGCGCAGCTCTAAATACAGGATCCAGCGAACAGCCTGTAGCCAGGCATTTTGCCACAATGCCCCATACCCTTGCCTCCCTTCGATACCGCATGATTGATCATGTGCCGGCCTCTATTAGAGGTGGAAATCGACCTCTTAAACTACTTCAATGTGAGGCCCGTTGGATACACACGTTGGGGACCCTTGCTCCCAAGGGGCTCAACGAACAATTGGGTTTAAACTGCTTTATGTAGGTGCTGCTATTTATGGGTACTAGTTATAAGGTGTAGTACTTATTGCCATGGTTGTCAATTGGTTAGATTAATGATTATCTGCTGTTTTTAACAAAAATAAATAAATAAATAAATAAATATATATATATATATATATATATATATATATATATATATACATTAACCAGTTTTTACTGGTGGTATTGCATTATGTGTAATTATGAAATGTTACCAAGTGCTTTAATTGGGGTCCATATCGCTATTGTGTTAACTGTGCAGTCATTATGAGCTGCTTGTTCTTGATCTATTCTATTATTTTCATTGTTGTATTGAGCTAGCCATTATTATTTTTTGATAGATATCAGTCCATTTTTATTGATTGTTGCTATGTATTTATGTTGTGTTGTTGTTACTTTGTAGAGATCCGCTGTCGTGCGGGTTTCCATGGTGATGGGGAGCACTGTTAGGTCATCAGCCAGGGCGTACCATGTGATCTGGGCTTGATGACATCATTTTAGTGCTGCCCGCCGGGGGTGTGGTCCTGATGCGGACATGGCGCTCGTTCACTGGGTGAAGTAGCTGTTATAAGGTAAGATGTAATTGTTTGATGTTAGTCCTGATGAAAAAGCCATAAAATAAAGGCTTTGAAACGTTGATACATTATGCTGTCTGAATCTTGTCATCTGTACCAGGAGTGCCGACTATTGCTGTTTTCTATATGATTTTTTTCAGCCTGGCACCCGGGCAAGTACTGTTTTGTTAAGGGAGTGCCGGACTCTTTCTGCTATTGTGTATTTTGGGGATCTCATATGGTGTTCTGAGACCCTTATTGTCAGGGCACCCCCATTATATTTATCAGTTTCAACAGTTTGTTTCACTGGAGTCCCAAGTAATCCAGCACTCTCCTGGGTAGCAGCGTTAAATAAATGCAGCTTCGATCTAATGCTTTTGGTGATCGAAGAGGCAGGAAAAGAATTTACAGTAGTAAGATCCAATATTGATTCATTCAAAACTGCACAGGAGACTGCTCTTCAAGAACTGAACAATATGTCATGGTGGATTAAGCTCAACCAGCAGGTTGAGAATTATAAAAAAGATTTATTGAAATTTAAAAGATCTAAGCTCCAAACTGTCCAAAATGATTACGAAGAACATAGGGTCTACAGATGGCTAACAGGCACAGAGCCAGCAAGATCGTACTATAGAACCCAAGGTCGTAACAACTAGAGACAAAGACAGGACTAACAAACGAAAGAGGTCAACACGTCAAATAGTGACAGCAACTTTATTGTGTCCGATTCTGATGACCCTCACACCAACCAGCGCCCCCCTTTAGGGGCACAAACAAGAACACGTGCAGATACAAGAGGAAACCCACAAGAAGGGGCGGACAAAAGGACAGGCTCGAAAAGAGGAACCACAAAAAGGAAAACTTAATCTTTAACCTTTCCACTCGACCACTCTCCTGCATAGAAGAATGAGTATTCAACAAAGGACTCTCTTTTGTGCCAGTGAACAAACACAATGCTTTTGAATGGCAAATAGATCTACATAATATGAACAGGAAGTTAAGACTAAAGGAATTTTACCAAAATGCTTCTATCCCTGCTTCTGGATCAGAAAAATTACATCTGGTGCTCCAGAAACACATCAAATTCAACTTTGACCCGCAGTCACCCAATCCCTCTATTAAAACCTATACGTGCCTACTGGACAACTCAGTGGAGAGATACATACAAACACCCACTCGGATTTACCCTAACCTGATTAAGAGGAATTTTTATCGATTAAGAACTTGAGGGAAGATGACTCCATCGTTATACGTCCAGCAGACAAGGGGGCAGCATAGTAATCCAGGACATGATACAGTACAAAAAAGAGCTATACCACAATTGGGAGAAAGTGACACATATGAGAAATTGGATAGTAACCCGACCAACAAATACCATAAGGATTTGGAGTTCGTCCTTAAGGAAGCAGTAGAAAAGACACTGATTAACGACACAACTCTACAATATTGATACCGTTTGAACAGCATCGATATTAGAGAGATTTGATTGCACAGACCAGATTGCCCATACCTCCCATTTCAATATAAAATAACTTTGTCACACAGAAACAGTTTGCGGTTCCAACACACACAAAGGTACTATATTGTAAAAATGGTATAATCAGCCTTAATCTATACAATGCAGCTATATACAGGATAAAGACAAAGATACAATAACCAATATTTTGCCATGTGGTCTGGATCCTAGACTAACAGCTGTCCATCAGGATTGCTGTGTGTTTCTTTAGGGTCAGGCAGGGAAAAAGGAAGCAAACAAAAGGGTTTGGGATCCAGACTGCATAGGAATTTATAGGTGTACAATTACCTTTGAACATAAGCTGAATACTCAGAGGGGTTCCCTATTGGCCCTTTATTACTGAGTCACAATGGTTGTTGCTATTCATTGGTTAGTAGATGGTTGATGTCACTGGAGGTTGAACTGTGTTAGAAAATCCCTTTGTCCTAACATTTGGCTTGCAACTCTACAGGGGATGTGTACAGTGATTTTTACAGTATAGAGTATAATTCTTGGCAGGTCTTCATAACTCGATAGTGATCCCTTCCATATTCATTCTGTTGGTTTCATATTCCTGTTGAGACAGAGGGAAATCGGTAGATACTACTCATGACCCATTTATCTTATTCTTAATCCCAGATATCATATAACTGCTATTTAACATGTAATATTCACTGTATACCTTTAAAACACATAGCATTGCACGTATCTCAGTCAGTTTAGGGTTAAATGGGATATAAGTTTATTGTAAGGAAAGGCTGCTGTCCATCGGGGTAAGGTTTCCGACAATAATACTTAAAAGCTGGCTATGCGATTGAAACGCAAAACAGTATTTAAACAGTATTGCTGTACTAACTTTGTTATGTGTTTATGTAATGTAAAAATGGCACTTAACCATTGTGAGCACAGAAGCATGGCTCGCCATTCACAATATGGCGAGTTGCGGGGGCATGGGATGCGTGTGCATGTATAGCGAGCATGTGCAATTGCACGTGCGCAAGTGCGTGCGCGAATGCGGCGGGAACGTGTGTTCGCATAAAATGGCCATGGACGATCAAATCGTCCAATGGATGTCGTGTTGCGATTCGTGCGCAATTAAGCGATCGCAACCAATTTATACGGTTTCGACAACAAGCTCTCTTACAGGAACATCCAGTCATCCCCTTGATATACACTGTGCCAAAAGTGCACAAAAGCCTTATCAACTCGCCTGGCAGACCTATTATATCTGCCAGGGGGTCATCACTTCAACCGGTGGTGGAATATCTGGACGCCCTGTTAGAACCTCACATAACGTGTCAGTCAACATACTTAAAAGACACCACCTCTTTCCTGAACCATCTGACCAAATTTCAAAATCTAGTTTTCTCAGTAATTTACAACATGAGTTTAAATTGGATAAAAATTTGTTCTTGAAACTCCTTGAGATCACTCTCACGAATAATTACTTCTGGTATGATGGCAAATACTATAGACTGAAGAGCGGCTGTGCTATGGGGTCTAGCGTAGCTCCGACCTACTCAAACATCTATATGTTTGAAAAAGAAAAAACCTTCTTCCTTGATTATGACCAGTACAACCTGCATATAGTATGGTATATCCATAATATTGATGATCTTTTTATGATTTGGAAATGGGAAAGGGAAGTATTTGTTTCCATGATGGAAGAAATTAACCATCGACAGACTCCCATCAAATTTACTTATCAATGCAGTCACACTACTAGCAATTTATCTGGATGTTACAATACAGTTACATGAAGGACAATTAAACACGTCCATTTTTCATAAAAACACTGACCGTAACTCTCCTTTTGATACAAGTAGTCATCACCCCAATGCACTTAAAGGGGGACTACCATATTCACAAATGCTACGAGCTGCCAGAATTACCAGCAACCGAATGGAATTACCAGGAGCCTTCGATCAAATAGCGGACAAATTCTCACAAAGAGGATATAGCCATCGTTCACTCATGGATACTAAAAACAAGGTTCTGGCTTTAGATAGAGATAATCTCTTAAACTCATGGGACAAAAGATCTACAGAAATAGAAGATAGATTAATTTGGACTACAAAATTCTCTACTTCCAGTCTCATCAGTCCACGAGCCACCAAGGCCCTGTGGCGCATGGTCACTACTGACCAAACCTTATCATCTTTCAAAAATATCAAACCCATGACCTGCTATAAGAGAGCACGCAATTTACAAGAGCTACTGGTGAAGGCAGATGTTACTAACTATAATTCCACTCGGGGTATTTTTGGGCAGAAAAAAAAGCCGGGATGCTATCGGTGCCCATCATGCACCATGTGTAACTATTTAACAACAGGATCCAAATTTAAACATCCTTATAGAGAGTTCACATTCCATATTAAACATGTACATCCAGATTCGTGATTTATTGCATCACTTGCCCATGCGGTCTCTGTTACATTGGCATGACAAGCCGCATGTTCAAAGAGCGCATGGCGCTCCATAGATCCACCATCAGGTCAGCACGTGCAGGGAAGGATAGTGAGCAACCAGTGGCCCGCCACTTTAAGCTGAAACAGCACCCATTAACAGCACTCAAATATCAAATGATTGACCAAGTGCCTGAATCAGCAAGAGGAGGTGACCGGAATGCAGCCCTTTTGAGACTTGAGTCATGTTGGATATTCAAATTGGAAACTCTACATCCCAAGGGACTAAACAAACGCATTAATTGGAATGTGTTCCGATAAATTTGAATGTATCGATATTCTTGTTTATTTGTCCCTATGTGGTTATTCATCCACTTGTTGCCCTATCAGGGAACTTCAGTCCTTCACATGCCCTCCTAGTCATCTTTTGGCCATCTTTTACATATTCCCTCAGCCCCAGCAGTTTTTCTTTCTTTCCCTTCTCTCTATATATGTTGTATATTGAGTCTCATTATCCAGAGAGTATAGTTTTCGCTACATGGTATGCATGTGCAGATCAGATTCTTTTCACTATATCTCTTTTTGCCCATTTATGATATCACATACATGTTTACGATATTCATGACACTATTCGCTTCCCTATTAAGGGGGCACACATACATGGTTTTGCATTAGCATATTTATGCATCATACTTGATACACATCCAACATGTGCATTTCACACCAGCCTGTACTCTTTCCTTGATTCCAGCTTCTTTTGGTTTATTTGTTTTACTCTTTCACTTTTATTTACAGCCGCAGCCCGGAGCTGTAGACAGCGTCCGGTTGCCTTGCAACCTCTAGATGCGCCTCACCCACGTGACGCTGTGACGTCACTCACAGGCAACTCAGCTGCGTGGTCCAGAAGCGTTGCTGTGGACATGACATGTCATTAATATATTTCTATACTGCAGTGCCAAGCCTGGTGAATTCCTTTACAGATACACCACACAGGAATCATATATATATATATATATATATATATATATATATATATATATATTTTAGGGATGTGCAGGCTTGGATAGGTTCGAATTTGCATGCCGAGTTCGGATTTTTCCCTCCAAAAATCGGGTCTCATAAAGAGGCAAAACGTGTTTGTCCATGAAAGATGCCGTTTTGCCTCTTTCTGAGACCTGATTTTTGGAGGGAAAAATCCACTCTGTTGCTGGACGACACTCCGGGCTCTTAATGAATAATAAATATGCTGAGACTAGCATTCCATTATCAATGTTTCAGAGCTGCTGCTCTTTTATCAAGACATGAAAAAGTGAATAAAACATACATACCTTTATAGATGATAACACACTGTGTACTTCTGAATCAGTCAGACCACGGGGAGTTCCGATAACGTCATTAAGCGGCGCCACTGCACCGACGTCCCAGCATGCCTCAAGGTCTGGTCTGAACATGTGACCCACATCACCATGACAACATCTGTCAACATACAAAATACTATTACTATAAAATACTATTACAGGGACCAGGTAGAATAACATACAGCCAAATAATGCGTAATTGTACAAAATGATCTAACAAGATCTAAATGTACTAACTCATGGTCATAAAACACTACTGTAACTGCAATGGAATATGACAATAGCAGAAACATGTGAATCACCAGCATCCAGGACTTTAACCTGCTCCTGAAGCTGAGGTGGCATTGCAGAAATACAGTGAGACCTTTTAATCTATGTTATGGCTTATTTTTTATCTATATCCTGACAATATTTTTTATCATGTGATACTGTGAATCAAACATTTTTTATTAATTTTTATCTTTCATTCAATTTTGTTTAATGTAATTGGTATTATATACATTTCTGTGTCAATAATGGTGAGAACAGTTTTAGACCTTTTAATATTGTCTCTCCATGACATTATAGGGCCTGATTCAGCAAGGAACACAGTTGCTAATACCCATGCAATCAGCTGATTGTTGTGTATCGCGGATGCAGTGCGCGTGCGCGAACCAGCCACTGCGATTTGGACTGCAATCACAGTGACTACTCAGATCCATCGCAGAGTGATTGACAGGAAGTGCCGTTTGTGGGTGGTGTTTTTTCGCAGAGTTGCAAGGTGTTACAGATATGTGTAAGGGTAAGTGGGCGTCCTTGTGTTAGGCTGCGATGGCATTGCTATAGCATTCACTAGCATATTTTCGCAATGGGACTGTGTGCGTAATCACAGCTGTGATCGGAAAAGCGATCCATAATGAATCAGGCCCCTGAATAAGTGTGAGCTCCTGCTAGCAGTGGACCTTCCTGGGTGGGGGTGTCTTTGGAAGATGAAGATGCGTTTCATTTGTAAACTAAGGAAGTGTGTTTGTTTGTGTTAGGGCACTCCTTTTTGGTTAGCCTAGGGAAGCCTTTGTTAGAATAATGCCTTGCTGGTATACAATATTTTAGTTTTTTTTGTTCACATTGAGAGATTATCACAGGAATTCTCCATGCATGCTGCTATTTGGCAGTATGTGCATGTCCAGTTTATGAAAAACCTGAAGAAGGTGGATCGGTGTGGTGCACACCATTGTAAAGACAATATATAAAATATATTTGGCTGGCTACAGTACATCAACATTTTTCCTGAGAGCTACAAAGTCCTAGTTGCTGCAGGGAGATCTGTGTTAGTTCACACTGAATCAATGCTGATAAGTAAAACCTGAGAAAAACTCCATTGGTTAAAATAAATTTTCTTTTACAAAACTTTAAAGGTCAGGGCTATAATGACATGATTTGCCACAGGTCATGTAATCACAGCTTTTTTCTGTGCACTTCACTAGAAAAGGGTGGGCTACTCTGGGAGTCTGAAGTAGTGTTTTCACTTTTGTTTTTTTTTCTTAGTTTCTCCTGGTTTGCATCAATGTTTCCACGTTTGGCTTTTTTTCCCCAGTTTTTGGCAATGTTAAGGTACAGTATATTGTTTCTACCTTTTGATTTGTTTTCCTGGTAGGATTGAGTTATCTTTTCAGTTTCAATATCTGTTTTTATTGTAGTTAGTTCTGTCAGATTTCCTGTTATGGAATTACC
This sequence comes from Taudactylus pleione, assembly GCA_031769625.1. Classification (NCBI taxonomy): domain Eukaryota; kingdom Metazoa; phylum Chordata; class Amphibia; order Anura; family Myobatrachidae; genus Taudactylus; species Taudactylus pleione. The sequence continues at coordinate 8,073,593 of JAUIMM010000009.1, read as the reverse complement.
TCAGTATTTTAAGAAAAAAATGTGCCAGGGTATTTACAAGGAATTTTTCCTGGAAAACAGGACAAAAACTGGTAGAGACCAGTAAAACCGAACATTTGAAAGTGGAAACAGTGGTCTGGAGGAACTCAACAAAAATTGGTAGTTTCCAAGACATTAAACAAAAGAAAGCATGTTTATTGGTGTGCTGATAATGATGCTGCCTTACATTATACACACACAGTTTCCTTACCGACATCTACAAATGTTATTCTGCTACCTGTTGTATAAAATGCTCCCCACATGTCTTAGACTTGAAGTTAATTTGGACAGGATCATCATTATCTTCTGTTTCATGTCACTATATGTAATTTATAAATATAATAATAATAATCTGTTAACAAAATAAAACTATCTGTAATGAGGACAAAAAAAATACAAAGTACACTAAGGTACACCAAGTGGTTTTATTATTTATTAATGAACAGATATATACTGTACAAAATCCACTAACGTACATAAAGTGGGTTTATTAGTTGTTTATGAACAGTTAGTTACAGTATACAGTATAGTGCGCACACATATTCTACAATAATTTTAGAGAGAAGATTTGGTCATTCACATCCGTCCCTACCCCAGTGGAGTTTACAATCTATATTACCTACTAGCTGTTGCCCGCAGCTTTGCCCACAATGAAATTGCTTCTACCAACATTTTTTATTTTATTTGATATGTTCTAGTTGAATTGCTTTGAATTAGAGATTTGCAGGACTCTTATTTATAGACCAAACCTGGGTTTCGGATTTCATGTAAACAGGTCCAATAGCAGTTTTTAGAAATCCAAAACCGAATCCAAACCAAAACACTTGAGGGTGATTTTGACAAAACCAAACACGATGATGAATTAAAACCAAAACTAAAACATGGGGGTCCGCGCAAATCTCTACTTTACATAGGGACCCTGTTGGGGGGATGGCCCACGTGATGACCAGCGCTATACAGACTGGTAGCAGCAGCGCCTTCGACCACCACTTACAACAATGTCACTGTGCGCCCTATGCACAGACTGCTACTGTATGTAGTTTATCCAATTCAAGTGAATGCGGGCCCAAAGCACCTCTCCCCCCACCCTTTGCCGGCCAGCAAATTGTGCCACACCTATCTCTTACATTGATTATGTCAATAAATTTTGTTTTCTTGCACCTACTTAGAACAAACAGACAGGCACAACGTTCTTATTATATTAGTATAGATGAGATGTACATACACATACCGACACACTAGGGTTCATTTTAGCCAGAATCCAATTAACCAAACAGTATATTTTTGGACTGTGGGAGGAAACTGGAGAACCAAGAGGAAGCCCACGCAAGCTGGATGAGAACACTAAAACTTCAAACAGTTAGGGCCATCGTGGGAAGCAAATCCAAGACCTCAGTTCTGTAAGGCAGTAAATCTAAACACTACCCCAACCAGTTTGCCAATAAAATGATTCTCAATTTAGCATACAGTAGCAAAACAATAAACATATGAAACGTATAAAAGTATTAAGGTGTCCATTCATTTATTGTGACAAAACATAATAACCTCTTATGCTAAGCTTAACTTCTAAAGGAAATAACCACACAGACAACAATTGCTTGGTTCAAATTAGAATTAATATATTTATTGAATTGCAAATTTATTTTAATTAAAGAGGGTGGCAAAAGAAGGCACTACCACCACAACCTAGCTCTAGCCAAGATAATTCTTACCACAAAATTGGGGAATGACTGAAATGCCCCCACCTCTCAAAATGCGTAACCTGCGCTGTGCAAGTCTCACCGCCCCTTACTGTGGCACAGTCTGGACACTTCCGCAAAGAAAGTGCCCAATTGTCCAACCCTCGTAGGTAGGACCCACTCGCCGTCCTTCAAGAGAGCAAGTGCCTCACAACGACCGCTTACGTCACAAGTGGCCGCTGGTTAGTAGCGCCTTCCCGCCCACTGATCTAAGAATTTTTAGTAAAGACAAACAAAACACAGACAAACACACGGTTTTGGGCAGGGAGGGATGGGCTTCCAACTGAAAAAGCGGCTGAACCTATTCAAAATCAGCCTTAAATAGTACAGCCTAAATGTACCCGCCCCCATCAAACCTAATTGGCTGACCATGAACTAATAACAAAATACCTCACAAACTAAAAACTGCCTAGCAACAGATTCTCTAGGCTACCCATCACAAAAAATGTAGGACTCTTAAATAGCCTCCGCTTATGGAGCCCTCGTCTAGTCAAAACGGTTAAAATAGTACAATCATTAATGTTTTTAGAACCTTTTACTTATCTGTGACTTATTTTCAATAGCCTCACAAGTACTGTATCTGGCAATCATTTTCTGAGCTGCAGACAAGTGCTGGTATCTTACAGCTGGTAAACATTTGAAAACATTTCTGTTTCCTCATCAACATGTCCACACACCACCTGAAGGTTAAACATATAGTACATCTTAACTGAGCTTATTCAAATTAGCCTACATATAGCAACCCTTAATGCATTGTGCATATGTGTGTAGGAATGTGCTGGAAATGATTCTTGCCATTATGTGTTTCAAAATAATTCATGGACTCTTTAATAACCTGAGTAGAATAACAGAAAAAAATAAGTTTCTCCTAAATAATAATATTTACAGCAGATATCAGCATCCCATTTTGCACTTAGGACCCGATTCAGAAATTAAATGATGATGTTGCACACAGTGGGCGCTTTTTTTGCCACTATGCATGAATCAAACTGCATTGCGCAGTTCAACGATGGATTAGCGCCAGGGGTTAAAGTGGGCAGGAACGGGGTGGAACTGAGTTCCGTCAGCTCTATCTAGTTCCATCTCCACCAAATCCCTGCACAGAAGTCTCACAGAGAGCCCCTCACTGTCTGCCTAGGGAGGCTCAATTTCTTCAGAGGTCCCTTGAAACCAGCATATAGGAAAGGAAAGTGTCGAAGCTGGATTATTGACTGAGACAAGATCATGTTTAAAATTGGATCGCAGCGATGAAATCTTGCGACTGGCCACAAGACGCCATCTTGGAAATAAGATCGCAAGACGCCATTTTGCAAATGGCCGCCTAAGCGCCATTTTAGATAAACTCACACTTCAGTACATGTGTTGCGATATTACTATTAGCATCATGCGATTGCATCTGTGACCATCGCCATAAGTTACGGCGATTCATCAAAAGCCCATTTCATGACTTTACGTAGTTTGGGTGCTCTGGATAAAAGTGTGTGTATTATTATAATTCCCCTAAAGGATATATTTCAGAAATGGCTGTACAGTATGTGAAAATTGGATTGCATTAGCTAAACAGAGCAAATGGCCAAGTGACAACTAGCCTGTGAAGACAAGCTTCATGGACATAACGTCTGCTCTCACTCCAGGTGGCCTTGCTCGAATACAGCAAGAGGGTCGTTTGTAGCACCTTACATTAGCAGGCTTCCTACAATAAAATACCTTCAAAGCCAAGAGTGTTATCTGAGGTTTGGGTCTTGTAGCTGTGCTAATTTGCATCCACACAGGCCCTGGGAGAACAAAGACCAGTATTTTGGAGCCTGAAAAGGGTGGGGGCTGCTGGGGCATGAGCAAGTCATGGAACTATAATGCTCAGAATTCCACACTGCTAGGTATTCTCATACACACATTAATACGCACAATTGCGCTGTTAACTAGTCGCATATTAGCGAATGCATAAGACCCTGTATGAAAACGCTGAATATTAGCTTCACGCACACGCATATGCCTCAAGTTAACAATCATCTTTACATCAAACCCCACATACTCACACATTACATATTCACATACAAGGTTCCATAAGCTTTAAGGTATAAGATTCAAGTATGCAGATTTATTATAATTGTTAGGAAATAAAGATTATTTCGTAACTAAGGTTTTATACGTGATAAGTAAGCCATGTTTGGTATTGTACTGATGCGTACTCTCTCAACAGTATTCCGGTAATATCGATGGAGAGATCTCAACATGCATTCTCAACTTATGGACTGCAGAGACTTCAAGCAACAAAATGTACATTATATGAACAACTGTTAGGATTTGCATGGGGCGGGAATTCAGAGACCACCAGTTGTTAGAGGCTGGATCGTGTCTATTTGAACCAACCTGTTAAATGCCTTGTAACATATGCCCTCTCCTTTAGGACCAATGGTATTAGCAACAAACTTCTGTATTGTGTTGTTTATTTCTGGGGGGTATAAATATGTGTGCTCTGACCCTGGGTTCCTAGTCTTTGTGCTGAATGCTGATTGACGAGGGGTTTCTTGCTGATGCCTAACACCTGGACCAGAGAGCGCTGCGTATGTATAATTGTACTTGGTTCTGTATAATCTCTTTGCACTAAGATTATATGAGGATCATAGCGTGTAACTGCTATACTTTTACTTGAATAACACTTTGTGCTTTGGAACCACAAGTTCTAGGTCTGGAGTTTTTATTTACTGTATGTCTGCGTAAGCAAATTAGCGTCATCCTTAGAGGTTTATAGGCAGGATATTAGAAGGTATAGGCAGGGGTATATAGAGGTTCAAAGGCAGAATCCTTAAGAGAACCAAGTGAAGGCAATAAATAGGGGTTGCAATAAACATTGGGCATCCAAATGACATAGGGGTCTATTTACTAAGCAGTGTTAGGAGACAGAGTGAAAAGTGATAAGTCTGTGATAAGGTGCCAGCCAATCAGCTCCCAACTGTCATTTTTCAAACACAGCCTGTGAGATGACAGTTGGGAGCTGATTGGCTGGCACCTTATCACAGACTTATCACTTGTCACTCTGTCTCCTAACACTGCTTAGTAAATAGACCCCATAGACTAGTTTGTGAGCACCTCATAAAAAAATTCAGAGGCCCGGCAGACACATAATTACTCTGATGATGTAGTGGCTAGGCAGCCTCCAGCCATTCACTTTACAGTTTCCTATACACAACAGTGCGTGTGTGTTTGTGTGTGTGTAAAGAACAGTTCTCACACTGTCAGACTAGAGTGGGTGGGGGGAGGGGGAGTAGGTGGCGGGAAAGATGAGTTCCACCACCTCTCCAGGATCACTTAAGCCCTGGTTAGTGCCAGTGGTTGCAGTGAGAGTTTATTCGCAAAATGAATAACAAGTAGTCAGCTTTTAAGGAGTTAATGGGGGGTGGTTAGAAAAAGGCATGTCGGGACTATTTTCTGGGCATTCCCTAGTAAGCCCTGGCATCTTAGGACAGCCGCTCTGCCTGGGACAGCATAGGCTTACTCAGAACGTTGATGGGAGACCTATATTTCCGATGTTCCCACTATTGTACATAAATTGCAGATGCAAGATACCAGAGGTGGGCTTCTCAATGGCCAATCACGATATTAGAATATTTTCCCAAGTCTGCTGCATATGGAATTGCAGTCACAAAGGGATCAGGTCCATAGACACAGTATAATAGCCCACACACTATATAATGCAGAACTAATGTTATATCATTCACTTTATCTCAGCAGGGATCCTAGAGTTCGTGTCTCCATTCAAATATTCCCTCTGGCTATTTACTTAAGGATATGAAAGCTGAAACTTTTCATTTTCACAAATGGTGAAGTCCCCCTCCCTCCTCCATTGGAGAGAGTGCCTTTCCTGCCAGCTCTGACTATAACGAAATACACAAAGATTAAAACGTTGCGAGTCTGCATTAGTAATTATTTTGATTGCACAGACAGAGTAAGTCTTTGCTGTCCAACATCTTCCCACCACCTTTGCTTTGCCCACACTTCGGAAACATTACGTAGTAAGAAGGGAAACTGCTGCTGTTAGCACTTTTACAGTTCTATGTTACAGACTGATCAGATGGGAAAAAAAAATGTGCTCCTTGCCAAGAAAAACCACAGGACAATCCTGTGGCAGACAGGAGACTCTGCCACTGCACGGAGTGTGCCAAGCAAAACCAGAACATGAGAAGAAACGCGTGTCGAGCCAAGGCTGAGATCTGCTAATGATACTGTCGGAGCTTACCCTGCCTGAGCACATGCTGAACAAGATGAGAGTAGTGTAATATGACCCATACACACTGCAGCCCTTTTATAACTAATTCTTCATTTGTCATGAAAAACCCGGGCACCTCACGTCTTTCAGGGCACACATAATGAGCAATGAACAGGCTGTTTTCATAAAATCAACTAAATGTATTGTTTTATTTTGTCTGTTTTGTTAACACTAAATACAGAACTAAGAGTTCCTTATACAGGAAAACATGACTGTTTTTTTTTCCCCACAGAGTGTATCTGGGACAAACCGACATATACAGTGTATATATATATATATATATATATATATATATATATATATTTGCATGTAGGTTAAAACTGGCTGTTTTTGCATGTAGCCCATGAATGCTGTACAACTTGCACCATGTTTCACTTCCCCTCCCCATCCAGTGAAGCATGGTGCAATGGGGCCTGATTCACAATTGGATGCAATGCTGATATTTTAAACAGTTGAGTGATATCTTTATACTGCACATGTGTAGGAGTCGTACTGTGCATGTGTATGAGTCATACTGCACATGTGTATGAGTCATACTGCACATGTGTATGAGTCATACTGCACATGTGTATGAGTCGTACTGCACATGTGTATGAGTCATACTGCACATGTGTATGAGTCATACTGCACATGTGTATGAGTCGTACTGCACATGTGTATGAGTCGTACTGCACATGTGTATGAGTCATACTGCACATGTGTATGAGTCGTACTGCACATGTGTATAAGCCGTACTGCACATGGCTATGAGTCGTACTGCGCATGTGTATGAGTCGTACTGCGCATGGGTATGAGTCATACTGCGCATGGGTATGAGTCGTACTGCACATGTGTATGAGCGGTATACAATCGGGAAGCCGGCTGCCTAAATACCGGCATCTACTGCACATGTGTATGAGTCGTACTGCACATGTGTATGAGTCATACTGCACTTGTGTATGAGTCATACTGCACGTGTATGAGTCATACTGCACATGTGTATAAGCCATACTGAACATGGCTATGAGTCGTACTGCGCATGTGTATGAGTCGTACTGCACATGGGTATGAGTCGTACTGCACATGGGTATGAGTCGTACTGCACATGTGTATAAGCCGTACTGCACATGGCTATGAGTCGTACTGCGCATGTGTATGAGTCGTACTGCGCATGGGTACGAGTCGTACTGCGCATGGGTATGAGTCGTACTGCGCATGTGTATGAGTCGTACTGCGCATGGGTATGAGTCGTACTGCACATGTGTATGAGCGGTATACAATCGGGAAGCCGGCTCCCTTAATACTGGCAGCTGGCTTCCCGACTGTCATATCCCGGCGAGGGATGAAATACTGGGCGTCTAGATTTAGACGCCTGGCATTTCCCCGACGCCGGGAGACCGCCGCCCGGCATCCCAATCGAAGTGATGCCGGGTGCCGTGAGCAGACAGCCACGGGCGGGAGGGTTAGGTTTAGGGCACCCGGGGAGGACTTAGGGTTAGGCACCCCCCCGAGAGGGTTAGGCTAGGGGGAGGTTTAGGGTTAGGGTTAGGCACCCCCCTGGGGGACTTAGGTTTAAGCAGTAGGGAAGGGGGGGTTAGGGTTAGGCACTTAGAGGGGGGATTAGGGTTAGGCACTTGGGGGGGAGTTTAGGGTTAGGCACCCCTAAGGAGGGTTAGGGTTAGGGGGTTAGGTTAGTTAGTACTTACCTAACCACGATCGGGATTTCCAGCGCTGTCAGGCTTCCGCTGCCGAGAACTCTGCTGTTGTCAGCCAGGCGCTGCCGGGAATCGAACCATGCGGCCAGCGGTATTTCATACCGATTCCGTATGAGCCGTACTGCACATGGGTATGATTCGTACTGCACATGTGTATGAGTCGTTCTGCACATGTGTATGAGCCGTACTGCACATGGGTGTGAGTCGTTCTGCACATGTGTATGAGCCGTACTGCACATGGGTATGAGTCATACTGCACATGTGTATGAACCGTACTGCACATGGGTATGAGTCATACTGCACATGGGTATGAACCATACTACACGTGTGTGAGTCATACTGCACATGTGTACGAGTTTCATTACGGACAAAGGGCCTGATTCAGAGCTGAACGCTCTGACCAGAGCGCTCACTCTGAATCAGGGCCATCCCAGCTAAATTTGGAGCGGCCTCCTGGCCAGTCGCATAGCTGTGGGTGACCACCCACAGCTTATGCGAGCGGCCAAAAAGATGGTCGCGATGGTCAAAGACCATCGTGACCATCGGGCTGGCGACGAGACCCTGCGGTAGGGTCTCGCTTCCGCAAGCCCAGGAGTGATTTTGGCTCTATCAGAGTCAAAGTCACTCCCACTGACATCATTACTGATGTCAGTGGGGCCAGACTCAGACGGTAGGCGTTCCCATGGGAACGCCTCCGTCTGGCCGCCTCGCCCCCGGCACGCCCACCAAAGGGGGCGTGCTGTCAGTCACCATTGACAGCACGCCCCCTTTGGTGCGAGACCCCGAGCGACATATTTCTCATCGCTCGCCGGGTCTCGCGCATGCGCACGTCGGAGCTCCCTCCGTCGTGCGCATGCGCATTCCCACAACATCGACCCGCTAGCGAGCGAACTTTGCTCGCGAGCGGGTCTGAATGACCCCCAAAGGGTGCAGTGTGAACTTGGGCACAGTTTGATTGACAAATAGGGAGCATTTGTGGGAGGTAATGGGAGCGGTGGTGACTCAAACACATGTCATTGAGAAATGAAGCTTTCTGGAGCTTGTTACCCATAGGCAATGACATCTATAGATGGTGTTGTCTAATAGAAGCATCTTGTTGCAGCATATGATCCCTCACAAAGTCTCCGCACTGCTTGCACATACACTGGCCAATGGCCACACATGCACAGAAGGACTCCCGGGTCATAAACCCAGAAGTCCTCACAACGTAAAGAAGAGCTGTCCTTTGCGGTTTTAACTGTAATTGTATACGCATATGCCTTTAATAAATGGAGCTATGCATGTGGTAAGTGACAGGATATATTACATTCAAAATGTGATGCTTGATATACATCTCACCCTAAAGGAGCATACACACGAGACAATATCTTTGAACGATATGAACGATAACGATATCATTCAACGATATATCATTCAGTGTGTATGCAGTGAACGACCAACGATGTGCGCTCCCATTAGATGATAATGATCTCTTTGGTCGTCCGTACATGCAGGCCATTTTGGATGATATCGTCAAGGATTGCCTGTGCAGAGATGTGGCAGGAGGATGACTTCACTGAGAGATATCTGTCAGTGTGTACACCCAATATCGTTTGTCCTGCACTACAGAAAGTTCAAGGGAAATCTTTCACCAATATCGTTCATGCAGCACATCATCCCGTGTGTATGCCCCTTTAATCCCTTAATAGTTTGCCTATCAAAGAAGCTTCATGTATTGAACAAAAAAGTTAAAGGAAACATGTTTAAGAGTTAAGATTCTTTAGTGCAACCAAATTGTTTTCAGATACACGTAATATTCACAGAATAGATTTCTCCTTCCTAAACAAATCAGTGTAATTATTTCACAGTTCTGTCAGGCTCAAGCCCAATGGTGCAATTCATTTTGCTGACAGAACTATAACAAAGGACCTAACTTTAACAAGACTCTTTTATTGGCTGCAAGTCAAACCATGATGGAGGGTGGCTATTAGAGAAGTATGCATAGCTCATTATAGAGTCAAGGATGATATCTGAGAACTATATGTAAGCTGATAAAAAGAATTAGTTTGTATTTAAATGAGCTCAGAAAAAAATATTTAAACTGAAATTACATATGTTCTATTCTTAGCAAATGAAATAGATATATGAAAAAGACATGGGGCATCAAGCACCTAATTTTGCATGTGATGCATCCCGCTACTCACCGGATACATGACGATGTTAATAATGCTGGTATGCATGAAGAAATTTACAAAAGGCCGCTCTCTCCTGATAAGAGCAGTCCTTTGTGAGAGAGGGGCTTCCAGGTTTATGACCCAGAAGTCCCTCAATGCATAAGAACGGCATGCGTGCTGACAGGGGTGCTGGGAGGGATCTGATTGGATCTCTCTCACAGCACATTGCGGAAAGAAGATGGCATTGCCACGCCGGTGGTGGCTCCAGAGGAGGATCTGCAGCACAGTGCAAAATTCAAATAGTGGAGCCACACCAACTGCCAGCTGGCAATGTTTGTCAGCATTTGAAATGGCAGTTGGTGTGGCTCCCCTATTTGAATTTTTGATCTGCACTGCAGCCTCACCTCTGGAGCCTCCACTGGGCATTACCCATCGGGGCCAAGCTGCGGAAATCTAAGCTTGGTGCATATCAGGAATGCGGTCCAGTCCCCAAAACTGCATTTTCAGGGGTTTGACCACATTAGTGATGATAGTACATCCCTGCCATATTCATAATTGTTTTTCTTAACTCCTTCAACTTAGGAAGTAACAGTAATAATAATTGATTGCAAAGCAGAGGTCTAATTTGGTAATTGAAAGAATTGTGTTCCATGGAACTTATGCTATAATGAAATTTCTATTGATGATAAGGAGTTATTTTGTATAAGTTGTACATACAGTAACCAATAGTAACTAATATCCAGAGTAAAGTACATACTGTAACCAATAGTAACTAATGTCCAGAGTAAAGTACATACTGTAACCAATAGTAACTAATGTCCAGAGTAACAAAAATGTTGGATGTGTTCACTAAGTTGTATATAGAAGCACATTACATATAAATTGTTTGGAAACCTACTAGCGGTAGTGTCCACTCTGTAAAAAGGTCAGTGGTACCAACAGTGTTCTACCAATATCAGTTACCATTAAATTATGTCGCTACCCATTTTATTATAACAACAATTACTTCCCTTACATTATGTAAACTGTAATGAAGGTCAAATAACACCAATATCAAACACATGAGCTTATGCTAGCAGCACTGCTGATATTATTACATTAGCAGAGGATGCTTATTGGATTTACCAGCAATGGTGCCCATCACTTTAAAGCAGTAACATACTGTCTATTAGCTGCATGGTACATACAATATTATATCAGCATTGTTCATCATACTGTATTATTTGGTGTCTGACACAATGTATTAGTGGTGTGGTGTCTGATACAATATATTAGTAGTGTGGTATCTGACACAATGTAGTAGAAGTGTGGTGCATAGCATAACATAATGTACTATGATTGTGGTGTCTGACACAATGTATTTGTAGTGTGGTGTCTGACACAATGTATTAGTAGTGTGGTGTCTGAGACAATGTATTAGTAGTGTGGTGTCTGACACAATGTATTAGTAGTGTGGCATCTGACACAATGTAGTAGAAGTGTGGTGCATAGCATAACAATATAGTAGGATTGTGGTGTCTGACACAATGGATTAGTAGTGTGGTGTCTGACACAATGTAGTAGAAGTGTGGTGTCTGACACAAATCAGCAGCAGTATGGTGTTTTGCACAATGCAATAGCACATTGGTGTTTTGTAGTGTTGTTGTGTCTGACATAATGTAGTAGGGGCTAAATACAAGGTCAGAAGGATACAGAAGATTATATGGTAATGATTAGAAGAGGGGAAAGGAAGGCCAGAGTGTTATTATAGAAGTAACACCTTAACTTAAGTAAGTAATCACAGAACTAGAATATAGGTACATTTAAGGATTCACGCTAATGAGTAGTAGCTCTAGCTGCTGAACATCGGGAAGGTATCCCCACCTTCCTAAATAGTATGAAATATATAGTTGGTGTCTGAGCTCTGGGGTCCTATGTTGTCATTATCTGATGGTGATCTATGGTATATACTCCTAATGTGTTTGTTAAAGTGTAGAAACCTAAGTGAACGAGTTTGCGATTGATTATTGGTTTATATGTTATGCTATATAGACCAAATTCTAAAGTCTTGATATCACAGTCCTGGTGTGAACCACCTGTAGGTTACTGTAGGAATGCTGTTCTTAAAACATCAGCCCTGGTGACAAACGTTGCTTTGCTACAACTTTAGGCAGTGTATTCATCTGTATGTGAATCAAAGTTATGATTGATGATGTTAAAAATTTCCTGATGTGAAATAACGATGGTCTCTGTACCTGGAAACTGCTACTCCACCTCAAGAATTCACAAAACAAGCCACAGTATCAGGTGCTGATGAACACTATGGTGCAGAAGATAGGTAGCATGTAGGACTTACCCAGCTCTCAGCGTATTCCTGCTGGTCCACCAAATGCACTTTCTTGTATGGTTGTTAGGTGTGGGCGTATGGGGGTATATGGGGAAGGGTTAAAATTCATTTATTACTCTGTACCCATGCCTAGCTATGGCAATATGGGTATCAGAGAGAAAATTTAACAATACAGGTACAGATCATAAAGACATATGGTCTGAGGATAAAAATATAAAAGTCACATTTCTAATGATGGTAATGTTCCAACGCGTTTCATCCCATGTGGGGACTTTTTCAAGGGTAGGTGAAATGGTGGTCCTTGATCGGGGTTTAAATACCTTGTAAAATGCATCCATGTAATCACCGGTCTGTTACTTCCAGTTTTCCAGTGTGCGCGCGCCCTCCATGGTCATCCGCTAGAGCGCGATCTGTCCTGTGTTGTTGCATTACCATGTGGTGTTCGAGATGACTGCGCATGCTCTATAGTCTATGTGCAGACATAGTATAGCATAAGTCAGTGATCATGTATTCTCCTAAAGCGCATCTGCTGTTCAGTTCTCCACTAATGTGTTAGAGGAGATAATGTCACCACTACGCGGGTGGCCATTTTGGGTATGATTTTTTACATTGGTACTAATGCGATGTCTTCTATTAATCTGTTGTACTTTTGTCATTCATTATTTTACAGGTAGAGTCCTTACATAATTTCAACCTTGGTCCTTAAGTAAAGTACAATGTGTGGCATGATACTAAATTATGTTGGCTGTGTTTCTTTACAATATATATATATATATAAATATATATATATGTATATGCACTTGAAAGTTTGTATTAATTACAAGTGCAATATATCTTGGATATTATATATCTTGTAGCCTTATGCTGGCCATACACGCTACAATTATCGGGGCGTTCCACCTGATATCGGCGGAACGCCCCGATAATTGTAGCATGTGGGGGGGCGACCGAGGGTTAAATATTGCTCGGTCGGGCATGACGGATTGTCCAGCATGCCCGTCCGATTTTTCCCGGTAAACTGTCGGCCGCATCGGGCAGTGTATGCCCAGCCGCGGCTGACAGACAGACATTTCCTGTGTTCCTTCCTACAGAAGGAACAGGGAAATGTCTCCTCCCCCAGGGGCAGAGCGCGGATGTCTGCCGAATACACTGTGAGAGAAATCTCACGGTGTATGCCGGCTACATCTGCGGCTGGCAGCCGGCCAGATCAAATGTCTGTCGGTCTGACAGGAATTTTATCTGGCCGTGTATGCCCAGCATTATTGATTACCACATGTTTTTTATTTTAATTTTATTTATTTATTTTTATTTTGTTTATTGTTTGACTGCAACCTCTGCAATATAATAGTAGTGTTTTGTATATGTGGTCATAAATTAGCCTATGGTATGATAATGTTCTATAATATAATATCATCCTTAATTGATCAGTGTCTTTGTTTCTTACATTTGATACCCATAACTCAAGGGACCCTTGCAGTGCCGTTATAGCTGGAGTGTATCTGAGGTATGCAACAACTGCAACCCATTCTTATGGATCTAAATTAAGGCCTTCTGGTTGTAGGGTCTTCATCTCAAAGATCCAGCGGCTTTCTACTCTATCGATCCTACTTGAGTGGTTCCCCCCTCTTCAGTTGGGTTCTACTGATTCTATCCCAATGAATTTAAGGCCATCTGGTTTGCCGTTATGCATGCTCCTAAAGTGGTCTGATACACTATGCCCAACAAAGGCCTTCTTGATGTTATTGATGTGCTAATTTTTACTTATTTTTAAGGATCTAGTTATTCTCCCTACATATTGTAATTGACAGGAGCATTGTAGGACATAAATGATGTTACGACTGTCACAAGTGATCATGTTCTTAATTGTATACGTCTTTCCAGTATTCAGAGCAGTTAGTTGTTCTGTTGGTGCAGTGATTTTGTATCTCAGTTGTGTGCAGGCCTTGCATCGTCCACAATGGTAGAAGCCAGATTTCACTACTTGTCTATCTAAAGTGGATTGTTTATGATGTTGTTTGCTTTTTATATGGTTCACCTCGAATTTTCTCCCCAGGTCCGATGCTTTCTTAATGACCAGATCCGGTCATGTTGTTAAAATTTTATGTAGTTTCTCATCCATATGAAGTAAAGGCCAGTGTTTGTGTAGGATTTTCTTAACTTGACTGGCCAATTTTGTGTAGTTAGTTATGAAAAAGACTTTGTCTGTCTCCATATGTAATGTTTTATCTTTATATTCTAGGAGGGGGCTCGTGGATTTTCAAGTGATTTATTGAATGCCTTCTCCACCTTATCCACATCATAATTTTTGTCTTTAAAAAGTTTTTTTAGGTCATTGCCTTGTTCGACAAAATCCTTTACATTTGAACAGTTTCTCCTGACTCGTGTGAACTGGCTGATATAGTAAAGAGCGGGTGCAATTCCTAGATCTTGACATTTTCATTCTGGATAATCAGATACATATGAAAACACACTCCAAAAAAGTAGACGTCAACAGCTATATTAGAGCTGACAGTAACCATCACTCGAGCTGGCTAAACAGTGTACCTCTCAGCCAGTTCACACGAGTTAGGAGAAACTGTTCAAATGTGCAGTTCCAGTAAGCATTAACTGCTGATGTCTGCACTTATACCCAAATACTCCAAAAGCTTAACAAACATTTATCTTACTGAAACATTATAGATGTAATTGATATGCTGATACTGTATTTCTCTTTGTTATCATCTATAATCAATTTGTTTTGTTTACATGGGAGTTAGCAAAATCCAAGGCTATTTACACACCTAGGTATGAGTATGTATTGTAAAGATACTGAAATTTAACCTCTATATACCCCTGCCTGTACCTTCTAAAATCCTACCTATAAACCACTAAGGATGATGCTAATTTGCATACACAGTCATACAGTAAATAGAGACTCCAGATTTAGAACATGTGGTTCCAAAGCACAAAGTATTATTCAAGTAAAAGTACAGTCAGTTACATGCTATTGATTCAGACACAATTAGACGCAAAGGAAATATACAGACCCCAAGTACAGTATACATACGCAGCGCTTCCGGACCAGATGACAGGCATCAGCAAGAGACCCCTCGTCATTCAGCATTCAGCACGAAGACTAAAATCCCAGCGTTTGAGCACACATATTTATATCCCCCCAGAATAGGCAGGACAATAGAGAAGTTTGTTGCTGATATCATTGGTTCCCAGGGGAGAAGCATCTGTTACAGAGCATTTAACAGGCTGGTTCAAATAGACTCACCCAGCCTTTAACAGCTGGGGGTCTCTGCCCTCCCGCCCCCATGCTGCATCCTAACAGTTGTTCATAAAATATACATTTTGTTGCTTGTAGTCTCTGCGGTCCATAAGTTGAGAATGCATGATGCGATCTCCATACCGATAGTACCAGAATTCTGTTGAAAGAGTACGCATCAGTACAAAACCAAACACGACTTTCCTAGCATATATAAAACCTTAGTTATCAAATATCTTTATTTCACAGTATTTATACTAACTGAACCAACTTAAATCTTATACTTTAAAGCTTATTAAGCCTTATGTGTGAATATGTAATGTGTGAGTATGCTGGGTTTGATATAAGGACACTAGTTAACTTGTGGCAGATGCGTGTTCAACAGCGGTTTGATACAAAGTCCTATGCATTCGCTAATATGCGACTAGTTAACAGCGCAATTGTGTGTATTAATGTGTGTATGAGAAATGGCGAAAGATGCAATCACATGTTGCTAATAGTAATATCGCCACATGTACTAAAGTGTAAGTTCATCTAAAATGGTGCTTAGGTGGCCATTCGCAAAATGGCGTCTTGCGATCTCATTGCCAAAATGGCGTCTTGCGGCCAGTCGCAAGATGGCGTCACTGCGATCTAATTTTAAACTGATCTTGTCTCAGCCAATTATCCAGCTTCGACAGTCCACCCTTTGATAGCAAACAAAATGCTATCACAATTGGAATTTTAACTTAGTCTTACATTTACGTATTATTTAGTGTTATTATGGGATGGCACAAGGTGGTTCTTAATCCATCAATAATGTGTCTCTGGGTGGGGACATAAAACTACTATTATACGCACACCGCGGATCTTGGAAGATCATGTGAAAGGTGTGGGAATGCACCAGTCTTATAAAAGCAGTCTTGTAGGGGAATTGAGACTTGACATTGTCTGAGGTGTTTAAAAAATAACATTTCAATAATACATTCTATGCATGTCTAAATATAATACATTAAATGATGGTGTTTCCTAGCTCAGGGTTGTAATGCAGTTCTGTATTTACCTCGGTATTCATAATGGCCACCATCATAATTTCATTCTTTCGTTTTACTCTATTTTTACATTTTCCACACTTCAACACAATAGGAACACACCGGACGCATATGCCAATTATTATGATGACAATTAGTATAAGGATCAAGAATTTGCCTATGCTGACGATCGCTTCCTGGACCCATTCCCCTAGGCCTGAGAACCATTTCACTGGGTTCAGCCATGACACCCATCCTTCTATCTTTTCCCCTAATTCAGCCACTGAAGCATTATGGTTCTTACGAAATTCCCATTTTAGCTGCAGAATTTCATCCATCATCCGGTCTATCACCTCCTTGGGGTCGTTGCTATCATTGGTGACATAGGAACAACATTTTACTCCAAATTGGGTGGCTAAAATTACGCAATACCCTCCAGTAACAGCAGTTAAATAATTCAACACTAGCCTGTGTTGCACCAGTTCTTTCTTGTATGCTTGCAATTCTCTCCCTGTATAACTGAATGTGTCATCATACATCTCGGTGATATTATCTATCAATTTAGCAAGTTCCTGAATATATCTAAAATTTAATGTTCCCCGAGCAATCCTGGTGGGATGCAGTGCGACTAAAACTTGAAAGCCAGTTGTCTCACTAATTAACTGAGCGGCTTTATGCACATCACCAGGTATCATATTTCTCTTGCCTCTGTGTTCATATTGCGTGTGAAGATATGGTGATGGTGTGTTTTTATGTATATCAAGCATTTCAACATGTGTGAGGGTCATTTTCCATCCAAGGTTTTCCCTTTTTGCAATTCTAAAATTTCCGTGGTATTCAGCGGAAATGGCACCAACCCTACGTTATGCTGTCCCTGTGGCACATGTGAATGCACCCAGCAATCAGTTTGATTTAACACTTTGCCTACCGTGCTATGATAATCCTCTAGTGGATACCCACCCCAGTACGGATTATATTTAGGTTGGCACCGTTGGATACAGTGCTCATCAACTAGGGACCCACAAAGCTCACAAATACAGAAATCTTCAGACGATAAACCTCCACACCGTCCCCGAGTATCCGGAATGACAGCTCTCTTAACAATAACAGTACTAAGATTGGTCAGACACTCCCCTGATTGGCATTGCATTCCTCCTGACTCCACTCCATCAGCACTGCATTCAGCTCCCGTTTCCTCAATCGGTCACCCATCACAGACACCGGATATCCCCAAACCGACCAGGATGGTGAACACTCTAAAAGAGAATATGAAAATGGAACACAGCAGGCCCGTCCATTGTCGCAACAAGTCCAGCAAAATTCTCTCAGTTCAGGTATCTCACTACAACCTGCTCAATCCTCCCAGAACAAGCTCGCGATTGACAGGTCCATGCTATCAGCCTTGTCTCCAACTTGTTTCTCTACCGGTTGATTGACCTTTTTGCAGTGAGTGGAATGGACCCAGGTATCTCTCTCGGCCACCTTCAAAGATGTAGTACTCGTCAGCAGCACCTGGTATGGACCTTCCCACTGATCAGTCAAACAACCTGAATGCAAGAATTTTCTGATCATAACATATTCTCCTGGTTCAACATCATGACAGTCAGTTTCTGGCATATCATTAGACAACAAATTCAGTTTCTGTTGCTGTTGTTTTAACTGCTTACTCATTGATATAAGATACTTTACAGGAACCTCATTGTTACCCTTCAAGTCTTCCTGTGGACTTATAATCAAATGAGGTTGTCTACCGAACAATATTTCAAATGGGGACAGATTTAGAGGGGGTCTAGGAGTGGTCCTTATGCTATGTAGGACCAAAGGTAATGCTTCTGGCCATCCTAGTCCAGTCTCTGCCATAATTTTGCTAAACTTATTTTTAATAGTCCCGTTCATCCTCTCTACCTTGGCACTGGCTTGCGGTCGGTAGGGGGTATGAAGTCAGCTATTAATACCCATATTTTGGAAAACATCTCCTGTGAAATGAGTACCCCTGTCACTCTCGATGATTTTAGGGATACCGTACCTGCATACAAATTCCTGGACTATTTTCTTGGCAGTAAATGCAGCAGTATTAGTGGCCGCTGGGTAGGCCTCAACCCAGTTAGAAAATACATCGGTGCACACTAATACATACTTAAGGTTCCTGCAGGGTGGTAATTGGATGAAATCAATTTGTATCACCTGGAAAGTTCCATCAGTCGGTGGAATGTGGGATGGTTCGGTAGGGATCGCTTTCCCTATGTTCTTCCTCAAGCAGGTCAGACAGGACATTGCTATCTTTTCTGCTTGTGAAGAAAAACCTGGTGCACACCAGTATGCCCTCACCAACTTGCACATACCTTGTTTTCCCAGATGAGTCAGACCGTGTGCTGCCTCAGTTAGGCTGGGGTAATATGCCTTGGGGGCTACTGGTTTAACTTGTCCATCCCTCCAGAGCCCGGAGGACTCTTGCCCACATCCCTTGGACTTCCAAATGGATTTTTCCTGAATTGAACACAAATTTTGCATCTCAATTAATTTCAGCATATCAATTGTTTGGAAATACATAATTTTTTCAGTTGGAGAAAACATTTTCAACCCTGCTGCCCATTTTGCAGCTTCATCGGCCCTGTTGTTGCCCAGTGACACCGGGTCATCCTCACATGTAGGGGCTTTACACTTAATTACTGCCACTGTTTTGGGCAGTTGGATTGCTTCTAAAAGATGTTTTATGTGTCGGGAGTGTGCAACTGGTGTGCCTGCTGCTGTCAGAAAATTTCTCAGACGACATAGAGCCTCAATACCGTGCACCACCCCGAACGCATACCTCGAGTCAGTGTAAATGTTAGCAGATTTGCCTGCTGCCAGTTCACACGCTGTAGTTATTGCTACTAACTCTGCCACCTGGGCTGAGTGAGGAGGACCAAGAGGTTTAGCTTTTATGATGCCTGTGTCATTTACAACAGCATAACCTGTACATAATTCATCTGTGTCTGTTTGTCCATGACAACTCCCATCCGTATAAAAAGTCACATCCACATTCTCTAAAGGTGTGTCATGTATGTCAGGTCTAGCAGTAAAGGTCTGATTCAGATATGTCATACAATCGTGCGTATCATTATGTCCACTGAACTCACCTCGCGCCAGCAACTCATCTCCCTCCACCCTTTGAACATCATGTTGTACATATGGTAGATACGTTGCTGGATTCAGCGTGCTGCAACGTTTAACAGTGATGTTTGCGGGTGCGATTAGGGATAATTCCCATTTGGTAAATCTAGCTGAAGAGACGTGTCTGGTTTGAGCTGAGCTCAACAGAGCAGATACAGCATGGGGAGTGTAGACAATCATATCATGGCCCAGTACTACGTCCTCACTTTTACTCACCAATAGAGCGGTAGCTGCTATACTTCTTAAACAAGTGGGGAGTGATCTTGCTACCGTGTCCAATTGGGCACAGTAGTATGCTACGGGCCTACTGGCATCACCATGTTTTTATGTAAGGACACCTGCAGCACAACCATCGGCTTCCGTACAATACAAATCAAAAGGTTTTTCATAGTCAGGTATTCCCAATGCAGGAGCTTTTGTCAGAGACTATCCTTAAGATTAAGGAAAGCCTGCTCTGATTCCTCTGTGTGTATGACACAATCAGGCTTTGAGGAAGAGACTAATTCCTGTAAAGGCAAGGCCAAAATAGAAAAACCTGGGATCCACATTCGGCAATATCCACACATTCCCAAGAAGGTACGAATTTGCTGTTGATTCTGCGGCAGTGTCATGTTTTGTATGGCCTGGATTCTATCATTTGTAAGATGTCGTAACCCCTGGGTTAGGCAGTGTCCCTAATATTTTACTCTGGATTGGGACGGCTGAAGTTTGTCCTTAGCCACCTTGTGTCCTGTATGCGAGAGATGAAGTAACAAAAGTTTAGTATCATTCAAACATGACATAAACGAGTCAGAACATAGCAATAAATCGTCCACATATTGAATTAGAACAGATCCATTGGCAGGTTGAAAAGATTGTAAACAGTCGTGCAATGCCTGGGAGAAGATACTGGGGCTGTCTATGAAACCTTGGGGTAATCGTATCCATGTATATTGCACACCTCTGTATGTAAATGCGAATAGATACTGACAGTCAGGGTGGAGAGGCACAGAGAAGAAAGCAGAACAGAGGTCAATGACAGTGAAATGGGTTGCATTTGGTGGGATCTGCATTAGGATGACAGCTGGATTTGGCACTACAGGGAATTGGCTCTCTACTACCTTGTTAACACCTCTAAGGTCTTGTACCAGCCTATAACCCCTCCCACCACTCTTCTTCACTGGAAAGATGGGACTGTTGGCTACACTAGCTGTACGAACTAAAATTCCCTGTTGCAATAATCGCTCAATTATTGGAAACACCCCTAATTCTACCTCCTATTTTAGTGGGTACTGGGGAATTTTTGGAGCTTGCCTACCACTTTTTAAGTTTACCATTACAGGGCTTATGTTTGCCATTAATCCAGTGTCCTGTCCATCCTTAGTCCAAAGGGAATCTGGAATTTGGGACAACATTTGATCTACCTGAGATGGAGTTTTATTTAAAACTGTAGAGTGATACATTATCCTTTGAGGAGTGTCTAACATATCCCGCACCTCGTATACCATTCTCTCTGGGATATCTAAAAATACACCATCAGGGGTGCAATATATAACACATCCCATTTAACATAACAAGTCTCTTCCCAGCAGGTTAGTAGGGGTCGCAGCAGCCAGAAGGAAAGAATGTCTGGTATGCAATGGCCCAATAGTAACCTCTGTTGACTTTGTTAAAGGATAACTTTCCACTTTACCTGTTACACCCATTGTTGGTACTGTCTCGTTGGTCACCTGTAAATTAACGGGAGATTTCATCAATGACCTGGTCGCCCCTGTGTCTACAAGAAAAGAATATTCAGTATCAGCTAAATCAACCATCATGACCGTGTCTTCCCAAGTACTTCCCGTTAACCTGACTATCTGTAGACTACAGGGATGACCTGACCCCTAGCGTTGGCTACCATTCTCCAATAAAGCATTTACGGCCACAGTTGGAGCTGGTGCCTGTTGAACATTTGCTGGTCTCTGTGCATATCCCTTATGGGGATATCCAGGTCTTCCTTGATTTGGGGTTCCTACTCGTTTTACTGTACAATTTCTACTTAAGTGTCCTGTTTGTTTACAATTAAAACATGTCCGTGGATCAGGTGAAAACATGTGTTGTTGTGAGGTTTGAGCAGAGGGTAAAGGTGGTGGATATGGGTAAGGATAGGGAGGGTA
Organism: Taudactylus pleione; assembly: GCA_031769625.1. Classification (NCBI taxonomy): domain Eukaryota; kingdom Metazoa; phylum Chordata; class Amphibia; order Anura; family Myobatrachidae; genus Taudactylus; species Taudactylus pleione. The sequence goes on along the minus strand of JAUIMM010000009.1, from coordinate 8,051,845 downwards.
AGGGTATTGTGGGGGATATGAGTATGGGACCTGTGGTTGTATTGGGTTAGCGGAATAGAGCTGTGTTTGTTGTTGTGTGGGGTTAGTGAGGGCGGGTGTAAGTTTGTGTGCAGGTGCGAGTGTGTCTGTTGGCTGTGATGTTACAGTCATTCCCTCCAGAGCTTGTATACTGACAGCCATTAGTTTTTCGCTCTGGATCTCCCACTTTTTTGAGATGTTTTTATCGTGTTCTATGGCAGACTCTATGAGGTTATCTATTGTGAGTCCCCTCCAGCCAGGCTGTGAGTTCTGAACCCGAGTCTTTAAATTCTCTTTCAGACCGTCCATGAGTACTGTGACTATCATTCCCCTGTGGTGAGTGCTATCTTTAATATCCTCTATCCCAGTGTACTGGGTGATAGCCTGCAGAGCCCGTTCGCAATAGTCTTCTGCAGTTTCACTCTCCTTTTGCTTGATTGTGAAAATTTTGTTCTAGTTAACTACTACTGGAAAATATATACCCAATTGAGTCACAATTCGGGAAATGTTACCTTGGTTTACTTGGTCTGTTAAGAGAATGTCGCCATCCAATACACAATCCGTGATAAATTTTGTCACGTCGGTATTGCGTGGTAGACAGGCCCTTAACACCACACGCCAATCTTTATTAGTTGGCTCATGAGAACTACCCAAATTTTGCAAAAATCTTTGACATTTGGCTAGTTCCTTTTTGGGATCGGGCAAATCATTTATGATGAAATTTAGTTCTGCTCTTGTCCATGGACAATGCATTACTACTTCCCTCGTGGGCACTACACCATTCGCATCTGCATTTCCATTCGGAACAGTTATCGTCCGAATGGGATGCAGACCGGTAGCATTGCTATCTCTGACCTGGTTACCTGGCTGGGGGTTTAATCTGCTGCTGCTACGTATGGTATTAACAACTTCCTCTATGGGTGCAGAGTGTGTTAACACTTCCCTTGTTGTTACTGATGTCGGCACCACCCGTGATTGTGGTGATGCAGCATCTATCATTTGCACAGCATGGGAAATGGCAGACATTACAATAGGCTCATCATCCACATCATAAACATTTTCTTTATGGTTACTTAAGATGGGGTACAAGTTGCTTGTTACATTTTTATGGTTATTTTTGGTAACTGTACTTGCACCTCCATCCACATAAGGTGGGGGGAGGTGAGCGTGAACTGCTGGCATTACTCTACACAATGCTACCTTGCCGCACGTGCGCGCCATTTTGCGGCTCGCCCGTATTGCAATTTAGCGTTGCGGATGCATTCTCTGGCAATGCGCTCACAACGCTAGTTTGCGTCACTTGCACATTTTTAAGCCACGCATCCCCTTCATGCTGCCACAATTTTAAACATTCACAATATTTGACCTTTTTCTCTTGGGAGTGCATCAAACTGGTGTGATCCCGGACATTATCTAATACATCCTTATCAAAACTACCAATTCTGGGAAACGGTCTAACACTCTTCATCGTCATTTTAAACCATACATCACAATACCTTATTGCATAAGTACTGTACTTAGTATGCATAATACGACGGGCCGATCCGATCGGTGCATCCATTAGCAGCACATCATTGTCTAACATCTCTACTGTTTGCATGGCTCCCATTCTGAGACAAAATCCTACGCTTTTCAATAAAGATTTAAACTGGTGAAAGACAATCAAGATACTATCACTTACCTGTGGACGATTTAAGTCGGCGGCACCCACACACTGGATAAGATTTGAAAAAGGCAAGTTCCACACCCGGATAAGATTTAGTAAGGCAACTTCCACACCTATGGAAGTTTATATGTTGGCCACGCACCTCTCTACAACAAAGACAACATGTACACCTGCTGCTGTGTATAGAACGGTAAAGCTACTTACCGAGTGGCTAGACTAACCCTTGCACATAGCCCTTAAGGATCATACAATACCCATAACTTTGTTCAACAAGTATTCACTGTTACACACTCTGCGCAGAAAAATACACGTTAACCCAGATATTGATAACAATTGAAAAAGGTAAACCTCAATGGCTTTGTTTGAACACGTGGCAGCAGAACCGGAAGTACGTATACGCTATTGTGCGACCAGCCGCATACACAATAATGCGACTACCACACAACCGTATAATGACTTTTTACCTGCGTATGCAAAAGTCCATTCTGGCTGTGCGCAAAACAACGACTCAGCCGCGTACTCAATACTGCGGCACCCCTTTAAATGTTAGGTTCTATCAACAAAGAAAAGCAAACTTTTTCCTTTCTTGTCCCTGGATTCTAGTCAGCTTCCTTGGCTCACATGAAAATGGATAGCGATTTTTCAGCACAAAGCGGTTACAGGAAAACCCTGTATGTGGCCACTCCACCCTTTGCTGAGATATCGATAGCCGTATGTGCCGTGTGAGTAGGTAAGTGACCTCACTACTACGAGCCCCCAACTAACGATACTGAAATTCAACCTCTATATACCCCTGCCTGTACCTTCTAAAATCCTACCTATAAACCTCTAAAGATGACGCTAATATGCGTACGCAGTCATACAGTAAATAGAGACTCCAGACTGAGAACATGTGGTTCCAAAGCACAAAGTATTATTCAAGTAAAAGTACAGTCAGTTACACGCTATTGATTCAGACACAATTAGACGCAAAGGAAATATACAGACCCCAAGTACAGTATACATACGCAGCGCTTCCGGACCAGATGATAGGCATCAGCAAGAGACCCCTCGTCATTCAGCATTCAGCACGAAGACTAAAATCCCAGCGTTTGAGCACACATATTTATACCCCCCAGAATAGACAGGACAATAGAGAAGTTTGTTGCTGATGTCATTGGTTCCCAGGGGAGAAGCATCTGGAACAGAGCATTTAACAGGCTGGTTCAAATAGACTCACCCAGCCTCTAACAGCTGGGGGTCTCTGCCCTCCCGCCCCCATGCTGCATCCTAACAGTTGTTCATAAAATATACATTTTGTTGCTTGTAGTCTCTGCGGTCCATAAGTTGAGAATGCATGATGCGATCTCCACACCGATAGTACCGGAATTCTGTTGAAAGAGTACGCATCAGCACGAAACCAAACACGACTTTCCTAGCATATATAAAACCTTAGTTATCAAATATCTTTATTTCACAGTATTTATACTAACTGAACCAACTTAAATCTTATACTTTAAAGCTTATTAAACCTTATGTGTGAATATGTAATGTGTGAGTATGCGGGGTTTGATATAAGGACACTAGTTAACTTGGGGCAGATGCGTGCACATAAAGCTAATAAAACAGCGGTTTCATACAAAGTGGTATGCATTCGCTAATATGCGACTAGTTAACAGCGCAATTTTGCGTATTAATGTGTGTATGAGAAATGGTGAAAGATGCAATCGCATGTTGCTAATAGTAATATTGCCACATGTACTAAAGTGTAAGTTCATCTAAAATGGTGCTTAGGCGGCCATTCGCAAAATGGCATCTTGCGATCTCATTTCCAAAATGGCGTCTTGCGGCCAGTCTCAAGATGGCGTCGCTGCGATCTAATTTTAAACTGATCTTATCCAGCTTCGACAATTGTCATTATTTTATTGAGCTAATTTTTGATATAAGGATCAATAATAAAAACTTCTCTTTTTATTAGTTCTTTCCCAACTCATCAACGTTAAAGCCACCGGCTTTTTAATTATGTTTGGAATTGGAAATTGTCATTTACTTTCAAATAGATGATTTTTGTACCATCCAGGTACATTATCGTCATAACTTTTCCTATGTAATAAAGGATTCGGTATGTAATGCCGGCTGTCGGGATGCCTCCTGTCACAATACCGACAGTGGCATCCCGGTGGTTGGTATCCCGACAGGGGTCGGGTGAGTATACTTACCCTCCCCCTTCTCCCCCTAACCCTCCCTTCTTGTAGCCTAACCCTAACCCTCCCCATTGTTGCCTAAACTTACGTCTCCCCACTTCGTGCTTAAACCCAACCCTCCCCCCTTAGTTCCTGACCCTAACCCCCCCAGTGATGCCTAACCCCTCCCTATGGGTGCCTAACCTATGTAACCTAAACCTAACCCCCCCTGCGGTTAACACTAAGGATGCCCTGGACTTTACCTCATTCAGGCAGCCGTCCTTCTTTGTTCCGGTGTCGGGATTAAGATAGGCATTGGTATTTCGATGCCTATCTTAAGTCCCTTGTTGGGATTCAGCCTTAACTACATCCCGTAATAAAGACACATGCAAAATTGCACAAAGGCCCCGATTCAGAGCCGCTCACTATTTGCGAGCGCTCGCTCTGAATCAGGGCGGGCCAGTTTTTTATAAGCCCGGCCTCCAGGCCGCTCACTAAGCTGTCGGTGACCACCCACAGCTTTAGCGGGCGGCCTGGTGATGGTCGCAATTATCGAGACCATCGGGCTTGCAACGAGACCATCATGAGCCCCAGTGAACTTCCTGCTCTAATAGAGCAGAAAGTTCACTACTGACATCACATGTGATGTCAGTATGGCCGCCCACAAATGGCAGGCGTTCCTAAGGGAACGCCTCCATTTGTGCTGCCACCACACCCGGCCCGCCTACAAAATGTCTTGTATCGAGCCCTGGAACAAGTGATTTCTCGCTCGCTCCGGGGCTCGCGCACTGCCCAGCCATCGACCCGCTTGTGAGCGCTATGTGTTCGCGAACGGGTCTGAATCAGGCCATAATTTCATGCTTTCATGAATTTAAGTCATACTTAAATGGTGCTCTAGGGAGAAAAAAAAGTTTTCTTAGATGAAGAGTTAGACCCAAAGCCTGCGGTGAGATGAGGCTGCCAAATTTGAGGTCGGCCAAAGATCTCCCTGTAGCCAGGAAACACAGTGTTGAAATAAGCCTCTCCTCTGCAGGAATGGCACTCCACAACCTGGTGTCCTGCCTTTGTATGTAAGTAGCCACCAAGGCCAGCAATTCTTGAAATGTAGAATCATCCATTCGCAAGAAGTTCCGGAAGTCATCCAGGTTGTTCTTGCGAATCTGCATGAGCAGCGGCATATGAGAGAACGAATCCCTCTGCTGCAACCACTCCTTAGTCCAGCATGAACAAAGCCTTCTCCTCTTCTCAATCCTGTCCCGGTCACTTATCACCACCACTCCATCATAAGCAACCATCAATCGATAACGGTACGTATCCATCACAACAGATAGTACAGACAGTTTGTTTAAAGCCAAAGCAATAACAAACCACAGCAATTAGCTAAACAACAGCGTTCAGCAAGGAATACACCTAACCAAACTAGCCACAGAGCATAACTGCAGTGATTTAAAATGGCCGACACAGTTTTATCACCTCATGTAAGCCCTGCCCACATTTTTTTTATTAAAAATAATAAAGCCTCATAAATATAACCACTCTGCTATTAAAGAAACCATAATATTTATTAATCTGAACGATATCATTGATCGTTGGGAAATCGTTTGGAAAATCATTTGAAAATTGTTTAAAAATCGTTTGGAAAAAGTTGTTGAACAATAAAGGTTTGATCTTGAAAAGATCATCAAAATCGTTCAGCGATATCGTTCAGGTTGCAAATCGCTCAGTGTGTATGCTCCTTTAGTTTATGCAAATTGGGAAACATCCACAAAACTTGCAGTAAGAGACCATTTCTATCCTTACTAAGAGGATGTAAGGGGACATCAGAAAGTAAAGGCCTTATGCAAATGTTTTAATAATATTACATTCATATTTATTTAGAACCAAGGCTTAAAGTGGTCTTGGAGCAATGGTGGAACTCAAATGCCTTCATGTGATAGGAGAAGCTACTTTGAGATGGTGCTTTGCCACTGCTAGAGGGTTGTTGGTGCCCAGAGCAAATAAGAAAATGTTGCCCCTTGAAAATTGTTCTTTAAAATTCTGGTTGTAAACTTATATTTGTATTGAAGTACACATTGGAAACAGAAATAAGTGCGAGGGAAAGCTAAAACCTCATATATCATGTGCAAACATTTTAAGTGAATAACCGTGGGTCTGGGAACCACCTAGGCCCCCAGAAGCTTTAGGCTGTGATAATGTGAAATAGATTTTAGATGTCTTTTAACACTCCTGTCACCAGCTGAGACTACAATGTTAGATCACTTAAAAATAAATTACATGTTTTATGCCATCAGTGTCACTCTTAATTAATTCTCTGCCACCCCTCTCAGTTTTTTATGGGTCTTTGTCATTTGGATGTCCCCTATGTATCCCCTGTGCTTGAATGTTTTTTTAACCCTATGTGGTTTCTCTGCAATGGGGGACCTCTGAAGAAATTGAGCTTCTCTAGGCAGTCAGTTGAGCTCATTCAGACCTGCTCGCAAAATGTGGCCGCTTGCTGGCAAAAAGGGTCCAGATATTCAAATTCCACGCTTGCACTGCGTGTCGTAAGGACGCCCTCTATATCTTAGCGAGCTACGGCACTGAGCGCTCGCAAGCGTATAAAGACGCCTCCTTTCCCCTCACAACACACATCATCTCCTGGAATTGTTGGATTAATTGGCAACATCGAGAGCCTACGGAGCTGCTCGCAGCCCTTGAGGTAGCCCTACCCTGCCGCAAGCACTGCGATCATTGCTGGCTAAAATACATGCAGGTGACATGAACCATGACACCACTTTGCTAATTATACATGTCCTTTAAATGGCGTTTTGTTGGCCTGTCACGCCTGCATCCGCAACACCACTCCCCCGTTTACAAGCACATTCCCCTGTAAGCACCCACAAATGGCACTGTCAGTCACTCAAAGTAGCGATCTGGCTTTGTGCTACGAGGCACCATTCCCCATCATAGTGACTGGCTTACACATGCACACTGTGACTTATACAAGTGCGCACTGAGTAACAATCGCATGTCAGCGAGCGATCGCGCTTTGGGGAATGGGTCTGAATCAGGTCCAGTGTTTTGAGCATATGGGGATCAAGTGTTACAAATGCCACATTTTTACATAGGAATAATATATCATCTTCATACAACACAGATGCAACCAGAAAATACATAGTAATAGAAGTTTTGGGACAGTGTAAAATGTGAACATTCCTCATCAAACATCCTGAAGAGATACCATCTTCCTAAGTCTCTCCTGTGCAATCCTCCCTACATCTCTATGGCACCATTCACCTGGAATCTTTCCAAATCCAACCCTATATTTCTCCAGCGTCACCCCCCCCCCCCCCACTCCGCATTAAAACAACACCAGGAGAAGGGCTGCAATAGAACCCATACTTGGGAAGAGCTGGAAGCAGTGTAACGCCACCCCACTGCTTCCTGTTTCAGGACCCTGATGCACACTGCACATGCACTGCTGTTTGCTCCCTCTACGCTATAAGCGGCAATAAGAAATTATAATTATAGGGTCTAAAACCCTATAGTTATTAAATGGGTCACTCAGTGAGAGCCTGACACAGCAGCTAGAAACATTTCCATAGGAACACAGTAACAGCCATTAAAAATAGTAAAAAAAACAACTAATTATCTTCAAATGATGCCCTTTCCATGCCCCAATATATAAATGATGGCCTTCCCATGGGTTGGTTACAAGATCCCAATGGTCAGGATGCCGATGGTTAGAATACCATCAGCAGTCAAAATCTCAACAGATTTAGGTAAGTATTATAACCCTAATCCTCCCTCTAACAGTAACCCACCCCCTCCCGCAGCCTAACCCTAAACCTATCATCCCGCAGCCTAGCCCTAACCCTCACCCTAACCCTAAGCCTCCTCCTAACCCTAATAAAATACTTAGACAGTCGGGATGCCACTGTCAGTATTGTGACCATTGGTATCCTGACTGTCAGGATGCTGACTACATCCCCTTCTAATACCCCATTATATAAATTTTTCCCTTCCCATGTCTTATATACCACTGTTGTTTGCCTCATATAATGAATATTTTGATAAAATGTGGTCACTTTAATGGTTAATAAATAATGGGTGTTTACTGCGAACTCAACAAGATTCATATGTAACAAAGAAAAGAAAGCAAAATTCAACAGTGCATGTACACCTATAATACCATAAAATATAATAGGTTATATTGTATGGTATTACAGTTTTAAATGTGCTGCTAGAGGATTTTAATTTACTTTGTTCAATAGCAACACTTAATTATTTTAATAATTTTTGAAGAACACACTAAGAACCGAAACAATACTTGCCCACTCTCCCAAATGATAGGAAGAGTGTCCCGGTCACGCAGAAGAGGGCAATTCTCTTGTAACCTGGTGGCTCCCAGTTCTTATCGGGGAATGTGTGCGGGGCAATAAGGCATAAAATCGGTATACAATCGGGAAGCCGGCTGCCTTAATAAAGGCAGCCGGCTTCCCAACTGTCATATCCCGGCGAGGGTGAAATGCCGGGCGTCTAGATGTAGACCCCTGACATTTCCCCGACGCCGGGAGACAGGCACCCAGCATCCCGATTGAAGGGATGCCGGGCACCGCGAACGGACAGCCGCGGCGGGGGGAGGGTTAGGTTTAGGGCACCCGGGGGACAGGGTTAGGCACCCCCCCGGGGGACTTAGGTTTAGGCAGTGGGGAAGGGGGGGTTAGGGTTAGGCACTTAGAGGGGGATTAGGGTTAGGCACTTGGATGGGGAGGTTAGGGTTAGGCACCCCTAAGGAGTGTTAGGGTTAGGGGGTTAGGTTAAGTTAGTTAGTACTTACCTATCCACGATTGGGATTTCCAGCGCTGTTGGGCTTCCGCTGCCGGAAACTCTGCTGATGTCGGTATTTCATACCGATTCCATAAAATCATGTAATTGTAGCCACGCTCCAAGCTATACAAAACTGGGATTTGTGGCAAAACATCATTGGGTCAGGGTTACCATGATGTGATTCATGATGCCCACCTCTATCCTACATACCTGTACTGTCCTCTTAAGACTGTAGAAAGCTGTGCCAGACCCTGGTATTTTGTATGGAGTGGACAAGCCTCCTTACAAAAAAAATAGTATTCAGTGCAGCACACACCATAGGGGGGCACTGTGTGCTCCTCAGCCAGAGTCAAATCCAGGGGGAACATGATCAGTGTGATCACCCACCTGTCCCCACACAGCCTGAGGAGACTGCAGCAGTCTCCCTGGTCCCACCGCAGCTCAGGATACAGCAGCATGTGCTGGGCTGGAGAGACACAGGCTGCTGCCACTGACAGGTGAGGGGTGGTGGGGCAGGTGGCTGAAATAGGCTCCTGCTGGGCTCCTCCATCAAGCCCAGGGCTAGGTAATTAGAACCTGCTCCACCCTATTCTCGGTGCCCCTGCATTCTATCCAGGGTACTTCTAGATAGGAACATAACAGAGTTAGCAAGTATGCCTGGCACCAAATGTCCAAAGTTGCCACTGATATTCAGCCTAGGACTGTTTTTTCCTAGGGCAGATACAGGACTGTTTTTTTTTTAAATTCTGCTCATACTGTGGCTGGTTTCACATCATGTGCTGGATGCAACAAAGCTAAAAAACGTGGTTAAAGCCTTGTAAATGCATTCTGAAGCTTGGACCCGATAGGCGACGCCATCTATAGATGGCATTGCCTAATAGAAGCCTATGGGCTTCTTATCATAAAATTTCCCCAAGAGAGATCCAATAGGATCCCTCCCAGGGTCCCCTGCGGCTTGCACATGTGCAGAGGGACTTCTGGTCATAAACCCAGAAGGACAGCAAAGGACAGCTCTTATAGGTAGAGCTGTCCTTTGCTTTAATAATCATGCATATGGCATTACTACAGTGCTAGCAGCCCAGCCTGGCATAGTCTGGTACAGAGTAATGAATAATATAGTGCGCCACTTATGGTAGAGGCTGCTCCCAAGAAAAATTGCCAATTCTCTTTTTTAGCTGAAAACAGCTACAAACACAACATCTATTTTAATTGAAGCGCAAATATAAAAAGCTAAATACAACTCATGGTTTTTGTACAAATAAATTTAATATCCATTTATAATTACATAACATGTAAAATATAAAGTTAAAAAAGCCTTCAATCAAAAGGACATTAATATGGACATTATATTTTTCAGCAATAACTGTGTAAAATCAACTCACATGGATGAATATCCAATTTAATATGGTTAATTTGAGCAGCTGACTTGATGTAAATGTATCACTAGAAAAAATATTCCAGCAAACCTACAAAAGTCACTGGTAGGTATGTACTCGCATGGGCCCAGAACTTATAAATGGGAGCTTGGGAAGATGCTAAAGGGTACTCACTGGATCCTTCTGAAGAAACTTTACTGTAAAGAGAAACTAGTTAAGGCTGAGGTGGCTATTCTGTGCATTTGCATTTGGAGCAGCTGAAATATTATTTTGCCGGCTTTTGCACTCCACATCGAGGCTGTGGTGGCCAAATTGTGCATCTGCTTTGGAGAAGGTGAAAAAGAACTTTGCTGGCTACTGCATCTTATTTTGCTCACAACCAAGACACAGCAGTGATGGAGCAGCCGCCCTAATTGCATCTTATGGCGGCCAACCACAAGTGGCACGTCTTTGGACTTATGTGAGTACCCTTTAGCACTGACGAGCATGGGGAATGTAAGTTTGCGGTGGGCTAAGGATAGTACGGACAGGAGGAATAGCTGGAAGTGGAGCTGCAGTCAGGTCATTTCTTCTGTCCTACACGACCAGGAGCACAGCAGCAAGTCACTATACATCTTCCCAAGCTCCCATTTATAAGTTCTGGGCCAACGCAAGTAAATACCTACCAGTGACTTTTGTTGGTTTGCTGGAATATTTTTTCTAGTGATACATTTATATCAAGTCAGCTGCTCTAATTAACCATATTAAATTGGATATTCATCCATGTGATTTGATTTTGCACAGTTATTGCCGAAAAATATCATGTCCATATTTATGTCCTTTTGATTGAAGGCTTTTTTAACTTTATATTCTACATGTAATGTAATTATTAATGGATATTAAATTTATTTGTATACGAAGACCATGACTTGTATTTACCTTTTTAGTATTGGTGCTCCAATAAAATTAGATGGCATAGTCTGGTGCTTGTTATCCTTTAACTTAGTGCAGTATCATTTCTATGTAAGCCAACAAATATCCTAGTACCTTGATCGCACCTGCAGTATTAAAAAACCTACAGCAATTTTTTAACAAGGGGAAATTGCAAACCCCTCATATAACACATAAATAAAAGTAAAACTGCGCTGGTAGAGACAAGCAACATGTATATAAAAAAAATCTCTATTTAATTGGGCTAATCAACTATGACACAGGATGTAGTTATATAACACTAATATTGGAATTGACATATACAACAGACATCAAGCACACTAAAACCTCAAAATTCAATTAAGATATCTAAAAATTGTTACTCTGTATAGAAAGCTAGCATCATGCTTGTTACTATCTGTGTATTGAATTGTGTCCGAGTCAAAAAGATAAGATGTAATAAGCTTTATTTATAGGGTACCACATGTGGTCGGCAGCGCTGTACAGAGGGCACGTGATAACACAGTACATGGTAACACAGTACAGTACAATAAAATAATCAATAAAATACGTAATTAACAAATAACTCTATAACTCTCAATATAGCTACTGATGCCAGTGGGGCAAGGGGAATATTCTTTACAAGCTGAAACCTGTACCCATATGCTAGGGTGCAACTAAAAGGATTAGAGCCACTGCAAGAGGATACAAAGGAAAGACAATGATGGAGATGGAGTCATGGGCAGAGAGTTCATGGTGGATGTAAATGAGTGCAGCTGATGAGCAAGAGTAGTAGATAATGAGGGAGAAGGGAGTACAATGTGGTATAATATGAACTGGGGCCACTTCAATGTACCATAATATGTACGGGGGATACTGTGTGGCATAATGTATGTTGGGGGCACTATTTAGCATAATTTGTACTGGCAGCAATACAATGTGGCATAAAATGAATTAAGGGCACTGTGGGTGTAATGTGAACTTGGATACTACTATGGTGCATCCATTGAAAAAGGGCACTACTATGGGGCATAAAATTAATTTGGCCACTACTATTAGTGCTAACAGATACTAGGAACTACTATGGGACTAGAGCAGCACTATGGGTAAAAAAGGAGGATTTGCAAAAGCAGCTTTTTCCAGTAACTGATATGACCAAATCGGCGCTGTCATATAAAGTGGCTGTTAAAAGAGGATGTCAAACTGTCAAATATACGTAAGAAACAATAAAAGTGGAAGAACAGTGCTAACATATAGATCTTGGAGATGTAAAATAAAATTGTAAAATAAAAATGGAATGATTACATATTGGTTATAAATACAAAACCCTTATAATACTAAATAGACAATGAATAGCAATTGAACAAATATACTTTACATAAAATCATAAATAGGTAATAAAGCCAAATTAAATTCTGAACAGACATAAATAAATCAAATGTGAGATACCTGGGTATATTCCAACAGCACTCAATGGGTGGAAAATCCAAATGGAACCAACAACAAATAATAAAATGGCAATCTGGATTGTAAACAATATAGTCCAGATAAATAATTAACATAATGTGTGCATATTATTAGCTTGATGAGCAAGAAAAGTCTGTCCAGTCATTGTTATCAAGTATTCCTTGCAGTAAGTTGGTAGCTTATGCTAGGTATAGCTGTAATATAAATTCTGTGATGTATTGCTGGTCCAGAAGGAGAATTTGGTAGATCCAAAATATTTCAGGAGTCAATTGGTAAATAAATTTGTATCCCAGGTGTCAACTCATAATTAAGCTTAATGCGTTTCATTGTTGTAGGGTCCCACAACTTCTTCAGAGACATATGTCTATACACTAAACATGGTGGCCTTGTATATACCCAAATGGTTGTCCAAACATAGAACAGCTGTGACTCATTTTATTATTTAATTAACCAAGCCATATAAAGAAATAGTAAAAGCAATATGCAATTATATTCATACCTAATTTTACAATCTAAGGGGTAAATTTACTAATGCCTGATATAGATCAATTTTAAATCGTTCTAAATCAATGTTTAGTAAGTTTACCCCTAAGAGTTTGATTATGTCTAATTGCTAAATATATATAAGTGTAAACTGTTAAATAAGTGTTCCTTTGGATTCTCTGGTGGGTCTGTGTCATATAATGAAAACAACAAAAATGTGATACCACCAGCCAAAAGGCATTTAGTGTAGTATGTAATTTGGGAAGTGGATAACTATATGATAAAGTACGTCCGCTGGGTTTATGTCATGTGGGTTTCACAGGAATCACGTGACTGGACGGGCCAATCAATGATGGATGTTAGAAGTCCATCTGATGTTTTAAGCCTCCAGGCTGTGACTGATAGAAAGATAAACATCACTATTATCTGTATGTAAAACTTATGGCACAAACAACAATGATGATATGATTAGATTATGTTTCCTAGTTGTATGAAAGAAAGAAAATCCTCCTGTACTATAAATATATATTATACAAAAAGTGCCTACAAATAGCAAGATGTATTATTAGTAAATAAGAAAATGTACCAAACACATAATGTTATATAATTATATTAATAATAAAAATATATTAAACAAAATACTGTACATATCATTAGATAATAATGATATACAAAAAAATAAAAGAGAAGCTGACCGTTCAATAATTAAAATATGGGGTAGATCTAAACATCATAAACAACCTAATCCCCTCATTAAACACATGTATTTATGAGTAAATGCACAAAGATTGATATAACAAAGGCCCTCTTACACAATCAATCCACAATGTGTAATGAACTAATTAATAAATCTGGACCACAAAACAAAACAATTATATTTTCCGCTGTCATATCCACACAGTTATACAATCTCAAATCAAATTTAAACACTGTCAACTCCCTACACCGTGCCCTTCCTCCATCTACTTTTTCAATCCCAAGTACTTTTCCATCTACTTTAAAGGAAAAATTGTAGAAACCAGTTATGAATATAATAAATGAACTACAAGTCGTCTTACTTACCCTCACATCCATCATTCAACTCTGTGATAGAAAAATTATTGCTTTGTCTCCTCTGCAAACTCTTTCTTCCTACCTGCTCGCTTTGCCACTCTGTTTGATAGCTCTTTTCTATTAACTGTTTTTCTTGTGTGCTCATTTATGTACTGTGTAAGGCGCTGCGGAACCTTTGTGGCGCCATATAAATAAAGGATAATAATAATAATAATAATAATAATAATGGGCACCTCCACGTCTTGCTTCAAATATACTAATGCCACCATTAAAAAAACTCACTTCCTTATTACTTAGCCATCTAAACACTTATTGAACTTGGTCTATCCACAGACTTTCACAGAGTTGAGTTGACCACTCCTTCCTGCTCCAACCGCTGTCTTTGTCTTTGGCAAATCAAAGGATTCACACTTTTCTGTCTGATTGGAATATTAACTCTCCCAGTTTAGATCTTTTCTTGTCATCCTACAGTATACTGTATCTGTTGGTGTAACACAAGGCTCTGTTCTTATATTTCTTCTCATCCATCTATTCTACATATATGGTCACGGTCAGTGTACAGTATTTGTACTTCTTTTAGCATTAGCTACAGGATATGCTGATAAGAATTCATACATTAGCTCCTGATTTTTCATTTCTGCTGTATTTGGTTTATGATGGCTTTGGAGTTGTTTAATTTTTTATGTCGTCTTACTGCTTAAAACTAAACATGGATAATACTGAATTTGTAATTTTTTTTATCCTGTTAAATCTATTCATTGTTATCACAGCCATTCCAATCTCCCTAGTTACTCATGTCAGACGCTCTCACTAATTATTCCTCTCACTAAAGCAAATTTTGCATTGATCATTTTACACCAATTAATACAGTACATAGGTGTATGCTCAAATCATATTCTATTGAGACTATTGCAACCCTCTTTGGAATATTACTTAACATTTTGTTTTAACTTCAGCTTGTTATGAATTCTAAACAAGTCAACACATTCACAATACTACTTCCCAAGCCCTACTCTCTATTCATATTTACATTGAATATTTGTAACAAGCAGTTCAATATTCTATTCTTTGCAAGGGTGTAGTAGGTATTACCACCGGCCGCATGGCTGACTGTTCAAATCCCGACAGCAGAAGCCCAGCAGGGGTGAAGATCCTGATCGCTAATTAAGGTAAGTACCGTTAACCTATTTCCCTACCCTAACCCTCTCTTAGGGGTGCCTAACCCCCCCATGTCTCCCGGGGGGGTGCCTAACCCTAACCTCCCCTCCCCCTAGCCTAAACCTAACACTCCCGGGGGAGTGCCTAACCCTGTCCCCCAGAAGCCCTAAAACCTAACCCTCCTCTCCTGCGGCTGTCCGCGCCCAGCTTACCTTCGTTCGGTATGCCGGGCGTCGGGCTTCTGGCGTAGGTCTAATGACAGGCATCGGGATTTCAACACCTGTCATTAGTAACTTGCTGGGATTAGACAGTCGGGAAGCTGGCGGTCGGCATTTAGACCGTCGGCTTACTGACTACATCCCCTTTGCATTGCTCTCACCAATCTCACATCTTCTCACATCTCCTCCATAATCTGGTACTTTTACAAATGGAACCTGCTCTTTACACATAGGGGTTTATTTACAAAGTGTTGGGTTGTAAATTCAGACACTTTTTCTTGTTTATGCTCGATATCTAAAAAGGCAATGGTTTTTCTAGCTGTGTCTTGCTAGTAAAAGCACTGTCCTTTTAAATATTGTCCATAAACACTGACAGAAGTGTCAGGTTTTACAACCAGACACTTCAGAAATAAACCCCATAACCTCTTTCCTTTTTTCCTCTCTGATCACCTCTTCTGAGATATGCCTACATGATTTCTCTCATGCTGCACCTTCCAGAGTTTTCAAGCTTTTAAATGCTCTCTCAAATCTCATCTCAGTAAGCAGCTTAGTGCAACGCCTGATTTATCAGAACTTCTCCCACCATTACATGATATACAATATGCACTTAGCCGCCTGATTTATTACGGATCACAACTACAATAGCGTACGCAGATCGCTCGATGTTGCATACTGCGCATACATATGCATCACAGTGTGCATGCGTGAGTTAGCATTGCAATCACTCTGCGATCACCCATGCAGAAAGAAACCCATCGCAGAGTGAGTGATGGGAGGTCAGCGGTTGGGTTTGGGTTTGGTGACGGGGGTGTGCTTGGAGAAATGCAGGCATGCCAGTCCGTTTGAACACTGATGCATGGGCATGCTCATTGTGTGCGATGAGGTTAGCAATGTCTGAGTAAGGTCTGACCTGTGCATGAGGGCCCAATGTTACTCAATGTTCCTGATGTATACGCAGGACTGCAAGGTATTACAGATGTGAGATTGTGGTAGTGGGCGTCTCTATGCTGGCTATGTGACGGCTTTGCGATTGAGTTCATTAGCATATTTTCACAACAGATCTGCACGCATAATCGATCGCAATAGTGATCCGTAGTGAATCAGGCCCTTAGTTACTTTATGCGCCGTTCAGTTATCTCTTGTTTCTGTTATCTTTTCCACATTTTTTCCTAATTTCCTCATTTATTTTATCACGTTTATGTAAATAGTATATCCCTGTAATCTTATACACTTATTCACTAGTAACTATAACTATGTTAAACAGTGAGGGAGCATGGATGTAGGTAAACAAAGCACTAATTACTTGGGAATGGGCACGGAATTGTAAATGAAGCAATCAAGGACTCATGACTACTTGGCTCACTTGGCAAATAGATACTGGTTGGTCACCAGATTAAGGGCTCTGTATTGTACAGCTGATTTCCAGGACATGGGCAATATACATATTGTACACATATCACTAAGTTTGCGCTCTGTGCTTTTCATACAAGTATGTAGTAAAAATGTATGTTATCTCCAAAGTGCTCTGCATTCATAAAAAAAAATTGCCTTGGTAGACAAAGACAGTGGGCCTGATTCAGAGCCGGACGCTATTTACGCTCGCTCGTTCAGAAAAAGGGGCCGGATATTTAAATAGAGCGCTCGCTCTTTGCGGTCTGTTGATGCCTCTATGTCTGAACGAGCGAACGAAACAAGCGCTCGCTATTTTTTTAAAAACACCCCCTGGCTGCTCGCATCCTATGTCATCTCCGCTATTTATTAGATTAATCGAGTACATCGAAAGGCGTATGAACTGCTCGCAGTGCTTGTGGTAGGATTTTACTACCGCAATCATGCGAGCAGTTCAGGCTAAAAGACAACCAAGTGACGTGGTCGATGACGCTGCTTTGTTAATTATGCACACCCTTAAAACGCCCGTTTTGCCCGTTTGGCATGCCTGCGTTCGGATCTCCACTCCCCATTTTCAAGCACCTTCCCTTGTTACCACCCACAAACGCCTCATTCTGTCACTCAAATTAGCAGGCATTCGCTATTTTGCGAGCACACAATTTCCGACCGCAATGACTGGTTCGCGCATGCGTATTACAACCCATATGCATGCGCAGTTGTGCGAACATTGCTCAGAGCAAATGAGCGGCCGCTTATGAGCGGCTCTGAATCAGACCCAGTATGCGGTGAAGAGTTCAGGTTACATATCCACCCTTGCTCACAGGAGATGTCCATGATCAGTGTTACCATTAGAATATTTTAGACAGTTGGCTGAAGTGCCAGTGGTTAGGCAAGATCTAAAACACAATGAGGTCTACCCATGAAGAACATGACCTGGCTACTGAAAAATATCACTATACATCGCATCACATCGATGCAATATACAGTGATGTTTAGCAGCCATTTATGTAGACTTACCTGTCCAGCATCTTCATGTGGTATCCAGACCCTTCGCGATCCCTGGAAGCACTGAGAAGACAGACTTATCAGAAACTCAATATGTCTGCTTCCCACTGCACATGTGCCACCATCTGAAAGAAGCAGGTCACGTCAGACCTGCTGCAATGGACGCTGTGCAACGGGGTATAGTCAGCGCCGGGTTCCAGGCAGAGAGCAGGGAAGTAAAAAACAATCTAATGAATACAGCACTCAAACTACCAAAAATACATGTGACTTGGTAAGCATAAAAAGCATATACTGTATTTAATGAAACTAAATAGCATAAAAATATCATATAAACAAAATGCAAATACCAATTGCAAAAGTTAGGATAGCAGCAATATTCAATATACAGTCCATACATATATGCATTACGATGAATGTCCCAGGGTGGAGTCCCTACTATGAGTCTGCAGGTTACGTATAAGGAGTCAATAAGGAGTCAATATACCCTTAATGTTAATAGGCTAATGCACAACACGTGTGATACAACAATAAAACACCAAGTCGCATGTAATATTGTGCAAAAACACCTCACATCTTGAAGGCAATCCTACTAAACATTAAAAAAAAAATCTGTATATTAAAAATGTCTTAAAAATCAAAAGAATAATGTTTATTTACCTCACACGAGAGATTGTGGTTATTAGCATCCGTTCCGGTCACGTGACTTGTCTCCAAGTCACATGTCACGGAACAGGGATGATTGTGATTGCTGGTGGAACCAGACACATGTTGTAAACAAAGAGCATGTGATCTGTGTGTCATAGTGGTTCATGAGTAGAAAATGACAGTATAGAAAGTCCGATCATGTGATGGACTCAAAAGTGATTGGCTAACATTGTGGGTAGGTAGTAACATCAAAACACATAAGACAGACTTATAATTTTTTAACATAAAGTCTGAAGTAAAAAAACACTTATACAGAACAATTTGTAATATTCACTAGCTGGTCATTGAAATATAAAATAAATAGCAGAGAACGAGCATGTATACAGTCAGGTCCATAAATATTGGGACATTGACAGAATTTTCAGATTTTGGCTTCTATTCACCACCACAATGGTTTTGAAATGAAACAAACAAGATGTGCTTTAACTGCAGACTTTCAGATTTAATTTGAGGGTAATTACATCCAAATCAACCATTTCTATATGTGCCTCCCACTTTTTAAGGGGCCAAAAGCAATGGGACAAACTAAACATCCCCTCTCACTGGCCCTGTTTCCACGATGCATGTTAGGCCATCTTGCTGAACAGAATTTTACAGAATTGACTGCATATAATAATAATAATAATAATAATAAATTAATAGTGTCTGTTTTTGCACACTAGTTGAAACAATAGCAGTTTTAATAATAAAATACTTTTTTCACTCCCTTTCTGAAAAAATTATTTCAAATGTTAATGTAGCATTGATATAAACTTAACACATGTGACTTAATGCTTCTGGAATTTTCAGGGACTTAAAGACTGAAGGAAGATAAAGAGTAAAGGAAGATGGATAGGTATTGGGCATATTATGAGCTAAGATACCCAGGGAGCCCCTATTGCTATGTTTTTCCATTTTGAATTAATGGAAAGAACAGAGAATGTGGTATTTTGTTCCCTATGAATTGCTTTCCTCAACTCCTGCACCCAGGGGGCCTTGGCACCAAGCCCAAACCAACACTTTACCTTTATATTCTGAGCCAGTGGAAAAAGAACACGACCTTAGACAGTTTCCCTGCTGAACAGCTTTACCTCTGAAAGATGCTACGGCTCAGCAGGTATCTCTGTGCTGGAAGTCAAATATTCATTCATCTCCTACGTTATAAGAAGTTGGAAAAATCCACATAGTTTTGAACAACTGTAATGTTTAAAATGAAAGAACTAGGTCTGATTACAGATTTTATCCTTGCTGTGTGTACGTGACAACTGCAGTACTGAAATGACCATCTTGTTTTGTCCACCTTTCACAATTGTTAATAATAATAATAATAATAATAATAATAATAATAATAATTAATAATATCACCTCTAGAATGTTTTTATTTTAGTACAATCCTCTAAAGATAAACAAATGAAAGACTTATGCTGGGTACACACTATACGATGTGTGTACCCAGCACAATATATTGGGTGGTCCGTACACAGGGCCTGATTCAGAGTCGCTCGTAAGCGGCCGCTCGTTCGCTCCGAGCAATGTTCGCACATCTGCGCATGCGTATGGGTTTTAGTACGCATGCACGAACCAGTCAGTGCGGTCGAAAATCGTGTGCTCGCAAAATAGCGAATGCCTGCTAATTTGAGTGACAGGATGAGGCGTTTGTGGGTGGTAACAGGGGAAGGTGCTTGAAAACGGGGAGTGGAGATCCGAATGCAGGCGTGCCAAAAGGTCAAAATGGGCGTTTTAAGGGTGTGCATAATTAACAAAGCAGCGTCATCGACCACGTCAGTTGGGTGTCTTTTAGCCAGAACTGCTGGCATGATTGCGGTAGGAAAATGCCAGCACAAGAATAGCGAGCAGTTCATTCGCCTTTCGATGTACTCAATTAATCTAATAAATAGCGGAGATGACGTATGATGCGAGCGGCCAGGGGGCGTTTTTTACAAAAAAAGTCTGCATGTTTCGTTCGCTCGTTCAGACATAGAGGCATCAACAGACCGCAAAGAGCGAACGGTCAATTTAAATAGCCAGCCCTTTTTCTGGACGAGCGAGCGCAAATAGTGTCCAGCTCTGAATCAGGCCCACACTGCACAATCTGGTGTACAATCGCCCGATATATATTTCCCCGCCGCATTCGAAAACATGGTGTCATTCGCCAGATATCTAGACCTGCCTGCAATGCAGGCAGATCTGAAGATGCAATGAACGATGCATGGGGGTGCGCAATAGTGCATACACATTGGACGATGTGTTGTTTCGATTCACCCCAAAATGACAAATCGTCCAATATGGGTTGCGGTATATAGACCGGTGGACTAAATGCCGCCGGTTTATATCCCGTCAGGAGAAGCCCTACGGGGGACTTAAGATCATAATACCAACGCCGGAATGTTGAAGGATGCCAGCCCGAATGAGGTAAAATTCTGGGGCATCCTTAGCGTTAGCCACGGGGGGGGTTAGGTTTATGGAGAGTAGCGGGGTTAGGGTTAGTTTTGGGGGGGATTAGGGTTAGGTACTCCTAGGGGGAATGTTACGGTTAGACATCCCCAGGGGTAGCTTAGGGTTAGGCACCCCCTGGGAGGGTTGGGTTTAGGGTGCAGGAAGGGGTATTTAGGTTTAGGCACCCCAGGGGGGGACTTAGGGTTAGACACCTCCCTGGGAGTTTTAAGGTTAGGCACCCCTAAGGGAGGTTTAGGGTTAGGGGGGGGAGGGTATTTCATACCGATCCCTCCAATATATCGTCTAGTGTGTATCCAGCTTTCTATTACACATTTTACCTATACCTCATATTGTTTTAGACTAATTATTATTTTGATATATCTCCTTGAAAACACCCTTCCAAGTCATGCATGTGATGCTATTGATACCTGGCTTTCCTTACATTCCTAATATATAGATGCAGCAATCTTCTTAGGTAGATGGTGTTAGGTGGTACACTGCACGTGTCAGAGGATGCAGAGCTGACAAGGTTTGATATTTATTTCATGCCAACAAGTTCCTGGTCAGCATACACTGTATGTCTAGAAGAACATCGCTCTATATACAGTGTAATGTTTAATCTTAATTTGCAGATTGTCAACATTTATATACAGTAAGTAGCATGATAATGGATGTAATGGCTGCACCCAAAAATATGTAGCAAAATAAAATACAGTCTAAAGGGCTCAATTGTAAAGCTGTTTTCAAAAAATTCATGCGGAAACAGTGGCTCTGCATGTTTTTGGGTCTTTTTAATATCGTTCCCATTTACAGTACCTAATGGTTAATGCAGAAGAAGATATAACATAACATAACATCAGATTCTCATATACCTCAATGGGAACAGCAACGTTGTCAAAAATTTATAAAGTTCTGAAAAAGTATTTTTATTTAGCGGCTTGGAATCTATATCTAAATCTCGTTTTTTACAATGACAATAAAAAAAGTATTTATCTTTTATCTTTATCTACATATACGGTAGAAGGTACTATTGTGGAGACTATATAGGGAAGAGAAATCATTTCAAATTCCTACTTATATATGTGCAGCTCCTCCTACCCATTAATTGACAGAAAGAGAAACCTGTTGTCTCCAGACTACCAGAAAAAATTCCTATCTCACCTATTTTTCTATGGAGATTCTATTTCAAAGCTTAGCTGTCAGACTATTAAGACAGTGGACCTCATTCAGAGGCGGTCCCAATAAGCGATCGCTCTCTCTGAATGAGGGCGGACGCTTTTTTTTTTTTTTTTGGTGCGACCTCCTGGTCGCAAGCTAAGCTGTGGGTTACCACCTACAGCTTAGCTAGTGACCATCGGGGCTTGCGACCAGACCCTAAGGTTGGGTCTGGGCACTCGCAAGCCCCAGGGAGCTTTCTGCTCTGAAGGAGCAGGAAGCTCCCCACTGACATCACTGATGATGTCTGTGCGACCACCCACAAAACGGTAGGAGTTCCTTAAGGAACGCCTCCATTTGGAAACCACCCCCATGGCCCGCCTACAAAAAGGGGCGAGCTGTCCACAGCCACCCCTTTTGTAGTGAGCTCCGGAGCAAGAGCGTTTCTCTCTCGCTCCGGGGTTTGTGTACACGCAGTGTGGCCGCTGCGCATGCACAGGGCTACCCTTCGACCCGGTTGCGAGCACATCGGTGCTTGCGAACGGGTCTGAATGACCCCCAGTATCCTTTTAAATCTGAAACGTATTAAACCTGAAAAGTCTTCAGACATCAACTCCTATTGCACTAATGAGTTCTCCTGGAGAACCCTGTCAATAGTATAATGATACATCTTTCACATTATTATTTGATATATACACATTTAGAGGGAGACTATTGAATCTGCAAAAGACTGATCTTAAAATTAAAGGCACCTTCAACGACTCTTGGCTGGGACAGCAGGCTTTTTAAGAGTTTTCTTGGCTCTAGAGCCTTGATAAATAGGTACGAAAAATCATTTCCTATCATTGCGAAATGCAGATATAATAAATTATAGATACCAGTTAAAATTTGCGATCCTTCATAAATAGGTCTCTTTGACTAAGTTCATGTCATTTTAATTTGCATAAAAGTGGTTAGATGCCAGCTGTACACAATGCCTCTCCTGGTGATCATACCCTCAGGAAGAACTTCCACATTTTTTTACTCGCTTTGAACTTAACGATTTACTCTCTCTCTCTTCACCCAATATATTTAGCCAATGGTATGTTGATTTATGTTCCTAAACATACCTATAATATACAATGGTTTTTCTATTATACCCTTCCACACATAAGCCAACAACCCGGTTTTTGCACGTGAACACGCATCAACCCAGGTCCAGTATATGTCTTAAATGTCTGACCCTGGTCACTATCAGGGTTTTCCTGGGACTTGCAACCTGGGTCGAGGACCTGTCTTATGTGTGAATGGTGCGACTCGGATCTTGATGACCCAGGTCATGTCTAAAAGAAAGACATTGGTCTGGGATAGTAGCACTTGGTGATGCCATCATCTCCAAGCCAGAAGACCCGGGTCTGTTGCTAATGGAGATGCCATGGGAATAACCGGGTCATCACCCATGTGTGAAAGGAGTAAGTACAGAAAACCCTGGCTTCAATCCGTGCTCAGTGTTATGGGTTTGAGCCTGGTTAAAGATGGGGGTTTATGTCTGAAAGGGGTATGAGTGATGCAATGGCTTTGTGCCTTTTCTTACATCACTGTAGAGAAGCTAGAGTGTAATACAGTGTAGTAGAGAAGCTGCAGGAAACACTGCAAGACACCTGGGGGTATAAATAGAAAGGTTTGATTTTGTTTTCTGTTTGATTCACCATTCGATTTTCGTTCGATTTTATTAGAGGGGATTTACTAAAGCCCAAATCGAATGTCAAATCCAACATAAAAATTAATTTCATTCAAAATTGAATTTCTGAAAAACATTGATGTTTTCCCATAGCTGAGTATAGGATCCCATCAATTACTAACATTCGATTTTCAAAACAAAAGTAAAACTAACTCAAAATCGAACTGCAAATCCCCAAATGAATAGAAGTGCTTCTTGCTTTTGATTTTAGCATGAGCAGTTCTATTTAACACAGATGCATGCATGTATCTTGGTGTAAAATGCCTGGTAAGTATTCATTTAAAAAAAAAAATGGCGTGTGGTTTTTCAAGTACCAGAATGCGGGGGAGGCTTGCTGGGACCTGCAGTTCTATTGGTAAAGACAATGGCCCTGATTCAGAGCCGGACACTATTTGCGGTCGTTCGTTCACAAAAATGGGGTGGCTATTCAAATGAACCGTTCGCTCTTTGCGGTCTGTTCACGCCTCTATGTCTGAACGAGCGAACAAAACTTGCGGTCGTAATTTTGAAAAAGACGCCCCCTGTCCGCTCGCACCATACGTCATGTCCGCTATTTATTAGATTAATCGAGTACATCGAACAGCGTATGAACTGCTCGCTATTCTTGTGGCTGGTTTTTCCTACCGCAATCTTGCGAGCAGTTCTGGCTAAAAGACAACCAAGTGACGTGGTCAATGACGCTGCTGTTTTAATTATGCACTCCCTTAAAACGCCCGTTTTGACCTTTAAGCACGCCTGCGTTCTGTTTTCCACTCCCCGTTTTCCAGCACCTTCCCCTGTTACCACCCACATACGCCTCCTCCTGTCACTCAAAACAGCAGGCATTTGCTATTTAGCGAACAAACGATTTTCGGCCGCACTGACTGGTTCACGCATGCGTATTACAATCCGTACGCATGCGCAGATGTGCGAACATCGCTCGGAACGTGCAAACGGACGCTTACGAGCGGCTCTGAATGAAACCCAATGTTTAGACTTCTATTTTTACACACATCCTACACTATCAATCTGGCCCCACCTCCCAAGGGTGCTGGGGATAGCCCCGGGCTACCAGCCTAGGCCTGGAGTGCTCTGGAAAGGGGGTCCCCTTTATTGGGGGGTCCCCAACTCCCCAGGAATCCCCGACCTTGGCTGACTAGTGGTCAGGGGTAATGTTTCAGCTGGGGATCCTGGTAATAGGGTTTCCCTGGCTGTGGCATTACCCCCCCTCCCCACCAGAAAGGGTCCGGTGCTGGTTATGGTAATTGCAGGGGAACCCTATTTTTTTTTCCCCTTGTAATTCCAGAACTATCTCAGAGCCTGGTGCTGGTTGTGCTAAGGGAACCCTACGCAATTTTTCCCCTGTATTTACACAACCAGGACTGGTTATGCAAAGTCCAGGGCTGGTTGTGCTTTTAGGGGGGCCTCAACGTAATTTTTTTTTTTTTTTTAGAAATTACCATTTATTTTTTTTTTTAGAAATTAACATTTAAGCTTTTTACAATAAGATACATGCATGCATGTCACTGATGTATGTATGCATCTGTGTCCAATAGAACTGCTCATGCTGAAAATGAAAGCATGAAGCTGGTCTATTCATTTGAGATTTGAAGTCCATTTTGGAGAGGGATTTGGTGTTTGTTTTGTACATGAACATGCAAACTCGAACATCAAATCAATAGCAGCCCGGCAACAGCAATAGCAGCTTGGACTGGCAGTCCCAGCAGGAGGAGACACGTCACCCTGAGACTGCCTGTTGTGTATCTGACTGGCAGATGGCGCTTCCAATAGGAAGCTACTGCCAGTCACAGTGTAGAGTGTGCAGTCACGGACTGCACTGTCTACACTGAGGTGGTGGATTTTACTGGGAGGGCTGCAGCCTCGCATCCCCTAGGAAGAATCCACTAATCAAATACCTTCTTAACATGAAACAAGATCGAATTTGATTTGACAATTGAATTTAAAATAGAATCTTAGTAAATTTGAGATTTGCTAAGGGATGTTGCTATTAGATTTCAATTTGATTATAGGAGATTTAAGAGATTCATAAAAATGAATCTCAAAACGAACTTTAGTAAATTTACCCCCTGGAAGAGGATAGGAAAGGAGCAGATACTAGTGGTAAGGTCTGGGGCCTACCTGGAAGATCTCGGGTTAACCCTCCCCTCTCACCAGCTCATCCCACTGCCCTACGCCATGCTCATTAATAGACTTAAAGCAGGAGGAATTGAACAGCGATCATTTCACTTATAGAACAATCACAGAACATCTAATCCTGCTATAAATGTATGGAGAAGAATAGCATTATCTGGGGACAGAGTATGTTCAATGATTAAATTATTCACTCTCCTGCTGAGAATAGAGCCTGATGCATGACATGTGGCTTTCATCCTGCTTAATGGCATAAATGCACTGGGTTGTACAGACCTGATATTAATAAAACATTTGTCATATGGTCCTTACATGTATTGAAAATATATTTCAATGTCTATAAACTACAATGCTTGATATTGACAATAACAGATTTAGCAGACAAATATATGTGGCAGCGTTTAGTTAATAAGCCATTTATGAGGGCTTCCCACATGTTTTTAAAATAAATTCTACATATGGGCCTTCTTACAATGAAATCAATTGAAGTAATGTAGCTGAAATATTTTCCTAAAAGCAGAAATAATTCTAGTCATGTCCTGATGTTAGTGCATCGAACAATGCAGAACAATTGCTGAATGAGAAAACCTTATATAGGCTTATAGTTTATATCCTTACCTGGAGCTCTATGTCAGGAGTGATATACCTGTCTTCTGGATTGTATAGTTAATTAAGGACATATGTATGATCTAGAGCTGGAGGTCATGTCATTTGTGCATCAAGTAATGTAATAACTATAGGCCTGAATAATGAAGCGCACTCGATGTGCACCTGTGGGAGATGTGAGTATTTATCACAATGCAAGCTACAGCTGACAAGTGGTAGTACAACAACTGTACTAATCTTCTTCTCTTAGGGCCTGATTCAGATTCGGGAAAAGAGTAAGGGCAAGTAATTCTGTACCTGGACAATCCATGTTGCAATGCATGGGGTGCAAATACATACTTTATTTTGTATGTGGGGTAAATGCTGGCTGCTTTGCATGTAGCCCACAAATGCTGGGTACTGTAGCTTTATTCTTACAATTTAGATATAAGTTTGGACATACCTCTCCCAAATCTAGCTCTCACTGCTCATTTCAGATCAGCCCCATTTGCAGTGCAGAAAGATTTTGCCGAGATGCACAGTTATACCCCTTTTACACCAGAGCAAAATCCTGGGTTTTTGCTGGGTCTACCTGGGTCGAAACTCAGTGTAAAAGGGTCCCTGAAAAATAACCTGGGTCAAGTGACACGGCAATCCAACCCAGGTAGCTACCAGGGTCGGACCCATGATGGACCTGGGTAATGGTGCAGTGTAAACAGTGCAACCCGGGTTATCCGACCTGGGTCATGCCTAAAATGAGCTGATTGGTGGTTGTGGAGCAGTCATCTCCCACTTTTTATGACCTCACAAGTTTAGCAGGGCAGACCCAGGTTCAGTGTGAACGGGGATGACCTGAGAATAACCCAGATCACTGGTGCTGTGTAAACAGTGTCTGACCTGGGTTGGAACCATGTTTGAAAACCCCGGTGAGACCCAGGTTTTTGGTGGAAAAGTGGTATTACTTGCTTTTTCTAATACATCTTTTCCACCAAAAACCCGGGTCCGACCTGGGTTTTCAGACATGGTTCCAACCCAGGTCAGGCCAAGGTCAGACACTGTTTACACAGCACCAATGATCTGGGTTATTCTCAGGTAATCCCCTTTCACACTGAACATGGGTCTGCCCTGCTAAACTTGTGAGGTCATAAAAAGTGGAAGGTGACTGCTCCACAACCACCAATCAACTCATTTTAGGCCTGACCCAGGTTGGATAACCCAGGTTGCGCCTTTTACACTGCACCATTACCCAGGTCCATCCTGGGTCCGACCCTGGTAGCTACCTGGGTTGGATTGCCAGATCACTTGACACTGTTATTTTTCAGGGACCCTTTTACACTTTTTCAATTAGAACTTTGCTAAACGTCATTTGAAATAAGAAACCTCACTTGTATGCAGCCTACATAATGCCTCACTCCTACCAATCTTTGGACCTGCAAAGTTAGAAGTTTATTTGCTGGTGCTTCAAGAGTCTTGTTTTATTGGAATGTTTATCGACTTTCTCTAAATTGCTCTAGTATCAGGTGCTTTCACATTAATAATACCCACATACTTTGTGCTATCAATAAGGGTATGCTAGATCTTACAGTATTTAACTATTACAAAAAAAATAGTCAGTGCTAGATTATGGAAAAACAATAATACAATGGGGTCTATGTACTAAAGCAGGTGTAGCCAACCTTGGTCCTGTAGTGCTACCAACAGTTCACGTTTTCCAGGTCACCCAGCAGGTGCACAGGTGTAGTTATTACTCACTGACACATTTGAAAAGATCCACAAGTGGAGATAATTATTTCACGTGATTCTGTGAGGAGGCCTGAAAAACATGCACTGTTGGCAGCTGTCGAAGACCAGGGTTGGCTACCCCTGTACTAAAGTGTCTATTTATTAAGCCTTTGATGGAGATAAAGTGGATAGCTCCTAACTGTCATTTTTCAAACACAACGTATGACATGGCAGTAGGCTTGCCTACCCTCCCGATTTGGTCGGGAAATCCGCGCCGCTCCTGACCCCCCGGAAAAGCAGGCAAGCCTCCCGGTTGCCGCCTGCCCCCCAGACTAATACTAGAAACCCCCGCAGTGATGGGGCTCGATGATGCGATTCGCGCTGAATCGTGTTATCATGGCTCCGCCCCTTGCTTCACAATGCCTTCATTTTCAGCATTGTGAAGAGAAGGCAGGGCAATAATGATGCAATCATGTGGTCATGTCCCTGGCTCCACCCCCAATACGGAGTCATTGCCTGGCCACGCCCCCCGCTGTATGAAGTCATTCAGCTCCTTCCCGGAAGGAGGAAGCTGAATGTTGGCAAGTATGCATGGCAGTTAGGAGCTGATTGGTTGGGACTTTATCTCCACACAAGGCTTAGTAAATAGACCCCTAAGCCTCAGAGGGAGAGATAAAGTGTACTGAGATAAAATACCAACCAATCAACTCCTAATTGTCACTTTACAGACTGTTTGAAAAATGACATGAGCTGATTGGTTGGTACTTTATCTCTGTCCACTTTAACACTATCGAAGGCTTAGTACATAGACCCCAATATTTAAAAAATAAATAAATAAAACATTACAATTGTTTTCAAAAATGAATTAATCATCTATGGTGGTGATCACAGGTTGTGCAATAACATGTAAATGCCGCTGGAGGTGTTTTGTGTAAATAGACGCCTCCCGCTGGCTTATGTGATCCACTGCTGCACGCCCAGAATTGGTACCAACACACCCCATTTTTCAGGGACATTGCCTGATACCACCCCGACTTCACTCCCAAAGGACTGCAGCCTATCAATCAGGCTGCGGCATCCGGGCACTGCAAGTGATCTTACAGAAGGACATCAGCACATACCCCAAAAATGTGCGGTCCCCACATTTTGGTTTTGGCAATACCACCCTCGTGTTTTGGTTCTGGATTTCTTTAAAAATTTGATAACAACTGCTATAATCGTGTAAGTTAGATAATTTTGTTCCTGTTGTATTATTAACATTAATAACATTTATTTCCAGTCATTTCCAGTCAATTTGGACCAATTTTGTCACCTGAAATCAGGAGGGAGGGACTTACATGCAATCAAAAATAAGCAAGAACTGTTTTTTAGATCCGTGATCCAACTTGCATGAAGACCCGAGACGGAACTCTGTTCTACTCGAACCCTAATAGTAATTACAGTTGGGACTCAGTTCAACTCGGAACCCCAAAGTTCCGATGTGTACGGTTTTCAGCAAAACGAAATTGCTCATCTCTAACATGTGCAGTACAGATCCTGCTCATGTGCATATTTCCAGAGTTGTAAGTAAACCATTGGGATTGCGTACAACTTTGAATCATCACCACTATTAGTAAATATCACATGAAGAGCGCTAACATGCAGATTACAGTAGTTTTTACTGGAACCACTATCTATAGCAGCAGTCTATTAAGAACCTAATTAGAATGTAAGCATTTTAAGAGCAGGGCCCTCCTCCTTCTTGTCTTCTCAAGCACATTCCATGTCATCAGTGCTCCAGTTCCTTGTCTTTTTCTCCCCTTCATCGACCTGGGATTCACCACTGTATTCCCTTGGTAGCTTCAGTGAGTTGAGTTACCTTTGCCCGTTAGCATTACTGCCTCACTGCACTAAGGTCTTTGGTTTAATTACCACCATGGTCCTAACTGCGTGAAATTTGCATATTCTCCCCATGTTTGTGTGCGCTTCCTCCCACATTTCACAATAATGTATGTACGTTTGTGCGTGTACATGTGGTAGGAAATATACTGTAGGTTGTAAGCTCCACTAGGAGAGGGACTGATGTGAATGGCCAAATATTCTATGTATGAATAGGTATATGCTATATAAAAAACTGGTAATCAATGATAAAATAATAATAACAGTTTCAGCAGGCAAGAAGAGTTAATACATGAAAGCTTCCCATATGGTGTGGTGCACTTACAAGAATATCCATTGAACAAATGTAGCTTACAAAATTTCTTTAAAGCAATTGTGATTCATATTCTAGTAATGTACTGAGAGTGAGTGTTTCTGACAAATGAATAACATTTGTCGAAGAGAATGCCTAAATGCTGCTGCTGTATGAGGTCATCTGGAAGGAATTGTCTAAAAAAGTATAACTTTTTTCTATGCTCATCTGGATCTTTATTTAGGAAGGTGTATT
The DNA here is from genome assembly GCA_031769625.1 of Taudactylus pleione. NCBI lineage: Eukaryota > Metazoa > Chordata > Amphibia > Anura > Myobatrachidae > Taudactylus > Taudactylus pleione. Next base: position 8,021,275 of record JAUIMM010000009.1, on the reverse strand, counting down.
CGCTTGCTGGCTTGTATTGTTAATTTAGAATACCGTATAGGCATGAGTGTCACAATTACAAGACCACTCCAGTTCGTGAAGTATGAGTTAATTAAACAATTAATTGATAATTGGTAATTTCCACTGATTATAATTCACCTCTTATTTGGGTTACACAAGCAATATATCTCTTCTAAAAAAAAGGCTATGAATCCATAGGTAGCAATAAAAATCTCACTTATTAAATTGTAATTTAATAAACAAAAAAAGTAATGCTTACAAAATAAAAGTGTGATGAATAAAAAGGTTAAAAAACAAATATATAACCACAAAAGCAAATACAGAAAAAAACAAACAGAATAATCACCTTACACATAGAGATGAGCGGTTCGGATTCTGTGGAATCCGAACCGCTCCGAACATTGGGGATCCGAGTCCACCCGAACCCTGTTCGGGTGTTCACCGCCTGACTCGGATCCCCGTTCGGGGCCGAACGGCGGCCGCCTGATGTCGGATTCTCACTAGACAATCCGACATCAGGTCTCCTCGCGTGTAGGGCAGAGCGCAGTGATAGCGCTCTGCCCTACACAGACACAGACACACAGCCGCCAGCGGCAGCTGTGTGTTTGTTACAGCAGCCAATGAGAGTCACACAGACTCTCATTGGCTGCTGCACGGAGGGAGCCGGCTGGAGCTCACACATGAGCTCCGTCTTCCGGCTCCCTCCTCAGCGTGTGACAGAGCGGACGGCGCGGGAGCGGGGATACAGGTAAGTTTTATTTTTTTTATTTTTTTACTTGTCAAAGGTCCGGGGGCGCTACTGGGGGGGGGGTCTGCACTACTGGGGGGGTCTGCTACTGGGGGGGCTATACTACTGGGGGGCCATACTACAGAGGGGCCTGCTACTGGGGGGGCTATACTACTGGGGGGGGTCTGCACTACTGGGGGGGGTCTGCTACTGGGGGAGGCAATACTACTGGGGGGGCCATACTACAGAGGGGCCTGCTACTGGGGGGGGCTATACTACTGGGGGGGGGTCTGCTACTGGGGGGGCCATACTACTGGGGGGGATCTGCACTATTGGGGGGCCATACTACAGAGGGGCCTGCTACTGGGGGGGGCTATACTACTGGGGGGGTCTGCACTACTGGGGGGGGTCTGCTACTGGGCAGGGCTATACTACTGGGGGGGCCATACTACAGAGGGGCCTGCTACTGGGGGGGGCTATACTACTGGGGGGGGTCTGCTACTGGGGGGGCCATACTACTGAGGGGCCTGCTACTGGGGGGGCCATACTACTGGGGGGGCCTACTACAGGGGGGGCCATACTACAGGGGGGGGCCCATACTACAGGGGGGGCTACTACTGGAGCAGCCTACTACTGGGGGGGCCTGCTACTGGGGCAGCCTACTACTGGGGGAGCCATACTACTGGGGGGGCATACTACTGGGTGGCATGCTAATGGGGGGCATACTACTGGGGGGGCCTGCTAATGGGGGACATACTACTGGGGGGGGCCTGCTAATGGGGGGCATACTACTGGGGAGCATTCAACTGGGGGCACTGCATAGTGGACCGTACTACTAAGGGGACTGCATAGGGGGCACCACTGCTGGGGGACATTGTGTAAGGGACACCGCTACTGTGGGCATTGTGTAAAAGGGTCACTACTGTGGGCATTGTGTAAAAGGGGCACTACTGTGTGTCGTAACATAAATAAGAGACACTACTTTATGGTGTAATGTGAATCAGGCCCTATGTGCGGTGTAATGCTAATAAGATTGTGCACTGTGACTCCTAGGGCCGTAGCCCACTTTGTAAACAAGTACTGTGACTCTGCTGGCCGTACCCCACTGGGTGGGTGCACTACTTTTCATTTCTGCCACTGCTGTGTGGCAATGTGTCATAGATGTGCTTTATACTGTGGTGTCTGTGTCGTTGTGCCGCTGCTTTGTCGCTTAGTAACCAGTCAGCTCACTGCAACCTTTGGCCAATAATGTTGAAAACAATATTATAAGCTGTGATATGGTCTAAATTGACTGGCAATTAATGTTATTGAGGTTAATAATACTCTAGGAAGAAAAAAAAGACCAATTTATGTGATTTTAGCTTTTTTTGTCAATTTTTGTAAAAAAATCCAAATCCAAATCCAAATCCAAAGCCAGTCACCGCAGTTTGGCAAATCCAAAGCCGGACGACGAATTAGAACCAAATCCAAATCCGGCAAAAATGGTCCGGCGCACATCCCTACTTACACATGGTATGAGTCTGCTGTTTACCTGTGACTGGCTTGGAAGGATGGACACCATTGCACCCTCCGCTTATAGTTACACCCCAGGTCACTGCCCAGGATCAGAATTGGATGGATCTCCATGCAATTTTGATCTGCATCTCCCGGCAGTAACTATTGGGAATCATGCACAGTGCATTTCGGATGCATGTGAGAAATTAAAATATCTTGCATTGGGCACTTGCACCCGATGTTTTTATTTCGTCCACCTCTGAATCAGGCACAGACTTACAAGTTAGACTTGAATTGAATGAACAATTCTTCAAATATTTATGGGTTAATTTACTAAGTGGCGGGTTGGCCTGTGTTCAGAATGGGCATCACTAGCAGTTTGGGAGCCAAAACACAGTATTTACTAAGAATCAGATTTGATGCAAATTTGTAAACTGCAGTCGATGTCTAATTGACTTCTAAACCTCAATCTTGGATCTAATTCCCTGCCAAAAATGTTGCACTAGCAATATTCATTATTATTATTATTGTTATTATTATTATTATTATTATTATTATTATTATTATTATTATTATCCATTATTTATATGGCTCCACAAGTGTTCCGCCTTACATAGTACATAAAAGTAATAAGTGAACAAAAAAAAACAAGTAAATTACAGTAAAGTGAAGGACATTATATTAGGGGTGTGCACCGGCCACTTTTCGTGTTTTGTGTTTTGGTTTTGGATCTGGATCTTTCTTCGTGTTTTGGATCTGGATTGGTTTTGCCAAAACCACCCTTCCGTGTTTTGGGTTCTGGGTTTTGTGTTTTGGATCTGTATTTTTTTTTTAAAAAGCATAAAAACAGCTAAAATCACAGAATTTGTTGGTTTCTCTGCTCCTATGCTATTATTAACCTCAATAACCTTAATTTCCACTCATTTCCAGTCTATTCTGAACACCTCACACCTCACAATAGTGTTTTCATGTCCAAAAGGTTGCACCGAGGTAGCTGGATGACTATGCTAAGCGACACGAGTGGGCGGCACAAACACGTGACCCATCTAGGAGTGACACTGCAGTGGCAGACAGGATGGCAGTTAGAAAAACTAGGCCCCAAACTGTACATAATGCAAAGAAAAAAAAGAAGTGCAAGATGGAATTGTCCTTGGGCCCTCCCACCCACCCTTATGTTGTATAAACAGGACATGCACACTTTAACAAATCAATCATTTCAGCGCCAGGGTCTGCCACACAACTGTGGCTGAAATGATTGGTTCGTTTGGGCCCCCACAAAACAAGCTGGCAATTAATGTGTCCCTGCACAAACTGGCTCTACGGAGGCAAGATGTCATCCTCATCCTCCTCATCCACCGATTCCTCACCCTCTTCAGTGTGTACATCCTCATCCTCACAAAGTATTAACTCGTCCCCACTTGAATCCACCACCACAGGTACCTCTGTACCTTCTGGAGGCTGGTCTCCCTGGAAGAGCTGATAATTCATTTTGATGAACATCATCTTCTCCACATTCTGTGGAAGCAACCTCCTACGCCTTTCGCTGACAAGGTTCCCGGCTGCACTAAACACTCTTTCGGAGTACACACTGGAGGGGGGGCAACTCAGGTAAAATAGAGCCAGCTTGTACAGGGGCCTCCAAATTGCCTCTTTTTCCTGCCAGTACAGGTATGGACTGTCTGCCATGCCTACTTGGATGCTGTCACCGATGTAATCCTCCACCATTCTGTCAATGGTGACAGTATCATATGCAGTGACAGTAGACATGTCAGAAATTGTTGCCAGGTCCTTCAGTCCGGACCAGATGTCCAAACTTGGTCCTGCCTGCCCTGCATCACCGCCAGCGGGTTGCTTAGGATACCTAAGTTTTTTCCTGGCAGCCCCAGTTGCGGGAGAAAATGAAGAAGGAGCCGTTGACGTGTCACGTTCCGCTTCAGCTGACAGTGTGTTCACCAGCAGGTCTTTGCACCTCTGCAGGCTTGTGTCGGCCGGAAAGAGAGACACCACATAGGCTTTAAACCTAGGATCAAGCACGGTGGCCAAAATGTAGTGGTCTGATTTCAACAGATTGACCACCCTGGAATCCTGGCAAAGCGAATGAAGGGCTTCATCCACAAGTCCCACATGCCGAGCGGAATCGCTCCGTCTTAGCTCCTCCTTCACTTTCTCCAGCTGCTTCTGCAAAAGCCTGATGAGGGGAATGACCTGACTCAAGCTGGCTGTGTCTGAACTGACTTCACGTGTGGCAAGTTCGAAGGGCTGGAGAACCTTGCACAACACGGAAATCATTCTCCACTGCGCTTGAGTCAGGTGCATACCCCCTCCTTTGCCTATGTCATAGGTGGATGTATAGGCTTGTATGGCCTTTTGCTGCTCCTCCATCCTCTGAAGCATATAGAGGGTTGAGTTCCACCACGTCACAACCTCTTGCTTCAGGTGATGGCGGGGCAGGTTCAAGAGTGTTTGCTGGCGCTCCAGTCTTCGGCACGCAGTCGCTGAATGGCGAAAGTGGCCAGAAATTTTTCGGGCCACCCAAAGCGTCTCCTGCACGCCCCTGTCGCTTTTCAGAAAATTCTGCACCACCAAGTTTATTGTGTGAGCAAAACATGGGACGTGCTGGAATTTGCCCAGATGTAATGCCCGCACAATATTGGTGGCGTTGTCAGATATCACAAATCCCCAGGAGAGTCTAAGTGGGGTAAGCCACTGGGCGATGATTTCCCTCAGTTTCTCTAAGAGGTTGTCGGCGGTGTGCCTCTTACTGAAACCGGTGATACACAGCGTAGCCTGCCTTGTAATGAGCTGGCGTTTCTGAGATGCTGCTACTGGTGACGCTGCTGCTGTTGCTGCGTAAGGTGATACATCTACCCAGTGGGCTGTCACAGTCATATAGTCCTTAGTCTGCCCTGTTCCACTTGTCCACATGTCCGTGGTTAAGTGGACATTGTGTACAACGGCATTTTTCAGGACACTGAGGACACTTTTTCTGACGTTTCTGTACAGTCTCGGTATCGCCTGCCTAGTGAAGTGGAATCTAGACGGGATTTGGAACCGGGGACACACTACCTCCATCAATTGTCTAAATCCCACTGCACTAATGGCGGATACCGGACGCACGTCTAACACCAACATAGCAGTCAAGGCCTCAGTTATACGTTTTGCTTCAGGATGACTGCTGTCGTACTTCATCCTCCTCGCTAAGGACTGTTGGAGGGTCAATTGTTTAGTAAAAGTAGTGGTGTTCCTACTTCCTCTCTGGGATGATGAACGACTCCCAGCAGCAGCAACAGCAGCAGCGGCAGCAGTAGGCGTAGCAATGCAGGATCCTCCAGAGGAATCCCGGATAGGAGAGTCAGTCATGCCAGTGACATGGCCTGCAGGACTACTTCCGATCCTGACTAAGGAGGAAATTGACGAGGAGGGAGTTGACGGTGTGGTTTGCAGGCGCTTGGATACAACAGGACAACGGGATTTAGGTGTCCCTGGACTGCTTACGGTCTTAGCCAAAGTTTCTGAACTTGACAGTAACTTTTTATGAACGCGCTGCAGGTGCCGTATAAGGGAGGATGTTCCTAGGTGGTTGACGTCCCTACCCCTACTTATTTCACCTTTACATATGGTACATATGGCAAGACAGTTGTTGTCCGGATTTGGATAGAAATATTGCCAGACCAAAGAGGTGGAATGTTTGGTCTTCTGCCCAGGCATGACCGTGATGGGCTTTTTCATCCCACGGACAACAACTGTCTCCCCCGGAGCCTGATTTAAACAAACCACATCACCATCAGAATCCTCCTCGCCAACTTCCTCCTCAGCGCCAGCTACACCAGTATCCTCATCCTGTTGTACTTCAACAGTGACATCTTCAATTTGCATATCAGCAAGTGGACTGTGGGTGCTCCTTTCAGCACTTGCAGGGGGCGTGCAAATGGTGGAAAGAGCCACCTCTTCCCGTCCAGTGCTGGGAAGGTCAGGCATTGCAACCACCACCAGACTTGGACTCTCCTTGGGGATTTGTGATATCTTCTTAGAAAGCACAGTTCTTCGCTGTGCTTTTGCCAGCTTAACTCTTTTGATTTTTTTAGTGGGAGGAGGGCTTCCATCGTCATGTGAAGCTGAACCACTAGTCATGAACATACTAGGGATCGACCTTAGCCGTTCCTTGCCACTCCGTGTCGTAAATGGCATATTGGCAAGTTTACGTTTCTCTTCAGCTGATTTAAATGTCTTTTTCAAGGTCATTTTCCTGAACTTTGCCATTTGGGATTGTATGTGCCCTCTACTATGACATTGGGCATCGGCCTTGGCAGACGACGTTGATGGCATGTTATCGTCTATGTCATGACTAGTGGCAGCAGCTTCAGCACTAGGAGGAAGTGGTTCTTGATCTTTCTCTATTTTATTTTTATCGGAGAAAGTTTGGTCCTCCATTTATGTTATATCGATTTGATATATACGTGCGGCTAAACACAGAAAATAATTTTTTTTTTGGTTTGGACTGGAGTGTACTTTGGGGGTTACAGCACCCTTTAACGGTCAAGCCAGCCGGCCCTTATGACACAGGCGCACTCTTGGCACTACTTTGTTGATGCACGTGCGGCTACTGCGCACACAATTCACAAACACAGAAAATAATTTTTTTTTTGGTTTAGACTGGAGTGTACTTTCGGGGGTTACAGCACCCTTAACGGTCAAGCCAGCTGGCCCTTTACTTATGACACAGGCGCACGCTTGGCACTACTTTGTTGATGCACGTGCGGCTACTGCGCACACAATTCACAAACACAGAAAATATTTTTTTTTTGGTTTGGACTGGAGTGTACTTTCGGGGGTTACAGCACCCTTTAACGGTCAAGCCAGCCGGCCCTTTACTTATGACACAGGCGCACGCTTGGCACTACTTTGTTGAAGCACGTGCGGCTACTGCGCACACAATTCACAAACACAGAAAATAATTTTTTTTTGGTTTGGACTGGAGTGTACTTTCGGGGGTTACAGCACCCTTTAACGGTCAAGCCAGCCGGCCCTTTACTTATGACACAGGCGCACGCTTGGCACTACTTTGTTGATGCACGTGCGGCTACTGCGCACACAATTCACAAACACAGAAAATAATTTTTTTTTTGGTTTAGACTGGAGTGTACTTTCGGGGGTTACAGCACCCTTAACGGTCAAGCCAGCTGGCCCTTTACTTATGACACAGGCGCACGCTTGGCACTACTTTGTTGATGCACGTGCGGCTACTGCGCACACAATTCACAAACACAGAAAATATTTTTTTTTTGGTTTGGACTGGAGTGTACTTTCGGGGGTTACAGCACCCTTTAACGGTCAAGCCAGCCGGCCCTTTACTTATGACACAGGCGCACGCTTGGCACTACTTTGTTGAAGCACGTGCGGCTACTGCGCACACAATTCACAAACACAGAAAATAATTTTTTTTGGGTTTGGACTGGAGTGTACTTTCGGGGGTTACAGCACCCTTTAACGGTCAAGCCAGCCGGCCCTTTACTTATGACACAGGCGCACGCTTGGCACTACTTTGTTGATGCACGTGCGGCTACTGCGCACACAATTCACAAACACAGAAAATAATTTTTTTTTTGGTTTGGACTGGAGTGTACTCTCGGGGGTTACAGCACCCTTAACGGTCAAGCCAGCCGGCCCTTTACTTATGACACAGGCGCACGCTTGGCACTACTTTGTTGATGCACGTGCGGCTACTGCGCACACAATTCACAAACACAGAAAATAATTTTTTTTTGGTTTGGACTGGAGTGTACTTTCGGGGGTTACAGCACCCTTTAACGGTCAAGCCAGCCGGCCCTTTACTTATGACACAGGCGCACGCTTGGCACTACTTTGTTGATGCACGTGCGGCTACTGCGCACACAATTCACAAACACAGAAAATAATTTTTTTCTTGGTTTGGACTGGAGTGTACTTTCGGGGGTTACAGCACCCTTAATGGTCAAGCCAGCCGGCCCTTTACTTATGACACAGGCGCACGCTTGGCACTACTTTGTTGATGCACGTGCGGCTACTGCGCACACAATTCACAAACACAGAAAATAATTTTTTTTTGGTTTGGACTGGAGTGTACTTTCGGGGGTTACAGCACCCTTTAACGGTCAAGCCAGCCGGCCCTTTACTTATGACACAGGCGCACGCTTGGCACTACTTTGTTGATGCACGTGCGGCTACTGCGCACACAATTCACAAACACAGAAAATAATTTTTTTTTAGGTTTGGACTGGAGTGTACTTTCGGGGGTTACAGCACCCTTAACGGTCAAGCCAGCCGGCCCTTTACTTATGACACAGGCGCACGCTTGGCACTACTTTGTTGATGCACGTGCGGCTACTGCGCACACAATTCACAAACACAGAAAATAAATTTTTTTTTGGTTTGGACTGGAGTGTACTTTGGGGGTTACAGCACCCTTTAACGGTCAAGCCAGCCGGCCCTTTACTTATGACACAGGCGCACGCTTGGCACTACTTTGTTGATGCACGTGCGGCTACTGCGCACACAATTCACAAACACAGAAAATAATTTTTTTTTTGGTTTGGACTGGAGTGTACTTTCGGGGGTTACAGCACCCTTAAAGGTCAAGCCAGCCGGCCCTTTACTTATGACACAGGCGCACGCTTGGCACTACTTTGTTGATGCACGTGCGGCTACTGCGCACACAATTCACAAACACAGAAAATAATTTTTTTTTGGTTTGGACTGGAGTGTACTTTCGGGGGTTACAGCACCCTTTAACGGTCAAGCCAGCCGGCCCTTTACTTATGACACAGGCGCACGCTTGGCACTACTTTGTTGATGCACGTGCGGCTACTGCGCACACAATTCACAAACACAGAAAATAAATTTTTTTTTGGTTTGGACTGGAGTGTACTTTGGGGGTTACAGCACCCTTTAACGGTCAAGCCAGCCGGCCCTTTACTTATGACACAGGCGCACGCTTGGCACTACTTTGTTGATGCACGTGCGGCTACTGCGCACACAATTCACAAACACAGAAAATTATTTTTTTTTTGGTTTGGACTGGAGTGTACTTTCGGGGGTTACAGCACCCTTAACGGTCAAGCCAGCCGGCCCTTTACTTATGACACAGGCGCACGCTTGGCACTACTTTGTTGATGCACGTGCGGCTACTGCGCACACAATTCACAAACACAGAAAATATTTTTTTTTTGGTTTGGACTGGAGTGTACTTTCGGGGGTTACAGCACCCTTAACGGTCAAGCCAGCCGGCCCTTTACTTATGACACAGGCGCACGCTTGGCACTACTTTGTTGATGCACGTGCGGCTACTGCGCACACAATTCACAAACACAGAAAATAATTTTTTTTTTGGTTTGGACTGGAGTGTACTTTCGGGGGTTACAGCACCCTTAACGGTCAAGCCAGCCGGCCCTTTACTTATGACACAGGCGCACGCTTGGCACTACTTTGTTGATGCACGTGCGGCTACTGCGCACACAATTCACAAACACAGAAAATAATTTTTTTTTTGGTTTGGACTGGAGTGTACTTTCGGGGGTTACAGCACCCTTAACGGTCAAGCCAGCCGGCCCTTTACTTATGACACAGGCGCACGCTTGGCACTACTTTGTTGATGCACGTGCGGCTACTGCACACACAATTCACAAACACAGAAAATATATTATTTTTTTAGCACTTGGGGGGAGCACCCCTGATGGACAGAGCACCCCCTGGACAACACTACAGCACCTCTTTAGGACTGGGACACTGCACAGGACTTTGGAGTGGACACAGCCCCTATGGAGAACTGACTGCACAACACAGTCCAGCCAGCCCCTATGGACTTTGAAGTAGTGGACACAGCCCCTATTAACAACAGCAGCACAGCACAACACAGCCAGCCCCTATGGACTTTGAAGTAGTGGACAACAGCAGCACTACACTACACTACACTACACTACACTACACAGCCCTAACTCCCACCCTCCCTCTTCACTGTCCACAGCCGAGTGAGAAAATGGCGCCGACGTGGGTACCTTATATAGGATCCAAAACCCGCGAGACTCGGAAGGCGGGATGATGACGTTTTGCCTCGATTTCAGATCCGAGTCAGGCGGGAAAAGTCGAGCCTGATTCGGATCGGACTCGGATCGGGGGGGCTCGGGGGGGTTCGGATTTCAGAAATCCGAACCCGCTCACCCCTAGTAAAAATACAAATATTATGTCACCTTTATTAAAAAATCTCCCCTACACAGTTTCCTGTGCACTATGAAAGTACAGTACTAAAATACATGATGTCTATGAAAGAGCATAGACCACCAGACCATGCTGAATGTAATTGTCCAGATTTACTACCTCATATACTGTAGTTCTTCTGCTGAGCAACCCAGAAATCAGAGTAGAGCAATGTGGAGCCTGAATTTATAAACAAAATGCTGCATTTGTACTAAGCTTGTACCATTTTTCTATGCACCCAGGGGGTGATTCAGAGTCATATGCAACTGTAAAAACAGACACATCTCCCGATTTTGACTCATGCGCCTAAATCACAAAACATGGTGTGTTCATGCACCACACAAAATATAGTGATACGCACATACCATGCAGTAGATGGACAGATAGCTATATTAGCATATCTTAAGGGCCCCATACACGGTGCGATATGCACCTTGTAATGCGCTGGCCGATCCGATGGCCGACATATCAGGCGATCCCCAGACACAGAGCGACGAAGTGGCTGATCGCCCGATATGTCAGCACCCCCTCTCCCAGCCTCATAGCACTGCATGGGATCGTACATCGCTCCCCAGATCAACTGAACATGCAGAAAGATCTGGAGGAGCGATGTGTGATCCCACAGGAGCGCGCACTGGCTGATATCATATCCACACACGGAACGATATAGCAGCGATATCATTCCAATCCATCGGATCGGCTGCTATATCGCACAGTGTATGGGGGCCTTAAGCCTGTAGGCTGCCACTATGAATGCAAATTTGAATGTCACTGCTTCCAACTCAGAATCGGCTCTTCTATCCCAGTGTGGAGCCACGGCACCTGGAGAATGTATGCTTCAGCACCATCCCTCCCCTTACATTTTGGCGGGCTGATAGTAGTGACCCTTAGTGGTATCAGGTTTTCTCAAATATTTTTCAACATACCCCCTGCACTCATTTCGTTTCTGAACACCAACATGCCCCCTCCTGCACAGCAACATAACCCCCTGCACACCAACATGCCCCCTACCTGCACACCAACATGCCCCCTACCTGCACACCAACTACCCCATCCTACACAACATTTCCCCCTCCTACACATCATCATGACACCCTCCCTTCACAGTAACATGATACACACCAACATGACTACCGCCTCTTGCACAGCAACATGACTCCCACCTCCTACACACCAACACGACCTCCCTTGCACACCAACTTGCCACCTTCCTGCACACCAATATGCTCCCTCCTGCAAAACAATATGCCCCTTTTGTACATCAACATGACACCCCTGCACATCAACATGCCTACTACTACACACCAATATCCCCCAGCAAACTAAAAGGCCCCCTCCTGCACAAAAACATGTCCCCTCCTGTACAACAAAATGCTCCTACACAGCAACATGACCCCTTCTGCATAATATGCATTGCTTGCACACCAATAAGACCCCCTGCACACCAACATGACCTTTCTTGCACAACAGCATGCCTACCCCTCTGCACACCAGCATACTGCCCCTGCACACTAGAATAGTCCCTGCATTGAACTTTTTACTTGCCCAATTTTCCTGGAGTGCTGTCAGCTACACATAACCTGGCTGGAACACTAATAGCATTCAGCCCTCCATGCAGTGTGACTGCAGCAGTCACGGGATGCGGTCAGGAAGCCGAAGGTTGAAATGTCGACTGTCGGCTTCCCGACTGTGTAATCCCGACAGGGGACTAATGATAGGCATCAAAAGCAAAACGCCTATCATTATCCCTATGCCGGGAGCCGACGCATGGCATACCGAACTAAATTAAGCTGGGCGGTGGGCGGCTGCCAGTCGCATGGGGGGAGGGAGGGTATAGATTTCAGGTCTCCCGGGGGGACTTAGGGTTTGGCACCCCCCCGGGAGGTTTAGAGTTAGATTAGGGGAAGGAGGGGTTAGGGTTAGGCACCCCTGGGGGGAGATTAGGGTTAGGCACACCCCCCAGGAGGGTTAGGTTTATGCTGCGGAATGGGGGGTTAGGTTTAGGCACTTACGAGGGGGGGTTAGGTTTAGGCACTAGGGGGGAGGTTAGGGTTAGGCACCGCTAAGGGAGGGTTAGGGTTAGGAGGGGGAGAGGGTTAGGGATAGTTTAGTACTCACCGATCGGGATTGTGAGTGCTGCCGGTGTTCCAGCATCGGGATTTGAACCGCCGGGCATAGGTCCGACGGTCATCCATACCGATCCCGCAGTCACATGACATAATCATATCACCAGGTAGTCATCTGAACAGGATATAGTATGGCTAGTTCCTTTCCCCTGTGTTTTATTAACAATTTGGGAGGGCAAAATATATACCCCAAACAGTGCCCCTAGCTGGCCCTGACACTCGGAGTGCATCTACAATTTAGGGGTGCAGTTTTTTCCAAAGCGCAGATTTTTTTAAAGTGCACACATTTTTTTATAAGTTCTACATGAGTTGGGGTATACGTATTTATCATTGGTGGCAGTGGGGACTGAAAAAGTACCGTTACTTATCACCATATATCCGAGCAATATTTTTTAGATGGCGATAGCTATTGGGGCCAAGCTACCCTTTCTGGATCTCAGTAATTGCCCAGACTGCAGTTCCCATTGAGAATAATTGAGACAGCAGTCTGCTGCATTAGTTTGCATAATGCAGAAGATATCACTGATATAACAGCAACCATTGTAGGTGTCAAGCAACGGATTGTATTTAGTTTGGAACAGTTTCATCAGTAAAAACCAAAGGGTTTTGGATCCTATATAAGGTACCTGCGTCGGCGTCATTTTCTCACTCGGCTGCGGACAGTGTAGAGGGATGGTGGGAGTTAGGGCTGGCTGGGCTGTGTAGTGTAGTGTAGTGCAGAGTAGTGTTGTGCTGTGCTTTGCTGATGTTGTCCATATTGGCTGTGTCCACTACTTCAAAGTCCATAGGGGCTGGCTGTGTTGTGCTGTGCTGCTGTTGTTAATAGGGGCTGTGTCCACTCCTTCAAAGTCCATAGGGGCTGGCTGGACTGTGTTGTGCAGTCAGTTGTCCATAGGGGCTGTGTCCACTCCAAAGTCCTGTGCAGTGTCCCAGTCCTAAAGGGGTGCTGTAGTGTTGTCCAGGGGGTGCTCTGTCCGTCAGGGGTGCTCCCCCCAAGTGCAAAAAAAAAAATAATAATAATTTCTGTGTTTGTGAATTGTGTGCGCAGTAGCCGCACGTGCATCAACAAAGTAGTGCCAAGCGTGCGGCTGTGTCATAAGTAAAGGGCCGGCTGGCTTGACCATTAAAGGGTGCTGTAACCCCCAAAGTACACTCCAAACCAAAAAAAAAAAATATTTTCTGTGTTTGTGAATTGTGTGCGCAGTAGCCGCACGTGCATCAACAAAGTAGTGCCAAGCGTGTGCCTGTGTCATAAGTAAAGGGCCGGCTGGCTTGACCGTTAATGGGTGCTGTAACCCCCAAAGTACACTCCAGTCCAAACCAAATAAAAAATATTTTCTGTGTTTGTGAATTGTGTGTGCAGTAGCAGCACGTGCATCAACAAAGTAGTGCCAAGCGTGCGCCTGTGTCATAAGTAAAGGGCCGGCTGGCTTGACCATTAAAGGGTGCTGTAACCCCCAAAGTACACTCCAGTCCAAACCAAATAAAAAAATATTTTCTGTGTTTGTGAATTGTGTGCGCAGTAGCCGCACGTGCATCAACAAAGTAGTGCCAAGCGTGCGCCTGTGTCATAAGTAAAGGGCCGGCTGGCTTGACCGTTAAAGGGTGCTGTAACCTCCAAAGTACACTCCAAACCAAATAAAAAAATATTTTCTGTGTTTGTGAATTGTGTGCGCAATAGCCGCACGTGCATCAACAAAGTAATGCCAAGCGTGCGCCTGTGACATAAGTAAAGGGCCGGCTGGCTTGACCGTTAAAGGGTGCAGTAACCCCCAAAGTACACTCCAAACCAAATAAAAAATATTTTCGGTGTTTGTGACTTGTGTGCGCAGTAGCCGCACGTGCATCAACAAAGTAGTGCCAAGCGTGCGCCTGTGTCATAAGTAAAGGGCCGACTGGCTTGACCGTTAAAGGGTACTGTAACCCCCAAAGTACACTCCAGTCCAAACCAAATAAAAAACTATTTTCTGTGTTTGTGAATTGTGTGCGCAGTAGCTGCACGTGCATCAACAAAGTAGTGCCAAGCGTGCGCCTGTGTCATAAGTAAAGGTCCGGCTGGCTTGACCGTTAAAGGGTGCTGTAACCCCCAAAGTATACTCCAAACCAAATAAAAAAATATTTTCTGTGTTTGTGAATTGTGTGCGCAGTAGCCGCACGTGCATCAACAAAGTAGTGCCAAGCGTGCGCCTGTGTCATAAGAAAAGGGCCGGCTGGCTTGACCGTTAAAGGGTGCTGTAACCCCCAAAGTACACTCCAAAACAAATAAAAAAATATTTTCTGTGTTTGTGAATTGTGTGCGCAGTAGCCGCACGTGCATCAACAAAGTAGTGCCAAGCTTGCGCCTGTGTCATAAGTAAAGGGCCGGCTGGCTTGACCGTTAAAGGGTGCTATAACCCCCAAAGTACACTCCAAACCAAATAAAATAATATTTTCTGTGTTTGTGAATTGTGTGCGCAGTAGCCGCACGTGCATCAACAATGTAGTGCCAAGCGTGCGCCTGTGTCATAAGTAAAGGGCTGGCTAGCTTGACCGTTAAAGGGTGCTGTAACCCCCAAAGTACACTCCAAACCAAATAAAAAAATATTTTCGGTGTTTGTGAATTGTGTGCGCAGTAGCCGCACGTGCATCAACAAAGTAGTGCCAAGCGTGCGCCTGTGTCATAAGTAAAGGGCCGGCTGAATTGACCGTTAAAGGGTGCTGTAAGCCCCAAAGTACACTCCAAACCAAATAAAAAAATATTTTCTGTGTTTGTGAATTGTGTGCGCAGTAGCCGCACGTGCATCAACAAAGTAGTGCCAAGCGTGCGCCTGTGTCCCATAAATAAAGGGCCGGCAGGATTGACCGCTAAAGGGTGCTGTAACCCCCAAAGGGCACTCCAAACAAAACTAAAAAAAAATTTCTGTGTTTGTGAATTGTGTGCACTGTGGCTGCACGTGCATCAACAAAGGAGCAGCGCCAATCGTGCGCCTGTGTCCCATAAGTAAAGGGCCGGCTGGCTCATTTCTTAAAGGGTGGTGTAACCCACAAAGTGCACTAGTCTCCAACAAAAAAATAAAAATATTTTCTGTGTTTGTGTGCGCCTTAGCCGCACGTATATATCAATATAACATAAATGGAGGACCAAACTTTCTCCGATAAAAATAAAATAGGGAAAGATCAAGAACCACTTCCTCCTAGTGCTGAAGCTGCTGCCACTAGTCATGACATAGACGATAACATGCTAACATGCCATCAATGTCGTCTGCCAAGGCCGATGCCCAATGTCATAGTAGAGGGCACATACAATCCCAAATGACAAAGTTCAGGAAAATGACCTTAAAAAAAACATTGAAATCATCTGAAGAGAAACGTAAACTTGCCAATATGCCATTTACGACACGGAGTGGCAAGGAATGGCTAAGGTCTTTCCCTATGTTCATGACTAGTGGTTCAGCTTCACATGACGATGGAAGCCCTCCTCCCGCTAAAAAAATCAAACGAGTTAAGCTGGCAAAAGCACAGCGAAGAACTGTGCGTTCTAAGAAGATATCACAAATCCCCAAGGAGAGTCCAAGTGTGGTGGCGGTTGCGATGCCTGACCTTCCCAGCACTGGACGGGAAGAGGTGGCTCTTTCCACCATTTGCACGCCCCCTGCATGTGCTGAAAGGAGCACCCACAGTCCACTTGCTGATATGCAAATTGAAGATGTCACTGTTGAAGTACAACAGGATGAGAATACTGGTATAGCTGGCGCTGAGGAGGAAGTTGGCGAGGAGGATTCTGATGGTGATGTGGTTTGTTTAAATCAGGCTCCGGGGGAGACAGTTGTTCTCCGTGGGATGAAAAAGCCCATCACGGTAATGCCTGGGCAGAAGACCAAACATTCCACCTCTTTGGTCTGGCAATATTTCTATCCAAATCCGGACAACAACTGTCTTGCCATATGTACCATATGTAAAGGTGAAATAAGTAGGGGTAGGGACGTTAACCACCTAGGAACATCCTCCCTTATACGGCACCTGCAGAGCGTTTATAAAAAGTTACTGTCAAGTTCAGAAACTTTGGCTAAGACCGTAAGCAGTCCAGGGACACCTAAATCCCTTTTTCCTGTTTTATCCAAGGAATCGGTGGATGAGGAGGATGAGGACGACATCTTGCCTCCGTAGAGCCAGTTTGTGCAGGGACACATTAATTGCCAGCTTGTTTTGTGGGGGCCCAAACGAACCAATCATTTCAGCCACAGTTGTGTGGCAGACCCTGGCGCTGAAATGATTGGTTTGTTAAAGTGTGCATGTCCTATTTATACAACCATAAGGGTGGGTGGGAGGGCCCAAGGACAATTCTATCTTGCACCTCTTTTTTTTCTTTGCAGTATTTACTGTTTGGGGCCTAGTTTTTCAAACTGCCATCCTGTCTGCCACTGCAGTGTCACTCCTAGATGGGCCACGTGTTTGTGCCGCCCACTCGTGTCGCCTAGCATAGTCATGCAGCTACCTCGGTGCAACCTTTTGGCCATAAAAACAATATTGTGAGGTGTTCAGAATAGACTGGAAATGAGTGGAAATGAAGGTTATTGAGGTTAATAATTGAATAGGAGCATAAAAACCCCACAAATTCTGTGATTTTAGCTGTTTTTATGCTTTTTTAAAAAAAAATACAGATCCAAAACACAAAACCCAGAACCCAAAACACGGAAGGGTGGTTTTGGCAAAACCAATCCAGATCCAAAACACGAAGAAAGATCCAGATCCAAAACCAAAACACAAAACACGAAAAGTGGCCGGTGCACACCCCTAATTTTTACATGTTTAGTCTATTTCAATGTATTATTTTCACTGTCACCTTAATATTACTAAACGTTATTTACAGCAATGATAGAGCAGTGATTGTTTTGTCTATATTGCAAGTATTCTTGTTTAGAGCTTTACATATCCTCACACTGAAAACATCTCCTAAATTTAACAGGACCACCAGGAACATGTGATGTCACACGCTGGAACCCAGTCTAGAGGTTTAAACCACCGAGTGTGATACAAAACGTTGCAAAGAAAAAGGTCAACAGTAATCTGGTCGACACCAAAAGATCGACATGGGAAATGTTAGACCAGTGATTCCCAATCTCGGTCCTCAAGGCACACTAACAGTCCTGGTTTTAGTGATATCCATGATTGTGCACAGATGGTTAAATCAATATAACTAATTAAGTAACTTGTGCTAAAGTATGGCTATCCCTAAAACCTGGACTGTTAGTGTGCCTTGAGGACCGTGGTTGGGAACTAGGGGTGAGCGGGTTCGGATTTCTGAAATCCGAACCCCCCCGATCCGAGGCCGATCCGAGTCAGGCTCGACTTTTCCCGCCTGACTCGGATCTGAAATCAAGGCAAAACGTCATCATCCCGCCTTCCGGGTCTCGTGGGTTTTGGATCCTATATAAGGTACCCGCGTCGGCGCCATTTTCTCACTCGGCTGTGGACAGTGAAGAGGGAGGGTGGGAGTTAGGGCTGGCTGGGCTGTGTAGTGTAATGTAGTGTAGTGTAGTGCAGAGTAGTGTTGTGCAGAGTAGTGTTGTGCTGTGCTGTGCTGATGTTGTCCATAGGGGCTGTGTCCACTACTTCAAAGTTCATAGGGGCTGGCTGTGTTGTGCTGTGCTGCTGTTGTTAATAGGGGCTGTGTCCACTACTTCAAAGTCCATAGGGGCTGGCTGGACTGTGTTGTGCAGTCAGTTGTCCATAGGGGCTGTGTCCACTCCAAAGTCCTGTGCAGTGTCCCAGTCCTAAAGGGGTGCTGTAGTGTTGTCCAGGGGGTGCTCTGTCCATCAGGGGTGCTCCCCCAAAGTGCTAAAAAAATAATATATTTTCTGTGTTTGTGAATTGTGTGCGCAGTAGCTGCACGTGCATCAACAAAGTAGTGCCAATCGTGCGCCTGTGTCATAAGTAAAGGGCCGGCTGGCTTGACCGTTAAAGGGTGCTGTAACCCCCCAAAGTACACTCTAAACCAAATAAAAAAATATTTTCTGTGTTTGTGAATTGTGTGCGCAGTAGCCGCACGTGCATCAACAAAGTAGTGCCAAGCGTGCGCCTGTGTCATAAGTAAAGGGCCGACTGGCTTGACCGTTAAAGGGTGCTGTAACCCCCAAAGTACACTCCAAACCAAATAAAAAAATATTTTCTGTGTTTGTGAATTGTGGGCCTGATTCAGACACACTCGCGAGCGGCTGTCCGCTCGCAAGTGGGTCGATGTTCTGCACTGAGCATGCGCACGACGGAGGGAGCTCCGTCGTGCTCATGCGCCAGACGTGACGAGCGAAGGACTTTCCTTCGCTCGTTGTGTCTGATCAAAGGGGGCGTGCTGTCGATGTTGATTAACAGCACGCCCCCTTTGGTGGGCGTGCCGGGGGCGTGCCTCCCTGATGGGGGCATTCCTAAGGGAATGCCTCCCGTCAGAAGCCGGCCCACTGACATCACAATTAGTGATTTTGGCTCTGATAGAGCCAAAATCACTCTGGGCCTTGCGGTTGAAAACCTCAACCGCAGGCTCCGGCTCGCAGTTTCGATGGTCGCGATGGTCAAGACCATCGCGGCCATCAAACTGCACGCTCGTATAGGCTGTGGGTGGTGACCCACAGCTATACGAGCGTCCAGGAGGACGCTCCATAGTTATGGAGGCCGGCCCTCATTCAGAGCGTGCGCTCTGCTCAGAGCGTACGGCTCTGAATGAGGGCCTGTGTGCACTGTGGCTGCACGTGCATCAACAATGGAGCAGCGCCAAGCGTGCGCCTGTGTCCCATAAGTAAAGAGCTGGCTGGCTCATTTCTTAAAGGGTGGTGTAACCCACAAAGTGCACTACTCTCCAGCAAAAATAAAAAAATATTTTCTGTGTTTGTGTGCGCCTTAGCCGAACGTATATATCAATATAACATAAATGGAGGACCAAACTTTCTCCGATAAAAATAAAATCGGGAAAGATCAAGAACCACTTCCTCCTAGTGCTGATGCTGCTGCCACTAGTCATGACATAGACGATAACATGCCATCAACATCGTCTGCCAAGGCCGATGCCCAATGTCATAGTAGAGGGCACATACAATCCCAAATGACAAAGTTCAGGAAAATTACCTTGAAAACAACATTTAAATCATCTGAAGAGAAACATAAACTTGCCAATATGCCATTTATGACACGGAGTGGCAAGGAACGGCTAAGGTCTTTCCCTATGTTCATGACTAGTGGTTCAGCTTCACATGACGATGGAAGCCCTCCTCCAGCTAAAAAAATCAAACGAGTTAAGCTGGCAAAAGCCCCAAGGAGAGTCCAAGTGTGGTGGCGGTTGCGATGCCTGACCTTCCCAGCACTGGACGGGAAGAGGTGGCTCTTTCCACCATTTGCACGCCCCCTGCAAGTGCAGAAAGGAGCACCCACAGTCCACTTGCTGATATGGAAATTGAAGATGTCACTGTTGAAGTACAACAGGATGAGGATACTGGTGTAGCTGGCACTGAGGAGGAAGTTGGCGAGGAGGATTCTGATGGTGATGTGGTTTGTTTAAATCAGGCTCCGGGGGAGACAGTTGTTGTCCGTGGGATGAAAAAGCCCATCACGGTAATGCCAGGGCAGAAGACCAAACATTCCACCTCTTTGGTCTGGCAATATTTCTATCCAAATCCGGACAACAACTGTCTTGCCATATGAACCATATGTAAAGGTGAAATAAGTAGGGGTAGGGACGTTAACCACCTAGGAACATCCTCCCTTATACGGCACCTGCAGCGCGTTCATAAAAAGTTACTGTCAAGTTCAGAAATTTTGGCTAAGACCATAAGCAGTCCAAGAACACCTAGATCCCTTTTTCCTGTTTTACCCAAGGAATCGGTGGATGAGGAGGATGAGGACGACATCTTGCCTCCGTAGAGCCAGTTTGTGCAGGGACACATTAATTGCCAGCTTGTTTTGTGGGGGCCCAAACGAACCAATCATTTCTCCCACAGTCATGTGGCAGACCCTGGCGCTGAAATGATTGGTTTGTTAAAGTGTGCATGTCCTATTTTTACAACATAAGGGTGGGTGGGAGGGCCCAAGGACAATTCCATCTTGCACCTCTTTTTTTTCTTTGCAGTATGTACTGTTTGGGGCCTAGTTTTTCAAACTGCCATCCTGTCTGCCACTGCAGTGTCACTCCTAGATGGGCCACGTGTTTGTGCCGCCCACTCATGTCGCTTAGCATAGTCATCCAGCTACCTTGGTGCAATCTTTTGGCCATAAAAACAATATTGTGAGGTGTGAGGTGTTCAGAATAGACTGGAAATGAGTGGAAATTAAGGTTATTGAGGTTAATAATTGCATAGGAGCAGAAAAACCCACAAATTCTGTGATTTAAGCTGTTTTTATGCTTTTTTTCAAAAAAATACAGATCCAAAACACAAAACCCAGAACCCAAAACACGGAAGGGTGGTTTTGGCAAAACCAATCCAGATCCAAAACACGAAGAAAGATCCAGATCCAAAACACGAAAAGTGGCCGGTGCACACCCCTATTGGGAACCCCTGTGTTAGACAGTACAGAAGGTCAAAGTTCAACAGGTCGACATGGATATGGTTGACACCTTTTTTCCTAGCCCTTACTCTCCCTCTAGTGCCTAACCCTAACCCTCCGGCAAGTGCCTAACCCTAACCCTGAAAAAAAAAAAAAAAACTTGCGTCGAAGATTACCATGTTGACCTATTCTATCTGTCTACCTTCTGCACTGCTGACCTTCTTCCATGTCGACCTCCTGATGTCGAAAAATCAATGTCGACCTTTTGTATGGAACCCAAACCACCTCATTCTCATTGCCAGCCATTAGGGTTGTATTTGTGTTCCTTAGCTACAAGTCATTTGTCGATTGTGCAAACTGCACAGCACCATGGTGCCATGAGTTGTAGAATTTGTAGAATAGTCTCTGCCAAGCCAAGGCTTTTTCATCAATATCTTAAACCACTGACTAATGCAGAGTTGAATGCAATTTGGCTGTAGATGCTCCTATTTTTGAGCGCACAGGTAAAAATCCATATATTCCTCCTTATACAGAACTGTACATATCTTTGAAGCCAGACCGCCTATTTCTATATCCATTTTCAGGAAGCACTTGGAAACATATGTATATGTTTTTCTGTCCAACGCAGTATAGCCTGCATTTGCATCAATATGGACTGACATTACCTCTGTGAGAACATAAACTAAATGAATCCAAGAGATGGAATGGCACTGGATTGGGTACACGATCCCTGCACTTATAACGCTGTTGGTAAGAATACCGGCAGTGTAATCCATATGATGGAAATCCAAACGCATGCAGGTAAATATTCTAACTCTTCCCCTAACCCTACCCCTCCTTTCCCACAGCCTGACCCTATTTCTACCTCTAGTGCCTAACACTAACCCCTAACTCTAACCTAACCTAACCCTAATACTCAACAGCCGGATCGCAACCATTGGGATTCTGACTGCTGTCGTGATCCAGTGCCAGCATTCTGTCCGCTGGCATTGTCTGTGTCGGGATGGTGACTACATCTCAATAACACCAGGTCATACATTTATTTAAGCAAGACCATCCTACTGTAGTGTACAGAATATTAGTGCATGCTATTTATCATGTCGTGTTATTCCCCAATGGGGCGCTATGCTGGGACATATAAGTAACAATCAAAATAATATAAAAAGGTGGTGCTTATAATGGAGTGCACTATTGTCTTTTACACTTTATTTTTGCAAGACAAAAGTGCAGTCCATTATAGGGATTACCTTTGTGGGAGAACAACCTGTTACATCCAGTTACTTACATCTACTCAGTCACAAATGGAGGTGTGACGGAAATGCATATGACTCTGCAACAAGCATACATTCCACTCACACCTAGATACAGTATTGTCTTAGGTGTGCATCTCTTGTCTGGCTGGTTTTCCCTGACCACTTACTACTTTACTGCTATGTAGCATAAGTAAATTGATTCAGGACTTTGGGCTAAAAACTAGAGATGTGCGCCTACACCCGTGTTTGGTTTTGGATCTGGATCTCCCCTGGTTTTGGATCTGAATCTGGTTTTGGATGTTTTTCCCTTGGTTTTTTGTTTTTGGTTTTGAATCTGTATCTGGTTTTAGATTTTTTTCCTTGGTGTTTTGTTTTTAGGTTTTGGTTTTGGATCTGTATTTTGATGTAACAGCTAAAACCACATAATTTGGGCCTGTTTTTGTTCCTACAGTATTATTAACCTTAATAGCAATGATTTTCAGGCATGTCTAGGCATTTTTAACCACCTCACACTTCACAATATTAATTTCACTATTTTTCACCAATATAGGCCAAAGACTGCAGCGAGCTGGCTGGCTAAAGTAAGCAACAGAGCAGCAGCACAAACGCACGGCAGTTTAAAAAAATATAGGACATCTATGAAACATTGCCACACAGCAGTGGCAGACAGGATGGCATTTTAATAAACTATAATAATGTCAGTCAGCAATGCCCCAAATTGTGCCAAATGTAAAGGAAAGAGATGCAAGATGGAATTGTCCCTCCCACCCACTCTTATGTGGGATATTAAAAAGGACATTCACGGTTTAACAAACCAAGCACTTTAGCCACTAGGACTGACACTTTTCGTGGCTGAACTCCTTGGTTTGTTTGGGCCCCCACAAAACATTGTTTGGAATGAATACCTTCAATTATAAAGGAGGAGGTTGATGATGAGGGTGTTGGTGCTGGTCCAAACTGCTGGTAGCTGATACTGGACTGCTTGTTATTAATTTACAAATTATAATTTTGTTAAACAAATTGCATGAACTCGCTGCAAATAACGTAACAGGGAGGACGTGCCTAGATGGTTAACGTCCCTTCCTCTGCTAACTTTGGCTTTACAAATGGAACAGATGCCTTCACAACTGTTCTCAGAATTTAGATTAAAATAATTCCACACCCAAGACATTGTTTTTCTGGCTTTCTTTTTATAATTAGCAAAAACTGCTGCCACTGGTGGCTGATTTACGCAAACCACGTCCTTATCATCAACATCCACATTAGCATCATATAGGACACAAATTTCCCCCTCATCTTCCTTTTACACTTCCTCCACACTATCATCCTCATTTTTTATTATTTCACCATCTAATACTAGCACAGCCATCATGGCATCAGTGATCCACTGTGAAACTGGGTGACAGCTGTTATACTTACTTCCTCTATCAAAGGGACTGTTTAATAGTCAATTGTTTTTTTAAATTACTTCCGATCACGAATGAGGATGTTGATGATGATGACGATGATGATGCTGGTGTTGGTGTTGGAGATTGAAGGTGCTTGGATCCCACAGAGAGGGAGCAGGTAGGTGACACTGGACTTGTTACGTTTTGAGTTTTGGAACTTGGCGACATACACTTTGATATTTGATGAATGCGCTTCAAGTGACATAACAAGGAGGAGGTTCCTAGGTGGTTTAGGTCCCTCCCTCTACTCAGTCTTGCTTTGCAATGGTTACATATGGCTTGACAACTGTTGTCCGGATTGGGGTGGAAATAATTCCACACGTGAGAAGTGGATTTTTTTTGTCTTTTGCCCGGCATGACAACAATGGGCTTTGGCTTTTTCAATCCATGGGCAGCTGTTGCCTTACTTACACAAAGGACATCCTCGGCATCAACATCCTCATCACCAACATCTTCATCATCAACATCCTCATCATCCTTAGCACCTTCACCTACCAAAATATCCTCCTACTCCATGTGCAATTCCACAGAAGTATCCTCACTGATAACATCTGCAAGATGTTGACTGCCCTTCCCCACATTTACAGAGGGCACACAAATGTTGGAACTTGGAGGATCCTCCAGTACACTTGTATTTAGGTCTGGCTCACACATGGCAACCACGGACACACTTGCACTCTCCTCGGGGATTTGTGATTTCGATTTCTCAGGGCACACAGTTGTTTTTTCCAAAGGGCTATCAGAATCAGCAGTCTTCCTAAAGAAAGGCCTTGCCACTTCGTGTAGTGAATGGCATATTGCCAATTTTTTGTTTATCTAAAGGCAAATTTCCTTTACATTTTTTTTCTTAACTTCAGTACAAGTAGCTTTACCATATCGACGGCGTGACTTAAGCCCTGGGGCATGGGCCTCCATAGAGGACGAGGAACTTGACGTTCTTGCACTGCTGCCGGCAGCTACAACATGTGGTTCTTGGCCCTGCTCTACTGTCATGTGACAGCCCTCCATATTTTCTGTGGTCTTGAAGCAGTGTCACAAGCACCAATAGTGTAGCCAAGGTGCGGTTACAAAATTCACACACATGCAGTCGTGCGCACACACAAAAATATTAGACAAAAAAAAGACAATTGATTTTAAAATTTTTTCAGTTCCAGAACTTGGGTCCAGAGCACCAATTGATCACGACTGGAGTCGGGCAGCACTAGGTTGCAACTTACGTTGCTGGCTGGATCTTGTGCAGTTAAGCCTAGCATGCATGCACACAGACAGACAGTAAAAGATTAAAAAAAAGACAATTGATTTTCATTTTTTTTATGCTCAAGAACTTGGGCCCAGAGCAGTGATTGATCACAACTGGAGTGGGGCAGCACTAGGTTGAAACTTGCATTGCTGGCTGGATATACGTGCACATACACATAGTTAAAGTTAAAGATAAAAAAGAAGACAATTTATTTTTATTTTTTTATGCTCCAGAACTTGGGCCCAGAGCAGCGATTGATCACAACTTGAGTCAGGCAGCACTAGGTTGCAACTTGCATTGCTGGCTGGATCTTGTGCAGTGAAGTCTAACACGCACGCACAGAAAAATATTACACTAAAAGACAATTATTTTTTTATATTTTTTACAATTTTTTTTTTTTGGGAGTCCAGAACTTGGGCACAGATGGACGCAGCACCAGCCCAGATGTACACAGCAGTGCACCAGCCCAGAATGGATCAGCACTGCAGCACCCCAGGACACAGCAGACAGCAGAGCACCAGCCCAGAATGGATCAGCAGTGCACCAGCCCAGGGTACAGGACACAGTAGACAGCACAGCACACAGCATGACTCTCCCAGCCCTACACTACCCATCCTTCCTGTTCAGTCTCCACAGCCGGAGTGAAATGGCATCCGCCACGTGGTCCCTTTATACTACACTGATCATAGAGATGTAAGCTCTCGAATCGCAAGATTTTCGACTCTATGGTTTTGTCTCGGTTTTGAGATCCGAGTCAGGTGGGAAACTCTGAGCCTGCTTAGATCCGACTCAGATCTGCAAAATTCGGGTGGGCTTGGTTCTCTGACAACTGAACCCGCTCATCCCTACTAAAAACATGACAGGAAATGAATGACAGTGCTAATGCTAATAACTCTTATCTGTAGGGTACAGTTATATTATGTATTACTGTGTCCTACTGATAAGAGTTAAGTATAGTATCTTGCTCAAAAAACGCTATGAGAGGTATGCCAAAAGTAAGTGAGTAGCTTGTGTCTTGGAGGGATGTTTCTTTGGGATATGTTGGCAACATAGGGCCTGATTCTGCAAGGATCGTAATTGCAAAACTAGACATAGGCAGCTTTGCAATTGCGATCCTTGCAGATATGGTCAGGCAGCAGGAGGCATCATGCCTCCTGTGTATTACTTTTTGAGCTGCGTTATCCAACACAGCTTCGGATAATCTGCGTACCATTGGCTGGCTGATGTGACCCATGGGGTCCTGCAGCTGACCGCCGCAGTTTAGAGGAAGACCAGGAAATCTCCATCAGCCAACGGAGATACTGGCTTCTTCCCCTTCATCCGCCGCCCCCTTCCTGCCCCCAAATGGCAGCAGACTGTCAATCACTGATAGTCTGCTGCCAGTTTACATGCGGGCTCGCAGATCCGTTCTGCATATGCGCAGAACTGGTCTGGCGCCTGCACAGATTCTCAAACATCGAGAATCTGCATTCAGCAGTGCACTAGCATTCACTGCTGAATCAGGCCCATAGTCCACTGCCACCCACTCTCACTGCAACAGGTGTAAGTTGAGTGGCTTTGAGTTATGAAGGTGTCACTGCAAAACATGTCCGACTGTGGAGTGTATGCTGTAATATGGGTTTGACCGCAAAAAAATAAAGTGCTGTCAATATTCATCATCAACTATTGGCTGTATATGGAGTACATCATCATTCAGCGATGATGATGATAGTTTGTTGAAGGTCACACAGAATTTCATGATGATGCCCAAAGCGGAAGTCCGAGCTCATCAACTAACACCAAGACCATCACA
Source organism: Taudactylus pleione (assembly GCA_031769625.1). Taxonomy (NCBI): domain Eukaryota; kingdom Metazoa; phylum Chordata; class Amphibia; order Anura; family Myobatrachidae; genus Taudactylus; species Taudactylus pleione. The sequence continues at coordinate 7,994,458 of JAUIMM010000009.1, read as the reverse complement.
GCAATTCGGACAAACTGACCATAACCTCACAATAGAAGATATTCAAAGCAAATTTAACAAGGACATTAGCTGCTCATCAATTGGACAACTATTGTGTAATGAACTGAATTTTCATAAGGTGTGTACAAGATGGGTTCCAACTATTTCTCACCGATGACCAGGTTTCCTGGGACATTATCATCAACAAGGAAATTATTTGATTTCTCGAATAGTCACAGAAGATTAATCGTGGGTACACATCATCATACTCCAGAATGAAGAAACAAAGCATGGTATATTTTCCTGAGGAAAACACTGAAAAAAATACAAAGTTGATTACTCTGCTGGAAAAGTTATGGCTACAGTCTTTTGGGACAGTACTGGAGTGATTTCAGATGACTTTCTCGAGGAAGAACAATTAATGTTGTAAAACTCAAAACTGAAAGCTGCCTTCAAATGAAAGAGCCCACGCTTGCTGTTGAAGCAGGTCTTTTTGCTTCATGACAATGCAATCCCCCCATTCGGCAAGACAAACACAGGATCTTTGATAAAATTTGGTTGGGAGAATTTTGGTCATCTAACGTACTCTTCAGATCTCTCATAGAGCAATTTTCATCTGTTTCCAGCATCCAAAGGACATTTGGGCGGCAAGAATATCAACAGTGATGATGAGATCAAGGACACATTTTTCTACACTACTGGAAATGAAAAATTGTTGTCACTTTATGACGTTTTAAATCTTAATGCTGATTATGTTGAGGAGTAGCTTAAAGATATGTAAATAAAAGAAATGATTTACATAATTGTACTATCTTTCAGTTTTCTTTCCTGGGATAGGGAAAAATGCTTTTGGGATACTCCTCATATTAAAAGAGTTGGTATACACTTACATGAGCATACTGTATCAGTGCTTCATGTTGGCAAGGCCCAGGGGATAATCAAGTAAATCATCCTGAGACATATTTTCTCCTTTTTCATTGTACTCAGTGGCTACACACTGTCAGGGAGCTTATTCTCTTCTCCACCTTGTTCTACTAGCACTGTGTTGGGATATTTATCTTTAAATTTCCAACCTAAAATGTCCTCCATGTTCGCTGCTTCAGGGTCTAATGAACAATCAGGTAGCTAGATCATAGGGTGTCAGTCTACCTGATTTCACTATTGAAGCTTTCAGGGCTCCAGTGTGGTTCTAACCTTGTGATGGCTATGCATCACCTGGATCCACCTGAAACCAGGAAGCCTCAATTGAAGCTGCAGCTGGATCAAAAGGAATGAGTGGAAGGCTGGTACCACATTAGTGCACTGGAATTGGAGTGCTTGCATCACAGTCAGATTCCCCTGGATCACCAAGTATCAAATGTATTTTTATCAGGGTTTTACAACATTTATTGGGGTATTCAATCTGGAGTGAAAACGCAGTTTCTGCGAGGTTTTCGCTCAGATGACGTCATTTTCAACGGTTTTACTTTTACACCGTATTCAATTTGAAAACTTTTCACCGGTGCGAAAAGTATATTGCATTCGACCCTGCGAAATGGGAATACCAAGGAATGGGTGGCGAAAAAAAGTGCAGAATTGGGGTTTTGGAGTGCAACATTTTGGAAACCACCCTGCAACCGTCAGACAGTCCCCCAAAGGTAAACTGTGTCAAAAAATGTTTGAAAAATACCTCAGAGGATCCCAAAAAAAGCACTTTCATTTTGGGGTAAAAAATTGGGGGGGCGGTACAAAGTTAAAAACTAGCGAACTACAATCTAGGAGGGTCCCCAAGTATGCCTCAGGTGTTTTTTTCATTGCAGGTGTTTGCGGCAGGTGGATTTTTCATGATTTTTGAAACTTCACTTTAGCAACTTTTAAATATGCTCACCCCCATTTTCAAGTACCCCAAATTTGCTGGGACTACTTATTTTCTGCAAAAAAAACTTCTAAATACTATTCTTCACCACCTTCCCAAATCCCCAAAAGAGCAGCTATGGAGCCTGTTTAAAGACCCCAAAAACCTTCAGCAGGGCTAGTCGGGGGTATCCAGAGTGATCCCCCATGTCAGACCATCTTTTTGGGGGTGTTAGGGTCATTTCCCCAAAAATCAGCGAAGTTGCCATGTCAACTCGGGCAGCGGCTCAGAGGAAAAGGGTCCTAGGAGGCTGTAATCTCTCTCTGCCCGGTAACAGCTGTCACAGACAGCCTCCCGAATGACAGCCCCCACCAGGAACGACCCCCTCCCCTGGTCCCCGGTTTGCTCCGGTCCGGCATTCAGGGTGGAGTTTCCGGGACTTTGTGATGACGTCATCTCCAAGCGCCAGAACAGCACCCGGGTGCAGTGTGAATGGCATCGACCGGGTCAACGCTGTAATGGAGAAGGGGTAAATCCCGCGTCTGACCCGGCTTGAAACCGTATTCCAAATCCCGGGTCAGACCCAGGATTTTTGTCGGAAAAGGGGTATAAGTTCCTAGTGCATAACCAGAACTACTTCTGCTAATAGAGTATAAATTTAGAGGGTTATGCTTTAAAAATAAACTAATATAACACTAAGGGGTGTATTTACTAAGCAGTGTTAGAAGAAGTGAAAAGTGAAGAGTGAAAAGTGATAAGGTGCCAGCCAATCAGCTCCCAACTGCCATCTTACAGGCTGTGTTTGAAAAATGACAGTTGGGAGCTGATTGGCTGGCACCTTATCACTCCTCCTAACACTGCTTAGTAAATAGACCCCTAAGGGGTCTATTTATTAAGCTGTGTTAGGAGATAAAGTGAAGTGTGATAAGGTACCAGCCAATCACAGGTTGTGTTTGAAAAATGGCAGTTAGGAGCTGGTTGTCTGGTACCTTATCACCGTTCACTTTATCTATTAACACAGCTCAGTAAATAGACCCCTAAATAGGTAAATTCTAAGTAGTTTATTAAATGATGTAGGGGCTTACTTTTCAAATAATATTTGGAGGATATTCCCCGAATACACTAGTTTTTGGGAGCTACCCCAAAATATTAAGGATCCCTTGAATGTATGAAGGTTCTTCCATTTCCGACAGCAGCTGCAGCCCCCATATGTTTCTATGGGGCTGTGAAGCTGTCAGATGAACCTTTCACATTTCGGAGCTTGCCCCAATAGGATAACAGCATCTCCAGGTGGCGGTATCCTATAGTAGCCTATGGCCAAAAATTACAGGGAGAGGCCACCTCAGAAATGGCCTCCGAACATGCGCGGTCTGCTGACAGTGCATGCGTGGGACGGCACGGATATAGAAGGGAAATGATTAATTTTGCGATCATTTCCCTTCTTTACACATCTCGGGGACGAGCTCTTTTTGGAGCCCCTGTCCCTGCATATGATTTATTTGTACCTTTGGGGGAAAGTTCATTTCTTATTGCCGCAAATAGTGGAGATAAGAAATTAAAATTTTTGGGTCTGAAACCTGATGCCCCATAGAAATAATTCTAGATCTTATAGTTAAATAAAAATTAGAAATGTATGTCGTGATGGCCTGATACTGGTATACAAATTACACACTTATGACACAACATATAAGATTCATACAAAATAGTCAAATAAAAAAAATGAAAATATAGTTAAAAAAGGGAAAAGTCCACACATTCAGCCACATAATAGGGTTAGACAGTGTAGACAGTGCTTAGAAGTTCCTGTAGAATCCTGTTAGTGAATTATATATATAAATTGCATATTCATTAGGGACCTTCTCACAGTGCTCTGTAACTCTGGCCATGATTCAGAGCCGGACGCTCTGACAGAGCGCTCGCTCTGAATCAGGGCCGTCCCTTCTCCTTTTTGGAGCGGCCTCCAGGCCACTCGCATAGCTATGGGTGACCACTCACAGCTATAGCGAGCGGCCAAAATGATGGTCGCAATGGTCAAGACCATCGCGACCATCAGGCTTGCGACGAGACCCTGCAGTAGGGTCTCGCTGCCGCAAGCCCTGGAGTGCTTTTGGCTCTATCAGAGCCAAAAGCACTCCCACTGACATCACTAGTGATGTCAGTGGGGCCGGCCCCAGACGGTAGGCATTCCCATGGGAACGCCTCCATCTGCGCAGCCACGCCCCCAGCACGCCCACCAAAGGGGGTGTGCTGTCAATCACCATCGACAGCACGCCCCCTTTGCTGCGAGACCCATAACGACGGCTTGGCCATCATTATTCGGGTCTCGCGCATGCGCACGACGGAGCCACCTCCGTCGTGCGCATGCGCACTTGAGCGGGTCTGAATCAGGCCCTCTATTCCATAGCATACAGAGGTCCGGATTCAGAGATGTAAGCAGTGGGACACAATGCACTGGAAAAAGTTAAGGATGCACGATAGATCGTATGTCACATTGGACACTTTTTAACACCAAATCATGTCCAGAACTGCCGGGGAGAGTTCAAGGGAAATTGGACACGAGATCGCATCGTGACCACATCACATAGTGTGTAGGCACCTTTAGTGATGCATTCGAAGTCGCAGCATTGCATCACGATTGTCACCATTGGTTGCATACATCGGCCATCTGAATAATCAAAGCTTACTTAGACTGGCCACTGGAACTCCTCTGCCGGAGTCAGGAAATCTGTGTCCAAGGACGCAGAGCATGGCATTGACACACCTACAAAATGGGGCGACAAGTCCCAATTTTGTAGAGCAGTCCAGACAGGGGCGTATCAATAATGGGTGCAGGTTGTGCAGGGAACACATTCCCTTGGGTCCAGGGGGGCCCTGCACTGCACATCCTGCACCCATAGAATTACTTTCCTCCCCGGAGTCCCATGTCGGCGCGGGGGTCCGGCGCTGTAAAAGCAACTGGAAAATGGCCGCTGCAGCCATTTTCCCATCATTTGCGCATGTGCAGTACAGGGAAAATGGTCACCGCGGCCATTTTTGCGGTGACCAGCGCATCCTCTATAGACTTTGGGCGCACTCTAGTGCCCAGAGTCTATAACTCCGGCGCTGGCCATGCACAGCTCAGTGCGCTGCCGGCTGCCGGACAGAGAGGAGGGGGCCCGTGTCGGAGACTGCACATGGGGTACTCCTCTCTAGAAACGCCTCTGGGTCCAGGTCACCACCCCCACTCGTTCTCCCAAACGCCACAGTATGGGACTGTGAGTGACCACGCAGGACTTGTTCTGCGCATGCACACACCCACAAACATCCTAAATGTACATAAACCAATGGAACTCTGTATATCTCTGAATGTTCTTAAATCATAATATGCTGCCTGCTTTACAGACAACTACAAGGAATACAACGAAGTACAGTAAGTAAAAATCGGTTGTACCACTGACTTACCCCTCCTGGGTTGCAGAGTTACTGTACAATGCTGTACTTGGTCCAGGCTCCAGGAATTGCTGCTCCCAGATGGCGGGGTTAGGAGGGTTTTGCCAGAAAAAAACCAGGGGACCAGGGGGCTCCCACACTAGTGGCACATTTTCCAGGTGACCAGGGGAGGAGCTTAGCAAGACCAAGGCATAGCAGCACACTGATGACACAGCGTCATTTGCAGGGGTCGGAGCTTACTGTGGCCAGGAGGCAGAGCTTACCTCGGTAAGTGGGCGGAGCTTAGAGTGACAAGGTTGCTCCCACGCTGTGGGAACAGACTTCGGAAAGGCCAGGGACGGATCTTAGGGCAACCAGTAGGCAGTGTTTACCGTGACCAGGTGGCTCCTACACGAATGACACAAGTTTGGGGGCGGGGCTTAGTGCGAGTAAGGGTGGGGCTTTGGTGGTCAATGCGGGGGGGAAGGGGGGGTATGGAGTGGACGATGCCTTTGCCGCTCTGGTGGATAATGTGCTGGGCTGCTGGTGGTGACAGGAAAAACTGTTTCTGTCACCACTGTTACTGTGCACTGCAGGGGATCCTGTGTGGGCCAATTTTCATGGGAGGCCTGGAGCTGAAGCTCCACCCGCCCCATTGTTAATCCGGCCCTGCCCCATTTACAACATTGGAAAAATCATTGGTTGCCAGGACATTTTGGACTTCATTTTCACTCTTGAGTCACTTTAATTTTATTTCATTTTATTTTTAACATATTATCTAAAGTATATGATTTGTTGTTGTTGTTCCCTTTGGGTTGGGTACGGGATCCCGATGGTCGGGATGCCAGTGATCCAATTACTGGCAACGGCATCCAATCAGAATCCAGACAGAATTAGGTAAGTATCCTAACCCCTAACCCTCCCCCTAACCCACCTTTGCCACAGCCTAACCCTCCCTTCCCGCATCCTAACCACAACCCTCCCCTCCTGCAGCCTAACCCTTCCCCCAGCAACTTAACCCTAACACTCCCCATCCGCAGTCTAACCCTAACCCTCCCCTCCCGCAGCCTAACCCTAACCTTCCCGTCCTAGTGCCTAACCCAGCCCCTATACCTAATACTTACGGTCAAGATGCCAACGTTCACGATTCTGACTTCTATCAGGATTCCGGTGCTAGTATTCTGACCCCTGGCATCCTGACCACCGGAATGCTGACTACATCCCACCCTTTTTCCCCACCTCCACCCTGATCCAGCACAACACAAATAAATAACTGGTTGACACAATTAGACAATCAGATGATATTTCACTGGTTGATTTATGGAATCAAATTGTGTTGAAAAAGAAGTCTGATCACATCTGACAGCCACTGATGAACAGAGACATATACAACACCAATGGTTCAGGATGTTCTGCTCTCTTCTCTTTTGTTGTAATTTGCAGACATCAGTAAATTTGAGGATTGCATCCAGCATAAACCTAAGCAAAAAGTTTGGATTTCTTCAACTATGTGCAGTAGTTATGTACCATTATTTAAATGTTGTCTATGCACCAATGCTGTGAATTGTCATGAGGAGGAGGAACAGGGTTAAAACAAAGTTTTAAAATTTCATATTCATACTGATTCATGCAATCTACAATAATAATTCATGTCTGGTTCACACATATTAAAACAGCATTACACTAAAATATTCTAGAGGAACTTATTACTGGCCAAGCATGACATCAGTTGCACTGTGCACTAAATATAGCAATTCCTTTGTTTTGATTTATATGACAGTTTTAATCTCCTTGTTTTAACATATTAGACAGATAATCCATCTCCTAACCAGACATGGGTTAGAGCAGACCTTTGCTCTGTGACATCATTGGGATCTTACATGAGGTTCTTGTGTGACTATCTGCGGTATGGTAGAAAATAACAATGACCTTATTCATTTTTAAAAGGAATATGATATTTATATGTGCTGCTACAAAACAGAAACCATTCTATTGTGTATAATCTGCACTCGGTTTTCTCTATTTATCAAATTACAATCTGTTTATGTTGTAGGTGCACTTAATGCTTCTGCGGATCTTAATATTTATAGGGCCATTTGCGCTGTTGTTATTTTAGCAAGCTTATACATTTTTATACTCTCATATTTCGATATGTGTTTTATGTTCCTGGTTGTTTCTTATTTAAACATGTTAAAAAATGTTTAAATGGATTTCCAGGAAAGAAATGGAGAAGTGAGCTACAATTTCCTTAATTTGATTAAAATAATAGTAACTGAACTAAATAGGCTACATTCTTTTAAATTATTCACACATTAGCTTCTAAAGCTTTGCCAGGAATTCGGTGCAAATAATACTTTAATAATTATCATAGTTGTGCTTAAACATCTATCAATGGTTGCTTCTAATTTCCTGTAGAGCAGAATGGGTATTTATAAATGTATATAATACATATTATCAAAGTGGCGAATTGGGATGGAAAACCAGTCTGGGAAATTTCTTGAACCAGCCCAAATGAAAGCAGGCTCTGTTGAGGGAGTGTGGTCTGTCAAGGGGGGGTGAGATCCCTCCTCATTAGGTCTGATTCTTTGTTGGACGCAGTCATTGCCTCCTTGCATCTTTTCTGTGGTTGCCTCTGTGACATTATGATAATTTAAAGCCATTCCCTGGTGTACATGCTACATGCATGTGATTGTGCAAGGACTGCGATGCCCACTTTCAGTGTCTACAGTGCTGCAATCATGCTTTGTCCGTCTTTAGACTCCACCTTTGGTTTCACCATTGATACTTGCAACAGCTCTATGCTAGATGCAGATCATCCGTCTGAGTATGGCCTCCAATGTGAGTGATTCAGCATCTCTCTACGCAACCGCGACACACCGGTGTTACTTCAATCACACAGTGATACTACGTTACTAGAGAGTTGCATGGACTGCCATCTTTAGGTTTTGCAAAAATCACCCTAAAGTGTTTTGATTCCATTTTGGATTTTTTTTAAAAGTTGATATAACAGCTAAAATTCTGTAACTTGGACCTGTTTTTGTTCCTTTAGTATTATTAACATCAATAACATTCAATTCCAGTAATTTCTAATCAATTTTGACCACCTCACAGCACCTGAAAACACAAAGAAAAGACTTAAATGCAATTCAAAATATGAGAGATCCCATTTTTAGATCTGAGTTCCAAATTGTGAGATCTAAGTCATGACTCTGTTCTACCCGGAAACTCTAAAGTGATTCCAAACTGGGACTCGGTTCGACTTCGAACCCTAAAGTTTGGGTGTGTTCCGTTTTCTGAAAATGCCGACTGATGGCCATCAATGCTTGCCAATCCATCAGAGGATCAGTGAAATTCTACTTGTTAAAAGTCACCAATTTGCAAATATGATCATATTTTGATCGTGATTGGCAAATCAGTGAAATCTACCATGTTGGATTTTCCCAATCCACAGACTCCGGTATCTAGGGATTGCAGAATTGTGACAATCGCTGGTACAGTCTCTTCTCAATTAGAAATGGAAATCATGTCAGGTCAAATTATATAATATTTGATCTCCTACTAGAGAGGAAGTGAGAGAGGTACATAAGTCTACATCAGGTCTCTTCAGCCAGGTTGCTCTAGAGGATCCATTGAGTGTAGAAATACAGTATGAGTAACTGCATCCAAAAAGATGTCTTTGTGGCAGTGCACTAGTCCTAGTCCAAACGGACCCCAATAATTAACATACTAACTTGCCACGAGCGACAGAGCAATTCATCATTGCTCCGGCATGAAGACAGCTGATCTGAAAATCAGCTGTCTCTGCAAGCAGCTTCACTGCTCTTTTCGGAGCAGTGAATCTCTTCATTGCTTCTTTTGGAGCAGAGAGACAAGTTTGCATGGGTGACCTACAGGTCACACATGTGACAAGAGCCCCGACGTCTGGCGGAAGGAGCCAGACAGGGGTGGAGGGATACAAAAGGATCCCTTTTTTCAACCCAGGACTCCTTCCCATAGGGAAGGAGCGGATAGCAGTAGCACTCGCTATCTGAAGATGGCAAATGCTCTTGCAATCAAGCTAAATGTTATATTTTCAGAGCATAATGAATTCTGTCCCCATACTAGCGTATGAGGACAGCTGGCCATTCCGCGAGAGAAAGGTAAGCGGGAGATATCTGTGGTATCTCCTGCTTTACTTTCTTGATGAATGGCCCGAACACTTAATTTCTACATTTCAAGGAGAAAATGTTTATTTTCACCTACTTTTGTAGAAATTAAGTAATGATGAATAGACCCCCTTAGAGATTTAAACCACAAGCAAAATATTTAAATATAATTTCTAAATGTGAAATTAAATAATGTAATACATACTTTAGTGAAGTGAGTACAAAATCTTACTTTTCCACCATGTTCCATGGTGGAAATGGTGGAAAAGTAATACTTTTAATTCACTTCACTAAAGTAGTATACACATCATTAAAATATTGTTTCAAGTAAAAGCAGAGAGCTAAAGAGATACAATTAAAATGCAATAACACTGAGAAATGAAGCAAAGTATGAGTTACTTGTTAATAGGCAAGGTACAGAACAAACATAATTACAGAATGCATAGGCAGACAAGGGGGGAGCAGATCAAAAAACAGGAGGAGAGTGGCTGGGGTAACATGGAGTGGGGATATGCGCAGAGGCAGTCTGTGCCAGAGACAGTGGAATTAGGTGGAGGCACTGTAGTTTATATACCAGTTGTCGGGATGCTGATGCTCAGAATTCCAGCAGGAGAGAGAGGTTAGGTTTAGGCACTAGGGGGGAGGGAGGGTTAGGGGTAGGAGAAGTACAGTATACTTACATCCTTCTGTCGGGATTGTGACCTGTCGGGATGCTGGCATCTGGATTCTGACCACCGGGATCCCAAGCACTGGCATCCCATTCCTAATCCAGGTGAAGGGCTGGTAGAAATTAATGAAGATGGATTTTTAAAGATCCTATCAAGTCGAGGCTGGTGGAACTTCTGTTTGTGAAAAAATATGTAATGCATAGGTTGGCTATAGCATGAAAGAAGTCTAACAGGCAGAAATGACGTGAATATCAGTGGAGAGTCAAGATAAGGAGCTTGTAGGTGAGAATGAGGTGTTTTAATTAGATAATGTGAGGAATGGGCAGCTAGTGTAGGGTCTTTCAGTGCAGTGAAGAAGAAGAGCATCGATTTAGGAAAATCAGTTTTCCTGTGGAGTTGAGGATGGATCAAAGTGTGAAGAAATGGGTGAGATGTACTGTTGGCCAGACAGAAGGAGAATATAGTAAAGGCAGATGATAGTGAGATTTGGCAGCATCAAGATTGAGAAAGGGTCAAATCCCAGAAATCTATTGAAAGAAAAAGCAACAGGCATGGGAAAAATGCATGATACTGGGAGTGAAGGAAAGAGTGGAGTCAATGGTGAAACCTGGCAAGCAGAAGGTGTTAACAGTTTTACAGACAGATTCTTAAGCTGGGTACACACTGACAGATATATTGGCCAATCAACTGATCAGCCAATATATCTGGTGCCCATCGGCCAGTGTGTACCAACGATATGTCTGTGAACAACATTATTCACAGACATATCACTTCGGCTGTGCTGCTCCGCCAATGGTAGATATATCTGTCTATTGGCCAGTGTGTACGAGTGGTCTGCAGACCGCCCACACACATGCAGCAGAGGCCGTGGGAAGAGGGGAAAGACACGCCCCCCGGCCATCGGGTCCCATGGCAAGAAGCAGATGATGGTCTTTCAGGGTGTATGAATGAGCTTTATCTGCAGCTATAACTGCAGATCACTCGATCTACTGATATATCTGTGCATTGTGTACACACCTTTAAAAAGAAAACACTCAACTAAATTATCCTGCATTGATAGAGCAACTATGTTGCTATATGATGAAACATATTTTAAACTAAGAACAGTACAGAAGATCTACAATAAAGCAATACATAACTTTTATTACTAAATATAGCAACAATGCAAGAAAGATAGAGGCAATTTGCATAAACACTGGAGTATCTTATGTAGAGACCCCTTGTCCATCATTACCCCTCAAAATCTTCATACTTTTTTAAAGAAGCTGATTATTTGAAACCTAATCTACAGTAGCTCCTAGTATTATATATCACACACATAACACAGCACCATAACACAATTTTCAAACTCATAAACATATGAAAGGAAGTTTATATTGTCATAAATGTAATATATGAAGGGTTACTGATAAAAATGCTAATTGAATTAAGTGGATTCAAAGAAAGAATACAAAACTTGACATTACTTCAATGTATGAAAGGGTAGATGGGAGGAGACTACACTACCTAATTTTAAAATTAATAAGAGGTGCTACCATGCTGAGGCTTGTAGTGTCATGCAGAAAAATAAAGAAAATGCAGGTGCACACTCTAAGCACTAAGATCACTGATAGTCAAATGATAAATTGCATTTAACATGGATAATAAATAAGGTTCTTAGCACATGATTGGCCATAAATGCCCGCCCATCTACCACGTCATGGTGAACCACATCAGATGGGTTCCTAACATCCCTAATACTAACACATTATAATAATTACCAATTACTTACCTATAATAGTGCCCATTCTAATATGTAGACAGCAATGCAAGGACCTGTACTAATTAAAATGACCTAAGGGCAAAGGGAGGAGTGCCAGTATCAAGCAGGAGTCTCTACGTTCAAGTGTACTTTATATACATAAATACAGAGGAAAGGGGGTGGGGCTGTACTACACACTCTAATTTTAAACACAAGAGGTGCTACCATGCTGAGACTTGTAGTCCATGCAGAAAAAAGAAAATGCAGGTGAACACTTTCTAAGCACTTAGAATACTGATAATCAAAACAATTATGATAAACTCTACAATTAACATGGAGTATAAATAATGTTCTTAGCACATGTTTGACCAAAAATACATGCCCATCTGCCATGTCAAGGTGAACCACAAATGTATTCCCAACATCCCGCCGGGACGGGCTCTTATCAGAGACTCTCTCCCTGGAAGATATTTTTACTAGGATGCTAAAAGTATTAAACCCATTTTTATATTTCCTATGCTTTTTAGCTTTATTTTAGTATTACCTACATAAACTAAATTGCAATAAAATTGTTGAATGTAAATTTCATACACAGAAGTAATATAAAAAAAGCACTAAAAATACTGATAATCAAAACAATTATGATAAATTCTACAATTAACTTAGAGTATAAATAAGATTTGTAATGCCTGCCCATCTAACATGTCAAGGTAAACCACATCAGATGGGTCTCTAACATTCCTATGCCCTGTATTTGTTCCATAGGAGTGTTAGGGACCTACCTTATAGAGGTCACCTGGATGCGGTGGGCAAGCCCATAATTATGGCCATTATTATGCTAAGAACCTCTTTGATGCAATACAGCAGTATTATTATTAGGTTTAGCATGGTTAGAGTGTGCACTTGCATTTTTTCTCTTTTTCTGCTTGCAGCACTACTAGTCTCAGCAGGTAGCACCTCACATTGTGCTTAGAGTGTGCAATCTAGGGCCCCTCGCCCTATGAATGTCATATACTGCCCTGCTATTGGCCAGCCTGTTTATCGCAGAGTAGAATGCATAGAAGATTTTTGTGTTTGCAGGTTTTGTGCATGGATATTAAATTCTACATTCACCCATATACAGAGTTGTATGCCTCTTACGGTATGGCTGACCCCTATCTGTATACTTATGGGCATATCCAATTAGCCGTGGGATTTCACCAGCGGCTAATTGTCATGCAAAAGTCCCGCGACGCGGGGATTAGCTATTCAATTAAATAGCTATTTCTCTGCGTCATTAGAACAAGACTCCTGCGCGAGAACACACTGATTCCGCGAGAACTGCGGAATCAGTGTGTTTTACCCGCTCACGCGAGGCCGAAGAGGGCGGCCTCATGCAGATTTTACCTCGCACCTACATGAGGTGCGAGGTAAAGTCCAAAAGTGGGGACTCGCGCGCGGGGTGTCCGGGGGACTCGCGTGCGGGGTCTCGAGGAAACCCGTGCGTGGAATCCCCGCTAATTGAATTCCCACCAGCGCGACAATTGGATATGCCCCTTAGTTTGCCAAACATCATCCTCATCAATGCACACTCGGACCATACTACACTTGGTGCAAATTATGCGCCGTAAAACAGGGGTATTACATTTAACTCCAACTTTGCAACACGCCCTCTCTCGACTTTGCCAGCATTAGAATTGCCCATTAAGCCAAGTTATGCCTTCTCAGTTGCAGGTGTGCATATTGTGGAAATGCGGCTCTGTCGTCACCTGTATGCAGCCATTATAGGACACTCACTGTTACTAATATTTTAACATACTCATACAAAGTTGGGATTTTGTTTCTCTGCTAGTGCTCCAAAAAGTCAGGTTTTGTTAGCTTGTCTACTGTGACTCAGTCCCTCATGTTTCTACATACTCTATCCCATAGACATCAGCTTTCTCCCTGATGACCAGCAATCTCAGGACCTAGCGGCTTTACCTGTCAGGGTGTCTCTTTTATAGCTACCCCAGTCTTCTACTGGAAACAGCCATCATTGTGATGCCATGTAAGCTATTCAACGGTATTTCCTGATGCACATTAGACAGATGTGAAACATGAAAAAAGGATGGTTGCCCTTGTTCACCTTTTTTGTTTTTAAAACAAAGAATACTATAACATTTAATATGAGAATAAATAAATTAAGTTTACATCAAAAAGATAAATGGTGCTTGGGAAATAAAACAATTTTGTACACTGATATTATTTATTGAAAAAGCTTCTCCAACATAAACTAAACATTGCTTATCATAACACAACAAATTAACAAAGTTGACACAAAGTGGACAGAGTTGGCTGTAAAACACTCAAAGAAAATCAGGAAAGTGAAAACAGCATTGCCAGTTGGGTGTTCTGCTCTCTAAATCAAAACAGCTCGGTAGAAGATGTAGATATAGGGCCTGACTGTAGGGTGAGGAGCTGTTACAGTTTACCCTAACATACTGACTAGAGGTGTGTGAGTCCAAATTTCTGAAATCCGAACACACTCGAATTTAAGAGTTCAGAGTAGAACTGGGTCAAAGCTTGGGTTCACTTTTGTGTCCTAGTTCCAACCGAGTCCCAATTCAGATCTGTTGCCGGTTTTGGAACTTGGATTTAAAAACCGAAATCAGATTTTGAATTTGGACATTTCATCTGTTTTTATCAATATTTGTAATAATTTTTAATCATTTTTTATCCGAATTCAAAACCAAAAGATAAAGATGAATCCAGATCCAAAACCAAATCATGGGGGTCCACGCACATCTCTAATACTGACATGTGAGCCACCTGCAATGTAATTTGGTTAATGTTTCCCCTAGATTTATGGAGCCACGCCATTTTATTATTATTATTATTATTATTATTATTATTATTATTATTATTATTATTATTATTATTATCATCCTCTATTTATAGGGCTCCAGAAGGGATCTGTGATCCCTTGCAAAGTGTATCTGCAGAAACAGTGCAAAGATGGCAAAAAAAATGCTACTCTATATTGCTATTAGGGGTGAGCGGGTTCGGACTTCTGAAATCCGAACCCCCCAGAGCACCCCCGATCCGAGTCAGGCTCGACTTTTCCCGCATGACTCGGATCTGAAATCGAGGCAAAACGTCATCATCCCGCCTTACGGGTCTCGCGGGTTTTGGATCCTATATAAGGTACTCGTGTCGGCGCCATTTTCTGTGGACAGTGAAGAGGGAGGGTGGGAGTTAGGACTGGCTGGGCTGTGTAGTGTAGTGTAGTGTAGTGCAGTGCAGTGTTGTGCTGTGCTGTGCTGTGCTGCTGTTGTCCATAGGGGCTGTGTCCACTCCTTCAAAGTCCAATAGGGGCTGGCTGGACTGTGTTGTGCAGTCAGTTGTCCATAGGGGCTGTGTCCACTCCAAAGTCCTGTGCAGTGTCCCAGTCCTAAAGGGGTGCTGTAGTGTTGTCCAGGGGGTGCTCTGTCCATCAGGGGTGCTCCCCCCAAGTGCAAAAATTTTTTTTTTTTCTGTGTTTGTGAATTGTGCGCACTGTGGCTGCATGTGCATCAGCGCCAAGTGTGCGCCTGTGTCCCATAGGTAAAGGGCCGTCTGGCTTGTCCGTTAAAGGGTGCTGTAACCCCCAAAGGGCACTCCAAACAAAATAAAAAAATATATTTTTTTGTGTTTGTGAATTGAGTGCGCAGTAGCCGCACGTGCATCAACAAAGTAGTGCCAAGCGTGCGCCTGTGTCCCATAAATAAAGGGCCAGCTGGATTGACCGCTAAAGGGTGCTGTAACACTCCAAACAAAATAAAAAAATTTTTTCTGTGTTTGTGAATTGTGTCCACTGTGGCTGCACGTGCATCAACAAAGGAGCAGCGCCAAGCGTGCGCCTGTGTCCCATAAGTAAAGGGCCGGCTGGCTCATTTCTTAAAGGGTGGTGTAACCCACAAAGTGCACTAGTCTCCGACAAAAATAAAAAATTATTTTCTGTGTTTGTGTGCGCCTTAGCCACACGTACATATCAATATAACAAAAATGGAGGACCAAACTTTCTCCGATAAAAATAAAATAGGGAAAGATGAAGAACCACTTCCTCCTAGTGCTGAAGCTGCTGCCACTAGTCATGACATAGATGATAACATGCCATCAACGTCGTCTGCCAAGACCGATGGACAATGTCATAGTAGAGGGCACATACAATCCCAAATGACAAAGTTCAGGAAAATGACCTTGAAAACAACATTTAAATCATCAAGAGAAATGTAAACTTGCCAATATGCCATTTACGACACGGAGTGGCAAGGAATGGCTAAGGTCTTTCCCTATGTTCATGACTTGTGGTTCAGCTTCACATGACGATGGAAGCCCTCCTCCCACAAAAAAAATCAAATGACTTAAGTTGGCAAAAGCACAGCAAAGAACTGTGCGTTCTAAGAAGATATTACAAATCCCCAAGGAGAGTCCAAGTGTGGTGGTGGTTGCGATGCCTAACCTTCCCAGCACTGGACGGGAAGAGGTGGCTCTTTCCACCATTTGCACGCCCCCTGCAAGTGCTGAAAGGAGCACCCACAGTCCACTTGCTGATATGCAAATTGAAGATGTCACTGTTGAAGTACAACAGGATGAGGATACTGGTGTAGCTGGCGCTGAGGAGGAAGTTGGTGAGGAGGATTCTGATGGTGATGTGGTTTGTTTAAATCAGGCTCCAGGGGAGACTTGTTGTCCGTGGGATGAAAAAGCCCATCAAGGTCATGCCTGGGCAGAAGACCAAACATTCCACCTCTTTGGTCTGGCAATATTTCTATCCAAATCCAGACAACAACTGTCTTGCCATATGTACCATATGTAAAGGTGAAATATGTAGGGGTAGGGACGTTAACCACCTAGGAACATCCTCCCTTATACGGCACCTGCAGCTCGTTCATAAAAAGTTACTGTCAAGTTCAGAAACTTTGGCTAAGACCATTAGCAGTCCAAGGACACCTAAATCCCGTTGTCCTGTTGTATCCAAGCGCCTGCAAACCACACCGTCAACTCCCTCCTCGTCAATTTCCTCCTTAGTCAGGATCGGAAGTATTCCTGCAGGCCATGTCACTGGCATGACTGACTCTACTCCGGAGGACTCCGGCTATGCACCTGACTCAAGTGCAGTGGAGAATGATTTCCGTGTTGTGCAAGGTTCTCCAGCCCTTCGAACTTGCCACACGTGAAGTCAGTTCAGACACTGCCAGCTTGAGTCAGGTCATTCCCCTCATCAGGCTTTTGCAGAAGCAGCTGGAGAAAGTGAAGGAGGAGCTAAGATGGAGCGATTCCGCTCGACATGTGGGACTTGTGGATGAAGCCCTTCATTCGCTTTGCCAGGATTCCAGGGTGGTCAATCTGTTGAAATCAGACCACTACATTTTGGCCACCGTGCTCGATCCTAGGTTTAAAGCCTATGTGGTGTCTCTCTTTCCGGCCGACACAAGCCTGCAGAGGTGCAAAGACCTGCTGGTGAAAACACTGTCAGCTGAAGCAGAACAAGACACGTCAACAGCTCCTTCATCATTTTCTCCCGCAACTGGGGCTGCCAGGAAAAAACTTAGGTATCCTAAGCAACCCGCTGGCGGTGATGCAGGGCAGGCATGACCAAGTTTGGACATCTGGTCCGGACTGAAGGACCTGGCAACAATTTCTGACATGTCTACTGTCACTGCATATGATACTGTCACCATTGACAGAATGGTGGAGGATTACATCGGTGACAGCATCCAAGTAGGCATGTCAGACAGTCCGTACCTGTACTGGCAGGAAAAAGAGGCAATTTGGAGGCCCCTGTATAAACTGGCTCTATTTTACCTGAGTTGCCCCCCCTCCAGTGTGTACTCCGAAAGAGTGTTTAGTGCAGCCAGGAACCATGTCAGCGAAAGGCGTAGGAGGTTGCTTCCACAAAATGTGGAGAAGATGATGTTCATAAAAATGAATTATCAACTCTTCCAGGGAGACCAGCCTCCAGAACGTACAGAGAGACCTGTGGTGGTGGATTCCAGCGGGGACGAGTTAATACTCTGTGAGGATGAGGATGTACACAACACTGAAGAGGGTGAGGAATCGGTGGATGAGGAGGATGAGGACGACATCTTGCGTCCGTAGAGCCAGTTTGTGCAGGGACAGATTAATTGCCAGCTTGTTTTGTGGGGGCCCAAACTAACCAATAATTTCAGCCACAGTCATGTGGCAGACCCTGGCGCTGAAATGATTGGTTTGTTAAAGTGTGCATGTCCTGTTTATACAACTTAAGGGTGGGTGGGAGGGCCCATGGACAATTCCATCTTGCACCTCTTTTTTTTCTTTGCATTTGCATTATGTACAGTTTGGGGCCTAGTTTTTCAAACTGCCATCCTGTCTGCCACTGCAGTGCCACTCCTAGATGGGCCACGTGTTTGTGCCGCCCACTCGTATCGCTTAGCATAGTCATCCAGCTACCTCGGTGCAACCTTTTGGACATAAAAACACTATTGTGAGGTGTTCAGAATAGACTGGAAATGAGTGGAAATTAAGGTTATTGAGGTTAATAATAGCATAGGAGCAGAAAAACCCACAAATTCTGTGATTTTAGCTGTTTTTATGCTTTTAAAAAAAATAAAAATACAGATCCAAAACACAAAACCCAGAACCCAAAACACGGAAGGGTGGTTTTGGCAAAACCAATCCAGATCCAAACACGAAGAAAGATCCAGATACAAAACCAAAACACGAAAAGTGTCTGGTGCACACCCCTAATTGCTATAAATGACTCTTTAGTAAATTAAGTATTACATGATGTTTGGGTGAAATTTAATATTTAATAATGCTTTTTGTAAAAAAAAATACATTATTACAAGATTAAAATAGACTTAAAGTGTGGAATGAAAAATAAGTCTGAAAGACATATTAAGCTATTCGTTCCAATAACTGTCATTCCATAATAGCAGTAGCAAAAAAAAGAATACCGGAACATGGAGTCCCATAAAGTTATAATACACGTACTGTATGTATACAACACAGGAATAGTGCTTATTGTGGAGCAATTGTTAATATTGTTTGAGACAATAATAATAGGTCTGCGTACTTTAATTTAAATCTTTAAGGCTTATCTGAAATCTATGAAATCTAGAGTGGTACTCTTTTCTTCACCTCAGATGCAGATGATATGTTAAATGCATTTCGATGAACCTTGTAACCACAATTTTCCACAACAAATGTCAGATCTGATTTGAGGTGAGTTGAAATTAGTTGAAGATCAGCAACACAATACAATGTATACTCTCATAGTACAGCAAAAATACCACTGTCATTAAAGAGGGTAACTTCTTATCAGTCATACATGGAGTTTTCTAATTAAATTACCTTTTAATTTAATTTTCCCTGTAATGTCCTGCATATCAGGGAGGCCCGTGGCAGTTAGATGCTGACAGCAGAGGTGCTTCTTTCTTCCTTAATTCCGGGCAGCCTCGCTCGTTCTCTCATCCATCGTCCACTGAATTTAAGATGATGTGACAGCAGAAATGGAGTGAGTCTTCTGCTAGGCATCTATACACTGTTTACTTACTATCTTTCAAATACAATTGTGTTTAGTTGTTATGCAGATGAAATTATGGCTCCTTAGTGGATCATACTCTTTAGGTGTTTAAGGAAATACTACTGTAATGGTAATTGTGTTTATTGCTTTCTATGATGTCTGGATTATCAAGATTATTTTTCTGTGCAGATTGAAATTATATGCAGCGCCAATGGAATATATTTGTGAATTAGACTTGTGATTTACATTATAACAGTCATCACCCAAATATTGTAATAGAGCATGATGGGTAACTGTCATATCTATGTTGCTCTAACCATTATATAAATAAGTAGTGATGGATTTATATTTGCTGCCGCATAACTGAATAAATAATTTTTTGCCCAATATAAGGTTTGTTGGCCCTTGAGTGGTTTCTGGACACTATGCTTTTCTCCACTATTACACTCATTTTAGTGGAATACACACACACACATATATATATATATATATAGACTAATTAAGCTTATGCAATTTTCTGTGCTTGCAACAATGTGTGGTATTTAAATACCTGGAATAATTATATACCATCTGGTTTTATACTATACTCTTCATTTCAGTTTGTATAATTTATAATACTGAGTAAATTCACCATTTGGCTATGTTTTGTGAGATTATTTCCCATTAAGAATGGCTTTTTAGTAGAATTGTGCAGGCTTGGATTAGTTCGCATTTTCCTGACAAATTGTGTTTTTTTCCCGCCAAAAATCGGTTCTCAGAAAGAGGCAAAACGTCAAAAAGTCCATTTGTTTGTCCATGGTAGATGACGTTTTGCCTCTTTCTGAGACCCGATTTTTGGCGGGAAGATCAGAAATTGATGGGAAAATCAGAACTAATAAGTATGCACAATTCTACTAATAAGCCATTATTCGTGGGAAAAGTATATACTATTATTTTACAGACTTACAATTGGTTTATCTATGTATTGTATGTGCACCTAATTTAGTCTTCTTTTTCTCCACTCAACATTGATCTGTTTCTGACTCTGGGGAGCACCATTAACATACATATTTTTTTCCCAACTGTGGCTGTAAGTATTTATAGTTGATCAATTAGAATTGTATGTACAGTTTTTCTTATTTAGCCAAGGGCATAGGAAGGACTAGTAAATATCCTGTGCAAATCTCACCCTGTTTGTATACTTCGGCGTTTAGTGTTAGACAAAAGCATTTTCAAAGATCTGCGAAAAAATGTTGTGCAGTTATACATCTATTAATTAGCACCTCGAAATATACATTTATAATAACTCTCATAACATTAATAACTTTATAGAGAAATTAAGTTACATATTCTAATCAATAAAACTGCAAATTAAAATCAATTAAATACAATTATTCATTGTCTTTCCCTTTAAAAATTAAATAGGAATATTCTTAACTGCCGTGTACTGAATGTACAGATGTGTCCTCAGACACAGTGGTTTCAGTTGCGCCAAACAGCCCCTCTCAGTGCTCCATGTATCATGCGACTTGGCCGTACCAAGCATCTTTTCACTCAAAACGCACATCTTATTCGCACAAATAAAACAAATAAAGGTGACAAACTACTCTGCTAGACTACCCTGATCAATTTGATGTGTGACTTCTGTACATTTGCGTGCAAATGAGTCTTCATCTGTATACGAAGTGCTGCCATGTAGTTTTCTAACGTCAAGTTCCATTGTGCTTCACCTGCGACTTTGTACATGTGTTTAAAGCTAAGGGGTCTATTTACTAAGCAGTGCTAGGAGACAGAGTAAAAAGTGATAAGAAAGTGATAAGGTGCCAGCCAATCAGGTCCCAACTGTCATTTTTCAAACAATGCCTGTGAGATGGCAGTTGGGAGCTGATTGGCTGGCACCTTATCACTTTCTTATCACTTTTCACTCTGTTGTCTCCTAATACTGCTTAGTAAATAGACCACTAATTTCTGCTTGGTTAAAATCACAGCCCAACGCCTACACTGTGTACACTGTGAGTGGTGTCACGCCGGGCATCTCACACTGTATGGTAAGGTGAATGAGGACCCATCTGTAATCACCACTTAAATAATGAGATACTGCAAACAGATTGCAACGACTTTATATAGGAACAAAAAAGATTAATACGGCGCTCACAAGCTAACTGTAGGTAATAATCTCTAGAATCTAATGAAATAACAAATTAATAATATGTTTGCTATGGGCAACTTCTACACTAGTCTACTTCTCCACGCTTTTCACTGCTTGATACATAAACTCTATAATGTTTTATATTAATTCAACTTTATAAAAATATAGTAGATATAATGATGTATATATCAAATGAAACCAATCAATCAGAAGAGGCTGCTGTTATTATCATCAGAGTGCATTTTGCATCGGGGGCCAAGAGATATGGCTCCTGACAGAAAGAGATACACCTGTATCTAATTATCCCTCCGCTACATTTATGTGACCTTGTCCTTATTGTATTCAATCTGTTCTTGCTTGCCCTTTCCCAGTCTACTTCTCTAAATGTACGATGTGACCGAGTCTGCCTATAGACGTAAGCATAAATACTTTTTGTGTACATACTGTATGTAGTATGTAAATTTCACTTCATGCAAAAAACAATATGCATGCATCAAACTACTTGCGCCTCATTGGTTGTAAGTAAAATGAGCTTGTGACTCAAACCTGGTCCATGACAGGTGCTTAAACATATATATTGTACATACAGCTTGTAGTAACGAGTCAGATCAAAGCAGCATCAAAGATGACAGTAAACTTGCAACACTGAAGCTAAAAGACTCCTTCAATTTAGCAGCATTATGATCAACGGAATGAAGTTGAGTGCTGAGAAGATATGGGTCCACACGTTGTCTCATAAACATGTGTCTCCCTTCTTACACCAAAACTATTTATAGCCACTTATAATGGTGAAACCAACACTAATATGTTTATTGATCTCTAACATTATGGAATCACTGATATATTTGATGTTGTTTAGTGGGGTTTTTTTTAAATACAGATATTGAAGGTTAGACTAGGAAATATAGGGATGGTATTTCAGGACATTGACCTAATATACAGTTGTTAATTAAATTAAATTATACAATGAAAATTAAATTATCCTGTTTTGCAGCGTTGAACCAGAGTGAAACCTAACTGATGTTTTTGGAATTACGAAGGATATTAGTAACAAAAATGGCTGAAATTGAGTTTTCACATACTTATAGTTACCTACGTACATAACTATGTAACAAGCTTTTTATGTAACAGGCTTTTCATTAGGTTTAGCTTTTAGTATCATTTTAAAGTTGTAACCAACCTGACAGTAGACCACAAAGCAGTTGTGATTCTTTCCTTGACATTTAGCAAACCGAGAAATCATCATATTCATTAAGCTGTCTCACCAGATGTGCACAGATTTCACAATTTAAAATATATATGAGCCCTTTCATATAGTGCCTTTGGTGTAAACCATTGGAGTGGGGTGGTGGTGGTTTACATGTGATGCTACCTATATTTTATGCCACCACACAATAAAATATCACAAAAATCAGCACATTTTAAAATTAGAACTCTTAATAGTCCATCACCTCATGTAGTTTCTATTGATGTAAAGGTGCTAAATATATAGATAAATATGTGCACAAGACCACTAATGTAGGATCAAAAACATATATATATATATATATATATGTTACTATTTCTAGTATTGTCAAAACAAAGACAGTAAAGTATGTCTGGCCAATTAAGGTCTTGAACCGGTTCTTTCATTCAAAGCTACACTTCTTTGATATTATTTGGATGGCTACTATATATTTTAATAAAGGAACATACTACGTGTCTTACAGTATAACACTATCTGACAACAATGCCACTAAGGGAGTATACACACAGGCACAGTATAAATAAAACATGCACACTACAGTATATACACTCCAAAGATGTCTCAAAGCCACAAATAATATTCAAATGATAAACAATAGTACAATAACATTCTGCACATTGACTAATAGTAATTAAATAAAAAGTGCCTCCATACCAACAAGTTAAATTTAAATATTTAATCTGAAATCCTGGAGTCCTCAATATTAGTATTTTTCAGTAGAGCAGCAAGAGGATCATATAAAGGGAAAAACAGTATAAGGCAGCACAGTGGTATAGCATATACAATAATATTTTAATTAAATAAAGTAAAGTAATCACTTATCTGCATTTCCGTGCTGGTTTCCTGAAATAAATCTTTGTAGAGAAACTAGGCCAATCTCAGTTGGAGATTCTCCAATATGGAGTATAGAATGCAAAACAATCCTATCACACTAAAGGGATATGTGTGTGTGCACACTTATCCTGCGATATCCAGCGTGCATTTCATTACAGAGACTAGGGACTCACCTACTGGAGATGCCTTGTTGATGGCAGGAAATTCCAAAGTCCATGGGAAATTTACTCTAGGATCCAGAAAATTGTTCCCATCATTGGGTATATATAATATTACCATGCCTCACTCCCTTATGGCTGCCAAACCTACTGGACACAACTCAACTCATGTGATTTTTGCACTGGAAGTCATCTGTGATTCCTAGAGGGTGATCTATCAAAAGTCCAAAGAAACATCATATGTGTTAGAGAGGTGATAGAAGATTGTGTTCCTTCTTTCCTTTCCTTAATTTTAAGTTTGCAGCATGTGTTTGTGTTTGAATGCAAACCTGAAATGATTACAGCCTGTAACTTGGGCACTGTCTGTAGAATACTGTTTTTTTTTTATAGATGTTTGCAACTCGACCATAGTACCTCACAGTGGGCACTTCCAGTTCTGCATTCCACAGTGGAACGCAAACCAAAAGTTTAATTTCTCCCCAATGGCTGCAGTGCTCAACATCATTGCAGATGATTTTTTTAAAAATAATATTTCTATTGTTCAATACAGACAGAAAATACATTTCTCTATATACAACATAGAGAGATAGCCCAGTGACCCCCATACTGATTTTAATATATATATTAGGTTCCAGCAAGGTTTGGACTACATTTTTCTTTGCTTATTTAGATTTAATAGTTAATAATTTGTTTAATTACATAAAAGGTGACATCACACATAGTCTTCTGTGATTATTGTACTTGACTGGTATTTACGGGTGTAAGACAGAAGTCATGTCTTCTTTGGATGTGTATTTTGTATTCATGTGATGAAAACTTGATGATGTCTTGATAAAGTTCCTGTGAGACTGAAACATTAATAACACTGGAACCTTTTGGAAAGTACAGTAGCTTTTGCCAGACTGACATGAGAATAAAGCACTAACTTAATGGTGAAGTCTGGTGAGTGGAGTCTCTCTCTATATATATATATATACATATATATATATATATATATATATAAACACTCCAAAAAGGACGGCACTCCAATAACAGTTCAACAGTGGCTCCGGTGCCTCCCGATGAGCTATCCCCAAAAGGACCCCAAAATACATACAACAGTAGCGGTGGCATTCGGATCTATAATCAGCACACAGCAGCAGGTAAGTATAAAACTCCAACGTTTCGGAGCGTACTTTAATGCTCCATCTTCAGGATAAAATACATACAAACAAAATCACTCACTTTATAACACCACCACCACACCACGTGTCGGAGGTCAGGCGCTCAACTATGGCATCATCGCCCCACATCGGTAGTCATGGAAACCGCTAAACATAAACAAAAGATCGTGGATCATTACACAGAGCTCAAGGTTTAGACTGTATTGTAACACTATAAAGAGGAATCCAACTTGAATCCTCTACACAAAGTAAGCCATAACAAATTGCATCATAACAGACTCAAACATGAACCTACATATTACAGTAATATAATGCCATTAAGACACTCTCCATTATCATCATTCATATAGCTAATCAAATGCTATCCAAAACAATGTAATCCTAAATTTTCATTAAGGTCCTTTGGGGCCAGGGTCCCTAATCGATAAATCCACTGTGTTTCACATTGTAGGAGTTTAAGTGACCTATCCCCACCCCGTATCAATTTTGGGAAGTGGTCAATAATAATATACTTCATGGTAGCCACATTGTGTCCTGCCTGAGCGAAATTTCGTGCCACCGGTTGGTCGCTTTCACCCGTGGAGATGGCTGCCTGTATTGCTGACCGATGGAGTGCCATACGTTCCCTTAATGTTCTATCAGTCTTGCCAACATAGGCAAGACCACATGGACAATTGAGGAGATAAACTATAAACCTAGTAGTGCAGGTCACCCTATGTCGTATTAAATATCTTTTACCACTAAAAGGATGACAAAAGCTGTCACTCACAGTTAGGTAACGACATGTTAGGCAATTTAGGCATCGAAAACACCCATTCTTAGGCCTCAAAAAGTGACTACCAGATTGCATACCTAGGCCCGTAATATCAGTCTTGACAAGCAAGTCCCTGATATTACAGCCTCGAGTATAACATGGCATAATTCTCTTATTCTGTAATTTCAATTCATGGTCAGATGTCACAATAGGCCAATGTCTGTTAGTAGCCCTTTTGATATCATCACTACTTTCATTGTAATGTTCAACCCAAGGCATTCTCACATCCAATTTAGCTTTCTTGTCAGAAAACGTATTAACCATCATTAAAAGGCTATCACGTGGCCTAGCCCATGCTTTTTGCATAGCTCCATCTAATAATTTGGCACTGTATCCCCTAGCCAAAAATTTAGATCGCATAATCTCCATATGAAGCATTGCAGACTCATCATCACTGCAGATTCTGCGAGCCCTAATGAACTGTGAATAGGGCAATCCAAATTTCAATGGCTTTGGATGGAAACTATTACAATGTAAAATTGAATTTCGATCAGTGGGCTTGTTGTATAAGGCTGAAGATAATCTCCCATCACACAATCGTACCCGTACATTCAAATAGTTCACATATTCGAAATCAGCACAGAAAGTGAACTTCACGGGACTATCTGACTGGTTATGGTTAACAATGAATGTCTCCAGTTCATCCCTAGTACCAGTCCAAATCAAAAAAATTTCATCTATGTACCTGACATAGAAAAAAATCCTGTCAGATACATAGGAGTTATTGAAAAAAATATCATCTTCCGCCATAAACATAAACACGTTGGCGTACGATGGGGCCACATTCGACCCCATCGCACAGCCAATGAGCTGCAAATATATTTTGCCATCAAAAAAGAAAAAATTGTGCGTGAGAATCATCTCAAGTAAATCTTGGACCAGATCAATATCTGGTCCATTGTACACTTTACTCTGAGTAATCAATTGGCATACCACCTTCAAACCCTCATTATTCGGTATAATAGTATAAAGGCTATTAATATCAATACTACATAATAGACTATTATTAGGAATATCACCCAGATTATTGATTTGATTAAGGAACATGGTCGTATCCAATAAAAATCTAGGGTGCTCCATCACACATGGCTGCAGAATTGCATTAAGATACACTGAAGTAGCCTGAAATAATGACCCCCGAGCAGAGATGATAGGTCTGCCCGGGGTATATATATATATATATATATATATATATACACACACACACACAGACACACACACACACACACACACACACAATACTGTGCAAAAGTTTTAGGCAGGTGTAAAAAAACTGCTGCGAAGTAAGAATGAAAGTTTATTTTTATCAATTAACAAAATGCAAAGTGAATGAACAGAAGAGAAACTAAATCAAATTAATATTTGGTGTGACCACCCTTTTGCCTTTAAAGCAGCATCAATTCTTCTAGGTACACTTGCACAAAGTCAGGGATTTTGTAGTACTATAGTCAGGTGTATGATTACCCAATTATACCAAACAGGTGATAATGATCATCATTTTCATATGTAGGTTGAAACACAGTCATTAACTGAAACAGAAACAGCTGTTTAGAAGGCTTAAAACTGGGTGAGAAACAGCCACACTCTGCTACAAAAGTGAGGTTGTGGAAGAGAGTTTCATGTCACAGGTCATATACCATGGCAATACTGACCACATCAACAAGATACAAGGTAGTTATACTGCATCAGCAAGGTCTTTCCTTGCCAAAAATTTCAAAGCAGACTGAGGGTTTCAAGATGTGCTGTTCAAGCTCTTTTGAAGAAGCACAAGGAAATTGGCAACTTTGAGGACTGTAGATGCAGTAGTTGGCCAAGGAAACTTAGTGCATCAAATGAAAGACACATCATGTTTACATCCCTTTGATATCAGAAGATGTCCAGCAGTGCCGGCAGCAATCAGTGGGTACCAGGTACACTCATCAACTGTTTGGTGAAGTCTGGTCTGAAGTGGTCTTCATGGAAGAATTATGGCCAAAAAGCCATACCTTTGATGTGGAAACAAGGCCAAGCCACTTACATAGGAACTGGGGTGCAGAAAAATGGCAGCAGGTGCTCTGGACTGATGAGTCAAAATTTGAAATATTTGGCTGTAACAGAAGGCAGTTTGTTTGCCAAAGGGCTGGAGAGTGGTACAATAATGAATGTCTGCAGGCAACAGTGAAGTATGGTGTAGGTTCCTTGCAAGTTTGGGGCTGCATTTCAGCAAATGGAGATGGGGATTTGGTGAGGATTAATGGTGTCCTCAATGCTGAGAAATACAGACTGGTATTTATCAATCATGCAATACCATCAGGGAGGCATCTGATTTGCTCCAAATTTATTCTGAAGCAGAACAAAGACCCCAAACATACAGCCAACATCATTAAGAACTATCTTTAGCGTAAAGAAGAACAAGGAGTCCTGGAAGCAATGATATGGCCCCCACAGAGCCTTGATCTCAACATCATTGAGTCTGTCTGTGATTACAAAAAGAGACAGAAGGATTTTAGCAAGTCTACATACACAGAAGATCAACTGGGCTTGCTCCCCTAGGCTTTTCACATAGATGTGATGAATAGCACTACAAGTTCCAGGATTACTTCAAACATGTGCTTCTGCTTTTGAACTGTCTCTGAAACACTCTCCCACCATTATGTACTCCACGCTTCGGCCTACTGCTGATTACACTGGTAATTTTAAAAACAATGAAGTTCATCTCTCCCTCCTGAGCCTTTGGTCTCTCTGGGACACCCAGAAAAGATTAGACACGGTGTCCACCAAGGAGTTTGCTCTGGCTGGATGTACTGCATTTAGTCCCTGTATCCTGCAAGCACTTTTTCCATTTTACTATGCTCGAGTCCCACACTGGGCACCATTTTGAAACCTCCCCTTCAGTGTGCGGTGTGGTGCACGGTTCATTTGGAGTGATGCACCTCCTATTGCCTCAGGCTAACTCTCCAGGGTGCAGACAATACCTAAGAACGGGGTCTCTGCCCATGCAGGCTTTATAGATATCACACATATAGTCACACATATAGATACAGGTAAAGACATATGCTTACATTACATCTCACTCTTCTTTACCAGCACAGACATTAAGCACAGTTACAATATATGTTTTGCACTTTATACATACAGGTCCACCTGTTCCAATGCTGGCTGGTGCCTGTAGTTCTCCTAACTCATACATGCAGGTCCACCTGGCCCTTTGCTGGCTGGTGCCTGTAGTTCCACAGTTTCACACATATCTCACAGAAATTATTTTTCACTCTTCCTCTTCTTTGTCTCTTCTAAGACAATATACAGAGTGTCTCATAACCAGCCTGCCTCTTTCTGCTTCTCTTCCTCTTCACATGGGACAGCAATATACAGACTTTTCCATTACAGTTATCACGCTGCAATCAACTGCAGCCCATCCCTCTCCTACAGGAATGGCTCCTCTAGCCACACTGCTAACACAGTGACCCCCCTTTAATGTCTGCTGTGTGGCTTTTATATGTAAGGGACTCCTCTTGTCCCTTAACATTAAAGCTCCTGGGAAACTCCTCTTCCCTATCTGTCCAACACATATACTGGCATCTCTTACCCGTCTACTGGGTGCTGATAACTTCACTGGGCTGCTCACACTGCAAGCTTCCAGTTGTGGTCTCTCACAGACTTTATCCCTGTGGTATCTCTACAGACCTCTCTCTCCTTGGGCATAAAATGTGCATTGTGGCAGCCACCACGGCCCTGCCATTCTGCCACTGCCAGGGGAGCACAAGAGCTAAATTCCTGCTTCCTACCTCTGTCTCTCCCCAAAGATGACGCTGCCAGTCTTCCTGCCCCTGTTTGTCTATCTCTCCAGCCCCTCCTTTACATGAAGACTGATTCCTAGGGACTCAGGCATGTAGTATCTGCAACAGACAGCAATCTTTAACACTGGGTGTATTTACCAATACCATCCCCTAGAGGGTGTTATATATATATATTCAAGGGAATGAGTCAAGTGTAAAAGTGGTAACAATCTGGCTGATCCTACATCTCAGCCTATTGATTTTATGGGAGCTTACACATTTTTAAGTTATATTTTCTTAAAGTTAAAATATGGAATACATTTGGGTTTCGACATCGGGGTATGGTCTCTGCTGTAAAAAAGTTACAATTTGATGACTAATGTAAATGTACAAAACCCTACAAATGTATTTGAAAACTTAAGCCAGCAAATTGTCCGGTGGAGTTTACCAATGAACTCAAACTGCCTCTACTGATGATCACTCTATGCACGCAAATACACCAACATACATATACAAACAGTAAATAAAAGTCACCATATGCCCAACGCACATTTTGAGCTGGGAGCCTGGTAAGTTTAGCAAGTAAGTTTGGTAGCTTTGATCCTCCAAAAAAGGGGGATCGTGCAGTTCCCCCAAGTATAAATCCATGGGATCCTTAGTATTTCAACTCCGAAAACAGCTATTTTTGAGAGATATCCCGCAAATACTATTTGATAAATGTGTCCCATAGTGTACTCCACTCTAAAATCGTGCATTGGCATGGATTCTCTTTTTAGGTATACATAGTGCAAAACATGCAAAATACACCACACCATCTAGTGTAGTAGTAACTTTGCATCAGCCAGTATGAGTCTCCGTAGCCAATAGTGATACTTAAAGTAAAAATTGTTGTAACAAAGGGGTAACACATGAACAGCACAATGTAATAAAATTGAGAAAAGTCAGGTATTACTGTAAGTTAAAACTTGCTATATCTATAATAAGGGATTTACATTTTTATGAAATACACAGTAGCTGGTTATCCTCCTGCCTGCTGGAGGTGATTTGATCCACAATTTTTGAATTGTTTAGTCTTCTGGATTTTTAAGTTACAAACTAAACTGTAGAAGGTTTAAATTCTAAATGGAATTTTAGAAATTTCATTTAAAGCTTGACCTGAATTGTAATGATTGACAAGGTGTAGATTATTATCTTTGACATCATTCTCATGAATATGGTACAGCAATAATAAGATATTTAAAAGATTTTTAAGGGTTTAAGCATTTGTCTCTAGGCTAAGGTAAATTTGTTCTGCATTTGTTCATTTTTGTTTAGATCATTTGTTTTTATAAACAAATTTTCTCAAAGTTCTGAACTAGCTCCCACCCCAACCTTTGTAAAAATAATTTGCAGCAAACAGTAATTTTCATAGATACATAAAATTTACCAAAAACTTTTCTGTTGATTCACAAATTGAATTTGAAGCAGGTTTTTTTTTTTTATAATGTCAATTCATTTTTACACTTTGTGCTTTGTACATTAAACAAAAGTCTCCCATGTGTGGCAAGCAAAAAATCTTCAGGAAAAATAATAATGAGGACTGAAAATCCATCAAAGTTAGAATTGCTGTCAGCATACTGTATCATTAATGCAGACCACTTGTTTCTTTTTGTATTAACTAGTGACATATTATAAAAATGAACAAACAATTTCACAAATGAAATACAAGATTGGGCTAATAATTAATTCATACTGTACAGTATGTCTAATACAATACACCACTTACAGAATATGGAATGCCTCCGTTATTGTTAGTTAAGAGCTTGGTAATATGTTGATATAGAAAAACAAACAAGCAAGCTAAACCACTTTTATAAAAAAAAGACTATAATAATAATAATAAAAATAATAATAATAAGAGGCTCAGTATATCTTCTTTGCATTTCCCTAAATAGGTTATTAACTTTATCTGACTTTAATTAGAAGTACAGTATTTCTCTTTAAGCACACATAATACTAAAAGCCTCACAATTCCTCAGAAATGAAAAACTTTATTTAAAGGCTCAAATCAAGGCTGAGGTCCCACAAGAGGACTATCATACAGCTACTCACAAGTGTAGATATTGGCATTCTTCTTACCCTATGGTGGGGCGGTAGTTAAGGAGTTGACATTTACACTGTCAATAGTCAAAATGTTGACCGCATAATGTCAACCTGAAAATGCTAATGCAGTAGTAATGTTACTTAAAGCATATTAACCATGTCAGCATTATAACTTTATTTTTTTTTATCAAAAATAGTTTTTTATTAGAAGTTTGTCTGTGAATCATGGAGGGGGAAGGGTACAGAAAGGAGAAAAGGAGGAGGGGATGGGGGGAATCAGGAAAAATTATAACATTTCCAAACATACATAAGCTGTAAAATAGACAAGTGGTATTAGTGGCAAGCTAATCACGAGTCCGATGATTGCATTATAATAAACCAATATTAGTACATGAGTCCACTATTAAACCTCTAAACAAGATAGGGAACTAGGGGGTCTCCAGAAGAAGTAAAGCACCTTCCCCAGCTGTAGTAAACTTAAACCAACTGGACCACTTCACTAAAGGGGAAGAAATCGAAGAGGAGTGTGGTAACCCTACTGTTTCCATTAGAAAAGCAAAATGGATCTTACTTCTTATTTTAGAGAGGGGGGGAGGGGATGAACATTTCCAGTGTTGAGCAATAGCTGCTCTCGTGGCAATGAATATATGTCCAAGAACGTAGCAGTCTGCCTTAGATATCCCCGGGTGGTAGATATGTAGCAATGCCAAAGTAGGAGACTCCTGGAGGCGTACTGGTAGAACTTTATAGGCTAATGTGAACACCTCGTTCCATAGGTGGCGAATACGGGAGCAGCTCCAGAATATATGGAATAAATTGCCTATTTCCATACAGTTTCTCCAGCAAAACTTCGATTGAGAAGGCCAAATTTTATGTAGTTTAGCTGGTGTGAAGTAGAGTCTCTGCATCAATTTATAATGCATTTCAAGGTGGTTGTGGCATCTGGAGAAGTGGTGGGCTGTTAAGTATATAGATTCCCACTGATGGGGTGTAAATGTGGTTTGTAAGTCATCTTCACACTGGAGTTGTGTAGGAGATTTACACACTTCCTCTCTATCTTGGTATTGGGAGTACCAGAACCGTATTGAACCTCTAGAGTTCCCCACTGACAATCTAGATAGGATGTGGGAAGGCAGAAGGTGTAGGGAGCCTGGGATTTTAGACATACTCGATAACCAGTGGTATATACGGGTATATGTGAATAATTCCCTATGTGGTAGGTTGTATTGTAGCTGAAGGGAGGGAAAAGTTCTGATTGATCTATTATTGATCAAATCAGAGATAAAGGAGATGCCGCAGGTTTGCCACCGAGAGATGTTTAATTCAGGAATTAAATGTGGAAGGGTTCCTTAGGAGAGGTTTCCTGTTGGTAGAGAAAGACCCCTAGTAGGGACCGCAGTGAGATCCCAGGCTATTAATGAGTCTACCACGGCTCGAGGAGTGTCCTTCACCACAGGGCGTAGTTGTTTGGGTGTCCACAGAAGCTCCCAAAGAGGGCATGGGCATATTTCCCTCTCCAAATCCACCCAAGGTTTGGTCCCAGGGGGAAGGGACCAGTCACCTAACTGAGCCACTAGGCAAGCATAATGATAAGCTAACAGATCAGGAACTTCGAGCCCACCCAGCTTACGCTGTCTAGTCAACCGAGAGTAGGCGATCCTAGGGGTCTTTCCCCTCCATAAATATTTCAAAATAATAGAGTGGAACTGTCGAAAATAGTTTTTGGAACCAGATATGGGATTGCCCGAAACAGATACATAAGCTTTGGTAAAATCAACATTTTGAACGCTGCCAATCTACCCAGCCAAGATATTTCAAAACCTACCTAACTTTTCAGTAGGTCATCAATATGGATCAAAAGGGGTTTAAAATTTTATTCTGCTAGGTTAGACATACTGTTAGATATGTGTATCCCTAAATAGGATATGGCGTTCTCCTTCCATATATATTTGAAATTAGTTTTAAGTCCTGTCAATATTTCAGGTGAGATATGGAAAGGCAAGGCCTCTGTTTTAGTGGTATTAAGTTTATAGAATGACGAAGCGCTATATTGATCTATGATATTGTGTAAAATTGGTAATGAAGAGCATGGGTAAGTAACGAATAGGATTACGTCGTCCGCAAACAAGCTCAGTTTATGTATTGAAGAGCCCACCTTGATACCCGGGAATGCTTTAGAGTCTCGAATTGTAGCAGCAAATGGCTCGACGGCCAGGATGTACATAAACGGGGAGAGGGGGCAGCCCTGACGAGTACCATTTGTTTTCTCAAAGATTGGAGATGAAAACCCATTGCTCAAGACAGACGCCGAAGGGCAACTATAGAGTGCTGAAATTGAAGTCGCTATTTCCCCCTGGAACCCAAATTTTGCTTAAACGGCATTGAGAAAATCCCAGTTTAAACGGTCAAACGCCTTTTCGGCATCAAGGGAAAGAAGTAAAGCCTCGCGTTTTTACCTGAGTAAGATTTCGGCAAGGTCTTATACTCTACGGGTATTGTCGGCTGTTTGTCTACCATGAACGAATCCTGCCTGGTCCGGATGGATTAATTTTGGAATATAGGGGGATAGTTTTTCACGTCAGTATTAAGTAATGCAATGGGTCTATAACTCTGGCAACTTTAAACATGATGGTTAAGCATTAAGATTATTACGCTGATGAATACGTAACAAGATGAAGCAAGATTATTACACTGTTGACATTTTGACTGTCAACAAAGTAAATATTGATCTTTCATACCAAGCCAATATGATGTTCCAAGCCTCTGACTCATAAAGATGTGACAATTGTTTTTAACAAAATATACAGTGTATACTTATCCGTAAAAAAAACATACATGGTCTGAGACCTTCTCAGGAATTCAAAATCAAGTCACTCTGGCAAATATATATGCAGCTCTTTTTTAGCTAAATCTTTCACATTCTCTACTTTATTTCACCAGAAATTAATTTGGGGGACTTTCAATCTACATGTCAGGGCCGGATTACAGGTGGAATGGCCAGGGAGTTCACACTAAGGACCTGATTCATAGCTGCTCACAAAAAGCGAGCGCTTGCTCTGAATCAGCGCGTGTGCTTTTTTTTTTGTTGCAGCCTCTTGGCCGCTCGCATAGCTGTGGGTTACTACCCACAGCTTATGCGAGCGGCCATGATGATGGTCGTGATGGTCAAGACCATCGCGACCATCGGGCTTGCGATGAGACCCTTGCGGTAGGGTCTCATTGCCACAAGCCCTGGAGTGCTTTCGGCTCTATCAGAGCCAAAAGCACTCCCACTGACTTCACTTGTGATGTCAGTAGGGCTGCCTGCAAACGGCAGGCGTTCCTGCAGGAACGTCTCCGTTTGCTCAGCCACCCCCCTTCACCGCCTTCCAAATGGGGCAGCTGTCAATCAACATCGACAGCTGCCCCTTTTGGATGCAAGTGCCGGAGCGAGTGCTTTTTGCGCTCGCTCTGGGGCTCGCGCACTGGGCCACCATCGACCCGCTTGCGAGCGGGTCTGAATCAGGCCCTAAGGCCCCCACATATAGACCGCTGGATTAAGGGGGCAAGATTGTGTTGCCCAGCCAATGCCTTAGGGATTGAAAGACTGCTGGATCAATTCATGAATGTAGTACAGTGTGTGTACACTGCTGAGAGGAGCAACTGGAGTAGGGGCGGTTCTTCCTGCTGACTCGCTCTTACATGTTATGTGACCACAGCTGCAGCAGTCACAGTTAAACAGACTGCAGGTCAGACCAGGCAGGTGGTTACTGAGTAGCAATGGTGGGATTTCAGGTAAGTACAAGAGGTATGTGTGGTACACAGCTGGGAAGAGGGTGGCATGTTAGGAAAAGTTGGTGAGCATGAGGGCCTGCTAGAGAAAAGTTAGTGGGCAGGAGCATATGCTAAGGAAGGGGGGCATGTAAGTGAAAATTATGTAAGAGTTTGTGAGGGAAAACCTAGTGGGCAAAAGGGTATGCAAAGTAAAGCTGTTAGGCAGAGATGCACAGGAGAAAAATGTTGCTCGGCAGAGTAAGGCATGTCAGAGAAATACCGATGGGCAGATATGCATGTAATAAAGAGTAAAGGTGGGTACACACCTGACAGATATATTTGCAGATCGAGTGATCTGCAGATATATCTGCAGGTGATGGTCGTTCATACACACTGAACGGCCATCATCTCTGCTTGTGCCCTCGAGTCCCATATCTGTCCATCGGCTGTGCAGCACAGCCAATGTGTCAGGATGCGGCCTGGGATTGGCCGCTACTCACCTCTGTGCTGGTGACCTTGGGCTTAAGTGTCCAGACGCTGGGAGTGGAGGTGAGTGGTGACTGAGTATTCTCCCTGGGGTCTGCTAGGGCTTCCATGCTTCCTCCTGGTTTCCGGGGTACCGCGCATGGGCGCAGCCATGTTGGCTCATATCACCTGACTAGACTCTCCAAATGAAAGTCCTGTGGTCGCTCAGCTGATCCTCTGATCAGCTACCCAAGGGTATTTTAGTCTGACTCCAGGAATAGGAAGCTGCTGTTCAACTTTGTTATTCCAGTGCCTGTGATACTCCCACTGTTGCTCTGTGCTATATCCTTCAGCATGTTGCTTCAGCCTGCTCACAGTTTTCCAGTTTCCTGTATTAGCTTCCATTCTAACCCTTAGTCTGAGACTTTAGCTCTCTCACAGTACATCAGTGTTTCATGTCTCTTTCCTGTGTGTCTTTGTATATGTGCTGCTAATTCTATTTGCAGCTTTCCTATGGCTATTACCCTGTGTCACTGAGGTGTCAGATTAAATGCTAGTACTAATTAGCTCACAGCTGGACCTCCCACCACTCTCCCAGTAATTGCCTTTGTCCAGTACCAGCATTACTATCTTCCCCAGTTTATTCCTGTCTTCCCTCTGTGTTTCACTGTGTTTATCACCTCCAGAATCTGATGCAGTTCTTGTACATTTTTCTGTGTTTCCAAGCTAGCCTGCGACTGGGATTACTACATGTGCCTGTGTCCACTTATCTCTGTGTCATGTCTGTGCAGTCAACACCTACATTTATAGCTTTCCAGTATATGTTGTGTTCTTTGCTCTGTGTCTTGTCTCTGCAAATCAGCTCCAAACATATCTAGCAATTCCCAATATATGCCTCTGTTGTTCTGTGCAATCAGCACTTGGTTTTCTCAGTACACTTTCCAGTATTCCTATGCTAGCCTGTGATTAGGATCCCTAACAGCGTTCCAATATCTAAGCATCCAGTTTAGCTCCTGTGCTCTAGCATTTGCTTCATTAAATATAGTTTCCAGTCTTCTGCCATTCCCAGGTACCTGTCCAGAGGGCCGCGACCTGCTCACTTGGTGCAGCGGAAAACCAAATGCCAATTGGAGCGGTCACTGGAGAAAACCACCAAGTGAGTTAGACTCCGCACCTCTGGGCAGGTCTAGCCAAACCTGTGTTCGGCCGCAACTAGGAGACCTATTACAGTTACTTCCCAGGTCACCCGAACCCCCCAGGTTACCATCCCCTACAGAGGAACATTTGCACCGGATCGTGACACAATGCCATATGTCAGTTAATGATGACATTCAACAACATATCGCGGGTACACACTGGCCGACGTGCAGCTAATATATTGCCTGATCAATTGATCGGCCAATGTACCTGTCAGTATGTACCCAGCATTAGTGTGCAGAGGGACTCATGAGGAGAAGCTGTTGGTCTGGGGGTCAAAGAGGCATTTGAGTAAACATTGGGGGTCAGAAGGGCATGTCAGAATAAAAGCTAGTGGGCTGATGGGCATATGAGGGAAAAGCTGCTGGACAGAGGGCATGAGGCAAAAACTCTTCTAAAAATTGGAAACCTCTTTTCTCCAATTTGTGGAGCCTGAACAGTATTCTTCATCAAACATCAATTCATATGAAGTGCAGCCTCACCAGTCAGCCTGGAGCAGGTAAGAATTATTTAACATATTAAACTTTTTAATAACTTCTCCAAAATAATTTTTTTTTCCAAATGCTTTGAAAAACATACTCAAAAACTTTACTCTGTTAGATTAAGGGGGGAGTAAATTTACCAAAGCGAGAGTTTTTTAGAATTGGAGATGTTGCCCATAGCAACCAATCAGATTCTAACTATTATCTTCTGACGTCTCTATTACTCTACTGTGGCTTCCCACAAGCCTGTCATCAGAGGTTTGCTAATTCAGCAGAGGTCCAGAATTAAACAAGAAAGGAGAAAAACAATTAACGACCATACTACTATTATTACCATATTGAAACATTTTCACTCTACATCATTCAATCTTGTCATGTTAGAGTAATTTACAGCAGTCAGAGAGAAACTATTTTCTGTTTAGATGGATGAAGCAGAACAACAAACTGGTTACTATATTATTTAAAAAAATAATACCCTAGATCTCCATGTATGCATAGTATTAGTCATACTTTAAATTCACAAATGGTACTTTGGTTTACACATCCTCTGGTGTACTGCACCAGTTATGAGATTACTAACCTGTATAATGGCTTTAAGACTGACTTGGTTAAAACCCCTTTAGATGCTACCATATAACCATGTTCCTAGAAGCATTAGCTGCTTGAGATGTTACCGAGAGGAAAATATCTCTCAATTCATCCTCTATACACTGCCCATGATCTGAGCCCTCATCCAAACTCATTAGTTGTCCCCTTTGCTGCATTCAGACTAATTTAAGGTCATACCCACTCTGAAAGACCCTCTCTCATGCAAATAAACTTTCCTCTTGCATGCATATCTTCAATCATTCCCTGGAAATGTACCTCATTATGCAACCTTATTAATTTCCAGTCCACCTTGTTAATATCCCTATGGAATTCTGCCTGATTAGCATTCATTTATGCAGTTCACACAAAACATGCCCTTTAGCTTTGGCCTGCCATAATGAAGGCTGCATTTTAAGGATGTAACACCATCTCTGATTTTTCGCAGGCAAAACTATTTTCATCTTATATATCTGATGTTTTCATTTTTCTTTGGTTATACTATTTACACCCCAAGAAAGGTTGTCTGCAATAGCGATCCTGTTTACAATGGGGTGTGGTACAAAATGTAGATATTAAGAAAGTTGACAACAGAATATCAAAATAGTCTGAATGCCATCATGGATGGGATGATGACATGTCAAATGTCAACATTCAGTGATGACACTAACATGATATTGACATTGCCAGAATGTACACATTGTGACTGTCGACAGTCTGCATGTTGACAATGCATTTTCTATAGGTTGATTAACTAACTCTATATCTAGCTATAATCGCAGCCTTACCCTGTAGCCCTACTCCTAAAATCTGCAAAAAAATCTTTCAACATTCTGTCATTGTCAACATTGTGAATGTCGGCACGTTGAATGTTGATATTATATTGAAGACATTCAGACCGTTTTGACATTTTGGTAGAGATATGCACGGACCCCCGTGTTTTTTGGTTTTGCTTCTTAAGGCCCCCATACATCAAAGATTGATTGCAGCAATTGTGCAATTTGCAATCGATTGTGTATAAAAGTCTTTCCCTTTTTCAATCGATTGTGGCAATTCTGCAATCTGCAATCGATTGAAAAAGGGAAAGATTTTTATACACAATCGATTGCAAATTGCACGATTGCTGCAATCAATCTCTGATGTATGGGGGCCTTAATTCATCATCGTGTTTTGGTTTTAACAAAACCACTCTTTAGTGTTTTGGTTTGGATTCGGGTTTTGGTTCGGTTTTGAATACCTTAAAAATAGATGAAAAGCAATAAAATAATAATCAAAAAAATGATAAATGGATAAAACAGCTATTTTTGTTTACATGCAATCCAAAACATGAGTTTGGTTTTTAAATATGAATTCTTTCTGTTGAAGCCAATCAGGACCCAGTTCGACTAGGAACTCCAAAGTGATTACGAACTAGGACTCAATTTGACTCTGAACCCCTATCTTCTGATGTGTTTGGATTTCAGGAAAACTGAACTACACATCTCTACATTTTGATGTCAACATTCTTAATGTTGTCATGATGAACCTTTTAATCTTACATCCCCTTTGTTAATTAGATTGCTGAACATAATGATCAAACACACCTCCCCCTGTACCAGCTGATACAATGTGTGGGTTTTAAAACCATTAATTTCAAGACCTGCAAATAAGATTTGTTCTGCCATTGTGATGGCTGCATTCTAAGGATGAAATTTCTGGGATGCAGAGTTATAACTGGATTGGACTCTCTAATCTCAAAAAATCCATATTTTTTCAAGCATTACAACCCTTTACTGTATGCTACTACACCTCAATTCCACCCTCCTGCAAATTCACCTGGGTACTTTAAGGTTAAGATGAATAATCCTTGGGGCTGATTACCCAAAATGGCTGCCCCACTTTTATATTACTGTATATTCATGGTTTCTATATTTTTTGCATTTCTAAACACCTGTATTATGTTTGTGGCATCTGTATTTTATGAAATTCTAAACCTCTAATTACTGTGTATTCATGATTTCTGTATTTTCTGAAAATCTAAACCTCTTTATTCTGTTCTTGGTATCTGTAAAGTGCTTTAAGGCCTATTGGAGAAAAGCGCTTAATATTACAATTTTTTTCTATAATTAATTATTTTTTTGGCCCTCTTTGTCTGTTTGTTAATAACATCTTTTTTTCTATTTTACAGACCGCACAAGGATAATCCTAAACACCATACATGCAGCTAAAGTAAATACTATTCTTTGGATGCGGAAAAAAAACTTTTTGATTAAATGTGAATGATATTTATCTTTAAGTAATTTCGATTTCTATTCCTAATTATATATACTGTTATGGCTTTTTATCTTGACTACAGCTAGAGTACAAGTAGGATATTTTTACACTAAAGTTTTAACATAAAAATAGCACATGGAAAAACCTGTTCACTTGTAAACCCTTCTGTTTTAGACCCATTCATTCAAAAAGACGTGTACAGAACGGAATCAGTATGAATGACCCCCAGATTTCAGCCAGGCGGTTCAAATACCGATGCTAGCAGCCCGATGGGTTACAATCCCAACATCTCAGGTAAGTATACTATCCCTACCCCTCTCCTCCCCTAACCCTAACCCTCCCTTAGGGGTGCCTAACCCTAATCTCCCTCCGTTAGTGCCACAACCTAATCCCCCCCTCCTTGCATTCTAAACCTAACTCTCACAGGGGGTGCCTAACCCTAACCTCCTCCCCCTAGTGCCTAAACATAACCACCCCTTCCCCTAGCCTAAACCTAACCTTCCCAGAGGGGGTGCCTAACCCTAAGTCTCCCCAGGGGTCCCTAACCCCCCCATCCCTGGCTAAGTGTATACTCACCCCTGGCAGAGAACGATTGGTCCAGTGTCCTCTTGGCGTTCTGGCGTCGGGATTAACATAGGCATCTGTATTTCAATGCCTATGTTAAATCCCTTGCTGGGATTACTGTGTCGGGATTGACATAACTGCATCCCATACAGAACATCTAAAACATTAAAATGGGTCCAAAGGAATCCAACAGGTAGTCGCAGAGGACACTCAGTTTACACTATCACACCTGAAGACTCTACCAAACATGTCCAACTTATTGATGAACGGAGCAAGATTTCAGAATTTAAAATGAATCAGAACAAATCTGAAGCTTGAACCTTAACAGGTGATTTATTGTCATTTAGAAGATCAAACTGTGCAGCACATTTCACTAACTATTAATAAAATGTCATTATAACTTACTGCTATATTGGAAATTCCCCTCCAAGTGTGTGGGGATGTGGCCATGCCCCATTGGGTTTGTGGGTGCACCTTCTCAGTAGCCTGTTCCCCCTGCCTGGCTTGAGTACAGCTAATTTGTTCCCAATTACCCCCTTTCTGCTCCCCTGGGTTCTGGTGTGATGATACTGTAGTTCTGTAGCTATTAGTGACCCTTGAAGAGTATAGGCATTGGCTGAAATTAAATTAACTTTTCATACATGTTATACAATTATGGGATGCTGCAGATAATGAAATAAACTGCTAATTTATCTATGTATAATAAGAGTAACTGGTCAAATATTGCAAATGGTGGAATTACCAGAATAGGATCGGGTGCAGGGAGCAGAACATGGAGAGCCTTATACATTTTTAACACATGGCTCAGAGAAGATCTTTAGGTATGCCGCCCATTGTACTTAACTGAACTGTTTGGCTGAACTTAGCAATTTTTTTTTTTATTATTTCAATGTATTCCAGAGTAAGGTGTATATATTACACATTCTCCACTCTGTCTCTGAGGTTGGAAAATGTGCCTGCCACATTCTGGAAAGAAACACACACACACTGGATGAATAAAACCTTCTATAAAAAAAACCATACAAGTTGTGTGAGTCTACTTGCTGAGTAACATTACTGCATTAAAGTGTATGTGATATTATTGCTCATGTTTAGTAAAATCATTCTACTGTTACATTAAATACTGTATATTATTTGAGCTTAGCATCTATACTCATATAACAAATGGCAAAAAGTCATTTGCATTATAAGTCTGACACTTATGTTTCTTTTTGAGTTTTTGCTGAACATAAAAGTGACAAACTCATCTTATACAGTAAACAGTTCATCACTTCCCTTAACATTAAAATAGTTAAAGTTTGATTTCATAACTTTTTTTAGAACTAAATTTAATCCCTGTGTGCAACATAACAAAACATTAATTTAAATAATTTAAATCAAAACTAAAATTATTTTAAATTGAACACATATGTTTTCATATGTATATATAACCTATAAAAAAAATTATAATCAATCACAACTGAAGAAAAATCAACATGAATAATGGAAATATGAAGCATAAGTTAGAATTACTTTCCATAACCCAACAATTAGCTTTCAGGAGCAGAGCTAATTTATGTTTGGTCTACAATATTATACATCAACTACTAGAATCCCTGAGCCACGTCTGGGCCAAACCATGGTTTGGCTTATCAACTCTTGAAGTATTGTTGGTGTTTCACTGCTTTGTAATATAGGGTAAGGAGTCCTGTTCCAAACAGCATGCAGCCAAGTCTTATGTTTAAAGTAAAAGAAATGCATGATTTTCTGGTGAAGTAGTGGAAAGCATGACATCATGCCTAAGTGTTTTTCCCCTTTCCTGTTCTAATTGAGCTCAGATGTCTCAGACTGAAAAAAGAAGTGGTCCCCAGAGGGGGAGGAAGAAGGATCCCCATGGCTACTGAATGTCTGAAACAGTGTTGACTCAGCGGACTTCCCATCCAAGTTTTAGGCAAGCTGCCGAAATCAAGAGCTGGGAATTTAGTGTACGGGGAGACTTAACTATGAGGTTGCAGTGAAATGGAAAATGCTAATTAAGTTACAATTTATAAATGTACAAATGCAGGTTAGATCTGACAGAGGATTAAATACAGCATACCAGATATATTAGCAACGTTCCTGAGCACAACATTATAACTTTTAAGAAAAATTTCCACGTACCATTACCAGTGTTAGGTATATGTAAATATTTATTATAATAAAATCCTGTTCAAATTTAGGTCATCATGCTTGTGTGATGACCTAATTGTGGCTGTGGCACATGCATGTCATACCTAACTTGCATGGCGCACGCCACAGCTCCTACTGTGGGCACCATGTACATTGGGTGTGATGTGCACATGCAAGTCCAGCGATGGGACAGAAGAGGGCTAGGAATGGGGGCAGAGCAACTGAAGTTATCTGGCAGATGCCAGGATTCCCAGTATGTGTGTCCCTGGCATTGTCTATATTTTTTTAAATTATTATTCTGTCTCTCTCATCATGACATCATCATCATGACCCATCATGACAACTCACAGTGTTTTTCATATACAGGTTACTGCTCTATTCCATCTACCCTGACACCCACACTAACCCTTTCCTCATTCTTTACCTCTCACTCTTTCTATCTTCTTCACTGTTCTGTCTGCCTTTTTCTTTTTCTATGTCCATCTTCTTTCTCTCTCTCTCTCTCTCTCTCTCAATCTCTAACTTTATATCTGGTTATGTTGAGTGATGACGACCTGTCAAAGTCACTGCTATGGAGGTCTATGGTGTGCAGCAATGGATTGCCACAGAGCTAATGACTAGTGGCCTAAATGTCTCTTTGTTGCCTAGTGCTGCCCACACATTAGTTTATTTGTGACTTGTGACTGATGTAGCTACAGTGACAGCAGCTATTATATTACATGTTACCTAAACTCAGTATGGCACTGGGCAGAGAACAGGGGACAGCAGGACAAATTTGTAAGTGATGACAGACCTTAGTACCTGGCTAAGAATCGCTGGCGCAAGATGTGCATGCGCAGCTGTGTGTATTGAGTGAAGGTGACAGACAAAAGCATTAAGTATGTATATGTGTATGTAAGTGGCTAAACTGTTTCTCAGTGGTATACATGAGGATGTGTGCAGTGTGTGTGTGTAAGGGTTTTTCTTTTTACTTGGCAGCAGAAGCACATCATGCACGTGTGTCTGATGTGCATGCACATGCTAGTATGATCACATTATATTGATCACTACTTATGTAAAGTGATCTTTGTGCAAATCACCACTGGACTCTGGAGAACTGCAGAAGTTTTACTTTACTAGTTGCAGTCATGCTGAACAAGGGGCCTGATTCAGAGCCGGATGCTCTTTGAGAGCACTCGCTCTGAATCAGGGCGTCCCTTTTTTTTTTTAAGACAGCCTCCTGGCCGTTCGCATAGTTGTGGGTGACCACCCACAGCTTATGCGAGCAGCCATGTGTCAAGACCATCGCGACCATCGGGCTTGGGATGACACGCTTTGGTAGGGTCTCATGGCCGCAAGCCCCAGTGGACTTCCTGCTCTAATAGAGCAGGAAGTCCACCTACTGACATCACGAGTGATGTCAGTAGGGCCGCCCACAAACGCCTCCTTTTGTGTAGCCACCCCCCGCCCCACCTACAAAACGGGGTGAGCTGTCGATCAACATCGACAGCCACCCCTTTTGTAGTGAGTCCCGGAGCGAGAGAATTTCTCTCTCACTCCGGGGCTCATGCATGCGCAGTGGGGGACCATCGACCCACTTGCGAGCGCTGTGCGCTTGCAAGTGGGTCTGAATCAGGTCCAATGTCTGCAGAGGCACTTCCTGAATAACAAGTGGATAACAGTGATACAACTTCCTGCCCTCCACATTAAAGCAACACCACTTATATATACAGTACCTATCCTTTTCAAACATACTGTAAAGAAATAATAAACAGGTGTCTTGGTGGAGATAGCGTAACAGGTGTTGGATGCTGGTTCAGTTTAGAAGAACAAACAAACTTCAAAATGAGAGATTAAGTAACATGGAA
The DNA here is from genome assembly GCA_031769625.1 of Taudactylus pleione. NCBI lineage: Eukaryota > Metazoa > Chordata > Amphibia > Anura > Myobatrachidae > Taudactylus > Taudactylus pleione. The sequence goes on along the minus strand of JAUIMM010000009.1, from coordinate 7,949,702 downwards.
TTTTGGTCAGGCCTGCAATTTCTCCCTGGCCTGGTGAGAAATGAAACGGGTCAGTGGTGTCTGAATTGGCTCACTATTGGGCAAGGGCATGGAACTGTCCTGCATTCCAAAAAGCACTTCTTCAGGGGATTCATTGTTCATGATGATGGGTGTTCTGACAACCTCGATCAGTGTCAGTTGAGGTGGAGGTGTTGACTCACACACCTTTAGAAGGTGGCATCTGTTGTGCTCATACAAACCACCATCAGATTGTACCACATGGCTGTTGGTCCTGTTGAGAGATCCCTGTACAGTCCCGACTCTGTCAAACCTGTCCGTGGGACAATGGTTCTTAGGTGATAGGATGTTTTATCTTGAGTGGATTAAGCCGCAGCCTGGAGTTCTGCAGAACATCTTGCACAACTTGTGATCTAAGTTTTAACTTGGTAATGGGAAAGATGGTGCAGTTGTCTCTGGACAGTAGGACAAATTGTGGAGCACCATAAACCCATCAGGACCATCTCTATAACATTAACTAAAAGATGCTTCATAAAATGTCCTGCCTTTTCTGTTAATCTGTAGGATGGTGGATAGTGAGGACTGGTGATGATATGTGAGATGTCCCATACATTCACTGGTGAATTTCACTCATGAATTATAATGAAATTGTCAGTAAGTAGCTTGTGTGGTATGTCATGAGCAGAAAAACTAACTTTTTATTTTATTGGTGACTGTGGCACTTGTCAGTTTGAAAAGATAATCTATCTCAAACCAATTGGTATATGAATACACTAACATAAGGTGTTCATTCCCCCTACATTCAAAGAGATTTGTAGCAACAATGGACAAAAGGATGTTAGGAATCTCATGGAGGGTGAGCAGTTCCTTGGCATGATGGGCCCATAAAACATTACAGGGGCACAAGCAGAGACAACATTATTGATTCCTACCTATCTATACACTCTAAAAATGTCGCTATTTAGGGTTATGAGTCGCACAAGAAATGATTGCTTTCAGACTTTGATTGTGGTTTCAAAGCACAAAAAGATATTATTCAACAATAAGCATATGGTTACACGCTGTGATCTAAATACAATTAGTGCAAACAAATTATACAGTCACAAAGTACAGTCGTTACATACGCATGCGCTCTGGATCCAGATCCCGGCATCAAAGATGAAACCTCCGTCAACAGCAAAGAAAGGATGACTAGCATCTAGTTTCAGAGAGCCTGTATATATACTCTTACAGAGATAGGCAATACAATAGAACAGGTTGGCATGATTCCATTGGTTCTTCTTCCTGGTTCTTCTGTTACAGTACAGTGCATAGGTCAGTTCGTATGGTCACAGTCCAGCCTCCAACATCTCTTTATGTCCATTTTCCCGCTGCATAACAAATCTAAACTGGCTGCATTACAGGATACATTTTAATGCCTAACTCTCTATGATCCATAATTTGTAGACACATGTTGCGATTTCTTCACCGATGGAACCAGAAATCTGCAAAGACACAGTGGTTTAGAATGACACCAAACACGGTCTGCCTATCATGCACTAAACCTTAGATATCAAATAACATGTATTTCACAACATTGCTGATAATGAATAAAACTTTAAATATTAACCTTAATACTAGGGAACCATTTTATGTAGGTGTGCAGTGTGTAAGTGTAAGGATATTGCATATAGTCCCTAATTAGTGTTGTGCATCTACATGTTTGTGAAGTACACCGTGGTACATGTTTTGCATGGTTGGTCATATTATATGTTTCAGTAAATGTATGTAATTGTATAATGAGGACTTTTAACCTAGGGCAGTTGCGGACGCACGACGCCCTTAATCATAACAGCATCATACATGGGGTATTGTACAGTCACTACTATGCGTGTTGTGTTCACAGTGCAACTGTGCGTCTTGTATATTATATGTATAATTTTAATGTACGCATGAGGTATGGTGGGACTTTAAATAATATGAGGTAGCAATGTAATCGCACTATGCTAACAGTAGCTGTACTGTGTGAGATTCGCTAAAATGGCGCTGGGCGGCCATTCACAAAATGGCGTCTTGCAGTCATTCACAAAATGGCATCATGCAGATTTTAATTTTAACAGATTCAGTCTCAGCCAATTATCCAGCTTCGACAACATGCTCAATGTCAGCAACCATAGAGGACCAAAACGGCATCCTTAGCCTGCCATATGGTGGCCTCACTACCAAGGTGCCCCTGGTGGGCTTGTTAAGTATAGAAACCTAGATGACCTTAAGGCATTAGAAAATGCTGACCACACAGGAGGATGCCATTTGAGAAACTCAATTCATCATGGAAGACAAAGAAAGACTTCAGGTCACAATACAGATTCTTGGAGGAAGAAGGCCAGCCATGTAGAACTATACGACATCCAGTGGCCGAGGTCATCCCTGGGAGTGGTATCATGGAGCTCCTTCATCCACCTGGAGGAGATTAAACTCCATGACATCTAGGTCATCATCAGTATCAGGGACATCTGAGTCTGGAAGTGAGCACATGATACTGTAAGGTGCCAGCAACATGGAGGTCCTTGCCATATTTGTACACCACATCCAGATTTTACCGATGGAACTTGAGCATGAAACATTGAATCTGTGCTGAGGCAGTATGCAGGGGTTGGTGGTTTGTTTCAGCCAGCAGAGGGCTGCCCTATATGAAGTTGTGAAACTTTTGACAAGCAAAGACTAGAGCCTTCTTAATGTGAGTGTAATGCAATTCAGCCTCCGTAAGAGCCCTGGAAGCAAAACTGATGGGTTTGTTATGCTACAGGCAAACAGCACCAAGACAGTGTTGGGAGGCATTGCTAGAGATCACAACAGGAACATCGAACAATCGGAGCACCAGGCTGGAAATGAGCCAGTCAAACCTCATAACGAAGTGGGCCTGGCAGAATTTTGACCCAGGGAGCCTGTTCTGGACCTTCCACTGGATGGATTTGGATGAAATCACATAATAAAACTTAATAACTTGAAGATTTAAACCTGGGCATAACCCAGGTAATTCAGCTAGTTTGATATAAGTTATAATTTGATCACTTGCTCTGCCTGTTCTTTTTTTTACTCCTGAGATTTGATTGCCATCAGCCAATGGGAGCAAGTCTCTATGCTGATTCTGTATATAAGAAGTACAACTACAATTCCTGGAAGCCCATGCACACATTCCATGGTTATATTTGGCCAGTCAATTCAATGAGCAATAAAAACTGGACACATCAAAATTAGACAACTGTTGTCACTAAAAGTCATGATATGAAAAAATTAAACACCATAGCAGCAGGCCCAGTATTCCAAGGATGTAGAGAATTTTAGTCCATGCAAGTGTGTATTTTATTTTCTATGGCTTTATTGCATTTATTATCCATTACATATTTTTGATAGTCTAATGGTTTGTTTGGCTTATTTGTAAAATTGGATTGTAGACATGTTGAAGTCTGAATCACTGCGGGAGGGACGTATATCAGGTCCAAAAGAGGTGAGATTTTTAAGTTGGAAAGATGATTAAGATGGATTAAGTTGTAAAAATGGCACGTAGATCTGAGCAGTGGCTCAGATCTGCTTGGTTTCTGTAAGTCCGGGCTGGTTCGGAAACTGAACCCATTCATCTCTAGCTTCTACGCTTGATTTTATTACGTTTTATTATATTAAATATGCGTTATTATATATACAATATACAGTACATATAAAATCAATACATAAAAGTGTAATGTTGGAACTATATTTATTTTAATAGGGATTTATATTATGTATTCTTATTACACATTCTGCAAATACATTTTATCCTTAGTCCATACCGGGAAGGGTGAGAGAGTGTTATTTATACTGGATACTGCCAATACTAATCTACCAGCGGCTTGGCCATTTGAAACCTGATGCGCACATCCAGTGGGATTAAAATTACCCCCAAACTGCCAGGTAAACCCAGCGGTTTCAAGGTATGGGAAAAATGTCAGTTGTCTAAAACATAAACGGCCTTAGAAATAGGATGATTGGAGGAAAAAAGAACTTAATGGCTTACAGTTAATACAGATCATTATTACTGGTTAAAAGTTACAAAATCTGTTAATGATTGTAAAGAGAAATACATGTGCTTCATTATCAAAATTGATAGAGATGGAATAATTTAAGCAAATTATTTAAATGTCTTCATGTTTATGGAAAAACACTCTTGCATGTATAAACTTCGGAGTACAGGATGGAATTTAATATGGTAAACATGATGCAGTACGATCACAATCTATCTCTCTCTCTCTCTCTCTCTCTCTCTCTCTATATATATATATATATAAACAAATGTCCTGATTGACAGACTGACTCACTGACTCATCAATGCCCAGCCCAAACCCCTTGGATTAATACATGAAATTCGGGGAGTATAATCCTTCCATGATATAAGCACAAACTAAGCAGGGATTTTTTGAAATTCAACCCCTCAAGGGGGTGAAAAGTGGTAAACAGTTTCCTCTCAACCAAGGTGATTGGGTGACAAAGCAACATGTCCAACGTGCTGTGGAACTGTAAGCTTATTGTCTGTGTTGAGTGGCGGCTTCAGATGTGGGGCTGCAGCACAGTCAAATATTCAATTTGGGGAACAACACCTACTGCCAGTGAAGTTTGGCATCATTTGGAGTGGCAGTTGGTGTGTCTCTCCTATTTGAATATTTGACTGTGCTGCAGCCCCTCCTCTGGAGTCGCCACTTCCACGGACCTTTCCATTTGTATACTCACTTGCTTTGGATGAGAATGAGCATGTGAGGGAGGTGGCAGAAGGGGAGAACAGGACAGGTGTAGGAGGGAAGGAATCAGTGTGGGAATGGCGAGGAGATGTAGGAAAAGACAGAGGGAGAGATTCCTGAATAACACTCCTTTGTACAAAATGTGTTTTTTTTGCTTTTAATGCCAATAAAAATTATTTGCAAAATAACCCCTTAATTTACTTAATCTTGATGCTAGCACACTCCTTTAAACCAGAGGAATAAAATAAACTAAGCATATAAATTAAGATAAAGCCCTCTCTGTATACAAGCACTGTGACTCTTTGGGCCTTAGCCCTCTGTATCTATAACACACAAGTACTGTGACTCAGTAGTGAGTGGCAATGTTTCGTAGATGTGCTTTAAACTGCAGTATCTGTTGCTTAGTAACCAGCCAGCTCACTGCAGCCTTTGGCCAATAATGGTGAAAACAATATTGTGAGCTGTGAGGTGATCTAAATTGACTGTAATTGACTGTAAATTAATGTTAATGGGGTTAATAATACTCCAGGAACAAAAAAAGGCCAAATTCTGTAATTATAGCTTTTTTGTAAAAAAATCAAAATCCAAAAAACCAGTCACGGCAAGTTTGGCAAATCCACATCCGGACGATGAATCAGAACCAAATCTAAATCCAGCAAAAATGGTCCGGCGCACATCCCTAATTCCAATACAATAGAAAACTGATAAATTACACAGTGTAAAAGATGATAATGCAATAAAATAATATAAACAGTGGGATATTCAAATTTACATCAGGCTTTTTAAGTAACTAACATGCACAGTATATAACATTTTTCAGCGCTGTTTCAGAGCATTCTAAACTTTACTAAATTTACTATTATATTCAGTGACATATGCTCACAATAATCTTTTATGTAGTATTGTTAATTTTATAATTTAGCATCTGAAATCTATCCAAATCCAATGCTCGCTAATTAGTTTCCTGCTGTGATACTAAAGGTTACCATCTTCCAATGAAATGTTTAGTGTTATTTATGTTGCAAATAATTATTTCTTAAGGTTAAATGCCTTCATCAGCTCCTAGAAAGAAGTAGCAAAATGTATCAAACAATGCAGTGACTAATATTGTGTATAGTCAGTTTTCCAAACAGATACAATGTCTTCTCTTCCTATACTTAGATGTCTTATCTTTATGTATTGCCATGCAATGATTATAGTGAACATTTGTTAGCTATTCAGTATACACAAATATATGATGTAGTTCTTAGTCTCTTAACTGTAAAGTTAAATCCCACACAGCAGGTATATGTTAGTATATAATTGGTCAACACACCTAGTATTAATGAGTTCCACTATATGTGATATATAATAGTAGTAGTTCCCATTATATCATGTGTGTGTCAATCACATACCATAAAAAAAGAAGATTTTATACTGTAGGTAAATTGTTAACCTTTGCAGCTCTGGGTATTCATGTATACAATAGTACAGCTGAGCCTTTAGGCAATTGCAATCATTCCCAGCACTGCATATAGTACATGTATCATTTTATACATCAGTAGCTGGAGCATAGGCCTCAAATATTTAGCATAGCTTTCACTAATTGTAGGCAATAGCAATTAGTCTCAGCACTATGTATAGCGAATATATCATTTTTCTTTGACATCAAAATGGCTGGGGTTTATATCCATTTAGCAACATATTTAACATTGAATTTTAGTTAAATGACATTGACAATCAGTTACAGATAGCCTATGGCCATTTCACCAGTCAGGCTTTCTCAAGGCATCACCTGTCATGTAATTTCCTTTTCCTTAAATCCCCTTCCCTAAGTTCTGATTGGTTGTCAGCAAATCAATGATGTTTAACATTATTAGAATGGTAGTATAGTCATACGGGGGTATTCAATAAGAAACATAAACTTCGCCGTCTATGCGGGTCGAAGTTTTTGCCGCACATCAGAGCTTTTGCCTGTGAAAAAGTATTGGGCACGCCCTCGATTATACCCATATTCAATATGAAATCGTCGAAAACGGCACCCGGCGAATGTGAAATCAGCGAAAACGTTGATTTTTGGGGAAATTACACTAACACCCCCAAAAAGATGGTCTGACATGGGGGATCTCTCTGGATACCCCCGATTAGCCCTGCTTAAGGTTTTTGAGGTCTTTAAATTGGCTCAATAGCTGCTATTTTGGGGATTTGGGAAGGTGGTGAAGAATAGTATTTAGAAGTTTTTTGGATGAAAATAAGTAGTCCCAGCAAATTTGGGGTACTTGAATATGGGGGTGAGCCTATTTAAAAGTTGCTAAAGTGAAGTTTTAAGGTGAAAAATCCACCTGCGCAAACACCTGCAATGAAAAAAACACCTGGGGCATAATTGGGGACTCCCCTAGATTGTAGTTCGCTAGTTTTTAACATTGTACCCCCCAATTTTTTTTTCACCCCCAAAATTAAAGTGCTCTTTTTGGGGTCCTCTGAGGTATGTTTCAAAAAATTTTTTTACACAGTTTACCTTTGGGGGACTGTCTGAAGGTTGCTTGGGTGGTTTCCAAAATGTTGCACCCCAAAACCCAAATTCTGCACTTTTTTTCGGCACCCATTCCTTGGTGATACTTTTTCGCAGGGTCGAATGCAGTTTTCAAATTGAATACGGTGTAAAGTAAAACTGGCGAAAATGACGTCATCTGAGCGAAAACATCGCAGAGACTGTGTTTTCACTCCATATTGAATAACCCTATTAATAGTAATCCACCAACATCCACTTCTTAAAACATAAATATGAGCAATTTACTTCATTATATTAAGTATAATGTTAAAACACATCCTCTGATATTTTTATTTGTGATTTCTCAGAAAGATATCCTATATAAAATGTGATTTTGAATTTATCCATTATATACATATAAATTATTCCTTTATGTCAGATCTTCTATATCTTTCCATTTGATGTCCAATTTAATCAGATATTTTTATATGTCTCTCTCATAGGAGGTGATGATATTTCTGTCATGATGGAAAGAAGTATGCATAGTGACAGTAATTTATGTTCCCTAAATTCTGATTGGTTGTCAGCAAATCAATCATGTTAAATACTATTTGAATGGTAGTATAATCTGAATAGTAATCCATCAACATCCACTTTTTAAAACATAGATATGAACAATTTACTTCATAATATTTAGTATGTTAAAACACATCCTCTGATGTTTTTATTTATGATTTCTTAGACAGATATCCTATATAAAATGTGATTTTGAGTTTATCCATTATAAACATATAAATTATACATATCTCTCATAAGGGTGATGATATTTCTATCATGATGAAAAGAAGTATACATAGGGACAGTGACATATGAGACACATATACCAATACAGTATATATCCAAGGTATATCACAATCCATCTCCATACAGTTGTCACTTTTATAATCTCCTATAACTATTTAAGTAAGTGATCATATTGTGAATTTTTCTTGAGGCTAACCTATAATATGAGGTTCTGTAATATCTGGTAAGTACAAGGTGTGACAGATGATGTATTGTCTATATCACTCTCGTCCTCTAGTCCCCTAATAATATCCTATCTTAGATCTAAAAATGGACCTTATTGATGTGTTGTTTCCCCCTTATTATTAGGGGATTTGTATATTCTCCATACTCTCCAGTTATTTGATATCAGTTTTACACAGACTCGGTCCTCAGGTTTGTATAGTTGTAGGGATAATCTATTTATTTAAAGGGATCAGAGAAAGGCAGCAAATTGGTTATTTTCATTCATTCCCTCTGGTCCAATACTGTCCATCAGGAATAGTAGGTTTCATTTGGCAGTTTAAGCACATTGTTTAATCCTTTTATATGAACACAAAATAACTGAGGCTAAGATCCCCCCTAATTAGAAAACTTTATTATAACCTTTTTGAATTACTTAGGACTATACAACCATTCAAACCATGTTAAACATGATTAAGATGATCACATCACCTGAAATGGTAATAATACTGAAATGAAGTGATCTAAAATTAGATTATAATAAATCTAAATCACTGTTACTAAATCTACTATGATAATTGGTAACATTAGATGGATGAAGATGGATTGTGATACACCTTATACATATGTGAAATGTATGTCACATATGCCATTACTTTTTCTCATAAGATATATCACCACTCCCTGTGATATTAATTAATAAAAGATACATGATTGGATATTATATTAGATATCAAATGGAAAAGATATAGAAGAGCTGGTAAAAAGCAATAATTCATATAGATATAATGGATAACTTAAAAACGTATTTTTATAAAGGACATCGTGCCATTAAACAACAAATAAAAACATCAAAGGATGTGTTTTAATGTTACTTCCAATATTATGAAGTAAATTTACTTTATTTATGTTTTAGGAAGTAGATGTTAGTGGATTGCTATTAAGACTATACCACCATTCTAATAATGTGATCACAATAATACTGAAATGAAGTGATCTAAAAGTCGAACACAATGAATGTTGAACATTGTTATAAAATGTACAATGATAATGCTAGATGGATGGAGATGGATTGTGATATACCTTGGATATATATTGGTATATGTGTCTCATATGTCACTGTCCCTATGTATACTTCTTTTCATCATGATAGAAATATCATCACCCCTATGAGAGATATGTATAAATATAAAAATAATGGAAAGATATAGAAGATCTGACATAAAGGAATAATTTATATGTTTATAATGGATAAACGCAAAATCAAATTTTATATAGGATATCTGTCTGAGAAATCATAAATAAAAACATCAGAGGATATGTTTTAACATTATACTTAATATTATAAAGCAAATTGTTCATATTTATGCTTTAAGAAGTGGATGTTGATGGTTTACTATTAAGATTATATTACCATTCAAATAATATTAAACATGATTGATTTGCTGACAACCAATCAGAATTTAGGGAACATAAATCACTGTCACTATGCATACTTCTTTCCATCATGACAAAAATATAATCACCCCCTATGAGAGAGATATATAAAAATATCTGATTCAATTGGACATCAAATGGAAAGATATAGAAGATCTGACATAAAGGAATAATTTATATGTATATAAAGGATAAACTCATAATCAAATTTTATATAGGATATCTGTCTGAGTAATCACAAAAAAAACATCAGAGGATGTGTTTTAGCATTATACTTAATATAATTAAGTAAATTGCTCATATTTATGTTTTAAGAAGTGGATGTTGGTGGATTACTATTAAGACTATACTACCATTCTAATAATGTTAAACATGACTGATTTGCTGACAACCAATCAGAACTTAGGAAAGGGGATTTAAGGAAAAGGAAATGACTTGACAGGTGATGCCTTGAGAAAGCCTGACTGGTGAAATGGCCATAGGCTATCTGTAACCGACTGTCAATGTCATGCAACCAAAATTCAATGTTAATTATGTTGCTAAATGGATATAAACCCCAGCCATTGATGTCAAAGTAAAATGATATATGCACTATATATAGTGCTGAGACTAATTGCTATTGCCTACAATTAGTGAAAGTTATGCTAAATATATGAGGCCTATGCTCCAGCTACTGATGTATAAAATGATACATGTACTATATGCAGTGCTGGGAATGATTGCAATTGCCTTAAAGTTCAGCTGCACTATTGTATACATGAACACCCAGAGCTGCAAAGGTTAACATTTTTACCTACAGTATAAAATCTTTTTTTTTATGGTATGTGATTGACACACACATGATATAATGGGAACTACTACTATTATATATCACATGTAGTGGATACCCATTAATACTAGGTGTGTTGACCAATTATATACTAACATATACCTGCTGTGTGGGATTTAACCTTACAGCTAAGAGACTCAGAACTACAACATATATTTGTGTATACTGCATAGCTAACAAATATTCACTGTAAACATTGCATGACAATACATAAAGATAAGGCATCTAAGTATAGGAAGAGAAGACATTGTATCAGTTTGGAAAACTGACTATACACCATATTAGTCACTGCATTGTTTGATACATTTTGCTACTTCCTTCTAGGAGCTGATGAAGGCATTTAACCTTAAGAAATAATTATTTGCAACATATATAACAGAATAAACTATAATGAGTAATGAACCACTGTGCTACTAAACACTGATCATATTGAAACAATGACAAATTGACTATGGTTTTGTTTTGCATATTTTATTGTACACATTAATTTTCATCTCTTTTGCACAATTCTATCTTTTTATATTTCACCATCTTAGCAAATTTAATATAGTGAGATTTTAATGCATACCTATTAAAAATATAAAATTTTAAATTACCAATGTGGGTCCCAGTGCACCCATTAAAGCTACTTACTTTTCTTCTTTGTATATGTGATTTCTATAATGTTTAAGTAGAGGGTCGCACCTCAGCAAGCTTTATATTCATTCTGTCGATATAGATGAATTGATTAACAGCTAATTGGAGAGAGGACAAACAATACTGTAAACTATTAATTACAAAAGAGATGGCTGGTGCAGTATTGGTGCTCTATTTGTGACTACTGTTGGAGCACAACAATATATGTTTGGTCTAACATTTTTTCCAAAGTATATAAAAAAATGTAAAATCAATATTCTAATATTGTGAAAATCGTGTACATAAACGAGTATAATCCAAGATTGCACTCACAAACTCCTCTTCTGCCTCTGTACTCATAATTTTCAATCTTGGTGTAAATACAGAGGCAACATATTGTGATATAAACAACTATATTTAGTTAAATACACTGACTTGTACAAGACAAAATTTTTTATTCTGCACATACTGTATCCATAGTGCCATTTCCTACCTGCAGTAGATTTAGTAATACAAAGGGAATTTATTGTGAAACTAACTTTTGTGAAGTACACAGCTGTGTCCTGCTACATCTTTGCTCCATACACCATGTAGTGTGCTCTGATAGTCGCGCTGAGCTGGAAAAGCTGGAGAGTGTAATACAACTTTCTGTCCACCAGATGTCGCTTTTCCTAAACTGCACTGCTTACTCATAAAAAAAGACAATGCAATGTCTGTAGTACTGCCTGCTGAATGGCAGACTGAACCTGTTATTTAGTACGCTATAGTTGTCATGGATTGAGAGATGTAATTGAGTGTGTAATAAAGGATTAAATTATCTGGTGTGCGAGTGCTGAGTACACTTTTGAAAAACAATTTATAAATGTGTTCTGCCATAATTATTAGAGTATGTTATGCTAGATACACGTATCAGCACGATAACACCTCATTTTAGAAAAGTCAGGCCCAGTCCGTGTGACTTGTGCCATGCACATTGTGCTGCAGTGACTTGTGGCACTCACATAGTGATAACATGACTTAGAAATGAACAGTTGGGTTGGAGGGCACTGTATAAAACCATCACTGAACTACAAGTATCAGCCCAGAAAGAGGTATTTTTAAATTACAAGCTGACTGTGCATATTATGCAGCAATGTTGGCACTGCTGTGCCACTAGAAGTTTGTATATGTCATTAATCGGTACACATCAGTAAGTGCCGGTCACTACGGCACTGTAGAAAGTTGTGTGCGGCACTCACACATTGATGGCATGCCGCTGCTCAAGTCCCACTAAGGCATGTCATCACTGTGTGAGTGCTACACACCACTTTCTACTGTGCTGCAGTGATCGGAACTTACTGCTGTGTACCGGTTAGTGACATATTGTGCATATTCCTAGCGGCAAAGCAGTGCCGACATTACCGCAAGTGAGTTGCATTAAATGCATAGTCAGTTTGTAATACCTCTTTCTGGGCTGAAACTTGTAATTTAAGCATGGTTTCATACACTGCTGCTCAAGCCCCACTACTAATTTCTAAGGCATGTCATCACTGTGTGCAGCGTTACACACAACTTTTTTCCTGAGGGGATGCGGCCAGTGACTGGCACTTACTGATGTATATAAATTAGCAACATGTTGTACAAAGTCCTAGCAGCACTGCAGTGCTGTCATTGCCGCAAGTGTTCTATAGAAAACACAGTCAGTTTGTAATCCAAAGTCATCTCTTTCTTGGCTTAGACTTGTAGTTCCGTGATGGTTTCATACAGCACTGCTAAAACCCCATTACTAATTTCTGTACTATTGTGTTCTGTAGTGCCATATCCATCCACTGCTGTATTATTCACCACTGTAGTTTTATTCAGTGGAGCACTGGCCACCCAGCAGTGAAGCTAGGGACGGATTGGGATGGAAAACCAGCCCAGGAAATTTATGGAAGCAGCCCTAATGGGGGTGGAGTCTGTTGAGGGGGTGGGATCCCTTCTCATAGGGCCTGATTCTTATTTGGAAATAGTTGCAGCCGTCCTTGCGTCTTTTGTTACAGTTTCATCTGTGACTTTAAGCTAATACCGCTACAATGTAATTCCCTGGTGTACAGTACAAATATGCAAGGACTGAGACGACCGCTTTTAGTATCTAAGGGGTCTATTCAATAATCCACGGAGAGCGATAAAATGGAAAAAGATAAGTCCCAGCCAATCAGCTCCTAACTGTCATGCTACAGGCTGTTTTTGAAAAATGACAGTTAGGAGCAGTTGGCTGAGACTTATCTTTCTCCATTTATCTCCAAGGATTAGTGAATAGACCCCGAAGACTTTAGACACCACCATATGAACTTTCAACAGCCGATCATCCATGTACAGTAAGTATGGCCTCCATTGTGAGCAATTCATCGTCCCTTAAGCCAACCCCCTGTAATCGCCCAGGAAAACCCAACACATTTCTCATACACTACTTGGTACATGCGTCTGATCCGCACTGCCACTCACACTCATGCGCAAAACAATGCACAAGAAAAAAATAAAACACTTTGGACCCCACAGGAAAATAATAAAAACACATTAGCTTCAACAAGAAAAAAATAAAACACACTGACCCCAAACAGAAAAAAAAAAAAAAATACATTCGCCCCTACAGAAAACAAATACATTGGCCCCATAGGTAAAAATAGTATACAAACACATTGGACCACACAAGAAAACACATTGGCCACTGCAGGAAAAATATTAAAACACATTGTGCTCCGCAAGAAAAAAATATTAGGGTGTGCAGTGTACATCCCCACCAGAACCTGGAGCACAAACTTCATAAACTCCACCACCGCTGGGGTCGGGATGGGAGTAGCAGTAGTGTGAAGCAGGATGCGAGTAGTAATAGTAGTGGGACGCATGGGGCAGGATGAAAATAGTAGTAGTAAGAAGCAGGGGATTGAATGGGAGTAGTAGTAGTGTGGCTCTGAGGTCATGATGGGAGTAGTAGTAATGGCAGAGCAGGTGCAGGCATAGAGTAATAGTGTGGGAAGGCTGGAAGTAGTTGTAGTTCAGAACAGGGGACAGGATATGAGTAATAATGGAAATCAGGGGGCAGTATAGGAGTAATAATGGAAAGCAGGGGGCAGGATAGGAGTAATAATGGAAAGCAGGGGGGCAGGATAGGAGTAATAATGGAAAGCAGGGGGCAGGATAGGAGTAATAGTGGAAAGCAGGGGGCAGGATAGGAGTAATAGTGGATTGCAGGGGGCAGGATAGGAGTAATAGTGGATAGCAGGGGGTAGGATGAGAGTAGTGGTGGGAATAAGCGGGCTGGCTAGGAGTGAAAGAAACTGAACAATAATCACCTCCACTGTAGGGTCACCTCAGCTCACCGCCATCGTTCTCTCAGTGATGACATCATCCTCACCCAGCCAGAGTGTGTTGAAAAGCCCCTGCCATCCGTGTCCCGCTCCTCTCCGTCCCATGCACAGATGCACACACCCCACCTCCTTGAGTCGTCCAGTACATCATCTCCCGCAGCCCCAGGGGACAGGAAGGGATGGCCCAAAGTAAAAGGGGGGCTGCTGATATCGGGCAACGGAGGATGAGGGAAGAAGGTGACACTGCACATACTGGAGCCGGAGAACTTCCGGTTTGCATCTGCTGACTGTGTTGGAGGCTGGAGGCGGGGCCATCGGTGTTGACCGGCCCAGCGGGAACTGGCCCGGCTTCCCGGCGGCTCAATCCACCCCTGAATGAAGCTGTGTATTGCATGCCATGGATATTTTCAACTCTCACTCGCCCTACCGCACCATGCCACGCTATTCTCTCGCCACAACTTAGAAGCCTTTATGGCGCTTTATCAGCAAAAATGCAGCAGGACACATCTGTATGTTAGAATAGTACAAGTGGAAAGGGGCACTTTTTTTTACAGTATTTAAAATAGTTGATTTTCTTTCATTACTGAACATAATAATATATAGTAGTTTATGTATTTCGGAAAATAGAGTAAAAGGGTGAAACTGCATTTTTATGGTTATACAATGATTACAGAAAAGCACTACCCCTTCCAATCTTCAACACAGTATAAAGAATATAAAATATACACAAGTTCAGAAATAGCATATTTATACACTTTTGTGTCCGTTCATGACCAGTGATCGCGGTGAGTGACAAATTATGAGAGTCCGAGGGACCCTCCACTTTAAAAAAAATTGGGTCCTACCTGACAATTTATGGGTCCCATCATAATATATGGTTTCGAGCTCCCCACATACTACTACACATCCCCCCTAGAATGCCCGTGTGTGTGTACTGTATTATATATATATATATATACATTATAAATATATATATATATATATACTGTAGTAAATAAGCGGCACTCCCAGTCTTACAATGGAAACGAGCGTTTACTGCATCATTACATCAACGTTTCGGGGCCATCCCCCTTCATCAGGATACAGTTGTACAGTGAAAAATAAACATTTTATACTTACAAACAGTGACGGTGAATCTCCGCAGCGCGCCATTCAGGTCTCCGGTATCCGGCGTTCTACTTCAAGTTTTCGACTGTGCGTCATACCGGAAGTGACGCTAGCCGGTTCCACGGACTGGCTTTGCTGCTAGAGGTGATAACCAATAGTGAATAAAACAGTGTTAAATGTCCACATAAAGCGTGGACTACACTATAAAATTTATAAATATTTAACAAGCGGATAAATGCACTTTATAACATATAATAGCATAATTCTAACCAGATATATTAAACCTTATTTTACTTCATCAATTGTATTTCATATTTATATTTATCATAATACCAAAGCATCATCTAGTGGCCATTAGACATAATAGTCTTGCAACATTAAATGTAAACACACAACATATCAATATAATCTGAACTAATACTATACTTAATTAAATTGCTATCCAGAGGTTCAATAATAATGGCTATAAAAATCCATATCTTCTTTGCAAATAACAATTCAAATTCAGGGCTTCATTTAATCCAAATGGACTAACGGTATTTAGAGTAAAAATCCATTTACTTTCTACCTGCAATAGTCTTCTAGCCCTGTCACCTCCTCGGATAGTCCAAGGGATATGGTCTATCATCCGATATCGAAGCATAGCCATAGTATGTCTTGCTTCGACAAAGTGTCGAGCTACCGCTTGCTCACTACTGCCTTGTAACAGAGCCGCTCTTATGGCTGCTCTGTGCTGTGCCATTCTCTCTTTGAATTGTCTTTCTGTCTTGCCCACGTAGTGTAACCCACATGGGCAAGACAGAAGATATACAACAAATTTAGATGTACAAGTCAAGGCATGTCTAATAGAATAGATCTTACCCGTATACGGATGGCTAAATTTATCGCCAGTAATTAAAAAACTACAAGTTACACAGCCCAGACATTTATGGCAACCCGCTTTCCTTGCCAAAAAATTAGAGTTCAATGGACCTAGAGAAGAAATATCAGTCCGTACTAATAAATCTTTCAAATTAGCTCCTCTAGAATAACTTGGCAATAACTTACTGTTTTTTAAAGCTTTCAATTGTGGGTCTGTTGTAATAATGGGCCAAAGTTGTTTCGCCCTTTTAGTGATCTCCTGACTTTTTCTAGAAAATCTATTGACCCAAGGTACTACACTAAGATCTGAATTTATTTTCTTCTTCTCTTGTAGTAATGTGACCCTATCAATTTGTACGGCTTTTTTTCTTGACTCCTCTATTAATTTTTTTGGGTAACCTCTATCTAAAAATTTGGTTGTCATAACCTCCAGTTGCCTATCCCTCTCACTTAACTCATTATTAATGCGACAAACGCGAAGAAATTGCGAATACGGCAAACTTGATATTGTCGCTCTCGGGTGGCAACTGTCATATTTTAATAAGGTATTACGATCTGTGCCTTTAACATAAAGTTTAGTATAGATTTTGTTATTTTTTGCACTTAGATTCACATCCAAAAAATTTATGTTGTCCATACTAGCTGTCATGGTAAATTTTACAGGACTTAGGGATGAATTGTGCCGCTTTAAAAAACAGTAAGTTATTGCCAAGTTATTCTAGAGGAGCTAATTTGAAAGATTTATTAGTACGGACTGATATTTCTTCTCTAGGTCCATTGAACTCTAATTTTTTGGCAAGGAAAGCGGGTTGCCATAAATGTCTGGGCTGTGTAACTTGTAGTTTTTTAATTACTGGCGATAAATTTAGCCATCCGTATACGGGTAAGATCTATTCTATTTGACATGCCTTGACTTGTACATCTAAATTTGTTGTATATCTTCTGTCTTGCCCATGTGGATTACACTACGTGGGCAAGACAGAAAGACAATTCAAAGAGAGAATGGCACAGCACAGAGCAGCCATAAGAGCGGCTCTGTTACAAGGCAGTAGTGAGCAAGCGGTAGCTCGACACTTTGTCGAAGCAAGACATACTATGGCTATGCTTCGATATCGGATGATAGACCATATCCCTTGGACTATCCGAGGAGGTGACAGGGCTAGAAGACTATTGCAGGTAGAAAGTAAATGGATTTTTACTCTAAATACCGTTAGTCCATTTGGATTAAATGAAGCCCTGAATTTGAATTGTTATTTGCAAAGAAGATATGGATTTTTATAGCCATTATTATTGAACCTCTGGATAGCAATTTAATTAAGTATAGTATTAGTTCAGATTATATTGATATGTTGTGTGTTTACATTTAATGTTGCAAGACTATTATGTCTAATGGCCACTAGATGATGCTTTGGTATTATGATAAATATAAATATGAAATACAATTGATGAAGTAAAATAAGGTTTAATATATCTGGTTAGAATTATGCTATTATATGTTATAAAGTGCATTTATCCGCTTGTTAAATATTTATAAATTTTATAGTGTAGTCCACGCTTTATGTGGACATTTAACACTGTTTTATTCACTATTGGTTATCACCTCTAGCAGCAAAGCCAGTCCGTGGAACCGGTTAGCGTCACTTCCGGTATGACGCACAGTCGAAAACTTGAAGTAGAACGCCGGATACCGGAGACCTGGATGGCGCGCTGCGGAGATTCACCGTCACTGTTTGTAAGTCTAAAATGTTTATTTTTCACTGTACAACTGTATCCTGATGAAGGGGGATGGCCCCGAAACGTTGATGTAATGATGCGGTAAACACTCGTTTCCATTGTAAGACTGGGAGTGCCGCTTATTTACTACAGAATATTGGAGGGGTTTTTCACCCCAGGGTGAGCACCCCAGCGGGATAATTACAGCTCAGAGGATTTTTTGAGTGCCGGTGATATAATATATATATATATATATATATATATACACACACACACATATACATTAGGTTATGCACTCCCACACCTAGGGCTGCCATCACAAACTGTGGGGCCCAGAACTGATAGAGTAGACAGCTGCCCTGGTGCCCTCATGGATATACAAATATCAATACAGTACCGGGGAAAAGGCAACATCACGGGTACTATCATGTAAGACTTCAAATGACAAACAGTGTCTGTGTACACCATTTCAGTCAATCCAGACTTTTATTAAGAACATTCTTGCTAAATGTCCAGATGGACTGAAACTTTGGGCACAAACATTGTTTGTCGTTTGAATTCTTGCATGAAAGTACCCATGAGTGAACATAGTATGCAACTCATAATATTAATATATCCCACTGCAGAAAACACTACTACAAAACTGGACAAAATATTACTACACAACTCCCAGATACAATACTACACCCCTCACCCCCAATAATATTAGTATACAACCCCTGGAGATACATTACTATACACCCCAACCTACCTTCCCTACCAGATAATATAAGTACACACCTCTCCAGGGGGAAGATTTAAGAAGCTCAGAAGCGGTATCAGCGCACGTTATGTGCGCTGATACCACTTCTACCCAATGTATGATCGGGGGTTTGGCGGTAAATGACAGCAGCACAGATAGCCTGGGCCATGTATGAACAGTCAGATCGCCTGACCATTCGGCCCACTGTAGCTATCGACAGCTACAGCCTGGCGCTGCCCTATCCTCACAGCAGGGACAGCACAGCGCATCCTTGGGGACCCAGACACTTTATAAAAGTGAGTCCCCAAGCTGCAATACCAGGTAAATTACGTGCTATAACGCGTATTTGCGAAGACTGATGACAGTTAAAAAATAATTAATTGTATTAAATAGATTAAAGGGGAGGGCTCATCTTTGTCCCCAAACCTTACAGAGTTAATTATAGGGTTTGGCACAAGGACATGCACAATGATATGAATGGCAATAATACAAAGCATGCAACAAAAGTATAAATATATGGATTTCCTGCAGAAATGCATTAAGGAAAAAAAATACTGTTTAAGGTAATCACACCATGACTGTCTAAGGTCCATAACATGAATGCTGAAACTAGTATAGTAAATAGTAAAATAGTATCTGAGTTATCCGAGTTTTTGGCTCATGGCACAATGGGACTGATTCAGAGCCGCTCGTAAGCTGCCGCCCCTTCGCTCCGAGCGATGTTTGCCCAACTGCGCATGCGTACGGATTGTAATACGCATGCGCGAACCAGTCAGTGCAGCCGAAAATCATTTGTTCGCTAAATAGCGAATGCCTGCTATTTTGAGTGACAGGAGGAGGCGTATGTGGGTGGTAACAGGGGAAGGTGCTTGAAAACGGGGAGTGGAATTCAGAATGCAGGCGTGCTTAAAGGTCTAAACGGGCGTTTTAAGGGTGTGCATAATTAATACAGCAGCGTCATTGACCACGTCACTTGGTTGTTTTATAGTCAGAACTGCTCGCAAGATAGCGGTAGCAAAAACCAACCACAAGAATAGCGAGCAGTTCATACGCTGGTCGATGTACTCGATTAATCTAATAAATAGCGGACATGACGTAGGATGCGAGCGGCCAGGGGGCGTATTTTTTCAAAAAACGACCGCATGTCTTGTTCGCTCATTCAGACATAGAGGCGCGAACGGTTCATTTGAATAGCCACCCCTATTTTCTGGACGAACGACCACAAATAGCGTCCGGCTCTTAATCAGGCCCAATGTCCTCACTGGACAGCAGTTTAAGTCCAGCAGATGTGAAATTAATTTGAAGTGATCATGCTAACTTGTAAAATGGTTGCAATCCTAGACTGTGGGCCAGCTCAAGTAGAGGGCCACACTGACAGCATAGGATACTTGAGGTAAGATGTGAGAGAGATTTTATATCTAAAGTACTTAAAAAGTATTAATGTGACTAAGCAAATATTAACATGTTTTGAAACAAGATACAAGATTCAGTAAATTCTATTTTACATAGCTGTTACAAAGATGTTACAAACGTGAAAAATTTATTAGTTCAGATCCAATATTACTGTATCCCATTTTTCCTGATTGGGTAATAAACATTCACATTTTATCCAACATTTTAATAATTTTGCCATAATTTATGCCATATAGTAACTAACTGGTGTTTATGCTTCTATGTAAGTTGTCCATTAATATTCAGTGAACATAGAAATAAAATTAATTCTCAAGATGACAGTGTGGTAGTGTAGAGATTATGGGTATATCAAAGTATATTGCGAGTTATGTTCTTTTGATGTTATATTATAATCCTGCCCCCACAGATCAATATGAGTTTAATTATTAAGGAAGCTTAAGAGAGGGGCTTGTGTAGCTTCATTAGTACGTACATTCAATTATGGTATCGTGCAAGCAGGAAAAGCAACTACCTGGAGAGGAGATTGGTAGATTGGAGAGGAAATTGGCAGGTCTTTGTCTATGTCTGCATAGAGTAGTGTTTAGCACCAAAAATAGAAGGGGTATTCAAATAGCAGTCTGACCAAAAGTTGTGTGCAAACTTCAAGTAAGAACAATGACTAAAATCATATGTTATCTGCTTTGACATAAGATTAATATTTCTACATTAGCTAGGAGCTTCAAAAATCATAGAAATATTTCTGAAGTCTGTACGCTGGGTGGTGTGATTTGAAAGTCCCTAGGACGCATGGTTTGGAAGAAATTGGATATCTAATATCTATCTAACCAATATTTAACTAAGCTCTCTCCCAAGGGAAGTCTTGTTTACAAATAATTTTATAGGTAAAAAAATGCACTTTAAAGTACCATATTTCATGTGGCTGCTACACAGGATAAATTATGTAGAGTTATTTGAACTTATTATGCAGGATGTCCTAGCATGGACCCTAGTTTATTAACAATACAGTATGTCATCTCGGCCTCGGTAATGACATCACTATGAAGAGAGGCTTGAATCTCTTTGTCAGACTATGGAGCTCAATTCCAAGTTGAAGCCTGTACCTGTATTTCCTGCCATGCCCCTAAGTTCATAATAAACTGAGTGTAATGCTGTGTAAGTTTTTCCTTTTTTGAAGTTGTAACAAATGTTTTTTTATGTAATCTGTAGCCCTTTTCATTTTAGAATTTCTGTAACTAAGCAATGTTTCATTTTGTAAGTAAAATGTTCCTTCATTAGTCTATTTACAGATATGCTTCAGAACCCAGTCTTTAAAGACTCTATTAGATTGCTAAGGTTACATTATAACTATTATTGAATGGTAGAAGCAAGGGAAGACCAACTAACTAAATTGTGATAGAGTGTTAGGGGGCCTGTGACTGTTTTGTAATTACACATGTGGTGGCAGTAGAGACATGCATGGTATAATAGGCAGAGTGATAGTATATTAATTGTGAGTATTATATTAGGCTTTGTCTTCATTACATCAGGACTTGGGGATCTGCATGATCACAGTCCTGATATTAGTGTAGTACCAGTCAGGGTGACAGTTAATGGCTATAACCCAGTAAGGACCAAATCAGGGATACCTATTGGGGTCCCTGACATAATTTGTTGACAGCTACTGGGATGAGAAACATTTTTATTTTCAGAAGCAAATAAGTGTTGGGCTTAAAAAATTATGCCTGACACTTAGAGCCGGGTTCAATTCCCTGTGGGTAGGGTGGTAGCCTCGGGCTTTAATGTCCATGGCAATTTAATTACAGCCCCAAGTAAATTATCCGTTAATGTACATTATCCCATAGGATCTGGGATAAGTTGCCGGAGCTACAGTATGGGATAACACATTTTCAGCACCTGCGATCAGGGCACTCAACCTGAATTTTAGTTTGAGCCTCATCAGGCTCCAACTAAAACTGTGTTAACTGTAGATCGCGGGCTGCCACAGGCTATAATTTAATAACCCTGGCAGATCAATTAGCCTGCTGTAATTACCATGGCTAATTGAATCATTGATGTTGGTGAGGTTTGGTTAATGGCCTTAGGTGTAAGTAAAAGTATTTTGTATTGAACATGGTAGAAAAACGGCAACCAATGGAGGGACTGACAGAGTGGGGCAGCAGACGATGAACATTTGTCAAGGGAGATAAGCCTCACAGCTGCATTCATAATAGATTGTAATGGCGATAGTCTGTTTTTGGGAATAACAGTAAGGAGACTATTACAATAATCAATACAGGAAATAATGAGTGCATGGATTAGAGTTTTTGAAATGTCTTGTGTGAGATATTGTGAAATTTTTGATATGTTTTTTAGATGTCTGTAGCATGATTTTGAGACAGATTGAATGTGGGAAACAAAGGACAGTTCAGAGTCAAGGATGACACAAAGACAGGGAGCTTGTGGGGCAGGGTGGATTGTCGAGTTATCAACAGTGATAGAGAGATCAGGTTGGTAACTGTTATTAGCCGGTGGAAATATAATTAATTCTGTTTTAGAAATATTAAGTTTTAGGTGGTGAGATGACATCCAAGATGAAATGGCAGAAAGACATTCAGTGACACGGACCTATATAGATGGGGATAAATCTGGGGAGGATAGGTAGATTTGAGTATCACCTGCATACAGATGTTACTGAAATCCAAAAGAGCGGATTAGTTTGCCAAGAAAAGTGGTATATATTGAGAATAACAAAGTACCTAAGACAGAGCCTTGCAGAACTGATAGAGGTAGCGAAGAGGAGGCAGAATCAGACAAATGAACAGTAAAAGAGCAATCAGATAGGTAGGAAGAGAACCATGAAAGGGCTGTGTCATTAAGACCTAGGGATTTTAGTGTTTGTATGAGAAGAGAGTGGTCAACATTGCCAAAGCAAAATCTAGCAAAATCTCTCTAAAAGAGAGATCTAGAAGAATTATGATTGAGTAATGGTCTTTAGCCTTGGCAGTGACCAGATCATTAACTACTTTAGTCAGTGCTGTCTCTGTGGAGTGTTGGGAATGAAAGCCAGACTGAAGTGGGTCCAATAAGTTGTGTAAATTTAGAAAGTGTATGAGGTGGGTGTAGACAAGTCTCTCAAGTAGCTTGGTGGAGCTGGGAGATAGGATAGTAATTTGAGAGCGTGTTAGGGTAAGAATTTTGTTTTTTCAGAATGGGAGTAATCACTGCATGCTTGAACAGTGATGGAAAAATGCCAGTGAGGAGAGAGAGAGTACAGATTTTAGTTAGGGTTGGGCTTTATTGATTTGTGAGGGTATTGGATCAAGAGGAGAGGTAATAGAGTAGGAGGATGAGAAAAGTGTAGATACTTCATCTTTGTTTGTGAGGTCAAATGAAAACAATGTGCCAGAGGGTTCAGGTAGGGAATGGAGCAGGTCACTAGCTAAGGTAGAGCCCATCATTCATTTTGGATCTTATCAATCTTGTCATCAAAATAGGAAGCAAGATCATGAGCACAGATAGTAGCAGGTGGTTTGAGTGAGTGAGTTTTATTGTGAGGAAGTCACATGGAGTACGAGACTTTCGTCACTGATGTTCTACTTTATGTGACTATTTTTGTAGATGCCTTGTTAAGTTAGAATGCCACAGTTGATGTCTAAGTCTGTGTGATGTGTGATGGGTAGCTGCAGTTAATTCATCGAGGACTATATCTAGAATCTGGTTTAGGTGTGATACAGCAGTCTTAGGAGAAGTGAGTGCAGAAATTGGTGAGAGCCATTGTAGAGAGGTAGATAGTTGTTGTAAGTTAATAACATTACTATTTCTGCAGGTTTTAGCAGGATTGGTTGATTTCAATGACTTGTGGTTGATGAAATGGAGGAGAGTGTGCACGTGATAAGGTTGTGATCTGAGAGAGGGAAAGGAGCATTCGTGAAATCAGAAATGAAGCAAAGTCTGGTAAATACAAGATCAAGGCAGTGGCCATCCTGATGAGTAGAGGAGTCAGTCCATTGGAAGAAGCCAAGAGAGGAGGTTAAAGAGAGTAGTTTGGAGGCATGAGGAGATTGTGGACTGTCAGTGGGGATATTGAAATCACCCATAATGATGGTGGAGATGTCTGAATATAGGAAGTGATGGAGTCAGGCAGAATAGTGTTGCAAAAATTGTTGGGGTGGCCCAGGTGGGCAATAGATAGCACCAACTCATTGAGAGAAAGGGGTGAAAGTCCTGATAGAATGTACTTCAAATGATGGAAATGTGAGTGAAGGTACCTGTGGGAGAACTGTGTAAGTGAAAGATTGGGAGAGTAATATTCCTACCCCACCTCCTTTACAATTACCAGGCCTGCCTGGAGGTGCGTGAGAGGTGTAGGTTATCATGTGAAAGTGCAGCAGGGGAGACAGTGTCTGATTGTGTGAGTCAAGTTTCTGTTATTGCCAGAAGGTTGAGGTTATTTGAAATAAAGCTGGATGTTAGTTTGTTGCAAATAGAGCGTGCATTCCATAAGGCACATTTCAATGACTTGGATGGTAAAGGGAAGCACGCAATGTTTATGAGGTTAGCTGGATTTATAGTTTTCTATGGGTGTGGCATGGCATGTGGATCGGGCCTTGATTTTGTGATATGTCACCAGCTAATAGAAGCAGTAGGAGAAACATATAAATATAGTTGTGGGATTTGTCTGAAAGATTTGTATGGAGACAGGTTAGGTTATGGATGTTATTGTCTAGTGTGTATAGATAAGTTAAAAGCTCATGTGTGTTTGTCAGAGGAGAGACTATTAATGAGGCAGCGATATGTACAGAAGGATGAGCTGCAGCTAGAGTAAAGGATATAGTAGCTTTAGAGATGATTCCATGGAGTCAGATTATATGAACAGACTGAGGGCCTCATTCAGAGGCGGTCGGAGGATGCAAGCAGTCGCTCAGAAACTGGGCGGCTGCTTGCATCCTGACCGCCCGCCTCTCTTGCGGTTGTTAGGCTGTGGGTTAACACCGACAGCTCTAACGACTGCTCCGGTGATGGTCACGTTGGTCAGAGACCATCGCGACCATCGGGGCTTACGACGAGACCCTAGGGTAGGGTCTCCCATGTCGTAAGCCACGGAGAGCTTCTGGCTCTGTCTGAGCCGGAAGCTCTCCACTGACATCACTAGTGATGTCAGTGGGGCCTCCCCCAAACGTTAGGTGTTCCCATGGGAACGCCTCCATTTGGGCTGCCACCCCCCCGGCCTGCCTTCCAAACGGGGCGAGCTGTCAATCAACATCGGCAGCTCGACCCCTTTGGATCGAGACCCGCTACGACCGGCTGCTCTGTGGGGGGCCATCGACCCGGTCTGAGCGCATCGGCGCTAACGACCGGGTCTGAATGACCCCCTGAATGCTTATAATTGATTACTAGACTCACATGCAAGCAATACTTCCCCCTCTTTTTCCTTTTCTATATTTTTAGATGTCAAGTAACTGCAGAGAGATTATGACTGCTTACCAGCAACAAGACAAAGTGTCACAAGTCGCAAGTCTGGATTCTGATTTGGACATTTATCTGAACTCTGTTATTTAGCATGTTGGCCCTAGGGATGCTGCTGCAAAAGGGAAATGTGGCCCCTCTGTATCTAAATGAGTGGTGGCAGTAAAGATATGTGTATGGTATAACAGGCAGAGTGATAAAATATTAATTGTAGAGATGTGTGGTTCAGTTCTTTAGAAATCCGAATCCACCTGAATTTCGTAAATCCGGACAGATCCGAGTTGTGGTTCTGATCTTCCAGTGGTTCAGAATTCAGATTTTAAATCCAAATTTCTGGTTTTGGATTGCAAAAAATACATGATTTCAGCTGTTTTTTAAAGCTGTTTATAATTTATTTTAAATTCAGGTCCAAAACCAAAACACTTGAGGGTGGCTTTGCAAAACCAAAAACAAAACAGGAAGATGAATCCAGATACAAAACCAAAACACTGGGGTCAGCGCACATCTCTAATTGTGAGTATTATATTAGGCTCTGCTTCCACCACATCAGGACTTGAACATCTGCACAATCACAGTCCTGATACTCTTACAGTACAAGTCAGGGTCATACAGTTATTGGCTTTGACCAAATCAGTGCCAAATTAAGGATACCTATTGGGGCTGCTACAAGGGTGACATTTCAAATGTGACCATCATTAAAATGTGACCAGAATTATAATCCTATCCAGTAGGATTAATAGGCATAGGGATCAAACATTCACATTTATAGTCAAGGCGGGATAGATAAAAAAAAAAAAGCTACTTCAGAGACAATCTTATTGTATTAATCACTTTCAGGGAGGATGATGATGATGATTATTATTATTATTATTATTAATAATAATAATAATAAACTATTACATTTTATTTAATAGTAATGATTTATTTAAAATCTGACAGTACGTGAATAGAGCATAAACTTAATCAACTATACAGTAAAATGTGTCATTTCTTATTACTACCTATATAGGTACTTAGAATATTAACTGATTCAGTGCTTACCAAAGTATAATTTGGATGTATTCATCAGTAATAGAAGTAAATTAATTTTATTAGATTTATCAGATAAAATTCCCGGAATAATTTTTCATCTGTTATGATTGCTCAATAATACAGTAGTTGATCTATTCACCTCTACGATCCATTTGAAATCTTACAAGATTTCAGCATTTGCCATGATGTTGCTACTGATCTTATTGTTGTATTTGTAAAGTTTATTCACAACATACATTGTTTTGTCCATACAGTATAAGGTCGCAGAACATCGAAACTTGTCTGCAGCACTGCTAGAGATTGCAAAGAGGATTTTATATAGGAAATGAAAAGGTACAATCCATTTTGCATTTTTAAATTATCATTTAATTAAACTTTATAGGAATTTGGGATGGTTCAGGAGCTTAAGAGCCATATATGTATTGTACTTATGATTGCTATAAATTTAATGATTTTTTCATAGTATTACAAAAATATTTTGATTTTCTAAGGAATTATTTTCCAAACATTACATAGAAGATTTCCATACTGATGTGTTGAATGCAGACAAATAATAAAATTTATATAAAGTGTATATCAACCAGTGGCTTATATTGTGATGTTGCTTTTTCTCATTATGTACAATTGATTACTGAAGATGTTTCTTTGAATAATAATTAGTGTTTTCCACATTGGACAAATTGTTCTATTAGTACAATAATAAACAGAAGGGATTTTGAATAACAAATTGAGATGCTGGTTCAAGTCTTAAACAATTTGGCAAATAATGAATTTTCAATAACATTAACTTGTTATTTTACAATTATGATGTTTTTCACGTTTTCTGGTTATACTTCATTATGATATCCTGGTATCATCAAGTTTTGATCGAGAGTCCAAATTATCAGAAGGCCAGGCATAAGATATGTATAAATGAGCACTGTAAAGCTGGGTACACACTAGATGAATATTAAACGATTTGCCGATTTCCGATGGACTGGAAAGACAAATCGGTCAAGCCGTCCAGTGTGTACTCACTATGCGTGCTCCCATGGGGTTATTTGTCACATGCACAAATCTACCATGCCTGCTGCTCATTCTGAGGATCTAACTGATGACCGCACGATATGTCTTTCCATTGCATCTGCTGTCAGCTGGGTACACTGGTCATCTAATGTGTACCCGGCTTTATATATATATATATATATATATATATATATTCCTTATATTCATGGCTCAGCATGATTTGAAGGTGCAGTCACACTTCTGGGATAATCTCCAGTCATTGAAAGCATCACAATGTCTTCTGGGCAGGAGGGGGAGATAATACTAGGAACTGCAGCTCTGTAGAGAGGGAGAAGGGCTAAAACATCACAATTCACAACATTTTAGCCCCACCCCCCTTTCCACGAAGCCTCATTTTGCAACATTTTCCCATAATGAGGGCAGGGTTTAATGATGTAAAGAGCCCAGCCCCACCCCTAAAGTGGTCATTTGCATCTTCTCTCTGGGATAAGCCAAGTAGACAAGTATGCTGTAGAACTACTACACTGAAGATGTGGTGCTCTGCACATGCCTCCAGCTTCTCTGGCTCCCCCGGCCTGCTGCTCGTCTCTAACCACATCACCCACTTGGCGTTGCTGTTCATTGATTGTCCTTATGTTCAGTGTGTTTTGTGCGTGTGTCATGGTGCCTATTATTATTATTATTCTTTAAGTGTATGTGGTACTGATCTGTACATACTTAATAATTATATTTATTTCAGATTTTGCCCCATTTTATTGTGATTATTAAATTGGAAATGTTGTGGTTTTAGCTGATTGGGGGGGTGTTTTCCTTATTGTAGGTGTTATATATATATATGGGATGTGGTTTCACATAATGTCATCTTGACAAAGGTCCATGTTAGGACTGAAACATTGATCTGTGCTATGGTATCTGTTGAGTAAATACCTGGCTGCAGAAATTTGGGATGGGAAGGGGGCAGCGCCTGGGTCTGTTCCACAAAATGGAGGCATGTTGCCTCCATTTTGTGAGCATGCCAAGGCCAGGGTCTGCCTCTTTGGACACAAATTTCCTAACCCGGCAGCTTGAACAGGTCAGCCATCTAAGTAAACTGAGAGCTACTCAGATGGGCCATGTTCATGCAAGTGATCTGAAGGCTGTGTCTTCAGATGGAGCTACAGATCTCAGAAGCATGCAGGAGGCATCTATTTATACAAGACACTTCCTGCTGATTTTGCATTTTAGAGCACAGCTGCTGTGTACAAAGATGCAGCGGCAGTGCTACTCCATACAAACCTGATCTGGTAATGAGACTCCCTTTTATATTTCCCCTAATTGATTAATTAATTCAATCTCTCCACCTCCATTCACCTGTATTGGCCTTGGGCCTGTGATCTGCTGTTTGGAGTCAGTTTGATGGTTATCTAGTTTTCTACTATTCTTTACTCCAGCAGGAATCACCTGTACTGGCCTAAGACCTGTGATTTGCTAGATTGAGAAGTTTGTAATTAATAAACTTATTAATTTATTATCTTTTGTACTAGGCTATTATTCTGGCTTGAGTCCTGTGATTTGCAGAAGTGTGTTGGTAATGTGTTATATTTTCTATTAGCCTTTAACTTTTAGACTATCAGTTCTTGATAAATGAAAACAATCTATAGAGTCATATAGTTTATCAAACTTCCATTCTGTTTCATAGATGTGCTATATTCTTTTATACTGCCATGTGTTTGTGCCACTGCTCTGTTGCTTAGTTTAGCATGCCAGCTCACTGCAGACTTTGGTCAAAAATGCTATAAACATTATCATTAGCTTTGAGGTTATTCATGTTAATAAAACTGTAGAAACAAAAACAGGTCCAAATTACTGTACATGATTGTAGCTTTTTTATAATTTTGAAAGAAATTCAAATCTAAAACAAAACCATAATAGTTTTGCCAAATCCAAAACACAACAATGATTGAGAACCAAAATCAAAACACAGGGGACTGTGCATATCTCTAATATTTACATAACTTTCTTTACCCATTAAAAAACAGAATTAATATTTTTGTATTATACTACTTATAGCCGCTTACTTCGATGATATTTTATTTCTATTTTCAATTCCCTGCCGTGTAATTTACAGGAAATTTCACTGTATACATAAGGTTATGTTATAATAGTCATGAACTGGAAGATGTTTTAAAGAGGCAATTGTTTAGAAGGCAAAACACAGGTTGGTTTTACCTATTAAATGATTGCTCCTTTAAAACATCAGGCAGACTTTCAGGAAAGTTGACGATGCCTGCAACTCGCAGGCCATTTCAGTACATTTACCCCATAGACTTTCTGAAGCATCCAGAATTCTTCTTCTAGTCAAGAAATTACACATTCTACATAATTCAACAAGTGTGGATCCTAATTATGTGGTAGGCGTGAGAACTTTTGGCATTCTTCAAAATCTAATCAAGCCATGCTACAAAGAAAGGGTTGCAAATACAAAGTAAATTCTGGCTGCATCAGACTCAGAATCAGACCCATTGCCTTAATCATACCTGCCTACTCACCACTAACCCCTTCTAGCCATCTGCACCCCTCCTCCACCCGATCCCAACCCCTGCAGCCGCCAACTTACAAAGCACAAGTTGGCAGACCGGGGGGCTGATGATGTGATTCCCACTGAAATGCGTCTTTGTGCCAACCTGAAAGCCCCCTCCCAGAGGAGGGGCAGCAAAGTCAGCAAGTATGATCTTAATTTAGTGGTGTCAAACTCGGGCCCTCCAGCTGCAGTGGAACTACAGATGCTAAAACTGTGGCAAGGCATGCTGGGATATGTAGACCCACAAAAGCTGAAGGGCCCGAGTTTGACACCACTGTCTTCATTAATACTCATCTAAATCTAATATAACAGTATTAAAAACGTTGAACTTTATTAATCACTTTTCTTCACTTTAGAGTTTTTATTTATGGATTGTTTAAATGAACTTTGAATAAGAGCAAAGATTCTTTTTTTTAGGTAAATGCAAACATGAGCATGGCTAACATAAAACCTAAAAACAAATATTGTAATTGAATTTCTACATCCCATTATGTCCTATTAGTTCTACCCACAAAGAAAATGAAACTGTAACGCAATTAGATTTGTTCATCAGAAGACAGAGTACTTTCTCAAAGTTGAATGCAAATTATATTGTACAGATATAGTCAAGTAGCTGGGC
This sequence comes from Taudactylus pleione, assembly GCA_031769625.1. Taxonomy (NCBI): domain Eukaryota; kingdom Metazoa; phylum Chordata; class Amphibia; order Anura; family Myobatrachidae; genus Taudactylus; species Taudactylus pleione. Next base: position 7,918,775 of record JAUIMM010000009.1, on the reverse strand, counting down.
TCAGCTGTATCAGTCATTTGTAATGAAGTAAGTGTAATAAAATATTGTTTTCAAGCTACTGTCATACATAAATTATCCAAACAAACTATAATGTATCATCAAAGCAGCCTTAAACTCTGCGATCATCATATCCTGGAAATGCATAATAAGCTGAGATGCTGAAAAAAATGTCAAACTGGTTTGTAAATGAAACATTTTTACTGAATTGATGGACTTGGACACGTTTGGTGTATGATCACTGAATTTGTGGTTTTCAGTTCAGGGCGAGAGTAGACGTCACCATTTTCCTCACCACGTACACCTATCCCAAGCTAGGTACAGGAGTTTCATCTAAATTTTGCATCCTCTATGCATACAGGTACTGTATGCATGACTCAAAATGGCAAGTTTAGCTCGGTACACACTATAAGATTATCTGTTCAATCTGGCTGGTTGGAACGAAAATCTGGTAAAAGTTACATAGTTACACACTATACAGTTATTGATTCTATTTGCCAATAATCAAGTGATCGACCTCATTTATTGTATAGTATGTATGTATGAACGATCATTTCAGTGTTTCTCCGATAAAACAGAAAACATCCACAAACGCATTCCTTTGATTATCTGATTTCTGCCTCAATGTCCCGATATTGAGCAGAGTGTGCGCATTCTTAATAATCTGCCAATATTTCCTATGTCATCCTTCTTGTGGGTGGATATATGCAAAATCATTATGGTATGGCGGAAAATCGATTGCTTCTATTAAAAAATAGCATAATGTGTAGCACAGATATTGGGGCATCCAATTTGCCAAAAATTTGGCCAGTTTGTTGGCCCTATCAAAAATATCGGACAGTGTGTACCTAACTTAACTCTGGCTATGCCCATATGCTGACATCCCCACAACACTTTTCTTGCATGCATTCTCGCTGCCCAGTTGGCACCCTGTTGCCACCCAGAAATGCCAAAATAGCATCCACAGAAATCCGACAGTGATATGTATGAGTCTGTATAATGCATACACTCATTAGGTACACATACAGTCCACATGAAGTTCACAGTATGCAAAAAAGTCACGTGATGTGATCTCATTTCGGAGTTGCATGTAATTCAAAATCAAGGTTCACATTAATAGTATTCATTATTATACATACTATTTCAAAAATATATATTTTTGTAATAATTCGTCATTTTTTTTTTTACAGATGTGTCCTGCTCCATTTTTGCTCATATCATGGCATTCTGGGTTCCCTGCCATGGCATGTCAATACGCGTTATGGCTCCACGGATGAAAACTACAGTTCTGAATACAATACCATAGCAGTGGACAGTGGTCTGTGAGAGGCTGGCCAATCATGTTCAGGCAGTGTAAACAGTCACTCCTCCCGTTGCTTGAAATGATCACTTTGTGTCAAGACTAAACCGCTATCGACATTATACTCATTACGGGCCGTCTGTACTGTATGCTGTTGCTACATGGTTTAAAGACGCCTGGCCTAAATACGCACGGGAATTTTTTTATAGAGAGATTATTTTAGGTTCAATATTCTTAGTGTCAATAGCGGTTTATAGTCTAATGAAGCTGGGTGTCATAACATGAAGATGAAGGCAAGAGCAAAGTGTGGAGCATTGCATAAAGCTGAGCAGAGTACTTTAAAAGTATTGAACCTGAAATTAACTCTCTTTATGAAAAGCTGGCCGTGCGTCTTTAGGCCAGACATTTTTACACCATGTACCGTCAGTATACCATATGGGCGGCTTGTAATGAGTACAATACAATGTCTATAATATACATTATATACATTGTATATAATGTCATCAAATAATTTACTTCTTTATTACACAGTCGCCTGCAGCACTGCATTCATGACAAAACGCTGTTCATTACTACAGTAGTCTAACGAATGACAGATTCCAGAGGGATTAGGGAAAGGGGAAGGTTTGGAGACCCCGAGCACTGGTACCAATGTATGGTCATGCACCATACAATTAAAGGTACAAAACTCATTCAATCATAGAAACTACCCACATTTAATTGTAAATTATAAGAACAACATTAATAATAGGCCAAGGTGAAAAATTGCAAATGTAATCATATATTACTGTATATCAAAGGGATACAGTCCCTCCATATGTTAAATGGACACAATCCAACCATACAAATAAAAAAATAGCAGCTAATTTGTATGTAATTATGTTAGCTGTATGATTAATAAAAAATCTCCATCTCATCACTAGCGTCTGTATGTTTGTAATATCACAGCATGCAATCAGCCAAGTGCCCAATTTCAAGTTTTAACAAAATGGGGTAAAGATATATGTAAAACAGATCCAATCAATAATTGCTAACAGAATAGACAGTAATATGCAAATGCTCAAAAATGTCTTAAGCTGCCCATCCAGTAGAAGACAGGCAAAAGACTGCACTATTACATCATCGTAATCATGCAGTCGTTTGTCAGTCTGTGATGTGCCTACACTGAATGAGCAGTCATTCAGTGTAGGCACATCAATCATCTGCAAACATGCTGAACGTGACGTTATGGTCGGGTTGTCCAGCAAGTTTGCCCGATAATAGATGCCTAAACGACCAGTGGGAGCGCGCATCGCTGGCCATTTTAGTCATTTTTGCAAATGATTTGCAAACGATTTATGAGCGATTGAACGATAACATTATTATTCAATCGCTCAACTTAATCGTCTAGTGGATGGGCACCTTTACTGAGGCATATACTGAAAAATCTGTAATATCTCAAAATAAAGATATATTGTACCTTGCACACATGGGATACATTATTATACATATTATTGCACAATACATTGTAAAGGAGAATAATTATAAACACTCATTTACATATTCACATACATATATGCAGAGTGCCGGTCCAGGCCACACAAATGTATTCGTACAATATGTGGTGAAACTAATTTTAAAAGTAAATATTTTTCATCCAATAGTATCAGGTACGTATTGTAGAAGAAATGATAAATAGTATCCGGCTTTTCCAGCGCATCAGTACGTTACGTTGCGACTTACTGCAGTTTGATGCAACTTAGAATGCCAAGCAGTGGCACGGCAGGGCGCGAATAGCACGGCATGCCATATGGTGTATGGAGAAAAGATGTAGCAGGGCACATCTGTAAATCAAATGGCAAACATTACTGTATGCTCCTGTGATAAATAAACATAGAACCAATGATAAGAAAGGAGCAGTTAGTGCATCCAAAACAATGGAATGCACCCAATTTACAAGTGAGCCAGTTATGCTTAGAGGAAGTGATATGATTAAAACAATCTGTATCCACCAGACGATCTTTGAGATATGAGCCTTTCCTGTATGCAAACCTAAGAGGTTCAACTATTTCTTTGGTCAGAGTAGGGCCCGCAGTTAAAACTCTATGTGCCATTCATTTTCCAGGCCGACTTTTATGATGAATTGTTAATTAATAGTAAAATTGATGTACAAGAAGTTTCATTTCTGCATCAGGTCTATATTTTTGTCTTTTGACTGAAGTAACATTTCACGGTTGAGTTCACTGACCCTTGCTATGGCATCATTCTTGCTATAAACACGATTCTTGCTATAACCGTGATTGATGAATCTATCACCCACAAAAAGTATCCAGCTTTTATTCTGTAACATTGACGGAGAGCAATTGTTGAATCTCTCACCCACAAAAAGCATACAGCTTTTATTCTGTACCACTGACGAAGAGCCTACTCTATTTGCAACTATTTAGGGTAACCTCAAATAACTCTTACTAATTTTTTTTAATGGATCCAATACCAGCAAATCTGCATCTATAAAATATAAAAAAATTCCCTATTTTTCTGTGGTTGAAATCCTACAGTATGGAAAAAATGTGGAACTGACTTAAAAATGCATGTAATTAGTATAACATTCATAGTAAGTAAGAGAACATTTGAAACATTTATATATATATATATTTATATATAAAACTCAGAAAATGTAATTAAGCCCAAAAATTAATAGAGAATAATAACTCACAAATAGAAACTTACTGTAAAAGCCCCAAAATGCATTAAATGGGTGCCTTCATCCTGTCACTGGATAAATAAGGAAGAAAGGTGCCCTATTTACAGGTGTGAAGTTGCCTACCACATAGAATAAGTGCAGACTCAATAGACAAATGATATAAAATATATATTTCTAACAAAGACTATGGGCCTGATTCAGACCCAGTCGCTAAGCTACGCTCACTCGCTGGCAAAAGGGGCCGGGTATGCAAATTCCGTGATCGCACTGTGTGGCGTAAGGACGCCCTCTATGTCTTAGAGAGTGACGGCAGTGAGCGCACGCTGGTGTATAAAGACGCCCACTTTTCTTTCTTAACACACGTCATCTCCAGGAAGTGCATGATTAATCGGTAACATCGAGAGCCATCGGAGCTGCTCGCAGCCATTGAGGTAGACCCAACCCCACCGCAAGCACTGCGATCAGTTCAGGCTCAAATACAGCCAAGTGACGTGTTCAATGATGCTACTTTGCTAATTATGCACACCCATTAAACTCTGTTTTGACGCTGAGACATGGCTGCATTTGCACATCCACTCCCCCATTCACAAGCACCACCCACAAACGGCTCTGTCATTCAAAGTAGCATCCAGTCTGTGTACTACGAGAGCATGACTCCTGCCCGCAGTCACTGGTTCGTGCATGTGTAATTTGACGCATACGCATGCGCAGATGTGTAATCTCCCCTAGTGAGCAAGTGCAGCTTAGTGACTGGGTCTAAATCAGGCCCTATGTGAGCACAAAAAACTTTACTGGTGTTTATTGCTGCAAACCTTGTGCCAATATTAACAGTCAGCACTTTAAGACAAAGCCTTCAAAATTGCCAATCACTGAAATTTCAGATAATGATCAGGATGGTGAGGATAATGATTATGATGATCAGGGTGGTATTATATTACTGCTGACTGTTTTCAGATTTATAATAGCAACAAGATGTAAAGTGCTTCATATTAGTAGAATTTCACACTTCATTTTAATGCAGTAACTTTTCCAAAGGCCTACAATGTACTGAAAATATCTCTGGTATTAGATGGAATAATAACCTATGTACAAAATTCCTGTTCCAACTCAGTTATGGTCACTCAATGCAAGTGGAGATGTGGTCGATATGCAAATGGCTATGATTTGTGTGCATAGTAGTAGCTCAAAATTGCGAATGCTAAGCTACAAAGGGATGTAGTTGAGACCCCGACTGTCAGGATGCCAGCACTCAGAATACCAAAACAGGAATCCTGAAACCAGTCAGAATCCCATTGCCAACATCTCGACCACAGGCATCCCGATAGTACATTTTAGGGTTGAGGGAGGGTTAGAATTAGGGGTTGGGGTTAGGCACTATGGGGAGGATTAGAGTTAGGGTGTGGGGGAGGGGTTATATGTAGGCTGTGGGGAGAGGGTTAGGTTTAGGCTGCGATGAGGGAGGGTTAGTTTTAGGCTGCGGGGGAGAGTTAGGTTAGGGCTAGGTGTCGGTATTGTAACCCTGTTGGGATGGCGGCATTGGGATTCTGCTCTTCGGGATCCTGAGTGCCGATATTTCATACCCAACCCATTTTAAAGCATGCTAAGTGCAATAACTAGCAACATCTGTCCGCATAGCAGACTTGTGAGCAACTCTGAGTCCTGGCTCAAATCACTTTGGGTTTCCAAAAACATAGAGTACTGATTTGGGTCCTCTCGCCAAGTTCGGAACTCGGATCTAAAAACCAGATCTTGCATGTGCTGGATTGCATTTAAGTCCCTCCTTCCTGATTTCAGTTGCTGTGAAGTGGTCAGAATGGACTGGAAATGACTGAACATGAATGTTATGGATGTTAATAATACTGTAGGAACAAAAGCAGGTCCAAGTTACATGATTTTAGCTGATTTTATTCAGCCACCGGGACTTCATACCCATTCTGTACAAATGGTACTGATCATTGCAGGAGATTACATACATTTGTAAAGAAAAACAAAGTTGGTAAAAGAAACAAAGTGAAATAACTATTACATCTACTGTTTGTGACTTTAGAGCAAACACCATGTGTACATTTTTGGTTGTACTCTTTACTGCATTAGATGTTTTGATATCATGATGCACCATGGACCCCTTCAGTTCATACACCCTTTTCGTTCCCTATATTTTCATTAGTTAGATTAAATAAACATTACAAAAGGTGCATACACACAACGATTTTTTGAACGATTATCGTTTAACGATATCGTTTGAAAAAATCGTTCACTTTCTGAGTCAAACGATGAACGATTATTGTTCATGCGCGTTCACGTTTGTAGTTTGTAGTTCAGTCAACTCAGCGATTTTCATTAAGTTAATATGCAAAAATCGTTTGTAGTTCATAAAAATCCTTCATTACATTTAAATGAACATAGTGAATGGATAACTTTAGTAAACGATTTTGGTTAATTTTTTTAAGGTAGAAAATCGTTTACTAAAATCGTTCATTAACTCAATCGTTGTGTGTGTATGCAGCTTAAGTCAGTATTCTGGTCATTATATGTTTTTACAGTATCTCCAAGATCACAAGTTTCCACTTGAGATGTGCTTTTATATAAATATTGTTTTGTTTTTGTTTTGGTTGCCATACAAACAAAAGAAACATCAATGTAATTAAAATGGAAAATTGCTGTAATTAATTATCATTAAGATCCATTAGCATGCTAAAAGTTTGTTTATTCTTAAAAATGCTATTAGGGGTAAACCTAGCTAATCAGTAAAAATGACAGTAGATTTTCCAAAAAACAAATCTCTGCGATTCTTCTACACACAAGTAGCACTTTATTAAACACTCAAAATGATTGAGTACATAACTACTGATTTATAAATAAAGAAAATCCTCCTAAAAGTCCCATGTATTCCAAGTTGTCTTTTCTCTTAACAAACAAACTATGGGGTCTATGTTCTAAACCTTGGAGAGAGACAAAGTGGGAGATAAACTACCAACCAATCAGCTGTCACTTTAAAAGCTGTGTTTGAAAAAGTACAGTTAGGAGCTGATTGGTTGGTACATTATCTCCATCCACTTTATCTCTCTGCAAGGCTTAGCACATAGACCCCTAATTACAATTTGAGTATCACAATTCAAATCTTTAAAAAAAAACAAAAAACTTTATTATATTCTTGTACTCTACTCTTAGTCGATATGCTATTGCCATCAATGTTTTTGTACCATGTTCAATTACTGACGGAATAACAGACCCTGTGTTTACTTATCTGCAGGAGTACTACTAGATGATCTCATGCCCAAATATACACAGATGTATTTCCTCGGTAGTACATTGCAGACAAAGTATATACACTGGCTTTCAAAGCTATTCACCCATTCAGGCATGCTTCACATTTTATTTTTCTTACATCAGTGAAACAAAATTGATTATTTGGACATTTTTTACCAGTGATCAACACAAAATACTTTGTTGATTTCACCGGGCCACTTCAGTACATTGATTTGTTTTTAGTATCAAAGCCACTCCAATGTGCTTTTAATGCATGCCTTTTATTTGCTGTTGAAATATAAATCTTTTAAGTCGCTAGATTTGTCTCTAATTTTCGATATCCATTTTGCTCACTGTTCTGACAAGTTTTACAGTTGGCAATATCGTTACATGTCAGAATTAAAAGGGTTTTTGTAGTGCCACTAATCCCTCAAATGGAAACAGAATATCAACTTACATCCATAAAAATAAACTTACTTGCGTTAATGTTTACAGAGAAAAAGGAGGACTATATGAATCGCCCTTTAGAATTTGAACCAATTTGCAAATTCTATTAGAATGCAACAGGCTCCGAATGCTAGATGGAAGGGTTGGTGCAGAAGTTACTGTCTTGCGGCACAGAGGTCTTCAATTCAATTCCCTCCAAGGCCCTATCTGGGTAACATTTCTATATTCTCCTTGTATTTGCATGACTTTTATTTTGGTTCTTTGGGTTCTTCCCACAATCAAAAACATACTGGTAGTTTAAATGGATTTCGAAAAGAATAAAAACGTAACCCTTGTGTAAATGTGTGTCTGCACATTTGAAAGCAAATATAAACTGTAAGTTCCACTAATGATGAATGGGCAAATAATCTCTGTAAAGTGCTGTAGAATGGGTTGGGTATGAAATTCCGTCTGTCGGGATGCTGCTGGTCAGAATACAGACAGCTATATGCCGACAACCAGAATATCGACACCCATAGGAACTAAAGGTAAGTGTTTTCCTAATCCCTACCCTAACCCTCCCTCCCCGGTGCCTAACCCTAACCTTCCCCCCTACCTAAGCCTAACATCTCCCTCCCCGCATACTAAATCTAACACCCCCTCCCCGATGCCTAAATCTAACCTCTCCACTAGTGCCTAAACGTAACCTCCCACTCCCTGCACCCTAATCCTAACACTCCCTCCCCGATGCCTAACCGTAACCCTCCCCTAGTGCCTAACCCTTAGTCTAACCTCCCCCTAACACCCCGATACTTTGTTACAAGTCGCGGTCATGACTTGTCTCTTTTGAGCAGTTTACCTGGCGTGCTAGGCAATTGGCATGCCTCAGGAGGTGATGTGCCATCCACATCATGGCATGATTGGTATCTCCTCCTACTTGTACACTCTGGCCTTTTGTCGCCTCGCCAAGTATAGCATTTATGAAGGTCCACTTGGCTCAGCTCCACTAGCAGCTCCAGTGCTGTCACCAGCTCACCTGTCTCTCCTATGGCTCCCTGGCTGCACCAGCAGCTTCCATGCTGCCACCGGCTCACCTGTCTCTCCTACAGCTCCCTGGCTGCACCAGCAGCTTCCCTGCTGCTATTGGCTCACCTGTGTCTAGTATGGCTCCCTGGCTGCACCAGCAGCTTCCGTGCTGCCACCAGCTCACCTGTATCTCCTACAGCTCCCTGGCTGCACCAGCAGCTTCCATCCTGCCACCGGCTCACCTGTATCTCCTACAGCTCCCTGGCTGCACCAGCAGCTTCAGTCCTGCCACTGGCTCACCTGTCTCTCCTATGGCACCCTGGCTGCACCAGCAGCTTCTGTGCTGCCACTGGCTCACCTGTCTCTCCTACAGCTCCCTGGCCACAACCAGCAGCTTCCATGCTGCCACCAGCTAATCTGCCTTTCTAATGGCTCTCAAAGCCAAAGTTCACAGGATTGTACACTAAATTGTACACAAATTTGTACACCAAATTGTGTACCGGCACTCAAAGCCGATGTACACGAAATTGTAAAGAAACTTGTACACTAAATTGCGTACTGCCTCTCAAAGCCGAAGCACACAAAATTGTACACACACTTGTACACCAAATTGTGTAACGGCACTCAAAGCCAAAGTACATGAAGTTGTACACAAACTTGTACACTAAATGGCGTGCCGGCTCTCAAAGCCATAGTACACAGAATTGTACACCTAATTGTATACAAACTTGTACACTAGATTGCTACCGGCTCTCAAAGCCTCATCAATTACTTTCTTTCTTCTACAATCAGCATCAGGCTACATCATCAACTTACAAAGCCACATCAATTGTGTACTTCTTTCTAATACCGGTTCCAAGCCGTACCATCAGCTCTCAAAATCTCATCAATTACTTTCCTTCTTCTACAATTGGCTACAGGTGGCACCATCGGCTCTCAAAGCCGCATCGATTGTGTACCATCCTTTACTACTGGCTCCAAGCCGCATCATAGGCTACCAAAGCTGCATCAATTAAATACTGCCTTCTATAATTGGCTCCTAGCGGCACCATCGGCTCATCAGCCACATCATTGACTCTCAAGTCTCCTGGTTACCAGTTTCTGTTCCTGTCGTTCCTCTCTCCATTGAATCCAATTGTATTATCGTATGAATCTCTATTACCCCGAGTTATAAGACCAGGAGGCCGCCTAAGTACTGGTGAATGTCTCATAGTTCTAAGGGAACAACGCGCGGTTGTTATTGGTGGAAGACCTTGCTAGCCTGGGTTTTAGTGGGTTCACATGGAGCTGTCTTTGTAACATTATAGTCTGCCCACATTATAGTTTTCCCAAAAAATTATACTTATAGTAGAGGACTATCATGGAACAGACACAGAACCCTGCCCTGGTGCTTGAAGCACAAATCCAGGTCCTCACTCAAGAACTCTCCCTGCATGTCGAAGAAAGCCACCTTTCACAGTTTCCGTTCCTTCCAAAGAGCCCAAAATGAACTTGCCGGATCAATTTGCCGGAGACCACCGGCAATTCCTCAACTTCTGCGAAAGCTGGAAATTATACTTCAGGCTTCATCCTGTTTCTTCTGGGACAGAAAACAATAAGAAGGACTGGTAATTTCCCTTCTCCAGGGGATTCCACAGACTTGGGGTTATGGGTTGCCCTCAAACCACGCAGTGTTACAATCAGTCAATGCTTTCTTTACCGCCATGGGTCTACTGTATGATGATTCCAATAGAGTCCAAGTTATGTTCCCTCAAACCGTGTCAGAAGGCGGTGTAAGATTACTTTTCTGAATTCCACAGATGGGCTACTGACTCTGGATGGAATGACCCGGCCTTACCATCTTGGCCTTTCTGACGCCATTAAAGAAATCCTCGTCCAACATACTTCTTCTAACACATTGAATGATCTCATGCAGAGGGCTATCAAGATTAACTGACATCTCCAGGAACGTAGACGGGTGCAAAATCTTCCCTCCAGGTCACCCCGCTCTCTTTCCTGGGTCCCGGCATCAGATCCAGAGGAGCTAAAGCAAAGTGATGCAACTCGACTAGGACCCAATGAGAGATGCAGGAGACGTTCCCTAGGCCTTTGTATGTACTGTGGAGACATTTAGGCCTGGTCCCCATTTCCTCCAAACATTAGGTATTAGTCCTGGTGACCGTTCAATTCCTCAAATCAACTTTCACCACTACAGCATTTCTGGACAGCGGGGCAGCTGGTAATTTTATGGACTTTCATTTCTTTTAAGGCCTAGGTATTCCCGCTATTCCATTAGATCAGGAGATCCCGGTCTACGGACTGGATGAGAGTCTGATTTTGTGCGGTCATGTCAAGTTCAAAACACCTCCTCTCCACATGATGGTTAGAGTTCTACACTCGGAGGTGCTTTTGTTTTATCTTCTCCAGTGTCCATTGGCTCCAGTCATTCTTGGTCTCCCATGGCTTTGGGATCATAATCCCATCATCAATTGATCCTCCAGAGAGATAGTTAAATGGAGTCATGACTGTCATGCTCATTTCTTGGCTATTCCAGTCTGATCAGTTCTTCCTGCGATTGCCAAACCTTCTCCCACCATTCCTCGCCTGTACCGTGATTTTGCTGATGTTTTTTCTAAACAACTTGCAGATGTTATTCCTCCTCATTGGTCCTATGATTGTGCCATCAATCTGGTTTCCATTGCTAAACTGCCTAAAGGTTGGTTATAGTCCCTGTCAGTACCTGAAGACAAGGCCATGTGAGAGTACATTGAGGATGCCCCTCGAAGTCACCAGAGGGGGCTGGTTTCTTCTTTGTGGAAAAGAAGGATGGATCCCTTTGCCCCCTGTATTGATTACAGAGGACTCAATAATATCACCATAAAAAATTCATATCCGCTACCTCTCATCTCAGTAGTGTTCGATCAACTGTACCAGGTCAACATTTTTTCCAAACTTGATCTTCGAGAAGCATATAACTTGGGCCCTGATACAGAGCCGGACGCTCTGACCAGAGCGCTCGCTCTGAATCAGGGCCCACCTCCATTAATATGAAGCGTCCTCCTGGACGCTCGTATAGCTGTGGGTCACCACCCACAGCATATACGAGCGTGCAGGATGATGGTCGCGATGGTCTTGACCATCGCTACCATCGCCAGTGCGAGTAACAGCCTGCGGTTGAGGTTTTCAACCGCAAGGCCAGGAGTGATTTTGGCTCTATCGGAGCCAAAATCACTCCCACTGACATCACTAGTGATGTCAGTGGGGCCGGCTTCAGACGGTAGGCGTTCCCTTGGGAACGCCTCCGTCTGGCAGGCACGCCCACCAAAGGCGTCACCATCGACAGCACTCCCCTTTTGATGAGACACTCCAAGCGAAGGGAAGTCCTTCGCTCGGCGCGTCTCGCGCACGCGCACGACGGAGCTCCCTCCGTCATGCGCATGCGCAGTGCAGTCCATCGACCCACTTGCGAGCGGACAGCCGCTCATGAGTGGGTCTGAATGAGGGCCTTGATTCACATCAGAAGTGGGGATGAGTGTAAGACAGCTTTCAGTACTCACTCGGGACATTACGAGTATTTAGTCATGCCATTCAGCCTATCCAATGCCCCGGAAGTCTTCCAGGACCTTATCAATGATGTCCTTCGAGAGTTTCTGGGAATATTTGTTGTGGTATACTTGGATGACATTCTCATTTTTTCCCAGTCACTTCAGCAACTTCATCAGCACATATGATTAGTCCTTCAAAAACTACAAGAAAACCATCTGTACGCCAAGCTGGAGAAGTGCGATTTTGATGTTACCCAGATCTCTTTTTTTAGGATATGCAATTTTGTCCCAAGGGTTTTTGATGGATGCTTGTAAAAAGTCGAGGCCATACGGAACTGGATCCAGCCGACTTCCCTCAAGGCAATCCGATGCTTCCTTGGTTTTTCCAACTATTACCGCTGATTCATTAAATCATTTTCCACTATTGTGGCAACCATTGTGGAATTAACCAAGAAAGGAGCGTATACCTTATAATGGTCAGCTAAAGCGGTACAGTCCTTTGAGACTCTCAAGGTTGCATTCACTCAGGTGCCTGTACTCCATCACCCAGACCCAGATCTTCCATTTGTTCTGGAAGTAGACACATCTGAAGTGGGAGGCAGAGCCATATTGTCGCAAAAAGATCCTGCTAATGATAAAATGTATCTCTGCAGAGCGTAACTATGATGTGGGAAATCTGGAGTTGCTCGCAATTAAATGGGCATTCGAAGACTGGAGGCACTGGCTTGAAGGGGCCAAACACTGGATCGTAGTTCTTACTGACCATAAGAACCTTTCCAACATCCAGTCTTCGAAGAGGTTGAACTCCCGGCAAGCACGCTGGGCATTATTTTTCTCCTGGTTTAACTATGTAATTTCCTTCCATCCTGGTTCAAAAAACATCAAAGCAGACGCTCTCTCCAGGAGCTTTGAACCAGTACAACTGATTCCCAGTTCTGACAAACCGATTCTTCCTGACACATTCTTCCACTGTGCTATCACCCAACATTTGGCTGAACTCATTAAAGCCAGTCAGCCAAAGGCTCCTCTGGAAAAACTTGCCAGTCTTCTTTTTGTTTCAGAGAGGCTCAGAAGGTCTGTATTACTGGATTTTCACTCCCGTCGAGCTTTTGGTCACCCAGGCATCATAAGACCTTGGAATTGCTCTCCCGCTCGGTCTGATTGCCTTCCTTGACCAATGATGTGCATGAATTCATCCTGGCATGAAAGGTCTGTGCCCAAAATAACACACCTCGAACAGCTCCTTCAAGTCTGTTGCTTCATCTGTCCATACCAAAGATTCCCTGGTCTAACATCGCCATGGATTTTATTGTTGATCTTCCAGTTTCTGCTCAATGTTCTGTGATCTGGATAGTGGTGGATCGTTTTAGTAAAATGGCGCACTTTGCACCATTGCCCAAGCTACACTCTGCTAAAGAACTCACTGATCTATTTCATCAACATATCTTCCGCCTGCAAGGGATATCGTTTCGGATTGTGGTACACAGTTTGTTGCACAGTTCTGGAGGGCTTTCTGTGCTTCCTTGGGCATTGACCTTAGACTATCTTCTGGTTACCATCCACAATCCAATGTGCAAACTGAGCAAGTCAACCAGTGTCTGGAACAGTATTTACATAGTTATGTGTCCAAGTGTCATAACGACTGAGTATCCCATCTGCCGCTTGCTGAATTCATGTTCAACAACTCATGTCATTCAGCATCTTCAGTTTCCCCATTTTTCTGCATCACAGGCCTACATCCCAGAGCCAATTAATTCAATCCCGGTTTGTCGATGCTGCCTTCTGTCTCTTGACTCCGTCACATCTGGACTAAGGTTCATCAAAGCCTTCGGAAGGTCTCTCTTCACTCCAAGAAGTCTGCTGACAAACATCAGATATCGTGTATTTTTAAGAAGGGCTTTTTTGTTTTGGCTCGCCTCAAAAAATATTAAGCTTCACCAGCCTACTCAGAATTGGGTCCAAGGTTCATTTGCCCTTTTTGCTTCATTTCACAGGTGAATCTGGTAGCCTTCAAACTTTAATTACCCAAGTCTCTCTGCATCAATAACACCTTTCACTGTTCATTGTTCAAACCAGTCTTCAGTTCCGTCAAGTCCCCTGTAGAATGTGTGCACTTTATAAATACCTGTTAATAAATAGGAAATAAATAATGTTAGAAGTTTAGCCAGTGGTCTGAGTTAGCCAAGTTGAACAGCTCAATACCCATATTTTTATGCTCATGAGTAATCTCAGAATGAAACAATGAATTTTCCTCTGAAACATTGAAAACTGTCATATTAGAGACTTATAGGGGTATTCAATATGGGTGCGATAAGTCAGTTTTTGCGTTAATATCGCACTTTTTAACGTTTTTGCATTAATATCACTGATTTTAGTTTTACACCATATTCAATTTCAAAGACTTATCGCAGTTTTGAAAAGTCCTTGCTAAAAAACGGGGATAACTTTTCACCATTGAATAGGTGTCGACAAAAAGTGCAGAATTGGGGTTTAGGGGTGCAGGCTTAAAAAAAATAGCCTGCACCCTTCAGAATGACCCCTTGAAATGATCTGTGTCAAAAAAAAAAAATTGGAACACCCCCAAAAAAGCACTTTGAATTTGGGGGCCAAAAAAAACAATGTTGGGGAACAAAGTTAAAAAATAGCGAACTTGACTCTGGGGGGGGTCCCCAAGTATGCCCCAGGTGTTTTTTTCATTGCAGCTCCTTGCGCAAGTGGGTTTTTCACGATTTTTTCAAGTCTGTTTAGCAACTTTAAAATATGCTGACCCCCATTTTCAAGTACCCCAAATTTGCTGGGCATAGTTATTTTTCCCCCAAAAAAATTCTATATGCTCTTCTGCACCACTTTCTTCAAAGTCGCATTTATGCACTTGCCGCGGCTATTAGAAAGCCCAACTTCCTTCAGGAGTTAAAAATGGGGGTACCCATAGTGATCCCCCATGTCTAGACATCATTAGGGGGGTCCCTAGAATATTTCCCGAAAATTCCTGTTTTGTTAACCTTTAAAAATTTTTTTTAAAAATTTAGAAAAAAAATGACATAAGATCCCCCCCCAAAAGCCAAACCAGCCCCAGGCTAGCCAGCCAGTGGTGGTTTCTAAAAATACGGGAACAAAATGTGTAGGGTTCCACCGTATTTTAGAAACCAACACCAGGCTGCAGGGACTAGTGCTGGTTTTAAATATAGGGGGCAAAAACGACGTGGGGTACCCCCTATATTTAAGACAAGCACCAGACCCAACCGACCGGGGTGTAATGCAACAGCCCGGAGACCCAATCACCGGGGCTCCAGGTCCAAAGCATTACACCCCAAGTCGGCCAGCGCAAGCCGGTGATCTCGGGGGAGTTGGGGACCCCCCCAAAAAGAGTCCCCCCTCTCCCGAGCACCACAGGCTTACGCTGAAGCCTGGGGCTCATCCCCATACCCCTGGAGCGGTGGGTATGGGGGTAATAGGGGGGCCAAATAATGTAAGACTATTGTACTTTACAGTGGAACTACAAGTGCCGGCATGCCTGCCATTTTGCACTTGTGGAACTACAAGTGCCAGCAGACATGCGGCACCTGTAATTTCACTGTAAAATAAATAGTTAAAAAAAGACAAAACACACACCGTGCCAAGTATAAGTTTATTACATACACCTACCCATTCACACATACTTACCTATACCAGATTAATCTGTCCTCTTCTCCAGTAGAGATCCATGGTAGCTGGCCCTGCAAGAAAAATTTCATACTCACCTACATCCAGCGCTGGTCTCCGCAGTAATCCATGGGTGTTTTAAAACAAAAAAACGCTTTTACCCGATCCACGCTACAAGCTATGTGTATGTGTGTTGTCACACATACACATAGCTCCCGAATGGCCGCTGCTGGGACTTCACGGGGCATTGCAGTCCCATCAGCCAATCAGCGGCAGCGATCACTGTAGTGCGGGCGCTGATAGGCTCCGGCAACTTACAGTTCCCACGTGGGCTGCCCCCTATATTTAAAACCAGCACTAGTCCCTGCAGCCTGTTGTTGGTTTCTAAAATACGGTGGAACCCTACACATTTTGTTCCCCGTATTTTTAGAAACCACCACTGGCTGGTTAGCCTGGGGCTGGTTTGGCTTTTGGTGGTTGACCTTATGTCATTTTTTTTCAAAATTTTTACAATTTTTTTTTTTAAAGGTTAACAAAAACGGGAATTTTTGGGAAATATTCTAGGGACCCCCCTAATGATGTCTAGACATAGGGGATCACTATGGGTACCCCCATTTTTAACTCCAGAAGGAAGTCAGGCTTTCTAATAGCCGCAGCAGGGAAAAACACCTTGCAAAGCTATTTAAAAACCCGACTTTCTTAAGCAGGCAAAAATGGGGTTACCCATAGTGATCCCCCATGTCAGGACATCATTAGGGGGGTCCCAGGCATATTTCCCGAAAATTCCCGTTTTTTTCCTTAAATGGGCTCAAGGGTCATTTTTTGAAAAACAGGGATAATTTTTCTAAGCACTAATATAGCAAGTGAAAAAAAATGCAGAATAGAGGTTTAGGGGTGTAGGCTTATAAAAAATAGCCTGTAGTTTTGGGAATGTCCCCTTAAAAGGAAATGTTCAAAAAAAATGTCCTACAAAAAATCGGGATACCCTTTAAAAAATAAATTTGGGTTAAAAAAAAAATAGGGACACCCAAAAAAATTTATTTAAAAATTGGGGTGGAAAAAATTGTTTAACAATAGGGAAATAGGTTCAGGGCTATTCTGCAAGTATGTGGCAGATGTTTTGAAGAATAGATTTATAGTGGCAGGTGCACAAATGCTGAATTTTTAAAAACTTACTTTAGGGACTTAAAAATATGCTAGTACCCATTTTCATGTACCCCAAATTTGATGGGACCACTTAAAAAAACGAAAAAAATAACCTAAGTGCTCTTCTGCAACACTTCTTCAATGTCGGGAAAAAAACACCTGCTGCGGCTATTTAAATCCCCGACTTTCATTTAAAGGCTAAAACGGAGGTACCCATAGTGATCCCCCATGTTTTTACAACTTTAGGGGGGTCTTACAAATTTTTTATGGAAAAAATCGTAACTTTACGCAAATCCAACTTCGGAGGTTCCCATTTTCGACAATTTCAAATTGAATACGGGGATACGCGGGAGCGCGCCCGATACTTTAACGCAGAAAAAAACTCCGATATGAAACGTTAACTTCGGCAGTGAAGTTAACGTTTCATATTGAATACCCCTCTCAGTGTCATTTTGTACATTTTCCTCCAACTCAATATACACAGCACAAAGGGTCCCATTCATCATCCTTTAATCTAAATTAAATCCCTTAATCTAAATTAAAATATACATTTTCTCTTATTTTCAGAATGGAAGTACCGGGGTTATTCATTACATAGGTGATGCAGGAGATACATTATCATGGATATCCTGCTTACCTGGCAGCCCCAATATTCCAGGATTTCTAGAAGGGGGTTTCTAAAAGCTTGATTTTAGAGTGATTGTGGCCAGACCATGAAGAGGTCATGGGGGAAATTTATCAAAGTTTAGAGAGAGATAAAGTGGAGAGAGATAAAGTACCAACTACTCAGCTCTTAACTGTTACTTTTCATACAGCTTGTAAAGTAACAGAAGCTGATTGGTTGGTAGTTTTTCACTTATTCATATAAAGTGTTCTGCTTCATACAATGTGCAATGTATGTAATCTTCAGACATACACACGGCCAGCTATCGCAGCTTAGCTGGGTACACACCTATTCAATCATCAGGCTGATCACTCGATATCGGCTAATTGGCATGATAATCGTATGGGTGTGTATGCAGGAGCGTCAGCCGATAAATGGATTCAAACGTTCCTGCAACTGGTTGGATCAGGATGTGACATCTTATGTGCAGTTTAATATTTAAGATGCCCAACCTCCCAATCCATTGAACTAACACACATAGCTAGAAATAGCACAGTATGTATGGGGGTCAGTGGGTCACTCTGATCTTATGAACACTCCACGGTTTGGAGCATTTATCTGATCTGACGAGATCAGCATTACCAGAGCCAGCCCTAGACATAAGCATTCTAAGCAAATGCCTAGGGCAACTGGAATGCCTAGGGGTATTCCAGGACGTTGCCACTGCTCCTCAACACCACTTCCATCCACCCCCCTCACCGCTTTCGCAGCTTAATGGTCAGCCAGTCAGGTGACTCACTGACTGTGACCATGAGCCAGATTAGAATGAGCTTCTGCACAGAAGCTCATTCTGGCTACAGGAGGAGACAAGATTACTGCAGGAGGGCATGCTGCACATGCCCAGCCACGACCACTTCTCCCAAAGGCTTTTGCAGAGCAGAGCCGTGAGTCACAAATCCATATTAGCTGCCACCCTGCGCCCAGCCATTGGACCAGGCATCTGCAGCAGCATTAGCTGCATCAAGAAAGAAGTCAGTTTAGCTAGCTCAGGCAACCTAGCTGGGAGACATTTGGAGAGGGGCGGCGGGGCAGGCTGGCACTGGGCACATGTGGGCAGAGAGGGGTTCTGCATTTGACTAAGAGGGGCTGGGTCATGTGTGTGTATCAGTGGTTCTCAAACTCAGTCCTCAGGACCCCACACAGTTCACATATTTAAGGTCTCCTAGCAGGTGCACAGGTGTATTCATTACTCACTGACACATTTTAAAAAAATTCAAGGTGAAGCTAATTACTTCACTTGCGATTCTGTGAGGAGCCATGGAAAACATGCACTGTTTGGGGATCTGAGGGCCGAGTTTGCGAACCACTGATATATATATAAATTTCTATATATTTACACACATATGACACAGACCCCCTGAGTCAGATGCAGCACCCCTCTCTGCCAACAGTGCCCAGTGCCAGCCCACCCCGATGCCCCTCCTCCTGTCTCTCTCCTGCTTATTTAAAAATATATAAATAACATAATGGATATATATTTAATGTATACTGTATGTATCATATACAGGTTGAGTCTCCCTTATCCAAAATTCTTGGGACCAGGGGTATTTTGGATAACGAAATATTCCGTATTTGGAATATTTGCATATCATAATGAAATATCTTGGGAATGGGACCCAAATATACACACAGAATGCATTTATGTGTTTATATACACCTTTTACACACAGCCTGAAGGACATTTTCTACAATATTTTTAATAATTTGTGCGTTAGACAAAGTTTGTGTACATTGAACCATCAAAAATCAAAGGTTTCATTATCTGTCATGCCAAAATAATTCCTTATTTCGGAAAATATTTGGATATGGGAGACTCAACCTGTATATATCAATATATAATATCGATATCATGTATACAGTATATCCAGGGGCACTGAGAGGGGGGGAGCGGGTACAACTTACCCAGGCCCGGGCTTCCAGAGGGGCCCGGGTCCAGTGCCGACCCCCTCCCTTTGTCCGGTTATGCATTCAGACACCCCTGCACCACTTGGGATGAAGCCAATGCGAGGTGGTCCAGTTGGAATCTGGCCAGATTTTAGGGGTTAGGGTCCTGGTCGGACCTCCCGTTGGTGTGTGCTAGGCAGAGCTTTGACCCGGGGAGCCTGTTATGAGCCTTCCACTGGATGGATTTAGATGAAAACTTCACAGAGTGATATCATTGGCTCCAGGAAGACATACTATGGGGTTGAGGTCCCAGTAGGAAGAATTTTGAGCCGGGGACATTTGGCAGCACTTTGACCTGGGGAGCCTGTTCTGGGCCTTCCACTGGATGGATTTGGATGAAAACTTCAAAGAGGGGTGGCAATTGGTCTTGATGCCTAATGGAGTGGTTAGGGTCCCGGTTGGAACTCATGGCGGACTGCGTTGGTCAAAACTTTGACCCAGGGAACCTGTTCTGGGCCTTTCACTGGATGGATTTGGATGACATCACATAATAAAATGTAACAACTTGAAGATACACCTCTACACTGATTGGGATGAAACCAGTGCGATATGATCCAGTTGGATCCTGACCAGGTTTTAGGGGGGTTAGGGTCTCAGTCAGACCTCCTGTTGGTGTTCCCTTGGTAGAACTTTGACCTGGGAGTCTGTTCTGTGCCTTCCACTGAATGGATTTGGATAAAAACTTTACAGAGGGGTGGCAATTGGTCTGGGATGCAAAATGGACTGGTCGGGGTCCTGGACAGACCTCACGGTGCAGTGCGCTGGGAATAAATTTGACCCAGGGATCCTCTTCTGGGGCTTCCACTGGATGGATTTAGAAGACATCACATAATAAAACTTAATAATTTGAAGATTAAAACCCAGGCAATGGTGGGTACTTCAGCTAGTACATAATATAACCTCATGGTAAGATGTTTGCTGGCAGCTGCTCTCTAGTCTCTTTGGTGTGCAGATTGAGTGCTCAGACCCACCCACACACAGCAGACTTGACAGAAAAAACTGCCACAACTGGGCATATACAGCAGCTGTTTTCTGTTCCTGATGCTGCATTTTGTGGTTGCAGCCAGTGGCGTATCTATAATGGGTGCACAACCGAACACACTGCACCCATATTTTTTTTAAACGTACCTGTCTGAGGTCCAGCGTCGGGTGTCACTGCTGCTCAGAACACCAGAAAAATGGCCACCACGGCCATTTTCCGGCATTCTGCACATGCGCAGCAGACTCCGGGCACACTCTAGTGCCCGGAGTCTACTAATGCGCCGGTGGCTGGCCAGCCACATCAGTCGGCTGCCAGCCACCAGGGAGAAAGGGGCCCCATACGAGGAGTGCACACGGGCCCCCTCCTCTCTTAAAACGCCCCTGGTTGCAGCACTAGTAAAATCATGTTATATACTACTGCTGTTGCAGACATGATTTGAACCATTGGCTGGGGGAGTTTTTAGGCAACTAAAATTCCCCCCTTAGCAACTGGGCACTGAGACCCCCATTTATTAATGAGTTTTATCACCAAAACAAGTGATAAATGTCACTGTGTATGATAAATGGTGCTCCAGCCAATCAGCTCGCAACTGTCATTTTTCTAACAGTTGAAGCTGATTGGCTGGAGCACCATTTACCATACACAGTGATATTTATCACTCGTTTTGGCAATAAAACCCGTTAATAGATGAGGTCCCAAGTATCAAGATGCACTGAGTGGCTATTTCTTATGAGAGTGTCATGGCAGTATTGTGGGCCTGAATGTACAGCTCTGTGTGATTATGAATCATGTGTACTGGAAGGGGATGCCTGTTTCTGATGGATCTCTTGCACCTAGAATCGGTATGGTACAAGTGCCAATACTAATGATAACAACTGTATCTGTGGATGCTAGAACAGTGGGTCTTGTACTTTCAAATTTACTGATTTGTGACTTAGGGCCTGATTCAGAGATGGACACAATGTCGATGATTATGCAGTTGAGATATTATTAGAGATCCGCACATGTGACTGAGTTGCACTGCGCATGTGACAAATTTCATTAATGTTGTCACACAGACAGGATTTATTTGCAAAGTGATTGACAGTCAGAGACCGTATGCAGGTGGCAATGGGGGAGATGTAACTAATGCAGGCATGTGACCATTCTGGGGGGGGTGTCCCAGCCTTCAAACTCAATCATGGATGCACTAAAAATGGCTGCTTGCTCTCAGTTTCCATGGTCATTATGCATATCTCCCAGCTACCTTTCCCCTCCAAGCTACTGGAGAGACTTGCCTACACTCTCCTCACACACTTTCTTAACACCAACAACTTATTGGACCCACTTCAGTCAGGCTTTCATTCCCAACACTCCACAGAGACAGCACTGACTAAGGTAGTAAATGATCTGGTCACTGCCAAGGCTAAAGGCCATTATTCACTTCTAATTCTTCTAGATCTCTCTGCTGCCTTTGACACTGTTGACCATTCTCTTCTCATACAAACACTACAATCCCTAGGTCTTCAAGATACAACCCTTTCTTGGTTCTCATCCTACCTATCTAATTGCTCTTACACTGTTCGCTTCTCTGATTCTACCTCCACTTCGCTACCTCTATCAGTGGGAGTACCACAAGGCTCAGTATTAGGTCCTCTGGTTTTCTCAATCTATACCACCTCTCTTGGCAAACTAATTAGCTCTTTTGGTTTTCAGTATCATCTGTATGCGGACGATACTCAAATTTACTTATCCTCCCCAGATTTGTCACCATCTATGCTGGTCCGTGTCACTGAGTGTCTCTCTGCCATTTCATCTTGGATGTCATCTCGCCACCTCAAACTTAATATATCCAAAACCGAATTAATTATATTTCCACCGGCCAATAGTAGTTACCAACCTGATATCTCTATCACTGTTGACAACTCGACAACCAACCCCACAAGCTCGCTGCCTAGGTGTCATCCTTGGCTCTGAACTGTCTTTTGTTCTCCACATTCAATCTGTCTCTAAATCCTGTTACATACATCTAAAAAACATAGCCAAAATTCGACCATATCTTACGCAAGACACTGCAAAATCTCTAATACATGCACTCATTATTTCCCGCATTGATTATTGCAACAGTCTGCTTATTGGTCTTCCCAAAAACAGGCTCTCCCCAATACAATCCATTTTAAATGCAGCTGCGAGGTTGATCTTTCTCACCAAATGTTCAGTGTCTGCTGATCCACTCTCTCAGTCCCTCCATTGGCTGCCGGTCTTCTACCGTATTCAATTTAAAATACTTACACTCACGCATAAAGCTATTAACCAAACCAAACCAACATACATCTCTTCACTTATCTCAAAATATCTTCCAACCCGACATCTCCACTCTGAACAAGATCTGCGTCTCTCATCCCTGCGCATTACTTGTACCCATGCACGGTTACAGGACTTTTTTCTGGCTGCACCAACCCTGTGGAATGCCCTCCCATGCACAATAAGACTTTCCACTAGTTTCCAAACATTCAAGCGTTCTCTGAAAACTCACTTCTTCAGACAAGCTTATCAGATTCCAGAATCGCCCACCTAACCTTTTTATAGCTTCCCTATATAACTCTCTTCTTATAGTAAACACCTATCACATCTTCTCCTTCTTCAATTTAACTTCCTCCTAACCCTAGGCCAACTTTCCAGTGTGATTGGATCATACAGCCCACCAAGAACATCTGCAATCGGGCTGGACCAATTTGCAATATGTAGCACCTATCCTTGTGTATCAACACCTATTTCCCTAAAGATTGTAAGCTTGTGAGCAGAGCCCTATTAACCTTATGTATGTCTTTTACGTATGTCATGTATGTATGTATGTCTTTTACAACCCAGAAAAATGTTAATGTTGATTCAAATTGTAAAGCGCAACGGAATTTGCTGCACTATATAAGAAACTGTTAATAAATAAATAAAACTGGGCACCGAGGCCCCCATTTATTAATGAGTTGTATCACCAAAACGAGTGATAAATGTCACTGTGTATGATAAATGGTGCTCCAGCCAATCAGCTCCCAACTGTCATTTCTCTAACAGTTGACAGTTGGGAGCTGATTGGCTGGAGCACCATTTACCATACACAGTGATATTTATCACTCGTTTTGGCAATAAAACCCGTTAATAGATGAGGTCCCAAGTATCAAGATGCACTGAGTGGCTATTTCTGATGAGAGTGTCATGGCAGTATTCTGGGCTTGAATGTACAGCTCTGTGTGATTATGAATCATGGGGATGCCTGTTTCTGATGGCTCTCTTGCACCTAGAATCGGTATGGTACAAGTGCCAATACTAATGATAACAGCTGTATCTGTGGATGCTAGAACAGTGGGTGTGATAGTCTCGCACTTTCAAATTTACTGATTTGTGACTTAGGGCCTGATTCAGAGATGGACACAATGTCGATGATTATGCAATTGAGATATTATTAGAGATCCACGCATGTGACTGAGTCGCACTGCGCATGTGACAAATTTCATTAATGTTGTCAAGCAGACAGGATTTATTTGCAAATTGATTGACAGTCAGAGACCGTATGCAGGTGGCAATGGAGGAGGTGTAACTAATGCAGGCATGTGACCATTCTGGGGTGTGTCCCAGCCTTCAACTGCAATTCTGTATGCAGTACAAATGGCTGCTTCCCCTCAGTTTCCATGGTCATTCTGCGTGGCCATAGGGTTATTCAAAAGGCCGATTAGCAACTGATCTGTGTCCCATGATGAAATAGTTATGCAGTCGCTTGCATTTACAAAGTCACTCGTGGGTGTCTCTATACATATGCCAGCGACTGCGATATTTGCATATTTTTGCACAGCACATTGTACACAGCAGTGGAATTAGCATCCTTCTCTGAATCTTATCTCGCCCAATTGTCGCATTAGCGTAGGAACAATGCTGTGGCTGCAGAAGCATGCTGGTTCATCCGAAACCAAAAGTATTACTGTCGTCATGCACTAGTATGGGATTCCTGGAACCCCATTCTTTCCTATGAGAAGAAGGTCTGGGTTGCTTAGAGGGATTAGATCAGATTCCTCTGCTCATGCCAGCGCTCTGTTGGAAGTATGCAATTAGCAGCGCTAAAGAAGCGCTGATAATTGGTCGCAGCGGGGTTATCCTATTAGCCCCGAAGTGCCGCCTGATGCCGGCACTTATCATGGATATTTTTCGGGACCTGATGTGTCCCGAAAAATAATACATGATAAATGCCATTTTTCCACCCCCAAAAAAAGCGAAAACACATAGGTCTGCGAGCTTATCGCAGACCCTATGTGTTTTCGTGAAATATATCCTATTATTTCATTCGAAATAATAGTATAGGGTGAAAAAAAATATCACCGAAAAACGGGTATAATCTGTGAAAAATCCCCATTTTTCGCCGATCGCGGGGATCCATTAGTGCCCAAACAATATTCGGGGCTAATTGGATACCTCCCTGTGTGTGCATGTGTAAACTAATTTCAAGCATGCACACTAACACTGCCGGGTCAGACCCAGCAGCGTAAAGTCACGCCGCTACTAATTAGTGGTACAAAAGCCATTGTTAGAGATTGCGGGGACAGATGCTTTTCTTTTTGTGCTGGAGCAATATGGTACGTGATGACACAACTCGTGGTGAGTCAAATGACAAAGTATCGGGAGGCAGATGGAGCATATTAATGAATATGCCCCTAATTCTGCTGATTAACCATACTATGTTAATTAAAAAAATGTTTTAAAATAGCATAATTAGTATGATCATGTCTTATTAATGTTCTTTATTATGTGTAGCCAATGCTCTAATAATATTTACCCCACATGGAATGTATGAGGTAAACAATAAATTTAGAGGAGCATGTTAGGAAACTTTTAATGGAGACACTTGACAGAACATTTATATTGCTCAATGTACTTAAGTCACCCATTTGTTTTATTATTCCCTTTTGTTAACTTAACTTATTCCTAAACCTAGAAATAAACACACTGACACATGAATATGGAATTCAAAGAGGTCACAGCCAGAATTTATTGATCAAATTGAAATTCTAGAATAGGTGGCAAGAAGAAAGCAGTGCTCCAAGGCCACAGCCCAGTGGATATCAATACAAATAAAAAGGGGCGGATCCCCGCCCTGCACAGACTGACCTGGGGCAGTACCATCCTTCCCTAATTGGCACAGCATTGGTCCCTCCCTTGGAACAATGACCATGTCCCCCCTTTAGGCGGTGACAAACTGGCCGCTCTCAAAGGAAGAATGCTACCACAGGCACTCCTGCGCTAATAATAGGCCGCCCATGAGCACTGCTTCCCGCCAGGCTGCACCTCTACCTGTTGGGAGAAAATCACAGACAAATGCACAATCCAACAACAGAAAAATTTACACAAACCATCTTACACGGGTGGGTGGGTGGGGTTGAAATAAACTGGAAAGAGGAAGATGGCTCCCCTCACCAGGCTATTTATATGGAACCTCTAAGCCCTCCCTTAAATCCTACCATAGGCTTATACTCCTCAAGTGACGAATACTAACCACATCCCCCTCCAGCTTTTAACTCTTAACTTACCTAACAAAATTACATATCAAACAGGGTGCTTATCTATCCTCAAACTTATTCAAGTATTCGGATGCATTAAGTCACCCATTTGTTTTATTATTCCCTTTTGTTAACTTAACTTATTCCTAAACCTAGAAATAAACACACTGACACATGAATATGGAATTCAAAGAGGTCACAGCCAGAATTTATTGATCAAATTGAAATTCTAGAATAGGTGGCAAGAAGAAAGCAGTGCTCCAAGGCCACAGCCCAGTGGATATCAATACAAATAAAAAGGGGCGGATCCCCGCCCTGCACAGACTGACCTGGGGCAGTACCATCCTTCCCTAATTGGCACAGCATTGGTCCCTCCCTTGGAACAATGACCATGTCCCCCCTTTAGGCGGTGACAAACTGGCCGCTCTCAAAGGAAGAATGCTACCACAGGCACTCCTGCGCTAATAATAGGCCGCCCATGAGCACTGCTTCCCGCCAAAGCCCGGTTCGCAGAACCAGGCCCGCCACCAAAACTGTGACCTTCTTAATGAAATTAAAACTGCAGAGGTCATCGGTCAACTGCTCTAGCCGCGCACTCGTGAGATGTACCCCGTCGGGCCTATGCAAGCTCTCTGCCCCGTGACATAAACTTGGGTATTGTATGACGCGTCCACCAAATGCTAAATGACAAGCGTGCAATGGCCATATCTGTTCAATACCCACGAACGCGACCAAATCATTGCCTCCCAAGTCTGGCCCCAAACTTCTCCTCTGCTGCCCATGGGGCAACTAGCAGGCACTTACAGTGTACTCATATCTGCGTGTGCATGTTTTCCTGTCTGTCCTATTTATTATTTGTACTCATATCTGCGTGTGCATGTTTTCCCTCTATTTCTGATTTTTTCATTCTACTCCTATTTGGCTTATTTTTTGGGTTTTTTTTTTTTTTTAGTTTTGGTCCCAGGATTTGTCCATAAACTAACCGCAATTTCTTTGACATATTTTAGGGGGACAGCCAAGACTCCGCCGTCACCGTCCGTCCAGACGGCGTTCCCGGCCACTATCCCCAACCCCCAGCCAACACTCCACCCCAAATCTTTCCCCTATTCCCCACTCCTCCCCATCCTTCCCAGACCCTCTCCCGGAAATGTCGGGCCTCCTTCCCCTCCGTCCCACTTCCCCCTCTCCTCCACCCACCCCTCTTCCAATTACCCCCTCCCCGGAGTCCATCATAACTCCTCCCCATTCTTTGGGGAATGACGGATCCTCCGAGGAGGATCATGGAGGCATTTCCGGAGCTCCCGTTTTGGCTCCTGGTATGTTTTTATTTTGTTTTTTTTTAAAGCACAAACTGTTTGTATGTAATCATGTGTCGTGCCTTTCTTCGTGTTTTTGTGGCTTGACTTTTGGTGATTTCGCAGTTTGCCTTTACCTCTTCCTGGTGATTTCAACATACACATATCACACCTGTGGGAATTTGTACATAGGCCTTGTATTTTTGGCAGCACCCCCTTTTTTTTTTTTTTTTTTAGGTTTAGGAGTGATTTCGTTGTGTTTTTGTTTTTTTAATGTGGATTCCCTATTGTTGTATTAACCCACACACTTTTCTCACCCACAGAGGAACAGAGGCGTCGGCAAGAGGTGGCGGATTGTGTTGGCCAGATGCGCCAACATGTAATTGGCATTCTTGTGGCCCTCGACCGGCTGTCTGGCCTCCTTCGCCAGTAGTTTTTTTATTTTTGTTAACTTTTCAAAATAAATTTTTTCATACAAATATACGTTCTGGCTCATTTTTTAAATCCAAAACCAAGATAGTTTAGCCTGACATAAGTAGACTGTTCCTGCAAGGATTTCCCTTTTTGAAAAGTTAGATTGTGTTTTGTCTTTGTATGTCAAACAGACACAAGAAACACATAACAGTAACAATGTCATTTCCCTTTTTGGGTGTAGTGTCAATTACATATTTCTACATTTTACAGGTTCCTAGTTGGTGCGCAAGCTGATTAGGCCAATCTTACAAATCCCAAGGTTGGGCCAGGCTTCCTTTTGGTGTGGGTTGGGAAGCTGAAAACATATTTCAGTTTAGCTCAACTGGCGTCAGTACTGGATTACCCCTTAGTCAAATGTAACTTGTGTTAACCTGGTTACACTTGCTGTTAACGTCCCAAAAAAGGAAGACCATTTCACTCTCCAAACATTTATTCACAACATAACAGAGAAAACAAAGTGGTCACTCCCAAAAAAAGAACACAGTGATAAATTCAAGTACAACACATACCAAGAAATAATTAAATAAAAACAAAAAATCAAGAACTGGTTGATGAAGGACCATGCCAACATGATTCCACAAACATGGCGTTGCGATATGGGTTCCAGAATATATGCCCAAAAGGACCAGATCCAGGTTTGGTAAGGGTAGCAGGAAGTAGTGAGCGTTGGAGTGCCAAAGATTATGTGAACAAACAGAAGATGGTGAGAAAAAAAACACAAAATTAGATGTTCGCAAACAAACACAAACACATTAGGTATAAACACTGTAGTTTTGTTACAACTTACCTAAAAAATCTGGCCACAACATCATCGCGTATGGCCCCCCCACATACTGACCTCCGACCAACCTCGGGGGGGCCATCCTCAGGTAAGGCATCCTCTGGCTGCATTGGGACACCACTCCTTATGGCAATGTTGTGAAATATCCCACACAGGACCACAATTTTAGACACCATATCCGGCACATACATGAGCTCGCCACCAGAGCGGTGGAGGCATCTGAATCGGCCTTTTAAAAGGCCGATACAGCGCTCCACCACTTGCCTGGTGGCTGTAAGTGCGGAATTATACGCACTTTGTGGCCCTGGTGTGGGAGCCAAATAAGGAGTGAGCAGCCAGGACATGCAAGGGTATCCACTGTCTCCTGTGAAAAAAAATAGACAACATCAGGAACACTGTGTATCAAGCTTAACATTGTTATGTACTAAAGGTCTCCACTTACCCAGAAGCCACGCATCACCAGCTTGTGGGTTGGTTAATTTCTGCCATATCCCTGATTGCCGGATGACGAAGGAGTCATGAGCACTTCCTGGTAATTTAGCATTCAGGGACAGGATCTGGAGGGAGGCATCACATACCACCATTACATTCAGGGAGTGATAGTGTTTACGTTTTTTAAATATTGCCTCCAGCCGTGCTGGAGGCTGAAGTGGTATGTGAGTACCATCCACAACCCCTATGATGTGTGGGAAGCCAGCTATTTGGTAAAAATTGGCCTTGCCCACACTAAGGGCACCCATATCCAAAGGCATTTTAATAAAATGATGGAGGTGCTTGAAAAGTGCCTCCATCACTGCCCTCAGGATCCGGGAAAAGGAGGATTGGGAGATGCCCACCACTATTCCCACCGTTGTTTGAAACGATCCTGAGGCACAGAAATGTAACACCGCCATAAATTGCGTCAGTGGTGGTATTGCTGTTGGACTGTCAATTTGCCGCTCAAGATCACTTTCTATTAATGAGAGAGTGTCTATGATGATTTTGGGAGGTAGACGGTAGCGTCTTAAAACCTCATCATCGGGCATTCCAAAAAGGGTGACACGTGTTCGAAATATCTGGGGCCTTGCATGCCTACAATGCCTACGCCTGGGATGAGTTTGAGGTTGGTCGTCTTCCTTGAGCAGGGCCAGAACAATTTGCCCCAGATCTACCTGAAATTCAAAGTTTACAATGTAAGGCTTTTGAGCCACCCCAAAAGTAACATAAAACAACTTAGCTTTATGATACCATCCATAGCTGCTTACATGCCGGGGTATTGTCATGATACGTATAAACTGTAAAAAAGCCAAAAATTAGACATCAAAAATTTAGAGGGTGATTTTATGTTTGTCAAATTGGTGCAAGCCAACACATAAAATAGGCGAAACACACATTTGGCCATCGATGAAAACGACATTGCACACCGTACGTCAAATAGGGGTCAAATGGACCCCAAAAATGGAAAAGGGAAAAGCAAAACTGGTTTACATGATGAATAAGCCTCGAAAAATGCGTTAATTATTTCGCAAATGCAAGTCACTACACCAACAGTCAAAAATGCGTTAATTAGTTCGCAAATGCAAGTCACTACACCAACAGTCAAAAATGCGTTAATTATTTCGCAAATGCAAGTCACTACACCAACAGTCAAAAATGCGTTAATTAGTTCGCAAATGCAAGTCACTACACCAACAGTCAAAAATGCGTTAATTAGTTCGCAAATGCCAGAAAAATAATGGACTTACCAAAATCGAATATATAAGATTTCCCTCAAAAAGGTCTTTGGGTCCGAAAGCCAAAACAAACTAAAATAGATGAAATTAGTGTTAAAAAAAAAATATCAAACAAAAAACCAGAAGTAGACACCAATTGGCCACAAATTAGACTGCACAAAACTTACCAAATCAGGAAACGATGGCAAAAAATAAACCAAAAAAATGCGAACGGAAAACCAAAACAACTGTAGCAAACCAAAGAAAATACAAACACCGCCAAATCCTCCAACCGCAAACAACCAAATCCAACCAACTTAACCGCCAACAATCCAACAACGCAACCTCGACTCCACACACACCAAGCCATAAATAGTGTTTATTTTCCCGCACAAATTAAGGATGAATCATAGGGACGCACAATCAATGATGCGGCCGCAAACTAAGGACGCATGTATAAATACGTCACGAAATCACATTTAATTTCTGGTTGATTTCATTCTGGAAGCAGAGACATGGCTTCAGACCAGGGAAACAATGGCCAAAATTCCGGCGGTAAGGCCTTCATGCATTTTGTCTCAATGATTCTTTAAAAACATAATATTGTGCAAGTTGTGAAGTGGCTAAATCTGCATATTTACCCAAATAGGTGAGGAGGATGACATGGAAGAGACTGCTGGCCCCAGTCAACCCGCCAAAGCTGCCAAAAAAAAAAGGCAGCCACATTTCACAAGCAAGGAGATGGAGGTTTTGATCCAGAAGTGCGTTGACATCCTGCCCCAGGCAGCCAGGAATATGAGCCAAAGCCAGAAGTGGAGAATGTGGGAGGAGGTCGCCGTTGCTGTCAATAGGGTGGGTGATTATGTCCGTCTAGCCCGGGATGTCAAACGGCGGTAAGTAAACACTTTCCCATCCTATAAACAAACCCCATTGTAAAAAAAAGGATAATGGTTCCAATTTCAGTCCACAGATGGGCAGACTTCAAATATCGTCTCAAGCAAAATCTTGCCGACAGGGCTAGGCATGCAAGGGGGACAGGTGGGGGGCCCACCCCTGTGTCATTGGAGTTGACAGACTTAGAAGAGCTGGCACAGGGGTGTGTGCAGGCTGTGGAGGTGTTTGGCGTGTCCAACATGGATACGGACATGCCAGACTTTGCGGCTCCTCATGTTGGCCAAGGTAAGTCTTGTGATGTGACCAACTCTGAAATGCTATTGTGCCAATATGTAGATTCTAATGTGAGTCTTTTGGCATTTTTCCTAACAGAGACAGAGGCGGATGAGTCTGCTCCAGAGGGGAGCCTTGGCCGCAGAATTTCTGCTGGCTCTGCAGGGGAGGAACCAGTACATCCGGCTGAGGACCCTGCAGAAGCCAGTCCAGGGCGTGCCCCCTCGCAGGCAGTGGGCCTCCTCACAGAACTCAATTTTAAATCGGATTTCCATACGGAGATTCTGCAGAGGATGGACGCCAGTCTGATACGGGTGGCTGAGGCCCTGGAGCAAAATGCTGCGGCCAACGTGACCATTGCTCAGGCCCTGGCGGAAAATACCAGGGCCAACATCCGCATCGCCGATGCCCTGGAGCAGCTCGTTCGCCAGCACATGGTGGAGCCGACCTCCTTCCTGCCGGAACATCCGGATCCTCCACCTCTGGCACAACATCAGCCAATCCTCCAAATGTGCCTAGCCCTGTGCCTAGTCCAGAGGCCACAACATCTGCCTCTGGACAGGCCAGCCCGATGGCATCCCGGACCCGGTCTGGCGCCCACCCTCACCCAGCCAAACGGGCGAGAAAACGGTGACAGCAATGGCGACTTTTCCCACACTCCTTCTGTGCTTGGCTCATATTCCTTTCTGGTCAAAACTTCCCTCTCCTTTCTTGTGAAATGTTTTTAATTTTGGTATTTACGTTTATGTTACCAGTTATGGCTTTTTTTTTTTTTTTTAACAAATATCTTTGCCACAAAAAAAAGGCAACAAAATATTAGGCCAATTTGTTTGTGTTTAAACAATAAATTTAAAACAAAAAACTGACATTGTATTGTGACATTATTGTACAAATGGGTTACATTTAATCCTGGCCCTAAAGACAAAAACTGACCCTCTTAAAAAAAAAAAAAGGCCTCTTTAAGGAACGTTTAAAAAATCACATAGCGATGCAAATTCCACAGTAAACCAAAAAAAAAGGGGAGCTAATTAAAACATGATGACATTATTGTTACAATAGGCCATAACCAACAAATTGTGGCCAAAATAAAACACCAAAAATGTACGCTAATTGATTGTGTAATCATGACATTAGCTGCTCTG
Organism: Taudactylus pleione; assembly: GCA_031769625.1. Lineage (NCBI taxonomy): Eukaryota > Metazoa > Chordata > Amphibia > Anura > Myobatrachidae > Taudactylus > Taudactylus pleione. Next base: position 7,886,120 of record JAUIMM010000009.1, on the reverse strand, counting down.
ATTTCCACCTGCGTACGCTTTTGTGCTATCCCAAAAAACTGCTTTCCAAACACATACCAAGCCGGTTTTCAATCCAACACTAATTACTTTACTGACCAGCCGCGATTAATCACAGCACCATCGTTGAGTCCCGGGACGGAGGAGAAGGCCATCGCCAATGTGGTCGAGTAATCCTGACCCTAAGCTGTGCGAGCATTTTGAAGGGAAAGCGGATGTTCCAGTGACGTATGAGACGGTCCGAACACATTTGACGTTCGCATCTGCTAATGTATGTACGCCCCAAAAACGCCTCGCCACGCCTGCGTTTTTTCATCTCCACCCCCGTCAACACCCAAAAACGCCCTGTTCTGTCAATCACATTTGACATGTCACTTCCTGTACGCTATTTTAGGAACGAGAGAAAAAAAGCTCGCAATCTGCCGTACGCACATGCGCAGTGTAACACCGACGCATGCGCGGTTAGTCAACATCGGAACGCAACGAGCGTACTGTTGTTAACGTGCGGCTCTGAATGAGGGCCAATATTCCTTAAACACATAGATGCCTAACCACTGCGAGGCCGGATCCAAGTCCGTCCTAGATTAGAGCCTTCTTATACCACACCTAAGTTATCACCAAACAGGATTTGCCTAATGCAACGCTTGCTGGACCGCAGTTCGACCGCCACTACAATTGAAAAATTCTCAAGAATAAGGATGTTCCTGTCTAGGCCCTGAACCCCACAGGAAACCGGCCAAGGCTCCGTGCCACAACCCCCTTCAAATGCACCACTTAATGAACAGGATGCATACGTAACGGTCTAAGTTCGGACTTGGCTACGGGTGACGTGTGCAGAACTGTACTCCGTTGAATTTGCGCATAAAAAACAAACAAATGCGCAGCATGTCCCCTCCGCTCCAGAGGGACACATATGAGGTGACGAGGCTTCCTAACCCCTGCTGTGGCTCCTTCTAGCCGTCTACTGAAAAACCAACCCCTATGTATGACTCTAAATGCCAAACTGAGGGGGCCCGATAGCGACTGCAACTGTACTAGCGAAACTTTTTTTTTTTTTTTTTTGCCAAAATGAAATGCTTCTAGCAACTCCCCAAAACGCCACGCCTTCGCCATAGGCAAGCGGCATAATCCTATCAAGGTATCGATTTCTATCCGCAAATAAGATAATGCGCATAACTGAACCTTCTTACCTGTCACGAGCCATCGGGGCTCCCTTAACGACTAAACTAAGGAAATTAATTGAATACTGGCAAACTCTGGTATCTACTAGCCCCATAACATGAAAACATCCAGGTAGCGGGACACCACAGTATGTCCCAATACCCGCATGGACAACTACTGCAAAAAGTAACTAAAACCTTCAACTAAAGTACACGAAATGAAAAAGCCAATCGGCCGCCATGTATAAACAGTCATCTTAACCACAAGGCCATAAGGGCTTTCCCTCTGTGTAACGTAATTGAGCCCTGCAACTCCAAACCCCAAATATTTAAAGGACTCGGGGTGAAATGGGCAGCAGTCAAAAAGCAGATGCGATATCTGCCTTAGCTAGTAGAGCCCTCCCCCCGTTTGTTAAATGGCGCAGTGATCTGACAGATATTTTGTGTGATTGCCGAACCCTTCCATTTATGTAAGAGACTCTGTAACAACCCCAATTTACCCAATTCCTTCTACGACACCCCCTTGAAGGCGGTGCACCTAAACCGTACCAAAAGTGGGTGGAGCAAAAGGGGCCACGCATGGGCCCCCACCCGACTTCCGCTTTCAGATTCCTCTAAGAAACCACGGATATTCCTGTGTCAAAGATAAATGCAAACCCACGCCAAAAACCCCCAAATTAATCAATGACGGTGCTTTTCTGAACACCTCTGCGCTGCTGCTGCAATATTCTCCTTGACCCTGTGCGGCAGACCAACGCGCACACCTTGGCTGGATGAATGCTCCCACAGAGCATGCAGATATGACTGTATCCACAGCCTGCCCCATATGACCCTGCGTGTTATTACACGCGTAGCACTACCAGCGGCTGATGCCCACAGATCTGGGCAGGCCAGAAAGGGCTGCTTCCGACCAACCGAGGATTCCGCAGGCAAGCTAGGTAGTTGGTCGAGCAAACCAAACCTCAACATCCTTGAAACCTAATTGAAAACACTGCCTGTCCCTCCTGTTGCGTCTGGACTCAAGGTAGCACGCCGCAAAAAACATAACATACCCGAAGGCCCCCGCCATTACTCCTGCTGACTTAGCCTGAACTAAATCTACGTGCGTCAGCCGTTATCACAAACATATCCACAAATTTACTCTTCACTAACCGCTCCCTACTTTAAAACTTTAAATCTTTAAGGATAGCCGTATTCGCTCAGTGAACCATAACCCGCGCTTCATCCGGTACCTCAATTGCTGACACTGTGTTAAATCTCTAAGGGCACCCTTGCTACCCATTAAATTTGCACTAAGTAACGCCTAAGCTTGCGCGGATTTACAAATGAACTGGAAGAATCGCTAGAATCATCAGTGGAAGGGGAATGTGTGCTGCGCAAATGGGTTAACACCATGCTCACCTGATCCTGACGTGGAAGGCCCAGCCACTGGCTCCTTTGTGTTCGCCAACAGTCCCTCGCTGTGCGGTGCGCCCACCACGACTTGATTCGACATCAGCACCATCTGTCTGCTGGACTTCGACAATGGTCCTAGACGCTCAAAAAACGGTGACCTGGGGGCTCGAAAAAATATCCGGTGAAACCCACACAACAAAGTCCCTCCGCAGAAGAAAGAGCAGGAGATGCTGTAGACAGCGGGGGTACAGGATCAGGTTTTGGGGGGAGGGGTGTGAGGAGGGGGTGGAAATATGTATGGGTTCAGGAAAACAGCTGTAGTGGCATGCGGCTGGATGGGCATAGCTATTGCGCCTTGTAGTGATGCGCCAATCCCTGGGAAAAAAGGGGGGGGGGCCGCGTTAGCAGTGGAGGGGGCGAACTGGAGGAGAGTGGGGGGCAGTGGCTGGCAGTGCATAAGCGGGGCGGATGATAAGGGGCTGAAAAATGCATTGGGCTTATGTGCAGCATCCCGGTGGCAGGGAAATAAGGGGGGGGGGGCAGCCCGGCGGCGCGTCATTGAAGGCTTGAATGGGGCAGGATTATTGTGCTGTGCACCAGCCGCCCCTAAATGCAAGGGGGTGTGTAACCCCCACCCCAGGGTGCGGGGGGGGGACAAGTTGGTGGGTGGCACGCTAGGGGACACCGCACCAAGGGAGTCTCTGGTGCTGGCAGAGCAGGGGGGAGGCTGTGCAGGGAGGTGCCCCCCTGTTCTTAAGTAGTGGGGGCATGGGGGGGTCGGAGGGGTGCGGCAGAGCACCATGTGGCGCCTGGCTGCACAAGATGGCCGCCGCAACCCTGTGGGTGGAGCTAGCTACCGGTGCAGGGAGCGGGATGGCCACGCTTAGCGTGAGGGGAGACGGGGAGGGGGGGCCGTCTAGCTAATATCGCTGCCGCTTGAGAGCAGGCGGCCGCGGGGAAGGGGTGGTCGATGTGGGGGGGCGGCAATCGAGAGCCGGCAGCGGGAGTGGAGCCTTGCGCCTGAGCGGACCATGGCCCTCGCGTGGCTGGGGAAGCAGCCACGGAGGTGAGAGGCCTGGCAGCCAGGGGCGGGGGACACGGGGCCTGTGTATCTGGAAATGACAGGGAGGGAGGGCACTGGCAGGTAACAGGGACTATATGGAAACACAAGCAGGGGAAGGGGGAAGAAAAGTATGGAACATGTGCAGAAAGGAAAGGACAGGGGGGAAATTAGAAATAGGAAGGTAATAAAAGATAAAATTAACAGGAGACAGAGAGGGTGGTAGACCAGGGGAAATAAATGGGGTGTGAAATGTGAAAGAGGAAGAGAAAGACAGACATATAAAATACAATACATATGCCACTTAGCCAGCCTGGTTGAAATAAACTGGAAAGAGGAAGATGGCTCCCCTCACCAGGCTATTTATATGGAACCTCTAAGCCCTCCCTTAAATCCTACCATAGGCTTATACTCCTCAAGTGACGAATACTAACCACATCCCCCTCCAGCTTTTAACTCTTAACTTACCTAACAAAATTACATATCAAACAGGGTGCTTATCTATCCTCAAACTTATTCAAGTATTCGGATGCATTAATACAAGATTTACATGGATAATACCCCAAAGTTTTATGAACCACTTAACTGGTAAGTTTTTTGTTTAAGTCTTGAACTTAATTTTTAAAATATAGAAATATACTTAAAAATGTAATTAAAAGAACAATGTCTGGGGTGTGTCTCACCCACCCCATGCCCATAGGGTCCCATTATAAAACAACCTCATACCAATCAGTGACAATATATCCTAGAGCAGGGATGGCCAACCAGTCAGAGGCAAAGAGCCCAAAAATATCTGTAGGTATTCAAAGAGCCAAGATCATGTGCACACCGAAGGCGCACATGCAAAAAGGGGTGTGGCCTAGCTGACCTTGCCCCTTTTTGCAAGTGCACATGATCTTGGCTCTTTGACATATGACTGGTACGATTTTTGTAGGAGCATGTAAAAGCGCATGCACACAATCATCGTGGAGGTAACTATTACAGGGAAAGAAAAAGCCATAACAATATAAAAAACAATGAAAAAAAACAAGTCCACATAAAATACACTAAAACAAGCCAGATTCACATAAAAAAACACTGAAAAAGCAACATCCACATAAAATACACTGAAAAAGCCACATCCACAAATAAATGCATTGAAAAAAAAACCAAAAACAGATTCACATAATACAATCCAGTCCCCTTCCATGTGTCACCCCAGCAGCCCCACCATGTGTCACTCCAGCAGCCTCTCATGTGTCACTCCAGCCCCACATATGTCACTCCAGCAGACCCTATTGTGTAACAACAGAAGACCTTCTTGTGCCACTCCAGCCCCTCTCCCTGGGCCACTCCGGTCCAGCCGCCTTCCCCCACTCCATTAGCCACTCCAGCTTCCTCCCCTCACATGTCACAAAAAATCACAGCTCTTACCCATTTGTGAATGTCTGTGTCACGTAGGTAGGCTCCAGTGGCTGTGACCGCATCCACCTCATGGCTGCAGGTTCAGAGTTGTGCTCCGGCTCCTCTTTGCAGTGTGACATCACCACATCGCCCATAAATGCCTCCAGAGCAGACTGCTGTAACAAAGGATGAAGCTTCTCGGAACAGCTGCACACCTATTAGAGGAGGCAGTCAGTGTCAGTCAGGGGAGGGGCATCAGAGCAACGGAAGAGCCGCATGTGGCTCAAGAGCCACAGGTTGGCCACCGCTGTCCCAAAGCAACAATAGATCTCTAGTGGGATTAACACCTTCTCCCTTAGTGGTAATCGATCCCCAGTGACACATAACCCTCACCCACCAATGTCCCCACTAGTACACTTCCCCCATTTGGCGTGGTGAGTTATCCCCCATGCAAATGCATCCAACTCTAAATGAGTCCCTCAAGGTAATCCCTCTACTGTGCTTGATATTCTAAGCATACTGATAGATTTACCAGCAATCTTAAAGCTAAGAATTTAGCAAGTTGGACTAAGCTTTGTATCTATTTTTTTAATAAGACCTTAATTGTTTATTGTTAATTAACCACATTACTCACCCTTAACTTAATTCAACCTAGCATTTAATTAACTAAATGAAATAAAGACACTAGAATCACCCAGATTCCCCCACAAAGGGCAGTGCAATCTCACCATATACCTGAGGGCAGGGGCTGGCTGGCAACTTTTAGCCAGGGGGGCAAATGCATGCAGGCGGCACTGGCAGAGGAGTAGCGTGTAGCAAGGTTGCCCGAAAGAACGTGCGTGCTATGGTACCCCCCTCCTCTCAGGAGAGGACACCCTTATGCAGGACTCGAGTAGTGCCCTCAGTAGTGATCCCCCCTATGCAGTGCCCCTTGTGCCCCCAGTAGTAAGCCCCTTATATAGTGCCCCCAGTAGTAAGCCCCTTATATAGTGCCCCCAGTAGTGGTAACCCTTATGCAGTGCCCCTTAAATAGTGGCCCCAGTTGTAGTCTTAACCCTATGCAGTACCCCCACTATTGCCTTTTATATAGAGCCCCCAGCAGTGGTCCCTCAATGCAGTGCCCCCAGTGGTAATCCCCTCCCCCCTATGCAATGCCCCTAGTAGTAGTCCCATTGTAGTGCCCCTAGTAGTAGTCCCCCCCAGTAGTAGTAGCCCCCTTGTAGTGCCCCCAGTAGTAGTCCCCCCCTTGTAGTGCCCCCAGTAGTAGTAGTCCCCCCACTTGTAGTGCCCCCAGTAGTAGTAGTCCCCGCCCTTGTAGTGCCCCCAGGAGTAGTAGTCCCCCCTTGTAGTGCCCCCAGTAGTAGTAGTCTCCCCCCTTGTAGCACCCCCAGTAGTAGTATGCCCCCCTTTGTAGTGCCCGCAGTAGTGGTCTCCTCCTTATAGTGCCAGATCCCCCACAGTAAACACACATAATATAAAAAAACCACTTACCTGACACCCGCTCCTGCTCCTGGTCCCGCTGCTGAGATCAGCTCCTCCGTCTGCCGCTTTGCATTATGGGAGTGACGCGTCACTCCCATTACCCACTGCGGGAGCCGGAAGATGTCCGACTCTGGCAGTGGGAGCAGCAGCCGATGAGAGTCTGTCAGACTCTCATTGGCTGCTGATCACAACAAACACACAGCTGCTGGAGCCGGCGGCTGTGTGTTTGTCACTTGTGTAGCGCTGACCGAACTCCGTCCGGTCAGCGCTACACATGCGGTGCAGTCTGTGTCACAGTGACACAGACTGCCCGCGACCCGCATGACGCTGCGGCCTGGGGGGGCACATGGCACCCTGCCCCCCGGCCCAGCCCACCACTGCCAGAGGGTAAGTGCCCCACAACACCTTTCACCACAAAAGGCCACTAAGATGCAGTACCCTTTCACCACAGCCAGGCACCATAGGGCTTGGCACACCACTGCACCAAAATAGGCTAATCCATAGAAAGACAACAAATCCTTAATGAACAAACACAAACTCAGAGAAGTAAGGGGCACCTCATCAAGCCTAAAAATACAGAGCAAGCTCAGAACCTGAAAGTCTATGCCAAATGATCATCCACCAAAGCACAAAACAAAATGAGATACCACAACATGTACTATCTTTCTAGCCCTATCTAAAGCCTTATGTTTTCTGGAACACCACCACAACAAACAAGGCACCACCTCTGGACAGCCTTTTTCAGCTGTAAACTAAACAAAACTCTGAGTCACCATGTCAAAGTCAAGCATAAAGAACAAAATGAAAGCAGAGAGCATACAATCCTAAACCTACCCTAGCCAGGGAAAAGGAGAAACAGGTAACCCATGTGAAGAAGAAAACTTAAAAAAATTCCTGTGCACATGAAGTAGGACAAATTGTGGTCCCTGGGAGGAAAAATTTAAAATCCCTTCACAACCCAATTTATTGATTGCTATCCATTCAACAACTGATGGGTTTGGCACAGGAAATTTCAGTTATAAACACACCGACGCCTAATACATGGAAGGCATCATGCATAATCAAACCAGGAGTAACCAATGCTTTACTGGAAGCAACTAACTTGCCAAACCGAAGAACCCAGAAAAAGCAACAGAAAAGACAAAATGTAACAACCGAAGCAACACTGCCCACAACATATATCAACGCATGCAAAAGCAGCAAATTAATAGGCTTATGTGAATCAATGCAGATGTAGACCTCCTTCATCAAGCCCTTAAGGGACCTTGAGAGATCAAAGTACTTAGTAGAATTTAGTAAACCATGTAACTGACAAAATGAAAAAAAATCAGCGCCATAAACATGGAAGCCTTAGAGTGACCCTGTGGATAATGCCCCCAAACAATATAGAACAATACGTCCCGATCAGACTTACTGTCCTTGTTAACCCTAACAAGGAGAGCTTCCTGATTTTTTGCCAGGCCTCAATGTGTCCTCAAAGTTGCTGGAGCCAGCGACTTCTACGAAAGGCAAGGTAAGTCAACCATAGAGGCTACAGGGGCCAGCACATGAAACATAGCAAAGTCAAAATGAGACAAATCATCCACAATCTCATTTTTAAAACCAGGGACATAACAGGCCCGAAACAAACATTCACCTTCAGGAAATACAAAGCCAAATGTCTCAACAACCACAAAGCCTGAGGTGAAAAGGCCTTGTAACAGCATGAAAAATCCCTACTTGTCACTTCTGATTAGATAATTTAGCCAACCAAAGCTCCACTGCACAATGATTGGAAACAATTCTAACAAAACTAAATTGGCAGTTACACCTTCAGCATGCTTGGAAGCAGACCAAGGGTCCACACATCATTTCCCATCAAAGTAGGCACAGAAATAAGATGCCCCACCACATCAGTAAAAATAGCAACCATATGCAAAAGACAAATCCTCTCACCTTTGAAATAGAGCAGAAACTGGGCCCACACCCAAAGGTCATCCTTAATCTCTTTTGACAAACAAAGATGATGCAGCGAGAACGGCCTGGCCGTGGCCCTTTCTAACGACCTACTAAAAATTTTCCCAATGGAAATTATATGAAATGCAATACTAAAGGAACCCAACAAAGACTAAACAGCTCACAACTTAGCCCTATGAACTTCCAAACAAATAGCAATATGTCCCAGCAACCTCACAACATTGTCAGATGGTAGGCAACAACAGCCAGCAACAGTATCAACCTCTATACCCAAAAAAGACAAACACAAAAGATGCCCTCCATTTTGTCATGCACACCCAGCACCTGAAACAGAGACTGAGCAGAAAAAAGACATCCTCACAGACATCACTTCCTCATAGGTCTATGAAATGAAAGTCATTCAAATAGTTTACAATGCCAAAGTAGAAAGTGCCAGTGTGGATGAACCAATGCAAAAACTACAGTAACTGAATTTCTCAAAATAGGCACATGAAAACACACAGCCCAAAGACAAACATTTACCAACATAAAAAACACTGCCCAGTTTAAAACCCATATATTGTATGGAATCCGGATGCAACAGCAACAACCAGATAGCCAATTCAATATCTAGTTTTTCCAACATAGTGAGCGGGACAAGCTCCAGGCCATCATCAATTGACTGATAAACCGCTCTACATGCCAACTCGGGAATTGCATCATTAAACAAACCACCATAAAGATTAGGCAAATGCGGAATGAGCTGGTATTTCTCAGTGGCCTTCTTAAAAACCACCCTCAAGGAAGATATTCAAAAATCCAGCAAAGGAACGAAAAGGAAAGGGTAAAACCCCCTGCCCAAGTGTTCTTCAGCATCCACATTAGATTGAGCAAGGGCTGGCATCTCCCTCAAATTGTAGAGTGCCTAACATTAAGCAGCCCAACAATGGGTAAACAAAATAGCAACTCTGCAGCAAGAACACAGTGTCACCCCATGTGGGATAATAGAACTATAATTTGCTCAACTGAAAAATATTAATCAGGGAGCGGGCCTTAGCTAAATTCTGTGACTCTCACCATGCATGGTAAGCTCCCCCCCAGACCTTCATGATATTCCTTGGCTGGATTAACCCCTCCAAAGATACGACAAGTGGAGCTCCCTGAAGGCAAAGAGAAAGCAAAGCACTTACCCTTTGCCACCCCTGACCCAACCAACCTAGACATTGGAGGCCCTTTATGCAAAAGCACCTCCTCAGAGGTAGGTTTATGCTAATGGTCAACCTCAAGCCAGACTTCAAGATCTTTCAGTCCTAATGGCATTACAAACTTCCGATCCCTTTTTCTAGTGAAAATGGACATAATAGTACCTTCAAGCACAACCTTTAGATGGCATAAACATGTCATGCACTAAATACATGTACAGTACTTAATCACATTCATATGCTCCACAGGCCTAGTCTACAAATAAGATGCACACCCCTACCAAATGATTGTAGTTATGATAGTCATCCTTGCAAATGCCACATGGCTTTATGGTATGCTCCGAGCCCTTCTTCATCTCATCTGTATACAAAAAAAAATTCCCCATATTTATTTTTGTAAATCTTTTCAAGAACACTCTTTGAGAAAACCCCTAAACATGGCCGTGTTATTGTAGTGAGCCACATCGGGGCCAGACTCAATGCTTTGCCTCGTTCCAGGATTTAAACTTGGCAGGAAGATCTAAACCAAAGCCGAACTACAGTACTCATCTATAAACCTTTCATGTAACATTGCTTGGGTCTTTTTAAATCCAATCTCTGATATCTGCTGCAGTCCCCCATAGATACAATTAAGGGATTCTTAATATTTGTGGATACCCCCTGAAAACAAGTGTTTTTTGAGGGTTATCCTTTGATAAATATTCCTCATGATGTAATATATAAAGCTTTGTATTTGTTATAATAAAAACTCAGAATAATAATAAGTAACCAATATATATGTGGTGGTGAAAATGTTCCTTTTTTGTACAGTCTATCTTTCTTCCTATAAAGATTGAAATAAGTGACACAACATGTACAATTAGGCTAATAGTAATTTTTAATTCTGTTTATTAGCATTTTATATTGGTTTAGGGAACCAATTTTTTGCTTTCACTTATCATAGCAGCATCATAGGATAAACAAATACTTCAAAATTCAAAAATTACACCGTGAACTACAGAACACTAACCTTATTTCTAACAGTTCTTGAAATTCTTAAATCAACTTGTTACAGTAGTTCACTGTGAAATATTGTTTAAGATATTGAATTATTATTATTATTACTATTATTATTATTATTATTTCTTCTATGGCACCACAAAACGTGCAGAAGTTGGATAGTAGCCTTTAAATATTACATTATAATGATCCCTTAAGTATTTGCTGTTTTTGTATGCAGTGTAAATAACTTACAAGTACAAATTACAAAATATAGTTGTGATAAATGTGAATTTAAATTACTGCATGTGTTGCCAGCACAGCAGATCCATATTAATTCTGTGCAATGTATTGATCTATTCCAAAAGCAATTATTCATAAATTAACAACTGTAAAAAATCTTAGCAGTAGCACTGTAAAAAAAAAGCTGAAATTATCACTTCACACTCTCGCAGTTGTGCTACTCATATTTACAGTGCGAACTGAAGGAAGTGATCACTGAGAATCTTGACAGCTTTGGTGGCTTTCATATTCTTAAAAAAGACAGCACCTCTGCTAGTGTGTGTTGTGTATATGTGTAATATATATATATATATATATATATATATATATATATATATAAATATATACATACAGTATATACTATATATATATATTGTATTCAATGTGGTTTGGTTTGTGTGTCCCTTATTTGACCTGTGCTAACACAGACTTGGGAAGGAGCAATTCTGTCTTTCTAAAACAAGAATTCGATCACTACAGGCCATAAAGTTTGGGGAGGAGATGGAGCCTTAATTTTCAAATGGTCAGACTTGGTCAAGCCAGGCCACGGGATATAAATCCTTTAGGATGGACGATGGCAGGAATGTATCTTATGTTACCTGCTTATGGGTTTCCAAATTCCCATCCACCCTGTTTCAAGACCCCCTATCTGCTATAGACAATTATGTGGAAGGGTGTGTCCGATTTCTTAATGTCCATTGTACAGCAAAGAAAGAGTGAAAATACCCAATGAGAGTCTCCACCTTTTTGCAATCCTTCAAACGGCTCTCAAGACCCACTACTTCATCAAAGCCTTCCAGCTATCATTCTAACTCCCTGCTACATGCTCCTTCCTCCCCATCTACCTTATCTGTGTCAAACCTGTTTGTCTTCCCCTCCCTTTTAGAATGTAAGCTCTTATGAGCAGGGCCCTCTACCCTCTAGTGCTTCTCCCTACTTTAGTTTCATCTACTTTTTACTCACCACTTGGGCACCTAACATTTGGTTGCTTATGCTCTGTTGCTTATCTGGGTGTTATGGTCGCTAATGTAGCAATATATATTATCCATGTCCTGGTCCTGTAGTGTATTGTTCTGTAAGTCGCTTGTCAACAATTTGTTTATGTACTTTGTAAGGCGCTGCGGAACACTTGAGGCGCCTTATAAATAAATAATAATAATAACAAGTGTTCTTGTGCCTAAGGAGAGTCGTGATGAGTGGCCTGGACCTGATGCTTCAAGTGTCTCCTTCACGATAATCTCTAAGAGGTGTAACTACTCTGAGTTCATATAATTTGAATTCCTTTTTTTTTCTGAAACTTATTTGTGATATATTTGTATTGTCCATATTTGTATTACTTTTTTTTGTAATCAATAACCTTGGAAATATTTTTCGGATTAAACTTTCTTAATCCAGTGTATTCTACGTGTCCTTCTCGAATTCATGAGCCTGTGAGGTCAAAGCTACGTACCTACAGTATATGTAAGTGAGTGTGCAATATTAAAATATGATGGGAGAACCTATCGACTCCTGTGAACTTTGTTGGTGGTGGTAGTACCATGTTAGACTAACAGCACATGCTGAGGTAACCATAAGTCACTGGTGGCGATTCTCAGATTGAGGTATCTGGAGAATCGGCCGGCTGGTGATGACAGGGCCTATTCATCATTACATAATTATCATTAGTGATAATTATGTTTTGCACTCGCTGCGAGTTCAAAGTACCGTTAGGAGGCATTCATCATACCTCATTAACTAAAGTATCACTTCTGCAAAGCTGCTCTTTTTGCGGAGCAACTTTTTCAGAATTATGATACTTTTCCCCTTTATCTATGCTGTCTCCCTCCTGGCCCATAGCCTGTGGCCCAGGTCTATCCCTCTTCCTATCCACAGCATCTGCCTCTATCCTCTCCTCTGTTTTATCCTATCCCTGCACTCCCATGCACGCTGCCTGTCTCCAGTGTCCTCTCTCCCTGTGCTCCCATTCCCGCAGCCTGTTCTAGTGTCCATGCTTCCTTCGCTCCCATATCAGCGCCAGAGCCTGTCAGTGGAGAGCTGCTGGCAGTGTTGTAGATGGAAGCAGGAGAAGTGACAAGCGACTGGAGGGGCTGCAGGTGCTGTGGAGGGGAGGAAGGAGGGAGCGGTAGCTCCCAGCCTGCAGCCTGCCTCTATCCTTGTCCCTGGTGTTCCCTCTCCATGCACTCAACTACCCACAGCCAGCCCAGCGTTTACTCCCCCCACGGGTGTCTGATCCCACCACCCTGCGGATGCCCGATCACTCCTGCTGCCGCATCCCATTCCATTCTCCCAGCTCACCTGTCTTCTTTCTGTGAGATGGGCCACATGTCATCTGCAGTGCCCCGGTGCTCTCAGCTCTGGGGCTCGGCAGTCCAGACACAGCAGGGAGGATTCTAAATAGAGCCCTCTGTTGTGGCTGCCATGTGAATCCTCACAGGCTGACGTGTGAACAGCAGCCTGTAAAGATTATTGGGGGCTGAACGCCATCTCAGGGTGACATTCAGAAACATCAAGTTCCAAAAAAAAAAAGCTTTTTCGGAACTTGATGAGCAGCCCTGACACAGTATGTGAAAATTTAAGTTGATAGAAAGCCAGTACACAGGTCACTAAATACTTTGGGTGGGAAAGGGAAGAACTGCCATCAGAAAATTGTTTGTCCCAGGGAACCCTATGTTCCTTATGTCTCCCATACTACAAACAAACATGTAATATATAGACATACATGCCTAATTTAGAAAAAGCATAAAGGGAGATTGTGAAAGCAACACCTATGAGTGTTAAAGTGGAATTGTACTGCTACATCTGAGTGACGTGCCATAAAATTGACTTTCATCCAAATGTAAACAAACCCCAAAGCAGTTACTAAGACCTACCTGTATTTGTTGATCAAAACACATTGATACTTTTGAAGGCTTGTTGTGTTCCATATAAGTGCCAAGAGAACCCGTTTTATAAAAATGCATGTAGCCATAGGGATCATTGTGCCTTATAACTAGAAATGTGCTCCACTCCGTGTTTTGGTTCTGATTCAGCATTCTGTTTTGGTTTTGGATCTCTATTTTTTTCAAAAAAATTATAAAAACCGCTAAAATCACATAATTTTTTGCCTGTTTTTGTTCCTACGGTATTATAAACCTCAATAATATTAATTTCCAGTCATTTCCAGTCATTTTTGACCACCTCACAGCTCACAATATTGTTTTCACTGTTCACCAATATAGGCCAAAGGCAGCACCTAACTAGCTGGCTAAACTAAGCGACAGAGCAGCGGCATATTAGCACATCGGTTTAAAAAAATATACAGTAGGACTTCTATGAAACATTTCCACACAGCAGTAGCAGACAGGATGGCAGATAATAAACTATAAAAATGTTTGTCATTTATGAAAAAAGACAGTCATCAATGCCACAAACCGAGCATAATACAAAGAAACGAGATGCAAGATGCAATTGTGAAACAAATTAATGAAAAAATAATATAGCACATCTAGGAAACATAGTGGCACTGCAGTGGCAGATAGGATGGCAGTTTAATATAAACTATATGATGCTATAGGATATTTTCATTAATCTAAAACTACTGTAGATCAAAGGACAGAGGCCGGCCCAGCTACATGGGAAGAAGTACTATTTAGTGGAAGCCAGGTAAAGCATTGATTGATTAAATAATTCATTGATTGACTAATTGATTAGAGTTTATAATTTAACAATAAAAAATGGTTAAAAAACAAGCATTTAAAATACCAATAAAGTTGATTGATTAATTGATTAGTGGAGGCGATCATGGTGGTGGGTGAGCCTGGGGCGCATGTGCAGACACCTTCTCACTGTATTTTATTCGCAAGGATTGAGCCTTATCATAAACTCTGTCATTGCAAGGGATTTTTGATAAATCCTTGTGGTATTTCCTAAATTCGGAATCCGAATTTAGGCAAAAGTATCGCATTTGAAATGCGGATTGTAGTAAATAGGGACCTATAGGAGAGATTCAATTATCTGTGAGGTTCAGTCAGAACTACACATAATCTATAAAGTTATGGGTAAAGAAGCGAGTGCTCAGCCTTCTTGTGTGAAATTGGTGAAAATAAACTCAGATGCAATACACTATGTCCTGCACAATAATGTACTGGTAATTTGCCAAACTTAAAATATCAGTTACATAGTAAACTAATAAGTGCTGGTACAGTATATAACAAAAAAGGTTCACAAAACAGTTCTAGACCACATAGTACACAGGGCGAAAAGTTCCCCCTGTGTCGCTTCAGCCTCCATTCCTTTCAGTATTCTTCCCATGTTCACTCCAACCTTCTCCCCCTGTAATGGCAGCCTCCTGTCTGTCCAGCCTCCTGATCCTTGTGTATCTGCAGCCTCCTGTCATGCCAGCCACCTGCTCCATGTCTCTCCAGCCTCCTGTCATGCCGTTCTCCTGTCTTTCCAGGATGGGTAGTAAAGAAAGGTTACTAGTGGATTTAGAGGGTTCAAGGGGGTAGTGCGGACAGATAGTGCTGAGAATGGAGGAATCGGGAGGTAGTGCAGAGTGGTAGTAGAGAGTGTGGAGGGCACAAGTGCAGAGAGATATTGGTGAGTATGGAGGAGTCAGAGTCAAAAGATAGTGGTTTAGTGGTAAATAGGGAGACATCAGGGAGGTAGTACTGGGAATGGAGGGGTAAGGTATGTAGAAGAAAAAAGATTGAGTCTTAGGTGCTGGAATAGATCACAATAAAATGTAATAATCAATTGATGATAATAAAAACTTAGAATAAAATTCCCAAAAATTCTCTCAGTTTGTTGATTATCTAATTAACTGTCAATATACTAATGAATTAATGGAGAGCAGCAGTTATACCAATGGTAGCAAACCAATAAACATACAAAGAAAACAAAAAAAATAATAACCGCGCTCTAGTGTAGTCAAATCAGCAGCACCGTGCGAAAATTAGTATAATTATATATGAATTTAATACAAATATAAATAAACATATAATGAATTACACGTATTATCACAATTTAGAAGCTAAATATCAAAGTAAAATAGTATAATAATAATAATAATAATAATCACATCCAATTATGTAATATCAGCTGGTTGTTAAACATGATTTATGTTGAAAATGATAATAAAAGTTCTTCTGGGATAGGTTCTAGCATTGTTAAGATTGAGAAGTTATAAGCATTACAATCCAGAGAACCGTGGATTGTCTTAACCAATTAGCCGCGTCCGGCTAAGTGTGTTGTTTTGTAAGGTAGTTCACCAAATGATTTTATATAGTAGGAATCTCCCAGAGAAAGTCGTTAATTGCCAGTATCCACCTTGTTCACACTGTTTGTGAAATGTAGCAAGCAGAGATATGTATCTCGTTCAGTATTGCTTTTGCTAATATGTCTGTGTGTGCACAACACATTTATTGTAGCTCTGTCCTCTCTTACGGGGATATGGTGTCACTCACCCTGTCTTGGAATGTCAAACCAGTGGAGATGTACATGAATGAGGGTGGATGCGCTGACAGCGCTGTGTTCAAAGTTCATCAGCCGCGAGGTCTTAACAGCAGACGCCGCTCTCCCATCTTCTCTGTGTATATGCGCCGGTCTCAGTGTACAGGTCCCAAGAGAAGTTTTATTGTTATTTTCAAAATAAAGAATGTTTAGCAACCAGCTGATATTACATAATTGGATGTGATTATTATACTATTTTACTTTGATATTTAGCTTTTAAATTGTGATAATACGTGTACTTCATTATATGTTTATATTTGTATTAAATTCATATATTATACTAATTTTCACACAGTGCTGCTGATTTGACTACACTAGAGCGCGGTTATTATTTTTTTGTTTTCTTTGTATGAAGGTATGTAGAGCAGAGAGGAATTGGTGAGTATGAAGGGGTCAGGTAGGTAGTGCAGAGAGGTAACAGTGAGTAAAGAGGAGTCTGGGGGGTAGTGCAGAGAGGTAGTGGTGAGTATGGAGCAGTGAAGTGCGGTGAGGTCAATAGCTGGGGAGGCACACATGGAGATGGGTATGAGTGCTGGGAGCCTGTCTCACCCCTTATTCACTGTAACTCTCCCCTCACTACACTAAGCTTAAGTGTCCATTGATTATACTACCTGCATCACTGTCTTATCTTGCTTCTGCTAACTGAGCTCTGATCTCTAAACACTGCAGTGCACCTCCTGATCACATGATACATCCAAGGTGTCCATCAGTGCTCAAGGCACACCCCTCATACTCAGAGGTATGCCTCTATTAGTTCTCTTTCTGTGCAGCTTACTGCCCGTGGCGCAGCCCAGCTCTGCAATCAGTGTCTGAATTTACAGAAGCAAGGATGAGCTTTGGCTACATCATCTCTTGCCTCCCTGCAGTCCCAGGGAGCTCCACAAAGCTGTGTTAACTATAAAAATGATTACAACAAACAAAGAAGATGTTTATACGTTATAAATATCTAATTTGTATTATTATAAAAAATTTTATATAAAATCTTAGGAGTATGACAGGTGAGGCTCTGCCTCCCTTGCCTACCCTGACTGCATGACATTGGTAAGGAGAGGTCAGGGGAGTAGTGAGTAGCAGTAATGTTGATTATGGAGTGGTCAGGGAGGTAGAGCAGAGAGGTAGTAGTGAGTAAGGTGGGGTTAGAGGCAGTGGCATAACTAGGGCAGGGTGAGTGGGGCACATGCCCTGGGTGCCATAGGACAGGCAGTGTGGTGGTGGTGGGAAAAAAGGTCTGGTCCGGCCCGTTCTAGTTAGGCAGTGTAGTGCTGACTGCAGTGTGTGGTCAGCGCTACACATTTACACAGGACTGGTGCTAGACTTCCCTGCGCCCATCACCAGTCCTGTGCTGCACAGGAGAGCCCATTCTCTCCCTCTGAGCTCTTACCCAATAGTGCCACGAGGAGGGTGGGCTCAGGCTGTTGCATTTTTACATACACATTGCCACTGTAGCGATGTGTGTGTTAAACAGCAGCTAATGAGAGTCAGTCAGACATATGGTGGCAAAGTGTGTGTTAACCAGCAGCCAATGACAGTCAGACAGACTCTCATTGACTGCTGCAGCACCCACAGCAAGAGCTGGGCTGGCGTGGCTAATGGGAGAGACATCATGATGTCATAACATCTCTCCCACAATGCAGATCATGCCAGCCTGGCCGGAGCGCTTATTCAGGTATGTGTACTTTATTTTTAATTTTTTTAACCTGTGTGTCTGCACTACGGTGGGGAGCACTGCATCAGGCGGGGGACTACTACTGGGGGCACCATTACTGGAGGGGACCTCTACTGGGGGTGGGGCACTACTGGGGACTACAACTGGGGGGGCTACTATTGGGGGTACTGCATCGGGAGTCGGAACCTCTACTGGGGACTACTATTGTGGGGCACTATACAAGGGGCTTACTACTTAGGGGCACAAGGGAAACTACTACTGGGGACACTATATAAGGGGCTTACTACTGGGGGCACTAAATAGAGAGGACCACTACAGGGGGCACTGTATAAGGTCACTGGATAGGGGGGAATCACTACTGGAGGCACTGCATGGGGGGCTACTGCTGGGGGCACTATGTAAGGGGCTTACTACTAGGGGCACAAGGGGCACTGCACTGGGGGGACCACTACAGGGGGCAATGGATAGGGAGGATCACTGCTGGGGGCCTGCATAGGGGGTACCACTACTGGGGGCACTGCATAAGAGGGACTACTACTGGGGGCACTATATAAAGGGCACTGCATAAGGGGTACCACTACTGGGTCACTGCATTGGGGGGACTGCTACTGGGGGCACTATATAAGGGGCACTACATAAAGGGGACCACTACTGGGGGAACTGAATAAGGGGAACTAATGAGGGCATCCATAAGGGAACCACTACTGGAGGCATTGCATACTGGGGGTACTGTACAAGGGGAATAAGGGGAACTAATGGGGGTCTGCATAATGGGGACCACTACTAAGGGTACTGTATAAGGGACACTACTGCATATGGTAAGGAATGTTAAAAGTGAGGATAAATGGGTGTGTCATGTTGACACACCACATTTTTAAGTGACCTTGCCCATTTTTCACCGTGCGCACAGAGGGGGGCTCCATTTTTATATTTGCCCTGGGCTCCACATACCCTAGTTATGCCACTGGTTAGGGGGTAGTGCAGAGATATAGTGGTAAGAATGTATATGTCAGGGGGGTAGTGTAAAGCGGTAATGGGGGTATTGAGGGGTAAAGGGGAAGAGATGAGTGTAGGGGTCTGCATGCAGACTCTGTACCTTTGGCTACTCATAAATAACATGTATGATGGGTGATTTTGTGATCACCCACAGATGACAATTACTGTACACTGATCACTGCAAATAAGTGTGTAGCTCTCCACCATGATGGTATGCAGCTGGTTGGTGTGGGAGTGAACATTTTGAAGACAATTCTATAATAATGAGTCTGAGATTGCAGGAAGAAGTTTGTGGGTACCTGCTGGTGTTGATTAGCTGGGAGGAGAACAGAGACATGGGGTATTGCTATTAGTGACTGTGCCTCTCACCTTCTCCTGCACCTTGATTAGCAGATGAAAAGATGAAGTAACAAACAGGCTCCTTACCTACTCCAGCTTACTTCAATTACTGCTTTCAAATAGTAGTGAGTAGTGACAGAAGTAGCAGGGAGGAGCTCTCTACAAGACTTTCCAGTGTGCAGAGCTTATTCTGTTTGTGCCTGGACAGACAGTTCAGGTAAGAATGCCCCATTCTCAGTTTCCTGTTAACAGCAGCACACTAGTTATCAGTAACCCTTGCAATGCTGGGCTACTAGCAGATTTTTTAGGACTAACCTTGATGTCTTTGGGTTATTCAGCCTCTTGCTTCTTTCAGATTCTTTTTCTGGCACTTCCTACCCTGCTCCAACTTCCAACAGATGACTGCAATGGCAGGGTCAGGAGCAGTCCTTCTCTGAGTCCTCCTGCCCACTGATGTCAGTAACAGCAGCTAGTGAAGAGCCACTGGGTCCCTAGCGTCTGTTGGGCAGCTGTAAACAGGCAGCCTGGAGCAGGATGATGGCACTGGCATTGTGACTGTCTGCGACCCCAGGCTACAGTGCCCAGGCAATAGCCCTGTTAGCCTGCCTCTTGAGCAACCGTGGTCTACAATACATCATTGCAACCTATTTAGATACAGTTTGTGATAGATGTAAGGATAATACTGTATCTGTGCATGATTGTATCTTGCCAGGATTATTGTAGATTCCAATGAAATAACTGTCATACAGTTTCTGTGGAGAAGAGTCTCAGAGGTGGGAGAACACATTCTATTTATATAGTATTGGTTGCTGCAGGTGGCTAAATAAGCATAGTGTACACTATGTGCAAATCTAACCCAATTCTCATCATGTCTTGATTGTATTTCAGTGATAGCTATGTTTGACAGCTTGGTAGTAGGAGATGCTTCTTCTCCAGTCTAGGTAAGTGACTGATTCAGTAGCACTGATAGTGTTCTGTGCTAACATGGTAAGGGGTTGTTACTCACTATCCAGGGTGGTGATCTGAGATAAGGATATTTTTTAATCCTGAGTAGGTGATAATAAAATGAACCCCCAGCAGGATGATCACGATACAATATAGAAACATTGAGTGTAACTGACACGTTTCTGGTAATACATTAGTCTTCTTCTGGGATTGTGAGTGTCTGTGCCTTGGCCACTTTTTAAATATCAAGCTTAGTGCCATGATTAGCATTCCATTGTCTCCCATTGTCTCCCAGTGCTAAATATCCTGTTAGTCAGATGATGCCAGTTGCTTTCAAGAGGGAGTGACTTTCGATATTCCTGGTAGGATGCCTGTTGCTTATACAGTAGATGATGGCTGGATAGAAAAAAAGGCAAAAAATGGTAGTCTTCTTTCCTTCCATATACTATATAGAAATATTAATTTAACAATGCAAAGAGATATCTTCAGCCATATTAATAATTTCAATACTGTCAGTGGAAGACATCAAAATGCACTCAGCCAAACAGAAACAGCTGCTGATTATCATAATCATTGGTGGTTATTTTGCACTAGTGCTTCGGCATCCACTAGCAGGAGCAGATTGGTCATAGTGCTTACCTGGAATTTTCCTGGTAGAAGGTCACCTGGATGCTGGGTAATGAAAGCGTGATGAGGTGTGAGGCAGCTGTTGCCTTAGTTTTATGAATTTACCATTAAACTCCCCAGAAATAATTGGGGAACCCCTGACAATGACACCAGTATGTGACAGGCAGCCTAATGCCTGTTATTGCAGAGAAGCCAATGGAGCTCTAAATCCTGTATGACTAACGGCTGTCCACCCATACCAAGATCTGCCACAACTTTAGGTAAGACATGACTTTGGGGTCTATGTACTAAGCCTTGCAGAGAGATAAAGTACCAACCAATCAGCTCCTTACATTCGCTTTACAGGCTGTTTCAAAATTTACATGAGCTGATTGGTTGGTACTTTATCTCCACCCACTTTATCTCTCTTAGGCTTAGTACATAGCCCCGTGCAGATATTTTCTGTATTAAATACATTTATATTTTATTACATACTTAAAGCCGTTTTTGAACTTTTAAATTCAGCTAAATAACATTAGATCTTTAATAACCAGTTAAGAACACATTTATAGATTGTAGCCAAGTACTGCAATACTACCCTGATTAGGTATATAGAAACTTGTCCGAACATCTGACACAGTCTCGGTGGTTTGATCTACATGAAGCATAGACAACCCCCTCATACTGTAGGTTGTATACATTATATGCATCATTAATCTTTCTCTAGTACATTTCTAGAAAAAAAATAATGAAATATCAGTGCTGTGCAGAATAACAAATGTCACTTTGTGTATAATATTAAAACTTGCTATATCCACTGACATTTTATTTTTTATGATACCAAAATACCTTTAAATCCCCCTTTGGGTATCATGAGGGAAAACATTTCAGTGTTAGCAGCAAATGTAGCTATAGACAAGGAAATCAAATCAATAATAATGATAATGTACTGTATATATTTAGGTTGCAGAAGAACATTGGTGATTACAAACATTTTAGCATGTTTCTGCGTTTTAACTGTGTATTTTTCATTTAATCCCTTGCCTGTATATTTTTTTTCTCCATGTACTTTTTTTACAAAATGTAATGATCAGACTTAGTAAAAATAGTGTTGATTTGAATATAAGAAATTATTGCCAACTTTAATAATACAATGAATTAAGAATTGTTTTGAAATTAATTTCAAAGCACTGCTTCCCATGTTCAAGGTATCAAAATATATATTTTACAAGCATTTATTTATAATATTTGGTTTGCTTCAGAGGTGTAATAAAATGTATTATACTTCTAATCTACTTTTTATTTTAATATAATCAAATAAGGATGGTCACCAGGACCGTAGCTCCACAAGTGAATATGAATTAAATTTGTTGATGATATGGAGATTAAAATAAAGAAGGGGAGAGGAAGTTCATAATTGGAAAAAGGCAATTATGTTTAATACAGTTGTTAGGATGCTGATGAAAGATTTAATTATTTTTGAGGAGTGGTTAATTAATGATGAGAGTATGATATTGTGTGTCAGTCACATAAATACTTTGTTATAAGATGATCACTATTGTATTTGTATTATATAGCAGTGGCTGGGAAGCTCTCTATATTGTATGATGGTCACTAAGATGGTCTGTGTGTTTTATGGCGGTCACTGAAATGCTCTGCATATTGTATAGTGGTCACTAAGATGCTCTGTGCATTTTATGACAGCCACTGAGAAACTCTCTATATACTGTATTATATGGCACTCACTAATGTATTTTCTATATTGAATGATGGGGACTAGGATGCTTTCTGTATCATATACCAGTCATTAGGATGCTCTCTATGTTGTACAGTATGTGGTGATCCATAATATGCTCTATGTATATCATGATGATAACTAGGATGTTCACTGTATGGTATGATGATAACTAGGATGCTCTCTGTCTTGATCTCTCTAACATCTGCTGCATTACCACCTTGTTAAATAGTTTTGATACTGTATAATTCAGAAATTATCTGAAAACGTCAGTGTTAGACAGATTGACCAAAAGGGGATCCAAAAGCTTTTACAAAATGTAGTAATAATGCACCAGACAATTATTCAACTTCACACTGAACTTCATTGCAGATTTTTAATAGGGTTGTTATAGTTGAATGGTTTGTGACATATTATTGTTTTTTGTTTGTAATTTATTACTGTCAAACAATGAGAGCATCCACTAAATAACATGAATGGGAAGCATTGTTATGCTTGACTGAATTCTGTCTATCTTTGGTCCTGCGATCCACAAAAAGTGGGGTAATTGCAGTTATTTTGTGTAAAGCATATCTATGTTCATTGTACACAATTACTTTAATAATATTAATTAAAATATTAAATATTGTTCTGTTGTATTTCATTGATATTCTTGAAGGGTTTTCCATATACAAAAGTTTCTAACCAAAAACACAAAATGAGAAATCACTTTTATGTTTGTTTTTTATTTATTGTTATGTTTTTATTTGCATAATTATCTATAGAGATCACGTTGTTTAATTACTTATATCTATTATCTAATTCATTCTAGGCTTAGTGATTTTTAAATGTCAATTCTTATTCACAACATATTGTATATCTATTGTATTTTGTCATTATGTCTATGTAGCCATTTGTGTTCTATGAAAAATGTGGTAAATGCTTTTCAGCGCATAGTGCTGTTTATTTCACACTGTTTCCCTAAGGGTATGACTGAAATATATTCCCAAGGTGCACAATTTGGTTTACCTTGTCAGACATTCACATTTATTTATTTCCAACAGAAATCCCAATAAATGACCACCCACTGTTTATTTTTCAAGCTACCGTTGAAAACTATGCCATTACTCATCTGTAGAGGAAGTAAGGAACATGCTTAACAAGCTAATATCCTTTCAATTGCATTCTGAGTTTATTATTAGACTGCAGGAGAGGCTAATAAAACTAAATTCTCCCTGTTTAAGCATTGTTTACCTATGGGACCTTATTATTTGACTTTTTAGCAAAAGCTTTAAAGTGTTTTCTACATTTAAGAGCTATTATTCACCTAGTGCAATATTATTTGTGATATGACTTTAGCCATGTATGAGTCCATAGAAAGCAGAGAGGTGCAGTCAGCCAGAGCCTCCCCTGTCATACTCCTGAGATTTGATATAAAAATTATTAGAATATAAAGATTATATTTAAAATTTATAACCATCTTCTTTGTTTATTGTAATCATCTTTATAGTTAACACTCACCAGCTTTGTGAAGCTCCCTGGGACTGCAGGGAGATGAGAGATGAGACAGCAACAACTCAGCCTCACTTCTGTGTAGTCAGACACTGATTGCAGAGCTGGAGGTGGGGACACACCATGGGCAGAAAGATAGCTAATTGAGGTATGCCTCTGAATATGGGAGGCAGATGGACACCTTGGATGTCACACGACCAGCAAATGCACTGCATTGTTTAGAGATCGGAGCTCAGTCAACAGCAGCAAGAGAAGACACAGTGATGCAGGTAGGAGAATCAATGGACACTGAAGCTTAGTGTAGTGAGGGGAAAGTTACAGTGAGTAGGGGGTGAGACAGGCTCCCATCACTCAGACCCATCTCCATTTGTGATTTGTGACCAATGCTGCATCTTTGTATGCAGTTATTTGGATTTGCAATGGCACTGGTGGGCATCTCAAATTATCTCCCGGTGGCTGCAACATTTGGATATTTTTGCACAGCAGGATCGCAGCTACAGTGTCAATAGCATACAGCTCTGAATCAGGCCCATTCCCTTCACCAATATTGACAATAGGCTGCAGCGAGCAGACTGGAAAATTTAGCGACAGAGCAGCAGTACAAACACATGGCAGTTAATAAGAATATAGCACATCTATGAAACATAGTGGCATAGCAGTGGCAGATAGGATGGCAGTTTAATAAACTATACAGTTTTATAGAATGTTTTCATTAATCAAGGTCTAAAAGTAAAAGTCTAGTAGAAAATATAATATATTACTAACCCACTACTCCAAACAGCAAATCACAGGTCTCAAGCCAATAAAGACAATTTAAGCAAGAGTGAAAGCCTAGTAGAATATTTAATAATAACAAACTTTTCCAGTCATCAAATCACAAGCCCCAGACCAGTACAAGTAAATGGAGATGGGGTAACAGGTTAATAGTTCTTACACCAGTACAGCAAGATGGGCAAATCTTGGCGGTGCATAGCATAAAAGTCCTTGGACCCTCCCACCCTTCCATATATTATAGTATATATGAAAAAGGACATGCACAGTTTAACATACCAAGTGACTGAAACTGCCACTTTTGTGGCTGAAGTGCTTAGTATGTGTGGACCCCACAAAAGAAAACAAAATTGTGGTTTGGTTAAACCAAGCTACCAATGGGCTTAAGGCTAACAGTGTTAGTAATCCTCCAGTTCAAGATGTCATCATCCTCATCATCACCCTCATCTGTTGTTAATATCATCACTACACAATATTAGCTCATCCCCATTGGAATCCACTGTTTGAGTTTCTGTTTGCAATTGGTGACAAAGCTATTCTTCATGGAATTTGCAGTTCATTCTTATAAACGTAAATTTTTTGCAATATTTTTGGAAGTAACCTTTTAAATTGAATGCTTACATGATTCCCTGCCTTGCTAAGCTCTCTTTCTGAGTACACACTGGAGGGTGGTTAACTTAAAAACACTATAGGTAGTTTATAAAAGGGGCTCCAAGTTTCCTTTTTTCTCCTACCAGTATTCAAAGGGACAGTGTGAGATGCTACTTTTTGCATTATAATTAAAGTAATCATCCACCATTCTATTGATGCTTACTGTATCAGATTGAGTCACAGTAGAGGTGTCAATATATGTGGGCCATTCTTTTAAACCTGACCAGATATCATAATGTTTCTCTATGGTTTACTGAGTTGACTCATCATAATCAGTAGGTTTCTTGGAAAATATATATTTTTTCCTGGCAGTAGCATTTGCAGAAGAAACTAAAGCAGGATATGTTGTGTCATGTGCCCCATGAGCCTAAAATTTGCTTGCAAGGAGCTTTTTGCATCTCTCTTAAGATCTGTGTCGATTGTAAAGAAAGTAATTACTTTTGGACTTGATCAAGCATGGTGTCCAAAATGTAATAATCCAATTGCAAGATGTTGCAAATCCTTTGGTCCTGGTGAGAAAGAACTTGATTTACAAGTCCAAAATACTTAGCAAATTGTTTAGTTTCATCTACTCCTTCATCTTCTCTAGATTCTTTTCCAGTAGTTTAATTAGCTGACCTGACTCAGGTTGGCAGTATCTGAACTCACTCCACAGGTTACAATTTCAAATGATTTCAGTAGCTTGCATAAAACCGATACTATTATCCAGTGTGCAGCAGTAAGGTGGGAACATGTCCCCCCATCTCATGGCTTGATGTATACATCATGATGGAATGCTATTGTTTCTCCAGTCACCTGGTTACTATCTTTTGCCTCAGTTGTTGGCATGGCAAATTGAACTTTTCTTGCAGCTGCTGCAATCTTCTAAAAGGGATTGCTGAATGTCAAAAATGCAGAGAAATTTTACAAAGCAAAGCCAAGTAACCTGCACGTACCTGTCATTTTTTAAGAAATGCTGAACAACTAAGTTTATTGTGTGCACAAAACATGGTACTTGTTGAAATTGACCCAGTTGTAATGCTCCTCCAATGTTTCTTGCATTATCGGAAATGAGTCCAGAGGAGAGTCTTAGCGGGGTAAGCTATATCGCTGTCATATCCCTGAGTTTTTCCAACAGATTGACACCACTATGCTTCTTAGTGAAGCCAGTGATACAGAGAGTAGCCAGCTTGTGAATGAGCTGGCATTGTTTGTTAGACACTACTGTTACTGAAGCCGATACACCCACCCAGTGGGCTGTTATAGTCATGTAATCTTTAGTTCGACCAGCACCACTTCTAAACATATCTGTATTTAAATGGATAGTCAGTGCAATTGTGTTTTATTGGCAAAGAATAACTGTTTGTTTAACATGTCGGTACAGGTGAGGAATTGCTGTTCTGGTCAAATAGAATTGAGATGGAATTTGGTAACAGACATATGACTTCAACTAATCACCTAAACTAGATATATTGATGCGGATATTGGACGCAGATCTAATGGCATCAGTGATACGATGTGCAACATGATGGTGGCTGTCATACTTGGTTCTTCTTGCAAATTATTGTTTCACAGTCAATTGTTATTTGAAACTAATAGTCTTCTTGATCTCCTTCTGTGATAAAGATTCACCCCCAGCAGCAGCAGCCCTAGCACACAAGGATTCTTGTTAGGAATCATGGATTGCATTAGGGGAGTGAGTTTGCACTTGCAAATTGAATGCAGGACAACCTCCGATCACTAATGAGGAGGTTGGTGAAGAAGGTGTTCGTGGTGGAGATAGCATGTGCTGGAATTTGTCCATGCTGCTGTTAGCTGAAGCTGGAATGCTTGTTATCATATATGATGTTAAAGATTTTGATAAACTACTTGAATTAACTTGCTCAAAATAATGTTTCTACTTGTGATAGAGGGCTTTTTTGTTTTTTTGCCCAGGCATTACATGCGTTTCTTAGCACTGACATGAAGTGCTGCCACTGGTGGCTGACTTTCTTTGACACAAACAACATCCTCCTCCTGAGTTTTATCAACTTGGTCTAGTCCAAAACATTAATCAGCATCCTCATTAGTGTCAGATACATAATTATCCCAATCATCCAGTTGCATTTCCAAAGTAGCATCCTCAATTTCTATGTCTAAATCATCAACATCTTTATCATCATCATCACTTTTACTACTACTCCTTATCAATCTGTGCAGTCACTCCTCTCTACCTCTGATGTCGCTCTTTGCCTGAGGTGTGTCTAGGCATATGCCCTCAAATAATCATCTAAACTAGATATATTATTGGTGGATATAGGATGCAGATCTAATGGCATCAGTGATCTAATGTGCAATATGAAGGTGGCTGTCATACTTGGTTCTTCTTGCAAATTATTGTTTCACAGTCAATTGTTGTTTGAAACTACTAGTCTTCTTGATGTCCTTCTGTGATAAAGAATCACCCCCAGCAGCAGCAGCCCCAGCACACAAGGAATCTTGTTGGGGATCATGGATTGCATTAGGGGAGTGAGTTTGCACTTGCAAATTGAATGCAGGACTACCTCCGATCACTAATGAGGAGGTTGGTGAAGAAGGTGTTCATGGTGGAGATAGCATGTGCTGTAATGTGTCCATTCTGCTGTTAGCTGAAGCTGGAATGCTTGTTATCATATATGTTGTTAAAGATTTTAATAAACTACTTGAATTAACTTGCTCAAAATAATGTTTCTACTCATGATAGAGGGCTTTTTTGTTTTTTTGCCCAGGCATTACATGCGTTTCTTAGCACTGACATGAAGTGCTGCCACTGGTGGCTGACTTTCTTCGACACAAACAACATCCTCCTCCTGAGTTTAATCAAATTGGTCTAGTCCAAAACATTAATCAGCATCCTCATTAGTGTCAAATACATAATTATCCCCATCATCCAGTTGCATTTCCAAAGTAGCATCCTCAATTTCTATGTCTAAATCATCATCATCATCTTTATCATTATCATCACTTTTACTACTACTCATTGTCAATCTGTGCAGTCTCTCCTCCTTACCTCTGGTGTCGCGCTTTGCCTGAGGTGTGTCTAGCACATTCCACCCTGACTAGTCTATGATTTGCAACCTGATTACCTAATCAGGCAGCTGTGGGCTGCACCTGGAGAACTGGCTATGTATCTCTGCTCAGTTTTGTAATCAGTGCCAGGTCATCAGGTCTACCACCATGACTGTGCTCCAGGTTACCAGTTTCCCATAAATACTCTGTCTACTGCTTTTGGATCCTGGCTCCCTGCAACCAAGTTTCCCATTGTGCTGCCCTGTGTAAGTTATCCGGGACATTATTATGACATCATCTGTATTATTTGCATTTTACCAGTTTTCCAAAACTTGGTTATCACTGCATATCAGTTACTCCGGACTTTGTTATTAATAGCATCTACCATGTCTGCCTCACACCATCAGTACCTATTTATGCAGTGCATTGCTACCTTGGACTTTTTGCATTTAATTCTGCTGTGTATCCAGTCTGGTTCCATCTGGTCCAGCCAGTATACCATCTTACTGTGTTTAGAGACTGCCTGTTATTATCTACATTCAGAACTTTGTAACTGTTTATCTGCATCAGCAAAGAGAACTATTCCATTTCCAGTGATTGTCCATCTGTATTATTTCAGTACTGTTCTATTCAAAGCTGACCATTTACATATTTTTGAGTATACCCTTATATGCTAAATAAATCATTATTTTATTACATGTGGTAGTAGTATCAACTTAATTTCAAGTACTTTATGCACACAGGAATCCCTTGGGAGCCATGACACTCATCCTCACATTTACAGAGGTGAAAGGAGGCTCCTCTGGGATTAGTGTCAGAATCAGAAATGTGAGACTATAACACATAGCACTCATAGATACCCTTAAACTCTCCTCAAGAATATGTGAAGTTTGAGAACACACAATTTATTATTCAACCTCAGTGTTTTTTGTGCACTAATTTGCTTGTTTTAAAGGTCACACATCTAGACTCAAAAGGTGATGAATGTAAGGTTACAGATGCCTGACTGTGTTTTGCTTTGGCTTTCACAATAGGCATCCTAGTGCATGAAAGATCACTAGTGGAACCATAACTCGCAAAGAAAGACCACTGTGTGTGGCGTATGGCATGTTGGCAATGTTATGTTTTTCAGCAGTAACTTCTCCCGTTAAAGTACTCAGTTGCAGTGGGGCTTCTGAGTCTCTCCACAATGGCTGCCGATCCCACAGTGCTATACCACTGTCCCATGTTAGCCATCTCGCACAGTGATATTCTGGTGTCTTCATCGCTGAATTTGGCAGAAGCCACGACTTTAATGCCAATTAATCTTCAGATATGCAAATCTCTCTCAACCCCATGATGTACGCCCTTTAATCCCCTTCCTCAAATCCAGGTATGGATCACCCAGGGGCGGATCTAGACTGTTGTATTAGGGGGGACAAGTTAATGATTAATCCCCCCCTCGCGGCAACCCCCCGTGTCAAATTCCCTCCCCCCAGCAACCCCCCCTCGCAGCAACCCCCCCTTTACTTTCACTTACCTCCGCTGCTCCGGTGATGTTCTCACTCCGGGCTTCGGTCAGCTGCTATCCCATCCTGCACTGTGACACGGTCAGCTGTTTAATGCAGCAGCAGACCAGGGTCACAGTGCAGGTGCCGGGAGACCAGCTGACTGGAGGGAGGACATCACCGGAGCACCGATCTTCGGTCCCTGGACAGAGGTAAGTTGTGTTTTGTTTTAGCAGTGATCAGTGTGTGGTCTATTTAGACCACACAGCTGATCACAGGGTGTGAGGAGCCGGCTGTGATCACTGTTAGCTTTAAACATAGATATTGAACAGATCAAATATCTGGATGTTATAGTGACTGTTATCTTGGCTAGTGTCCTCTTTTCTCCCTACTTTGTTTAAAGTTGCCATAAAGTTTGGCAGTTTTATCATAGAAAACAATACCTGGAAATAATGGAGTGAAGATCACATCAGATCTAGATATTCACATGGCTCATGGTGTAGCTGCCAGGTAAACACATAGGTGTATATTTACTAAAGTGCAGGTTTTTAGAAATGGTGATGTTGCCCATAGCAACCAATCAGATTCTAGCTATTATCTCCTTGAAGGTGCTAGATAAACCTTAAGTAGAATCTGATTGGTTGCTATGGGCAACTTATCCATTTCTAAAAATCTTCACTTAGTAAATACACCCAATACTATCTCACAGCATTAACATACACTTTAGCAGAGCAGCATAATAGGATATCCTGATTCCCAATACACACTCATTATATACAGTTGTCATGTCATCTAACCTTTCCCAGATACCTAACAAGGAACTTATAAGAATATACATATTATTCAACCATCCTTCAGTACTTTACCAGAAACGAGTCAAAACCGAACTACTCATCTCAAGAAAACTATGAAATTACTGTACTTTGATGGACGAGATGCGATGCAGGAAGAAATAACATGATGACAACCCTTCATCTCATTACAACAATTCTATAACTAAGAAACTGGCTATACTGCTGGCTGATGTGCTACCTATTTTAGAAAATGGTATAGAATAATTAACAGGAAAAAGCCTAGTATTGTGATAGATGAATTAGCCACACCAAAAATATATTAAAGTTAGACCAGAGCCTTATGCAATTTGACGTTGGGTACCATAAGTGTGGAATGTCAACAACTGATAAACTCTATCACTGATAGAAAGAAGTGAGGTGACCACATCCACAGTACCTATGCTTCAAAAATGAAAAGCATCTGTGGATTTTTATTTTACGAAACAACCAACAACCCTGAACTCGACACTGTGCAATATCCAGGAGGAGATCACAGCACAAAAATGGATTTATTTATTATTTACAAATTAAATTGGAAGATGCATAAAAAAATGTTATATGCAAAGTGCACAATGGTTTTGTTTCAATAGAACCTCCTTGTTTTTGCCTAAATTCTGGCTACAGTATTTTACTATGAACAAAAAGATGATGAAGACGACTTAAAAAATCGAACAAAAATGTCCAATCACTTGATATGAGGGGAGTGCGCAGAAAATCCCGAGGCCAATCGGTGCAGCAATGGTCATGTCTGAGCATTGTGTCTGTGCCTGCTGCTGCGCAGTGTGTGGGCCCTTTTGTTAGTGTATGTGATCAAGCGGGCCTGGAGAATACTGATGATGCTGGCAGCAAACTACTTTTAGTCACAAGCAGATATCTGCCTGTTACTAAGAAGTAGTTAGTAGGAAGGATCATCTGCGTGCTGTGGGCCCACCACTGTGCCTGGGCCTGGTACTTTTGTACTGGATTTACTCCCTTGATGGTGGCTCTGGGTGGAGAGGGGCTCAACTTCCATATACTGACAGCAGGAGCTGTCATCCTTAATATAGTGCTGAACTGCAGCTAAAGAAAACGGTCAGTCAGGACAGCTGAAATATCATTCATTTCTTTCACCCTGCAGTACAGGATTATAGCAAGGCACATTTCCCTCTTCAGTCTGAACACTAATAGTGTCATGGCTTACTGTAAAAGAGACTTCATGAAACTGCCCCTATTAAGTATAGAAAGAGACCCCCAGGACTGGATAATTAATTTAATGTTGTAGAGGCTCAGGAGGGGACTTTTTCTTGAGAAAATGATTACAGAGCACATAGCTCCTGGAGTCAGTGAACTGCTAATATTCCCCCTGCAGAAATGAACTATATCTGTGAAATTCTGTAAGACTTACAGTTCCCCAGAGGTAACCTTTGTGAACTAACAAATTTAAGTGACAGACTTTGTGTAATCGGAGGAAGGAGATTAGAGAGAGAGAAAGCCACTACTAAACAGAAGGAGGGTATAAAAGTGAACACTTATGGATAGCCCTGCACACTAATAGTTAGTAAGGAAAATAATCTAATTGCCATACAGAAATAGGTGCAATTTGGAGGAATATAGGAAGTGGCAACAGTAAAGTACTTTTTCCTCACCATTGTTCAGACTAATTCAATTTAACCAGCACATACAGTACGGTAGGGCCTGTCAAAGCAAGATAATTGGCTGAGAAAGGATCGGTTTAAAATTAGATCTGCGCGACGCCATTTTACGAATGGCAATGAGATGCCATTTTGCGACTGGCCGCCCAGCGCCATTTTAGTGAAACTCGCCATTTGACATCATACTAATTGTCCAAGAAACTGTTGAATGCTACTATGACCCTTATCAAAAGCCAATGAGATTGTG
This sequence comes from Taudactylus pleione, assembly GCA_031769625.1. Taxonomy (NCBI): domain Eukaryota; kingdom Metazoa; phylum Chordata; class Amphibia; order Anura; family Myobatrachidae; genus Taudactylus; species Taudactylus pleione. The sequence continues at coordinate 7,853,352 of JAUIMM010000009.1, read as the reverse complement.
TTCGCCTGTTTGCATTTTGTACAGAGGGTATATCAATATCACCATATAATATAGAATATATTAAGACCAATATATAATAAAAACAATCCTTATACAACTAGAACCAAATATATATATGTGTGTAATCACATCCCAGAGTCAGGTCCCAGAACAAGTTTACCTAGAAACCAGCATATCAAAAGAGATGGCTAACTGAAACTACAATCTAATTAGCATTTGTATACCAGTGGCCTGCTCTCACACTGTTGGGACAGGAGTTTCAAGGTGGAGGTTTGGGATGCACTTTTATGGAAATGGCCTCACAGGTGAGGGGCAGGAGTATGGCATTCACACTGGGGACACTCACAGAGAAATAGGCTGAGAACACACATGCTAGTAGACACACTTGGAGCAGGGAACTGGAAGAGAGAGGTCTTCCTCTCACAAGACAACCAAAAATGGGACTTTGTACTCCTGGAATATGGCTAAGTATATTGTTGTTAAACTGTACAGTAGTTAGTCTATTTGGTTATCTGTAGCTAGTTGTGTGTTAATCTGTAATGTAGCTTATAAAGATTGTATGTAATAAGTTTGTAGTTAAAGGAATTCATAAGTCTATGTTAGCATACAGTGGATGATATAGTGTGATCTAACCTGTAAGATTATCATCCACACTGCAGTGTACAATTGTCTGTTTATACTGGTTGTATTATCAGCATGCAGGAAAGGGATTGATTATGGAGTTTTTGTAATATGTGAAACAGAACTATGGTATTTGTAATGATTGGTGCTGGTTGATATAATTGTTTGAGATCCGCTGGTGAGCTGTGTTAGGGCCTGGAACCAAGTTCTTGATTCAATGGAATGGTGAATTACCAGTAGTGTGATCATGGCTATAAGACTGGCATAGATTTGGTGTTATTTCAGTGTTATCATAGAATTGTGTACTGTGAATACTGGTATTTTGGCTACTATATGGTGCTTACTATCTGAATAAGTTTGTATAGTGTCATGAATGTAATCATAGGCTGGTATCAGTGTTATATCATGGAAGTGTTATATCATGGAAGTTTAATTAATAACAGCTTTGAATGGTATAAGTAATAACCGTGTGTAAGATAGAGACTGCAGTTTTTGTTAAAGATGGTTACCAGCTAGTGGGTTAGACAATGGCATTACATGTGATACTCCCCTCCCCCATTGAAACATGTGCTTGATTCATGGAAGTTGTGAATTAATAGTCTTGTGACTATAGTTATAATTCTACCCAGTTTTGTTGTTGTATAGTAGAAATAGGTTGTGTAGTTATTATAATTGTGATCATTAATGGATACACGATTTACAGAGTTACAACATAATGTGAGTTTTCTTACTTTCAGTAATGGAGTGTATTATGTGAGTTTTCAAAATGGAGTTCGTCTAGAGACCATGCGGTTTAGACAATAGGGCATGTGTCATTCCCAACCCCACACACACACACACACCCTCACCAGCCATCTTGGACATGTGCTCTCAGCAGACATCTCTCTCTCTCTCTCTCTCTCTCTCTCATTGCATGATTGTATTTTGAAGTTTACTCAATGTTTTATGCATATGCATATCAACTGTACCTAGTCATTGCATAAATTTATTTGCGCTAATTGTATTTAGATCACAGCGTGTAACCATCTGTTTTTATATTGAATAATATCTTTTTGTGCTTTGGAACCACATTCAAAGTCTGAAAGCATTTATTTCTTGTGGGACTCATTACGCTATTAAGCGACAATTTGGTATGGCAGATTAGCTAGAATCCATAGCCTGATTCAGCAAGGAACGCAACTGCTAATGAAGTTGCTAATATGTATGCAGTTCCACTGCGAAAGTATGCTAATCCATTGCGATCACTATGCCCTCGCAGCACTACCTAAGGACACCCACATTACCTTACACACATCCGTAATACTTAACGGAATAGTGAAACCATCAGTACAATCACTCTGCCATAGGGTCTGTTTAGTCACTGCAGTCCCAATCGCAGTGCCCAATTCATGCGGTGCATGCGCATGATGCAACAATCGGCCAATTTTGTGCGTATTGGCAACTGCGATACAAGCTGAATCAGGCCCATAGTCTGCTGACTGGATACAAATTACCCTTTTTAAGGAAGTAATATCAGTGTACTAAGAGACCAGAATACCTAAAGAACCGACTTAACTTGCTACATGAGCCCACTGCCTTAGCACTTAACATTGCAACATCAATTTAATTAATTGGAGACAATTATATCATAACTTGCCCAGTGTTGGAAGTCAGAGACAGCAACTTCCTTTAGCTACAAATTTACCAGCTTGTTGAAAGTAAAGCAAGTAAATGTTTACCTGGACAAACCATGTTGCAATGCAAGGAGTGCAAATAGATATAATTTTTTGCATGCAGGGTAAACAATGAGGACCTTATTCAGAGTTGGTCGCGAGCGCTGAGCGCTCGCAACCGTCTCGATGTTGCTCCACAGGGCATGCGCACGACGGAGACTGCTCCGTCGTGCGCAGGCGCAAGCCCCTGCTAAGGATGGATCACCCGTCGTTAGCGGGCTCAAAGCAGACGGAGCGAGCTGTCGATGTTGATTGACAGCTCGCTACGTTTGCTGGCCGGGCAGGGGGCGTGCCCGGCCAAACGGAGGCATTCATTTCGGAATGCTTGCCGTTTTGTGGACGTCCCCACTGACATCATCAGTGATGTCTGTGAGGAGCTTCCTGCTCAAACAGAGGAGGAAGCTCCCTGGGGCTTAAGGTTGATGAGACCCTACCCTAGGGTCTCGTCGTAAGCCCCGATGGTCGCGATGGTCTTGACCATCGCGACCATCTCCCTTAGCGGTCGTTTGAGCTGTGGGTGTTAACCCACAGCCTATCGACCGACATGGAGGCGGCCGTTCAGGATGCAAGTGGCTGCCCTGTTTCTGAGCGACCGCTTGCATCCTACGACCGCCTCTGAATTAGGCCCTGAGTGCTTTTGCATGTAGCCCATAAATGCTGGACAGCTTTATTTTTGCACTTCAATTTATATCTGAGTTTGGATACACCCCTCCTCAAATCTTAGTCTCTCTGCACTTTTTAAATCATCCCCACCTGCATTGCAACATGGGTTTACCAAGGTGCACAGTTTCTTGCTCTTTTTGGCTTTATTCCCACCTCAGAAGCAGGCCCTAAGTCTGGAACTGCAACAGTATGCTATGGATTAGTATGTGCACCACTGATGTTGCAACTAAATCAAAACATTAAAGACACAACATGGTTGTAGGGCTCATACTGCAGTATTGGATTTAATGAACTATATGTAAAAGTTAGGAATATATGAATATTTACTGATGAATTTTGCCCATACTTGCCTACCTTTTGGTTCTCCTCCCTGGAAGAAGCCTGGGGTGGAGAAGCAGGTGGGTTGTGACAGGGGCGGGGCCTGATGGTTTGCGTCATTAAGCCCCGCCCCTTCACAGCAACTTGTGCTGATTGACTTAAATTAAAATATGAGGTATGGCTAAATTACGCAATTCATGGGGAATCGAGTCCTTAAGCCCCGCTCCCTACACGGGGACCCGCGATCGCCTTGAAAGTGTCCCTATTCTGCCCACTTCACTAGGAAGTGGGCAGAATAGGCCCTAGGCCTTCACTAGGAAGTGGTCAGAATGCAGGAGAAGTGCCTACCCTTTGGGGGGTATGGGGGGTTACCCGAAAAATCTGGAACCTCCCACGAAAACAGGGAGGGTAGACATGTATGATTTTGTCTGAATTTGGGGAAAGTATATATGCTTGAAGATATTCTTAAAGGGTTGAATATGCCAGTGCTCATAGTCTGGAATTAAACTCAGTAAGCTGCAGTGTATTAAAAAATCTATAAAATGATTACTGTAGAGAAAGAACTTTATGCATATATATATACAATAGTGTCAACTGAATATCTGGGTGTAAAATATGTAATGAATTGTATGATATGTACTTACCTGTTTGACTCTAAAAAGATAGTATTTCATGAAAACCTCTTCATAGAAGTGTTCCAGAAAAAAAGTGTGTTAATGGTATACACTGTGTAAACTGATTAAATATATTGTAACCTAAACTGTGAAACAGTTTAAAGTGTATATTGTGTTGTTAAGGAACAGCTATTTTAACAAAAAATGGGCTTATCCAAGCAGTCCCAAGTATATAAATGTTGGAAAGTAGCTTGGGAGTGGCACCTATATTTAAAGGTAACCTACCAGCTTATAGGAGAGTAAGGGTAGGTTACATTAGTTAATAAATATGCCAGCTACCCATACAACCAATATTAGGGATGAGTCCAATAATCTAATAAATATATGAGATTACAGGTGATACAGTATATCAACAGTTCTATTGAATGAAATACCAACTGTTAGTATGTCAAGGGATGTTAATGTGTGGATAAGGAGTTGTGTTATCCCTCAAACTCCAAGCCACTATTTTGAAAAATAAAAATCTGTCGCAGAACTTGGACTTGATTAAGCATGTGGTCACACTGCTGCAGCCAGGGCCTAAAATGGAATATGTTCTAGAAAATGGTCCAAAGCCATAACAAATTCCATAACAGGATACGGGGACATATGTACACTCTCAAATTGCTACAACAGAGATTTTCTTCCAGCAAACCCTTAGGGAGGCTCATAATATTCAGCAGAAAATATCACAGGTTAGAATGAGTCTGAAACTTTGGATGCAACAGGAGAAATTCAATTGCAGGAGGTCTGTCAATCTGGGTTCTACAAACATTAGGAAACCCACTGTAGAGGCTAAACATCTGATTCTGTGACTGAAACTCACAACCAAATGCCTTCCAGTTATTATATAATACATATTGTATTTATTGTTTTTGTCTTATCTGGAAAAGGCAGAATTGTACCATATTTCTGGCCCTTGTGAATATACAGAGGGCACACTGCTCTATTTATACTGTAGGTACTTTGACAGGGCTGGCTCAAAGCACATTCGGCCACTGCAACCACATGGGGCTCCTAGATTTATTGATTGAGATGCCACACCTTTCTCATTGGTCAGTTGCTGTCCTGTATCTTATTGTGGGATCCATTTAGAAATCTATGAGCAGCAGTAGTGTTACTAGCCAATAGCAGAGCTCATTCATTATGAAGTGCAATAATAATGGGAGAAGAAGAAAATCATAAAATTGGCTACAAGGCTTGCCTCCCTTCAGAGTCAGCAATGTGAACTGGTGCAATGTCAAGGGTAACTTTCAAATGGGTTTCCTGAACCTCTGCATTACTATGATTGGCCAAAATGTATTTCCACAAGATAAGTTTTATGGCATATGAGGCAGATATATTACTGGGGACATATTTGGCACTTCTGTGGATATGGGGCACTATTGTCGGGGCATATGTGGCACTACTAGGGGAATATGAAGCATTACTGTTGGGGAATATGGGGCACTATGTGAAGGTATATGGAACACTACAGATGGGGTTAAACTTAGCTTGAAAGAATGGTTATATCTAACAAAGGAGTAGTTTCTATAATGAGTCAGGATTTAAACAGGATCTTCATAGTGCAATTTAATAATGTAATATATTTGAATTTTATAAAATTGTTCATCTGGTACAAAACAAGAAAACACTAGGTTTAGGGAAATAGTCTACAGTACATGGATGGAAAATTGGCTAAAGGAAAGAAAACTAGTGTACAGTAGCTATAAGCAGTACATATTCAACTGAGCTAGATTTATTAATGGTCTACACAGGGACCATTATTGAGCTGTGTCCTTGTCCATCTTTTTATGAATAATTTTGCTAGTAGCCTGAAATATGCAAGGTCCTTATTTGCTGGTGACACTAAGTTATGCAGAGTTATTGCCAAGGCAGATTGTAACTTTCTACATTCAGAGATGGAAAAATGTTGATGTTTACACAGATGAGTGATTATCGGTAATCTGCGCATGTAAATTATGTGGCAATGCACATGCGTCAAGCATCATTACCGATGTTGGATGTGGTGAGGATTTATTCACAAACTGATTGACAGACATAGAGATCATTTGTGGGCAGCAACTGCGAGGTAGAGACTCAAACGCAGGCATGTCACAACTGTTTTCTGGGCTTGTCTTTGCCTGCAACTGCGATCACGGAAAAATTTCTCCTACATCTTAGTTCCTTCTGCCATAGGGAGCTCAGAAGGTTGATCATCGACTGATCTGTGACGCAGCTGCATCTTTGTATGCAGTCGTTTGGATTTATGAAACCACTGGTGGGCGTCCCAATACAACTCCCAGCGGCTGTGACAGTTGCATATTTTCATACAAGCACTGCGTACAGAATCGCAGACGCATTGGTATTTGCATCCATCTCTGAATCAGGCCCTGAGCCATAAAAGGCCAGAGAGGGGTACCATGTTTTCAGATGCCAGTGGTTTGATCAAATATTTCTTATATGAATGACCAGTGTAGATTTTTTCAAGTACAGTTCATGTACAATTTATAGGTCTAGCATAGGTTTTGGTTTTGGAATAAAGAAGAATCTGCAGAAGAGTTGCAATTAAATAATAGATATCTTTAGTAAGGTTGGCCCTAAATGAATTAATTGAATTAATGGTCTATCATATATATAAAAAAAAAAAGGGAAGTGCTCCCAAGATTACAGTAGTTGTATTCGGGATGCGTTGACATTACCGGCGGCCGACCATCGGAATCCCGACAGTGGAATCCCGACCCGGGACTAAAGATAGGCGTCGAAATCCCAACGCCTATCATTAGCCCCACACCAAAATCCTGACAGCCAGCATCCTGAATGAAGATAAGTGGAGAATGTGTTAAATTTAGCCACCCCTGGGGGGCCTTAGAGTTAGGCACCCCCCTGGGAGTGTTATGGTTAGGCTATGGGGAGGGGGGTTAGGGTTAGGCACCCCCCTGTAAGGATTTGGTTTAGGCACCCCCAATGGGGGACTTGGGGTTAGGCACCACCTCGGGAGTTTTGGGTTTAGGCACCACCAAGGGAGGGTTACTCTACTTACCACCTCCTGTCGGGATATTGAACCTTCGGGCTCCCAGAGTCAGTATGAGAACCGATGGCTATTCAACCATCGGTATATCATACCGATTCCTTGTATTCAGTACCAGAAAAGGAAAGTCTTCCCTAATGGGGTACACATTTAGCAGGAAAATAGATAAAACAACTTTTATTGGTATAATTAAAAACAGTGAAATATAAAACCCTGAGTGATGAAAAATACTGTTGTCAGAATCAGATCAATAGCTGATTAGGGTTGCCTGGCCATAATTAATACCAGTGTAAATACCGAATAAAGATTCCTGTTCTAGAAAGTGATAATGTATCTTTAGAATTGAGTCTCTGTTTCTGCACACAAACACCCTCCTTTCTTTTACATAGAATGCACCACTTTTGACAGCAACATTGCGAGCCACACACCAAGTCCTTTGATGAGCCAGTACGTGATCCCTGTTTTGATACATACAGCCAAGTTAAATTTATGCAAGCAGTTAGCAATGTCACTTTGAATTATTTTCTGTGCTTGAAGCCAGATTGTACACATTCCGGAAAGTCCCAGGTGGGCAGACCCCGTTATGTGTGAAAAGGAATGTGTAACTGTATGAGCAATGGAGTGTTAGAGCTGACATACAAATGAAAACTTTTGCTGCTACCTATGTGTAGATTTATCATCATTTGGAATTGGTAATTGCTATTTGCTATTTTAAGCTACATGAGCAGAGTCAATGCCTTTTACTTAAATGTAATTATATATAGTATTCGCTTTCATATATGAGACTATTGTAAGACTTCATTTTGTTTCCCCAATATAAATATTTTAAGTGAGAACAGACATCCAGTACAGGGATAATAAGGGGTATATTTACTAAAGATCGGTTTTGATTTAAAATTGATGAAAATCGATCAACATTGATATTGTGTTTGTGATTTGGTGTTTTAAGTATTAGTAAATGTGTGATTTAGCCCCAGAGACACAGCATCAATGTTGGTAGATTTTGATCTATTTTAAATTGTTCAAAATCAATTAAAATCGACCTTTAGTAAATATATCCTTTAGTGTGAACAATAGGCCTTATTCAGGTTGGATCGCACGGCTGCATTCGCACGCAGCTGGTCGATGTTTGTGCTCTACACATGCATTGCAGTGCACGTGTGAGAACCGGCCACTGCAATCGGGAAGCAATCACAGGGAGCATGCAGTCCAATTGTATAGTGATTGACATGAAGTGACCGTTTGGGGGTGGAGAGGGGGGGTGGTCGGGGGAACACAGGCGTGCCTGTGTGTTTGAACGCCAATACAGGGGCATGCACAATTAAGCCCCTGCGATTGCATACGCTGGCAGAGGTCTAGATGGCAACAGGAAGTTTAGCAGTTTGTGAGGTAGGGTCAGGTCAACCACAACTGTGCGAATGGTTCCGATGTTACTCGTTACCGGTGCTTTTGCCGACTAACGGATGCATGTCATGGGAAGTGGGAGGCTTTATACAGTGATGGGCATCTTGGTATAGTGCTGAGGTTGCCATGCTATCGCATTCATTAGCATATTTTCGCAGCTAGCAGGTGCGTATGAACGCAGCTGTGCGATCCGTGCTGAATCAGGCCCAATATCCATTAGCCTTAATGATAAACATCTGTGGGATAAATGCTCTACACATAATTATCTAATTTGAAACATTTCATAATAACAAAATATGTTAGTGTGATTTGGATATTATATAACACTAGGAAGTGCCATAAAATGGATTTTCTCTCCTGTGATTTTCTACATTATTGAAGATCTTAAAACAAAACTTTAGCATAGACAAACACCACAGCCTTATGATATACTTGTTTTGTTTTTCATTTAGGGTCCTATTCAACATCATAATTATCGGTAGCTGGGTGTAGTCGGTAGTGGCAGGAAAATACTGTGTTCCATGTACATTCCACGTGCAGGATATTGTCCATATGCTTTTCAGCTGCAACATGATAGTGATTGCTCAGACTAGCATCACTGAAGACCAGTGAACTGGATGATGCCATCCAAATCGGCCATAACCACGAACATTAAACGTCTTACCAGTTTACCCCCACCATGATCAGAAGGCTCCTTTCCCAGCTCACCACCATATAAAGTTGTTAGATATTAATCTGGGAAAGGCATTTTTGAGACGGTCATGGTTTAAAAAAGGAAATATATGTGATTTCAAGGCAAATGCATATATTTCTAATTTTTTAACTATTACTTTTCAAAAAGACTTTTAGATTTTATTTGTGTCTATTTAATTTTGCATATTTTTATGTTTTATGAAACTTCTACTTAATAAATTGTGTATATTAATTTACTGTGGCATAATTTTTAGACTTATTCTAGCATATTATTATTATTAGCTTATTACTGGCATCAATGGTTACAATAGTCAGGCCAGACTTATCTTATTTGTACACCTATTATAACCATAGATACTGAATAATACACTAGCAACATTTCCTAAAATGATGTTGCTGGAGGCCATTGTAAATTTAGAGAGCAAAAACCTCTTTACATACATTAGAGTTTCCCGTGCACGCCATTGTTTCCAAAGTAGCAAAAAAACCAGACATCTTTCTTTCCTTGAAGTAATGTGAATGTATAAAGAAAAGATGTATTATTTTCAGCTTATTCAGTGAGGTTTCTCTAACCCAACAATATTTGCATCAACATCGGGCCCATTGCAATCAATTGTTATTGTCAAAGCAGTATATTAACTTACAATGGTCGCATAAAGCTCTAATAGGTGCACTCAAGTCAGGGAAAACTAGACAAACTAAATCCTCTATTTTGAATTTTGAATTCCTAATTATTACTTCTACAGTGTTGATTGCTTTGGAATTCTGACAATATTTCTCTCCTTACTTATTTCTAATTAATGTTCTTCTCTTAAAAACAAGAGAAGTACAGTAGGCATAAATGCTTTATTTTGACTTGGTTATTTTGATTAGATTCCTCATAATTGTTACTTTCAATTCAGCTGTCAAACAATCACCCTCTATATTTTTAAATCACTGATTAGTACAATTGTTGGGGGTTCTGGAGAAACAGGCATAAAAACTATAGCTGGCTTCTGAGTCAGTGTTCTTTCTGAGGGGTTATCGTCAAAGGTACAGACTGAATCGGAGATCATCATTAGGGGCTGCCCTGTCCCCCAAATCACATAAGATAACGGTGATTTGTGTATTTTCCTTTATTTTATTTCTGAAATTGTAACGTTTGTGCAACCTTTTATTTAGTATTATTATAATCTTGCAACTTTTTGTAACTAAGCTTTGAAGATATTCTTGAATTAAAACATTAATTCTAGTTCTGGAACTGTGTTTTTATGACCCAAACGCCTCATGTTTGGCATGTTACCTATGTTTAAATATTGATAAGTTGTGTGTACAGGTGAGAGCAGAAGCTTGCCTTACGCTTTAGCATTAAATTGGTCTCCTGCTGGTGGCAGATACCAGAGTTAATAACCACAAGCACTGAGTTAACTGGTATAAGTCACGGGCAGCGATTCTTAGATTGGCGTATCTGGAGAGATCGGCCGGAGGTCCGTGACAATTTACAATTTTAACTCTACAAGGCACTTTCTTAAAATTAATCATATTATTTTCATAATGGAAATATATCCATAAGTGTTTTATTACTTGTAGTGCTTTACATGCTGAAGTGCCGTAAGCCATGGGATAGCAGTATGTTAAGGTAATTGTAGGTGGCGTCACTGTACTGTGACATGTTGGAAATGGCCAGACCTGCATAACTTTGAACTAACTCACAAGATGTCAGATTATAATGGGGCATTATAGCGGGTGGCCAATGGATGGGACATTCCATTTTCATAGTTGTGCAGACATTCAACATTCCTCGATCTACATTGTCACGTGTGTAGCGGTAATACAGTACCTCATGGAAGGCATTATCACCCACTATAGACAGTGCAGTGGCCGACCACAGGTGCTTAATTATGGTTATCAGTGGCATCTGGCCAGAATTGCCCATGGTAACTGACATGCAACACTGGCTGAAATCACATCCACATTCAATGCAGTCCGAACCACCCATTAGTCAGATCGCTGATCTGCCTAAATTTAAATGTAATTTTTATCTGCAACAGCCCGGTCCACCCCGAACCACCCCTTAGTATTGCCCTGCCAGGTCCACCCATATCACTGCTGCACTGGCTGCCTCAGCCATAGCAGTGCAGCAAGTGCAGCTGTAAAGGTGCTCAGAAAGCAAGCAGCGGAGGGCACCTCCTGGCATCAGATTCTTACGGTACTTGGATTCTATATAAGGCCAGGAGTCATGATGCACGCTGCTGTTTACTGCGCTGTACGTTGCTGTATTGCCTCAGGCTGTGCTGTGTCTATGAGTGGCTGTACTCTAAAGTAACTGTGTATAGGGGACAGACTGCATGCTTCTGTGTACTGCACTATACTCTGCTGTATTGGCTCAGGCTCTGCTGTGTCCACAAGTGGCTGTACTCTAAAGTGACTGTGTATAGGGGGCACCATGCACACTTCTGTGTGCTGCACCTCTATACTCTACTGTATTGGTTGTGCTGAGACTCTGGACTCACAAGTGGCTGTGCTGTGTATAAGGTGACTGTGTATAGGGGGCACACTGCATGCTGCTTTATGCTGTGCTGTACTCTGCTGTAAATTGTACTGTTTGGTGCATTTTACCCTAGTGCACTTTCTTCATGTGCCTGTGATCCACACAGAGTAACCCGAGCTTCACGTTCAAAAACAGAAAATGAAATATACTGTAGTTCTATTGTTTGTACTGTTTGGTGCACTTTCCTGGATGTGGAAGAGCAAAGAGTTAGTCAATGTGGGAGTTAGGCAGTGGTCATTGTAAGAGTTGAGGAGGTGGGAGGTAGTGCAGGTAGAATGAGGTTAGAGATGTATGGGGAAGAGAAGTGGCTGAGGGCTTTGTAGGTCATGGTGAGGTTGATTCTATAAGATGCATAAAGCCAGAGTAGCGATTGGTAGAATGGATCAGCTGAAGGACAGTGGAGGAAAATATGGTGGGCAGCAATATTTGGGACAGATTGAAGAAGGGCGAGGTGGGATTTAGAAAGGCCAGAGAGTAGGAGGTTACATCAATCGGGCAAGAGATAGTTATGAAGTGAATTACAGTTTTGGTTACTTCCAAAGCAAGAAAGAGACAGATCCTCAAGATCTTGTGGAGGTAAGGTGGTGAGAAATAGGAGAAGTACTAAGGGGAGTGAAGGAGAAGTTGAGGATGTCTTGGGAGACAGTGGAAAAAGCATTGTCCTCATCATACAGGGAGAGGATAGGAGGTAAAGGGACTCTAGAGATTTGGAAGAAAATTATTTCAATTTTATAGATATCGAATTTCAAAAAGTGCTTGGGAATTCTATATGAAATTTTAAGCCTTTGAAAAATAGATACCGAAGTCCGCAATATGGGGAAATTAGTGTAGTTAGGTGCTTTTTTAAAACAGAGGTGCACTTCTTTCTTATAAATGTAACCTTAAGCAAACTACAGTTTAGTACATTACAGCTATCCCTCATATGAACATTTTGAATAAACTTTTTATGGCGTGAGATTACAATATTTAATTAGAGAACCCTTTCTAATTAGAGCTATAACTAACTTTACCCATGCAATTAGCCTAGAGCAAGTATCAAAACTTCCTTCTCTGCAGTACTCCTTCACAGTAGCAAGGTATTATATCCTCTACATTTACAATGTTACTTATTCAGACATGACCTTAATTATGCTGTTAGTTTTACTAAATTGTGCTCTTGTGCTAATTTATGAAACTTTATAACATTTGCAGTGGGCTGTTACTTTAGATCCATGAATTATCTTTATTGAATAAAACATGTCAAATGGATTACTGTATGGGTAGCCTGTAATCACTAGTTTGTGCTTTAAATTAATTCAATAATTTTTTATGTTTTAAAAACCATACTGGAATTGCTACTACTGTCAATCCTTGTGGAATTACAATCAATTTTACAGAGGATCTGGCATTAAAACATCTGCAAGAATAAATTTTGCTAAATTCCCAATTGGGATATATAGACCGACTCTAATTTCTGTGCATGAAGTGAAATAACTTCATATGCTGTATGATTAAATTCAAATTTTGTGGACAAAGAGTTATGGTTTCTTGTGCTGATGAGATAGGGTATATTTGACACATCCAATTTGAAAGAAAGGACAGGTCGCGATAAGCTACTGAAGTTAATTAACCTTTTTTGTGATGATTTGCTTGAGTCCCTTGTTTATGTTTTATACACTTAGGGGTATATTTACTAAAGTGAGAGTTTTTAGAAGTGGATATTTTGCCCAAAGCAACCAGTCAGTTTATACTTAACAATTAACTAGAACCTTCTAGAAGATAATGGCTAGAATCTGATTGGTTGCTATGGCCAATATCTCCACTCCTAAAAACTGTCGCTTTAGTAAATTTACTCTTTAGGGCCTGATTCAGCTTTGGGAATAGAGTAAGATATAGCAAGTAACTGAGCATCTTGGTAAAACCATGCTGCACTGCAGATGGGGCAGATTTAAAATGTGCAGTGAGACTTAGATTAGGCAGGGGAGTGTCCAAACTGAAATCTAAATTGTTGTGTAAAAATAAAGCTGTGTAGTATTTGTCGGCTACTTGCAAAAGCAGACAGTATTTACCCTGCATGCAAAAAAATTGTATGTATTTGCACCCCTTGCATTGCAACATGGATTGTCCAGGTTCACAGTTACTTGCTATATTGCACTGTGGGTGTCATTCAGACCCGCTCACGAGCACAGGATGCTCGCAAGCAGGTCAATTGTACCCAAATGCGCACGACGGAGGGAGCTCCATCGAGCGCATGCGCAAGACCCGGATAGCAACAGCCAAGCTGTTGCTCCGGGTCTCGCACCAAAGGGGGTGTGCTGTCGATGGTGAGTGACAGCACGCCCCCTTTGGTGGGTGTGCCGGGGGCGTAGCTGCCAGACGGAGGCATTCCCATGGGAACACCTACCGTCTGGGGCCGGCCCCACTGACATCACTAGTGATGTCAGTGGGAGTGATTTTGGCTCTGATAGAGCCAAAATCACTCCAGGGCTTGCGGCAACGAGACCCTACCGCAGGGTCTCATCGCAAGCCCGATGGTCGCGATGGTCTTGACCATCGCGACCATCATCATGGATGCTCGCATAAGCTGTGGGTGGTAACCCACAGCTATGCGAGCGTCCAAAAGGCCGCTCCAAATTTAAATAGGACGGCCCTGACTCAGAGCGAGCGCTCTGGTCAGAGCATCCGGCTCTGAATCAAGGCCTGTATTCCCAATGCTGAATCGAGCCCTTAGTCATGGTGAAATGCCTTTATATCTGCACAATACATACAATGTCTACATATAAAAATCATACAAAAAAATAAGAAAATATTTCCACCAATTTGCCTTCCTGTGAATAGGCTTCTCCCCTACATGCCGCCGTCTCCACCATTTTCTTTACACCCCTTTTGTCCACTAGCTTTCCCCTTTCATGCCACTCACTGTCCAATTGTGTGCCCCACATTGCCACTTCATCTTTCCTGATTCAGAGGTTGCCTCCATACAATATAATGTGACTGCTGCTTTACATGATAGTGAGGCTAATCAGCAGGAAGGACTGCCAAGCTACTCCATCATGACTGTAGCTTTCAGCCGGCAGCTTCCCTTCAGCACATGCTTGTGCTATTATCATGCTGCTGACCACAGTAGGGAAGAAGAAGGAAGAGGGAAGAGAGGAACTCTTGAGCTCCGAGGTTCCTGAACCATAAATTTGCCTAATGGTAGCACCGAGCTAGTCAAAGTTCAGGGTACTAGAGCTTAAGCTCACATGATTTTCCACAAAATTAGGGAAACACAGATCACACAGGCAAGACAATGGGGAAGATTCTGTATCTTTATTATGCAATATAAGCAGTGGTGGCTCCAGGGGTGAGGTTGCAGCGCAGTTTAACATTCAAATAGGGGAGCTACACTGACAAACACACAGCCGCCGGCTCCGGCAGCTGTGTGTTTGTTGTAAGCAGCAGCTAATGAGAGTCTGTCAGACTCTCATTAGCTGCTGCTGCTGCGCCCACTGCGGGAGCTGCTTCATCTTCCGGCTCCCGCAGTGGGTAATGGGAGAGACGTCATGATGTTATATGACGTCTCTCCCATAATGCAGAGCGGCCCGGGCCAGGAGGACAGACGAAGGAGCAGATGGCGGCGGCGGGAGTGGGGATTCAGGTAAGTGTTTTTTGGTTTTTTTTATATTACGTGTGTCTACTGGGGGGGTGTCTGGCACCACTGGGGGGACTACTACTACTGGGGGCACTACAAGGGGGGTGGGGGACTACAACTACTGGGGGCACTACAAGGGGGGGACTACTACTACTGGGGGCACTACAAAAGGGGGACTACAACTACTGGGGGCACTACAAGGGGGGGCTACTACTACTGGGGACTACTACTACTGGGGGCACTATAAGGGGACTACTACTACTACTACTGGGGGCACTACAAGGGGGGTGGGGGACTACTACTACTGGACTACTACTACTGGGGACGCCACAAGGGGGGGTACTACTACTACTGGGGACACTACAAGGGGGGGACTACTACTACTACTGGGGGCACTACAAAGGGGGGGACTACTACTGGGGGCACTACTGGAGGCCTGCATAAGGGTGTTCTCTCCTGTGGCACACGGGGGCACTGCATATGGGCACTACGACAGGGGGCTGCCCTAATCTTTATTTTTACCTTACATTAATCCCATATGGACCCGCCTCCTCCCTGGAACACTGGAGGGGGGGCGCCGTAGCACGCATATTCTTCGGGCACACACGCTACTCCTCTGCCAGGGCCGCCTGCATGCATTTGCCCCCCAGGCTAAAAGTTGCCAGCCAGCCCCTGCTCTGGTGTAATGGGCGCCCACCAGAGCAATTCAATTGCTACACCATTCGGGTGTGAATAGCCAAGGCAGCACATATTTCTGATCACACCTTTCTGAGGTGGCGAGCAGAAATGTGTGATAAGTCCATGATTTGGGTGACCAAATTGCTATTTGGGCATGCTAACCAGGACTTTAGATGGGTTTAGCCATTTTACACAGGTAAATTCAGTTTGTTTAGGCTCAACATGCACCATAAGGCATGGTTGCCCAAAATATTGAATATCGCCCCCAATCTCCTGTCACTTTAGAAGGTAGATGGGTGAGAGAAAACAATTGAATCGCCCCCCTAGTGTGCATAGCCATGTTTTTGTAGTGGGGGGAGGCATGCACCTTTAAGAGTGACGCACCTTAGTGTGAAGTACTGTACAATACAAAGCAAGCTTTGCATATAGGATTTCTCACTGGCGGTGAAAAAGTTTCGAAAAAGTAATAATCTTTCCAGTAAGGAGATGATCACAGTTTGTTTATATTATCAGTTAGCAACTAATTGTTTAAGACATTTTGGGCCAAATGTAATAGGGTGAGAGTTTAGAAAAGTGAGAGTTTCTGACACTTTTTAAACTTTACCAATGTAATAGAGTCCAAAAACAAAGTAACAGAGCGAACTTGCATGTTTTTTTAGACTTAAAAAACTCTCACAATTTAAAATCTCATTCAGATGTTTTCCCACTGCTAAACTCTCACATTTTCTAAACTCTCACCCTATTACATTTGGCCCTTTGTGTGTGTCTGTATACACACATACACACACACACACACACATACATTGTGGTGATTGCTCATAGCTGGTAAATCACCACCCATTCTCAAGATCCCAGAAACCATTGTCTAGACAATTGTCTCCAGATACAAAAAGGTCGACAATAAATTGGTCAACACCAAAAAGTTGATGTGGGAAAAGGTCGACATGACAAAAGATAGGCTGTACAGAAGGTCGACAGCCAGATACACAATGTCAACAGGTTCAAAAGGTCAACATTGAAATGGTTGACACATTATTTTTTTTTCTAGCCATAATCTTCACCCTAAACCTAACCCGCCCCTTGGTGCCTAACCCTAACTTGTTCCTCCTAGTGCCTACTCCTAACCATCAGGGTAAGTACCTTACCCTAACCATCCCTCCTTGTGCCTAACCTTCACCCTCTGGTAAGTGACTAACCCAAACTCTAAAGCTAACTCTAAGCCTAAAAAAATGCATTGATCATTTCTGTTGACTATTTCAGTGTCGACCTTTTGAACCTGTCAACCTTTTGTACCTGTCAACCTTCTGTGCTGTCAACATTTTGTCATGTCGACCTTCTTCCATGTCAACCTTCTGCTGTCGACCAAATCAACTTTTTTTGTTGACTTTTTGTATGGACCCCCTCCAAATAAACATCTGTGTATGTGTACCTTTACATTGTATAATTCAATGTTAATCGAGTGACCTCTACATATATTTCTTCATTATTTTGTTTTTACTTGTGTCTTTGTTGTGAAACAGTTATAAATAAATAATTCAATTACATGCATTTCATATTATCTTGTGATGTGAGACCCCCAATAGACAAACAGCATCATACTAATTACAAGTTCTGCTTAGACAGTATACATGATGTGACAGACAAAGAACTTTGATTATAATATCACATATTACACTATACTTAAACTATTTTTTCCTATTTTATCTCTCAACTGTTTATTTTCATGATGCCATTTACTATTTATGTACAGTATATTATTCTGATTTCAGTTTTCTATCTCCTTACATGTACTTTATCTATACTACATGGGACAGCCCCAGGCAGCAGAAAGATTTTAATGAGACACATTATTATAAAGCTCCCTGACTGTTGGCATAAAAAATATGCTTTAATTCGCTTTTTCATAATTCATATCAAATGCAATTGTATTTGGCATGCAGTGTCACTTGTCATAAAATAAGTACATTGAAATTAAAACAGTGCACTTGATTACTGCAGCTTTTAGTGAGAATTGAAGGGTGACACTCCACACCTAATAATCAAATAGAAGACTGCAACAATTAATTTCCAATCAGTGCTGTAAGCTTCATCCTCATAATGTGATCTAATAATGATATGCTATACAATGGTCTATATCATAATTGGTTCACAGGGTGAAGATACAAGTTACAGCGCTGAGTGAAAATGGCCTGTTTCAGTCTTGTATACAGGGTCCCTAGTGTATTCATCCACCAGTGGGTAGCTAGACTTAATGTTTGTACTTATTATTTTGAACAAACACCTTTTACGGATCCTTTGTAAGTTCTGTATTAATTGCTCAAACAATTTTCATAAAGAAGACTTGTGGCATATTTTGGTAACATTTTTCATGCTGACATTCATCATGTCAACATGAGATTGTCAACACAGTTATTAAGTCAACATGCAGCATGTTGACATGCTCCAGCGATGTCTTCTGGGTTCCGCGTTCAGCTGATTAGAACATCCGGCGTAACCAACTAACCGTAACCCGTAACCCTCCCCTTGTGCCTAACCCTAATCTCAATTCCCATAGCCTAATCCAGAAGTTCCCAAACTCTGCAATTACAGTCCAAATTTTATGGATATTCATGCTTAAACACAGGTTCCTTAAGCCAATTTGATTTAACCATCTGGACTCAAGCATGGATATCCTTAAAACCTGTAATGGTGGAGTTTGGGAACTTCTTTCCTAACCCATTTTCATAACCCTCTCCCCAGTGCCTAATCCTAATCCTCCCCTCCTGCAGCCTAACCCTAATCCTCCGCTGCTGGTCTGTTATCCCTATTTAGGACTTCATCAGGAGGATGAAGTCCTCAATAGAAACAATTGAGACTGACTTCCAGTTGGACTGTTCGATCCATATTGCAGTATTGTTCCTGATGTTTAGATAAGCTCTGCTATTTATTCCTAGACACCATGGAAACCTACAATTCACCTGACTTAACCATTATGAGAATACATTTGAGGAGTATAAAAAGGCTCATATAGGCAAAAAATATATTTTATTTCCAATATACAGAGTACATGTGCACTTGGGGATATTATTTGGATCATGTTTAAAGTCTCACCAATATACTACACTAGGAGGTTCCAGTTGTCATATATATATATATATATATATATATAAAATAGAAAAACAGGGGGCACTCGCCAGTCTTATTAAACTGTTTTCTTTATTCAAAAAAGGTGAAAATTTCTACAGCAGTAGCGTGATCAACGTTTCGGTCCTACGCTTGGACCATCTTGACAAAGGTCCAAGCGTACAACCTTTCACCTTTTTTGAATTAAGAAAACTGTTTAAGAAGACTGGTGAGTGCACCCCTGTTTTTCTATTTTATGAATAAGACCCATATGGGTCTCTTATGGGTTGGTCACCCCAGCAATAATGCACTATAAAACGTGAGTGCAGCAAAACAAAAATAAACAGAAACAAACACCTTGCCGCCTGGCACTAACTAAACACAAAAGTGATCCTAGCTCACTAATAAAACAAGGTACAAGAAGTTTTACCAGATGTATTTTACCTGGTCTCAGTGACCTGTTTCTCTCAGAAAGACCATTAGGCAGCCACTGGAGGGCGCCGCTGAGTCCACACAAAAAAATTAATGGCTTAATTAAGTGGCATAATGAATTTGTAGCACAGCTGTGTGGCATATTATGATTTTGGCGCTCTGCTGTGTGTAATATTCTATATAGTATATTATGAATTTGGGAAACTGCTGTGTGGGACGTTATTTAACTGGGAAGACTGATGCATGGCATATTATGAATTGGAGGGAGCAGGGGCTGTTGGTGAACTGTTTCCTTGGGCGCCCGGAAACCTTGCACCGGCCCTGTGAGTGCTTATCTTATTTATAAGTCTTTCAGGTAAGTTCATATAAGGCAGGTATGGAGCTTCCCACCTGCCTTATATGAAGTTACCTGTATAAGATAAGATAAGATATTTTTTTATATATATGTTTTTATTTGTTTGTTCTCCTTTTTTAAAAATATTGTTTTATACATATCTATGGAGTATTAATTGTGATTATTAGTATAATAAATATTGGAATTTTTTATATATTTATATATTACTTTTCTCTCTAATTTATAAACTAGATATATTATCTGGTTTGTGATAGATATAAAAATATATATCTGAATTACATAAATAGAGGAATATGCTTTACATTATTATTTTGCACACTTGCACTGACACTTTATAATTACTAGTCAAGTTTTTGTTACGCCCATCCATATGTTTATTAGAGATTCATTTTTTCAGAAATAGTTTATACATAAGTGGTTTGTACTATAATCATAGTTTTATTATTCGTTTTTCAATATTTAGTATTTTACACACTTTACCTTAGGTATGCACCAATTACACTAACATTATTCCCTATTTACTGTATTAGGACACCACATTTTCATTTATATACTGCATATACTTATCAGTGTCTATGGCTGGGGAGGCACACATGTGTAAAAGCACAATATTATATCAAAACGCTGGAGCATGATAGGTAGTATGATAGGGAAGGGAGTATGACTACCCTGACTGCACATCCCTGATATATATATATATATATACATATATATTTATTAGGGGTGTGCACAGGCCACTTTTCGTGTTTTGGATCTGGATCTTTCTTCGTGTTTTGGATCTGGATTGGTTTTGCCAAAACCACCCTTCCGTGTTTTGGGTTCTGGGTTTTGTGTTTTGGATCTGTATTTTTTTTTAAACACCTCACAATAGTGTTTTTATGTCCAAAAGGTCGCACCGAGGTAGCTGGATGACTATGCTAAGCGACACGAGTGGGCGGCACAAACACGTGACCCATCTAGGAGTGATACTGCAGTGGCAGACAGGATGGCAGTTTGAAAAACTAGGCCCCAAACTGTACATAATGCAAAGAAAAAAAAGAGGTGCAAGATGGAATTGTCCTTGGGCCCTCCCACTCACCCTTATGTTGTATAAACAGGACATGCACACTTTAACAAACCAATCATTTCAGCGCCAGGGTCTGCCACACAACTGTGGCTGAAATGATTGGTTTGTTTGGGCCCCCACAAAACAAGCTGGCAATTAATCTGTCCCTGCACAAACTGGCTCTACGGAGGCAAGATGTCATCCTCACCCTCTTCAATGTTGTGTACATCCTCATCCTCACAGAGTATTAACTCGTCCCCACTGGAATCCACCACCACAGGTCCCTCTGTACGTTCTGGAGGCTGGTCTCCCTGGAAGAGTTGATAATTAATTTTTATGAACATCATCTTCTCCACATTTTGTGGAAGCAACCTCCTACGCCTTTCACTGACAAGGTTCCCGGCTGCACTAAACACTCTTTCGGAGTACACACCGGAGGGGGGGCAACTGAGGTAAAATAGAGCCAGTTTGTACAGGGGCCTCCAAATTGCCTCTTTTTACTGCCAGTACAGGTATGGACTGTCTGACATGCCTACTTGGATGCTGTCACCGATGTAATCCTCCACCATTCTGTCAATGGTGACAGTATCATATGTAGTGACTGTAGACATGTCAGAAATTGTTGCCAGGTCCTTCAGTCCAGACCAGATGTCCAAACTTGGTCTTGCCTGCCCTGCATCACCGCCAGTGGGTTGCTTAGGATACCTAAGTTGCTTCCTGGCAGCCCCAGTTGCGGGAGAAAATGAAGAAGGAGCTGTTGACGTGTCACGTTCTGCTTCAGCTGACAGTGTATTCACCAGCAGGTCTTTGCACCTCTGCAGGCTTGTGTCGGCCGGAAAGAGAGACACCACATAGGCTTTAAAACTAGGATTGAGCACGGTGGCCAAAATGTAGTGGTCTGATTTCAACAGATTGACCACCCTGGAATCCTGGCAAAGCGAATGAAGGGCTTCATCCACAAGTCCCACATGTCGAGCGGAATCGCTCCATCTTAGCTCCTCCTTCACTTTCTCCAGCTGCTTCTGCAAAAGCCTGATGAGGGGAATGACCTGACTCAAGCTGGCAGTGTCTGAACTGACTTCACGTGTGGCAAGTTCGAAGGGCTGGAGAACCTTGCACAACACAAAAATGATTCTCCACTGCGCTTGAGTCAGGTGCATACCCCCTCCTTTGCCTATGTCATAGGTGGATGTATAGGCTTGAATGGCCTTTTGCTGCTCCTCCATCCTCTGAAGCATATAGAGGGTTGAGTTCCAACGCGTCACAACCTCTTGCATCAGGTGATGGTGGGGCAGGTTCAAGAGTGTTTGCTGGTGCTCCAGTCTTCGGCACGCAGTCGCTGAATGGCGAAAGTGGCCAGAATTTTTTTGGGCCACCCAAAGCGTCTCCTGCACGCCCCTGTCGCTTTTCAGAAAATTCTGCACCACCAAGTTTATTGTGTGAGCAAAACATGGGACGTGCTGGAATTTGCCCAGATGTAATGCCCGCACAATATTGGTGGCGTTGTCAGATATCACAAATTCCCAGGTGAGTCTAAGTGGGGTAAGCCACTGGGCGATGATTTCCCTCAGTTTCTCTAAGAGGTTGTCGGCGGTGTGCCTCTTACTGAAACCGGTGATACACAGCGTAGCCTGCCTTGGAACGAGCTGGCATTTCTGAGATGCTGCTACTGGTGACGCTGCTGCTGTTGCTGCGTAAGGTGATACATCTACCCAGTGGGCTGTCACAGTCATATAGTCCTTAGTCTGCCCTGTTCCACTTGTCCACATGTCCGTGGTTAAGTGGACATTGGGTACAACGGCATTTTTCAGGACACTGAGGACACTTTTTCTGACGTTTCTGTACAGTCTCGGTATCGCCAGCCTAGTGAAGTGGAATCTAGACGGGATTTGGACCCGGAGACACACTACCTCCATCAATTGTCTAAATCCCACTGCACTAATGGCGGATACCGGACACGTCCAAAGGCGTAATTGCACGTCCAACACCAACATAGCAGTCAAGGCCTCAGTTATACGTTTTGCTTCAGGATGACTGCTGTCGTACTTCATCCTCCTCGCTAAGGACTGTTGGAGGATCAATTGTTTAGTAAAAGTAGTGGTGTTCCTACTTCCTCTCTGGGATGATGAACAACTCCCAGCAGCAGCAACAGCAGGAGGCGTAGCAATGCAGGATCCTCCGGAGGAATCCCGGATAGGAGAGTCAGTCATGCCAGTGACATGGCCTGCAAGACTACTTCCGATCCTGACTAAGGAGGAAATTGACGAGGAGGGAGTTGACGGTGTGGTTTGCAGGTGCTTGGATACAACAGGACAACAGGATTTAGGTGTCTCTGGACTGCTTACGGTCTTAGCCAAAGTTTCTGAACTTGACAGTAACTTTTTATGAACGCGCTGCAGGTGCCGTATAAGGGAGGATGTTCCTAGGTGGTTGACGTCCCTACCCCTACTTATTTCACCTTTACATATGGTACATATGGCAAGACAGTTGTTGTCCGGATTTGGATAGAAATATTGCCAGACCAAAGAGGTGGAATGTTTGGTCTTCTGCCCAGGCATGACCGTGATGGGCTTTTTCATCCCACGGACAACAACTGTCTCCCCCGGAGCCTGATTTAAACAAACCACATCACCATCAGAATCCTCCTCGCCAACTTCCTCCTCAGCGCCAGCTACACCAGTATCCTCATCCTGTTGTACTTCAACAGTGACATCTTCAATTTGCATATCAGCAAGTGGACTGTGGGTGCTCCTTTCAGCACTTGCAGGGGGCGTGCAAATGGTGGAAAGAGCCACCTCTTTCCGTCCAGTGCTGGGAAGGTCAGGCATCGCAACCACTACCACACTTGGACTCTCCTTGGGGATTTGTGATATCTTCTTAGAATGCACAGTTCTTCGCTGTGCTTTTGCCAGCTTAACTCTTTTTATTTTTTTAGTGGGAGGAGGGCTTCCATCGTCATGTGAAGCTGAACCACTAGTCATGAATATAGGGAAAGACCTTAGCCATTCCTTGCCACTCTGTGTTGTAAATGGCATATTGGCAAGTTTACGTTTCTCTTTAGATGATTTAAATGTTTTTTTCAAAGTCATTTTCCTGAATTTTGCCATTTGGGATTGTATGTGCCCTCTACTATGACATTGGGCATCGGCCTTGGCAGACGACGTTGATGGCATGTTATCATCTATGTCATGACTGGTGGCAGCAGCTTCAGCATTAGGAGGAAGTGGTTCTTGATCTTTCCCTATTTTATTTTTATCGGAGAATGGTTGGTACTCCATTTGTGTTATATTGATATATACGTGCGGCTAAGGCGCACACAAACACAGAAAATAATTTTTTATTTTTGTTGGAGACTAGTGCACTTTGTGGGTTACACCACCCTTTAAGAAATGAGCCAGCCGGCCCTTTACTTATGGGACACAGGCGCACGCTTGGCGCTGCTCCTTTGTTGATGCAGGTGCAGCCACAGTGCACACAATTCACAAACACAGAAAATTTTTTTACATTTTGTCTGGAGTGTACTTTTTTGGGGGTTACAGCACCCTTTAACGGTCAAGCCAGCCGGCCCTTTACTTATGACACAGGCGCACGCTTGGCACTACTTTGTTGATGCATGTGCGGCTACTGCGCACACAATTCACAAACACAGAAAATATTTTATTTTTTTTTGCACTTGGGGGAGCACCACTGATGGACAGAGCACCCCCTGGACAACACTACAGCACCCCTTTAGGACTGGGACTCTGCACAGGACTTTGGAGTGGACACAGCCCCTATGGACAACAGCAGCACACCACAACACAGCCAGCCCCTATGGACTTTGGAGGAGTGGACACAGCCGCTATGGACAACAGCAGCACACCACAACACAGCCAGCCCCTATGGACTTTGGAGGAGTGGACACAGCCCCTATGGACAACAGCAGCACACCACAACACAGCCAGCCCCTATGGACTTTGGAGGAGTGGACACAGCCCTTATGGACAACAGCAGCGCAGCACAGCACAGCACAGCACAACACTACACTACACTGCACTACACTACACTACACAGCCCAGCCAGCCCTAACTCCCACCCTCCCTCTTCACTGTCCACAGCCGAGTGAGAAAATGGCGCTGACGCGGGTACCTTATATAGGATCCAAAACCCGCGAGACTCCGAAGGTGGGACAATGACGTTTTGCCTCGATTTCAGATCCGAGTCAGGCGGGAAAAGTCGAGCCTGACTCAGATCTGCCTCGGTTCGGGTGGGCTCGGGGGGGTTCGGATTGCAGAAATCCGAACTCGCTCACCCCTAATATATATATATATATATATATATATATAAAATCTAGTGGCCGCCGGCAGGCAACACATTTAGGTTGCCCCCATAGAGGTGTCTATATAAAAACAAATGTCCTGACTCCTAAGGGGGTGAAAAGGGCTAAAATCTTGGCTGCAGCACAGTTCAGAATTCGAACACAAACTGTCATCCCAAGTGCTACCAAACATCCCTGGCAGTTGGTGAGGCTCTCCAATTGGAATAGTGAGGGAAGAGAATGTGTTACTATAAATGTGAGGGGGGAATGTGTTACTACACAGGTGAGGAAAGGGAATGTCAGATGTGTTACTATGAGGTGAGGGAAGGGAATGTCAGATGTGTTACTATGTGGTGAGGGAAGGGAATGTGTTACAACACTGACAAGGAAGGGGAATGTGTTACTACAGGGGTAAGCGGCGATGATGTGTTACTAAGTTACTACAGGTGTAAGTGAGGGTAATGTATTGCTACAGGTGTGAGGGATGGATTGTATTTCTACCCTGATGAGGGAGGGGAATGTAAAATGTGTTACAACATGGACAAGGGAGGGAAAATGTGTTACTACAGAGGTGAGGGAGTGGAATGTGTTAGTACACAGGTGAGGGAGGGTAATGTCTTAATATAGCCGTGAGGAATTACTATAAGGGAGAGGGATTAATGTGTTAATGGAGTGGTGATGTGGAAATGGAAACACTAAATAGTAAATATCTTGGGTCTGGCTGGATCATACATATATATATTTATATATATATATATATATATATATATATTAGGGGTGTGCACCGGCCACTTTTCGTGTTTTGTGTTTTAGTTTTGGATCTGGATCTTTCTTCGTGTTTTGGATCTGGATTGGTTTTGCCAAAACCACCCTTCCGTGTTTTGGGTTCTGGGTTTTGTGTTTTGGATCTGTATTTTTTTTTTAAAAAGCATAAAAACAGCTAAAATCACAGAATTTGTAGGTTTTTCTGCTCCTATGCTATTATTAACCTCAATAACCTTAATTTCCACTCATTTCCAGTCTATTCTGAACACCTCACACCTCACAATAGTGTTTTTATGTCCAAAACGTTGCACCGAGGTAGCTGGATGACTATGCTAAGCGACACGAGTGGGCGGCACAAACACGTGACCCATCTAGGCGTGAAACTGCAGTGGCAGACAGGATGGCAGTTTGAAAAACTAGGCCCCAAACTGTACATAATGCAAAGAAAAAAAAGAGGTGCAAGATGGAATTGTCCTTGGGCCCTCCCACCCACCCTTATGTTGTATAAACAGGACATGCACACTTTAACAAACCAATCATTTCAGCGCCAGGGTCTGCCACACAACTGTGGCTGAAATGATTGGTTCGTTTGGGCCCCCACAAAACAAGCTGGCAATTAATGTGTCCCTGCACAAACTGGCTCTATGGAGGCAAGATGTCATTCCTCATCCTCCTCATCCACCGATTCCTCACCCTCTTCAGTGTGTACATCCTCATCCTCACAAAGTATTAACTCGTCCCCACTTGAATCCACCACCACAGGTCCCTCTGTACCTTCTGGAGGCTGGTCTCCCTGGAAGAGCTGATAATTCATTTTGATGAACATCATCTTCTCCACATTCTGTGGAAGCAACCTCCTACGCCTTTCGCTGACAAGGTTCCCGGCTGCACTAAACACTCTTTCGGAGTACACACTGGAGGGGGGGCAACTCAGGTAAAATAGAGCCAGTTTGTACAGGGGCCTCCAAATTGCCTCTTTTTCCTGCCAGTACAGGTATGGACTGTCTGCCATGCCTACTTGGATGCTGTCACCGATGTAATCCTCCACCATTCTGTCAATGGTGACAGTATCATATGCAGTGACAGTAGACATGTCAGAAATTGTTGCCAGGTCCTTCAGTCCGGACCAGATGTACAAACTTGGTCCTGCCTGCCCTGCATCACCGCCAGCGGGTTGCTTAGGATACCTAAGTTTTTTCCTGGCAGCCCCAGTTGCAGGAGAAAATGAAGAAGGAGCCGTTGACGTGTCACGTTCCGCTTCAGCTGACAGTGTGTTCACCAGCAGGTCTTTGCACCTCTGCAGGCTTGTGTCGGCCGGAAAGAGAGACACCACATAGGCTTTAAACCTAGGATCGAGCACGGTGGCCAAAACGTAGTGGTCTGATTTCAACAGATTGACCACCCTGGAATCCTGGCAAAGCGAATGAAGGGCTTCATCCACAAGTCCCACATGCCGAGCGGAATCGCTCCGTCTTAGCTCCTCCTTCACTTTCTCCAGCTGCTTCTGCAAAAGCCTGATGAGGGGAATGACCTGACTCAAGCTGGCAGTGTCTGAACTGACTTCACGTGTGGCAAGTTCGAAGGGCTGGAGAACCTTGCACAACACGGAAATCATTCTCCACTGCGCTTGAGTCAGGTGCATACCCCCTCCTTTGCCTATGTCATAGGTGGATGTATAGGCTTGTATGGCCTTTTGCTGCTCCTCCATCCTCTGAAGCATATAGAGGGTTGAGTTCCACCGCGTCACAACCTCTTGCTTCAGGTGATGGCGGGGCAGGTTCAAGAGTGTTTGCTGGCGCTCCAGTCTTCGGCACGCAGTCGCTGAATGGCGAAAGTGGCCAGAAATTTTTCGGGCCACCCAAAGCGTCTCCTGCACGCCCCTGTCGCTTTTCAGAAAATTCTGCACCACCAAGTTTATTGTGTGAGCAAAACATGGGACGTGCTGGAATTTGCCCAGATGTAATGCCCGCACAATATTGGTGGCGTTGTCAGATATCACAAATCCCCAGGAGAGTCTAAGTGGGGTAAGCCACTGGGCGATGATTTCCCTCAGTTTCTCTAAGAGGTTGTCGGCGGTGTGCCTCTTACTGAAACCGGTGATACACAGCGTAGCCTGCCTTGTAACGAGCTGGCATTTCTGAGATGCTGCTACTGGTGACGCTGCTGCTGTTGCTGCGTAATGTGATACATCTACCCAGTGGGCTGTCACAGTCATATAGTCCTTAGTCTGCCCTGTTCCACTTGTCCACATGTCCGTGGTTAAGTGGACATTGTGTACAACGGCATTTTTCAGGACACTGAGGACACTTTTTCTGACGTTTCTGTACAGTCTCGGTATCGCCTGCCTAGTGAAGTGGAATCTAGACGGGATTTGGAACCGGGGACACACTACCTCCATCAATTGTCTAAATCCCACTGCACTAATGGCGGATACCGGACGCACGTCTAACACCAACATAGCAGTCAAGGCCTCAGTTATACGTTTTGCTTCAGGATGACTGCTGTCGTACTTCATCCTCCTCGCTAAGGACTGTTGGAGGGTCAATTGTTTAGTAAAAGTAGTGGTGTTCCTACTTCCTCTCTGGGATGATGAACGACTCCCAGCAGCAGCAACAGCAGCAGCGGCAGCAGTAGGCGTAGCAATGCAGGATCCTCCGGAGGAATCCCGGATAGGAGAGTCAGTCATGCCAGTGACATGGCCTGCAGGACTACTTCCGATCCTAACTAAGGAGGAAATTGACGAGGAGGGAGTTGACGGTGTGGTTTGCAGGCGCTTGGATACAACAGGACAACGGGATTTAGGTGTCCCTGGACTGCTTACGGTCTTAGCCAAAGTTTCTGAACTTGACAGTAACTTTTTATGAACGCGCTGCAGGTGCCGTATAAGGGAGGATGTTCCTAGGTGGTTGACGTCTCTACCCCTACTTATTTCACCTTTACATATGGTACATATGGCAAGACAGTTGTTGTCCGGATTTGGATAGAAATATTGCCAGACCAAAGAGGTGGAATGTTTGGTCTTCTGCCCAGGCATGACCGTGATGGGCTTTTTCATCCCACGGACAACAACTGTCTCCCCCGGAGCCTGATTTAAACAAACCACATCACCATCAGAATCCTCCTCGCCAACTTCCTGCTCAGCGCCAGCTACACCAGTATCCTCATCCTGTTGTACTTCAACAGTGACATCTTCAATTTGCATATCAGCAAGTGGACTGTGGGTGCTCCTTTCAGCACTTGCAGGGGGCGTGCAAATGGTGGAAAGAGCCACCTCTTCCCGTCCAGTGCTGGGAAGGTCAGGCATCGCAACCACCACCACACTTGGACTCTCCTTGGGGATTTGTGATATCTTCTTAGAAAGCACAGTTCTTCGCTGTGCTTTTGCCAGCTTAACTCTTTTGATTTTTTTAGTGGGAGGAGGGCTTCCATCGTCATGTGAAGCTGAACCACTAGTCATGAACATACTAGGGATCGACCTTAGCCGTTCCTTGCCACTCCGTGTCGTAAATGGCATATTGGCAAGTTTACGTTTCTCTTCAGCTGATTTAAATGTCTTTTTCAAGGTCATTTTCCTGAACTTTGCCATTTGGGATTGTATGTGCCCTCTACTATGACATTGGGCATCGGCCTTGGCAGACGACGTTGATGGCATGTTATCGTCTATGTCATGACTAGTGGCAGCAGCTTCAGCACTAGGAGGAAGTGGTTCTTGATCTTTCTCTATTTTATTTTTATCGGAGAAAGTTTGGTCCTCCATTTATGTTATATCGATTTGATATATACGTGCGGCTAAACACAGAAAATAATTTTTTTTTGGGTTTGGACTAGAGTGTACTTTGTGGGTTACAGCACCCTTTAATGGTCAAGCCAGCCGGCCCTTTACTTATGACACAGGCGCACGCTTGGCACTACTTTGTTGATGCACGTGCGGCTACTGCGCACACAATTCACAAACACAGAAAATAATTTTTTTTTGGTTTGGACTGGAGTGTACTTTCGGGGGTTACAGCACCCTTAACGGTCAAGCCAGCCGGCCCTTTACTTATGACACAGGCGCACGCTTGGCACTACTTTGTTGATGCACGTGCGGCTACTGCGCACACAATTCACAAACACAGAAAATAATTTTTTTTTTGGTTTGGACTGGAGTGTACTTTGGGGGTTACAGCACCCTTTAACGGTCAAGCCAGCCGGCCCTTTACTTATGACACAGGCGCACGCTTGGCACTACTTTGTTGATGCACGTGCGGCTACTGCGCACACAATTCACAAACACAGAAAATAATTTTTTTTTTGGTTTGGACTGGAGTGTACTTTCGGGGGTTACAGCACCCTTAACGGTCAAGCCAGCCGGCCCTTTACTTATGACACAGGCGCACGCTTGGCACTACTTTGTTGATGCACGTGCGGCTACTGCGCACACAATTCACAAACACAGAAAATAATTTTTTTTTGGTTTGGACTGGAGTGTACTTTCGGGGGTTACAGCACCCTTTAACGGTCAAGCCAGCCGGCCCTTTACTTATGACACAGGCGCACGCTTGGCACTACTTTGTTGATGCACGTGCGGCTACTGCGCACACAATTCACAAACACAGAAAATAATTTTTTTTTAGGTTTGGACTGGAGTGTACTTTGGGGGTTACAGCACCCTTTAACGGTCAAGCCAGCCGGCCCTTTACTTATGACACAGGCGCACGCTTGGCACTACTTTGTTGATGCACGTGCGGCTACTGCGCACACAATTCACAAACACAGAAAATAATTTTTTTTTTGGTTTGGACTGGAGTGTACTTTCGGGGGTTACAGCACCCTTAATGGTCAAGCCAGCCGGCCCTTTACTTATGACACAGGCGCACGCTTGGCACTACTTTGTTGATGCACGTGCGGCTACTGCGCACACAATTCACAAACACAGAAAATAATTTTTTTTTTGGTTTGGACTGGAGTGTACTTTGGGGGTTACAGCACCCTTTAACGGTCAAGCCAGCCGGCCCTTTACTTATGACACAGGCGCACGCTTGGCACTACTTTGTTGATGCACGTGCGGCTACTGCGCACACAATTCACAAACACAGAAAATAATTTTTTTTTTGGTTTGGACTGGAGTGTACTTTCGGGGGTTACAGCACCCTTAACGGTCAAGCCAGCCGGCCCTTTACTTATGACACAGGCGCACGCTTGGCACTACTTTGTTGATGCACGTGCGGCTATTGCGCACACAATTCACAAACACAGAAAATAATTTTTTTTTGGTTTGGACTGGAGTGTACTTTCGGGGGTTACAGCACTTTTTAACGGTCAAGCCAGCCGGCCCTTTACTTATGACACAGGCGCACGCTTGGCACTACTTTGTTGATGCACGTGCGGCTACTGCGCACACAATTCACAAACACAGAAAATAATTTTTTTTTTGGTTTGGACTGGAGTGTACTTTCGGGGGTTACAGCACCCTTAACGGTCAAGCCAGCCGGCCCTTTACTTATGACACAGGCGCACGCTTGGCACTACTTTGTTGATGCACGTGCGGCTACTGCGCACACAATTCACAAACACAGAAAATAATTTTTTTTTGGTTTGGACTGGAGTGTACTTTCGGGGGTTACAGCACCCTTTAACGGTCAAGCCAGCCGGCCCTTTACTTATGACACAGGCGCACGCTTGGCACTACTTTGTTGATGCACGTGCGGCTACTGCGCACACAATTCACAAACACAGAAAATAATTTTTTTTTTGGTTTGGACTGGAGTGTACTTTGGGGGTTACAGCACCCTTTAACGGTCAAGCCAGCTGGCCCTTTACTTATGACACAGGCGCACGCTTGGCACTACTTTGTTGATGCACGTGCGGCTACTGCGCACACAATTCACAAACACAGAAAAAAATTTTTTTTTTGGTTTGGACTGGAGTGTACTTTCGGGGGTTACAGCACCCTTAACGGTCAAGCCAGCCGGCCCTTTACTTATGACACAGGCGCACGCTTGGCACTACTTTGTTGATGCACGTGCGGCTACTGCGCACACAATTCACAAACACAGAAAATAATTTTTTTTTTGGTTTGGACTGGAGTGTACTTTCGGGGGTTACAGCACCCTTAACGGTCAAGCCAGCCGGCCCTTTACTTATGACACAGGCGCACGCTTGGCACTACTTTGTTGATGCACGTGCGGCTACTGCGCACACAATTCACAAACACAGAAAATAATTTTTTTTTAGGTTTGGACTGGAGTGTACTTTGGGGGTTACAGCACCCTTTAACGGTCAAGCCAGCCGGCCCTTTACTTATGACACAGGCGCACGCTTGGCACTACTTTGTTGATGCACGTGCGGCTACTGCGCACACAATTCACAAACACAGAAAATAATTTTTTTTTTGGTTTGGACTGGAGTGTACTTTCGGGGGTTACAGCACCCTTAACGGTCAAGCCAGCCGGCCCTTTACTTATGACACAGGCGCACGCTTGGCACTACTTTGTTGATGCACGTGCGGCTACTGCGCACACAATTCACAAACACAGAAAATAATTTTTTTTTTGGTTTGGACTGGAGTGTACTTTGGGGGTTACAGCACCCTTTAACGGTCAAGCCAGCCGGCCCTTTACTTATGACACAGGTGCACGCTTGGCACTACTTTGTTGATGCACGTGCGGCTACTGCGCACACAATTCACAAACACAGAAAATAATTTTTTTTTTGGTTTGGACTGGAGTGTACTTTCGGGGGTTACAGCACCCTTAACGGTCAAGCCAGCCGGCCCTTTACTTATGACACAGGCGCACGCTTGGCACTACTTTGTTGATGCACGTGCGGCTACTGCGCACACAATTCACAAACACAGAAAATAATTTTTTTTTGGTTTGGACTGGAGTGTACTTTCGGGGGTTACAGCACTTTTTAACGGTCAAGCCAGCCGGCCCTTTACTTATGACACAGGCGCACGCTTGGCACTACTTTGTTGATGCACGTGCGGCTACTGCGCACACAATTCACAAACACAGAAAATAATTTTTTTTTTGGTTTGGACTGGAGTGTACTTTCGGGGGTTACAGCACCCTTAACGGTCAAGCCAGCCGGCCCTTTACTTATGACACAGGCGCACGCTTGGCACTACTTTGTTGATGCACGTGCGGCTACTGCGCACACAATTCACAAACACAGAAAATAATTTTTTTTTGGTTTGGACTGGAGTGTACTTTCGGGGGTTACAGCACCCTTTAACGGTCAAGCCAGCCGGCCCTTTACTTATGACACAGGCGCACGCTTGGCACTACTTTGTTGATGCACGTGCGGCTACTGCGCACACAATTCACAAACACAGAAAATTATTTTTTTTTTGGTTTGGACTGGAGTGTACTTTGGGGGTTACAGCACCCTTTAACGGTCAAGCCAGCTGGCCCTTTACTTATATCACAGGCGCACGCTTGGCACTACTTTGTTGATGCACGTGCGGCTACTGCGCACACAATTCACAAACACAGAAAAAATTTTTTTTTTTGGTTTGGACTGGAGTGTACTTTCGGGGGTTACAGCACCCTTAACGGTCAAGCCAGCCGGCCCTTTACTTATGACACAGGCGCACGCTTGGCACTACTTTGTTGATGCACGTGCGGCTACTGCGCACACAATTCACAAACACAGAAAATAATTTTTTTTTTGGTTTGGACTGGAGTGTACTTTCGGGGGTTACAGCACCCTTAACGGTCAAGCCAGCCGGCCCTTTACTTATGACACAGGCGCACGCTTGGCACTACTTTGTTGATGCACGTGCGGCTACTGCGCACACAATTCACAAACACAGAAAATAATTTTTTTTTGGTTTGGACTGGAGTGTACTTTCGGGGGTTACAGCACCCTTAACGGTCAAGCCAGCTGGCCCTTTACTTATGACACAGGCGCACGCTTGGCACTACTTTGTTGATGCACGTGCGGCTACTGCGCACACAATTCACAAACACAGAAAATAATTTTTTTTTTGGTTTGGACTGGAGTGTACTTTCGGGGGTTACAGCACCCTTAACGGTCAAGCCAGCCGGCCCTTTACTTATGACACAGGCGCACGCTTGGCACTACTTTGTTGATGCACGTGCGGCTACTGCGCACACAATTCACAAACACAGAAAATAATTTTTTTTTGGTTTGGACTGGAGTGTACTTTCGGGGGTTACAGCACCCTTAACGGTCAAGCCAGCCGGCCCTTTACTTATGACACAGGCGCACGCTTGGCACTACTTTGTTGATGCACGTGCGGCTACAGCGCACACAATTCACAAACACAGAAAATAATTTTTTTTTGGTTTGGACTGGAGTGTACTTTCGGGGGTTACAGCACCCTTAACGGTCAAGCCAGCCGGCCCTTTACTTATGACACAGGCGCACGCTTGGCACTACTTTGTTGATGCACGTGCGGCTACTGCGCACACAATTCACAAACACAGAAAATAATTTTTTTTTTGGTTTGGACTGGAGTGTACTTTCGGGGGTTACAGCACCCTTAACGGTCAAGCCAGCCGGCCCTTTACTTATGACACAGGCGCACGCTTGGCACTACTTTGTTGATGCACGTGCAGCTACTGCGCACACAATTCACAAACACAGAAAATAATTTTTTTTTGGTTTGGACTGGAGTGTACTTTCGGGGGTTACAGCACCCTTTAACGGTCAAGCCAGCCGGCCCTTTACTTATGACACAGGCGCACGCTTGGCACTACTTTGTTGATGCACGTGCGGCTACTGCGCACACAATTCACAAACACAGAAAATTATTTTTTTTTTGGTTTGGACTGGAGTGTACTTTGGGGGTTACAGCACCCTTTAACGGTCAAGCCAGCTGGCCCTTTACTTATATCACAGGCGCACGCTTGGCACTACTTTGTTGATGCACGTGCGGCTACTGCGCACACAATTCACAAACACAGAAAATAATTTTTTTTTTGGTTTGGACTGGAGTGTACTTTCGGGGGTTACAGCACCCTTAACGGTCAAGCCAGCCGGCCCTTTACTTATGACACAGGCGCACGCTTGGCACTACTTTGTTGATGCACGTGCGGCTACTGCGCACACAATTCACAAACACAGAAAATAATTTTTTTTTGGTTTGGACTGGAGTGTACTTTCGGGGGTTACAGCACCCTTAACGGTCAAGCCAGCCGGCCCTTTACTTATGACACAGGCGCACGCTTGGCACTACTTTGTTGATGCACGTGCGGCTACAGCGCACACAATTCACAAACACAGAAAATAATTTTTTTTTTGGTTTGGACTGGAGTGTACTTTCGGGGGTTACAGCACCCTTAACGGTCAAGCCAGCCGGCCCTTTACTTATGACACAGGCGCACGCTTGGCACTACTTTGTTGATGCACGTGCGGCTACTGCGCACACAATTCACAAACACAGAAAATAATTTTTTTTTGGTTTGGACTGGAGTGTACTTTCGGGGGTTACAGCACCCTTAACGGTCAAGCCAGCCGGCCCTTTACTTATGACACAGGCGCACGCTTGGCACTACTTTGTTGATGCACGTGCGGCTACAGCGCACACAATTCACAAACACAGAAAATAATTTTTTTTTGGTTTGGACTGGAGTGTACTTTCGGGGGTTACAGCACCCTTAACGGTCAAGCCAGCCGGCCCTTTACTTATGACACAGGCGCACGCTTGGCACTACTTTGTTGATGCACGTGCGGCTACTGCGCACACAATTCACAAACACAGAAAATAATTTTTTTTTTGGTTTGGACTGGAGTGTACTTTCGGGGGTTACAGCACCCTTAACGGTCAAGCCAGCCGGCCCTTTACTTATGACACAGGCGCACGCTTGGCACTACTTTGTTGATGCACGTGCGGCTACTGCGCACACAATTCACAAACACAGAAAATAATTTTTTTTTGGTTTGGACTGGAGTGTACTTTTGGGGGTTACAGCACCCTTAACGGTCAAGCCAGCCGGCCCTTTACTTATGACACAGGCGCACGCTTGGCACTACTTTGTTGATGCACGTGCGGCTACTGCGCACACAATTCACAAACACAGAAAATAATTTTTTTTTTGGTTTGGACTGGAGTGTACTTTCGGGGGTTACAGCACCCTTAACGGTCAAGCCAGCCGGCCCTTTACTTATGACACAGGTGCACGCTTGGCACTACTTTGTTGATGCACGTGCGGCTACTGCGCACACAATTCACAAACACAGAAAATAATTTTTTTTTTGGTTTGGACTGGAGTGTACTTTCGGG
Source organism: Taudactylus pleione (assembly GCA_031769625.1). NCBI lineage: Eukaryota > Metazoa > Chordata > Amphibia > Anura > Myobatrachidae > Taudactylus > Taudactylus pleione. Next base: position 7,817,227 of record JAUIMM010000009.1, on the reverse strand, counting down.
GGTTACAGCACCCTTAACGGTCAAGCCAGTCGGCCCTTTACTTATGACACAGGCGCACGCTTGGCACTACTTTGTTGATGCACGTGCGGCTACTGCGCACACAATTCACAAACACAGAAAATTATTTTTTTTTTGGTTTGGACTGGAGTGTACTTTCGGGGGTTACAGCACCCTTAACGGTCAAGCCAGCCGGCCCTTTACTTATGACACAGGCGCACGCTTGGCACTACTTTGTTGATGCACGTGCGGCTACTGCGCACACAATTCACAAACACAGAAAATAATTTTTTTTTGGTTTGGACTGGAGTGTACTTTCGGGGGTTACAGCACCCTTTAACGGTCAAGCCAGCCGGCCCTTTACTTATGACACAGGCGCACGCTTGGCACTACTTTGTTGATGCACGTGCGGCTACTGCGCACACAATTCACAAACACAGAAAATATATTATTTTTTTAGCACTTGGGGGGAGCACCCCTGATGGACAGAGCACCCCCTGGACAACACTACAGCACTCCTTTAGGACTGGGACACTGCACAGGACTTTGGAGTGGACACAGCCCCTATGGAGAACTGACTGCACAACACAGTCCAGCCAGCCCCTATGGACTTTGAAGTAGTGGACACAGCCCCTATTAACAACAGCAGCACAGCACAACACAGCCAGCCCCTATGGACTTTGAAGTAGTGGACAACAGCAGCACTACACTACACTACACTACACTACACTACACTACACAGCCCTAACTCCCACCCTCCCTCTTCACTGTCCACAGCCGAGTGAGAAAATGGCGCCGACGCGGGTACCTTATATAGGATCCAAAACCCGCGAGACTCGGAAGGCGGGATGATGACGTTTTGCCTCGATTTCAGATCCGAGTCAGGCGGGAAAAGTCGAGCCTGACTCGGATCGGACTCGGATCGGGGGGGCTCGGGGGGGTTCGGATTTCAGAAATCCGAACCCGCTCACCCCTAATATATATATATATATATTCCGAGATGTCCACACTCCAGTATAGCAAAAGTACAGGCGGGGTGCTCAATTTAAAGGCAGCAGAACTGTCCATTTATATACAGAGAAAATAATCGTCACTCACCAGATATATGAAAAAAGACTTGTTTATATATGCAAAAACATGATTTGAAATACCCATAGCAGCAAGATACAAGGGTTCAGTCCAGTCGACGTTTCGATCCCAATGCAGGATCTTTATCAAGACCTCAGCAACCATGCAACAACAGATTCTGATAAACAGCCAAGTGCAGAATATACAGCATCACCATATTAGCCAGACTATATACCCCAAACAATTAATATTAGGTGCCACCCCCAGCCGCACAGCCTGCTGGGTAGCAAAAGTAATACAACCATAATATTGTTATTGAATTCTTCAACTAGAGCCACTCCCTTTAGGCAGAGTATTGCTGCCTGTATACAGATCATACAGTAAGATCAGCGCTATATATATCAGCGCTAACAGTATAGTATTGTTGGAAAAACGCGATAACCGGCAGTGACATGCGTTCCACAGCCGTGGAACGCACGCCAACACCGGAAGTCATGTGTCCAGTGCTCACCAGGAAGCAAAGATCCAATTAATAAACATCTTAAACCAAGGTGAATGCGACCACCGGAAGTTGGATGCGCTCCACCATGGAGGAGCGCATGCAACTTCTGGTGGTCGCATTCACCTTGGTTTAAGATGTTTATTAATTGGATCTTTGCTTCCTGGTGAGCACTGGACATGTGACTTCCGGTGTTGGCGTGCGTTCCACGGCTGTGGAACGCATGTCACTTCCGGTTATCGCGTTTTTCCAACAATACTATACTGTTAGTGCTGATATATATAGCGCTGATCTTACTGTATGATCTGTATACAGGCAGCAATACTCTGCCTAAAGGGAATGGCTCTAGTTGAAGAATCCAATAACATTATTATGGTTGTATTACTTTTGCTACCCAGCAGGCTGTGCGGCTGGGGGTGGCACCTAATATTAATTGTTTGGGGTATATAGTCTGGCTAATATGGTGATGGTGTATATTCTGCACTTGGCTGTTTATCAGAATCTGTTGTTGCATGGTTGCTGAGGTCTTGATAAAGATCCTGGATTGGGATCGAAACGTCGACTGGACTGAACCCTTGTATCTTGCTGCTATGGGTATTTCAAATCCTGTTTTTGCATATATAAACAAGTCTTTTTTCATATATCTGGTGAGTGCCGATTATTTTCTCTGTGTATATATTAGGGATGAGCGGGTTCGGATTTCTGAAATCCAAACCCCCCCGAGCACCCCCGATCCGAGTCCGATCCGAGTCAGGCTCGACTTTTCCCGCCTGACTCGGATCTGAAATCGAGGCAAAACGTCATCATCCCGCCTTCCGAGTCTCGCGGGTTTTGGATCCTATATAAGGTACCCGCGTCGGCGCCATTTTCTCACTCGGCCGTGGACAGTGAAGAGGAAGGGTGGGAGTTAGGGCTGGCTGGGCTGTGTAGTGTAGTGTAGTGTAGTGCTGCTGTTGTCCACTACTTCAAAGTCCATAGGGGCTGGCTGTGTTGTGCTGTGCTGCTGTTGTTAATAGGGGCTGTGTCCACTACTTCAAAGTCCATAGGGGCTGGCTGGACTGTGTTGTGCAGTCAGTTCTCCATAGGGGCTGTGTCCACTCCAAAGTCCTGTGCAGTGTCCCAGTCCTAAAGGGGTGCTGTAGTGTTGTCCAGGGGGTGCTCTGTCCATCAGGGGTGCTCCCCCCAAGTGCTAAAAAAATAATATATTTTCTGTGTTTGTGAATTGTGTGCGCAGTAGCCGCACGTGCATCAATAAAGTAGTGCCAAGCATGCGCCTGTGTCATAAGTAAAGGGCCGGCTGGCTTGACCGTTAAAGGGTGCTGTAACCCCCAGGGTACACTCCAGTCCAAACCAAAAAAAAAATTATTTTCTGTGTTTGTGAATTGTGTGCGCAGTAGCCGCACGTGCATCAACAAAGTAGTGCCAAGCGTGCGCCTGTGTCATAAGTAAAGGGCCGGCTGGCTTGACCGTTAAAGGGTGCTGTAACCCCCAAAGTACACTCCAGTCCAAACCAAAAAAAAAATATTTTCTGTGTTTGTGAATTGTGTGCGCAGTAGCCGCACGTGCATCAACAAAGTAGTGCCAAGCGTGCGCCTGTGTCATAAGTAAAGGGCCGGCTGGCTTGACCGTTAAAGGGTGCTGTAACCCCCAAAGTACACTACAAACCAAATAACAAAATATTTTTTCTGTGTTTGTGAATTGTGTGCGCAGTAGCCGCACGTGCATCAACAAAGTAGTGCCAAGCGTGCGCCTGTGTCATAAGTAAAAGGCCGGCTGGCTTGACCGTTAAAGGATGCTGTAACCCCCAAAGTACACTCCAGTCCAAACCAAAAAAAAAATTAATTTCTGTGTTTGTGAATTGTGTGCGCAGTAGCCGCACGTACATCAACAAAGGAGCAGCGCCAAGCGTGCGCCTGTGTCTCATAAGTAAAGAGCCGGCTGGCTCACTTCTTAAAGGCTGGTGTAACCCACAAAGTGCACTACTCTCCAGCAAAAATAAAAAAATATTTTCTGTGTTTAGCCGCACGTATATATCAAATCGATATAACATAAATGGAGGACCAAACTTTCTCCGATAAAAATAAAATAGAGAAAGATCAAGAACCACTTCCTCCTAGTGCTGAAGCTGCTGCCACTAGTCATGACATAGACGATAATATGCCATCAACGTCGTCTGCCAAGGCCGATGCCCAATGTCATAATAGAGGGCACATACAATCCCAAATGACAAAGTTCAGGAAAATGACCTTGAAAAAAACATTTAAATCAGCTGAAGAGAAATGTAAACTTGCCAATATGCCATTTACGACACGGAGTGGCAAGGAATGGCTAAGGTCTTTCCCTATGTTCATGACTAGTGGTTCAGCTTCACATGACGATGGAAGCCCTCCTCCTACTAAAAAAATCAAAAGAGTTAAGCTGGCAAAAGCACAGCGAAGAACTGTGCTTTCTATGAAGATATCACAAATCCCCTAGGAGAGTCCAAGTGTGGTGGTGGTTGCGATGCCTGACCTTGCCAGCACTGGACGGGAAGAGGTGGCTCTTTCCACCATTTGCACGCCCCCTGCAAGTGCTGAAAGGAGCACCCACAGTCCACTTGCTGATATGCAATATGAAGATGTCACTGTTGAAGTACAACAGGATGAGGATACTGGTGTAGCTGGCGCTGAGGAGGAAGTTGGCAAGGAGGATTCTGATGGTGATGTGGTTTGTTTAAATCAGGCTCCGGGGGAGACAGTTGTTGTCCGTGGGATGAAAAAGCCCATCACGGTCATGCCTGGGCAGAAGACCAAACATTCCACCTCTTTGGTCTGGCAATATTTCTATCCAAATCCAGACAACAACTGTCTTGCCATATGTACCATATGTAAAGGTGAAATAAGTAGGGGTAGGGACGTCAACCACCTAGGAACATCCTCCCTTATACGGCACCTGCAGCGCGTTCATAAAAAGTTACTGTCGAGTTCAGAAACTTTGGCTAAGACCGTAAGCAGTCCAGGGACACCTAAATCCCATTGTCCTGTTGTATCCAAGCACCTGCAAACCACACCGTCAACTCCCTCCTCGTCAATTTCCTCCTTAGTCAGGATCGGAAGTAGTCCTGCAGGCCATGTCACTGGCATGACTGACTCTCCTATCCGGGATTCCTCCGGAGGATCCTGCATTGCTACGCCTACTGCTGCCGCTGCTGCTGATGCTGCTGCTGGGAGTCGTTCATCATCCCAGAGAGGAAGTAGGAACACCACTACTTTTACTAAACAATTGACCCTCCAACAGTCCTTAGCGAGGAGGATGAAGTACGACAGCAGTCATCCTGAAGCAAAAAGTATAACTGAGGCCTTGACTGCTATGTTGGTGTTAGATGTGCGTCCGGTATCCGCCATTAGTGCAGTGGGATTTAGACAATTGATGGAGGTAGTGTGTCCCCGGTTCCAAATCCCGTCTAGATTCCACTTCACTAGGCAGGCGATACCGAGACTGTACAGAAACGTCAGAAAAAGTGTCCTCAGTGTCCTGAAAAATGCCGTTGTACACAATGTCCACTTAACCACGGACATGTGGACAAGTGGAACAGGGCAGACTAAGGACTATATGACTGTGACAGCCCACTGGGTAGATGTATCACCTTACGCAGCAACAGCAACAGCGTCACCAGTAGCAGCATCTCAGAAACGCCAGCTCGTTCCAAGGCAGGCTACGCTGCATATCACCAGTTTCAGTAAGAGGCACACCGCCGACAACCTCTTAGAGAAACCGAGGGAAATCATCGCCCAGTGGCTTACCCCACTTTGACTCTCCTGGGGATTTGTGATATCTGACAACGCCACCAATATTGTGCGGGCATTACATCTGGGCAAATTCCAGCACGTCCCATGTTTTGCTCACACAATAAACTTGGTGGTGCAGAATTTTCTGAAAAGCGACAGTGGCGTGCAGGAGACGCTTTGGGTGGCCCGAAAAATTTCTGGCCACTTTCGCCATTCAGCGACTGTGTGCCGAAGACTGGAGCGCCAGCAAACACTCTTGAACCTGCCCCGCCATCACCTGAAGCAAGAGGTTGTGACGCGGTGGAACTCAACCCTCTATATGCTTCAGAGGATGGAGGAGCAGCAAAAGGCCATACAAGCCTATACATCCACCTATGACATAGGCAAAGGAGGGGGTATGCACCTGACTCAAGCGCAGTGGAGAATGATTTCCGTGTTGTGCAAGGTTCTCCAGCCCTTCGAACTTGCCACACGTGAAGTCAGTTCAGACACTGCCAGCTTGAGTCAGGTCATTCCCCTCATCACGCTTTTGCAGAAGCAGCTGGAGAAAGTGAAGGAGGAGCTAAGACGGAGCGATTCCGCTCGGCATGTGGGACTTGTGGATGAAGCCCTTCATTCGCTTTGCCAGGATTCCAGGGTGGTCAATCTGTTGAAATCAGACCACTACATTTTGGCCACCGTGCTTGATCCTAGGTTTTAAAGCCTATGTGGTGTCTCTCTTTCCGGCCGACACAAGCCTGCAGAGGTGCAAAGACCTGCTGGTGAACACACTGTCAGCTGAAGCGGAACGTGACACGTCAACAGCTCCTTCTTCATTTTCTCCCGCAACTGGGGCTGCCAGGAAAAAACTTAGGTATCCTAAGCAACCCGCTGGCGGTGATGCAGGGCAGACAGGACCAAGTTTGGGCATCTGGTCCGGACTGAAGGACCTGGCAACAATTTCTGACATGTCTACTGTCACTGCATATGATACTGTCACCATTGACAGAATGGTGGAGGATTACATCGGTGACAGCATCCAAGTAGGCATGTCAGACAGTCCATACCTGCACTGGCAGGAAAAAGAGGCAATTTGGAGGCCCCTGTACAAACTGGCTCTATTTTACCTGAGTTGCCCCCCCTCCAGTGTGTACTCCGAAAGAGTCTTTAGTGCAGCCGGGAACCTTGTCAGCAAAAGGCGTAGGAGGTTGCTTCCACAGAATGTGGAGAAGATGATATTCATCAAAATGAATTATCAGCTCTTCCAGGGAGACCAGTCTCCAGAACGTACAGAGGGACCTGTGGTGGTGGATTCAAGTGGGGACGAGTTAATACTTTGTGAGGATGAGGATGTACACACTGAAGAGGGCGAGGAATCGGTGGATGAGGAGGATGAGGATGACATCTTGCCTCCGTAGAGCCAGTTTGTGCAGGGACAGATTAATTGCCAGCTTGTTTTGTGGGGGCCCAAACGAACCAATCATTTCAGCCACAGTTGTGTGGCAGACCCTGGCGCTGAAATGATTGGTTTGTTAAAGTGTGCATGTCCTGTTTATACAACATAAGGGTGGGTGGGAGGGCCCAAGGACAATTCCATCTTGCACCTCTTTTTTTCAGTTTGGGGCCTATTTTTCAAACTGCCATCCTGTCTGCCACTGCAGTATCACGCCTAGATGGGTCACGTGTTTGTGCCGCCCACTCGTGTCGCTTAGCATAGTCATCCAGCTACCTCGGTGCAACCTTTTGGACATAAAAACACTATTGTGAGGTGTGAGGTGTTCAGAATTGACTGGAAATGAGTGGAAATTAAGGTTATTGAGGTTAATAATAGCATAGGAGCAGAAAAACCTACAAATTCTGTGATTTTAGCTGTTTTTATGCTTTTTTTCAAAAAAATACAGATCCAAAACACAAAACCCAGAACCCAAAACACGGAAGGGTGGTTTTGGCAAAACCAATCCAGATCCAAAACACGAAGAAAGATCCAGATCCAAAACCAAAACACAAAACACGAAAAGTGGCCGGTGCACACCCCTAATATATATAGATATATATATATGGCATGCTTTACAGAAGAAATTAAGTGACAAAAATCTATTTCAACAACACATATTAAGAATAGTACATATACTTTAGTTCCTTTACATATAGAAGTCTCCAATAATATCTAATTTACTCTGTGACCAGAGTTTAGTCCTATACTGTTGATATTAAATCATAATAATGGTTGACTTTCTCATTGGTTTTCCTCAATTAATTACTAATTTAATTACAATTGCCTAACTGTAATGCTACACTACTTTGTATTTTAAAAATACTGAGCTCCTGTTTCATGGGCAGCTCCCCCTTTGCCTACATAACTCTGAAATGGGTAAATTACACTGACCTCTGCGTAAACTCCTATACATCAAATGTAATTCATTCAGCAGCAGGGCTGTAATTTCATTTTGCTGTTTAAGTCTCTATTTTACCCTTCGGCCCTTGAGAACCATGAGAATGTATCTATTAACTACATCTGTAATAACTTGACGGTCTAACTAATTTTGAAACGGGGCATTGAAGTAGTTTCTTGTGTTTTTTGAAAAACAACAAAATAAAATCCAGGAACTTGCTACTTGCAATTGCTTCCTTAAGCCTTGGGAACCATAACCGTTTTCCTTCTCGTAAAGCAGTAGAACAGTTCATTGCCATCTGTCTAAATAGGGCATGGGCCATCAATTAATCAGCTCCATCTTTACCCAAAACAAACTTCTCCGAAGCCATTGTCTAGACTCTAGCCATTTTAGTGCCTCCAGATATACAATATAACACCATTTTTCTGTCTTTATTCCCAAACCCTTGTTCTTAATTTGAATTGCTGAATCAAACCAAAAGAAATTATACCTTTTCACACAGACATTTGTATAGTGATTCTTTAAAGCGGTGTCAAATGATCTTAAGCGGTTTAATTCTAAATGTGTTAGTAATTTATTTATATAAATGCATCTGCTGCAAAAAGATGTGATAATCTCAATGAACAAGTTAAAAAATAATATTATAGTAAACAGACACAGGATAGTATATAAGAAACAGTGTAACAATATACTGTGGGTATTGGTATATTAATATAGATAGAGATTTTTAAGTATGAATCCTATCATCTGCTAACTGCACACTGAACAAGGCACAATAACAGGTAAGACTTTAATACATTTAGATAGTTTGTCAGTTTTGGGGTAGGTTTTGGGGTGTGAGCTGCTTTGGCTGGGCCGCTTTAGGACATCACTATGTTAGACCTATTTTATTATTTTATATCACTCTATCTGTTTGGTTTTTATTTATGTAACATCTTTCACACATTTACAGTGCATCCGGAAAGTATTCACAATGCTTCTCTTTTTCCACATTTTGTTGTTACAGCCTTATTCCAAAATTAAATAAAATAATTTTTGACCTCAAAATTCTACACACAATACCCCATAATGACAATGTGTAAAAAGTTTTTGAGTTTTTTTCAAATTTAATTAAAAAAAAACACCACTAAGAAATCACATGTACTTAAGTATTCACGCCCTTTGCCATGACGCTCAAAATTGAGCTCAGGTACATCCTGTTTCAACTGATCATCGTTTAAATGTTCATACAACTTAATTGGAGTCCACCTGTGGTAAATTCAGTTGATTGGACATGATTTTGAAAGGCATACACCTGTCTATATAAGGCCCCACACTTGACAGTGCATGTCAGAACCCAAACCAAGCATAAAGTTCAAGGAATTGTCTGTAGACCTCTGAGACAGGATTGTCTTGAGGCACAAATCTGGGGAAGGGTAGAGAAAAATATCTACTGCTTTGAAGGTCCCAATGAGCACAGTGGCCTCCATCATCCATAAATGGAAGACGTTCAGAACCACCAGGACTCTTCCTAGAGTTTGCTGGCCATCTAAACTGAGCAATCGAGGGAGAAGGGCCCTAGTCAGGGAGGTGACCAAGAACCCGATGGTCACTCTGTCAGAGCTACAGCATTCCTCTGTGGAGAGAGGAGAACCTTCCAGAAGGACAACCATCTCTGCAGCAATCCACCAATCAGGCCAGTATGGTAGAGTAGCCAAATGGAGGCCACTCCTTAGTAAAAAGCACATGGCAACCCACCTGGAGTTTGCCAAAATGCACCTGAAGGACTCTCAGACCATGAGAGACAAAGATTGTACTCTTTGGTGTGAATGCCAGGCATTATGTTTGGAGGAAACCAGGCACAGCTCATCACCAGGCCAATACCATCCCTACAGTGAAGCATGGTGATGGCAGCATCATGCTGTGGGGATGTTTTTCAGTGGCATGAACTAGGAGACTAGTCAGGATAGAGGGAAAGAGGAATGCAGCAATGTACAGAGACATCCTGGATGAAAACCTGCTCCAGAGCACTCTTGACCTGGGGCGACAGTTCATTTTTCATCAGGACAATGACCCTAAGCACACAGCCAACATATCAAAGGAGTGGCTTCAGGATAACTCTGTGAATGTCTTTGAGTGGCCAAGCCAGACCCCAAACTTGAATCCAATTGAACATCTCTGGAGAGATCTGAAAATGGCTGTGCACAGATGCTTCCCATCCAACCTGATGGAGCTTGAGAGGTGCTGCAAAGAGGAATGGGCAAAACTGCAGAAAGATAGGTGTACCAAGCTTGTGGCATCATATTCAAAAAGACTTGAGGCTGTAATTGCTGCCAAAGATGCATCAACAAAGTATTGAGCAAAGGTTGCGAATGTGATTCTTAGTTTTTTTTTTTATTAAATTTGCAAAAATCGTTAAAAAACTTTTTACACGTTGTCATTATGGGGTATTGTGTGTAGAATTTTGAGGACAAAAATTAATTTATTCCATTTTGGAATAAGGCTGTAACATAACAAAATGTGGAAAAAGTGAAGCGTTATGAATACTTTCCAGATGCACTATATTTCTCACCCCTGTAACACTCTTAACACAAAGTAGCTGCTCTCACTTATATAATACACTTTACCAATTTACTTGCTTTCTTTCACTAATGTGGTGAGTTGGAGTGGTTTGATTGGGCTGGCTTGGGGGTGTCCCACGCCCCCTAGACTTGAACCCCTTGAATGTTAAGGACTTATCCGATGATGAGGTTACCTGGATTTGGTGGATAAGCCGATAAGGTTGGCCAAAATAATGCAAAAAATCTCTGTCTTATTTGATGCAAAATTTATTATAATTTTGTATAGTAATGTTTGTATAGTGCACCTACATTCTATTTTTCTGTGTATGTACAGTACTAAAATTCTCAGTTTGGTAGCACCTCTCATTACTTGTAATCAGGGTGTGCTGTCTAGGGCCCCTCCCCTATGAATGCAGCAACGTTCTCAGAGACGCCCATACCACTACCATAACACGTCCATGAAACGGCCCCTTTTTTTGCGATTGATTTTGGTTACCTCCCAGTCGGCACCCTTAAATGTTTGGGGTTTGCAAACCCCTTCTCAAGTTTTAGTGATGCCATGCGCAATTGCAATGGGTAAGGGAAACTTGGTTTCACGGATACGCAGTAAGGGATTTATGAACTTTTTGCACATGAGCAGTAGCAAAACATCGCTCAACTGTGTAATCATTGGCACTGCGTCCATGTTTGACTCAGGCCCTTAGATGTCAATTTATAGTATTACTCCTTACTTATGTGCACAAAGAGTACAGCTTCCACAGTGTGGGTACTGTATTTTGCTAATTACTAACATTGCTGGAAAAATAAGGATTTAATCTATTGGTACAGTCTGTCAACAATAACGGCTTGATTCTTGTGAAATACAAATCTCTACCATGTTGAGCTTATTATAGACCACTTGGTATTCTTGATGAACATCAAGAATTCTTTGATTAGATTTTCCTACTCCGTCAACCATAGAGATTAAACTAAGCCATATATTTAAGGGAATCTTAAAGGTCATAGCAATAAATGAAGTGTCACCAAATCTAGACATTGTGCACTTAAATTCAACATTAATATTTATAATATATTAAACTGTTGTACAAAAGAATATACTGCATATCAATGTTTTTTATTGTAAAAATATAATAAACTGTAATATAAAGTTCTAGTCCTATAAAGTGATGATTTACTAGTTGTTAGTACATGACTTGGAAAAAAATGATTGATCATGATAACATATATTTCTTTAGCTTCCACAGTTAATGTGTAATGGAAATGTCATATTATTGAAATAAAAATTGTGTTTTTATATAACTTTGATTAACTGAATAGTTTGATTTATACTACATTAGATGTTAATCAACAGATCTATTTTTCAATATATTTACTGTAAGTGGGTGCTACTGTAATTTATGCAAGAATGCAATGTAAGTATGCCTCATTTTTCATCTGTCATTGCTTTTGATATTTTGGCCAGGAACGTGCAGGCTTTCACAAAAATAATCATCCAAGTAAAAGGCCCCCTCACTGATTGTGCTGTCTGACATTCTCTGCATTTTAGAAAACTCCAATAGTTGGTTTATTGAATAATTGCTTCCATTCATTTGTGCAATAGGTAAGTCATCCACTGCTGTGTCTGTTTTCACACTAGTATGAAAAAAAAATATGTGACAGTATCTAGTGAACCCTATGTGAACGTTTAGTACATTAATGACCAGGAGGAAAAAAAAAAAGAGAACCCTAGAGGTGAAGTTCTGCCCCTAGCTCAACACTAGATTGAGCAAGTACAGTTTCCTAATAATAGACTGGTGCTCAGCCTTATCCACATTATGCACCATGGTGTGTCAGGTATTAACAGAGTCTTGCGCAGAAGAAGTAGAAAACTGGAGTCCGCAACATATGGAAGGCCTATCTGGGTTCAGCACACTGGATGTTACTATATTTGTCCAGTTGGAAGACAATGCACTTGGCCAGTGTGTATAATGGTACCGACATGTTGTGCAATATGTTGTTGCTGGTGATGGTTAGTCCACATATGGTACAGCTTAACCAGGTTATATGTTTATTTAACTAGGTAGAAAAAACATGTGGCACAGAAACACAGGGATAAACAGGTGCAATACTGATATTGGTGTAGCCAGGAGCGTAAGGGTATTGCTATTCGTTGTAGTGCGCTAGGTGGTAATATGACATACACCATGGTGGCTAGTGGTGCTGTTCCCCATAATAGCGATGGTGTTACCGAGTACTTGGGGTACCTGCAGGACTCTGGAATCTTAGAGAATGCATCCATACAAGCTGAACGCTATGAAGGAAAGACATACCAACAGGGCACACACTGAGCTCTGGCAGGTCCCAGAAACCACCAGATCCATTACATACTTGCAGTGTGTATGGAGGCAGCACAGGAGCACTCTGCATCCAACACAAGGAAGTGCCACTACAATGTATCAAGGGGCCATCTTGATTATCCCATGCTCAATCATCGTCAAGAAATTTGCTATTGCCCCATGTCTAAAGCTGGGTACACCCTATGTGATCCATTGAACGATCTATAATTCTGTCGCAGATCAAAATTATATATTGATCAGATCGCATAGTGTGTACGGACTATCTGCGCACTCCTGCAGTCACATGCGATATCATCCGGTCAGCCATACTGTATGGCCAACCTGACGATATCGCATGCAGCACCATTGCAGGTAATGAAGGACGGAATTAGGAATCATTCCGTAGTTCATTACATCGCTCAATGTGTATCAGCGGTACGATATGTTGGCCCGTCGGGACGACATATCGTCTGGGTACACATCAAAATTGGATCAAGGGGAAATCGTTATACAGTTGAGCTGATTTGACAATTTCTGAGATCAAATGGTTACATTGTGTAATTGTTTTAACAGTTTTACATTTATGCAACAAACTTGAACCTCATATTTGAATGCAGCAATAATCGCTTCCAGAATTCATAACCTGTAAATGCTATACAATGTAGCCATATTAAATTGCAAAACCAACATTCTGTAGTGTGTTTTAACAAACTCAGACTTTGAACCACAAATTAATCCATGGCAGTTGAACCCCAAGGGACCCAAAAATCAGGATTGATTATGAACATGTTTCTAGCCTATGACCTGTCCTATTGAATTTCAAACTGGTTTGAATAATTTAGACATCTGAAGTTAAGAGATTTGCTGACATGTTCAGCACAGCGATGGGCAAATAAGTAGCCTGTGAGCCACTTCCAGTCCTCTAGGCCTTTACCTGCAGCTCCTTTTTGATTAGTGACACATCTATCATTTTCTCTGCTGCATCTATGACCCCTTGTTCCTACATAATAAAGGCTGATGCCATGGGGAAAACTTGGAGAGCTTGAATAATAGAATAAGATTCAACTTCATGTTATACTTTGCCTGGAGATTTCAAATTTACAACACCTCCTAGGTACAATGACGGGAGGTCATGCAGTACTAGCAGAACATCTGAGCTAAGATCTGCAGCCTCTGCTCACCTCATTAGTTTAGACTTCTGTAGTTGTGGGTGGTCACTGATACTCCCAGTAAGGGTCAGAAATGAAATAGCAATGTGTTTGGCGTCTGATGGACAGTGGAAATTTGAGTGCTGAGTAAAAAAACTGAGCAATGCTTTAGGTTAAGTGGTAGTTATGAGAAGTGTTATGGGGTAAAGAAGGCTATAAGGGAATAAGGGTATTTAGGTATGTTTTCAATGAGTAAGATGATGGTTTTTGGTTGCGTGAGACATTTGAGTGGCAAGTGGGGAAAGTTGAGTTATATTTTAAGTGCATATTGGAATTACTTTATTGGCATGTGGTGTTATTTTACTATGCTTAAAGGTATTGTTTTAGCTTATTAATGATTAAAGTTAATGTGATATTAAAGGGTTGACAAGCAGCCCTTGAAGTGTTTGAACATCACTGGCTTAGTCAGATGATGTGATTCTTGAGGGATCTAACAGTGGATATTGCTTGGGAGCCCTTGACTTTAAAAGCAGTGTGCAATGATCATGATAAGGTTCAAATTGAATTCATGTTTATATATAAGGTATTACTAGCCACAAAGGAAAAATAATTGACATGAGATGTTCAGCTTAGCCTGTACTGCAATATGTGGAAATAATAAATTCCCCATTTAAAACAGTGTACACTTTGAAGTTACCCGAATACCATTAACAATGTTTTGTGAGTAATGAAAAGTAACCAATATTGTTTTATTCACACAATATATACAATGCTAGCATAGAACATTCAATCATTCATATACCAAGAAAAGGAAATATGTCAGACAAATGAAAGTATATGTTCATAACAACTTCATGTCATTTATATTGAAAATAATGATTAAATTTAGTCAAATGTCAATAAAACTCATTCCCATTAATACCAATCTAAAATAATCTCTTATAATAGGAGTGTTGCACAAGTTGTTTTTTTAAAGAGGCATTTTGATTTGCACTTATATTACTCTACCTGCAAAATTAAGGGCTGACTTTGTGATTAATATGATATTCGGCATGTGCATGTTCTGTATGAGTCTGCAGCTGTATCTTCATACGAAATACTACATTACAGTATTAGTGGCTTTTTTCCACAACATGTTCCGTTGTGATGATTCGGCTGCATACAAATGTTGCATATTATATTATTCAGCAAAGTCTGCTTGTGCGTCTTATTTGAGTAATGTGTCTTTTACATGTATTCACGTAAAAGACACATTTGCGGTGAAAAAGACACTGGCGCCGGCTGAGTCACATGGGAGTAGGCGGCTCTCATGCACTCTGTGTAACGCCACTCATAATACAAGGAGGATAGACGAGGAAAGACATTTCTGTATGTCAAGGTGGATGCAGTTCGCAATTACACCTTCATATGATAAGTCCATCTTGATCTATCCCACTGACACTGTTATTAATATTAGTGTAATTGCGGTGATCTATTTAAATATTTTATTGATATTTGCATATAATTTGCATGTAATATAGGGCCCGATTCAGACCCGCTCGCAAGCGAGTGAGAAATTCACTCGCTCCGGGGCTCGCTACAAACGGGGGGGGGGGCCTGTCGATGTTGATCGACAGCTCACCCCATTTTGTAGGCGGGGAGGGGGGGGGTGGCCGGTCAAACGGAGGTGTTCCTGAAGGAACGCTTGCCGTTTGTGGGCGGCCCTACTGACATCACAAGTGAAGTCAGTAGTGAGCTTCCGGCTCTATTAGAGCCGGAAGCTCACTGGGGCTTGCGGCAGATGAGACCCTACCACAAGGGTCTTGTTGCAAGCCCGATGGTCGACCACATGTATGTGCCGCCATTATTAGTTAATTAAAATGACCAAAGTTAATATAAAAATATTATTGCCCCAGATTTTTTTAATTTGTATATATTATTGGTCCTTTAATATTTGTAACATATTATACTGTCCAGGAAATAAAAATGTATAATAATAATTGTATCCCATAAATATATTTATAAATAGTTTAGGCCCCATAACTATTCATTAGGAGTACAGTAACTTAATAATTGTCTCTTTATGATGTTCCGCAATACCAAGTCTTCGGATCCCTCAGGATTCTCTTACAGCATAACCCATAATGACCCTTTTGTATATCTTACTGTCAAACAATTAATTATCCAAGAACACGAAAGAGGGATTACTCCTTGATATGATGTACCCTGACACACTTAGGGAAAGCATATAACTATGTTACCAAAAGGAAAGAGGTAGAATTAAAGAGCATTCTAATTATATCTTCAAATGTACTTAGTCATTCAGTAATAGTTACATTAAACCATCCAACAGAATGGATAGCAGTAAAGCATATAACACATAAAAGGCTCTATTCTATTAACAGTGGGTACCATTTACTATGTAGTAAACCAATTAAATACACTGAAATTAATTGTTAATGTAATAATGTATTAGAAGGTGAAGAAGAAACATAAAAATATAGATACATAAATTATAGGTATGCATTAATATGTAAAAGTGTATCTGAGCTGAATAACAAAACTATCATCTTGAACTCTGCGCTTGGTACTCTGTGTAAAATATGATCCGGCTATACTGGCTTTATGCGACTGTCAGGGAATCTACAGACTACATATCACCAAAGATAATAATTAAAACTATGGTTGGCACTAACAAACATATTAGTGATGGTCTAAGCATAACCCACAAATAGTACATTAAGACAAAGACATTACTGTACTACAATACCTCATCAAATTACTTAAGTCTGTAAAGTATAAAGAAGTCATACCACCAATAGAGAACCAAAGCCTTATAATATACTGTGTGTGTATGTATATATATATATATATATATATATATATACACCAAATAGTTAGCAGAGGCTCTCGAGCAAAGACCTCACAGCAGGTAAATGTCACCAACGTTTCGATTTTAATCAATCGTCATCAGGGTACAAAACGTAGACAAACAGGCTTACCTTATACCATCACCCACACCACGTGCAAACAGCGGCATCCAGAAATGGAGACAGGAGCCCCCCAATGACGTCGTCTCCCAGATCCCGTTGCCATAACGACTATAAACAAAACGTGAATATAATCAATATATAAAATGTAAAATATCATAGTACAGAGTTATATTAAAACATAAATCCAATAGAACTTTATAACAAGCAATGCAATCCCAAGTTTTCATTTGAAGATGTTCATCTGGCAACACTACAGTCTGATATAGATAATAAGTGGTGTGATAAACTAAAAGATCAAATGGCTACATACAAACGTGATTTGATTCAATTTAAAAAAATGAAGAGGTCTAAGGTGGAATTAGACTATGAACAGAATAGAATGTACCACTGGATAGGGGGTGATAACAGTTTTCAAGGGGGTGCCTCATATAAAAAACATCGGAAGTTTCGTCCTGATTCTGATACATCTCAGGAAATTAATACCAGTGACTCTGATCAAGGTAACATCAGAAGACGTAGGGGAGCACCTTTTGTCCCTTTTGGTGGTGCGTACTCGCAACCAATCCTATGACGCAAGAGGAAGTATACCAGATGGGGAGGTCAGAGGACGCGGCAGAGGAAAAACAGGACGTCCACCTCTGCTAAAGAGACAATAATTTATAATCTATCCTCTCATCCCCTGTCTGATGATGAAGTTAATGTGCTAAGTCGTGGGCTATCCTTTGTGCCTACAGTAAACTTTGATGGTTTACAGTGGGAGGTAGAGAAATATCGCCTTAATAGGCAATTAAAATTACACAAGCATTTTCATGGTAATGTTTGTATGATTTCCAATATAACATCTATTATAACACCTAGTATACCTATACAGTTAAAAAGGTTGCAAAGAAAATTCCAGTTTGATCCCATTTCCTATAATGCTAGTATAAAAACATTTATTCGCCTTATAGATGAGGATGTAAACCAGGATTTGTCTAGATATACTGCAAAGTCTAATATTCAGTATAATGTGTCTGCTAAGGAATTTAAGGCATTAAAAGATTTGTCTGGGTATCCTGATATCATCATTCACCCCGCTGATAAAGGCGGGGCAATTGTGATACAGGATTTAAGTGCCTATATGGCAGAAATTGAGTGACAATTGATGGATTCTTCTGTATATAAGATATTGCATTCTGACCCTACATTTGAGTTTAAAAAATCATTAGAAAGTAGACTTATGTTTGCTGTTCAGGATGGCATTATTTCACGGACTTTGGCAGAAGCTTTAATACCTAAACATCCGGTGGTGGCTTTACTATATACATTGCCTAATATACATAAAAATATTGTTAATCCACCAGGCCGCCCTATTATAGCGGCGAGGGGATCATTATTTCAGCCAATTTCCTTGTTTTTGGATAGTCTACTACAGCCATGTGTAAAGGGCCATAATAATTTTTTGTTGGATACTACGACCTTTTTAAGGAAATTGTCTGCAGTAGGGGAGATCCCCAAAGATGCCTTTCTATGTAGTATAGATGTAGTTAACCTATACACCATTATCCCTAATGATTTGGGGATGGAAGTGGTGCGGAGATTGGTATATGACAACCCTAATTACTGTGGTTTTGATATCAATTTATTGATTGATCTTTTGGAAATGATTTTAACAAGAAATTATTTCATTTATGATGGTAAATTTTATTTACAGACAGCTGGATGTGCCATGGGGTCGAATGTGGCCCCGGCATATGCAAACTCATTTATGTTTCAGGTTGAACAGGATTTATTTTTCAATAATTCAGACTTTTCAAAAAACATGATTTTTTACACACGGTTTATAGATGATTTATTTATGATTTGGACGGGTACTAAAATTTAATTTATTTAATTTTTTGACCATCATAATAAAACCGATAATCCGGTGAGATTCACCTATAATATAGATCCAATTAAGGTGAACTTTTTGGATGTACAGGTTTCTGTGGATCAAGGAAGAATTAATACTTCTCTCTTCAAAAAGGATACAGATAAAAATACCCTTCTACATGCAGCAAGCTTTCACCCTAGACCTTTAAAATATGGTTTGCCTTATCCCCAGTTTGTTCGCGCCTGGCGTATTTGTAATAATATAATTGATGCAGAAAAACAGATTGATATTATGGTGGATAACTTCATTGACAGAGCATATGATCCTATTACATTAGTTAATGTGAAACAACGTGTTATGTCATTGTCTAGAGAGGATCTATTAATAGAAAAAAGAAGATCGAATCCAAAAATCGAATGCCATGGGTTAATACCTTTACTGTAGCAAGCGAAAGAGTACGTGGGGTGGTTAAACAAAGATGGCCAATTGTTCAAACTGATAAAGATCTACGTCTGTTCAATACTGATATTATGCCGAGTTATACTCGTGGCAGAAATATCAGGGATTGGGTCGTGAAAGCGGATGTCACAGGAAGGAGTAAAAGTAATACTGCAGTTACAAATTTCTTAACAAAAAAACCTGGTTGTTATAAGTGTCTAAATTGTTTAACGTGTCGGTACTTAATGGTGGGTTCCACTTTTAAACATCCGTGTAGTGGGAAAAGTTTTTCAATTAGACATGTTTTAGGGTGTACTACGACATTTATTGTTTATTTGATACTATGCCCCTGCGGAAAAGGCTATGTGGGGAACACAGATAGGACATTACGGGAAAGGATGGCTGTCCACTGTTCGTCTATCCGTATGGCTATTGAAACTGGAACGAGTGACCAACCAGTAGCGCGGCACTTTGAGCAGGCTGGACATGGATTAGCCACCCTTAGGTATATTATTATTGACCATATTGTAGAGTCAATACGGGGAGGTGATAGATCATTAAAACTTCTAAGATGTGAAACCCGTTGGATTTATCGTTTGGGTACTTTAGCCCCTAGAGGTTTAAATGAAAACTTGGGATTGCATTGCTTGTTATAAAGTTCTATGGGATTTATGTTTTAATATAACTCTTTACTATGATATTTTACATTTTATATATTGATTATATTCACGTTTTGTTTATAGTCGTTATGGCAACGGGATCTGGGAGACGACGTCATTGGTGGGCGCCTGTTTCCATTTCCGGATGCCGCTGTTTGCACGTGGTGTGGGTGATGGTATAAGGTAAGCCTGTTTGTCTATGTTTTGTACCCTGATGACGATTGATTAAAATTGAAACGTTGGTGACATTTACCTGCTGTGAGGTCTTTATCTGCTCGAGTGCCGCTGCTAACTATTTGGTGTTATTTGGGACTCCAGTGTGGAGTGCCCTGCGGAAGGCACCGACAACGCTGTATTTTTTCAACGAGTGTGCCGCCCACCAGGATTGTATGTATGTATGTATGTATGTATGTATGTATGTATGTATGTGTGTGTGTGTGTGTGTATATATATATATATATATATATATATATAATATAATATATTTAGATAGATAGGTAGATATATTCCCTTTCTTATCAGGAGCTCATGCATAAATCCTTTTAAATATACCATGCCACAGTGCCCCCAGTAATAGTACATTATCCTGCATGTACTATCAGTATTTACTATATATATATTTCAAAAAGAGGCTTCTGTGGTGGATGGCCGCACCCCTAAAGCATGTGCCCTTACCACTAAATTCCCCTGGTGGACCCTTCATGCCCTAGTCTGACACTGCCCACTCCAGTAGTTGAATCATCGTATAAACTACTCAATTCAAAGAAAATAAGGTTAGTTAGTTAGTATCCTTATACTGCATACACAAAGTGAAAACATAGTAGGGTGCAAAAACATACAAATTATCTAGTATAATTTGATAAATGATTTGCAATCAGATCCTTCATTTAAATACAATTACTATTTTCTGCAGTCATGATATATAGATAAAAATAAATAATAGTAGTAAAGCTTTAAGCTTCGTAAAACGAAATGTTTGTGTAGACTCCATCTTATATAGACAAAATGAAAGACAATATTAATAGCCAGTCAGTGAACATATACTGTATGGATGTATAGCTGATCACTAGAATAATAAGAAATAAATTCTGTGCTGGAGTGCAAGTACAATCAATTATATTTATTCATACCATATATTGTCTCAATAAAAACAGCATAAGTACAACATGTATCACTATGAGCTCTTATATGCACTATCCAAAATAAAAACAAATATAACCACTACTTCTATATATCAAGTTGGAATGTGTCCATTACATAGCATAAAACATAACAGATTAATAAAAGTAAATTAGCAGCATTCTGTACATAACAATATATTATGATATAAACCTGTATATAGAGTATTGGCAGCTTGAACGAATAAAATGTTCTTTATATCTAGGTGATCTCAAAAAGACCACTTAGTATTGATTTGATCCTAGTGTATATACTATAGTGTATAGTATTGAGTATTGATCCTAGTGTATATGGAGAATAGAAAAGTCAATATATTACCTCCAGGTAATAGCTAGAGTATATAAGCATATCCAAATAAATGAAATGTCCCAAACACTGACATCAAGCAGGGGCGTCCCCGTAGAGCAGGTCAGGGTAACATAGGATCAGGTCCAGCCTGACTCACCATCCGCTGATATTAGCTGACAAGCGGGAGAAGCTGTAGTTGCAGTGCCACATTCCATCCAGTCTTAGAGCCGGAGCGCTGGTCGCCGTCACTTCGTCAGGTATAGTGGTGCTGTGCCACTGACCGCCGTGTGCCTTTCCAGGTGGATATTGGGATAACAATTCGAAAGTAGTGAAGCACCATGAGCTACAGGAACAACTACGTGTTTCAGTCACTGCTGAGACCTGCTTGCCGTCAGTGTTTGGGACATTTCATTTATTTGGATATGCTTATATACTCTAGCTATTACCTGGAGGTAATATATTGACTGGGGCTGATTCTAAGATGGAGGCAGACGTGACCATATCTGTTTCTTTATGCTAATGACGTGGACGATTCTGAGCATACTGAGATGCAATCCAATCGTGGTGCATCTTTCGAAATTTGCACAGTCTTATGGCAGGTGCAACTTCTCTGTCTGAACATGGTGTCCTGTCTAAGCGCTACTGCATCTTTAGGCCCAGACACTGTCAGCAATACAATTGTGACATGCCCACATCCTACAAGCCACATCCATGTTACCTCCCAGGAATGCCCACTGAAATCCATAGCTCTTACATCCAAAATCTACCTGCGGTAACCATCGGGATACTTGAAAAAGTTAGTACGGACGCCTGCACAAGTAAATTGGTGGAAAAACAATGGTTACTATGTCAGTAGCAGCCACTAAAACCAGTGCGGAGTACCCCAAGAGAACTCAAGTGTATCACCTCAAAATGGATGAGTAAGTTCTCTCTGGGTTACCAACATAAAGCTGAACAATTAAACAGACCTATGTCTTTAGTTTCTCTCCCCAAAGACAAATGAAATTTCAAAATCTACATCAACCATTTAACTCAGACCCATTGGTTTAAGAGTCCTTATGACATAAATACATTAACTCTCTCTAACATAATTTGCTGTATCTGTCTCCCCCTCTTGCAGTTTGTTGGATGGATTCTAATCCCAATATTGTCATATATGCATTTCTGAATGTATTTTAATAATAGTTTATATATACTGTATGAAATATTGATGCGTTTAATTCATTTGTATAAATGAATAACGGTATGAGCATTTGAGACAAAATATTTTTTTCAGTTAATTTAGGGAGATGCAGTTTTATTATTATTGTCTTTTGCATTATTATTGTCTTTTGCAGTTTAAGCTTTGCAGTACCCCCTTTATTTAGACAGCTGCATCATCAATACTGTTAAGACCTTTGATTAAGAGCCAACTCTGACAATAATTCCTTATCTAGTAACGAAAAATCAATTAATTTTGCTAGTGACTGCTGGGTCAAGTTCCTTTCAGATAGGATGAGGCTACCGATAGAGAAATACAATTTGTATACATAAATATCAGTCTCAATGTCAATAAATCCCTATTGTCTTCAGAGATGTCACTTTCTTTCCATGCATTATTCAGAGTCCCACAGATCATCCTTATGATATCATTAGTTGCGTTGTAATTGAGTCTGAACTACATATTACAGTTAGTTGGGCAGGATTTAGGCATGTGTGCACACCCATGTATGCCCAGTGTTTTTAAGAGGTTGTCAGGTGCTGTATGTAAACAGAGTTTCTGGATTTCCTGAATAATAAAATTCCATTAAACTTTTATCTAGTTGCATTAAAACTTTTCGGATCACAATGAATCTTATGGTGCATACACACGATCAGATTTTTCCTTCAGATATGAACAATAACGATTTAAAAATCGTTCAGTCGTTCATATCTGAAGGAAAATCGTTCATATCTGACATGCCTGAACGATGGACGATCAACGATGCGCGTTCCCGATGGTCAGATAACGATTTCTGATATCTGATGTGTTTGCAGTCAGACTTGGACGATTCCATTCATTTTAATGCAGTCAAAAATCGTTCAATCGTTCAAATCGTTCAAAACTTTGGTAAAATCGTTCAAATCGTTCAAATCGTTTACTCGTTCAATCGTTCATCTGACAAATCTGACAAGTCTGACAAATCTGACCGTGTGTACGCTCCATTACAGTGAATTACTGGAAGTATTGTATCCAAGTCCTCTCTTATCAAAGTAGTCCTTCGTTTACAGCGTACTTGACAACTTGTGTACTTTAACTTACTTTCAAATAGTGAGAATACTGTAGTGCCATGACAGAATGGGTATGAAATGCGGAAGCACGACAGCGCTGGAAATCCCGATTGTGGATAGGTAAGTATCTACTAACCTAACCCACCTAACCCTAACCCTCCTTAGGGGTGCCTAACCCTAACTTCCCCCCAAGTGCCTAACCCTAATATCCCCCTCTAAGTGCCTAACCCTAACCACCCCCTTCCCCGCTGCCTAAACCTAAGTCCCCTGGGGGGGTGCCTAACCGTAAGTCCCCCCCGGGGGTGCCTAACCCTAACCCTCCCTCCCCCTAGCCTAACCCTCCTGGGGGGGTGCCTAACCCTAAGTCCCCCCTGGGAGCCTAAACCTAACCCTCCCCCCGCGGCTGTCCGCTCGCGGCGCCCGGCATCACTACGATCGGGATGCTGGGCGCCGGTCTCCCGGCATCGGGGAAATGCGGGTGTCTACATCTAGACGCCCGGCATTTCACCCTTGCCGGGATATGACAGTTGGGAAGCTGGCTGCCGGTATTTAGGCGGTTGGCTTCCCGATTGCTTCCCGCCATGACAGTATCACTTAAGCAATTGATTGAAAAATTACATACTATGGGTTCTATTTAAAAATGATTATATGCGAGATATCACACAAATATACCAATTTTCAGGGGGTACCCACAAATAATAAGTATCCCTCAAATGTATCTACATGGAACCATAAAAGATATTGGAGATATCTGCTGCAGTCTTCCTGGTAACTATAGCCTATAGGCTACATTACACAATAGGCTCACCGGCACTTAACAGACCACACATGCGCAACAGTACAGCTGCCACCATCAATTCAAAGTAAAGTTATCGGTTTTGTGATTATTTTTTTAATATAGAAAATATGCATAATTCCTTGCACCCCCAACTCTAGCAAGAAAAGGCTCAGACCATTTCTAAGTGCTAGTCCAGTTAATGCTCAGTACAACAGGGACTGATCACAAACTTTGTGCATCACCTTTTTCTTAAAAAAAACTACCCTTGATCATAGCACTCTCTCCAACTGCCGAACCATTTCTCTCCTCCCTTCTGCCTCCAAACTCCTTGAGCTGATTGTCTACAGCTACCTTACTGGCTTTCTCTTCTCCCACTTCCCTGCTTGACCCATTTCAGCATGACTTTTGTCCTCTCCACTCCACTGACACTGCCCTCACGCACATCAGCAATGACCTTCTTGCTGCTAAATCCAAGGGCCACTACTCTCTGCTTACTCTCCTCGACCACTCTGCTGCTTTCAACTGTTTGGACCACCCTCTACCCTGGAAATCACTCACTCCCTCCATCTATGTGACACTGCCCTCTCCTGATTATCATCCTACCTTTTTGACCATTCTTTCCTCATCTTCTCTGATGACTCTACTACCCCCACACTTCCACTACCAGTTGGTGCCCCCAAGGCAGTGGTTAGCCCAGGTGCAAGAATATGCTTTGGGCCGCCCTATGCAGTGCCCCCAGTAGTGGTCCCCCTATGCAGTGCCCCCCAGTACTGCCCCTTATACAGTGCCCCCAGAAGTGGTCCCCCTATGCAGTGCCCCCAGAAGTGGTCCCCCCTATGCAGTGCCCCCAGTAGTAGTCCCACCTATGCAGTGCCCCTAGTAGTAGTCCCCCCTATACATTGCCTGCAGTAGTAGTCCACCCTATGCAGTGTTCCCAGTAGTAGTCCCCCCTATGCATTAACCCCAGTAGTAATCCCCCCTATGCATTAACCCCAGTAGTAATCCCCCCTTTGCATTGCCCCAGTAGTAGTCCCCCCTATGCAGTGCCTTCAGTAGCAATCCCCCCATGAATTGCCCCCAGTAGTAGTCTCCCCTATGCAGTTCCCCCAGTAGTAGTCTCCCCTATGCATTGCCCCCCAGTAGTAATCCCCCCTATGCATTGCTCCCAGTAGTAATCCCCCCTATGCATTGCCTCCAGTAGTAGCCTCCCTATACATTGCCCCCAGTAGCAGCCATCCCCACAACACAGTGCCCCTATTCAGCCCCCCACAGTGCCCATAGTAGCAGCCACCCCCCCTATACAGAGCCCCCAGTAGTGCCCCCCTATGCTGTACCAGTTCCCGTGCCCCCTTACACACACACAAACAAAAAAACAACTTGCCTGAATCCCCGCTCCTGCCACGACCGCCACTGTCCGCTCCTCTGGGCTTGCTCTTCTGCACTATGGGAGAGACGTCATGACATCTCTCCCATCACCCACTGCGGGGTGAGCCAGAAGGCAGAGCTCATGAGTGAGCTCCTGGCGGCTCCCTCCGTGGACACAGCAGCCAATGAGGGTCTGTCTGACTCTCATTGGCTGCTATAATAAACACACAGCTGCCGCTGGTGGCTGTGTGTTTGTTACTGTGTAGTGCTGACTGCTCTCACTGTGGTCTGCACTACACTTGTGGGGCCCGGAGAACAATAGCGGCAGGTGCAGCGGAGGCTATGGGCCCCTGCACCACAGCAGGCCCCGGTACAAGCCACTGGTTCCACCACCGCTAGTTATGCCCCAAGGTTCTGTTCTTAGACCTCTCATTTTCTCCCTCTATATGTCCTCCTTAGGTGAGCTCATCAGCTCTTTTGACCTCCAATATCATCTCTATGCTGATGATACTCAGATCTATCTCTCTCCCTCTGTCCTCACTCAGATCTCCAACTGTCTATCTGCTATTTCTTCCTGGATGTCCCACCACTTTCTTAAACTCAACATGTCTAAGACTGAGCTTTCCTTCCTTCCTTCCTTCCTTCCTTCCTTCCTTCCTTCCTTCCTTCCTTCCTTTCCTCCTTCCTTTCCTTCCCTCCTTCCTTTCCTTCCTTCCTTTCCTCCTTCCTTCCCTCCTTCCCACATAACCTCACTTCCCACAATTCATTATCTATTGATTGCACAACCATCTCCTCTAGCCCACATGTGTGCTTTCTTGGAGTTATCCCTGACTCCTCCCTCTCTTTCAAACCACACATCCAGTTCCTCTCGCAGTCCTGTCATCTAAGAAATATTTCTCACCCAGTAGGAAACTAAGGGCCTGATTCAGAGCCGGACGCTATTTGCGGTCGTTCGTTCTTAAAAAAGGGGTGGCTATTCAAATGAACCATTCTCTCTTTGCGGTCTGTTCACGCCTCTATGTCTGAACGAGCGAACAAAACTTGCGGTCGTTTTTTGAAAACTACGCCCCCTGGCCGCTCGCATCCTACGTCATGTCCGCTATTTATTAGATTAATCGAGTACATCGAGCAGCGTATGAACTGCTCGCTATTCTTGTGGTTGGTTTTTCCTACCGCAATCTTACGAGCAGTTCTGACTATAAAATAACCCAGTGACGTGGTCAATGACGCTGCTGTATTAATTATGCACACCCATAAAACGCCCGTTTTGACCTTAAAGCACGCCTGCGTTCTGATCTCCACTCCCCGTTTTCAAGCACCTTCCCCTGTTACCACCCACATACGCCTCCTCCTGTCACTCAAAATAGCAGGCATTCGCTATTTAGCGAACAAAGATTTTTGGCCACACTGACTGGTTCGCGCATGCGTATTACGATCCGTACGCATGCGCAGTTGGGCAAACATCGCTCGGAACGAACGAGCGGCTCTGAATCAGGCCCTAAGACCATTAGCCACTCACTGGTCATCTCGAGATTGGACTACTGTAACCTCCTCCTATCTTGCCTCCCATCTCTCTCCACTCCAAATTGTCATCAGTGCTGCTGCTTGACTCATCTTCCTCTCCAAACACACTACATCTGCCTCCCCTCTCCTACAAGCCCTACATTGGCTCCCTTTCACCTTCAGAACCCAATTCAAATTTCTCACACTCACTTACAAAGCCCTCACCAAATCCATTTACATCTCTGACCTTATCTCCTTTCACACTCCCGTCTGCCTACTTTGCTCCACAAATGCATGTTGCCTCTCCTGCTTAATGATTACTTCCTCCCACTCCCGACTCCAAGATTTTGCTAATGCTGCTCCCCACCTTTGGAATTGTCTCCCACTCTCTATCAGACTATCCACCTCTCTCTCTACTAACCTTCAAACTGGCTCTCAAGACCCACTTCTTCATCCAAGCTTTCCAGCTCTCATCCTAACCACTGTTCTATGCTCCTTTCTCACCGTCTCACCCCTGTCTGTCTGCCCCATCCCTTTAACATGTAAGCTCTCATGAGCAGGGCCCTCTTCCCTCACATGCTTCTCCTTCCCTTACTCACACTATGCTTTGCTCCTAACTCCCCACAATGGTAACTAACACTTAATTGCTGATGTCATGCTGCTTATTTAATTGTTATGACTGCTAATACTGGAATGTTTATAATCCATGACCATATCCTTGTTCTGTAATGTTTTGTACTATTAATAACTGTTTTCTTGACTTCTCATTTGTTTATGTACTCTGTAAGGCGCTGCAGAACCTTTTTTGTGCCATATAAATAAAGAATAATAATAATAATTCAGACATTGTGGGCAGTCAGATCTCTCAGTATCATTTTTTTAAAACATATTTTATAGCTACTCTATATGGTGTATAGTCACACTTATATGTTATAATTCTTTGTTATCTCAGTTTTTATGTATTAATAATTACTGGTTCTGAAGTATGATATTTGAAATAATATTCTTTGATTTAATAGAGGTTCAGTAAAATCAATTAGACAAGAAGCATCAGTGATATGATGTCTGTTATGATCTGTCTTGCTCAGGGATTATTCATATTATTCATTCATTATTCAAGGTTGATTTATAGTGAATGGTTTACTTAATTCTGTTAGGGTTTGTATTCAACTAGATGTCTGTTGTCAGAAGGGATAGAAATGGTCCCTACCTAGAAAATATTGTCATTGTGTAATATTGTATATCTAAAAAATATAAATATAAAAATGAATGAATCTGTAAACTCTTACAAAGGATGAATCTAGGCCCAGCATAAATCCATTTATATTACAGTTGCCTTTGATCAGCCTCATTCTCATGAATGTACTATTTAGAGATACAGTTCTAGAGCATACCAATGTATTGCCAGGAAAAAGGTATGGAGCAACTTACAAAAGTTCAAAAAGCAGATGTTGCATAAGTCTGATGAACCTTTGAGTTGTGCAGACAAGCACACTGTCACGACTGCCTCAGGGGAATCTCCTACAGAGGAGCTGAAAGCTGAGGTCCTGGGCTGTGGAAGGAATCAGAGGTGAGGGGCCTGGATGTATGTCCTCCATATCCACAAGTATCGGATGTTGGTGAGACCTGACCAAAGGCACAGAGTCTAACATGCTGGGAGGTGTTTACCAGTGACCCCTGTAAGCGGGATATGGGTTTAAGCTGCACCCAGAAAGCAGGTTGCGGCCCTTTGGTCAGGTATCCGATACAGGCGGGAAATGGAGGGAGATAACATTGATGAGGCCCAGGAGAATGTACCTCTGGAAGAGACACTAGCGATGATTTTGTATAAAGTACGCGGGCAAGGTATCAGACACACCACTAGCACAGGAGAGTGACACTGCGGTTGTACTTGGAGGATATACATAGCACGTGGGCAAGATATCCAGTCACACCACTGGCACAGGAGATTAACTAGAGATGACTCAAGAGTTAACAGCAAGGGAACCTGGAACCAAGTGACAGCAAGCAAACACTAGTAGTAAAGAAATTGTACAGGCAATTTCCTGCTGTCCGGAGCCAAGTTATATACCTTAAGGTAGCAGTTCATTGGAGGATACATCAGCTGACAACCACCACGCTACCATTGGGTAAAGGGTAATGAGGTGATGAAGACTGTCATGGCTGCGTCCAAGACACGGAGCAGCTCATGGATACACTTTGATATTATCAACCCGGCACCCACCGCCCACGGGTGCCAGGGATAGCCCCGGGCTATCGGCTGAGGCCTGGGATGCCCTGGGCTGACAAGCAGTCAGGGGTAATGCTTTGGCTGGGGAAACTGGTAAAAGCTTTTCCCTGGCCGTGGCATTACCCCCCTGCTAGAAAGAGTCCGGTGCTGGTTATGTACATACAGGGGACCCTTGCTCATTTTGTCCCCTGCTTTTCCACAACCAGGGCCAGCTCAGCAAAGCCCTGTGCTGGTTCTTAATATACAGGGGACCCCTACGTATTTTGTCCCATGTATTTTTAGAACCAGGGCAGGCTTTATAAAGCCCGGGGCTGGTTATGCTTTTGGGGGAAAGGGGGGGGGGCTGCACGTCATTTAAAAAAAAAAAAAAAAAACGTTACACACAGAAACATGCACGTACAGTATCTTATGGATATGTGCATGTTTGTGTTAATCTGACCTGCTCAGGATATACTCGCTAGCCTGAATCATGTTTATTATTTGGGGACTTTTGGTAAACTTTTTTTTGCGAGTCTAAAACTCGAACCCTATTACATTGGGAAAGTTGATTGTTTTCAATGGGAAAACATCTGAATGTGATTTTGAGAATGGGGATTTTTAGTAACTCTGAAAAAATGCTAGTTCTAGTGAACTGACACCATATTACATTGGAGAGTTGTGAAAAATTGCGAGTTTAGCACTAAACTCGCAATTTAACAAAACAGACAACCTATTACATTTTGGCCCTATAATTTAAAATTTGTAAATATAAGAATTTCATAAAATAAATGAGAATTTTACAAATCATAACAAAAATCCATAACTTCAAAAAACAGATATCCACCAAGGTTTTACTGTATATAAAATACAAAAATAAGAAAAGAGAAAAAACAGGAAGGAGATAGAGAACAGGGCAGACTGAACTTAGAAACAAAAATGGCAGCTGCTCAATCAATCTAGCAGTACTAATCAGGTGCATGAAAGGGAAGGGTCATACGAAGTAGAAAAAGGAGGGGGTTTAACCCCCTATTGTTCCTCAGCACACTGAATAATACTTGCAACAATATATGAAGACTATATGGTCATAGAAATTTAGAGATATTGGTTGCATGCATTTGCAAATACATGGGAAGCTGCTAGGCCACATCTCGGCTTCTCTGTCACTAGCAGTCCCTAACACTTAGGGGTTCACATCTGGGGAGCAGTGCACCCCGAAAAACGTCCAGCCCAGGACCCCCCCAGGGCATCACACGAAAAATGGAAAAAGAGTGACAGTGCAGTGTAAAGTATAGATATGTAAGACTAATTGTTAAGTGTTGAAAAAAGGGGTTAAAATATGTGAAATATTACATGAATAAAATACAAACATAACAGGTAATGTGAAAAGCAACTATGTGTATTAAGCGGTGATTCCCTGAGGAGGCCCAGCCAGACCAGCCCCAGGGGCCCTATGCCCAAACACTCACCCCAAATGTAAAATATACCAATTATAAGGCCTCCTGATAAAGGCACATAGAAATGTTGTCAAATTCAAGGCCTCCTGATAAAGGCACATACATAAATGCATCCAAATTGAGAGCCAGCTTACCTGGGAGTTACCCTTGGCAACTCCAACTAGCACTACTAGAACCAGCATGCCCTACTAATGCTGGCTCCTTCATGCAACTCATAACAAACAAACAAAAATGGCAGCTGCTCAATCAATCTAGCAGTACTAATCAGGTGCATGAAAGGGAGGGGTCATACTAAGTAGAAAAAGGAGGGGGTTTAACCCCCTATTGTTCCTCACAACACCGAATAATACTTGCAACAATATCTGAAGATTATATGGTCAAAGAAATTCATTGGTTGCATGCATTTGCAAATACATGGGAAGCTGCTAGGCCACGTCACGGCTTCCCTGTCACGAGCAGTCCCTAACACTAAGGGGTTCACATCCGGGGTGCGGTGCAAAAAACGTCCAGTCCAGGACCCCCCCAGGGCATCACACAAAAAATGATTGAAATTCATTCATTCTGATTTGTCACTAGCCTGGATGCAGTCCAGAGCCATGATGAGACATCCATTCAAAGTCTTTGTTATGTCTTTGGCATGAGATGATATGAGGTGTGATTAGGAATTGAGGCCCTGATTCAGAGCCGCTCGCTCTGAATCAGGGCCTGGCTATTTTATTTTTGAACGGCCTCGTGGCCGCTCGCATAGCTGTGGGTGACCACCAACAGCTATAGCGAGCGGCAGGAAGATGGTCGCGATAGTCAAGACCATCGCGACCATCGGGCTTGCGATGAGACCTTTGTGGTAGGGTCTCATTGCCGCAAGCCCCAGAGAGATTTTGGCTCTAACAGAGCCAAAATCTCTCCCACTAACATCACTCGTGATGTTAGTGGGGCCGGCCCCAGACGGAGGCGTTCACATGGGAATGCCTCCATTTGGGCAGCCACTCCCCTGGCCCGCCCACCAATGGGGGCGTGCTATCTTTCAACATCGACAGCACGCCCCCTTTGTTGCGAGACCCGGAGCGACGGAGTGCCCGTCGCTATCCGGGTCTCGCGCATGCGCACGACGGAACCAGCTCCGTCATGCGCATGCGCACTGGCCCACCATCGACCCGGTTTTGAGCGCACAGCGCTTGCGACCGGGTCTGAATCAGGCCCTAAGTGTGTACAATATTCCAATGAACATGAAAAAATGTAGATCTATCTAGACAAAGAATTATGATGTTTATATGAATGTACTTTGCTGAGAGGTCTAATACGTGTTCAAGAGAGGACACAGTAAATGTTAAAAGATTATCACAGGAACTAATTCTCTTTTGGGATTTTAAAATTATGATTTAAGCGCTGCTAAATGCAATCCTCCATTGGATTATGTAAAAACAATTGGATTACATAGAAATATACCATTATGTGACACTGAACAGCATGAAAAGTAATTTTGCAGGAAAATATGGTAAATATTGTCATTAATTTAATAGTAAAAAATAAGCTCCACCTGTGTAAGATGACTTCAGCAATGAACACAGCAATACCACACATAGATTAAAGTACACCTTATTGAAACTATGCTATGTTAAGTAAACTACAGTAACTAAATAGAAATACTATTCTAAATTATCTATACAATCACAACGCACAATTACCATTCAAAAAAAAAAAGATGCTTATGCAAATAGGCATTAGTTACTTACACAGGGAATGTCAGATATATTTCTGCTCAAAATATCTTGCAACCTTCCCAAAATAACATTTTCTCAAAACCATAATGATGCAATAGGAACACACCCAGTTAATTTTGTTTAATCAACATTTAATGATGCATTTAATTATTCTACTAGATGCTGTACCATGAGAAGATTAATTCAGATTTTTACATACACACATAGAGAAATTTAAACATTATGGATATTTAGCCTTTTCATTAAGCTGTCACATAATGATAATTACACTGTCATAGGATTTTTTTGCTTTGCTTTTGAGGCCAGAAGCCATTACATCTGGTTCTTACCCTGCACACTTCTACTTTCCTCTGTGCCTGACATTATTTGCCAAGCTGAAAGGCTTTCCAAATAAGTAGCTAAGGAATTTCCAACTTGGATGTTTGTTTGGCTGTTAGTACCACCTCCTGTTCTTTGGCGATGTCCACATGAAAATATTGCCACTGAAAACACAACAGCGAGCATGAGGTTATGATCTTAATCAGTGGCTGCTCCTATTCTCTTGGACGAGGGAGGCTGCCACTGTCGAAAGGGAGAGGGGTACTGGGAAGACACTCACCTCCCAGCCGGGTCCCGGCACCTGCGTAGTAGATCTGACATATCCCCCTGGGGTTGCATGTTGTGTATATGACTGGCAGGTAGGGCTTTCAATGGGAAGCCACTGCCAGTCACAGTGTAGCCACTGGTCTTAATGCACACCTCTCACTCTGGGTACACAATATACGATCTACAGTATTGTCCTGTATATCATTCCAACATGGATCAGAATGACACATTGTACACATCGTATAGTGTGTGCGCCCAATCTGTTATTCACTGCTGTCGTTTATCGCATTGTCCCATTTAAAGTTCTGCACAGCAGATGGGACGATGTAATGAACGATGTTGTGCACATCGTGTAGTGTGTACACTCAATCGCACGACCGATCTTTCTTCTTAGGATATCACCGAAACTGCCAGTTATCTACGCGATGAGTGTACAGTGTGTGCAGGAGAAATGATTAATTGGATACAATCCCCCCACATGATATATTGGGCCTCATTCAGAGGCGGTTGGAGGATGCAAGCGGTCGCTCAGAAACTGGGCGGCCACTTGCATCCTGACCGCCCGCCTCTGTTGCGGTCATTAGGCTGTGGGTTAACACCCACAGCTCTAACGGCCGCTCGGGTGATGGTCGCGATGGTCAGAGACCATCGCGACCATCGGGGCTTACGACGAGACCCTAGGGTAGGGTCTCACTTGTCGTAAGCCCCGGAGAGCTTCTGGCTCTGTCTGAGCCGGAAGCTCTCCACTGGGCCGCCCCCAAACGGCAGGCATTCCCATGGGAACGCCCCCGTTTGGGTTGCCACCCCCCGGCCCGCCTTCCAAAGGGGGCGAGCTGTCAATCAACATTGACAGCTCGCCCCCTTTGGATCGAGCCCCGCTACGACCGGCGCTGTCGGTCGTAGCGGGTCTCACGCAAGCGCACGACGGCGTCGGCACCATCGTGCGCATGCTCTGTGGGGGGCCATCGACCCGGTCCGAGCGCATCGGCGCTAACGACCGGGTCTGAATGACCCCCATTGTGCCGTCCGGAAGATTGCACAGTCTGTTCTCTCTATATCGTATGTTTTGGGATTTATGAAACTGGAACGACCTTCGCATCATTTGTTACGTTACATTATCGTATAGTGTTTACCCAGCTTCAGTGTGCTATTAAAACAAGGCACTGTACTAGCCTAATTGCAGGGGGTTGTGGATTTGCTTTTAATCACCTGAACTGTTGTTACATTTTTACACCAAAGAAGAATATGTCTGTTCACTGGCCTATTCTTTTGCTGCTTAATTGCCACTATAAATCATAAGGAAAGACTTTGAATTTGCAGCACTAATTAAGCCAGTGGAAATCATTTAGCACACAATAAATCCTAGGAAAATTTTTATATTTATTTATGAAATACAACAAGAATGAACTAAACTAAATATATATATATATATATATATATATATACACACGTGTGTGTGTGTATATATATATATATATATATATATATATATATGAGAGAGCGCACAAATAGCGCAATAAGCAATAATTAGTCACTGGTAGACAAAATTAGCAGTAAGATGTCATGTTTCTTTTTTCTCATTTTTTTCCTTTCCAATAAGCAGCATATAATTAGATGAAAAATATTCTGATTAAAGGTGACAACAAAGTGAAACATTACTCTTTCTTTCATTAATAAAGTTCCAAGGTTCACTCTTTTGGTGTAAGTTTTGAAAGAAGAACATTGTTTGGATACAGGGCCCGATTCAGATCCGCTCGCTAGGATATTTGCAATCTGCGCATGCGTATAAGATGCAGTGCGTGAACCAGTCACTATGATCGTGAAGCGATCGTCCCTTGTGCACAGACTACTCACTAGAATGAGTGACAGGACGAGACGTTTGTGGGTGGTAGCAGGGGATGGTCGATGGAAACAGAGGAGTGGTGGTGCGAACGCAGGCGTATCTGCACATCTTAACGCCATTTACAGAGGTGTGCATAATTAAGACGCAGTGTCATAATACACGTGACATGGCTGAAATACACACTGAAGCAGTTGCAGTGCTTGCGGTAGGGTAAGGTCAGCCACAAGTGCTGCGTATGGGTCCGATGCTACTCGATGTTACCGATTGTTTCATACACTTCCTGGGGATGTTGTGTATTGCTAAGGGAAAGTGGGCATCTTATGACAGGCTGGTAGGCATCTACATACACCGCGATCGCACACCAAGACATAGTGGGCATGCTAATATCTTGCCGTGCGATCGCCGGATTAGCATATTTTGGCAGCCGACGGCTGTGTGCGAACGCATCTAGTGGGTCTGAATCGGGCCCACAGTTCAAACTAATGAAATAATGAATTGCCCACCTGTTGGTGCCATTTTTGCCTATTTAAATGCTATGGTTGTTCAGTCAGTGTATGGCTAGCATTAGAAAGGAGCACTTTTGACTTCACTCTGGCACTCTGGGCCTGATTCAGACCCACTCGTGAGCGCTAAGCGCTCGCAAGCGGGTCGATGTTGCCCAAGTGTGCATGCGCGAGACCCAATTAACGACGGCCAAGCCGTCGTTAAGGGTCGAGCACCAAAGGGGGCGTGCTGTCGATGGTGATTGACAGCACGCCACCTTTGGTGGGCGTGCCAGGGGCGTGGCTGCCCAGACGGAGGCGTTCCCATGGGAAAGCCTACCATCTGGGGCCGGCCCCACTGACATCACCTACCGCAAGGGTCTCATCGCAAGCCCGATGGTCGCGATGGTCTTGACCGTCGCGACCATCATCATGGAGGCTCGCATAAGCTGTGGGTGGTAGCCCACAGCTATGCGAGCGTCCAGGAGGACACACAAACAAAAACAAAAACGCCCTGATTCAGAGCGGGCGCTCGTTCAGAGAGTCCGGCTCTGAATCAGGCCCTCTGTCCATTGTTTGGTGTACATACATTTTCCAGTAAATATACATGTACATGCGCACAGTAGGATGAACCACATGTTCTCTAAAGCATTGGTGCAACATAATGAACAAAGTACCATACCACAGTCTTACCAAGAATGTTTTGGGATGCAAAATAGGTTTTCTAAAAATTTTTGTGTAAGAAAGGTTTTTAGTGTGTCAAATAATGAATAACAGTATAGATGCAGTAAAATCTAGATACGGACATATGCTACACATTTTTGACACACATCACTGAAATTCTGCAAAAACAGGGAAAAAAAACAGACGAACATCCAACTCTGCATGAGCCCCATAATGTTTCTGCTATTAATGTAAATATCTTGAGTAATTCACATATAAAGTAAACCAGAGATTTGTCACAAGATACCATGAATTCTCCATCTAAACCTTAGGCCTGGTGCACAGTTCTCTGAAATAAAAGTTCTTTCATATGTGAAAACTGGAAAGAAGCTCCATCATAGTGAATCTGTTTCATGGTGGGCTTACTGAGAAGACCACATCATGTAAGCAGCTATGGAAATTATAAAATCAACCATAGATTTCCATTATTTTGCAGCATCATTATTTTATAAACATTTACAGTATTATAACTGCCAAATACCGTATTGGACATTAATAACATAAATTTAATCTGTATACAAAAGCTGTAATTGTTTATACCTGCAATCTGTTTTTATTCGCCGTTACTATAAATTGTATCTTTCTAAAATATTTAAGACATAAAAGTAGCTTGAAATAAAGTAATGTTGTTATTTATGTATTTATTTTACAGTTTTGTTCCTGTTACTAAGGAAATTCTAAGAGAGACCCAGGTTGGATGACATCATTATGTGTCATTATATCTGCCAGGGGAAAATGAGAAGAAAGAACTGGTGATTATCGGAACAAGACTTGAAATCAAATCTTACTAGAGTTACTGTAAATTAGACCAATTTTAAAATTTGGCAGATTATTTGCAGTTAGACAAACTAGATGAAAGCAGGGATCATAGATTCAAATAACTCTTCTTTTCAGATCTCTTATATTGCAGACTGAGTTAGGAACAAGTGCAGCTAAAGGGTATATATATGCACCTAGACAAATCAAATTGTTATGCAATGGCTAAAAATACAATGTCTTTTACATGCATGAAAATTTTTTAGCCTTGGTATTTTAGAGGGGTGGACAAGTATGGATGGATGGGTGTGGTATGCATGCCAACGGATAAATCCCGGTGGACCAAATACCGAAAATAAAAGACAGAATAGTTAAAATGCCAAATGGGGCTCGTAAGTACCCTAACCCTCTCCTCTCCCTTTCCTAACCCTAACCCTCCCTTTGTGGTGCCTAACCCTAAGACCCACGGGGTGGTGCCTAAACCTAAGACTCTTGGGGTGGCGCCCAACCCTAAGACTCCCAGGGTGGTGCCTAACCCGAAGACTCCCAGGGTGGCGCCTAACCCTAAAACTCCCTTGTTGTGCCTAACCCTAAAACTCCCTTGTTGTGCCTAACCCTAAAACTCCCTTGTTGTGCCTAACCCTAAGACCCACGGGGTGGTGCCTAACCCTAAGACTCCCGGAATAGTTAAAATGCCAAATGGGGCTCGTAAGTACCCTAACCCTCTCCTCTCCCTTTCCTAACCCTAACCCTCCCTTTGTGGTGCCTAACCCTAAGACCCACGGGGTGGTGCCTAACCCTAAGACTCCCAGGGTGGTGCCTAACCCTAAAACTTCCTTTGTTGTGCCTAACCCTAAGACCCACGGGGTGGTGCCTAACCCTAAGACTCCCGGAATAGTTAAAATGCCAAATGGGGCTCGTAAGTACCCTAACCCTCTCCTCTCCCTTTCCTAACCCTAACCCTCCCTTTGTGGTGCCTAACCCTAAGACTCCCGGGGTGGTGCCTAACCATAAGACTCTTGGGGTGGTGCCTAACCCTAAAACTACAGGGGTGGTGCCTAACCCTAAGCCCCCCTTGTGGTGCCTAAACCTAACCCCCCCTCCGCGGCTAAGTGCTAGCGTTCCCCGCTAATCTACGATTGGGATAATGGCTAGTCGGGCTTTCGGGGTATGGATTCTGTTAGGCGTCAGGATTTGGACGTCGGTATCTACACACCTTTCGGTCTTCAGCCATCGGTATTATGTCCGGCGGTATATCATCCGGCGGTATGGTGACTACATCCCATATGGATGTATACATATACAGCCCACTTGTAGATGATGCAAAGTTGCTGGATGGAGCATGACCATGACAATTTAGTTCGGTAAACTAGCTACATAAAATAGATTAATAGGTTATTGAATATTCAATATAACAGTCCACAAAATCTTAAAATAAGTAAACACATTGTTATCATGTAAATAGAAGACAAAAGGTTCCTTCATAAGAGTAAGAGATATCCAATAGACTCCCGAATTGTGTGGACTCACCCTCCTGAATCCTGCAAACCTCCTAATGAAAGGGAAGGAATGGGAGCAGGATGGAGGAATTCTCAGCAGATTACATTGTTATGGCTCTGCCCTTTCTGTGTGATGCTGCATTGGTCACAGGGAGCTGGGCCGAGGGCTGTAACTTGGGTAGTGCGACCTGTGCCAGGGCACCGCAGGGCAGGGAGTGCTGATTGGGCATGTAAATTTTCCTGTTTATTATCATTCTCACTTGTAGCTTCCTCTTCTTTTATCCCCAGCATCTCCTGGCTGCCTTATGAGTACCCCTATCTCTTCCCTGGCCCTTTTCCATGAGTCCATGGTCCTTTTTCTTATGCCCTTATTTAAAAAAATGGGGGAGGGGGGCAAAAATGTTCTCTCTGGCACAGGGCACCAAAAATTCTAGTTACGGCTCTGGCTGGGCCATAATCATGCCATTTGCTGATAACTTTCCCGGAGTGGACAGGTATAAAGGCCCTGATTCAGAGCCGGATGCTCTGACCAGAGCGCTCGCTCTGAATCAGGGCCCACCTTCATAAATATGGAGCGTCCTCCTGGATGCTCGTATAGCTGTGGGTCACCACCCACAGCATATACGAGCGTGCAGGATGATGGCCGCGATGGTCTTGACCATCGCGACCATCGCCACTGCGAGCAGAAGCCTGCGGTTGAGTTTCTCAACCGCAAGGCCTGGAGTGATTTTGGCTCTATCAGAGCCAAAATCACTCCCACTGACATCACTAGTGACTTCTGACGGCTTCTGACGGTAGGCGTTCCCTTGGGGATCGCCTTCCGTCTGGCAGGCACGCCCACCAAAGGGGGCGTGCTGTCAATCAACATCGTCAGCACGCCCCCTTTGATCAGACACTACGAGCGAAGGAAAGTCCTTCACTCGTCGCGTCTCGCGCATGCGCACGACGGAGCTCCCTCCGTCGTGCGCATGCGCAGTGCAGACCATTGACCCACTTGCGAGCGGACAGCCGCTCACGAGTGGGTCTGAATCAGGGCCAAAGTCAGCAAATATGGATTATGCTGTGAATTGTCTTACTATGTAAAATGGAGTTGGCAAAGTAACTAATCAAAATTTGTCTCAACATGGCATCTAGGATGGGTTGTTACATGGATAGACAGGTAAAGAGAAAGTCAGTGGATAAAGGTTTTGGTGACTTACTGTGTTAGAAAGGGACATACAGTATCTTGTTTTGAAGGAGGAAACAACCATGGCAAAAGTTAAGAATGACACCAAGACAGCAGGCATGGCATATTGAGGAGACTGATGTAATCAATAGTGGAGGAGAAGAATATTGCTAAATATGTTCATGTAATATGTTCTTCTATCACTTGAGAGAATTGTGCTATGAATGTAGTTGAATAAGCCTAAGTGCACTGTGCAATGGCGTAAGTTCATCCCAGATGCCCAGAGGCAAGTTATCATTTAGTGCCCCACTATCCCCCCATATTTACAGCCCTAAATAGGGCGAATATATTGTGGGTGATGGAGGAGGTGCACCTTCAGTGCTGGCACCTGGCGGCAGGAGCCTCCATCGTCTCCCATACTTCTGCCCCTGCCACTGTGCTTTCTGAAACAATTTACTACTGTATGTTCATGTCATAATTTAAATGAATGAAACAAAAGCATCTGTAGCCTGGGTATCTGTCAATCATTTGCAGAAAATAACAGAAGACAGTTGTAAGTATTTGGCAGTAATATCTGAAAATACCTCACATGCCACTGATAAGAAAAATCTTAAATAAGTAAATTTGTCCCCCCCCCCCCCCAAATCCAGTGTTTCATATAATGCCCATTTTTCATCTGGTGGGGAAGGCGATTCACAAATTATCTCCGCTTTAATCATTTAACATAAACTCCTTAAAAGCATACACCATTTAGTTACCTCGGTCAGGTCTTTAACAAACCCATAACCATGTAACAATAAAACAAAAAACAAAAATTTGTCATGAAAAATAATCTTCATGTATTGACAGTATAAGTACAGTATATAGTATAGAAAGGACAGAAAAGAAAAAGTGGCAGGAAAGAAGGGGCATACAGATCAGCATCGGACTATTAGAGACCTGCAATCCTGCTGAGGCCATGAAAGGTGACCTTGTAGAGGTAGCAAGCTGCCCCTGAGCATAGCTCCACTGAAGAGGAGGAGACTTTAGCAGCTATGCACTTCTAATTTGCTGATCTGCTACTGCCTGCACTTGAGAAAAATACAACTCACAACCCAGGTCCAAGCAAATTTAGGGAGGGAGGATGTGAGTGCAGTACCTTTTTTTATATAATACCAGAGGCCTAAGTCTTCCCCATTAGCTATATCTGATTGGATTAGCAGACTAGGAGGGGGTTATGTATCAAACAGTGAAAAACATGGAGTAGTGCAACCAGTGGAGAAGTTGCCCATGGCAACTTATCAGCTATTGCCTGTTATTTCATAGACTGTACTTGATAAATGCTACTTCAATGCTGATTAGTTCCTACTGTATGGGCAACTTCTACACCGGTCTGTTTCTCCACGCTTTTCACTGCTTGATACATAAACCATACCTCCCAACTGTCCCGCATCGATTGGGACAGTCCCATTTTTCTGGGAGTGTCCCGCTGTCCCACCCACAGGCCACAGTGTCCCGCGGTGGGGGGAAAGTTGGGGAGAGCACAAACTGCTGCTCTGAATAGCAGAGCAGCGGGTGTGCAGGAGGAGAACAGATGGCGTGCACATGCGCACGGCATCTGTTCTCTTGTGTACCGACTGCCTGAGGGCTGCCCAGCATCTCAGAGTGCTGGGCACGCCATCTAAGTGATGAAAACGGGGGAAGCTGCGAGGCTCCGCCCCATTTTCAGTAGGATCCACCCCTTTTGCACAGGCCATGCCCACTTTTCAGCTGCACGCGCCTTCGATGCGTGACCTGTCCCTCCTTTGGAGGTTAAAATGTTGGGAGGTATGCATAAACCCCCAGGTTTCCAAACTATAGTAGGTGCCGTGGCACCCTGGGGTGTCTCGGGGCATCTGCAGGGATGCCACGGGTTGGTGGTTTAAAACCAAACCAAATTATTTATGTTGAATGTGATTGGCAAAACCAGAGCTGGTGGCTGCCAATCATAAAATATGTACACAAACAGAGCACAACCCTGTCCACCACCACATAGCTGTACCTAAAGGTGACATATAAGCACAATTTACCTAATTAAATAATTTTAGCTAAATTTGTCAATGAGAAATTTTTGGCCTAGAGGTGCTTTGAAAAGTAATTCTGATATTCTTGAATTCGATGATTTATTAAAGTTTGGGAAGAATTGCCCTAAGTGTTTTAGTACAGGTGATCTATAAATGATTTAAACAGGTACAAAGACAGGGTGTTCTTCTCACGTATAGGACGTTTGAATGTTTATAACAATAATATCTTTAAAATACAAAAGTACCAAAGAGTAATGCAATCTAGGCATATGGCAGTGATTCTTCTGTACAATATAGTCACATCCCTAAAGTAGTCACCATTCGATCAGGAACAGCAGCATTTCATACATGATAGTGTTATTGAAAGCCTGCACATACGGGCTTGGCCTGCCACTATAGCATGTCATCTGAAGCATGGAGTTAGAACCGGAGTGTGAATTGAGTATTGCCCACAGTGTAACCTTCGTAGTGTGCCCAACATGGCTGCCTCACCTGGTACAGCCGTGGATGGGAGAAAAAAAATGGCCCTGACGATTATGGTGGGACCCTACTCCTAGAGTTAGGATGCGGCAACCATCCATTTTATGTCATCTTTACTAGGTGTAACATATTCCACCCTATGTAATGCACTCAAGATGGCTGCTTCATCTGGTACCTTTCGTTGGTGGAATATGTAATCCGTGGACGTTATTTCCCAAAATGTCTGCACCAAGGCTGCAACATGCTTATTGTGTTCTCTAGGTTTCGTTTTTTGTTTTATTATTTCTGTGTGGTTTTCTATTTTCTGCAATATAAAATCCTTGTACAATGTACCATGTTTTATGATGTCTGTAAAGTGACTTTGAGTCCTACAGAGAAAAGTTCTATATAAATAAAATTATTATTAACTGTATTTACTTAAGGGAAATTTTAAACAATCAGAATTATGTTAGCAAAGAGAGTAAGAGGTCTTTGGAGAGACATAAAGTGGAGAGAGATAAAGTACCAACCAGTAGATTCTAAGGGATAAATTTACTTAAGTGAGAGTTTTTAGAAGTAGTTTCAAAAGTGATATTGCCCAAAGCAACCAATCAGATTCTAGCTATTATCTTCTAGAAGGTGATAGTTAAATGTTAAGTAGAATCTGATTGATTGCTATGGGCAACATCACTTTTAAAACTCACTTCTAAAAACTCTCACTTTAGTAGATTTACCCCTAACTGTCACTTTACAGGCTGTGTTTGAAAAAATGACTGTTAGGAGCTGATTGGTTGGTACTTTATCTATCCCCACTTTATCCCTCTCCAAGGCTTAGTGAATAGACCCTTTGATTTAAAGTGTAATGAGCTCCCCTGGGCGCTGTTGAACAAGTCGTCACAGAGTTTGGTGATAAATACAAAATTATATTTATTTTTTATAAAAATGGTAGAATGCACTAGGCCAGGCCTGGCCAACCTGTGGCTCTGCAGCTTTTGTGACACTACACATCCCAGCATAACCTCCCACTAATCAGCTGGTAAAGCATGCTGGGACTTGTAGTTTCACAAAAGCTGGAGAGCCACAGGTAGACCAGGCCTGCTCTAGGCAATGCAGGATTACACAGAAGTCTTGAAGCTTACTTTGGAAATGTAAATACACTTGGAAATGCAGATAATAATCCATAGATCCCCAATCATACATGCCTACCCTCCCGGTTTTCGCAGGAGGCTCCCGATTTCTTTGGGTAACCCCCTGAACCCCCGGAAGGGTAGGCACTTCTCCCGCATTCTGCCCACTTCCTAGTGAAGTGGGCAGAATGGGGAGATTATTAGTGGGCATTGGCGCGGTTCTGAGCATTGGGGGCGGGCCTAAAGATGTGATTCTGTGAGAATTGCATAATTTAACTCCACCCCCTATGTTAATTATGCATAATAATGTTGAATTCCCATGAGGGGGCAGGGCTTAACAGCCAGCCCCGCCCCCAACTCCGCCTACCTGCTTCACCTCTCCGGCTTTCTCCCGGGGAGGAAGATTCAATAGTAGGGAAGTATGTCACAGACCTATACACTTATCTTTATCTATGAGTTAGCAGTTCCTGGACCGCATGGTAATAGCAACTTTTTGTCTTTCTAAATGTTCTTTGCAATGACTGTATGAATACAGTATGCCAAATATGCTATACATTTTCTTAGGGGTGAATTCAATTAGTGGTGTTAACTTTTCACTTGTGAAAAAGGGTGGTATTCAATTAGCTATTATCTATTATTTTTCACCCGAACCCCTTTTTAACGTATGTTAAAAAGGGGCATTAAGTGCTGTTAATGGGAATTAATGCATTGAGTCCGTTAAAGTTTATGAACCTATGAGTTAATTGGGTGTTTTCACACATTAGCTACATACTTGTTAGAGATTTCTTTTCGGGTCTCATGAGA
This sequence comes from Taudactylus pleione, assembly GCA_031769625.1. Lineage (NCBI taxonomy): Eukaryota > Metazoa > Chordata > Amphibia > Anura > Myobatrachidae > Taudactylus > Taudactylus pleione. The sequence continues at coordinate 7,773,368 of JAUIMM010000009.1, read as the reverse complement.
ACCGAAAAGAAATCGCAGTTAAGTTGGGCTAATTGATCAGCTACCTGAGATCAATTACCCCACGTTAACTTAACAGAGCTAATTGAAATCAGCCTTAAGGCCTCATTTATCAACAAGTTTTATCATTTGCAACGAATGTTAAAACTCGTTGCGTATGATAAATGGTGCTCCAGCCAATCAGCTCCCAAATATAATTTTTTAACAGATGACAGTTGGGAGCTGATTGGCTGGAGCACCATTATCATACGCAATGAGTTTTAACACTCGTTGCGTATGATAAAACTTGTTCATAAATGTGGCCCTTAATGTCTAAAACAGAACTTCTGTATCTTTGTTTTCACTCTTTGCCATCTTTACTGGTGTTATGCAATGCTAATAAAATTCCAAGAAAATATTATCCTCAGTAAGGGAAGTAAAGAAATATTTTCCTGTGCTGCAATTTTCATTACTGGAATATCTCAATGGATCCTTGTCATATTGGCTTTCAAGGTAGGAAAAGAAAGTATAGTTATGTAAACTCATGGCTAGATATAAACAGAATCGGAATCTGATATATTTTGTCTTTTGGATGATACACTGCAGATTTTAGTGGGATAAACTATATTGCCAATTACAAATGTATCTTTCAGTATTTGTATTACTGAGTTTGGGCAAAAGCAACATTTGTACAAAATGTTCCCTAAATATAGCATCATCTTCAGAAAATAAGCTTGTAGAGCTCAATGAATAAAAGGGCCTAGATAAATACATAAATAAACAAAAATGAAGTCAATGGGGTATATTTACTAAAGTGATAGTTTTCAGAAAAGGAGATGTTGCCCATAGCAACCAATCAGATTCTACTTGGCATTTAACTAGCACCTTCTAGAAGATAATAGCTAGAATCTGATTGGTTGCAATGGACAACATCTCCACTTCTAAAAACTCTCACTTTAGTAAATATACCCCAATATGTTTAGCATGGAGAAAATTATATGAGTAAAAAAATCAATATACAAATCAAGCAATAATTAAATACATAAGAAATACCTGTTGATGGTATGTAAATAAGCAAAATGGCTTCTCTTAATTCCCCAAACAACACAATGTATTAAACTTTCTGTACATACACATACTAAAATTATAACTGTATATCAATTAGTACCTGGTTACAAACTGCATTATATACCTCGGAACACAAATGAAATATGTCTGGCACAATAAATCGCAGTTTCAGGTATTAAATATTTAGAATGGTTACCAGAGATTGGAAGTGTTCTGTGGCAATTAGAAGTGAGTGAGAACAGGGAGATAATTTCCCTGCCACTTTGGAGTACCAGTTCCTGATTTCTAATTGACTGGATACTATATGCCTATTCTATCCTGGGTTTGTGTGCACTTACTGTACCTGTTACAGCAAAGCTTCTAATTGCTACAAGACACTTCCAATCTCTGGAAACCATTCTAATATTTTATACTTGAAACTGTGATTAATTGTTCCAGACATATTTCATTTGTGTTCCAATGGATATGATGCAGTTTGTAATCATAAAGGTACTATGTACAGGGGGATTTAAATAAATATTGTTTTTTGGGGGGAATTAAAAGAAACACTTGCACATATCAGCAACCTAAAGAACGTCCAGGAGGTACGCGTGTGTGTATGCGTACATACATCAACACTAACATGCATACAACCAGCAAAGGAACTTACTGCGTGTATTTATGGCCCGCAAGTGGGCCAGGAGGTCCAGGGTCCGACACCTCAGATAAGACCACCGCTGCTCCAGCTGGACGATGGTGCGGCGACAGCCTATGTGGCAGAGTCGCCTCCGCATACGCCCGCATCTTAGTGGCATTCCTAATAAATGGGGCCACAGGCCCCAGTCACCGGTCCATCACCTGCAATAGAATACGCAGCTCCCTGTGACTGAAGCTTGCAGCTTTTATGATGGGAATGGCAAATAATACAGTGTGCATACTTTATATAAACTCTGGTGATATCTGATTGGCTGTCCCCATAAAAATGACAAGACAGTAGTTATTGTTTTATTCTAGGTACAGATAACTTGGAAGGATGGTTTTATAGGTGTATGTTAATTTTGGACATACACATATTGATCATGTATGTAAGCAGACGCTTTTCCATATGTTCGCTTATGCCTAGAATTATCCTCAGCTGGTTTAAGAACTTTGGCAATCAGGGAGGAAGAGTGTTACTCTGTGGATGACTGCTATTCAGTGATACACAATTTTTTGGAAGCATTTGGAAGGGAAGTGTCAGATGAAAATCTGCATTTGGACACACTTGCAGATGCAGATGGTGATATTTTGGCTGTGGCTACACCAGATGTTCCTCCTCCAAACATATCACCTCCAAATATGTCTGCCACAGCTGCAGATGATGATTCAGCATCATCAGATGGCAAGATACAAGATCTAAGTATTAGTTGGATGGCAACTAATATGTTTATACAAGAGGCAATTACCAGATTTTATAGTGGGACCAATGCTCCACTTCTGGCTCATGGACAGATCTGGCTTAAAATTTGCAACAAAATAAATTCTGAGCACTTCCAGGATTATACAACAACATACTGTACCAGCGGAAAAGGTAAGAATTTTAAACAACAATAGAACAACCAAAAAACACAAAAAAACAAAGTCTCATACCTGTAAATTTAAAAAATAACAGTTTTTTGTATCTAATATTCATATAATAAAACAAATGTGCTGTTATAAATGTTAAACAGTCACCTTGTAACATACAAGAAAATTATTCAAATTTTTCTCCCCATAAAAACACCTATTCGATGGAGTGACCTTCACAGCCGACTTCGGACAAAGATAAAATCCCGGATCAAGCACCAAAAAGGGCCAGGGGGTCCCATCCCTGAGATCTTGCAATTGAACTGAAAGGATTTAAAACTTTTGGTTACCTTGGAACGGAGGTTGTTGGCAGATGCAGACCTATTACATCTGGTGTTGCCTGCCAAAGATGCACCACATGCTGTGTCTGGTAAGTTTTTTTTTAAAGGACTGTCTCTGTATCTGTCTCTTTAGGTGTAAATTCCAAAATAGTTTTTTTAGGAGATGTTGAGTCTGAAAGGCTGCAGTCGGATGGAAAGGGGGGCACAACCTCCATCATCTGTGTCACCCTCATCCACCACTGCCACTCAAGTCAACAATGGGCTTAGGGTGGCAGTGGACTGACAGACTGTAGCTATTGAAGACATGCACAAAATAATCCAGATGAGCATAGGGGAGCAAACCTCTGTTCTAAGGGAAATCAACCAAGATCTCAGCTATGGCCAGGGTACACAACAGTCAACCCGGATCCGTGATTTTTTTTCTCCTGAGTCGGCTGTGAAGCGTCAGTTCCCTGAAAGATTTTTGTTACAAATTTCAAACCAGATTTTTCCATGAGATTTGGGAACTTTTGCCTACTATTAAATCTGAATATTGCCTCTGTAATGCATATCCATCCTACTAATACTTAGAACTTGTATCTTGCAATTATATGATTTGTGTGTTTAAGTTGTGACAGACACATTTGGAGGTGATTTTGTTTATGGAGGAAGTGAAGTAAGGACATCTGGTGATACCACAGTTGTCATACTCTGCAAGCGTGTACCCCTTCCCATTTCTTCCAAAAAATCATGTACAGTATCTAGAATTGCCCCTATTCTCCCCCTGTATTATTATTATTATTATTATTATTATTATTATTATCATTTATTGTGCATGTTTGTGAACTCTTAATTTGCTGACATTATGTTTGTTTCTTACCAATAATAAATAATTGTAACTTAAGAAAAAAATCATAATGTCTGTGATTGTTATTTTAAATTGGCACATCAGGAAACAAATGTTTTTATTATTCAAGAGAGGCCTGAGAGAGTTGGAGTATATATGTAGTTGAAGGCAGGGACATTAAGGGTTTGGTAGTAAATTTCATTTCATTTTTTATACCGAAGTAAATTTATGAGGGAGAAGGGGAGGGGAGGAGGCATTTACAAAAAATATTTTACTCATTCACATCAGTCCTTGCCCCAGAAGAATGCTTGAGCGCCATGCCTGCTGCTGGGAGTGAATTTTCTCATCTCAGAAGGGGACCAGGAAGACTTCTAGTAGTGCATTCCACATGAAAAAGCATTTCCCAACCTGTAAAGGGACATTAAGAAAACATAGGCCCTCATTCAGAGCCGTACGCTCTGAGCAGAGCGCACGCTCTGAATGAGGGCCGGGCTCCATTTTCAAGGAGCGTCCTCCTGGACACTCGTATAGCTGTGGGTCACCACCCACAGGCTATACGAGCGTGCATTGTGATGGCCGCGATGGTCGAGACCATCGCGACCATCGAAATTGCGAGCCGGAGCCTGCGGTTGAGGTTTTCAACCGCAAGCTCCGGAGTGATTTTGGCTCTATCAGAGCCAAAATCACTCCCACTGACATCACTAGTGATGTCAGTGGGCCAGCTTCTGATGGGAGGCGTTCCCGTGGGAACGCCCCCGTCAGGGAGGCACGCCCCCGGCACGCCCACCAAAGGGGGCGTGCTGTCAATCAACATTGACAGCACTCCCCCTTTGATCAGACACAACGGGCGAAGGACTTTCCTTCGCTCGTCGTGTCTGGCGCATGCGCACGACGGAGCTCCCTCCGTCGTGCGCATGCTCAGTCCATAACATCGACCCACTTGTGAGCGGACAGCCGCTCGCGAGTGGGTCTGAATCAGGCCCATAGTTAGTTAGTGGCCTCCAAAATGCCACTTAACCAGAACAAAGATATTAAGAGGTATATTTAATTTACTAAAGTGAGAGGTTTTACAAGTGCATTTTAGAAGTGATGTTGCCCATAACAACCAGTCAGATTCTACTTAACATCATTTACCTTGCACTTTCTAGAAGATAATAGCTAGAATCTGATTATTTTCTATGGGCAAGCAACATCACTTCTAAAACTCACTTATAAAAACTCTCACTTTAGTAAATTAAATTTACCCCTAAAGGTCTTATGTTGTGTCTTTCTTGAGAATCCTGTGCCAACTTCTGCTGCTAGGATTGGATTTTCATCCCAGAAGGGGGCAATTAAGACTGCTTTCCAAAACAATTGACTGTAAAATAATCCTTTGCAAAGCTTCCACATTGAACATTTCCCAACCTGTACAGGGACAATAAAAAAACATAGTTGGTTAGTGGCCTCAAAGTGCCACTTAAAAAGCATAGATATGTGGACAAGCGTAAGATCTATGATTTAAGGCAGGGGTAGCCAACCCTGGTCCTCGAGAGCTACCAACAGTACATGTTTTCCAGGTCTCCTCACAGAATCACAAGTGTAATCATTAACTCTACCTGTGGATCTTTTCAAATGTGTTTCCGAGTAATGAATACACCTGTGCACCAGCTAGGTGGTTTGGAAAACGTGAACTGTTAGTAGCTCTCGAGGACCGAGGTTGGCTATCCCTGATTTAAGGCCTTATATTGTGTCTTTATTCAGAATTCTTGAGTGCAATGCCTGCTCCTGGGAGTAGATTTTCATCCCAGAAGGGATGAAGACATTGTTTTTTCTTCCCAATGGACACAGATCTAAAGAGATGTAAATAACTTCTGACAGGAAGAATAGGCAGTTTGGAGGCCCTTACACAAAACTGCCTTTGCTTTACTTGTACTTGAGCTGCCCACCTTCCAGTGTGTACTCAGAAAGAGTTTTCAGCACAGCCGGGAACCTTGTCACTGATCGGCCTGAGACAACTTCCCCAAAATGTGGAAAAGATGATGTCCATCAAATTGAACTACATATTTTACGAGAAAGACCTTTACCATCAATTACATGCAAAAATTACAGAGGCACCGGTAATGGTGGATTCCAGTGTGGACAAATTAATATTGTGTGAAGAGGATGATGTATACATCACCCCAGATTATACCATCTCCCAAGTCTATATCTTCATATTATCCTGTGTTGTGTATAAATTATAGCTGCACTCCCTGTTAGATTGGGGATTCATTGTCCATTTTAGTTGATGTGAGCTATATTTTAGTCCATATCATCACCACACCCCCTACACATCTTCTGACTTAGGCTACAGGAGGAGCAGCTGCACTCTGGAATACAGTTGCATGGAGTTGCCCCTCTGCCTCGCTGAAATTCAGGTAGAGGGGCCATGGGTAGGGAGTAGGGACACTATAATCAGAGAATGCAGTTTTAGCTGCTTTATTTCGTTTTTTTAAACCATATCCTCTATTTTCACCTTTGAAAATGTTTATACAAATCTCAGCAGAGGCATTTTGTGATGCCATGGATAACGCGCGCACACACACAAAAAAAAACAGATTGATTGACTGATTGAATTAATTTTTGGGGGGCACTTGGAAGGGAGAGCACCCGAACAAGGCAACAGCCTCTTGATAAATGATACAGGCATCACCCCTGTGCAGTTACTTTGCTGGTGATAAGTGTGACTAACACTCACACAAAAAAACACATTGATCGATTGATTTAAATTGATTGCTTGATTTAATTAATTTTTGGGGGGCACTTGGGAGGGAGAGCACCCGATTGAGGCAGAAGCCCCTTGATAAATGAGACACAGGCAGCACAGCACCCCTGCACACCTATGTTGCTGATAAGTGTGGCTAACATGCTCACACACACACACAAAAAAACACATTGATTGATTGCTTTTAATTGATTGCTTGATTTAATTCATTTTTTTGGGGCACTTGGGAGGGAGAGCACCTGAACAAGGCAGAAGCCCCTTGATAAATGAGACACAGGCAGCACAGCACCCCAGCACACATACATTGCTGATAAGTGTGGCTAACATGCACACACAAAAATTGTTTTTATTTTTTTCAAACTGGGGCGTGAAGCACCCCTGAACAAGGCAGCAGCCCCTTGATAGATGAGACACAGGCAGCACAGCACCCCTGTGCACTTACGTTACTGATAAGTGTGGCTAACACACACACACAAAAATAGTTTTTATTTTTTTCACACTTGGGAGAAGCACCCATGAATGAGGCAGCAGCCCCTTGATAAATGTCACAGGCAGCACCCCCTAGAGCAGCTACATTGCGGATAAGTGCAGATTGTTAACATGCACACACACAGGAAAAATATATATTTTTATTGCAATTTTTGGGGGGCACTTGGGGGGAGAGGACCCCTGAATTAGGCAGCAGCCCTTTGATAAATGACACAGGCAGCACACCTGCACACCTACATTGCTGATAAGTGTGGCTAATGCACACACAGCAAATACAAAAATATATTTACAATTTTTTCACACTGGGAGTGAATAGCACCCCTGATGGACAGAGCACCCCCTGGACAACACAGCAGAACAGCCAGCCAGCCAGCCACCAAAGAACTACAGCCAGTCTGCCCCTATGGACAGGAGAACAGCAAGACAGCCCCTATATGGATTATGGACAACAGCCAATCAGCCTCTATATGGATTATGGACAACAGCAAGACAGCATTTATGGGCAACAGCTATCCCCTATGGACAACAGCCAGCCCCAAACATTAAGCAGCCAGCCCCTGAGTGACAACACAACTGTAGCCAGCTCTTCTGCACAGCAGCACAGCTCCCTCTTCACTCTCCACAGCCGGAATGAAAAATGGCGGCGATCGCGGGACCTTTTATACAATCCAAAACCCATGAGAATCCAACAGCGGAATGATGATGTTTTGCCTCGTTTTGAGATCAGAGTCAGGCGGGAAAACTCGTGCCGGCTCGGATCTGACTCGGATCTCCACCATTTTTCATTCCGGCTGTGGAGAGTGAAGAGGAAGGGAGCTGTGTTGTGCTGCTGTGCATAGGGGCTGGTTACAATTGTGTTGTCACTCAGGGGCTGGCTGCTTAATGTCCATAGGGGCTGACTGTTGTCCATATAGGAGCTGGCTGGCTGTTGTCCATCATCCATATAGGGGATGGCTGGCTGTTGTCTTATCCATAGGGGTGCTCTTCATCAGGGGTGCTCTTCACCCCCAGTGTGAAAAAAATATATATATTTTTTATTTCTGTGTATGCATTAGCCACATTTATTATCAGCAACATGGCTGCACAAGTGTGCTGCCTGTGTAATTTTCAAAGGGCTGCTGCCTTATTCAGGGGTCCTCTACCCCCAAGTGTCCAAAAAAATGAAAATAAAAAAGATTTTTTTTTCCTGTGTATGTGTTCGTGTTAACAATCCGCACTTATCCACAATGAAGCTGCACTAGGGGTGTTGCCTGTGTCATTTATCAAGGGGCTGCTGCCTTGTTTAGGGGTGCTTCTCCCCAGTGTGAAAAAAATAAAAACTATTTTTTGTGTGTGCATGTTAGCCACACTTATCAGCACCATAGGTGTGCATGGGTCTTGTGCTGCCTGTATCTCAGTTATCAAGGAGATGCTGCCTCATTCGGGTGCTCTCCCTCCCAAGTGCCCCCCAAAAATTAATTAAATCAATCAAAATCAATCAATCAATGTGTTTTTTGTGTGTGTGCGTGCGTTAGCCACACTTATCACCAACAACGTAGCTGCACAGGGGTGATGCCTATGTCACTTATCAAGAGGCTGCTGCCTTGTTTGGGTGCTCTACCTCCCAAGTGCCCCCCAAAAATTAATTAATTAAATCAATCATTCAATCAAAATCAATCAATCAATTAGTTTTTTTTGTGTGTATGTGCGTTAGCCACACTTATCACCAGAAACGTAGCTGCACAGGTGTGATGACTGTGTCTTTTATCAAGAGGCTGCTGCCTCGTTCAGGCGCTCTCCCTCCTAAGTGCCCCCCAAAAATTAATCCAATCAGTCAATCTGTTTTTTTTTCTGTGTGTATGTGCCCATTAGCCATGGCATCACAAAAAGCCTCTGCTAAGATTTGTATAAACATTTTGAAAGGTGAAAATAGAGGATATGGTTTAAAAAATGGAATAAAGCAGCTAAAACTGCATTCTCTGATTATAGTGTCCCTACTCCCAGTCCCTACCCATGGCCCCTCTACCTGAATTTCAGCAAGGCAGAGGGGCAACTCCATGCAACCGTATTCCAGACTGCTGCTGCTCCTCCTGTAGCCCAGGTCAGAAGATGTGTAGGGGGTGTGGTGATGATATGTTTTAAAATGGAGCTCACATCCACTAAAGTGGTCAATGAATCCCCAATCTAACAGGGAGAGCAGCTATAATTTATACACAACACAGGATAAGATGAAGATATGGGGTAAATTTACTAAAGGTCGATTTGGCATTTTGAGTGATTTGAGGTGCGATTTTCATTCGATTTGGCTTCGATTTTGGTTTTGAGTATTTACTAAAGGCCAAATCGCATGTAAAATCGGACTTCAAATCAAATTTGGACTCAACTCACCCTCAAATCGACGATCGGAAAAACATTGGTACTTTTACATAGCCCAACACACAAAACCCTTATTTACTATCATTTGATTTGAAATCGACCTCAAAATCTGACTTCAAATCGAACTTCAAATCCCCAATACAATAGACCTGCTTCATGCTTTCGATTTGAGCATGAGCAGGTCGGATTGACACAGATACATGCAGACATCAGTGAGATGCCTGCATGTATCTGGCTTTAAAAAGCAAAGAAAGAGTTAAATTAGAATAAAATTGATGTGAGGTCCCCCCACCCCAAATCATAACCAGCCCCGGACTGCTGAAACCCAGTTCTGGTTGACTAAGTACAGGGAAAAAATGATGTATGGTCTCCCTGTACTTAGTACAACCAGCACTGGGCTATGGGAAGCAGGGATGGTCCTGGATTTACAGGGAAAAAATTGCACAGGGTTCCTCTGTAAGATCCAGAACCAGCCCTGGACCCTTTTTAACGGGCCCCCCAGCCGCAGCATCAGCCCTGACCGGGATCCCTGGGCAGTTGGAGACCCCTTCAAAAAAAAGGCACCCCTAGCCTAGGCTGATAGCCCGGGGCTATCCCCGCCACCCCTGGGCGGTGGGTGGCGGGTTGATTGTGTAAGTGTTGTGTAAAAATAGATATAAATAAACATTGTCTTTCCAGTAGAAAGGCAGGTCCCAGCAAGCCTCCCCCACATGCTGGTACTTGGAGTACCAGCATGCAGGGCATTAAGGGCCCACTGGGACATGTAGTTTACCTGTAAAGAAATGTTGCAAGAAACACATACACACCTTACAAAGTATAACTTTAATACATACATACATACTAACACACACTCACACAATACTCCAGTGGTCCCTTTCTCCAATAGGCATCCCTGGGTTAAAATAATAAATTGAAAACCCGACCATCACATTAAGGAGTAATCAGTCTGGTATACAATTGGGAAGCCAGCTGCCTTAATACCAGCAGCCGGCTTCCCGACTGTCATATCCCGGTGAGGGTGAAATGCCGGGCGTCTAGATGTAGACGTCTGACATTTCCCCGACGCCGGGAGACCGGCGCCCGGCATCCTGATCGAAGGGATGCTGGGCGCAGCAAGTGGACAGCCGTGGGGGGGAGGGTTAGGTTTAGGGCTCCTGGGGGGGACTTAGGGTTAGGCACCCCCCCAAAAGGGTTAGGGTTAGGCTAGGGGGAGGGAGGGTTAGGGTTAGGCACCCCCGGAAGGGGACATAGGGTTAGGCATCCCCCCAGGGACTTAGGTTTAGGGAAGAGGGGGTTAGGGTTAGGCACTTAGAGGGGGGATTAGGGTTAGGTACTTGGGGGGGTTAGGGTTAGGCACCACTAAGGAAGGTTAGGTGGATAGGTTAGTCAGTACTTACCTATCGACGATCGGGATTTCCAGCGCTGTCGGGCTTCCGCTGCCGGGAACTCTGCTTTGGTCGGCCAGACGCTGCCGGGAATCGAACTGACGGGCGAGCGACTGGCAGTATTTCATACCGATTCCATCAATCTAACCAGAATGATTACTCCTTCCCGAATGAAGTGTACAGACATGGCTTCATCCTTTGAAGCTCCGTGTCTGTGCGTACATTCACGCAGTCCCTGGGCTTGCTACTCCCAGAAAATGGGTCAGGCAAGCCCCATTTCCGGGAACGCTGTCCTCCCCTGCACTGCCCCTTAAATGTCTCTGTCTGTCAATCAGGCAGAGGCATTCAAGGGCTTGCGTGCATCTTAGCAGGAGCCATTCTGCACACTTGCAGAATGGGTCCTGCGCACGTGTAGATTCCCGATAATCAGGAATCTGCATTCTGCGTTCAGCAGTGCACATGCGTGACTGCTAAATCAGGCCTAGAGTCACTTTAACAGATGATCTAAATAGGTTTATCATTGGAAAATCCACAAAAGAAGAACTATACCCCTCATGTAATTAATAAACTGGGGAAATGCCAAAAGCTGAAACATAATTTGAGAACAGATACTGCACCGAGAAGAGAGTGGTTCTGTTGCCCATAACAAAATATTGTATCTATGCCCTTTCAACACACCCTGACACTTCAGTGTGAGGGTGTGCAGCTTCTTCAGAAGGCCCTGTATTCACAGCAGGGTGTGACTACGACCCACACATGGTGCTGACCAGAGCTTGGTTAAGACTAAGGACACTTAAAACAGGGGTACCTCAAGTGGCGTATCTGTCATGGATGCATAGTGTGCAGTGCACATGGGTCCATCTAGGACTAACCACTGTGCCTTCTGCAGGGTGCACAGTATGCTAGCTTCCTATGCTTCTTTTGTGGAGACTTAGTCTTGTTAATGATGTATTCAGAAAGATGGCACCGTACAGGGGCTAGCAAAGATTTTGACACTGTGCCAGAGTCTTTGTGCGCTTCTGTGGAGTAATTCAGCTAGGCACAGGAGCAGAACTGGGTGGAGTCTCAGAGGGAGGGGGCAGAGCCTTAAGAGGGGAAGGAGAAGAGGGAAAAAGACAACAGTATATAGGTGGATGTTGGTTCCAGTGGAGAAAGCAGCCATCATTCCGAGACTGAGGAAAGGGGGCCTGGTGACAAGTACAGGGGTGTTAGCCATGGCTTATGCCAACTGTGGCTGCCACATGTGTTCTGTAAAATAAGGACATCAGATACATCATTATTATTATGCTGGTAGCCTCAGTGCCATCCCCTCAGGTGCTGGTGTCCTAGGCAGCTACCAAATGGTAGTGCTGGCCCTGTACACAGTCCATATTAATGCTAATTCAGTCTGTGTAGTTAGCAGGAACCAGTGCCTCTTTGATGTTACTTGTTACTGGTAAATTAACTGCCTTCTCATGAATATACAGTGGTTAGCTCTACTGCCACACAGCGCTGGGGTCATGGTTTATACTTTGACAAGGGCTTTATATGCGTGTGTGGTTTATATGTTCTCCCTATGTTTGTGTAGTTTCCTCCAGGTGCCTCGTCTTCCTCCCACAGTCCAAAAACCTACTATATATTAGCGTGTTTGTTGGGTGGGAAATGTATACTGTACGATACCCAAGGTTTAAGCACATCTTGCTTTAAGGGAAAGGCATCTTACTAAGGGTGAAGACCTCAAGTTCTAAAGGTCTTATAATTTCTCTACAGGTACAGACCTAACATAAACCTTATGAAAAGAATACAGTAAAATAAGGATACAATAAAATTCAATTGTGAAATGTAATGAATTGAAACCAGTAAAATCACAAATGATGTTTATGTAATTGATAAGATGTTTATTTAATAGGTGGCCGATGGTGTTAGTGGACAATGCAGCAAGGTGACAGACAAAAGTCTAGGAATGATGATGTTCGTCCATGTAAGATGACGTTTTGCCTCTTTCTGAGTTCCGTTTTTCTGGAGGGAAAAATCCGAACTCAACGTGCAAACTCGAACCTATCCGAGCCTGCACATCCCTACTTTTAACTTGTTTAATCTAACTTGTGTCAGCTGTTTTCCTAGATGCTTTGCAACAGGTGTGCTTGGTAATTGTCTCACGTTTAAAAGCAAAGTTGCTGTAAGCTTTAAACCTTGATAGCATACCCTTAGTTTAACACTAATGTGATGGCTATTTCCATGTTATAATTCTGAACAATAGAGTAGGGACTTGCAGTAAAGTGGGGTCCCATGACGGGGACTGTAAGCTTAAATGCATTGATCAATTCATGAACCAAAACCCCATTGTTTATTATTATTATTGTTAGTTATTATGGTGAGTGCAGAGCCCCCGTGATTTCTATTTAAACAATGTGGTCACATACCATGTTGCACCCCAAATCTAGGAATGGTGAGTGCTGTGGATTAGTGCTTATAAATATATATATATATATATATATATATATATAAAATTTGCTATACATTTGCTAATACAGTTAAAATTATGGAGTCATTAAGATCCAAAATATATATATATGACTGAAATTTTTTAAATAAAAGGGCCGTGTCTGGGCATCATGCACCCAGTGAACACTGTGAGGGATGTGGGGCCTCTCTTCAACTCTCGCTGCACAGAGTTTTATAAGTGAGGCATGTGGGAGACTTAAACGTTGAGGAGTGGACCTGAAATATATATTTATTTTACATATATATATATATCGTAGGTCTGTTTTTTTTTTTTTTTTTACCAGAACGGATTCCATCCTGCCTAGTATTCTCCAGAATGAACTCTGTTTAGTGAATTAGTACAAAAGGAAGAGGGCCCTGCTCGTGAAAGCTTATATTCAAAAGGAAAAATTGAAGTGGTGGCACAAGGAGGTGACATGAAGAGGGTAAGTATATGGGGAGGAGATAGGAAGGGTAATAAGGGCAGTACTAATTATATAGAAATAAAGGAACATATTTTACTACAAGGATGGCTTAATTCTCAAAAATTATAATGAATGACTAGATATATTATATATAATTGGAATTTATACATTTTTACAGGTTTATCTGGAGGATCTTTATGCTTATGTTCACATTTCTTAGTTTTATTATATTTATTTAATTTACAATTGTAATGAACTATGGGCCAGATTCAGACCTGGACGCTAAGCCGCGAACGCACGCTATTTTCATCCATTTGCGCATGCGTGAGTCACTGCGCTCGGGAATTGTGCACTCGTAGTACACAGACTGGACACTACTTTGAGTGACAGTGTGGGTGGTAACAGGGGAAGGTGCTTGCGAACGGGTGAGTGGTGCTTCAAATACAGGCATGTCTGAGCGTCAAAACTGCGTCTTATGGGTGTGCATAATTAGCATGGATGTGTCATTGTACACATCACATGGTTGTATTTCAGCCTGCAGTGTTTGCAGTGGGGTAGGGTCGACCTCAAGGGCTGCGTGTAGCTCCGATTGCTCTCAATTGATTCTGATTAATCATACACTTCCTGGAGCTGACGTGTGTTAAATAAGAAAAGTGGGCATCTGTAGACTGGCGTGCATTTGCTCTGCAGTCGTTCTCTAAGCCATAGAGGGCGTCCTTACACCAGACAATGTGATCACGGAATTTGCATACATGGCCCCTTTTGGCTGCGAGAGAGCGCAGCTTAGCGTCTGGGTCTGAATCAGGTCCTATGTTCCTGCAAGGTAATTTCAATTACAAGAAACGTATTTTTCCTTTCACCAAATTGTGTATTCTACAGAGGGTTCCTGACCTCAAGGATGTTAGCGCTGTCAAGCTCCCCTGTCCTCAATTCCTCGCCTTTTGATTGCCCTGTATGATAATAATGCCAATCCGTCTTTTCTTGTTTTTTTTTTCTTTTAATTATTATTTCTTTTTATTCTGGTTGTGACTAATAGCGCTCATTGTTTATATCATTCTCTCTTCTGCCTGCACTCTTATTGTTTACCTTTCCCCCTTTTTTTTGTACCCATGTTCTTTTTTCTGAAAAACCATTAAAGACTACGATTAAAAAAATTAATTACATTGTTATAACAGAGATGTATAAATACTAGGACATTTGGAAAAAATAAGTAACCACAATAACACTAAAAGCACTTACCTTAGGTACTGCCAGGTGTTTTCTTGGCATAGGGACTACGGGGGGCAATTTATGCAGTGCACCCCTAAAAAGAGAAAACAGACACCATTGCACCTAAATGACTCCATGAGAACATCAATTATACAACCTTACAATTATACATTGTCCTTCTCATTTTATACTCATCAGTTATTCTATATTATTACACAGAAAAATAAATATATTATAGTGATATTTTAAGCAAAATTTAATATGCTAATATGTTACTGAGATGCAAAAATAGGCAATATTAGTATATGAATGGGATCCATAACTATATATAATGGTATATGATTAACATTTAAATAGAATTAGCCAAAATATTCTATTCATATCTATAAATTACACTATTTGTCATTATGTTAAATTTCTATCCATAAATCACATAGTTACATATTGTTCATGTGATATCTGCACAAAGTATGTACGTGCATCTCATAAGCACAATGTCCCTGGAACTGAGCCTGTTGTCCTTCCAGTCCGGTCCTATGGAAAAGAATGCAGAAATAGTACAGTTACTATTGTGTCTGATATATGTTTTACTTCAGTTAGTCAAATACAAACCACTATTCCTTTTGTTCCCAGGTCAGTCCCTTCCTTTGCCAAATCTGCAATCTAGTCCAGTGCAATATTCAACACTCCATTATAGCATACCCAAGGCAGCCTTTTTTTAAAACTTTTTTGAAAATATATATATTTTCAATTAACCACCTAACCAATGAAGGTTTTTTTTTTATGGTCACAAAATGTACCATAGATAAAATATTGGACAACTGTAAAGACCAGCATATATACACACCTCCCAACCATCCCAGCATGGTAACCTTTAGGGCAACTACAATTTGTATGGCTGCGATAAGCCGTGATGCAGATTGTTAGTCCACAACTATGATAAACAGAACCCTCTAACTTTTAATTACATGGTACAAGAGTACCTGGAGGACGAGACTCAGCTGAGCATTGATTTTTCTTCCGCCCTCAGGTATCTTGTGGACCAGACTCACAAGGTGGAAGCTTTGTCCTTATGGGCCTTATGGGCTGGCTCTATGGAAAAGAATACAGAAATAGTACAGTTACTACTATGTCTGGTATATGTTTTACTTCAGTTAGTCAATTGATTATAGTTTGGAAGTGTAATCCCCTATTTGTTCCTATTGAAACTGGGTCAGTCGCTTCCTTTGCCTAAACTGCAACTGTAAAGACCAGCATACTGTATGTACATATCTCCCAACCATCCCAGCACTGTAAATTGTGGCACAACTACAATTTTTATTGCTAAGATAAGTGGTGATGCAGATTGTTAGTGCACAACTATGATAAACAGACCCCTCAATCTTTTCATTAAAAAAAAACAAGAATACCTGGAGGACGAGGGTCTTTCAGCTGCACTTTGTCTTCTCTTGTAGCCTCAGGGATTTTGTTGGGGGCACAAACACGGTTCCTCTCCACCTGCAAGAGGAAGGGTAAACAGCAGAGAATTAGTTACTAGGCATCAACACAGTGAGAGAAAATAGGAGACAGGAGATAATGGATGGGTAACCTATGTGTCCTCACACAGACATATAATACTACAGGTGTAGCTTTTATGACTGATTGAGCCTGTAATATATCTTTTTAACATATTTTAATTGGCAACTGAATTTTTAATAGAAGGCAGAAGATAACATTCCAACCAATCTTCTAATAAAACTGATTTTGAATTTTCCTAATGTTTATTTGTTTGTTTTATTTAATAACAAATCCCTTGTTCCACCATAGTTATACCCAGTAACAGTTACCCCTTGGGGGCTGCTCACCAGTGTTTTGATGTGCTTGGCCTAGGCAGCATCCGCAGGGCTGATGTGTGTGATCATCACCATTCTGCTCCTGCCACTCAGTGCACCCTGTGATAGATAAAGCTCTGGTCATAGCGGACATAACTGAGGAATCCATACACAGTGTAATGAGCAGTTTAAAGATCTACTATTGTTTTATACTATGCTTGTGAGAATCAAATGATTGCACTAATTACTAATATCATGATTGATTGCAGCCTTTATGTGATATAAAACAAAATAACAATGTGTTAGGAGCAATATTCCTGATGACTGAGGTTCTGGCAAGGATACTATAGCCACTTCCCTTTTACCAAGTCCCTTCAGTACCATGGCATAAAGTCTCTAAATGGCCCTGTTTGAAAACTCCTATTCATAATCCTAAATGTTTGTATCCCAAAAAAATATCTAAGTGACTAATGTTATTTATTCATCAGTCATGGGTGTATCTATGGGATGGGTATAAAATACTGGCAGCTCAATAGCTACCACTTCAAATTCCTTTGCTGGAACCCCACACAGTCAAGATCCTAAATGGGTGCTAAGTATGCTATCCCTAACCCTCCCTTAGTGGTGCCTAACCCTAACCTCCCCCCTAGTGCCTAACCCTAACCTCCCCTTCTTGCACCCTAAACCTAACCCTCCTGTGGGTGTGCCTAACCCTTACCCCCCACCCAGCAGCCTAACCCTAACCTGTCAGGGGGTGCCTAAACCTAACCCCCCTATCTCTGGGGACAGTTTAGGACAGTGCACTACTTACCTTTGTCCGGACTTTTGCCATTTTGCCGCCGGTCAGGACTCTGGCATCGGTATATCGTTGGCCGGTGCCCATCCGCCGACATTTTAACGACATACCATATTTATGCAGGGTATGTGGTGCACATGTCCAGTTGTCTCACACTGCACACCCTGCACCAATAATCTATATTTAACACACTGTCAATGCTGCTATAATCACCAATGTAGTCACTGGGAAAATGGACATGGGAGCCATTTTTACAAAGTTCTGGGTGCAGTGCCAGAGCCTAATTAGCACATGTGCCTGCAAGAGAAGGGTAGGCTTGCATGGAGACTGCACAATGGGCCCTTCTCTCTTATCACTGTCCCTGACATCATATATGTGTAGGAAATCTCATAGTAATAACATACCTTTAGCAACCAGGTCAATTTGCTGTCCCAATAATTGATATGGCTGCCTGGGCTCTTGCATAGCACCATTATGCAATTCTATAGGGCCAGAAGGGAGCGGTTTATATAGCCACTTTCTTTGAAAGTTTGCCCACTGTTTTTAGTCTAACATAGAAACAGAAAAGATTTTGAGAACACATCTGGCTTCAGTCATGGTGTGGATGTATTATAAACACGTAAACTATGATTAAACTATTTACATAATTGACTTCAATTTTGTCCAAAGACAGTGATCCCCATTCAGCTTTTTTTTTTCGTTAGCAATATTGCCCAAAATGTTTTTCTTACTGCATGTAATTTACCCCAAGCTGCTAAAAAATATATATAATTACATTATCATCATTAATTTGATACTGGTTTATGTTATTAATTAAAAAATAACTTTAATCAAAATTTTATATAATTTGTTATGAGGAAGGTCTCAGTGGGTGGGGGCACTGAAATAAATGTATGTAACTAAGGGGGTGGTGGCCTGTAACAGATTAGGAATCACTGCTCTAAAGGGAGAAAGGCCACACTTAGGGAGGACTACAAACACAAGAAAATAGAGTTATAAACATGAATGGCTCTGTTATAACCCACTAACAAAGAGCTAATTTCACTGCAAAAAGATGCAAAAACAAACTACAATGTTCACAAAAGCTTTAATCAAAGAAAAGAGCTTATAGTACTTTTCATGCCACCTCAGAATACAGAACAAAAACTACCCTAGGACCACTTAGCTCTCTGATAATTATACTCATAATGAATATAATTTATATTGCACAATGCAAGAGCAGCTTTGGCCTCACTGTGCACCTCGTAAGTAGCTTATGGGCCACTAGTATTGCCCCAGGGCCTTTGATTTTGGATGTCAGGGTGCCTGGAACCCTGCAGCCATGATTGCTGCTGCAGAACCCACATGGGCACCCTGCACATTACATGCAGCCTATTGAGCTTACTGGAGCTGTTGATCATGGCCTGTCTGATGACGTAATGCGCACAACATTATGACAAGGTACAATTATGCCCTGTTACAGCTCTGTGTGACAGTGCACCTAGATTTACATCAGGGTTTAACTTTACCAAGCTAGGTGGCTGCATCTGTAGAGGAGCAGAAGAATATAAAGGCAAAGGGGAGGAGTTAGGAGGAGTGAATGTGTCCCTAGCTGCCTAGCCTAATATGTATGGTGTTGGCATCTCACAGCTCCTTGTCGTACAGAGCAGTACTGGAACTAAATCTGGCACAGTGCACATCTGGTGATTGTCCTCTAGGTTGCAGAGGTGTTCCCTTAGAGCAGATAGTAGGCACACACCCAGATGTGCTCTGGGAGGACTATCTGTGCTCACTGGTCCAAAACCAAAGCATTTAGCATACTGCAGTTTTAGTAACCTTCTATATTCCTGAAAATACATTGCATTTTCCTCTTTGTGATTGCCTGGGTTCTCTCTGGGTGCTCTGATTTCCTCCAAACTCATATTGGCAGGTGAACTGGCAGCTGGCCAAAAAATTGACCCCTGTATGGGAATGTGTGTGTGTCCTAGAGAACATAGGACACAATTGACTATAAGCTGCAATGGGCCAGGGACTGATGTGAATGACAAATATTCTCTGTATAGTAGAGAGTGATGACTAGTGGTAAAGCATGAACACTGCAACAGGACACCAAACTAATGATATTCACCTATTTGCAGGAACATATTTATAATGGGTGCAAGGTGTACACAGGGGGCCACACCGCACACCCTGCACCAATATTACATTAATGCTTACCTTTCTGCAGTCTTTACAGTACTACAAAAATCACAGGAAAAATGGCGGTGACCATTTTCCCGGTGACTCAAGAATTTGCAGAAAAGATGTTCCTGCAAATAAGGCATGGGCACCATTTTCCCTGAGACCCATGCATGCGCAGTAGAGAGGAGGGGGTCCAAATGGAGGCTGTACACGGGCACCCTCCTCTCTTAAAATGCCCCTATCTCTTTGGCATTGCAAGGGGAAATACAAAGAAATGATAATGATATGTAAATCACAAGTGATACCTGGGATGCTCGTTCTGATCCTGCCAGGTCTACAATGTAAAGCTTGCAGGTACACACACCATCACTGCTCGTCTGCTTTACGGTGACTTGTAAAACAGCATGGGAGCGGGATGAGTTCTTATTGGCAGCTGTGGCTGCCTTAGAGCGGCGCTTATTCCCTTTTATCAGTAATGCAATGGCCTAAAAAAGAGAGAGTAATATAGATGCACCAACACTCTTGTGGTTACACAAAACAACTCATATGTGTTATAGCTACAATAGGGTCACTACACCAGCGATCACATAATCATGGGCCCTCTTATTAATTCACACATTAATAGGTTCTTTGCAGACAGCAAACCTGTTTGTATTAGTCTGTACTTATATAACATTGTTATTTGTACCACCCTTGTTCAGTGCTGCAGAACCCTTGTGGTGCCTTATAAATAAAAGATAATAATAGTAATAATAATAATAATAATAATAATAATAATAATATAGACAGGGATGACTAGTGGTGAAGCATGGACGCTGCATATGGGTAGCACAGACTAATGATAGTCACCTCCTAAGGGCTGCTGGGGAAGAACTCAGCAATCCCTTCTATCCTGGTGTTGCCGTAGGGATCCTCTCTGAGGGTTAAATAATCCAGCGGACGGTCTTAGCAGATCCTGAATGGTTTCATTGTAGACCTGAAAATCTAATGAAGGAATAATCACTTTCTGCAATACAAGCATGAAAAGTGTGTAATCCACATTTACTCTCTCGAAAGGACTTGGGTGACTTGTGCTTCTTCAAATGCTGTATATCATGAGGAAAGGAATTCTAAGCAGAGTAGGGGTCACCCTCAAACTTTGCTAGGGGACCTGGTGAATGCTAGTTATGCTCCTGTTTGCACATATAGAGGGGTCATTTACATCATCACTCTGCGTAGTTGCATCTGGCCCTACAGCATCGGCAATAGATGCACATCCCCAAATCTGACTATGCATCATATCTAAATGTGCTGCAATATACTTGGCCTATGCATGTTTGCCTCTGTATGTGCAGTATGTAAATGCAAATCTTATGTAGAAACCCCCAGAGTTCCATCCAACTCCAAATAAGACACATAGAATATAAATCAAGCACATATTCCTCATATTTACCTTTGCATAGGACAATGAAACAGAATATGTATTTGGCCCTCTATGCTCCTCAATGGTCTTATATAGGTCTTTCAGAGTATGGAATATCACTCCAGGTTCATGACCATTTCCCATCATGGTAAATGTCTTCCCAGTGCCTGTAATAAATATAAAGGTATTAGGCATAAACTCACTGACGTTACAAGAAAGAATGGCAGATATGTAATTATACAATGTGTCATGTCAGTAATGAACAGTGACAGGCATCATGTGACTAAACCAATATTCATCAGGATGCTGCTCATCAGTTCACTCTCTCAGGGATGTCACCACTTGTTAGTGAATGGGTAGACTGTGCAGCATTGTATATTTGTTCTTCCCATAAACTGCTGCCTAACAAATTTGGTGATGGGTGCACCTATTTCCTGGTCAATGAGAGTTTAGAAGCAGTGGCATTCACAAGCTGCCATGCACCTAACACCTCACTTTCTGGAATCACCTGGATAATTTGTTGATATTAAAATTGAACCTCTATATACCCCTGCCTGTACCTACTAAAATCCTGCCTATAAACCTCTAAGGATGACGCTTAATTTGCGTACGCAGTCATACAGTAAATAGAGACTACAGACTTAGAACATGTGGTTCCAAAGCACAAAGTATTATTCAAGTAAAAAGTATAGTCAGTTACACGCTATTGATCCAGACACAATTAGATGCAAAGAAATTGTACAGACCCCCAAGTACAGTATACATACGCCGTGCTTCTGGACCCGGTGATAGGCATCAGCAAGACACCCCGTCATCATTCAGCATTCAGCAAGAAGACTCAAGACCCAGTGTTTTAGCACACATGTTTATACCCCCCCAGAATAGACAGGACAATAGAGAAGTTTCTTGCTTTTGCCATTGGTTCCCAGGAGAGAAGCATATGTTACAGTGCATTTAACAGGCTGGTTCAAATAGACTCGCCCAGCCTCTAACAACTGAGGGTCTTTTCCCTCCCGCCTCCCCATGCTGCATCCTAACAGTTGTTCCTAAAATATACATTTTGTTGCATGTAGGCTCTGCGATCCATAACTCGAGATAGCATGATGCGATCTCCACACCGATAGAACTGGAATTCTGTAAAAAGAGTACGCATCAGTACAAGACCAAACACGACTTGTTTAGCATGTATAATACCTTAGTTATCAAATATCTTTATTTCTCAGCATTTAAACTAACTGATCCAACTTAAATCATACACTTTAAAGCTTATTAAACCTTTTGTGTGAATATGTAATGTGTGAGTATTCGGGGTTTGATATAAGGACGCTAGTTATTAATGAGTGAGATTTAAGTGCATCATTTCTTATACACGAAGTGAACATCCAGCAGTGTGGATTGCTGAGCATGGTAGTTCCACATGCCCTCTGTCAGCAGCCCCCCACCTTTCCTGTGTTCAAAGGAAAAAGCTCTTTTGTTCTTCCAGACTCTTGTGTGAACTGTGTTACCAAATCAAGCTGTGAAGTTGGGGCCATCCTGTCTGTGTGTGGGGCTAAGACCTGTTTAGGATTCAGACAAATCCAATTGTGTAGATCAATGCCTGGATTATATTACAATTGCCACAACTATACTTTGTCTGCATCCAGGGATTCCCAATTTGTATGTAAAAATACCCATTGTCTATTCTATTTAATTTTACTCAGGAAGCTTGTTCTTCCAGTTGCCCTTGGTAGATTAACAAAAACATTGCCATCTGTTCTTAGCTCCTGAGTTGTAACTTAAAGTGACGCTGGTCACAAAATGGCGTCTTGCAGATTCTTGTTTCTAAAATGGAGTCTAGCTGCCATTTGCAAGATGGTGTCGTGCACACTTCAATTTTAAACTGATCTTGTCTCAGCCAATAATCCAGTTTTGACAGTCCACCTTTTGATAGTGAACAACATGCTATCACAATCTGCTATTAGAATTTCATTTAGGCTTACATTTACATTTTATATAGTGTTATCATGGGATGGCACAAGGTGGTTCTTAATCCATCAATAATGTGTCTCTGAGTGGGGACATAAAACTACTATTATACGCACACCGCGGATCTTGGAAGATCATGTGAAAGGTATGGGGATGCACCAGTCTTATAAAAGCAGTCTTGAAGGGGAATTTAGACTTTACATTATCTGAGGTGTTTTAAAAATAACATTTCAATAATACATTCTATGCATGTCTAAATATAATACATTAAATGATGGTATTTCCTAGCTCAGGGTTGTAATGCAGTTCTGTATTTACCTCGGTATTCATACTGGCCACTATCATAATTTCATTCTTTCGTTTTACTTTATTTTTAAATTTTCCACACTTCAACACAATAGGAACGCACCGGACGCATATGACAATTATTATGATGACACTTAGTATAAGGATCAAGAATTTGCTGGTGATCCCTTCCTGGACCCATTCCCCTAGACCTGAGAACCATTTCACTGGGTTCAGCCATGTCACCCATCCTTCTATCCTTTCCCCTACTTCAGCCACTGAAGCATTATGGTTCTTACGAAATTCCCATTTTAGCTGCAGAATTTCATCCATCTTCCGGTCTATCACCTCCTTGGGGTCGCTGGTATCATTGGTGACATAGGTGCAACATTTTACTCCAAATTGGGTGGCTAAAGTTACGCAATACCCTCCAGTAACAGCAGTTAAATAATTCAACACTAGCCTGTGTTGCACAAGTTCTTTCTTGTACGCTTGCAATTCTCTCCCTGTATACCTGAATGTGTCATCGTACATCTCGGTGATATTATCTATCAATTTAGCAAGTTCCTGAATATATCTAAAATTTAATGTACCCCGAGCAATTCTGGTGGGATCCAGTGCGACTAAATCTTGAAAGCCAGTTGTCTCACTAATTAACTGAGCGGCTTTATGCACATCCCCAGATATCATATTTCTCTTGCCTCTGTGTTCATATTGCGTGTGAAGATATGGTGATGGTGTGTTTTTATGTATACCAAGCATTTTAATCATGTGTGAGGGTCATAACTTCTGGAAGTATTCTTCCTAAATAACATAACAATTACAATACTAAAATTGGTCAGACACTCCCAAGATTGGCATTGCACTCCTCCTCCTGAATCCACTCCATCAGATCTGCCGTCAGCTCACATTTCCTTTATTGGTCCTCCATCACAGACACTGAGTATCCCCAAACAGATCATCACGACAAAAACTCTGGAAAAAAAGAACTAGGATGACTCCATTGCTGGAAGCACTGATCTACACATTTCTTTAGCTCAGATATCTCACCGTCACCTTTTTAATCCTTCCGGCACAAGCTCGCAATCGACAGGTCCACGTTATCGGCCTTGTCTCTGCCTTGCATCTCCACCGGTTGGTTAACCTCCCTATAGTGAGTGGAATGGACCCACGTATCTTCCTCGGCCACCCTTTGAGGATGCTGTACCATCAGATACGGATCTTTCCACCGATCAGTCAAACAACCTGAGCTAAAAAAAATTTGGATCATAACAAATTCTTCCAGATTTGACATCATGACAGGTTGCATTAGACATGTTAGTTAATAACACTTTCAATTTCGGTTAGTCTCATTCATCTTCGTGAGACCCTGCACAGTAACCTCATTATCATATTTTCACATGAGGCTGCCTGTTTGAACAGTATCTCAAAGGGGGGGCAAAAAAAAGGAAAAGACAGTCTGGGATAATCTTAGTGTTGTTACCCATCATCTTACACATGTTCTTGGAAACGTCACCTGTAAAATAAGTCCCCCTATCATTTTTAATAATTCTAGGTATATAGTATCTTCATACAGGTTCCTACAATTAAATCTTGTTATTAATAGCTGCTGCTCTAAATAATGTCTGGGCCACTGGGTTGGATAGTATTCCGAGTAGTCGACCTCAGCCTGGCATGGCTGCTGTTTATCCTTAGCAACCTTGCGTCCTATGAGTGGGAGATAAAGCACAACAGTTTAATATCATTTAAACATGACCTAAAACACAACAATAAATCGTCCACATTTTACATTAGAACAGATCCATTGGCAGGTTGAAAAGATTGTAAACAGTCATATAAGGCCTGGGAGAAGATACTGGGGTTACCTATGAACCCATGGGAAACTCGTGTTCCTGTGTGGTGTTCTTCACTTTGCAGTACTTACTTATGTGTCCCACTTGGTGACAGTTAAAGCATAATTTTGAACGGGGTGGATGAAAAGATTGTTGTGGGATTTGAGCAAGAGTGAAAGATGGTGGGTATGGGTAAGGATAGGGAGGGTAAGGATGTGAAGGATAAGGGTATTGTGGGAGGTATGAAGTTTGTAGGTAGTATGAGGCCTGTGGTTGTGTATGATATGTGGGGTAAGGATGTGTTTGCTTTGGTGTGGGATTGGTGAGGACGTGTAATTGTTCAGGTACAGGTGTGTCGGTTGGCTGTGATGTTATTGTCATTCCTTCCAGAGCTTGGATACTGTCAGCCATTAGTTTATCACTCTGAGTCTCTCTCTTCTTTGTGATATTTTTATCATGTTCTATGGCAGACTCTATGAGGTTATCTATTTTGAGTCCCCTCCAGCCAGGTTGTGAGGTCTGAACCTGAATCTTAAAATCGTCTTTCAAACCGTCCATGAGTACCGTGACTGTCATTCCCCTGTGGTGAGTGCTATTACTCTCCTTTTGCTTAATTGTGAAAATTTTGTTCCAGTTAACTACTACTGGAAAATATACACCCAATTGAGTTACAATGCGGGAAATGTTACCTTGGTTTACTTGGTCTGTTAAGGGAACGTCACAATCCAATACACAATCCGTGATAAATTTTGTCACGTCGGTATTGCGTGGCAGACAGGCCCTTAACACACACGCCAATCTTTATTAGTGGGCTCATGTGAACTACCCAAATTTCTCAAAAATCTTTGACATTTGGCTAGTTCCTTTTTGGGATTGGGGAAATCATTTATGATGGAATTTAGTTCTGCTCTTGTCCATGGACAATGCATTACTACTTCCCTCGTGGGCACTACACCGTTTGCGTCTGCATTTCCATTCGGAACAGTTATCGTCCGAATGGGAAGCAGATTGGCAGCGTTGCTACCTCTGACCTGGTTACCTGGCTGGGGGTTTAATCTGCTGCTACATGTGGTATTAACAACTTCCTCTATGGGTGCAGAGTGTGTTAACACTTCCCTTGCTGTTACCGATGGAGATGGCGGCACCACCCGTGGTTGTGGTGATGCAGCATCTATCATTTGCACAGCATGGGAAATGGCAGACATTACAATAGGATCATCATCCATATCATAAACATTTTCTTTATGGTTGCTTAAGAGAGTGTACAAATTGCTTGTTACATTTTTTATGGGTATTTTTGGTAACTGTACTTGCACCTCCATCCACATAAGGTGGGGGAGGTGAGAGTGAACTGCTGGCAATACTCTCCACAATGATACCTTGCCACACGTGCGTGCCATTTTGCGGCTCGCCCGCATTGCAATTTAGCGTCGTGGATGTATTTTCTGGCAATGCGCTCGCAACGCTAGTTTGCGTCGCTTGCAGATTTTTAAGCCACGCATCCCCTTCATGCTGCCACAATTTTAAACATTCAAAATATTTTCCCTTTTTCTCTCGGGAGCACATCAGACTGATGTGACCCCGGACATTATCTAATACATCCTTATCAAAACTACCAATTCTAGGAAACGGTCTAACACTCTTCATCGTCATTTTAAACCATACATCACAATACCTTATTGCTTAAGTACCGTATTTAGTATGCATAATACAACGGGCCGATCCGATCGGTGCCTCCATTAGCAGCACATCATTGTCTAACATCTTTACTGTTTGCATGGCTCCCATTCTGAGACAAAATCCTACGCTTTTCAATACAGATTTAAACTGGTGAAAGACAATCTAGATACAGTACTCTCACTTACCTACGGAAGAAATATCTAGATGCCCCCGCTCACCTACGGAAGAAATTCTAGATGCCCCCGCTCACCTACGAAAGAAATTCTAGATGCCCCCGCTCACCTACGGAAGAAATTTCTAGATGCCCCCGCTCACCTATTATCTCTCAGCTCACAATCACACCTAGTGCGGCTCAACTACAATGCTCAAATAACCCAACCTTATTATTGAACACTGCAGTCACACTGAGAGCCGGTCCCTAACAAAAATAACAAACCATACACCTGCTCTGTGTACTGAATGGTAAGCTGCTTACCGAGTGGCTAGCACTTAGCCCTTAAAGGTCATACGGTACCTTTAACTGTAGGGAATAAATGACCCCTACCAACAATACACTCACTGTTACACACTTTTTCCTGCGCAGAAAAATAAACGTTAACCCAGATATTGGTAATACTGTAATTGAAAAAGGTAAACCTCAACGGCTTTGTTAAAACACGTGGCAGCAGAACCGGAAGTGCGTATACGCTATTGTGCGACCAGCCGCATACACAATAATGCGACTACCGCACAACCATATAATTACTTTTTAACTGCGTATGCAAAAATCTGTCTCAGCCGCGTACTCAATACTGCGGCACCCCTCTAAGCGTCAGGTTCTATCAACAATGGAAAGCAAACTTTTTCCTTTCTTGTCCCTAGATTCTAGTCAGCTTCCTTGGCTCACACGAAAACAGATAGCGATCTTTCAGCACAAAGCGGTTACAGGAAAACCCTGTATGTGGCCACTCCACCCTTTGCTGAGATATTGCTAGACGTATGTGCCGTGTGAGTAGGTAAGTGACTTCACTCGATGAGCCCCCATCTGTTGATATTAAAATTGAACCTCTATATACCCCTGCCTGTACCTTCTAAAATCCTACCTATAAACCTCTAAGGATGACGCTTAATTTGCGTATGCAGTCATACAGTAAATAGAGACTCCTGACTTAGAACATGTGGTTCCAAAGCACAAAGTATTATTCAAGTAAAAAGTACAGTCAGTTAAATGCTATTGATCCAGACACAATTAGATGCAAAGAAATTATACAGACCCCCAAGTACAGTATACATACGCCGTGCTTCCGGACCCGGTGATAGGCATCAGCAAGACACCCCGTCATCATTCAGCATTCAGCAAGAAGACTCAAGACCCAGTGTTTTAGCACACATGTTTATACCCCCCCAGAATAGACAGGACAATAGAGAAGTTTCTTGCTTTTGCCATTGGTTCCCCGGGGAGAAGCATATGTTACAGTGCATTTAACAGGCTGGTTCAAATAGACTCGCCCAACCTCTAACAACTGAGGGTCTTTTCCCTCCCGCCTCCCCATGCTGCATCCTAACAGTTGTTCCTAAAATATACATTTTGTTGCTTGTAGGCTCTGCGATCCATAACTCGAGAATGCATGATGCGATCTCCACACCGATAGTACCGGAATTCTGTAAAAAGAGTACGTATCAGTACAAGACCAAACACGACTTGTTTAGCATGTATAATACCTTAGTTATCAAATATCTTTATTTCTCAGCATTTAAACTAACTGAACCAACTTAAATCATACACTTTAAAGCTTATTAAACCTTATGTGTGAATATGTAATGTGTGAGTATTCGGGGTTTGATATAAGGACGCTAGTTATTAATGAGTGAGATTTAAGTGCATCATTTCTCATACACGAAGTGAACATCCAGCAGTGTGAATTGCTGAGCATGGTAGTTCCACAAGCCCTCTGTCAGCAGGCCCCCACCTTTTCTGTGTTCAAAGGAAAAAGCTCTTTTGTTCTCCCAGACTCTTGTGTGAACTGTGTTACCAAATAAAGCTGTGAAGTTGGGGCCATCCTGTCTGTGTGTGGGGTTAAGACCTGTTTAGGATTCAGACAAATCCAATTGTGTAGATCAATGCCTGGATTATATTACAATTGCCACAACTAAACTTTGTCTGCATCCAGGGATTCCCAATTTGTATGTAAAAATACCCATTGTCTATTCTATTTACTTTTACTCAGGAAGCTTGTTCTTCCAGTTGCCCTTGGTAGATTAACAAAAACATTGCCATCTGTTCTTAGGCCCTGAGTTGTAACTTAAAGTGACTCTGGTCACAAAATGACGTCTTGCAGATTCTTGTTTCTAAAATGGAGTCTAGCTGCCATTTGCAAGATGGCGTCGCGCACACTTCAATTTTAAACTGATCTTGTCTCAGCCAATAATCCAGTTTTGACAAATTGCTCAGCCTGTAAGGAAACTACTAGCTCACAATTACTAACAGTACAGATGGTCACATGTTTAAGCACCACTCATTTCACCAGCTCACTACTTTTACACATACAATATAAACAATTACACTTATGATTTAAAAACATTAAGTTTACCTGTTGGGCCATAGGCAAATATGGCAGCATTGTACCCCGAAATGATATCATCCACTAGGTTCTTCATTGTGGACTGATAAACATGCTTCTCAAATGAGACACATTTATTGATGCTACATAAGCAATCGTGCAAACATTTTTTAAAACATGCCCTATACTGAATAATGAGAAATGACAGCTGTACAGGCATTAATGTCTGATGCTCCATTCACATATGATGATAAATTGTTCTCATGCGTAATTTCACTCCCTTAAAAGATGCAGCATGAGCAGCGCTACCATATGTATAATGGGTGTGGGGTGCACATGGGCAAGTGAGTCCAGAGGGGCTCACACCACACTGCATACACCCATTAAATGTACTTACCATGCAACCACCTCAAAAGAAATCTACCTTGTGGCACCATTTTGCTGGAGATATAAACATGTGCAATAGGCTCTGGCACAGTACCAGAGACTACACCTCACATACAATGGTTTGGGGGACCCTTTTAGAGACTGCACACAGGAACCCTCCTCTCATAAGATGTCCCTGAGTACTGTATTATATATACTATTAACTTTTATTATTCATTGTAAATCTCTCAGAGTTGCATCCAGTGCTGAAAAGGGGGCATAGCCACGCAGGCAAGGGCATGGCCTTGTGAGCAGAGGTCGTGTCCTTGCAGCCCAATCCCTCATGCCTATTACTTGGGTGGGGGAGCGGGAGGGGGGATTCAGGAGGTACCTATGTGCAGTGCTGGTCGGCTCCCTTAGTGTCAGGAGCCGAATGCTGCACTTAATGCCACAGTGCAACACCCGGCCCCTGTCAGTGAGGGGGAGTCTGCACCTTAGAGTCACCCCTCAGGGGGTGACACCCGAATGCGGACCGTACCCCCCTTGTGATGCCACTGATCTCAGGATTACAATCACCTGGGTAGCTGCTTGATCAAACACCTCATTAAAGGTGAACGTCCTCTCTCTGGTTCTGCAGCAATGCAGGACATCATCAGAATCCTCGCCAGGGTCCTGCAGTAGTACTCTCTGTAAGGAAAGAGAAGACACATGTTCAGTAGATGTCACCAGGCTCTACAAGCATCTCTGCGGCTGGAGCAGAACATCTTTAGTCCAGTTTGTATTAATGGATGACAGCGAAGTCACACATAGGAACGGGATCCGGGAGTTTAAAGTGATATTTGTCAGCATATCAGCACAGTTTCCACAAACATTTTGCTGATATCTATAAAAGCTATACTAGTCACTGGTTCTTAGGCCCTTAAGACACAGAATGGTCTACCCCATAAGCCTGGGGGTCTGTTCAATTGTAAGTGAGACATATTATAATAACTTACTGGATTGTGCCTCAAGTGTTTTGCTACCTAATGTGGAACTACAAGTCTCAGCATACCCTCATTATTTGAGTGAAATGCCATATGTTACTGTCCATAAAATATGTGCATGACATCTTTTTTCCCTACTTAACAGAGAGCCCTGGATTGGGCAGATAACGCAAGATGGAAGATGTTGTCCGGCCTCTCTGCAGTATAAACATAGACACATCTCCTCACACTATCTTCATAGGATATAGCAATAGCTGGTGTGGTGCTGTATGTGCACCCGAGGGGTGTGTGATCATGCAGACCAATAGGAAGCCACAAGCAGAGAGCTCACCAATTCCTACTGATCTGTGAGTTCACACCCCTGTCTAACAAATATAATTTAAGGGACTCCAGCCAATCAGCTCCCAACTGTCAACTGTTAGAAAAATGACAGTTGGGAGCTGATTGGCTGGAGCACCATTTATCATACACAGTGAAATTTATCATTCGTTTTGGTGATAAAACTCATTAGTAAATGGGGGCCTAAGAGGGAGGAGCAGCTTAGGAGCCCTGCAATGGTGTTTTGCAACAGTCCCAGCTTTTGCATAAGCCAATAATGATCCATGATTTCCTCATTTCTTGTGCACAGAGGGCAAAACCTGGCACTATCTGAGCAGCAGATCATTACTCTAATTTGCTTATGCGTATATGGGGACCTTGGATAGTGATCCACCTCTGATACACCTTACAAAATATTTTGTTTTTATCATATTTATTTATATATATGCAATGTGAAAAATCAAAGTAAATGTGCTGTAACATAAAAATAATGTCCTTTAAACAACAACAAACAACAAATAAAACTAATAATAGTGTATTGGTAAGAAAACTATTTTAAAATGAACTGTTAAATATTAAACTAATTATTTAACTAAAATAATGTTATTAGCATTTTCTTACCTGCTGCCCGACCTGGTGTATAATGCATCGGGCGCTGCTCTTAGCCTCTGCCCTATAAAATGGACGGATGCGCAGAGCGACCTATGATATAATGAAACAGACATAAGTACAATGAAAGATTTTTAATGCCAAGATAATCTCCCAACCTAGCCTATTCTGTGCCTAGAGAAAGGACAATTGTCTTGGTCTGACTTGGTTATGTGTAATAAATAAAGGACTATTTTACAGTTGGAGCCAGTTGTAAAACCCCAATCAGTGAGATGAGTTAGTATCTCAGGAATATGGCAGCATCGGAAAACAGCAGGAAGGATAACTGGCTGCAGGAATAAAGTCATAGGGGGGAATCCAATTACAGGCAATAAAACATTAATGTGTATTAACTTAATGGGCATATCGCCCTTTAATGTCCCTTATCACCTATATATTGAATTGGCCGGTTTTTATAACCACTCAAATTTGACTTCTAATTGACGCCCCACTGTAGAGGCAAAAACAAAAACCACTAATATAAAGCAAACCAAACAGTGATATAGATGCACTTCCCCTTGTATAACAGGATTTCACAACAGTTTTGCTTTTATTTTAAATATTTTCAGAACCTTAACATAATTATTAGAAAGTCTGAAAAGCTTCTAAGCAAAACATAAATACTCCATAGTAAATAGTATAAATACAGAGAAATGGGAGTATTTAAAACTAATGTATCTAACTCTAATATGAAATCATATAACAGTGACCTATCATTAACCATCAGTAATACAGTGATTTGATGGTCTTTAGGATTGTTATTTCCCGCCTTCTTCATCTTAAAATCATTTTATCCACTCAAAAATGAGAAGAAAAAATATCTGTGCTGTCACTAGTCCAGCAATATCAGATATGACACAGGGAGCATCCAGCTGCCTTGTTATACCCATCACACCTCCAATAGTGACATCATACGCTCAACTATGACTTCACTAGGTGCCCAGGCAGGGAGGCACTGCCATGTATCTCAGGCATGGTATTTGGGGTTTATAGTAAATACAATGTAATGACTACATGCCAGTAAATAAAAACACATAATTGGGATGACCAGAAATGTAATCATTACACACAGCAGTGATATGTATTATCTGTGCACTGTGTGTGTCTGTGATACATTCAGGCCCATACTATGCATCTGTGGAAACACATGCTACTATGTGCTGGGCTGCACTGTAAGACTGATCGTGGTTGCTAAAGCAGCAGCCGGAGCAGTCTCCTATGCCTATGAGGGGAGCAATCACGCTGAACGCGCCCCCCATTGGCTGTGCGCCAGGCTGAGGGGCACACAGCGCCCCCATTGCAGCGCTTTAAAAAATATACATATATTTTTTTCCTAAGGGGGCATAGCCATGTCTCCCGCGATTAGGCCATGCCCCCTATCACCTGGGCCCGACATGGCTGTCGGTGGCCCTGGTGACAACCAGCATATTTTTATCTGCAGTGCTAGATTAATGTTCTCATGGGCCTGGAGCTGAAATTTATAAAGTGCCTATTGTGTGCCACTGCAGGGAGTGCGACAGTCACTGTGGTGGTGTAACTAGTGATGTGGCGGCATAATTGGCATGGGTGTGGCCCACACGAGTGTGGCCTGTTTCATGGGTGTCGCTATAGTGCAGCAATAACAAGAAAAATTTGTTTTTTGTCTTTGTGGAAGGGTGTGAACTGTATTGTCTGCCTTCCATTGACTGCTAGAATAGTTTAAATTATAAAATATTTTTTTTAATTGTTTACTGATTATTGCCATTAACTGCCTTTTTTTAGCTGTTCCTTTTAAAAATTAAATCAAATATCTGCAATGGTAATACTGGACCATGCATATTCATATATAGGATTTTTTTGTATATAATTATTAATAATATTACTGGAGCTGGTGAAAATATGCCTTTGAAAAATCAACCCCTTGTACTTTAAAATTGTACCCTCTGAAAATTGACTACATTTGCAACCATGTATGATTACATTTTTAGGGCTCTATTTAAAAAGGAAAAAGGAAAACGAAAAGTGGTATTAAAACTTTGCCGTTTATCGCTTTCCTTATATCTCCATATTTAATTATTTTTAGGTGGCAGGACAGACCTAGCAGTAAAGGTCTGTCCTGGTGAGGAGCTAAAGAAACCCATTGCCGTCTTTTGCAGAGACGAAAGGCATGTACCTTGTGCGCATGATGCGGACGCTACATATTATGGAAGAGAACATTCCCTTCCTGCTTATCTACCCTCCCTCAGGCACACATAACGCTATCCTGAGATGGTGTTATGTGTTATGGCAGGTACACACCAAGCAGATATATCTGTAGATGATGGTCATTCGTATACTGTAGATGATGGTCATTCGCTATCTTCCAGATAGCAGCGGGTCCCGCAGACTATGGGGGCGGGTCAGGGGCACGTCCAGCACAAAAAGCAAATGGGTAATTACATTAAAAGTATTTCAAATAGGCTTATCTGAATCACAAAAGGGTTGCTGGATTAGGATATCAGAATCGCAATCACCCTCAACTCGTCCAGTGAATGGAAGGGGTGCTCCTTGAACAGAATTAAAGATATTCACTACGTTCCTTGTTATCATTGCCTTGTGGTATGCATATATTGATAACTTTTAGTTTTTGATATTTATTACATAAATACTACACCAAAAGGTGCCTGTATTCTCACCTTTTGTATTTTCATAAACCTTGGGTATCATACAACAACAGTCCCATTTGGAAAATTAGGAGCTGCCATCGTGATTTCGGGAGGTGTGAAAGGAGACAAAAAGATAAAAAAAATTTACTTGTGTTGAAATAGGATGGAACAAACTTGTTACTTTGAGGGTATAGCGCCATTATCAGTACCAATTTTATATTATATATATATATATTATATATATATATATATATATATATATATATGGGACCTCATTCAGAGTCGGTCGTTGCAGCCGCACGGTCGTAAGGGAAAAGGGGCCGGATATGCAAATGATGCACTCGCAAGTTGCATCCTTAAGATCGGATCGTTAGCTGGCCGACCAAGGGGAGGATGCGGCTGTAAGACAAAAAATATGCCCCCTTCTCGTACGCATTACACGTCATCTCCAGCCATATAAGGATTAATCGAGACGATCGGTAACCATCGTAACTGGTCGTAGAGCTTAAAGTTGACCATACCCTCTCTTAAGCACTAAGATCAGGTCAGTGTACAAACCACCTATGCCACGTGTGCCATGACACTACTTTGTTAATTATGCACTCCCATAAAACGCCGTTCACATAATTATGCACGCCTGCGTTCGGATCTCCACTTCCCCGTTTTCAAGCACCTTCCCCTGTTACCACCCACAAACGCCTCATTCTGTCACTCAAACTACCGACCTGGCTGTGTTCAAGGAGAGAGAAATATCTGATCGTAGCAGCTAGTTTGCGCACGTGCATTGCGAACTTTACGCATGCGCAGTTTAGCGAACATTGGTGGCGTACGGCCGTGCGGCCGCAACGACCGACTCTGAATGAGGTCCATAGTCCTTTCAGAGGAGCCTTTCCGTAAATGAATGACAGGCACTGGTAATGTGGACTTAACCATTGTACATTGCTACCCATTCAGTTTTAGCACTGTGTTTTAGTAAGTTATTACAAACTTATTCAATAATAGCAATATAAATGATAAAAATTACAAACATACACATATTACAATCACACAGTCACCTAATGTATTCAAAATAAAAAATACATCTTAAATCTAAAGAGGCATTTTGTTTAAAACAAAAAATGGCAGCAGACCTAAAATAACAAAATGGCAGCAGACCTTAATCGAAAATATAAAAAAATAAAACAATTGCAGATTCGTGCATAATGCCACACACACACAGGCATACACACCACAAAATTACTTAGTTCACAAATTAAGGGCCCGCAAGTTGGCAAGGAGGTCCGGGGTCTGCTGCCGGAGGTCGGACCTGCGCCTCTTCAGCTGAACAATGGTGCGGCGGCAGCCTATTCGGCGTAGTTTTCACCGCACCTCCACATAGGCATGTATCTTCTGCCAATTGGTAACATATGGGGCCATGGGTCCCAGCCAATGGTCCATGACATCTGCCATGATCCGCAGCTCCCTGTGGGTAAAACTAGCGACTCTCGTGATGGCAATGACAAATATTACAGTGTGCATTCTTTATATAAACTATGGTGCAATCTGATTGTCTGTCCCCACAAAAATGGCTGCTTAGCATGAGACAGTAGTTGTTATATTCTATATCCTCATAAGTCCATGAGTAATTACAATCGCGATATAGCAGGTGTCTTAACTAGTGCCAGAGCAGGCATACACATGTGCGGCATTCCAGAGGCTCCCATCACACTGAAGTTCCTCAAAAGACTGGCTCTAACTTGGAAGAGTAGTTTTATAGGCATGTGTTAATTGTGGGAGAACACATGTGAATTGCATATGTAGGGTGCACAGTAATACCTGTACGCATATGCCTATAAATAGCCTAACTTGCTTTTAGGACTTTTGCACTTATGGAGGAACAGTCCTACTGTTTGGATGACTGCTACCATGATATACATGATTTCTGCTCGAAGTTGAAATGAAAATCTACCTGTGGACACACTTGCAGATGTAGATGTTGAAAGTGTGCCTGTGCCAACACCAGATGTTCCTCCTCCACCTCATCCAAACACATCACCTACAAATGTGTCTGTCCCAAGGTTCTTCAGATGGCAAGATGCAAGCACAAAGTATTTCTTGTATGGTAACACATACACTTATCCGAGAGGCACTGGCCAGATTTTGTAGCGAGCACGAAGTTCCAGTTAAAGCTCGTTGAAAGGTCTGGTGTCAAATTTGCCAGACAATCAATCAGAGGCACTCCACGAAATATGAAGTTGCCTACATTAGGAAAATTTGTTTAAATTTGTTAATCCTTTGCAAATGGAAGATGAAAAATTGTACTTTTGGCATACCAAGATGTTGTTTCAAATTTTGAACTAAAATTTAAATCAAATTAGATGGAGCAACCTTTGCAGCCAACTCCGGAGAAAGATAATTTCCCGGATCCAACACCAAAATGGGCCAGGGGGTCCCCTCCCTGAAATCTTAGCTTTAACCCATTTATCTGTGTCACCCCCATCCACCACTGCCACCCTTGCCAAAGTCATCGATGGGCTTAGAGTGGCAGTGGAACGCCAAACTGCAGCCATTGAAGCAGTCCAGACCAGCATGGGTGAGCAAACCTCCATTCTATGGACAATCAGCCAAAATCTCCGGGAGATCAAATAACGACTTCCTGGCCCAAGAGAGGGTATGAGTGAGGTGGACCAGTGCCCTAGTCTGGCAGGAATTAGCTATGAGCAGGGTATACGACGGTCCACCCGGATCCGGAAAATGACATCTCCAGAGTCGGCTGCAAAGCGTCATTGCCCTGATTGATTTTTTGGCAATATTGTGTACCAGATCTTTCCACAAGCTTTTGGAACTTCTGCCAAATATGAGATCTGGTTAGTGCCTCTGTAAACCATATAAGGAATACTTTGACCTTGTATCTTGCCATCATATGTAGCAGACATATTTGTAGGTGATTTTTGATTTGGAGGAGTGTCCCCTCCCAAATTCGAGCAGAAAATCGTGTATATTCCACTTTTTTTGTTTCAGTATTGTTATTTTCTGAATGTTTAAAATTTTTACAAAAACCATAAATTACAGACATTATTCATGTTCTAATTTTAAATAAATATTTTTGAACATGTAAAACAGGGGTGTATCTATGGATCCAAGCACCCCTGGCAATGTAATGGGCAGGCACACCCCTTCACCCCCCTATGCATTGCCCCCAGTAGTAATCCCCTCTATGCTGCATTGACCCCAGTAGTAGTCCCCCTATGCTGCATTGCCCCCAGTAGTAATCCGCCCTATACAGTGCCCCTGTAGTAGTCCCCCTATACTGCATTGCCCCCAGTAGTAGTCTGCCCTACACAGTGCCCCTGTAGTAGTCCCCCTATTCTGCATTGCCCCCAGTAGTAATCCCCCCTATGCTGCATTGCCCCAGTAGTAATTCTCCTATACAGTGCCTCCAGTAGTAATCCCCCCTATGCTGCATTGCCCCCTCCTATACAGTGCCCCCAGTAGTAGCCCCCCCTATACCGTGCCCCCAGTAGTAGTCCCCACTAAGCTGCATTGCCCCCAGTAGTAGTCCCCCCTATACAGTGCCCCTAGTAGTAGTAGTAGTCCCCCTATACAGTGCCCCCAGTAGTAGTTCTAGTAGTAGTCCCCCCTATACAGTGCCCCAAGTAGTAGTCCCCCCTATGCTGCATTGCCCCCAGTAGTAGTCCCCCCTATACAGTGCCCCCAATAGTAGTCCCCTGTATGCTGCATTGCCCCCAGTAGTAGTCCCGCCTTTGCAGTCCCTTAGTAGTAGTCCCTCTATATAGTACCCCTAGTAGTAGTCCCCCCTATACAGTGCCACCAGTAGTAGTCCCCCCTATACAGTGCCACCAGTAGTAATCCCCCCTATACAGTACCCCCAGTAGTAGTCCCCCCTACACAGTGCCTCAGGTAGTAGTCCCTCCTATACAGTGCCCCCAGTAGCGACCTCCCCCCCTAAAGTGCCCTCAGTAGTGGCCTACCTATACGTGACCAAAGTAGAGGGCACCCCCCCATAAAGTGCCTCCAGTTTCAGCCACCCCCTTTACAATGCCCCCCTGCTGTGCCAGGCTTACAGACACACACACAGAAGAAAAGACTTGTGGGGCCAGGGGACTAGCGGGGCTAGTCCACCCCTTGGCTGCTGGTGGCACTGTCGGATGGCACCCCCCCGTTGGTCGGCGCCCCTGGCGAGTGCCATCCTGGCCAATGGGTAGATATGACCCTGATTTCAAACAAATTCTGTGAGTTTTATTTTTAATATGCATTGTAAGTATTTAGCAAAATCCAAAATTTATTAAGAGGGGGACTGCAGCTGCTGTGGAACTACATATCCATGCATGGGATTCAACAGTATTGCTATTAAGGCATGTAATTACTGTGGAATGGCATGCTGGGATGTGCAGTTCCACAGCAGCATGAGGGGAGCACAATAGAAAAAATATTCCCGAGTTTTCAATTTTATACTTGAATTACACAATTTGTAATGTATTTTTATAAAAGGAACTTGCTGTAAACTGTTAGAGCACCAAAATGTATTTGTTACCTGTAAACACATCACATTTAAAAACAATTCAGAGTATGCAAAGTGAAATATAATTGGTTTGGGCGAATATACACATCTATACAGCTGTATGCAAACATTCAATGCAACGGGCAACACCTGCTACTTTATTATGTGTGTATGCATCGAGAGCCATTGGGTACCATCGAAAGTGAAAGCAGAGCTTGAGGTTGACTATACCCTACCTCAAGCACTGCGAGCACTTCAGTGTGAAATACAACCAGGTGGCATGTACTATGACGCTGCCTGTTAATTGTGCATGCCTCTGAAACGGCATTATTAAGGTCGGGCACATCTGCGTTC
This sequence comes from Taudactylus pleione, assembly GCA_031769625.1. Taxonomy (NCBI): domain Eukaryota; kingdom Metazoa; phylum Chordata; class Amphibia; order Anura; family Myobatrachidae; genus Taudactylus; species Taudactylus pleione. The sequence goes on along the minus strand of JAUIMM010000009.1, from coordinate 7,734,299 downwards.
ACATCTACACTCCCATGTTTCTAGTGGCCAGCCCCTGTTACCACCCATAAACGGCTTCTCCTGTCACTCACTCTCCTGGGCCGTCCATGCTGGGCGAGCGTATGTGTCCCGATCTTTCATAGCAATTCGCACAAGTGCACTGTGATCAGGGCCTGTTCTCCCGTTACGCATGGTACGCAGCTGCGTAAGGCGCCACATAGTGAAGGGCAGCTCAGCTGCGTACCATGCGGGCCACGGGCAGACTGTGTCTCTGTGACACAGCTGCACCGCGTGTGTAGCGCTGACCGGTCGGAGTTCGGTGAGCGCTACACAGCACAAACACACAGCCACCGGAGCCGGCAGCTGTGTGTTTGCTTTAGCAGCTGATGAGAGTCAGACAGACTCTCATCGGCTGATGCTCCCACTGTCAGAGCCGGACATCTTCTGGCTCCAGCAGTGGGTAATGGGAGTGACGTCATGATGTGACGTCACTCCCATAATGCAAAGCGGCGGACGGAGGGAGGAGCTGATATCGGCGGCGGGACCAGGAGCAGGAACGGGTTTCAGGTAAGTGTTTTATTTTTTATTTTTATTACGTCTCTACTGCGGGGGGGAGGGGGGAAGGTGGATACTACTGGGGGCACCACAAGGGGGGCTGCTACTGGGGGCACCACAAGGGAGGGCTACTACTGGGGTTACTACAAGGGGGGATTACTACTGGGGGCACTACAAGGGGGGGATTACTACAGGGGGGAATACTACTGGGGGCAATACAAGGAAGGGGGAAATACTACTGGGGGCACTACAAGGGGGGGATTACTACTGGGGGCACTACAAGAGGGGGGACTACTACTAGGTGCACTACAAGGGGAGGGAACCACTACTGGGGGCACTATAAAAAGGGCACTGCATAGGGGGTACCACTACTGGGGGCACTGCATAGGGGGGGAGTACTACTGGGGCACTATATAAGGGGAATACTACTGGGGGCACAAGGGGCACTGCACAGGGGCGAACACTACCAGGGGCACTGTTAAAGGGGCACTGCATAGGGGGACTACTACTGGGGGCACTATATAAGGGGAATACTACTGGGGGCACAGGGGGGACCACTACCAGGGGCACTGTAAAAGGGGCACTGCATAGGGTGGTGCCAAAAAATATACTCGCTTACCAAAAAATTTGGGCTAGGGCCGGCCCTGACTGTGATGCATACACATACGCACAATGTGAACTATCAGCAGCTATGAGTGAACGCTTCTTAGCATCCGGGTCTGAATCAGCTCATAGTCTCTAGTCTCAAAGCGTTTCCCTGAGCAATGGCCGCTCAGCTTCATCAGCCTCGGAAGACAACTTGTGCTTCAACACAGGACCTTTATGCGCTGGATGCCAGAGAACGTCCTTAGAGACAACCTGACCATCTATTGGTAAAGATTTTTGCTGATAAAAATAATATACTTTGGATATGAGAGTCCTAACACTTACGAATACTTACAAACAGGAGCAGATTTAACTGGATTATTGAATTGCTATTAGAGATGTGCGCCGACCCTCGTGTTTTGGTGCTGGATCTGGATCCCCCCTGGTTTTGGATCTGGATTGGTTTTGCCAAAACCTCACCTTCGTGTTTTGTTTACGTGTTTTGGTTTTAGAACAGCATTTAAAAATCATAAAAACAGCTAAAATCACATAATTTGGGCCTGTTTTTGTTCCTACAGTATAATTAACCTCAATAACATTTATTTCTAGTAATTTCCAATCAAGTTTGACCACCTCACAATATTATTTGCTTCATCTAGTTAAGGCCAAAAGGTTGCATCCAGCTAGCTGGCTGACTAAGCTAAGTGACACAGTTCTTTTTTAAATGTCATTCCCAGGCGTGCAGGCTATTTTTTTTAAGCCTGCACCCATAAACCCCAATTCTGCACTTTTTTTTGACACCTATTCAATGGTGAAAAGTTATCCCCGTTTTATATCAAAGACTTTTCAAAACTGCGATAAGTCTTTGAAATTGAATACGGTGTAAAACGAAAACCTGCGATAATGACGTCATTAGTGCGATATTAACGCAAAAACGATGTTATCGCTCCCATATTGAATACCCCTGATAGTGTGTTATACAGTGTGGATTGGATACGCCAATAGTGAACTTACTGTGACAGCAGTGTCGGCAGAGCGGGGTTGCTGAAGGTGTCCTCAGTACATGGAATGGCAGTGCTGCGGTGCTGGCAGTGTCCTCAGTGAAGGGTACCGGTGATGTTGGCAGTGCGGGGGTGCCAGCGGTGTCTTTAGTGCAGGTTTGCTGGCTGTGTCGGCAGTGCAGGGGTGCCAGCGGGGTCTTTAGTGCAAGATTGCTGGCTGTGTTGGCAGTATGGGAGTGCCAGCGGTGTCTTTAGTGCAGGTTTGCTGGCTGTGTCGGCAGTGCGGGAGTGCCAGCGGTGTCTTTAGTTCAGGTTTGCTGGCTGTGTCGGCAGTGCGGGGGTGCCAGCGGTGTCTTCAGTGCAGGTTTGCTGGCTGTGTCGGCAGTGTGGGGGTTGCTGGCGGAGTCCTCAGTACATGGAATGGCAGTGCTGCGGTGCTGGCAGTGCTCTCAGTGAATGGTACCAGAGGTGTTGTCAGAGCGGGGGTGCCAGCGGTGTCCTCAGTGCAGGTTTGCTGACTGTGTCGGCAGTGCAGGGGTGTTCTCAATGCAGGGTGTCGACAGAGCGGGGGTGCCAGCGGTGTCCTCAGTGCATGTGTGCTGACAGTGTCGGCAATGCAGTGGTGCTAGTGGTGTCCTCAGTGTGGTTGTGTCGGCAGTGTGGGGGTCGCTGATGGTGTCCTCAGTACATGGGGCAGCAGTGCAGAGATGCCGGCAGTGTTGGCAGTGGTGGTGCAGGGATGCTGCCAGTGGGGGTGCCGGCGGTGTCAGGCGGCGGGGGATGGCGGGCGCCATCTTCTTCTTCAGTGGTCATTTTCAATGGGCTTAAAGCTGATTGGCTGAGAGCCGTGACAGATGGCTCTCTCAGCCAATCAGCGTTAAGCCTGCTCAATACAAAACCTCGCAACCCGACAGCGGGGTCACAATGTTTTGTCTCAGGTGAGGGATCCGGGGCAGGCCGGGAGATCCGAGCGTCGCTCGGATCACCCTGGATCCCTGAAATTCGGGTGGGTTTGGATCTCTGAGATGTGAACCCGCTCATCTCTAATTGCTATATATGTTTTACTAAGTCTATTACATATTTATGAGTACTTTATGATCCGTATTTGGGAGCAAAATACTGATTTTACCAATTAAATAAATATCTTTATTTTTTATCTTTAAACCGCCCATCAGTGATATTTTTTTATATGTGTGTACATGTTAGTGTATTAGCACTGGTGTTTTATATGCTTTCTAATCTACTTCCTCCTGTCCCTTGCTAAGACCCCACCCATTTGCCCTAGTCCCCACCCCTTTCCCAGTCTGTCCTGTCTCTGAATTATTTTCCTGTACCCTGGAGATCCGCAGGGACCAGACACTTCCTCCACAGGTAAGTACTAATGGAGGGGTGAAAATGTTTAAATGTTATCTAGGGGGATGGTATACTTCTGCAATGGGGAGCGGTGTATTTGTTTTTTTCTTGGAGGGGTTAATACTGTCTGTGCTGGGGCTGGTGTATTAATGTATGTACATGGATATTATTATTGTGTCTGTGTATGTGAGGAGTATATTTATATTAACTGTTAAATGTGGGTATTCAGTGATTGTCTCTGCATTATCTGGCGGTCACTGCAAAACTCTCTGCATTATCTGACGGTCACTGCAATTCTCTATGCATTGTCTGGCTGTCACTGCAATGCTCTCTGCATTATCTGGTGCTCACTGTGATAATCCCTGCATTATCTGGCGTTCACTGCAATGCTCTCTGCATTGTCTGGCAGTCCCTGGGATGCTCTCTGCTTTATCTGGCAGCCACTGCAATGCTCTCTGCATTATCTTGCGGCCACTGCGATGCTCTCTGCATTATCAGGTGGTTGTGCAACACTCTCTGCATTATCTGGCAATTACTGCAATGCTCTTTGCATTATCTGGTGCTCACTGCGAAGCTCTTTGCATTATCTGACGGTCACTGCAATGCTCTTCATTATCTGGCAGTCACTGCGATGTTCCCTGAATTATCTGTCAGTCACTGCAATGCTTTCTGCATTATCTGGCTGCCACTCTGCTGCTCTCTGCATTATCTAGCGGTCCCTGCATTGCGTTCTGCACTATCCGGTGGTCCCTGTGATGCTCTCTGCATTATCTGGCGGTCCCTGCTACGGTGTGTGCATTATCTGGTGGTCACTGCAATGCTCTCTGTATTAACTGGCAGTCCCTGAGGTGCTCTCTGCATTATGTGGCGGCCACAGCAATGCTCCCTGCATTATCTGGCATTCATTGCAGCACTCTTCATTATCACACGCAGTGAAACTGTGAAAATATGGTAATGCTTACAAAATCTCAGCCATTATAAAGACGCCCACTCTTGCTTTCTCACAACCGTCGTACATCACGATCCAGCATAAACATCAGTAACATCGACGGACATCAACGCACAACTGCAGCAGGTTAGACTCTATGCAGAAACTGCAAGCCTTGTCGCACGCAGTGAATACTCAAGCGGCATATGCCATATCAGTGGCTAATTTATGCATGCCCATGAAACGGCAGTGCAGTGTATTGTGAATAAGATTGTGCTGCTGTGTGGAGTTACTTGAATTAAGGGTACTATTGTGTAGCCACTTCCATTCCTAGTGAGACCACATGCCTTTTATGTGGTGCATACTGAAGACGCACACTGAGCCTGATTCAGACCCGGTTGCTCTGAATCAGGGCCAGGTTTTTTTCTTTTAGAACGGCCTCCTGGCCGCTCGCACAACCTACAGCGAGCGGCCATGATGATGGTCGCGATGGTCAAGACCATCGCGACCATCGGGCTTGTGACGAGACCCTTGTGGTAGGGTCTCGTGGCCGCAAGCCCCAGAGAGATTTCGGCTCTAATAGAGCTGGAATCTCTCCACTGACATTACTCGTGATGTCAGTGGGGCCGCACCCAAACGACAGGCGTTCTCATGGGAACGCCTCCGTTTGGGCAGCCATCCCCCCGGCACGTCCACCAAAGGGGGCGAGCTGTCACTCAACATCGACAGCTCGCACCCTTTGTTGCGAGACCCGGAGCGACGGAGTGCCCGTCGCTAGCCGGGTCTTGCGCATGCGCGTGATGGAGCCAGCTCTGTCGTGCGCATGCGCTGTGGGCCACCATCAACCCAGTTGCAAGCGCTCTGCGCTTGCAACCAGGTCTGAATCAGGCCCACTGTCCCATTATAAAAGCTGGGAGAGAGGGCACAAATGTATAGTTTGCAGGGGGGCGCCGAAAACCCTAACACCGGCCCTGATCCTGTGGTTGCATGATGCAATACATGACAAGAATCTTTTGCTTTCTCATCTTAAGCCCACACTAGTCTTTCTTCGAGGACTTTTCTACATGCAGTTATCTGGAATGAGGGCAATGATTCAGCATCTGGATCAAAAAAGATCCCAGCTAATGCTGACCTTTTTGCTGCTTTATCCATTGTGTTATATCCAATTGTAACTTTCTCTCTCTTAAGGGGCCCATACACTACCTACGTATCGCCGCAATGTTGTGTTCCTGCAAACCAGCATTTCAGCGGCCTTGGCTTTTTTTCATGCCAAATTCCGTTGTGCTTCATCTGCGACTTTGTATATGTTTAAAATGTATCCTGAGTGGTTAAAGTCTCAGCCCAGAGTCTCTAGTACACTTTGAGTGATGTTTTGCTGCATCTGCAATGCGAATAAGATGCAAAGTGTAAAGAAAAAGATGATACGCTACACCTCTTAGAGAGGCTCAGTCGCACCGGGAATTTCACGTCATATGGCCTATTGATGCTAGATCAGGAGCGTATTTATAATGGGTGCACACCCTGCACCCATATTTTGTATACTTACCTATCCGAAGACCCACCCCAGATATAGCAATGCTACACAAAACCCCTCGAAAATGGCCTACATGTCCTGGAAAATGGCCTACATGCACAGTAGGCAAATCGCTGAGAAAATGGCCACCGAGTCATTTTCCCAGTGACCTGAGCATGCGCAGTAGTGTCTACTGCTTAGTCAGTGTGCTGCCGGCCGAAGGGGAGAGAGGAGGGGTCCCCGGACGGGTAATGAACACAGGCCCCCACCTCTCTTAATACTCCTCTACGCTAAGTGTATAAGGAGACATCTGTATAACTTGAGCTATTGTCCAGAACAACAAATAAATACAAATATCAAAGCTGTATAATAAAAAAGTATAGAGCCACAAGCAATACGGAAAGCAATACAAAAAGGAGTTACATTATTCTTATTTCACTTTTTATACTTCTTTATTTTACATCACTGAGCATTTTAGATATTTACAGCAATAGATCATTTTACAGAGTCACAATGAAAGTCATATTTTAGAAAAACAGTTATAACATGTGCACTACAAAATGACAATCTTCTGTTCTCTCTTCTCCTGTGCATACTAAAAGCAGAAACTGCAAGAGAATACAAGCCATTGTACCACTTATGCCAGTGCAGCAGTTTCCAGCTGTAGGTGACAGGGGTCAGGCAGAGGACTCCAGAAGCTCAGAAGAGATGATTAATAGGATCCAGGGTCAAATTAAGTTCTACAAAGTTGGATTCATAGGGCCTGATTCAGCGATCCAAGCTGAATCAGGCCCTATGTTCCCTTCTTTCACATTACTAGAGAGGAAATGGCCATTATGAAGGCAATATTCACATGCAGACAATTGCACATGTAACAGCAGTGAAAGTAGAGATGAGTGGTTCAGATTACTTGGAATCCAAACACACCTGAACTCCCGGTATTCGAGTAAATCCAAGCGGCAGCACGGGTGATCTTCCCATCTGACTCGGATACCTCTTCAAGGAAAAACATCATCCTTGCGGCGTCTGATTCTTGCGGGTTTTGGATTCTATATAAGGCGCCACAGACAGGACTCAGCGCCATTTCCTTATCAGGCATGCTGCTGTATGCTGCGCTTTACTCTGCTGTATAGAGTGTGCTGTGTTCAGACTCAGTAATAAGGCTGTGCTGCTCTTAGTCAATGTGTATAAGGGGTGCATGCTGCTGTATGCTGCACTGTACTCTACTGTATATAGACTGTGCTGTGTCCAGATTCACAAGTGGCTGTGTTGCACTTAGTCAAAGTGTATAGGGGATGCACGCTGCTGTATGCTGTGCTGTACTCTGCTGTATATAAGCTGTGCTGTGTCCATCAGTACAGACATTCACAAGCATATATAAGCCCTGTTACTCCACGCAGTTTGAATTGAGCTGCAACATCAAAAATCTAAATTAAAAAATAGTTCAATTAAATTCTATTGTTTGTACTGTACTGTTTGTTGTGCTTTACCCTAGTGCGCTTTGTTCATGTGTATATAAAAGCAGTGTGACTCCTTGCAGTTTGAATTGAGCTGTGATATCAAGAAATCAAAATAAAAAAATAGGTAAATTAAATTCTATTGTTTGGTGCTCTTTACCCTAGTGCACTTTGTTCACGTGCATATATAAGCCCTGTGACTTCACGCAGTGTGAGCCATGTGCCATGTTTACAGTTGAACCACATGATTGAAGTTGAACCGTCCACTGCTGTCGCTTAGTCAGCCAGGCTCGGTGCAACCTTTTCGCCTAAACTGGATGAAAACAATATTTTGAGCTGTGAGGTGGTTAAAATTGACTGGAAATTAATGGTATTGAGGTTAATAATACTCTTGGAACAAAAAAGGCTCAAATTATGTGATTTCGATTTTTTGGGCAATTTTTGGGAAAAAATCCAAAATTCAAACCAGTCACAGTGGTTTTGGCAAAACCAAAACCGTCTGACGAATTAGAACCAAAACCAGCAAAAATAATACAGCACACATCTCTGTAAAATCATCTATGTAAACTCTGTGGAGATGGGCATGTGCAGATTAAGGGGTCTATTTACTAAGAAGATGCGTTAATGCCACTCCTGCTTTGCCTGCTACCGCTGCGAAGCAGGAGCTGGCTAACGCAGCACTTACTAGAAATAGACCAGCCGAGGAGGGTGAACGTTAAGTCACCCCCCCGGCGGTAACAGCTAACACTCCCTTCCCCTGAAAGCCCTGTGTGTGACTCACCATCTCCAGGCTCCTTCCGGCAGCAGCAGCAGCAATGACTTTTATCTTTATTTTTTTAAACAAACTTTATTTAAAAACGGCCAACCTGACACAGCTGAAGTCCTGCTTCTCCAGTGAGGAGAAGCAGATAACGGCAGCTACAGGAGGCGATATCAGCGCTGGAGAAGTCAGCAGACGGTAAGTGACATCTCCTCTTAGTAATACCTGGGTAACTAAGCAGTGTTAGGAGACAGAGTGAAAAGTGATAAGTCTGTGATAAGTGCCAGCCAATCAGCTCCCAACTGTCATCTCACAGGCTGTGTTTGAAAAATGACAGTTGGGAGCTGATTGGCTAGCACCTTATCACAGACTTATCACTGACTTATCACTTTTCACTCTGTATCCTAACACTGCTTAGTAACTAGACACCTAAGAATTTAAAGTGGACCTGGAAATATTCTGAAAGTGACCTCATATAGGCGCTAACATATATAGAATTAGCAATCTGTTAGCTCTAGCCACAATACAATACAGAGGGCATCCCAGTGACCACCAAAGAAAACACATCATTATAATGATCAATACACAGTGCAGTAAGCACCCCCCCTCCCTTTGACATGACAGCAGCCCAGCACATGCTGCTGTGTGCTGGGCTGCAGTGGGAGACTGCTCGCAACTGCTAAGCAGTGGCTGGGGCAGTCTCCTATGCCTATAGGGGGAGCGATTATGCTGATCGCACCCTCCATTGGCTGTGCGCTGAGCTGAGGGGCTCACAGCGCCCCCTCCCAGCGCTGTGAGCCCCATGCCTCCCATGATTAGGCCACTCCTCTTGTCACCTGGGCCTGGCGTGGCTCTTGACAGGCCTGATTATAGCCTCCCACTCCCGCTATTTGTAGCCTGGTGCTTTCCACACTGTTTGCCAGCTATGTTGAGGACCTGGGGGTGTGATCCTGAGTCATGATGGCCACTCTTGCAGTCAGCCTCTCCTCCAGCTGGGTGCATCTGTGAAACCCTACTGGTACTGTGGTACACTTACATGGAGTACCTGAATACTGTCTCTCACCTCTTCACGGTGACTCTTCTTTGCTCCGGCTATGGTGTGGGTATGGCATCCATGACCAGCAGGGCCCCCGAATACTCAGGTGCTTAGCACAAAGTACCTGATGGAGGGAACACATGTGGACAACAGGTGCAGTGCAATAAAGAAATGTTGGGCGCCAGACCATCTCATGATGCAATAACAGGAAAACTTTATTTACACTCCTCCATATCCTCCAGCACAGTAAGCGTAACGGTTACAAGCTCTACTTCGACAACTTCCTCCAGCACAATTCTTGCAGCAGATGGTAAATACTGTATTTTACGCTTAATGGTTACAGAAGATTAGTTACGTTCCACTCCAAACGAACACCTCCAGCGCAGACTTAAGCATATGACACAGCAGTGAAATAGTAGCACATACCCGGTGTTGCTGGGCTCAGTAGTTCTACGCATGTCAGTCCAATAAAAACTTCATACAGCATACAGGGGACTCCAGATTCGAAGTTCATCGCACTCATCTCTATCCTCACGAGAGACTGCTAACGTGCGGCACATCCAATTACACAGGGACCCTCTCTCCTTCCATCACCCAGCATACACCTTCTTCAGGCATACTAACGTCCTGTATATCCCAGGACTCTGCCTCTAGTACAAGTCCCACTATCCAGGGACCTTTCATCTGACATGCTGGCAACTTCATGCAGACCATTAACCCTTTCACTGCTGGGCTTCTCTACTTCAGCACATGGTTACACAGGATTCTTCTATAGGACTCCCCTCTAGCCACACTGCCATTTTGCACTGAGCCCTCCCTCACTATGGGGCACTTCTCCAGGGGCTATCAACCAGGGATCCAGCACTATGCATAACAGACACTCACCCTCTCATCACATGGGCTGTCTCTTCACAGGAGATCTCTCATCTTCCACTGTGGCATCAGGCAGCACTTCCCCTGAGAGCCTCTGCAGTGACTTCCTCACTCTAACAGGCACTCTGCTTCCAGCTGCTACCTCTGCAGCACTCCCCAATCCTCTTCTAATAAGGGAGTCTCATTAAAATAGTGCTGCTCCTCATACAGCAGCTCCCTTGCAGGACTGTGGGGAAGGGTGACTCCCCCCCTTGTCTGTATCCAAGGGCTTCAAGACTCATTATAGCCTAGGGGATTCTTGCAGGGGGCCCCTTACTGCATTACAGGGGCATACCCCTGTACATATGAAATGTGGCTCATGGCAGCAGCCATGCTCCCACCCCTGAACCTCAGGGAACCGCGGGACCTCCCTCCTCCCGTCCCGCGGCCCCAGCCTAAGATGGCCACACTCCTTCTTCTCCCTAAGGAGCTTTTTGCGCTCCCGCGAGGCCACACCCCCTTTTCCCCATGAGGCCATGCCCCCTTTTCAGCCTGCTTCCTCCTGTCCTCCTGGTGATTGACAGATGATGTCACCAGGAGGTGGGGCTTAAATACAGGGCGGAGCTTAAGCCTGGCTCTGCCGGGTATTACACATTCAGGTAGCTCAGTGGGACAATGCTGCCTCATCCTTCTCTTTCCCCAGGACTCCAGATTAACAGCTACTTCACGGCCATACCCTGTCATGCATCCCAGCACCCCAGTCTGCAGCCAGCCTGGGGATGCATCCCACATGGATTCTCTACCTGCCCCCTCCCTGTTACTGCTGAGGGCAGAGCAACTGTGGGCAAAGTGTGGGAACCATATTGGTGCCCATGCTGGTAGAGGTATTGTGGGTTATCTATGCTTTCTATGGTACCCCTGCCCCGGGGAATATTTCTGCCTAGGTTTTAGATGCAGCATCAGCTGAGTAACTCAGAGGATAAAACACCCATAGTGTGCAGTAGAGCTTTCTTGGTGGATCTCTATTGTCACCACATCCAAAATGTAGTATATATATTGTTAGTTTTTATTGCTCCATTGGTGCCCCTGTGTCCATGGATGAAGTAGTGTAGTGGGTAAATCCTGCTGTTCTATACCTTCAGGGTTGTGTTGTTCCTGGTTTGAATCCACTGACTGATATGTTAAAAAACCTGCCTCACTTCTGCACTCTTTTGCAGGCCCATTTGGTCACTTTATTCCACCCATTGCAGCTGTCCCTGGCCCCTCCCTTTTCAGATCTGTCTGTCCGTCTGTTATAACTAACGATACAGAATTAGAACCTCTATACACTCCTTCCTATACCTTCTAATATCCTGCCTATACCTTCTAAGGATGATGCTAATTTGCGTACGCAGTCATACAGTAAATATCGGTGATATTATCTATCAATTTAGCAAGTTCCTGAATATATCTAAAATTTAATGTACCCCGAGCAATCCTGGTGGGATCCAGTGCGACTAAAACTTGAAAGCCAGTTGTTTAATTAATTACCTGAGTGGCTTTATGCACATCACCAGGTATCATATTTCTTTTGCCTCTGTGTTCATATTGTGTGTGAAGATATGGTGATGGTGTGTGCTTATGTATATCAAGCATTTCAACATGTGTGAGGGTCATAACTTCTGGGGCTACTCTTCCCAGGTAACACAATAACAGTACTAAGATTGGTCAGACACTCTCCTGATTGGCATTGCACTCCTCCTGACTCCACTCCATCAGCACTGCCATCAGCTCCCATTTCCTCAATCGGTCCTCCATCACAGACACTGAGTATCCCCAAACAGATCACCACGACAGAAACTCTGGAAAAAAAAACTAGGAAGACCACAGCAGACCACTCCATTGCTGGAAGCACTGATCTACACATTTCTTTAGCTCAGATATCTCACCGTCACCTTTTTAATCCTCCCAGCACAAGCTCGCAATCGACAGGTCCACGTTATCGGCCTTGTCTCTGCCTTGCATCTCCACCGGTTGGTTAACCTATAGTGAGTGGAATGGACCCTCGTATCTTCCCCGGCCACCCTTTGAGGATGTGGTATCATCAGATACGGACCTTTCCACCGATCAGCCAAGCAACCTGAGCTAAAAAAAAATTGGATCATAACAAATTCTCCAGGTTTGACATCATGACAGCTTGCATTAGACATGTTAGTTAATAACACTTTCAATTTCTGTTATTCTCATTCATCTTCGTGAGACCCTGCACAGTAACCTCATTATCATATTTTCACATGAGGCTGCCTGTTTGAACAGTATCTCAAAGGGGGACAAATAAAGGAAAAGACAGTCTGGGATAATCTTAGTGTTGTTACCCATCACCTTACACATGTTCTTGGAAACGTCACCTGTAAAATAAGTCCCCCTATCATTTTTTTAAAAATAATTCTAGGGATATAGGACCTCATTCAGAGTCGGTCGAAGTGGCCGCACGGTCGTACGCCACCGATGTTTGCTGTACTGCGCATGAGTAAAGTTCGCAATGCGCGTGTGCAAACTAGCCGCTACGATAAGAAATTTCTCTCTCCTTGAACACAGCCAGATCGGTAGTTTGAGTGACAGATGGAGGCGTTTGTGGGTGGTAACAGGGGAAGGTGCTTGCAAACGGGGAGTGGAGATCCGAACGCAGGCGTGCCTCATTATGCGAATGGCGTTTTATGGGAGTGCTTAATTAACAAAGTAGCGTCATGGCACATGTGACATGGGAGGTTTTTACACTGACATGATCGTAGAGCTTAAGAGAGGGTATGGTCAACCTTAAGCTCTACGACCAGTTCCGATGGTCTCGATTAATCCTTATATGCCCGGAGATGAAGTGCAATGCGTACAAAAAGGGGGCGTATTTTTTTGTCTTCCGACCGCTTCCTCCCCTTGGTCGGCCAACTAACGATCCGAACTTAGGGTAGCAACTTGCGAGGGAATCATTTGAATATCCGGCCCCTTTTCCCGTACGACCGTGCGGCCGCTTCGACCGACTCTGAATGAGGTCCATAGTATCTGCATACAGGTTCCTGCACTTAAATCTTGTTATTAATAGCTACTGCTCTAAATAATGCCTGAGCCACTGGGTTGGATAGTATTCCGAGTATTCGACCTTAGCCTGGCATGGCTGCTGTTTATCCTTAGCAACCTTGTGTCCTGTGAGTGAGAGATAAAGCACAACAGTTTAATATCATTTAAACATGACCTAAATACAACAATAAGATCCATTGGCAGGTTGAAAAGATTGTAAACAGTCATATAAGGCCTGGGAGAAGATACTGGGGTTGCCTATGAACCCATGGGAAACTCGTGTTCATGTGTGGTGTTCTTCACTTTGCAGTACTTACTTATGTGTCCCACTTGGTGACAGTTAAAACATCTTTTTGAATGGGGTGGATGAAAGGATTGTTGTGGGAGTTGAGCAAGAGGAAAAGATGGTGGGTATGTGTAAGGATATGGAGGATAAGGGTGTGGTAGGAGGTATGAAGTTTGTGGGTAGCATGAGACCTGTGGTTGTGTATGATATGTGGGGTAAGAATGTGTTTGCTATGGTGTGGGATTGGTGAGGACGTGTAACTGTTCAGGTGCAGGTGTGTCTACTGGCTGTGATGTTACCGTCATTCCTTCCAGAGCTTGGATACTGGCAGCCATTAGTTTTTCGCCCTGGGTCTCTCTCTTCTTTGAGATGTTTTTATCATGTTCTATGGCAGATTCTATGAGTGTATCTGTTGTGACTCCCCTCAAGCCAGGTTGTGAGGTCTGAACCCGAGTCTTTAAGTCGTCTTTCAGACCGTCCATGAGTATAGTGACAATCATTCCCCTGTGGTGAGTGCTATCTATAATATCCTCTAACCCAGTGTACTGGGTGATAGTCTGCAGAGCCTGGTCGCAATAATCTTCTATAGATTCACTCTCCTTTTGCTTTATGGTGAAAATTTTGTTCCAGTTAACTGCTACTGGAAAATATATACCCAATTGAGTTATGATGCAGGAAATATTATCTTGATTTACTTGGTCTGTTAAGGGAATGTCACCATCCAATACACAATCCGTGATAAATTTTGTCACGTCGGTATTGCGTGGTAGACAGGCCCTTAACACCACACGCCAATCTTTATTAGTTGGCTCATGTGAACTACCCAAATTTTTCAAAAATCTTTGACATTTGGCTAGTTCCTTTTTGGGATCTGGGAAATCATTTATGATGGAATTTAGTTCTGCTCTTGTCCAAGGACAATGCATTACTACTTCCCTCATGGGCACTACACCGTTTGCATCTGCATTTCCATTCGGAACAGTTATCGTCCGAATGGGATGCAGACCAGTAGCGCTGCTACCTTTGACCTTGTTACCTGGCTGGGGGTTTAATCTGCTGCTGCTATGTATGGTATTAACAACTTCCTCTATGGGTGCAGAGTGTGTTAGCACTTCCCTTGCTGTTACCAAAGAAGATGGTGGCACCGCTTGTGATTGTGGTGATGCAGCATCTATCATTTGCACAGCATGGGAAATGGCAGACATTACAATAGGCTCATCATCCACATCATAAACATTTTCCTTATGGTTGCTTAAGAGAGGGTACAAATTGCTTGTTACATTTTTATGGGTATTTTTGGTAACTGTACTTGCACCTCCATCCACACGTGAACTGCTGGCAATATTCTCCACAATGCTACCTTACTGCACGTGCGCGCCATTTTGCAGCTCACCCGCATTGCAATTTAGCATCGTGGATGTATTCTCTGGCAATGCGCTCACAAAGCTAGTTTGCGTCGCTTTCACATTTTTAAGCCACGCATCCCCTTCATGCTGCCACAACTTTAAACATTCATAATATTTTACCTTTTTACCTCGAGAGCGCATCAGACTGATGTGGTCCCAGACATTATCTAATAAATTTTTATCAAAACTATCAATTCTAGGAAATGGTTTTACACTCTTCCTCATCATATTAAACCATAAATCACAATACCTGGTTTCATTGGCACCATACTTAATATGCATAATATGCTGTACCGACCCAAGTGGCGCTTCCAACAGCAGCAAATCAGTTAACATCTCTACCGATCGCTTGGCCCTCATCCTGGGAGAACCCTAAGTTTTTCAATAAAGATTTAAATTGGTGAAAGACAATCTAGATACTCTTACTTACCTACGGAAGAAATTTCCAGATGCCCCCGCTCACCTACGGAAGAATTTCTAGATGCCCCCGCTCACCTACGGAAGAAATTTTTAGATGCCCCCGCTCACCTATGGAAGAAATTTCTAGATGCCCCCACTCACCTATTATCTCTCAGCTCACATTCACAAGTTTCCTAGTGCGGCTCAACTACAATGCTCAAATAACCCAACCTAATTATTGAACACTGCAGTCACACTGAGAGCCGGTACCTAACAAAAATAACAAACCATACACCTGCTCTGTCTACTGAACGGTAAGCTGCTTACCGATTGGCTAGCACCTAGCCCTTAAAGGTCATACGGTACCTCTAACTGTAGGGAACAAGTTACCCCTACCAACAAATACTCACAACAAATACTCACTGTTACACACTTTTTCCTGCACAGAAAAATACACGTTAACCCAGATATTTATAACAATTGAAAAATGTAAATCTCAACGGCTTTATTGAAACACGTGGCAGCACAACCGGAAGTATGTATATGCTATTGTGCGACCAGTATACACAATAATGCGACTACCACACAACCGTATGACAACTTTTTAGCTGAGTACGCAAAAGTGCGTCTTTACTGTGCGCAAAATAGACTCAGCCACGTGCTCAATACTGCGGCACCCCTTTAAACGCTAGGTTCTATCAACAAAGGAATACAAACTTTTTCCTCTCTTGTCCCTGGATTCTAGACAGCTTCCTTGGCCAACACAAAAATGGACAGCGATCTTTCAGCACAAAGCGGTTGCAGGTAAACCCTGCATGTGGCCACTCCACCCTTTGCTGAGATATCGATAACCGTATGTGCCGTGTGAGTAGGTAAGTGACTTCACTACGAACCCCCAACTAACGATACTGAATTAGAACCTCTACACTCCTTCCTATACCTTCTAATATCCTGCCTATACCTTCTAAGGATGACCCTAATTTTCGTATGCAGTCATACAGTAAATAAAGACTTCAGACCTAGAATCTGTGGTTCCAAAGCACAAAGTATTATTCAAGTAAAAGTACAGTCAGTTACACGCTATTGATCCAAACACAATTAGGCGCAAAGGAATTATACAGACCCAAGTACAGTACACATACACAGTGCTTCCGGACCAGAAGTTAGGCATCAGCAAGAAACCCCTCGTCAATCAGCATTCAGCATGAAGACTAAGACCCAGTGTTGGAGCACACATATTTATACTCCCCAGGAATAGGCAAAACAATAGAGAAGTTTGTTGCTGATGCCATTGGTTCCCAAGGGGGAATGCATCTGTTACAGAGCATTTAACAGGCTGATTCAAATAGACCCAACCAGCCTCTAACAACTGGGGGTCTCTGGATTCCCGCCTCATGCAACATCCTAACAGTTGTTCATATAATATACATTTTGTTGCTTGAAGTCTCTGTGGTCCATAAGTTGAGAATGCATGATGCGATCTCCACACCGATGATACCGGAATACTGTGGAAAGAGTACGCATCAGTACAAAACCAAACACGGCTTACTTATCATGTATAAAACCTTAGTTACCAAATAATCTTTATTTCACAGCATTTATACTAAATGAACAAACTTAAATCTTATACCTTAAAGCTTATGGAACCTTGTATGTGGATATGTAATGTATGAGTATGCAGGGTTTTATATAACGACACTAGTTAACTTGGAGCAGATGCATGCGCATAAAGCTAATAAACAGCGTTGTCATATATGATCTTATGCATTCTCTAATATGCGACTAGTTAACAGCGCAATTGTGCGTATTAATGTGTATATGAGAAATGGTGAAAGATGCAATCGCATGGTGCTAATAGTAATATCGCCATATGTACTTAATTGTGAGCTTATCTAAAATGGCGCTTGGGCCGCCACTCGCAAAATGGCGTCTTGCGGTCTCATTTCCAAGATGGCGTCTTGCGGCCAGTCACAAGATGGCGTCGCTGCGATTCAATTTTAAACAGATCCTGTCTCAGCCAATTTTCCAGCTTCGACATAAATTTGGCTGTGTTGCTGTTTTGCAGGCTATGACAGAGTTAAAAATGCAAGCCTTGGTGTACATTCAATCATCCAAGGTGTGCGTATATCAGAGTGCAACTGCACACCAATTGGCATATCTTTATTATAAAATGGCCCCTGTTGTGACAAACTAGTTCTATGTGGAGATGATGTAGGATGAGATAGATACAGATTTGGAGATAAAAATAGTTAAGAATTGGTGGCTTAATTTGAATTGTTTTTAATTAATAAACATTTAACTGGATAACAGTGTAAGTGAATAAAACAATTGAACATTCAGAATATGCTGTTTACACAGTTGAACATTAATGACTACTGTTACTTTAAGAGTGGTTCATTTTGGAAAGAAAACATGTGTTGAACAGTTAATCGTACTGGCAGGAAGTGCTTAATGATTCTTCAGGGTCAAGGCCGGCATGTCTACTCACTGTTTGCTGTGCTGGATTCTGAAAGAGCTGCTCAGATAAGTTCTGTTCACCTCTGGTAAGGACTGATATCAAGTCCTTTGATTTATGTAGTCATTTGAAATTTTTTGGGAATTTTTCTGTCAGAAATGTGTCTTTCTGTCAGTGAGGCAGTGATGTGCGGCTTTTCTGTGAGCAGTGTCTCTGTGAGAGATATTATTATTTACACTTCTGGAGTGATACAGCCTTGGCTTTGTGATGGGGTTCAGATAATAGTGGAAAGTAGATCAGGCGTGAGGTGTGCGGTCATTGGGAAATAATGCACATACATGTGATTTAGGACCTCATTCAGAGTCGGTTGTAAGCGCCCGCTCGGTCGTACCCAGCAATATTCGCAAAACAGCGCATGCGTAAGTTTCGCAATGCGCGTGCGCAAACTAACTGTTGCAATCGAAAATTTCTCTCTCCTTCAACTTGTCCAGGTCGTTAGTTTGAGTGACAGAATGAGGCATTTGTGGGTGGTAACAGGGGAAGGTGCTTGTGAGCGCGGGAGTGGATATCTGAACGCAGGTGGGCCTGACTATGCAAATGGCATTTTATGGGAGTGCATAATTAACTAAGTAGTCATGGCACATGTGACATGGGAGGTTTTTACACTGACTTGATCGTAGTGCTTAAGAGAGGGTATGGTCAACCTTAAGCTCCGACCAGCTCCAATGGTTCCCGATGGTCTCGATTAATCCTTATATGCCCGGAGATGATGTGTATTGCGAACGAGAAGGGGGCGTGTTTTTAGTCTTACGGCCGCATCCTCCCCTCGCTCGTCCAGCCAACGATCCCATCTTAATGACGCAACTTGCGAGCGCTTCATTTGCATATCCGGCCTCTTTTACCTTACGACCGTGCGGCCGCAATGACCGACTCTGAATGAGGTCCTTAGTGTGTCCAAACATGTTGGTGGTATTTCTCTTAATATACCACATCATTTTCTAAATATATATATGCTAGCGTACCTCCCAGGTTTTGTACGGGAGCAATTTTGAATTTCCGGCAATAGTCTTTTTTAACTAAGGTCTTATATGATTGTCTTGTAAATGACATTAGTCGTTTTTCCTCCTGACGTCAACACGAAAACATTTAGGTTTGACATGACATGCAAAAGGGCCATGAAAAGTTGTCCATGAGCAAAACAGTCTAAACTCAGGTCAACTCTAGCCATGTTAAGTGTCTGTACCTGTGATGTATTTATTGTCATGCCAAAGCAGACTCATACTGGGAATTGGACTCGTTTGAAATGAAGAAATAGTTTTTCACATAAATTAAATAGGAACGGTAAAAAAAGGAAAAACTGACATCCTTGGCCAAAAGTAATAGGGTGAGAGTTTAGCAAATGTGAGAGTTTAGCAGTAAACTCACATTGGTCGAGTTTTATCTTCAAAATGCAAAAACATCTGGATAAGAGTTTAAATCGTGAGTTTTTTTAGTCTAAAAATATGCGAGTTTGCATGTTCTCAGACTCTATTACATTGGGCAAATTTAAAAAGTGTGTGCGCTTCCTGCTTAATGCTCACATTTTCTAAACTCTCACCCTATTAAATTTGGAACTTTGTATCAGTAAACAGGGCTTACATAATTTTTCTGGAGAAACCAGATTATACGAATAAATCTCTACATGCTATAAAATAAAGTCCATCGTTGTGATATATCTTTTGAGGCAGCATATGCCAAGAAAGTGCTCGGACATCCATTTTTTTCATTGACTTTCTTCACTAAAATTGTCACTGCTCCACTTCCATTTGTAATACATTAATATTTTATAAAACTAATCCTTCCTCAACAAATGCTCTATACAATAGTGAAAACTGTATCAAAATTAGAGAGGTGTTTTGGATCTGGATTTGGTTTTGCCAAAGAGCCCTTGCATGTTTTGGATCTGTATTTCTTCTAAAAAAAATCATAAAAACAACTATAATCACATAATTTGGGCCTGTTTTCATTCCTACATTATTAGTAACCTAAATAATATTTATTTCCAGCCATTTCCAGTTATTTTTGACCACCTCACAGCTCACAATATTGATTTAATCCAGTTTAGGCAAATAGGTTGCATCGAGCAAGCTGGCTGACTAAGCTAAGCGAAAGCAGTGGGTGGCACTAACATGTGTCAGTTCAGCTTCCAACATGGCACATCAGGAAACAAATGTTTTTTTATTAATAAAGACTGAGGCCTGTGGGAGTTGGAGTATGTATGTAGTTGAAGGCATGAAAAGGAAGGGTTGGTTCAGAGTAAACTGAATTTAGTTTTGGATTCCGATGCAAATTTATAGGGGAGGGAGAAGGGGAGTCATTTACAAAGAAGTTTGGCTCATTCACATCAGTCCTTGCCCTAGTTCAGCTCTTTGGTGGTTCCGAATTTTTATAAAATGAAAGGGGCATGCCAGAAAAGCTTTATGTGGCCATTAAAATTTCTGGACATTTTCAGCATTCAGCAACTTCATGTCGAGGACTTAAGCCGCTGTGGCAGTTCAATTACCAACATGGCACATCTACGAAAGAGAATGGCGCTGCAATAGCAGACAGGATGGCAGTTTAATATACTATAACAATAATGTTTTTCATCCACACAAAAAGACAGTCCGCAATGCTCCAATCAGTGCATAATGCCAAGAAAAGAGGTGCAAGATGATATTATCCTTGGCCCTCCCACCGATGGGAGTAATACCGGTTTTGCACCTGCCCATTTCAATACTTGAATGGGTGGGTGAACTATTAAAGTGGAAGTACACAAAGTGGAAGCTCTGTACAGGAAGGGGCAGGGGGATTTTAAAGTCTGGTACTAAACATCTCTTATCATTGTGCTTCTGGGATTATGTATTGGAGGGGAGGAGGGAGAACATCTCCAGATAGATACCATCACAAAATAGCCTCTCCGCTTGTTGTTTGAGCTGCATCTGACCAAACATGGCTGTTATGATCAAGGAAAGCCAAGCCCACCAGGATGATATCTAAAATTAAGATTGAAAAATGGCATAAGGTTAATTGTTTTCAAGATTGGCTTACTAACTTACAAAGCCCTACTTGACCATGGCCCAAGGTACCTGAAGCAGCTTCTGATTCCTTATGGTCCCACTCGATTACTGTGATCCATTGACGAAGGACAATTAGCAGTACCTAGAATTTCCTGGAATTCGTCTGGGGGTTGAGCTTTCAGTTTTGGGGCTCCAATCTTATGGAACTAACGATACTGGATCAGAACCTCTATACACTCCTTCCTATACCTTCTAATATCCTGCCTATACCTTCTAAGGATGACGCTAATTTGCATACGCAGTCATACAGTAAATAAAGACTTAAGACCTGGAATCTGTGGTTCCAAAGCACAAGTATTATTCAGGCAAAAGTACAGTCAGTTACATGCTATTGATCCAGACACAATTCGGCGCAAAGGAATTATACAGACCCAAGTACAGTATACATACGCAGCGCTTCCGGACCAGATGTTAGGCATCAGCAAGAAACCCCTTGTCTATCAGCATTCAGCACGAAGACTAAAGACCCAGTGTTGGAGCACACATATTTATAACCCCCAGGAATAGACAACACAATAGAGAAGTTTGTTGCTGATGCTATTGGTTCCCAAGGGGGATACATCTGTTACAGAGCATTTAACAGGCTGATTCAAATAGACACAACCCAGCCTCCAACAACTGAGAGTCCCTAGATTCCCGCCACATGCAACATCCTAACAGTTATTCATATCATATACATTTTGTTGCTTGAAGTCTCTGTGGTCCATAAGTTGAGAATGCATGATGGGATCTCCCCAGCGATAATACCGGAATACTGTGGAAAGAGTACACATCAGTACAAAACCAAACACGGCTTACTTATCATGTATTAAACCTTTGTTACCAAACAATCTTTATGTCATAGCATTTATACTTAATGAACAAGTTTAAATCTTATACCTTAGAGCTTATGAAACCTTGTATGTGAATATGCAATGTGTGAGTATACGGTGTTTGATATAAGGATGCTAGTTAACTGGGGACAGATGCGTGCGCATTTAGCTGCTAAACAGATGCATTCGCTAATTTGCGACTAGTTAACAGCGCAATCGTGCGTATTAATTTGTATATGAGAAATGATGAAAGATGCAATCGCATGGTGCTAATAGTAATCTCGCCATATGTACTTAATTGTGAGTTTATCTAAAATGGTGCTGGGGCGGCAATTCGCAAAATGGCGTCTTACGATTCCATTTCCAAGATGGCGTCTTGCGGCCAGTCGCAAGATGGCGTCGCCGCGATTCAATTTTAAACTGATCTTGTCTCAGCCAATTATCCAGCTTCGACAGAACTCACTTCCCGCACAGTTCGAGAGACCTCCTCTCTAGAATCCTTCAAAAATAGACTCAAGACTTACCTCTTCTCCCAAGCATTTCACTAATTGTCCCTTGTTTAAGCTTATTTTGTATATTGTACCGTAAAGGCAAATGTAAAGCACTTTGAGTCCTTTAGGAGAAAAGCACTATATAAATAAAATTATTATTATTATTATTATTATTATTATTATTATTATTATTATTATTATTATTATTATAAGAGTATTTTTCAAGTATGCCTGTTTGTGATTTTAGTTGAAATAATACAGTATTAAACTACAAAAAAAGTAAGCGTCAGAGCAGCGACACAAATGCACGGCAGTTTAATGAAATATTTGCCAAACAGCAGTGGCAGACAGGATGGCAGTTAAATAAACTATAAAATTAAAAATGTCAGGCAGCAATGCCCCATACAGCACATAATGCAAAGAACAGAGGTGCAAGTTGGAATTGTCCTTGGGCCCTCCCACTCACCCACCCTTATGTTGTATATAGTAAACAGGACATTCACAGTTTAACAAAACAAACTCTTCAATGGCAGGAACTGTCACTTGTGGCCTAAATGATTGGATTGTTTGGGCCCCCACAAAACAAGCTGCCAATGCACAGTGGACATTGCTGGCAATGATCTCTACATACACAAACTAGCTTTATAACATACGTAAGATTATATGTTGTCATCATCATAATCCCCTTCAGTTTATACATCCTCTTTTTCACACAATATTAATTTGTCCCCACTGGAATCCACCATTACAGGCGTTTCTGTATTTTTTGGACTTACATGCTGGCAAAGGTCTTCCTCGTGGAATTTGTAATTCATTTTAATGAACATCATCTTTTCCACATTTTGGGGAAGTAACCTCCTTTGCTGATCGCTGATAAGGTTCCCTGCTGCGCTGAAAACTCTTTCAGAGTACACACTGGGTGGTGGGCAACATAAGTACAGCAAAGCCAGTTTGTGTAAAGGACTAAATATTGCCTTTTTTTCCTGCCAGTAGTGAAACAGACTGTCTAACATGCCTATTTGGATGCTATCCCTAAAATAATCATCAACCATTCTCTGAATGGTGACCATATCAGACAAAGTCATGGTACACATTTTGCTAACTGTAGGCAGTTCTTTCAGACCCAACCAGATGTCATAAGGTTTTGCTGACTGATCTGCATCACCAGCAGTGGGTCTCCTAGGAAAATTTAGTTTTTTCCTGGCAGCCGCAGAAACAGAAGGAGGAGATGCTGCCGTGTTACGTGCCGCTTGAGCTGACAATTGTTTTGCCAACAGCTCTTTTCATCTATTCAGATTTGTGTCTATCAGAAAGAAAGACACAACATATGACTTAAACCTAGGATCAAGTATGATCGCCAAAATATAGTGATCTGATTTCAAGAGATTGACGACCCTTGGATCCTGGCAAATCGACTGAAGGATCTACAACTCCGACATACTTAGTGGATTCGCTCCGTTTCAGCTCCTCCTTTAGTTTCTCCAGCTGCTTTTTTAAAAGTCTGATTAGGGGAATGACCTGACTTAATCTGGCAGTGTCTGAACTAACTTCACATGTGGCAAGTTCAAAGGGTTTGAGAACCTTGCACAACACGGCAATTATTCTCCACTGTGCTTGACTAAGGTGCATTCCCACTCCTTTCCCTATGACATAGGCTGTTGTGTAGCCTTGGATGGCTTTTTGCTACTCCTCCATCCACTGAATCATGTAGAGGGTAGAATTCCACCCAGTTACTACCTCTTGCTTCAGCTGATGGCAGGACAAATTCAACAGTATTTGCTGGTGCTGCAATTTTTGACACACAGTTGCTGAATTTTGAAATGTCCTGAAATTTTTTGGGCCACAGAGAGCATCTCCTGCACACCCCTGTCATTGTTTTAAAAATGTTGCACCACCAAATTAATTGTGCAAGCTAAACATGGGATGAGTTTGAATTCACCCAGATGTAATATTCTCACAATACTGGTGGCATTGTCAGAAATTACCAATCCCGGGGAGAGTCCAAGTGGGGTAAGCCATTTTGCAATGATTTCCCTGAGTTTTTCTAGAGGTTCTCAGCAGTATGCCTCTTAGTGAAACCGGTGATACACAGAGTAGCCTGCCTCTGAATGAGCTGGCATTTGTTAGATGCTGCTGCTGTTTGCACTGTTGGAGGCAATAAACCTACCCAGTGGGCTGTCACAGTCATGTAATCTTTAGTTTGCCCTGTCCCAAGTGGACAGTGGGCACAATAGCATTTTGGAGGACACTAATAAGGTTTTTTTTAATGTCCTTGTACAGACTGGGAATTGCTGTTCTAGTGAAGTAGAATCTGGAAGGGACATGGTAGCGGGGACACAGGACCTCAATTAACTGTCTAAAACTCACTGCATTAATGGTGGATACTGGATGCACATCTTATACCAGCATAGCTGTTATGGCGTCAGTAATCCGTTGTGCAACTGGGTGACTGCTGTCATACTTGTTCCCCCTTGCAAAGGATTGTTTGACAGTCAATTATTAAACTACTAAAAGTAGTCTTCTTCCTGGTCCCCTTCTGGCATGAAGATCCACTCACAACAGCAGGAGCAGAAGCAGCAGCAGCAACAACAGGCATAGCACTCAAGGATCATAGCACTCAAGGACAGATACAAGAGGAGTCAGTCATTCTTATGAAATTGAATGCAGGACTACTTCTGATCATGATTGAGAATGTTGATGATGATGTAGCTGTTGGTGGTGGAGATTGCAGGCACTTGGATCCAACAGAGAAAAGGGAGCAGCTAGGTGACAATGGACTGATTGTTTTGTTTTTAGCCAAAATTTCTGAATTTGAAAAACACTTTTGAATTTGATGAATGACCTGCAAGTGATGTAACAGGGATGAGGTTCCTAGATGGTTAAGGTCTTACCTCTACTCACTCTTGCTTTGCAAATGTTACATATGGTTTGACAATTGTCCGTATTTGGGTAGAAATTATTCCACACATAAGCAGTGGATGTTTTTGTCTTGTGCCCAGGCATGACAATGGGCTTTCTCTTATCATGGGCAACAACTGTTTCCACTGGTGCCTTATTTACACAAACAACATCCTCATCAACAACATCCTTATTGGCGTCAGCTACACAAATATCCTCCTCATCCTGGTGCACTTCCACAGAAGCATCCTCAACTTCTATGTCAGCAAGTTGACTTGTGTTGCTCATCCCCACATTTGCAGAGGACACACAAGTGGTGGAAAGAGGTTCCTCTTCAAGTACAGTTCTGGAAAGGCCAGGCTCACACATGGCACCCACCGACACACTTAGACTCTCCTCAGGGATTTGTGACATTTCTCATTAAACTGTTGGTTCCAGTGCCTTAACTATTTTCATCTTTTTGAACTGTCTACTGGTAGAAGGGCTTACATTGTCAAAAGAGGCAGAACCACCAGTCATAAATAAAGGCCAAGGCCTTAGCCTTTCATTGCCACTTCGTGTAGTGAAAGGCATAATGCCAATTTTATGTCTTTCTGCAGCTAACTTTCCCTTTGTTTTTTTTTTCTTTACCACTGTGAAAAATTGGTTCTTTGATTTTAGATGCCCTGGTTTATTCCTTGTATGCTCTTGGGCATCGAATTTAGTAGATAATGTAGATGGTCTAATATTGTCATGACTGGTGGCACTGGCAGCACTAGTATATGGTTCCTGCTCTCCTCTTAACTGATCGTTCTCCATATCAACACACCCGAATGAAATGGAGTACAGCACACATGTCAATTTGTACCAATTTTAAATATTACACTGCGATATCAATGACCTACAGTGTCACAAGATTTTTTTATGAATAAGAAAATAATAACACACTTACAGTGTCACAAGATTTTTTATGAATAAGAAAATAATAACACACTGTGCTGCCACTTACAGTGATGTTATTATGTTTTATATATCACACAGATTTTTTATGAATAACAATAACACACTGTGCTACAACTTATAGTATCACAATACGTGCGTAATAAACTGCGGTCTGGCCAGCAGTGCCACCGAACAATAACAGCGCAGCTAATTTGCTAACACACACACACACACAAAAGAAAAAAATATCTTTTTTTATTTTTTGAGGAATGTTAATTTTATTTCACTTTTATTTTTTGACACTGTGGAAAAGCACCCCTGGACAAGGCAGCAGCCCCTTTATGAACAACAATGCATCCCTGCGGAGTGCGGACGAACCACCTGCAGAATCACAAATATTTGGATGATAAACTGTGGTATGGCCGGGAGTGTCACCGAACAATGGCCCTCATTCAGAGCCGTATGCTCTGAGCAGAGCGCACGCTCTGAATGAGGGCTGCCCTCCATAATTATGGAGCGTCCTCCTGGACGCTCGTATAGCTGTGGGTCACCACCCACAGCCTATATGAGCGTGCAGTTTGATGGCCGTGATGGTCTTGACCATCGCGACCATCGCCACTGCGAGCCGGAGCCTGCGGTTGAGTTTTTCAACCGCAAGGCCCGGAGTGATTTTGGCTCTATCAGAGCCAAAATCACTCCCACTGACATCACTAGTGATGTCAGTGGGCCGGCTTCTGATGGTAGGCGTTCCCTTGGGAACGCCCCGTCAGGGAGGCACGCCCCCGGCATGCCCACCAAAGGGGGCGTGCTGTCAATCAACATCGACAGCACGCCCCCTTTGATCAGACACAACGAGCGAAGGAAAGTCCTTCGCTCGTCGCGTCTGGCGCATGCGCACGACGGAGCTCCCGCCGTCATGCGCATGCACAGTGCACAACATCGACCCACTTGCGAGCGGACAGCCGCTTGTGAGTGGGTCTGAATTAGGCCCAATAATAGTGTAACTAGTTACTAACTAGTAACTACCTAGCACACACACAAAACAAATAAAAAAAAAAAATAAGATTTTAATTTTAACTTTTATTTTTTTACACTGGACAGGTGGACTGTGATAGTTGTAACTCAGCTCCATTGGTCAGTTTAAGATTAATTCCAGGTGCTTTCATTGTGCTGGTCACTTAGTGTGTGTTGCTTTTTTTATGTCTTCTTATTTCTCTCTCTTTCGCTTGCATAGCATGCTGATTGTCTGTGAGCACCGGCCTATGTACTGCGCTTGTATATATTTCGACAATTGCATTTTATGTGCAGTATTCCTTAGGGGACCTGACCCATAGACACTGCATATATTGGCATGCAGATCTGCCTTCACCTAGCTGGATGTGAGACTCTGGTGGTGAGCCATTGGTGCTGCTGTAGTTGTGCCTGTAAGTTTCCTTGGTTTCTATCAGGTGAGAAATTTGGTGTCACAATTTATAGCTGCATTTTTATGACACCAGTCACTATACTGTGGGGAGCTCTGCAGTCCTTTTCTGTACAGTATATTGCAGCGCTCTGATATAGGCTGATTGCATGTTGGGCGGTGTAAATAGGAGGCGTACTCTGGGATGGTGCCCCCCTCACTTGCTATTTAGTTTTGTTCCTGTTTCAGCAGCTTTACCCACAGGGGTTTGCTCTTAAGAAGTTACCTGCTCTGTAGTTTTGCTTTTTTGTGGTTGCTTCCACATGAATGGCAGGCTATTCTAGGCCATTGTAAATCGGACTGTTATATGCATATTTTCCTTATTCCCAGTGCACATATAGCAGCCCGACATAAAGAGACCACCCATCGCCCAGTTAGCATGAGCTTCTGGTGGGAGTATTGAGAGAGTTATTACCTGTTTTTTATTTTTCACCTCAGGTCAGGTCCCTGTTCCTGTTTCTTTTGCTATCACTGTTTTTCCTTTCTCCATGACCAATTTCTTTGTTGTTTTGACATTGGGTTAATATTTGTTATGATTTTGTTACTGGTTTTGACTGGCTCTTTCTTTTTGTAGTTTATTGTAGTTGTTTGTATGGGCTCTTTTGGTTGCCTGTCCTCTTTTTATGTTCTAGGCGGCTTGTTCCCTGATTTCATCAGCCACTATCCTTTTTTTCCTTGTTGCTCACCTTCACTGGTTAGGTAACAGTGGGTTGTGCTGGTTTTTATTTTGCCTGGGGTGCTGCTCAAGGCAACTGAGCATTTTTGGAGTCCTTATGGGGTTGTGATTTAGCGGAGTCTACAACATGGCTCATTTTCGTGTTGTACTGTGGTGGTTGTGTCATGTCCCGTTCTGATACCTTGACATCAATTCTTTACTGACATGGTTTATTTGGTTGGTGACAGAATGGCTCTGTTTCTTGGTGTTTTCTTTAGGTTTTTGGGGTGATCGCCAGGTTAGCTTTAGGTTGTAGTGATGGTAGTTGGGCTACGGCTCGTAGAGTGAGCATTGCTGTTGGCAGAGATGTCTGGCAGATCAGATAGGGTTTGTGGTGCATGGCAGGTGCACTCTCCTTCACAGTGGCCTGTCGGATGTTGTCCTCTGTTCAGTAGGCCAGCCTTCTTACCAAATGTGTCCCTTATTGGCATGGATATTGAGGCGGTGTTGCCTTCTAGCTGTGCACTTTTTGACATATTAAGGGTACTGTGGTTGCAGAGAATGTGATATTACCTGACTAAATATTGATGTGCCTGCCCATTTTTCCTTTCAACCATTTTCTTCTCTTAATGTTTTCAATAAATTGATGAACAATTTTAAAGGCATATACAGTTGTCGTGTCTTTATTTATTACAGTTAAGTTAGTTGTTATGATGGTTGAAGAAGGTATTCTTGATAAGAGGTACAAGCCAACTTCTACAGCAAGTGGTTTATATGTTCCCTACTCCCTGGATTTGTGGAGCACTGTGGCACTTCAGTAGTCAAAGACCATGATAATACAAAGACCAAAGATATAATACAGCAAACATCAGTGTAGTAATGACTGCAATCTGTTTTACTGAATTATGATAATGTGATGGCTATTTCATTGTGAGTGGCATATTTTCATTTCCCCCAGTAACAATACATACATAATAATTCACATACCTCTAGTCTACACTTTACGCAGGCCCGTTCTGCACATGTGCAGGACGGGTCCTGCGATTACACTCACAACCCCACCCCCAAGCCGCAGCATGATTGACATGCTGCAGCATTTGGGGGGCAGAGCGGGGAGGTGGCTGGTCGGCGTTCCTAGAAATGGGTGTGTGTCGCCCCTGTTTTCCAGAGAGAGACGAGGCCAGGCTCTGCGTCGGCGGATGCAGATTCATGGCTTCTTAAATGACCAGCACCAGTCAGGCTGTGGGAAGCTTCAGCTCACAAATGCTGGGATCGCAAATGCAGCAAGGAGGTGTCTGACATATCCTTCTGCATTTGCATCTGTGGGGCTCTGCAAATCCATCCATCTCTGAACCAGGCCCTTTGTGTACCAGGAGTAGGCTGCATAATGTGCAATCTGGGGTAGTGATCGCCTCCGTTGACACTGGAAGCTCTGCCATTAGATTTCATGATGATTACTGTATGATACATCAGATGTCTAAAGAGAAGACTGAACAGAGATCATTTTTATTTGCTGTTCACAAGAGTGGTGCAAATGACAGTATGGGAAACAGTTATAGTTTACAGTATATGGTATAAATACATTTTTCAGTGGAAATGTGTATCAGAGGAAAATGTCCCTATTAATAGCACTTTATTATGCAAGTGTAGAGTCAAATAGAGCCAGTAGATGTCACTGTTGCACAAGCATTAAAAGACAGACAATCTTTGGTTATTAGTACAATTTTTACATGCAAATATTTTAAATGTTAAATCTAATAACCATTGAGGAGCAATTATTCTGTTTTTAGACATCAATTACAACAATAAAGTAAATAAAATCAGTTAGCTTTTTGTACTCTTGTTTTTACCTAAATTCAGCATAAAAAAGAACAATATGAAATAAATAAATAAATACCTCCATTTTTTTCAAATCGCAATGTCTCCTTTTTGAACTGTGTTCTGTTCGCAACCTCAAACTGTCTTTTATCTACTGACACCTCATTTGTACTTCACTAATTCAAGATCAGTGGGCATAGCTAGTGACTTTATGTTGCAAAAGTTAATGAAGAATAACAACAGATATAGAAACATATAGTGATTAGCAAAGCGAACTTGAGAGGAGGATGACTGCATAATGAGGTCAATGAAGTGTTGCTAGTTAGGAATCATTAAGGGATGATTTGTTCTTATGGTAATGTTGTCTGTTCATTGGTCTGCTGAGGAAATAATGTTTAGCTCAAGAAAAATCTGCTTTTCCCACACTTTTTGCTGTTACAAGTGACACCACAGTGCTTCCTTAACTGCAAATTTTAGTCACTTTCAAATGACCTGAATGGGAACAGTCAATCAGTATGTTAAAAGGACAATGGATGATTGGCTTCTACAAATTATGTTGTAATTGGTTATTTTTGTTACATACAGTGTACATAGAGTGTACATTGCACATATCCCCTTGTGTCCTTGTGTTATTCAGGTTCTATGCTATGTACATGCATTCCATTTGTCTATTGTCTCCCATGTGCATATTCTATTCTCTTTTCATCAATCAATAGATGTAGTTTGTTACAGTATGTAAGACTACTATATCTATATGTACTTTTGATACTCACAATTCATTTTATGTTATAGGGGATTATCTTCATATTACTGTTTTGGGAAACAATTTGGTTGATTTCTTACAACACGACTACCTAACAATTACATAGGGGTTCATGTAGAGAAACTTGCTCCCCAAATGTAATAATGAAAAGGCGGACAGTTGAAAAATCACATTTATGTGTTCATGCTTCTCTGTCTAGTTCTACAATACTAACATGTGCCCAGGTATGCGACAGGAGTAACAATTACCTATACTAACACACCACAATTGCTCAGGGAGGGTTGGGTACATGATCCTGGCGCACACAATGCCAGTGTTGCAATACCGATGCCAAAATCCCAATAGTTGAAATGACGACGCCAGTAGGTAAGTAAACTATTATTTCCCCTAACCCTAACCCACATTTCCTACAACCTAACCCTCCTTGCAGCCTAACCCTCCCCCTGTAGCCTAATCCTAACCCTCCCTTCCCGCAGCCTAATCCTAACCCTCCCCTGTAGCCTAATCCTAACCCTCCCTTCCCGCAGCCTAACCCTAACCCTCCCTTCCGACAGCCTAACCCTAACTCTCCCCCTAGTGCCTAACCCCATCCCCTAACCCGAAACCAAACCCTAACTCTAATATTTACCTTCGGGATTGCCGAGCCGGGTTCTGACCTTGTCAGGATTCTGGCGTCTGCATTGTGACCGCCTGCATTGTGTGCTCCGTAGTCCAACTACATCCCCTCAGTCTAAGTCCGTTGAGTCTGTAAATGAAGCACAATGGATCTTGACATGGGAAAAAGCTGCATTGTAGTACTACGTGTACAGATTCAGACGCAGTTACACACAGATATAGAAGTGTCACATATCAAATGAATCAGTACAGTCTCCTGGTGCAACTTAGTTGCATCACATTGCGACTAATAAGTATTTTGGGCGACAAAAGATGCTCGGCACAAGCACAGTCATACCGGACCTGGTGTGACGAACGTGGCTGATTGGTGTGACTGGAGCAATAGTGTATGTAGACACATCTGTAAATGCCATTTACTCAGGGCCGGTGCAAGGCTTTTTGGCACCCTATGCAGATCTTCAGTCTTATGCCCCCCCCTGCACCCACCCTTGATAGCTACACAAGCCCTTATACAATGCCCCCAGTATTGGCCCCCCTATGCAGTGCCCCCAGTAGTGGTCCCCCCTATGCAGTGCCCCCAGTAGTGGTCCCCTCTATGCAGTGCCCCAGTAGTAATCCCCCCAGTAGCAGCCCTCCCTATGCAGTGCCCCGAGTAGTGTATCCACCAGTGCAGTGCCTACAGTAGCAGTGCCCCTAGTAGTAGCCCCCCAGCAGTAATCCCCCCCTTTGTAGTGCCCCTAGTAGCAGTTTGCCCCAGCAGTGCCCCCAGTAGCAGTCCCCCCCAACAGTACCCCTAGTAGTAATCCCCCTCTATGCAGTGCCCCCAGTAGTACCCCCAGCAGTGCCCCAGTAGTCCTCCCAGCAGTGCTCCTAGTAGTCCTCCCCTCAGTGCCCCTAGTAGTGCCCCCATCAGTGCCCCTAGTAGTACCTACTAGTGTAGTGCGGATGGCACTTATGTGCCGTCCACACTACCGCCCTGCAGTGGCCGGCGCTCTTAGGCAAACGATAGTGGTAGCGCAAGCCCTGCATTTACTACAAAAAATTCCAGCAAGCGATATGTATTCTTCTTATATGTGTATATGCATACTGGTCTACTTTAGTTACAATTATCTGAAGGCACTTCCTGTACTCAGCCTTGCCCATCCCTACCATTGCCTGCTCTGTCTGTCCAAGAATAAGCAGACCTAAATGTAAGATACAGTACAACTAAATCTGCATATTAAATATAATTTTGCTGCATATGTACAGTACAGAAATTAGAAATGTGTGCTGACCCCCGTGGTTTGGTTTTGGTTATGTCAAAACCACCCTCAAAAGTTTGGGTTTTTATTGGTCTTGGTTTTGGATTTCTTTACAAATGTATAAAAACAGCTAAATCATGTAACTTGGACCTGTTTTTGTTCCTACAGTATATTAACATCAATAACATTAATTTCCAGTCAGTTTTGACCATCTCACAGCACCTGAAATCTAGAGATGTGCGCAGACCCCAGTGTTTTTGTTTTGGTTCCAATTCATCAGCGTGTTTTGGTTCAAGTTTGGATTCCTTAAAAATTAATACAAATTGATAAAAAAATTCTATAAAAACAGCTAAAATCATTTAATTTGGACCTGTTTACATGCAATCCACAACCCGAGTTCCGAACTGACAGCAGATCCAAGCCGGGATTCAGTTGAACTCTGAACCCCAAAGTGATTCCGAACTTGGACACGATTCCTCTCAATACCTCTAAGTCTGGGTGTGTTCATATTTCAGGAAAATGTACCAATATGATCCTACTTGTGACATGGACACCCTCAAGATGATTATTACAATGTAGCTTTGGTTTTAACAATTTGCTTTATATGTCTGGATGGCAGACAAGCATCACGAACAAAACAGTTTCTTCTGAGAGTATCTTTTTTCCCTTTATAAAGCTGAGTAGCCCATGTGCCTTAGTTTGACTTGTAAATAAATAACACTCTGGAGTTGGTTTCTCATCAATTCTGGTGGCCACAGTTTACTAAGTATGTATATCAATATACCAAATACCACTCAGATTATTTCAGAAATTCCATCTTCTCATTTCCTTGCAAGTGTTCAGTAACAGGATTTCCTGGTTTATTCTGGCCCTTGGAAATACTGCATGCTATATGCAATGTGCATCAATTATTTCTTATTTCCAATAAAATTTGCTTCACCTTCCATCACTATTGGCTTTACAACCTTAAAGATCTAGAATAATTAATCACAGAAAGAAAGAATTCTAGATTGCTTCCTTGTAGGCAATATTGTGATCTCCTGAAAAGATGATTGTATCAATTATCCTTGTAGGGAATAGCATGTTCTTCTAGAACTTAAATTTCAGTAGACAAAAAGGAAGGTTAATGGAGGAATATAAGTGAAGAGTTAGGCATAACTGCTAAATTCACCTTAACCTGTCTGTTGTTTCTAACTGTATCTATAATTGAAAGTACTTTCCTCAAGACTGGATTCTCTTTCAGTAGTGACTCAATTTTTCATAATAAAAAGAAAAATATAAACAAACATAGTGTAATCCCATAGGTAATAATTTATTCAGAATAAATTCAAATAATAACACATAACAAATACAGACTGTATAAAATATATAAAAAATATATATGCTCTAGCAGGAGCAGATAATACAAAAATAGATTGATTCTGATATGGATGCAAACACCAATGTACCAAAGTGCAGAAAATTGGCTTATTAACTGTGCAAAAAATAGCAAGATGAAAACACAGAGTTTAAACAGCCAAAATGGCACACCATACCAGATATCCACCCAGGGAAGAATGGGAGGCAAGCAAGGTGACTCCGGATGTCACCGTACGTGTATCACAAGTAGTAATCCTTGGTAGTCCTTGTTCATCAAATATGGAGAATCATAAGATAGTGCCAATGCATTTCGAGCTATTGCTCTTCCTCAGGGTTGAGGGGTTGTTGTGACCATTCTTTCCATACATATTTTCAAGTACCTTATGTACAGAAAATCCCTCACCCCTAATTCACTTTATAAAAAAAAATGTGCAGTGCAAAACTGTAATGCAAAAGAAATAGATCTACTACTAACCCTAGCCTGAGATACAAGTCAAAGTGGTTTAATTACTAAATTGCATTGACTGTGTTTTTACCCAGAGAATTTAATACACAAATACGATAAAGAACAAAATAATAATGGTATGAAAGCCTCTGGCCCATATCCTTTCAGAGATTGAAATAGTGAAGTTGTCATTGCAACCACTTGGATAAAGGATTTTTTTAACAACATATTCTGTATGTAGAACAGTTGCCACTGGAGTAGGTCTAACTAGCTGTTTCAAAGGTCTAACATAAGTTGTTTTCAAAAAGTTGTGTGAAAAGTTTGTTCTTAATGAATTAGGAAGATGAAAATACCACAACCAGATTCAACTTTGCAACAATTCTTTATGAATCAATGGGGGAGATGTATTAAGCTCTGGAAAGTGATATACTACTAAAAAGTCACTTCCTGTCACTTTACAGGTTGTGTTTGAAAAATGACAGGAGCTGATTGGTTGATACTTTATCACTCTTCATATATTATTTTCCAGAGCTTAATACATGTTCTCCAATGTACTTGGGACCAAATTTAAATAAAGCTGATCAACTTTGATGTGTCACAAACCATGCTGGAGACCTCCGTCCCAGACCCCTGCATCGTCCCATATGTCTGTGCTTTTGCTGCCCACTGAGCCATCAGCTTGCTGTTCCAGGGATTTCTGAAGCAGGGCCTCCACTTGAGTATGATCTGCAGCATCCCCACTGTTGCCTGTGTCCCTCTGCCGCAGATCCATGTGCACACGGCGCGCCAATACACAAGCTGTCCGGAACATGGGCGCAGCCATCATGGGCCAGGTCAGGTGATACTCATGCATCCAGTCAGCAGCAGTCTCAAGTTGCTTCAGCCAATCCGCTTCAGCCTGATGGTATAAAAGACCTTCTTGTAACACATGCTGGTTGCCAGTGCAGCATGACCTATGTTCATGAGTTCCCGGAGTGAAACCTATGCTTCCCAGCAAAACAAAAGCTTATCCAAGTTCTTCAGTTCAATCCACCATACTCCAGTCCAGAGTCAATTCCAAGTTCTTCAGTTCAATCCACAGTACTCCAGTCCAGAATCAAATCCAAGTTCTTCATTCAATCCAATATATTCCAGTCCAGAGATCAAGTTCATTCAAGTTCCAAGTCCACAGTTCCTTTTCCAAGTTCAACGACTAATTAGAAACTTTCCCATACAGTCTTATTCAGCATCTTCTAGTTACATTATCTCTGCCCAGAAGACTCTAGCATTTCACCTTATATTACAATCTTCTTTTATTTCAACTGTATGAGCAGAAATTATATTAAACCATTCAGTTTCAAACCATCTACTGATCCAGGTCTCTCTGTCCAACACCCCAGTTCGGGTACACAACTCCAAGTTCCTCAGTCCATGACATGATGTTCTTGATAGACAGTCATACCTTATCGCCTACTTTACATTTATAAGGTCTAAGGTCTTTGGTAATGCATCTGATCTTTAAACTATTTTGAACATGAAGCAGCTTCTTTAGGATAAGCTAATTATTGGTACCTCTCCAAAAGCCTTTCCCTCTCCTTACCTATTGTGTAATTTCCCTTGTATTGTGTGTCCCCCCCTAAGCTGTTCTTTCTCTTTGTATTCTTACATTTGTTCTCTCTTCTCCCATTTTCTGTCACTTTTTGACATCTCTCATATTATGGGTGCAGTCAGTTCCTGATTTGTTTTTCCTTTTTGTACATTTGTAGCACTATTATGCATTAGCAAAAGTTTGAATAATGTTTTCCTTCTTATTTGTGAACTTTGGGAATCTATCCTCTTGCTTTTTGCTTTACTATTGACACTGTATACGATCACTTTCTATTGTGCTCTGCCATACATTAAGATGGTTTTCTTCTTATTGGTTGTATCTTATTTTGTGAAAATCAATACATTTTATTTGAAAAAAAGGATCAATTTTAAGGGACAAGCCAAAAAGTCAGCAAGTTGCCCAATCTCAGGATAAGTTGGTATAAAGATTATGGAAACTTGAAAACAAGAAACAAAGAATGTATGAATGTTGTGAAGTATTATAAGCAAACTCACAATCAACTCTCATCCAATACAATTGCAGCCTTTTGACAAAAATAACCCTGTGAGAGAGAGGTTGGATATATCCAGCGGCAGGTCCTTAGGATGCACTATGTCAGTTGCTGCACTGAATGTGTCCCACGTGGCATCCACTCCTCTTCTCCGGGGCCAGCACCACCGCACAGCTGCGTCGGTGGAGGTGCCCAACCTACCGACCATCCGTGGGACACTTCGCCCCATGGGTGAAACAGTGGGGCAGTGCCCGAAAAACGTGACTGTCCCGGTGAAATCGATATGGTTGGGAGGAGTGCACCCTCTATGGGGTGGTGCCCCTGTTCAACCACACTGGTTGAAAGTGCCTAGAGCTGGCCCTGTCCATGGGACATTTGGTCTGGATACAGGAACAAATTATCCCATGGGCATCTCTCTAGGTACAGTATCTTAATTTTGGAGCAGATTTCACAAGTCTGTAGGAACTATTTGATACCAATATTTAATTAAATCTACCAAACAGAAAGATAGAGTAACTTTATAGTCTTAGTGATACTTGTATGCTCAGATATTTTGCTTTCATGAAAATAAGACAAAACAGATTGCTTCTGGGACACAAACAGCAAATTAGAAATCATAGAGGCAAGTGCTTGAACAAGTGCTTAGTAAGTGAGCACACAATGGTTTTGGAAGGAATGATTGAAAAGTGATAGAAAGTATCCAGCTGTTTTGCAGACAATTTATGGTTATGGCATCTGACTTAATATTCTTTAAATATGGATTGAACGTAGCAATAACATCAAAATGAGGCAAGAATAAGTCCCAGTGTCCCTGTCTGATATTTGGTAATTTTGCTGCTTTAATATATTGAAGGTTTGTGTGATCATTGTATAAAATGATTGTATGGTAAGCTCCTTCTAACCCAATATCTCAATTTAATGGAAAGTAACTCCAAAGGAATAACTTGGCAGCACTGACTGAGACTTGACATGGGATAGCACAGCTTTATTGGAGGCATCCACTTCAATGATAAATAACATCTCAGTATCTGTGTCCTAAATGCCTCAAAAGCATCTGGTGACCAAGCAGCAGGCTTGGTTACTTTTTTTGGACATTGTTGTAAACAGAGCCACCATCCCTGAAATAAAAATACATTTTCTATGATAGTTATCAAAATCCATAAAATGTGGACAGTTTTTAACTTGTGGGATGATTCTATTCAGTCATGGCTTAAACCGGGGATGGGGAACCTCAGACCAGGGGGCTGTATAAGGCCCTCGGAATCTTTTGGTCTGGCCCTCAAAGCTTTATTTCATTAGCCTCATCTGGTTAGCAGGGTGCCTAGAATGGCACACTGCAGCCAGAATCTATGCAGTAGTGCCACCTGGAGCATCCTTAGGATGCCACAGACGGTCACACTGCTACCCTTACTGCTCCACGGAGCATCCTCAGGATACTATGAGCATTGCTGTAATCACCAGTGATTGTGGCTCCACCCCGGTGATGTCAAGCAGGGGGCATGGCCTGCACCAAGTCTGCGAATAATGTTATTTATATCAAAATAGCCCTCATCAGAAAAAATATTCCTCTGGTTCCCCTGGCTTAAACCTTAGCAGTATCCAAGATAGAAATACTGTATACAAATGCCACAATTGAGACTTTTAGCTCACCTTTCTCTATCTTGGCATAAAGTTGGTTTTCTCAGTGTTTTTCCAACTCCTATTGGACTTGATTACGATGTTGAGGTAATGAGGTAGAGTACATTATGACTTTAACAAACTTACTCAAAAAAACTTTTAATACATCAGTGATTAAACCTGGATAAACAACTATGGCATTACAGGTCTCAAAAGTCATAACACATTACTAGTTACATAGTACAAAGAATCATTAGCTGTTCTCAACTTACAGTATATTCACAATTACATATTACATATTCATTAAGTATTTTGTTGACCACAAAGAAGGAAACAGCATGAATGGATATTTTTTTCATGGATTAACTTCATGAACTATCATATTGTACAGAGTGGCTTTAGAGTTATTATTTCCTGGTACAAGATTGGTGGATCTGTGAATGTAACATATCAGCAACCTGTTTGCAAAAGACATCCAAGTCTGGTATTGAGGAGGAACTGTGTAGATAGAAGTATGGATGACTTTACTAGTTTAGATAGACAGTCCCAATACAATCTTTACTTATGCAATAACTTCTCTTAAGGTCCAGTTAATAACAAGATTGTTTCTCAAGCCAAGGATATGCGAAGACCAAAGTATACATGGGTAAGTCAATCATTAGAAAGTCAATCATTAGAAAAGTCATGGGCTCTACATACGTTGACCCAACTGAGTTTCAATAACTGTTCTCTCCAAAATATATTTACCAGATTGGAAATGGCCGTCAGTACCATGAACTGAGAAAAGGCTATCCGGAGACACATAAATATTAAAGTAATTAATATCTGGTTCACTGTCCACAAAGGTTAGAATATCAAATATTTTAAACCAAAATAATAGTAGAATATAATTGGAAGGAGTTTTTTGTAAACACATACAATTTTTAGGAAGTTGGTTGGTTAGAATAGAGCATGTTGTGTATAAACAATCATATCATGACCTAATACTACATCCTCGCTCTTACTGACCAGAAGAGCAGTTGCTGCTACACTTCTTAAACACTTTGGGAGTGATCTTGCCAATTGTCCAATTGTGCACTGTAGTATACTACAGGTCTATTAGCGTCACCATGTTTTTGTGTGAGAACACCTACTGTGCAGCCATCAGCCTCCGTACAATATAACTCAAAAGGTTTTTCATAATCTGGTATTCCCAGAGCAGGTGCTCTTGTCAGACTATCCTTAAGGTTAAGGAAAGCCTGCTCTGTTTCTTCAGTGTGTGTGACACCGTCGGGCTTTGAGGATGACTTCAATTCCTGCAATGGTAATGCCAAAATAGAAAAACCTGGGATCCACATTCTGCAGTATCCACACATGTCCTGGAAGATACGGATTTGCTGTTGGTTTTGTGGCAGTGTCACGGTCTGTATTCTGTCAGTCGTCAAATGCCTTAGCCCCTGGTTTAGACAGTGTACCAAGTATTTAACCTTAGTCTGGCATGGCTGTAATTTGTTCCTTTGCAACTTTGTGTCCTGTCTGTGAGAGATGAAGTAACAATAGTTTAGTTTCATTAAAACATGACATAAACTAATTAGAGCACAACACATATTCAGCAAACCTTCAAATCATACTCAGTTATAACTGCAATATTATATGTGGTTTACATGCGATCTAATACACAGATAATACAGTATAACACACCACATATTACCCTACTCAGAAGTGAATTCCTTAACTGCTGTATTGCAAGGATTTTTCAGAAGTACATACAAATGAACACATACAATACTCCACACAGAAAATTCTCATATGCAGCATGTACAAACTATAAACAGGGAATTTTCATATTTGGGTTTACTGTGATTAATTATGAATTTTCCAGTACTTTTACAACATGCACTGTACATGTACTTTAATGCATAAGTTTCACTGCAGATAATGGATCTGTTGTCTAGACTTCCAAGTAGTTCAAAGAAAAATTAACATATATGGTAGCTATTCTGACCTCAGTTCTCAATCTCAATATTTACTGTAAACAAGGACACCTGATTTTTTTATACACTGCACAATGACTAAAGCTTGCACACTTAAAATTCCTTGAGTTGCAATTCCTAAAACACTTTTTTTTTTCTTTTCAGTTACATTTTTCCTAGATCGGAATTAAACAGAGTATTAGGTTACATGTTGTGATTTTTATAATTTATTTTTTATCGGCTGTACCATCACCTTCAACCACATAAGGTGGTGGAGGTGAGCATGCGCTATCCCCTTTACGCTTTGGTAGCGCTACCTTGCAGTGCGTGCATGCTACCATGCTGTGCATACATGACCCTGTTTTGTGTCGCATGCATGCTCTTTTGCATAGTGCTCGCGACGCTACTTAATGGTACGAGCATGCCACTCAACCATGTGTTCCCCTCATGCTGCCATAATTTCAAACAATCATTATACTTTACTCGTTTCTTTAGAGATCTCACCACACAGATGCTATCTCTAACATTATTCAACACCTCCACATCAAAACTGTCAATTTTAGGAAAAGGTTTCACACATCTCTCGGTCATCTTAACCCATACATTACAGTACGCAGTTGC
This sequence comes from Taudactylus pleione, assembly GCA_031769625.1. Lineage (NCBI taxonomy): Eukaryota > Metazoa > Chordata > Amphibia > Anura > Myobatrachidae > Taudactylus > Taudactylus pleione. The sequence goes on along the minus strand of JAUIMM010000009.1, from coordinate 7,693,840 downwards.
ATATGCACCATACTTTGTATACATTATGTGCCTTGCTGAACTGTCAGCCCTCCCACAAGCAACACATTGTTGACCATTCCCAGCATCTGCTTAGCACCCATCGGGGAAAACACTAAGCAGCTTATCACTAGAGAATGTGGACCGGTGAACGATTCCAATGGAACTACGTTCACGCACTCCTTTCCCATTGTGCACAACTGGCCCGCTAACCATTGTGGACAGCGTGCACAACGAGGAACAGAATAACGACTATGTGAGTATACTGTCTTTCCGGACACCTTTTAAACAAGCCCTTGTACGGTAGCTTATCCATTTTTGAGTACTCTCCCCTGTTAGAATTTAAGTAATCCAATAAAACTTACCCTTTCTAGTGATTTCCTCCACTACACCCCAAGTCACAATCACAGTCTTCCCAACCGTGCGGTCTAGTCGCAGTGTCCAGAGAACCTAACTGATCAATGGGCTCTGCGATTACTATTGGGGGCTGAATTTCGAAAACCCCTTGATTCTTCGAGGTACAAAATCCCTGTCCTCGCTGCAATACACATGCTATGTGCACACACTCATTAGCTTTCTGCCTCATCAAACACCTACCGAGTCTTTAGGTCCAACACACGGTACCAAGCCTAGGCCCCACACACAGTAGTGGCTATTCACATTACAATCACACGTTTGCTTTCATACACCTTTAGTTTTCTGCACAGAAAATAAACTTTTCGCTTGTATGGCAGTATGAGTCAGAGGTTTTAAACAATGTAATCACGCTATCAATACAACAATACTATCAGAACAATTGTTTGAACATGTGGCAGCAATACAGGAAATACATATACTCTATTGTGCTACTCACACTCTAGCGCCAAGACAGTCAATGAAAGAAATGAACTTTTCCTCTCCCATCCCCAGGTCCTAGTCAGCATTCCTTGAAATCACACAATAACAGATATCGGTTTCACAACACTAGATGGTACAGGTTTTGAACACAGTGCGTTCTTTCCTGCATGTGGCTCCTTCTTCCACCCTTTGTTGAGAAATCGAGATCTGCACACTATCGTGTGAATCTTGGTAGCATGACCTCCAAAACTACGAGCACCCAATTATTGATACCCCTTAATCACTATAAATAAATGTCGCTATTTATCGCTATGAGTTGCATAAGAAATAATTGCTTTCCAAACCAATTGTGGTTCCAAAGCATAAAAAGTTATATTATTCAATGAAAAGTATAACATGCTGTGATCTTGACAATTAGCGCAAAAAGCAAGTAAATACAAAAGTACAAGCCGATACATACGCGTGCGCACTGGTCCCAGTATCCAGTCATCAATTCAGAAGCCTGTGGTCATCCAAAGAGAATGGCTGCATACTATAATCAGTACTCAGGTTATATACCTTACAGAGTTCAGCTCTAACAAAGAAACTAGTTGACAGATTTCCTGGACATTCTAGTACGATGCAGGTCATAGGTCAGTTCATACACTGTCACTAGGGATATGTCCCAGCTCCTCAGAAGTTTCTTTGTGTGGTTTTCCCACCGAAAGAACTGGTTTAAACTAGTTAAAAGACACTACATACAGAGGTATTCATTCTAATCACTAATTCCCTATAATTCATAACTTGCGGTCGCATGATGTGATCTCCTTGCCGATAGAACCGGAGCTCTGCGAATAAATAGGGATTTAGAATGGTACCAAACATGACATGTCTACTATGTTTCTGTATCTTAAATATCATATACATTACATTTTACAACATAAGCGTTTGCTAATAAAACCTCTAATATTAAGCTTAATATGAAGGAACCTTTTCATAAGTGCATGCATGTGTGAGTGTGAGAATATTGTGTACTTTCGCTTGTATGTGTTGTGCGTCTTGTATATTTTATATGTATTATCTAATGTGCATATAGATTTTGATTGGACTTTCAACAATATGCAATAGTTAAGCAGACACATGACGCTAATAACCAAGTATAGCATCGTTCCAGATGTTATTATGCTGACGACGCAAAATGGCATCACCAGATATTAATTTCAAAGATTTGGTCTCAGCCAATCATCCGGCTTCGACAAACCATACACAACTATGGGCAATGCAGAGTTATGCTGATGTGGGCAGAAAATATCAGGTGCATATTTTGTATAGGCTGGAGCAAGTGTGCCCTGATAATGATGGCAGTTATTAATTGCTGGTGTCAAAGCTGAATATAATTCTGTCTATACTGAATATATGCATTTTTGGGGGCCCCCGTTATACTGGAGCTTCTGTGTCTAAGTTGTGTTTAACTCTGTATCAGGCACACAGAGTTCGTGCCAAGCCACTGAAGAATCCTCAGCTTGTAGTACCCAAGTTTGACCACTAATTTACTCAGTAATATAGAATAGAATGTACAGATGAATCCAGTGAAATTGCCAACATTTAATTGAAAGTAAGTTATAGTACTGTACCAATGTTGACCATTCATGCTATATAAGTATAGAGAACTACTTGTTATGGTTGAGCATTTGTGGTAGCCCAAATATATTGAAATGTGGGCACAGATAGGTTAGGTACAGATGGTACCCTACAGCAGAGATGGCAGCTCCAGTAGATCTTCCTTCTTCCTGGCAACAACTCCACAGTCTTTCCCTTCCCACAATATAGCAGAGAGGCTAGGCCAGTACTTAAAGTGACAATGGACAGAAAGATTTGATGGATTTATTGTCAGCAATGTTGTAGTGTAATGACTTCTTTGACTGATTTGATAAAGTAAAACAATAGCATAATTGAACAATAGGACAAGAAATGATTATCATCATATAACTGATGTGGTTCCTCACAATGAAGATTGCTTAACAAAGAACATAAATCACTATCACCATACAAATGACATGCAACTCTCCACAATAAAGATTACGCTTAGATGCATCAAATTCTTTTTAATAACTCTTTGGTGAATAACCAGCAAACGGCGTCACACTTGTCAATCAAAATACAGTGCTTAGCCTTGGCTGCAGGCGCACCTCTCATATTACTCTGTAAAAGTGCAATTTAAAAATTTCTGTAGTACTTCCTATTATATTCTAACTTATATACTTATAGCAAGATAGAATCCTTTTATGTTATCATGCAAACATAAGTTCTTTCAATGGAGTACTCTCTTGCTAGCAGGCCTCTATTCTGTTACATACATTTATGTAAATCCACAAAAGGTAACAATTAGCATCAGCACACACAAAATAGACTCTTCAGCACTCTCCCAATTATATATCCTAGTCCCGAGTGCACAAATATCTTCAACTTTTAGGGATAAATTTACTAAGATGTGTTTTTTTTTTGCCCATGTTTGACCGTATGTAAACATGGATGGGTATGGATGAACACGGGAGTTTGTTAAAAATATATTTGGGAATTCTCTATACTATTTCCAAAACTGTGTTTTCCAATGGTGCATTTATCCATATTAGTTTACCATATTTAGCTGGTGAAATCACTAATACGGCCGTCTTTGTTATTTGCAGCTGCATTCATGTAAATACGGGAGATGTTTCTGATTGGTGGAAAGGGTGTGGGAGTGTCATGCCAGAGCCTTATAAATATGCCCCAAACTGTCATGGGTTTAGTAAGTGGAGCAGAGAAAGGTAGTTGGAGTTTGGTGAGTAGTTGGTGGATTGTTTATTTTTTGTGTAGTATTGTGTGTGTAAGTTGTCTTGTGCTTTTTGGTATCTTGTTATTTATTATTCTGTCTCATTTTATAGTCTTTGTTCATTTCATTTAAAGTATTTAGTCATTCTCTGTGTGTGTATTTGTAGTGTGGTGGGAGTTTTGGAGTATGTTTGTATGTGTCAGAAATTAGTGAGGTTGTTGGCCAGGATCCAAATTTTCTTTTGGGGAAAGCATAGCCTTGGTAACCGAGGTCATAAAGTATCACCATCAGCTTTTTTGGCACAAAGCAGCATGGGTAACTACCCGTAAAAAACAATCTGCCATATGGCAGAAGGTGTTGGCGGCAGTTAAGGCTGAGGATCATGTGCGCAGGGATCATAGATATCTGCAAAAAATGCCTGTCAGATATCAAGCGCCGCTTCAAAAAGAAGATAGGGAAGGAGGCAATGTCTGCAGGGGGGACAGGTGGTGGCTCTCGCTATGTTGCTGAATATCTAGACTTTGAGGAGCCTCTGAAGTTGCTGATTCCTCCCGTGGTAGTGGAGCACATGCATGTGCATGTGCATGACACAGACGCATCCAGGCAGGCTGGTAATTATACATTTATTGTAATTATTGTCTAAATGTTTGAGCCATCTTGTTTTGTCAGTGATTCTGTTTGAGGCTCTGTATGGTTCCAAGCCATCTTTTATCATATTGTATTTGTTGGGTTTTATAGTGATGTCTAATGTATTGAGTGTATTGTAGCCATCATGTGGATTTGTTTCCATAGGTGCAAAGTGCAAGATTATGTTCGTTTAACCAAGATCTAAGTGTGTGTGTGTACCCACGCGTTTTGTGCTTAAAATCAATAACTCAAAAACACATCCGCAATGTGATATTATTTAGGTGTTATTTAGGTGTTGTGAACGAACATAATTCTCTGTAAAGTGTTCAATATGTTATTTTATATTGATAGTTTCAAACCAATAATACCTGTTGTTACATGTGGTGTGACAACACCTATATACGCAATGCTTATGTGTTTTATTCTTTTGTAGTCACATATTTTTACGTACAATTATAAGGTGTATAGCAGATCCAAAACAGTTTTGGCCTTAATAAATTTAGTTCCCTTTATCATGTAACTCAAATGTGTGTTGATTGATTTGAAAGTTGTGGTCATTTGAATGACACGTCTAACGTTTTAATATTTTTACACACACTCTAACCACCATATTTGTTGAGTAACAATAATTTAATTCACAGTAACCTTCATATGGAGTGCAAAAAATACTACTACAGCATTTTTGAAAGAAACTGAATTTCATTTGTTCATGCATTTTTACTGTGGTAAATGTATTTTTGACAGGATAAGAATGCTATAAATGTTTAATGGTAATGCTTATTATTAGAATCCAATTTTTTTTTCACAAACATTAACAATTTGTTATTTGTTTTTCTCATACACTTCACATAGCAAGAAAAACTGCAGCACCAAGAGGGTTGGATATGGATTGCCGGCTGTCGGGATGCCGCTGGTCAGAATACCGACAGCAGCATCCCGACAGTAAAAATCCCGACACCCATAGGTAAGTATGCTAGCACTAACACTAACCCCTACGCTAACACTAACCCTACCCCCAGTGCAAAACCTTACCTCTTCCCTTAGTGCCTAAGCATAACCTCCCCCTCCCTGCACCCTAAACCTAACCCTCCCTCCCCGGTGCCTAACCCTAACCCTCGCCCTAGTGCCTAACCCTAACCCCTCACACTAACCCTCCCCTAACTGCCAATACTTGCCTTCGGGATGCCAATAGTCGGGATACTGGTGCCGGGATCCTGACAATGTCGGGATTTTGGTGCCGGTATTTAGACCATTGGTATCCCACATGCCGGGATGCCGACTACATTCCCACCAAGGCGTACAGTGTCACAACATGTCGTGGAGAATGAAGAAGTCACAGGTACAAATTGTAACAATGTCTAAGTAAAATTATATCTAGGAAAGTTCTCTATTGCTAAAAATATTCTTGATTCTTTGTAGGACGATCTTTGGCTCCAAAGTCACCCCCTCAGCAGTGCATTTCCATTGTTCCAAGCACACCACCCAGCACTATCCTCGAATCGACTGAAGACATGGAGCTGCATTCACCACCGATTATTGGTGAGTCTGTTGCACATTTAAAAACACAATTATACATTACACCACACAACAAAAAAACAAACTTACCAATATATATTTTAGGAAAGTTTCCTGGACTGCACACCCTAAATATATATAATGGGAGGTGCTACCTGATGAGACTACTTGCAGGCACAGAAACAGACAAATCTCAGGTGCACAACTACAAATTACTGATAATATATAAATGCAATAAAATTTGCAATCAATAGAAGTTTTTAGCATAATCATGGCCATGGTTATGGGCCTACCCACCATATCCAGGTAACCTCTGTCGGGTAGGTCCCTAACATACTAGGGTTCAAATCCAGAGTGCAGGACACCCCCAAACTAGCCCAGCTAAGCCGCCCCAGGGCACCGCCATAGTAAGAAAAGTGAAGTGTAAAAGAGATAGTTAAGAGCAGCCACAGCTTTTCACCGTATTCAATTAGCGGTGAAAAGCTGTTATCGGCGATACTTTTTCGCCGATGACGCCATTTTTGCCGATTTCAAATTATCCCCGTATTCAATTGCGGAGACTTTTTGCAGGTGCGAAAAGTCAATGCAAAAGAACCAGCGATAAAAGTGCAGAATTGGGGTTTTGGCGTACAAATTTCCAAAACCCACCCTGCACCCCTTGGACAGTCCCCCAAAGGTATTCTGTGTCGAATTTTTTTTTTTAAAAATGCCCCAGGACACCCCAAAAAACTACTTTTTTACTAATATTTCAGTGACTCCGATAAAAAGACTGTATCCCACTTTCTTGGAGAAAAGAAAGTACTTAATATTGAGCAATATCCAGGGATCACTCATTGAATGCTACATGTTAAATTTATTAACAAAATCTTTTTAAGATTATTACCATTTTATTTATTTATTTTATTGTTTTTTGATGATAATTGTTGATTATTTTTGTCTGATTGTTTTATTTCTAAATAAATGTTTTATACATTGATCTGACATTTTTATTTGAGTACAATAATTGATACCTCCATGCTCTGTGGCTGCGTTCTTATTATATATATGTATTTCTATTTATGAGGGTGACTACCTCATTCAGCCACATTGAGACTGGAAGGATTTTTTAAATTGTTTTAACTCTTTAGCGCCTGGGCTTTATTTCTGGTTGTATTGCAAGTTTTAGGCTGAAAATATTCTGTAAGGCAAATTGTAATAAACTGTATTGTAACCTGCATTAATGAGTACAGTTTTTGTACAGTTACATCTTAAATGTTTTTCTTATGATATAAAGTGTGCTTTTATCCGGCTCATGCTGAGTTAGGGAAAAGCTAATGTTTTTCATCTATTCCAAAGACAGAAAAAACATTGACAACACTTTCAGCACTATAATTACTACATTACACATTGCATTAATGTGAACCTTTAGTAAAGTACACTTTTCATAACAAAAATTTGCACATACTTTGACTTTCCACAGAAAGTTTTCTTTAAAGCAGAATGAACTAACTGATCTCTTTTGTTTTTCTAATTTCCCACTTACTATGCTAACCTCACAAAAGTGGTTACTAATATTGACTAAAAGGTAAATCATTTATACAGAGATAACAATCTTAAGGCGCACATCCACTAGGCGATATTAATGAGCGATTGAATGATAACGACATCGTTATTGTTCAATCGCTCATTAATCTTGCACAAATTGTGCACTATAATGTCGGAAATGACCAGCAATGCGCGCTCCTGCTGGTCATTTCCGACATCAATCATCACCTGAACATGCTGGTCAGTCTGCCGATAACGACAGATTGACCATGCTCAGGGATAAGGGAGGGTGCCTACACTGAATGAAATATCGTTCAGTGTAGGCACTGCAGGGGAAGAGGATCGACTGTACGATTACAATGTTGTAATCGTACTGTCGTTCCACTATCTGCTAGTGGATGTGCCCCTTTACAGTATATTATAATATGTATTTGGATACAAATATATCAGCTTTATTCAGAAAATCACCATGGACACCTCTTGAAACACTAATTAGTTAATATTTTTCATGTGACAGTCCTTAGTTCAGGGGATTGTAATGCTTGGGGATCAGAACTGGGGTTTAGTATAAATAAATAAGGGGTGGTTTACTTTTTGGTTAATTCTAGGAATTTGGTTATGTCAAATATATTTGGATTTAACTTTCTTTAGAGCACTCAACCTGTCTGACCACAGAACAACTCTGCAACCTTCAATAGCCATATAACTTTCTGTAGGAGATACTTTAAATAATGTATACTTTTTAATAATTCTTCATTTTCATTATGTTCATGTTTTTGTACTGCGCTAATAAATGAGCAAATGGTTAGTTTACTAACTTTTCCATTGTTCTATTTCAATATAACATTGAAATACATATTGTTTTAAAGTGCATTTCATCATTGGAAATCAGATAAATTGTTAATGTCAGCTAGTAACAATCAGGCAGACCACCAGGGTTAAGGGTTGCCTAGCTGTATCCAATTGCTGACATAGGATACCAAACTGGGAGAGGAATGATAAAATGGTAGATGCAATAGGGTAATATGTGAATGGTTTCAGAGTAAGTAGGTGGTATTTTTGGTTTACTGGGTTATGAGGAGTGGATATTGTATAGCTTTTATTGAAAGAAATAAATATAAAAAACAAATACCCTTTTTACAAAAGGCAAAAACACTGTTTAACTAATCCGGATGAATCTTGAATATTAAATACCTGCATTATGTGCCCATTGTAAGATAGATGTCAAACAGTTCAAAAAGACAAGCTTGGACAGCACACATTTAAAACTACTAATTTTCCAGAATGTATTTACTTTATTTTTTAAAACAAAAAAGACTATCTGTGAATTTCTTTCATAACAAGAAATGGGCTTTTGCATAAGCCGCATAACTGCACATTGCTATGTCTTGTTCTACAAGGGATTGGTTAACTAGTGGTATATTACTTGGCTTCAATGTGTGCCATCTCTTATGCCTTGTGGGCAAGCCAGTTGTCATAGACTGCCAAGTAGTGGAAGAAATTGTTCAAACAGCCAATTACAGTATCCAGCTATGATCATTCTCATGGTTTTCCATCTGGCTCATTCTTCTGGTTTTCCAGGGGAACTCTCTACAGTCATGATTACACATCACTCAAGCAAAGTGTGTACAGGTTAACACTCACTATGGTCTAACACAAGCCCAGGCATTGGAGGTATCTATTATTCTTTGAAGTATCGTTAGTATTGTTTTTAGGTACTGTATAATAAATACATTTACACATTTTAACACATTGCTTGCTCTGACTGATGTACATAGGACAAGGGTACATGTGAGAAAGGAACTAGTGTAGTGCCTGTAATCACTGAATACCCAAAGCCACTGATTGGCACTGTGTGTGCAAATATCAACTGCCCAAAGCCAGGAACTGGGACTGTACTTGTAAATATTAAATGCACCAAGTTAGGAACTAACACTTTGGGCCTGATTCAGAGCCGCTCGTAAGCAGCCCCTCGTTCGTTCCGAGCGATGTTTGCCCAACTGCGCATGCGTACCGATCGTAATACGCATGCGCGAACCAGTCAGTGCGGCCAAAAATCGTTTGTTCGCTAAATAGCGAATGCCTGCTAATATGAGTGACAGGAGGAGGCGTATGTGGGTGGTAACAGGGGAAGGTGCTTGAAAACAGGGAGTGGAGATCCGAACGCAGGCGTGCTTAAAGGTCAAAACGGGCGTTTTATGGGTGTGCATAATTAATACAGCAGCGTCATTGACCACGTCACTGGGTTATTTTATAGTCAGAACTGCTCGCAAGATTGTGGTAGGAAAAACCAACCACAAGAATAGCGAGCAGTTCATACGCTGGTCGATGTACTCGATTAATCTAATAAATAGCGGACATGACATAGGATGCGAGCGGCCAGGGGGCGTAGTTATCTAAAAAACGACCGCAAGTTTTGTTCGCTCGTTCAGACATGGAGGCATGAACAGACCGCAAAGAGCGAACATTTCATTTGAATAGCCACCCCCTTTTCCTGAACGACCGTCCGCAAATAGCGTCCAGCTCTTTGATCATCAGCTGTCTGAAGTCAAGAACAAACTCTGGACCTCATTCAGACCCGCTCGCATGATGACGCACTATGTCTTGGAGTGTCATCGCATTGTGTGTATGCAGACGCCCACCAGCCTGTCTTAAGACGCCCACTTGCGCACGACATCTCCAGGAAGTGTATGCATCAGATGCGATCGCAGTGCTTTTGGTTGACCATACCCTACCGTAAGTACTGCGAGCACTTCAGTGTCAATCCAGCCAGGTGAAAGTGTACTATGACGCTGGCTCTAAATTATGCACTCCTCTGAAACGCCATTGAGATACTCAGGCACGGCTGCATTAGCACCTCCACTCCCCCGTTTCTAGTGGCCAGCCCCTGTCACCACCCACAAATTGCTTCCCCTGTCACTCACTTTGCTGGGCAGTCTATGCATAGCGAGTGAACACTTCCCGATCTCTCCGAATGGTTCGCCCACACGCACTGCGATGCGTATGCATGCGCACAACGCGAACCATCGGCAGCTACGAGCGAACGTATCTTAGCGAGCGGGTCTAAATCAGGTCCTCTGTGGCTATGATGGGTTTGGAATATGGGTTTGACATTGAAAATGTAGACAATGAAAACAGGGACAGTGTAAGGTCAGACCTGGGAACACATTGTGTTGGAAGTTGTCAAACCGACACTGTTGAAATGCTTTAAATCATATTATTAACAATCGGCATGCTGGGATTGATCTTACAGTATCCCATTCTCATTGCCGACATTTTCAATGTTGAATTTGCCACTGCATCCCCCTGTACTTGCACTAAGTACTTGCCCAATGATATGATGCGGTACATGCAATGCCAGTGTCTCATCAGGTTCTCGAGAACTGGGCACAAATACAAAAAATGTAAATAAAAGTTGGAAAAATAAGACTGTATAAAATAATAATAATAATATAAAATAATGAGAACAATGTTTATTGTAACAATAATGACAATATATACAAAGTACTCCAGGTAGTGATAGAAATGGCAAAAAATAATTCGTTACAATGTGTCATAAAAACCCTACCAAAATACACATTCCATACCATCACCAACAACATAGGTTGATGTTTTAGAAATTATAATTTGCAGTTAATACAAAACGCAAATAACTTCCCTCCAGAAAAGACCAATTGTAAAGTCAAAAGAAAGAAAGAAAGAAAGACATATATTTTATTCGAAAATAGAACCTCAGTGTGAAGCTCAACGCTCCTATACTGTATGCAAGAAGTCCCAGTGCAGGATGGGTCAGCGGCACCAGCTGGCACGTGTGTTCCCAGCTGTCAACTGAAAGGTAATGGACAGTTGAACAGCATGCAGCGTATCTGATGGTCTACTGATGGTATGAGTGGTGGGTGGCTATTACTGTGCTCTGGAATGATGATCAATGACAGATCACAGTGCACAAATGGTAACAAAAGTCCTTAATGCATTTCGCCATTAGGAACACCTTAATCAGAAGGTAAATATAGTGGTGTTCCATCAGAGAAGGTGCTTTATATCATGCATGGGGTGGTAGGAATGCAGTATATTGTAATGTGACAAATATTAATACCTGATATAGGATGAGCGCAACGCTAACATATAAGACAAGCATTTATATTTGCCATGAATTATCCGCATATACAATGCAATGCAAAAACATATAATATAAATACCTAATAAACCAACTCATTTGCATAAAAAATGTAAAGTAGTATATTGGTTGTTTAGTGGAATAAACAAATGTCACCTGATCTGACAAGTTTAATAAAATGAAAATAAAAATAACAATAGGAATGTATATTTGCATGAGGTTAATAGCTAAGACTTGTCTTTATGTAACAAAACAGATTATGTTTTCACACCAGCAACATGTGTGAGGCAGGATGAATCGCTGTTATGCTTTTCCAGAACATGTTGTGGGACGTTGTGTCAGTAGTTTAATAACAACGTTCCTTTTATGTTCTTACATACAAATCTTTAATGGGTGAGTGGCACAGCCAATGTACTGCAAATTATAGGAATATTGAAAGAGGAAAGTCACATAGGAGAAATTACAATGATAAATTAATCAATATTAAATGTTACATTTTTCTTCATCTTCTAAAGCTGACAGTATGTATCCTTTTATTCAGAAAGTGAAACTAATATGATCCTTGCTTCTATTTAATCTTCTAATGCTTATCTCACTCAAACTAAATCACAGGACTCAGCCAGGATCTTTGAGACACTGAATAAGAAATTGATCAATTTTAAATTATGTATTACTATCCTAGTGGATTATTGTAGGACTAAAGGCATGCCTAGGGGCTTTTGCATTAAACTAAGACCTACATTTTATGGTAAAGACAAATCATTCTCTAAGAGATAGGAATCAATATTGAACACATGCTCTGTGGACTTAATGTTCCTAACCACTGATACCTTACAGAAAGTATGTACCGAATTTATGGAGTAAACTAATATATTGTAAAATAAGATTAAAATTACATTAAAAAGCATGGAAAAAATAATTGGATGACCTTAATATCACATATAGACAACAAATTGAGCTACAAAAGAGGAACAATAGATTAGGAGAAGAAAGGGACAGTTTGTAATTGGCAACGATCATCAACTAATTTCAAATACATTTTCATGAAGTGACCCCGAAAGCACTAGGGAAGTTTCATCTAATGACAATTCAACTAAGTTCATGTGACTCTCTAAAGTATTTTTAGGCCTTAACAAGGCAAAGAGAAATGTGGAAAGGGCAGAGGAAATATATTATTATTATTATTATTATTATTATTATTATTATTATCATCCTTTATTTATATGGCGCTGTGGCAGTCTGGTGCCCCCCCCCCCCCCCCTGGTATCTTACAACCCTGATACTCAGCCTGCCCCAAAATTGTGTACTTTTTACAGCCTGTTTCAGCTTTCCAGTGTATAAGGGCAGGAAGGACATATACTGTAAGCAGTAGTGGGCTCAGATAAGGCAGCTCACTCTGTGTATAAGAGCAGGAAGGACATATACTGTAAGCAGTAGTGGGCCCAGATAAGGCAGCTCACTCTGTGTATAAGAGCAGGAAGGACATATACTGTAAGCAGTAGTGGGCCCAGATAAGGCAGCTCACTCTGTGTATAAGAGCAGGAAGGACATATACTGTAAGCAGGAGTGGGCCCAGATAAGGCAGCTCACTCTGTGTATAAGGGCAGGAAGGACATATACTGTAAGCAGGAGTGGGCCCAGATAAGGCAGCTCACTCTGTGTATAAGGGCAGGAAGGACATATACTGTAAGCAGGAGTGGGCCCAGATAAGGCAGCTCACTCTGTGTATAAGGGCAGGAAGGACATATACTGTAAGCAGGAGTGGGCCCAGATAAGGCAGCTCACTCTGTGTATAAGGGCAGGAAGGACATATACTGTAAGCAGGAGTGGGCCCAGATAAGGCAGCTCACTCTGTGTATAAGGGCAGGAAGGACATATACTGTAAGCAGGAGTGGGCCCAGATAAGGCAGCTCACTCTGTGTATAAGGGCAGGAAGGACATATACTGTAAGCAGGAGAGGGCCCAGATAAGGCAGCTCACTCTGTGTATAAGGGCAGGAAGGACATGTACTGTAAGCAGGAGAGGGCCCAGATAAGGCAGCTCACTCGATGCGAGGGAAATATGACCCATTATAATGCAGATGTGGTGTATGTGCATCACATACTGTGCTGGGGACAGAACTGCGGATTGGACATTAATATGACCTTATATAAATGGGTCTGACCATGTCGTGGTACTGTGTGTAATATGTAGAAACTGTATATACAAGTGTTTGTGCCTATCAGTGTATAATATCTCTAAACCCTGATATGTTACGTATAAGACGCATATGACATATGTATCTGATGTTATAATGTGTGGTGAGGAGGCAGGCGGAGACATCCCCCATCCCACTGGAATGCAGAGGCAGACAGTCATCTAGGTATTCCTGCTGATATATCCCCCATAGGAAGTTACAAAGCTGATAACCCCCACAGCCCCCCCCCCCTCTCTAAGCTCTAGACAGAAGCTAGAATCAGCTGAATGGCATGTGACATCACAAATGTCTATGAGGGGTTAACAGGGACTCCTTCTATAGCCCCAGGGGAGCCAGCCCTCTTATCAACATGATTAAGTTTCCTTTGTACCAAAGTGGACATTGCGAGACTGGCCGACACCGATATCCACAGGGGGAGCAGGGAATGATATGATCACTAACTGTACAGAGCATTCAAATCACCCAATAGCAGGGCTCAGGGGTGTCACCAAATTGTGGGAAAATTAGAGTTTTCACAATGACAAGTGCAGGTGTATTTGAGGAGTTCTGACCTGAGACCTGGGTGGAGTGGAGATCCTAGCCTGAATGGCAGGACTCAGGCTGGCAAAGGAGTCGGGAGATCCTGCCGTCCAGTGAGCTATCGCGTATGGTACAACTGGAGGGGGTCCCGTGGGGTGCAACTGGTGTGCTAGCTGGATCTAGGTAACTGGTCGGCACACCCTGCTTTTGCCGAGCAGAGGACCATCAGGCTAAGCAGCCCGGAACCGCAAGTCAGGGACAGAGAAGCGTGGAGCCACACAACAGCCTTGTACAAGTGTGGTGTCCCCAGCCCAGGCGGGTAAGCCAGACTTAGTAGCTGTCCACCTTTCTAACACTAAAGGGGCCTCTGCTATAGGGATATGTGTCTGGGCTCCCCAAGGTTTAGCTAATACTACTGGCATTTCTGTATATATTGTATATACTTGTAGTTGCTGATTTTACATGTAGAAGTAGAGTGTATGTGTAAAATAAAGGTATCGTTATACCTGTGCTATTGTGTCATTTCTTGTGTGATCTAAAGGGACTGATAAAGGACCCGGGGTACTGAGCGAGAGAGAGCTTATAACCTTTCTGCCTTTCTCAAGGTGGTGAGAGGGTGAAAATGACACACGCATAAAGTAAACCCGGGATCCTCACAGGCACTACAAGTGTTCCGCAGCACCTCACAAAGTACATAAACAAATGAGCAAACACAAAAACAGCGACTTACAGTACAAAACAATGCAGGACAAGGATATTGTTTATACACATTGCTGCAATAGCAGTCATAACACACAAAAATAAGCAGCAGGGTGTCAGCTACCAAGTGTTAGGTGCCCTTGTGGGGAGTTTGTAGTAGATGATCGTATTAGTGAGGGAAGCAGAAGCACATGAGGGAAGAGGGCCCTGATCGTTAGAGCTTACATTCTAAATACATGTGCCAGACCACCTGCCCAGATACCCCAGAGGAGGACTTTTTCGTAATTTATCTTTCATCCTGAGTTTTTTAAATAGTAGAAAATATAATGTTTTAGAAAGAGTATATACCCTATACTTCTATACTTTCTATTTTACCAATGGTGCCAGTTTTCATACTGAAATTGGAGTGTTCATAATGTTTATTTTCTTAATGTTGACTTAAATCTGTATGTACCTTTTTATTATAGATGTTGCTGAGGGTGATAGACAATCAGGGACAACCAAATTGAACATATAACTGAATAATAATAATAATTATTGAGCTTCAAAGGATCTTACTAAAGAACCTATTGATTCCCTTGTACAAAAACATTTCCAACTGAGACACATTACTCATATGAGGTATTAAATAATAGATATTATACCACAATTGAGGTGATATAACAATAAAAGCAAGCTGGATATTATGTATGGATATTAACACTTAGGGGCATATTCAATGTGGTACTAAAAGTCCCATACTTTTCGCATGCCGGACTTTTCACCGACATCACTGGTTTTCCATGCGAAAAAGTATTGCACTTGTCCCCGCTTATCCCCGTATTCAATTAGAAATCGGCGAAAACGGGACCCGGCGAAAAGTGCTGTCAGATTTGGGGAAATCAGCCTGATACCCCCAAAAGATGCACTGACATTGTGGATCACTATAGATACCCCCAAATAGGTCTGCTGAAGGTATTTGGGGTACTTAAATGCTCTCAATAGCTGCTAATTAGCGTCTTTGCAGAAGTGGTGAAGAATAGCATTTAGCAGGGTTTTTTTGCAGAAAATAACTAGTCCCAGCAAATTTGGGGTACATGAAAATGGGCGCTTGCATATTTTAAAGTTGCTAAAGTGAAGGTTTAAAAAACTTTAATAATCCACCTGCCGCAACCACCTGCAAACTTAAAAACACATGGGGCATACTTGGGGACCTCCTTGTAGTCTATTTCGCTAGTTTTTAAATTTGCCCCCAAACTGAAAGTACTTTTTTAGGGTGATCTAAAGTATTTTTTCAACTTTTTTTGATGCAGTTTACCTTTGGGGGACTGTCCCAATGGTGCAGGGGGGTTTTCCGGAGATTGCACAGCAAAACCACAAATGTACACTTTTTTTCGATACCTATTCATAGGCGAAAGTTTTTCGCCGGTTACATTGCATTGAGTTTCCGCACCGGCAAAACTTCTCCGGAATTGAATACGGAGGAAACGCTTTGCATGGCAAACTTACGTCACTCTCGATACTTTATCGCAGAAATCAGCTTTTCACACTTAATTGAATACGGCCCTAAATGGTCTACTCAAGTAGGCAATTAATGAACAAAATGAATTATAGGCATATGTAGGTTTTTGGAAGTGTTATACTATGAATCAAGAGAAACATAAGGATTTTTCAACCCTCATCCATCCTTTAAATTTCTATATTAGAAACATATGATAGAACATTTGAATTGGTAGAATATATTCTTACAATATACTATACTTCTAGAATATACTATTAGAAGCATTAATCTCATAATATCATGGTAATACATAAATATTTTTAATTACTGTTAAAGTCAAATATTAAATATTGAATAAAGTACAATATTAATTTACAATTTCTGTATGCTTGTTAAATAGATATTTATTATTTTTCACTATATGCATATTTGTAATATCGCATAATTGTATTTGTTTTATTCCACATGTAACGAAGCTTATTGTTTTGTGTAAAACTATGGAATTCCAGCATGGGATACTCTTTGTGGGTGCCTCAGGCTTTATAAAGTTCCAGCCACTCCGACAAAGGAGAAGATTCTGACCTATCCAACATCGAGTATGCAAAGATCCCTGCCTGTACCCAATGACTTTATTCCCCAAGGACTATTTGAATGTTAACCTTAAAATTGTACCAGACTGACATTTGGAGGTCAGTGCGTTCAGAATTCCAGCAATTCATGCACATTGTATTGGCGGTACTCTTTGTATTTCTTTGTGTGAATAAATCTTTTGGACGTTGGAACTTCAAGCTGATCAGACTTCACAATTATTCAACGTTGATATAACACTTTCTAAATATATAACATTGTACAAGTAAATTACATTTTATGACATGGTTTGTTCTATTAGATTGCAGGTAGATCAGGCAGAGGTGGCTGAGCTATTCGGATGGTTAAAGCTCAGAAAGGCCCCTGGTCCGGATGGCGTATCACCATCTGTCTTGAAATCCAGTGCTGAGCCCCTGTTTTCACACACATCTTTAATAGATCTTTGGAATTGTGGGCCTGATTCAGACCCGGTCGCAAGCGCTGAGCGCTCGCAACCGGGTCGATGTTTGCCCACTGCCTCTGTCATGCGCATGTGCGAGACCCGTTTAGTGACGGGTGCTCCATCACTCCGGGTCTCGCCCCAAAGGGGGCGAGTTGTCGATGGTGATTGACAGCTCGCCCCATTTGGTAGGCGTGGCTTCACAAACAGAGGCATTCCCAAGCAAACGCCTGCCGTTTGTGGATGGCCCCACTGACATCACTCGTGGCCAGAAGCTCTCTAGGGCTTGCGGCCACGAGACCCTACCATAAGGGTCTCGTCGCAAGCCCGATGGTCACAATGGTCTTGACACCCACAGCTATGCGAGCGTCCAGGAGGCCGCTACAAAAAAAATAAAAAAACACCCTGATTCAGAGCGAGCGCTCTTTCAGAGCGTCCATCTCTGAATCAGGCCTTGTGTGCGGTTCCCTCCTGTTTTAAGTGTTTTACTTTCGTTCCTGGGGAAGCAGTCGGGAAGCCGACGGA
Organism: Taudactylus pleione; assembly: GCA_031769625.1. Taxonomy (NCBI): domain Eukaryota; kingdom Metazoa; phylum Chordata; class Amphibia; order Anura; family Myobatrachidae; genus Taudactylus; species Taudactylus pleione. The sequence continues at coordinate 7,675,985 of JAUIMM010000009.1, read as the reverse complement.
CGGAATCCCGACCGTCGGCTTCCTGACAGTCTAAACCCAGCAAGGTGTTAAATTTACAGATGTCGAAATCCCAATGCCTGTCATTTTACTTACGCCGGGAGCCTGAAACCCGGCTTACCGATCGAAGGTAAGCCGGGCGCGGACAGCCGCGGGGGGGGAGGGTTAGGTTTAGGGTTCCCAGGGGGGACTTAGCGTTAGGCACCCCCCCGGGAATTTAGGGTTAGACCAGGGGGAGAGTTAGGCACCCACGGGGGACAGGTTTAGGTGGCAGGGAAGGTTAGGCTTAGGCACTTGGGGGCAGGGCTGGCGTTTCCACTATGCAAGCTTAGGCAGCTTCCTAGGGGCGCCGGCCACTAGAGGGCGCTTCACAGTCCGCCTATGGAGGGTGCAGGAGGTGCGGTTGCTATGGGACCCAGCGATCGCACCCCCTGCACCCTCCATTTGCTGGGCGCCTGCTGAGATTGTGTTACCAGCGGGCACATGGCTCCTCTCTCCTTCCCTCCCCCCTGGTGCCAGTGGCAGCCGGAAGACGGAGCTCCGGCTTCCGGATCCCGCAGTGCACTATGGAAGTGACATCATGACGTCACTCCCATAGTTCCGAAGAGCGGGCGCCGGGGACGGACAGCTGCAGGCTCTGGAGCGGGGTTTAAGGTAAGTATATTTTTTATTTTACTTTTGTGTATGTGTGTGTGCGTGGGGGCACTACAGGGCCAGACTATTGGGGGCACTACAGGGGCATCATATGGGGGCAATACAGGGGCCATACTATCGGGGGCACTACAGGGGCATCATATGGGGGCACTATTTGGAGCACTACTACAGGGGCCCTTACTACTGGGGGCACTTCAAGGGGCATCATATGGGGGCACTATAGGGAGAACTACTACAGGGGCCCTTACTACTGGGGGCACTTCAGGGAGCATTACTACTGGGGGCACTGCAGGGAGCATTACTACTGGGGGCACTGCAGGGAGCATTACTACTGGGGGCATTGCAGGGAGCATTACTACTGGGGGCACTGCAAGGGCATTACTACTGGGGGCACTGCAGGGAGCATTACTACTGGGGGCACTGCAGGGAGCATTACTACTGGGTCGCACTGCAGGGAGCATTACTACTGGGGGCACTGCAGGGGAATTACTACTGGGGGCACTGCAGGGGCACTGCAGGGAGCATCACTACTGGGGGCACTGCAAGGGCATTACTACTGGGGGCACTGCAGGGAGCATTACTACTGGGGGCACTGCAGGGAGGTTTACTACTGGGGGAACTGCAGGGAGCATTACTACTGGGGGCACTGAAAGGCATTACTACTGGGGGCACTGCAGGGAGCATTACTACTGGGGGCACTGCAGCGAGCATTACTACTGGGGGCAACACAACTGGGGGCATTACAGGGGCCCTTACTACTGGGGGCACTGCAGGGGGAATCATGCCTTTAATTCGGTCACGTGAATATTATTAGGGTGCTGTGTATGTGTGTGTGAGCTGGGCGGGGGGTTTGGGGGAAAACAGGGGCAGCATTTTGAACCTTTGCCTAGGGTGCCGTGAAACCTTGCACCAGCCCATCTTGGGGGGGAGGTTAGGGTTAGGCACCGCTAAGGGAGGGTTAGGGTTGGGGGTAGAATTAGGTTAAAGAATACTTACTTTAGATGATCGGGATTTTCACTGCTGCCGGGATGCCGCTGTCGGGATAATCATACTGAATATTGTTCCTGCACCTAGGAAATCTGCCATGGCAGACTTCCTAGAAATCTACAGACAAATGGCTTTCACATCTGTGGTCATGAAAATGTTTGAACGTCTAGTGCTGAATCATCTGAAAGTGACGGTAGATCCTCGCTGGGATTCCTTGCAGTTTGCCTATCGGGCGATTAGTTTAGATGAGGATGCGGTCATTATGGGACTGCATCATATTTTGTAACACCTTGACCTGCCTGGTACCTATGCGAGGATCCTGTTCATAGATTTTAGTTTGGCGTTCAACACAATTGTTCCAGGGATATTGTACTCCAAATTATTAAATTTGGGTGTTCCAGCTTCTACCAGCGAATGGTTTGGAGATTTTTTGACAGATAGAAAGCAGTATGTGAAAGCAGGGGAGGTCACTTCAAATATGTGTATGATCAGCACAGGGGCCACCCAAGGGTGTGTCCTTTCCCCCATGGTTTTCACATTGTATACCAATGACTGCATCACTGGTGAGCATTCGTGAAATTTGCGGATGACACCACTGATATTGGTTTGATCAAGGATGGGGACGAGTCTGCATATAGAAGAGAGGTGGACCATTTCGTGCTGCAGGAACAATTTGGAGTTAAATCTGCTTAAAACAGTAGAGATGGTTGTGGACTTTAGCAGGTGTTCAGCTCCTGTGTCCCCCCTTAAGATAGCTGGCAATGTTGTATCATAAGTTTTTGGGGCTTCCTAATTCACGAGACCTTAAGTGGGGGCCCAATATTGATGCCATTGTCAAAAAAGCCCAGCAAAGATTATATTTTTTGTGGCATCTTAAAAACTTTAATCTCCTTCTAGAGTTGCTGATTCTTTTTTGTTCTGCTATGATAGTCTGTGTTATGTTCTTCAGTAATAGTCTAGTTTGGCTCAGCAAGTGAAAGAGATAGGTTTAGACTCCAAAGGTTTGTGAGAACAGTGTAAAGGATTTTTGGGGTAGGTCTCCCTCCCGTTCAGGAGTTGTAGGTGTCTAGGGTGAGGAAGTGGGCAAATAATATCGTAAGGGATCAGTCACATCCAGGTTGTTCCCTGTTCCAATTGCTTCCATCAGGCAAGTGCTATTGAGCGCTTCCTGTAAAAACCTCTAGACATCAAAATAGTTTTTCTCCACAGGCCATTCGTCTGTTGAACAGTTGACGGAATGGTCTGTTGGTCTAGTAGTATTGTTTTGAAAAAGAATACACTTTTATTGTCTGTTTGTCACGACCAGGGTTTCGTGGCATGGAGTTTTGTGGTCGTTACAGGTGAGGGTGCTGTGGTGCAGTCCTTCTGGCGGGATAGCTGGCTTCAGGAGACTGGCATTTCGTGTATGCAGAGATCTGCCAGCGTTGGGCCATCCTGGCAAGGAAAAGTCTAGTGGTGTCTCCGTTCACGTATATCTGGGTGCCACCATGTTGTCTTTGGCCATGTGACATAGCAGGCCAATCATCTGTGGGTCACCTGCTCTCTCTGGCCTATCACGTTCCGTTACTGGGTACTTAAGGGTGTACAGAGCACCCTGTAGTTGCCAGTGCAAAGTGTTCACAGTGTCAGCTGTGAGAGAGAGTTTTCTGCACTCCTGATCCTTAGCCTTGTGCTCCGGTGCTTGCCCTAGCTCCTTGTCAGCCTCAGGCTCCCTGCATAGCCTCCACCACTCAGCCTTGCCTTGCACTCCGCTGGTGATCAGCCCTGCACCTTTCACCAGACCCACTCCTGCCTGCACCTGTCTTCTCAATTAACCCACATTCCTTTCAGTAATCATCACAGCATTACCGGATTCTCCTTTCAGCCATCATCACTGCATTACCGGGTTTCCCTTTCAATCATCATCACAGCATTACCAGATATCCCTCTCAGCCACTATTCAGCATACCAGGATAACCACTTCATTCCTACAGTCTATCTATATTCACCTCATTCATCTCTGTCAAAGTTCTGGACATTAATTTATTCTCACTCGCTACAGTTCCCTAATGCCATATATATTAGTTTGTTTAATACTGGACTTTAGTTTATCTTATTGTTTATGTCTACCAATATTCACATTAAACAACCCACCTTTCAGTTTAAACCTGTTCCGGTGTTTATTCCTGTTACCACCCCGGGTCCACAACAAACACAGACTCTAACACTGTTATTATTGATGATACTGGATCAGAACCTCTATATACCCCTGCCTGTACCTTCTAAAATCCTACCTATAAACCTCATATGATGACGCTAATTTGCGTACGCAGTCATACAGTAAATAAAGACTTAAGTCCTGGAATCTGTGGTTCCAAAGCACAAGTATTATTCAGGTAAAAGTACAGTCAGTTACACGCTATTGATCCAGACACAATTCAGCGCAAAGGAATTATACAGTCCCAAGTACAGCATACATATGCAGCGCTTCCGGACCAGATGAAAGGCATCAGCAAGAAACCCCGTCATCATTCAGCATTCAGCAAGAAGACTAAAGACCCAGTGTTTGAGCACACATATTTATACCCCCCCAGAATAGACAGGACAATAGAGAAGTTTGTTGCTGATGCTATTGGTTCCCAGGGGGGGGGCATCTGTTACAGAGCATTTAACAGGTTGGTTCAAATAGACACGATCCAGCCTCTAACAACTGGTGGTCTCTGAATTCCCGCCACATGCAAATCCTAACAGTTGTTCATAATATACATTTTGTTGCTTGAAGTCTCTGCGGTCCATAAGTTGAGAATGCATTATGCGATCTCCACACCGATAATACCGGAATTCTGTTGAAAGAGTACGCATCAGTACGAACCCAAACACGGCTTTCTTAGCATGTATGAAACCTTAGTTATCAAATATCTTTATTTCACAGCATTTATACTAACTGAACCAACTTAAATCTTATACTTTAAAGCTTATTAAACCTTTTATGTGGATATGTAATGTGTGAGTATGCGGGGTGTGATGTAAAGATGCTAGTTAACTTGGGGCAGATGCGTGCGCATGAAGCTAACAACCAGCATTTTCATACAGGATCTTATGCATTCGCTAATATGCGAATAGTTACCAGCGCAATTGTGCGTATTAATGTGTGTATGAGAAATGGTGCACTTAAATCTCACTTACTAAGTGAACACCTAGCAGTGTGGATTGCTGAGCATTATAGTTCCACATGCCCCCTCTCTCAGCAGCCCCCACATTTCCCAGGCTCTAAATAAAAGTCTTGTATTCTCCCAGACTCTTGTGTGGATGCAAATTAGCCCACCTACAAGACCCAAAACTAAGATAACACTCTTGGCATTGAAGTTATTTAATTGCAGGAAGCCTGCTAATGTAAGGTGTGTATTCTAGCCGGGCCACCTGGAGTGAGAGCAGACGTTATCCAGGAAGCTTATCTACACAGGCTAGTTATCACGTGGCCATTTGCTCTGTTCTAGCTAAAATGCAATATATAATAATATGCACTTTATCCAGAACACCCAAACTACGTAAAGTCATGAAATGGGCTTCTGGTGAATCGCCATAACTTATGGAGATGGTCACGGATGCAATCGCATGATGCTAATAGTATTATCGCCACATGTACTAAAGGGTGAGTTTATCTAAAATGGCACTTAGGCGGTCATTTGCAAAATGGTGTCGCTGCGATTCAATTTTAAACTGATCTTGTCTCAGCCAATAATCCAGTTTCGACATTATATATGTATTGTTGTATATATTGTGATTGGAATGTGAGCAGTTCATTTATGTGAGTTTGTGGCACGCAGTAAACCTGAGTTAAATTCCTGGTATACTGCTGTATACTTGTCCAATAAAATGATTCTGATTCTGGGCCTGATTCAGAGCCGGACGCTCTGACAGAGCGCTCGCTCAGAATCAGGGCCGGCTCTCTGGTTTTGCAGAACGGTCTCCTGGCCGCTCACATAGCTGTGGGTGACCACCCACAGCTATAGCGAGCTGCCATGATGATGGTCGCGACCATCGCGCTTGCGACGAGACCCCTGTGGGTAGGGTCTCATTGCCACAAGCCCTAGAGTGCTTTTGGCTCTACCAGAGCTGAATGCACTCCAACTGACCTCACTTGCGATGTCAGTGCGGACGGCCCCAGATGGTAGGCATTCCCATGGGAACGCCTCCGTCTGGTCAGCCACGCCCCTGTTCCGCCCACCAAAGGGGGCGTGCTGTCACTCAACATCGACAGCACGCCCCCTTTGGTACGAGACCCGGAGCGACGGCTTCGTCGCTATCCGGGTCTTGCGCATGCGCACGACGGAGCCGGCTCCGTCGTGCGCATGCGCACTGGGCCACTATTGACCCGCTTGCGAGCGCTCGCGAGTGGGTCTGAATCAGGCCCTCTATTTCTTATTCTGATCATCCCCTAGTTCCAAAATATATAAATATTTCTACTGGTTACAGTATATTTTCTTCTGTAAATTATAGTGTAAAATGATATCACAACAGCATACAAAAGATGTGGTTTTCAAATCCATACCACATGATTTACTATGCTGTAGTTTGTAGGATGAAAACTAAAACCGCATGTGAATAGTTACAGTTTCCAAACCCTTAAAGCCACATGTCGTTCATGACATAAGGCATTCGGTATAGGCCACCGCATGGTAAAACCTTAATGAAAAACATCTGCTTTTACCCATCCAGTTTCTAAAAGCCCAGTTCTACACAACAGAGGGTCAGTCCTCTAGGGGAGCACAAATAAACCTCCAGTCAGATTCAGACCTCTGCACCTGAAGAACAGTGCTCGTAATAAAGTCCAACCAGTAAACAATGTTAGTTGCAACATTGTAGGTAGCCTGCTGCTGAGAACACAGGGGGCTGATTTAAGGGACCAATTGTATGTCCAGACTTGATACAGTACTTGTACTTTAACTTTGGGGCAGATTATTCTAATGTTGGTTGCAATTGTTACATATCTCTCTTGTGATTTATGTAGCCAATTGTCATTGCCTGTTATTTGCTGTTGTACCCACGTGATCCTACTGTAGGTGGTCATGGTGCTTATTTTGATGAAATGCGCTATTTATTGCATTTACCAAGGTCTTTGCAGCCCAATGGATGCTTGTACATACCTGCTATGCATACTTGCCTACTTTTGAAAACTACTTTCAGGGAGATTGTAGGTGGTAGCAGAATGTGCCGCGCTTAGTGCAACACGCCGCTGAGGGGGCGTGTCATGTTCCAGCCCATGGGGCGTGTCTAGCTTCACCTATGGGTGTGTCTATTGTCATTTAGAGGCGTGTCCTGCAGTGGCAGGTGAAAACTATAGTACTAAGAGCAGCATGCCACCAGTGCTAGTTTTTCTATGGGTATCATACTACTATACTATTGTTTGAGGACATTTTATGGTTAATATCAGGCTTGCCTACCCTCCCAAAATATCCTCAGACAATAGTTTCCAATGATTAGGGGCAGCTGTATTTTTAGTCAGAGCTCCCTTATTGTGATATATATCCAGTGACCAGTCACAAGCATTAACTGCACTCTGAAAGGGCACTCACTGACAGCCATCCATTTATTGGCTGTCAGTGAGTGCCCTTTCAAAGTGCAGTTAATAATGCCTGTGACACTCAGCCCCCAGCCCCCATCAGTGTATATGATGCAGGTGACAAGTCTCATTGGCCACTTATAATTGCATTGAGGCCACCGTGGGGGGAGAAAAGGCGACCACATCTGTCTTGCACTGATGTCCCTGTACAGTGCAGCTCTGCTGATCAGTGCAGCGCTGCTGGCTTGGCTCGGTTCTGATCTGCCCGCCACTGCCACACCCAAGCACACTCTGTGTGCATGCTGACTAGCCAGCCACCGCTACCCACAACCCCACGGTGGCTGGCCATTAAGTATCATGACGTTCCCCCTTGCAGACTCCACCCCCCGACAGTCCGGTTTTGCGCATGCGCAATCCAAAGGGTTGAAGAAACCGGGAGTTCAAGTAATGTTTGCAGGGGAGCGGGAGGGTATATTAAATCCCGGGAGACTCCCGCTAAAATCGGGACAGTAGGCAACCCTGCTACTATGTTTTTAAATGTTTCTAAAAAATAAACTTGGACTGCACAAGTAATTCTAACCTACAGGAGAATCTTTTTTTTTCCTTGCTCCATAATAATCCATTTGGAATCCTGAGAAATTAGTGGTGAAAAAAACCCATCTTGGACTATGCAGAGCTCTTCCAAGGGGCACTTAATGCACAAAGGTGTAAAAAACTCCATTGACTGATTCAGTACTAAATGGTCAGCCAATCAGAAGAGTTCTATAACACCAATATCATTCTATCTGGAACACTTTATATATCGCTCAGGTACAAAATTCTTTACGGCAGTTTTAAATCTTGCATATTAAAGTCCATTTGCTGTTACTGTTTGGATTACAAAGCACCAAAAAACAAACTACAGGTTAGTAAATCTACCCCATGGTCTTTATATCACCATTTTTTAATATATAGTAATTTAATTGGTTAACTATGCGATTACAAATAAATACATTTTTTTATATATGAATTGTAAATATTTGTTGTTAATCATATTTGAAAAATATTGATTACCCATTGTTTAAAATTAATCTTTTTTCCTTCCCTTGAGATGCCTATGTATCCCTATCCCTAGGGCATATACTGTAATCACACAGATATATCATCCTCTGGCATCATGGGATGTTTTCTGTGTCGTGACATGCAGGAGCATAGTGACATGCTGGCAATGTACTTTTTGCAGCTCATCATTTTGGTTCACAAATTGTGATTAAATATATTTTAATGCATACAATACATATTCATTCCACTGTCTTTTAACCACTTAACTCACTAATATTTTTTCCAAAAACCGCTCAAAATTGTTGATTTTTTTTATGATTGAATTAGGTCAAGAACATCTATTTATAACTTATCCAACACTATTTCATTTAAAAAAAAACATTTTTTTTTAAACACCTAACATTAATATTGATTTTTAACATATCGTTCATTGATATATCGGGCCATCGATGAGCGGTATCTCGCAACATCACGACTTTGCTTCACCCCAATGGCTGTTCCTCTGAGTACCAGCCAGGTATACACTGGGAGGCTGAGGGCTGCTTCATTTACATTTCCCCAGTGGCTGCTCCTCTGTCCAGCTGCCGTGCTGCCCAATCAACAGTAATTGGCAGCCCCGCAGACACTGGGGGAGTGTGCAGGGATGTAGAGGGACTGTGAAGTCCTTCTGCCATTGGTGGCTGCTGGTAGATTTTATTCCGGTAGCAACCCAGTGTGCATTTCTGACTGGTCGCATTGTTTGTGGCTGTATCTGGACCACAAACGCTTAATGCATAGCCTGGCATGGTCACAAACAATGCGACCACCTTAGACAAGTTGTTAAAAAGTCCCATAATTTATGTCTGATAGGATAACTACACCCAGTGCTTTGTTTCTATTGGAAAAAGGTACCAGTCCTAACCTAACTTGAATAATGGCCTGTGACCAAGTAAATACGGTAACTCCAAGGTCGTTAAACTACCTGGAATGGAAGAGTCTGTTCCAGGCCGGATTGTGTAAATATACTAGGGGTGTGCACCGGCCACTTTTCGTGTTTTGTGTTTTGGTTCTGGATCTTTCTTCGTGTTTTGGATCTGGATTGGTTTTGCCAAAACCACCCTTCCGTGTTTTGGGTTCTGGGTTTTGTGTTTTGGATCTGTATTTTTTTTTTAAAAAGCATAAAAACAGCTAAAATCACAGAATTTGTTGGTTTCTCTGCTCCTATGCTATTATTAACCTCAATAACCTTAATTTCCACTCATTTCCAGTCTATTCTGAACACCTCACACCTCACAATAGTGTTTTCATGTCCAAAAGGTTGCACCGAGGTAGCTGGATGACTATGCTAAGCGACACGAGTGGGCGGCACAAACACGTGACCCATCTAGGAGTGACACTGCAGTGGCAGACAGGATGGCAGTTAGAAAAACTAGGCCCCAAACTGTACATAATGCAAAGAAAAAAAGAAGTGCAAGATGGAATTGTCCTTGGGCCCTCCCACCCACCCTTATGTTGTATAAACAGGACATGCACACTTTAACAAATCAATCATTTCAGCGCCAGGGTCTGCCACACAACTGTGGCTGAAATGATTGGTTCGTTTGGGCCCCCACAAAACAAGCTGGCAATTAATGTGTCCCTGCACAAACTGGCTCTACGGAGGCAAGATGTCATCCTCATCCTCCTCATCCACCGATTCCTCACCCTCTTCAGTGTGTACATCCTCATCCTCACAAAGTATTAACTCGTCCCCACTTGAATCCACCACCACAGGTCCCTCTGTACCTTCTGGAGGCTGGACTCCCTGGAAGAGCTGATAATTCATTTTGATGAATATCATCTTCTCCACATTCTGTGGAAGCAACCTCCTACGCCTTTCGCTGACAAGGTTCCCGGCTGCACTAAACACTCTTTCGGAGTACACACTGGAGGGGGGGCAACTCAGGTAAAATAGAGCCAGCTTGTACAGGGGCCTCCAAATTGCCTCTTTTTCCTGCCAGTACAGGTATGGACTGTCTGACATGCCTACTTGGATGCTGTCACCGATGTAATCCTCCACCATTCTGTCAATGGTGACAGTATCATATGCAGTGACAGTAGACATGTCAGAAATTGTTGCCAGGTCCTTCAGTCCGGACCAGATGTCCAAACTTGGTCCTGCCTGCCCTGCATCACCGCCAGCGGGTTGCTTAGGATACCTAAGTTTTTTCCTTGCAGCCCCAGTTGCGGGAGAAAATGAAGAAGGAGCCGTTGACGTGTCACGTTCCGCTTCAGCTGACAGTGTGTTCACCAGCAAGTCTTTGCACCTCTGCAGGCTTGTGTCGGCCGGAAAGAGAGACACCACATAGGCTTTAAACCTAGGATCAAGCACGGTGGCCAAAATGTAGTGGTCTGATTTCAACAGATTGACCACCCTGGAATCCTGGCAAAGCGAATGAAGGGCTTCATCCACAAGTCCCACATGCCGAGCAGAATCGCTCCATCTTAGCTCCTCCTTCACTTTCTCCAGCTGCTTCTGCAAAAGCCTGATGAGGGGAATGACCTGACTCAAGCTGGCTGTGTCTGAACTGACTTCACGTGTGGCAAGTTCGAAGGGCTGGAGAACCTTGCACAACACGGAAATCATTCTCCACTGCGCTTGAGTCAGGTGCATACCCCCTCCTTTGCCTATGTCATAGGTGGATGTATAGGCTTGTATGGCCTTTTGCTGCTCCTCCATCCTCTGAAGCATATTGAGGGTTGAGTTCCACCGCGTCACAACCTCTTGCTTCAGGTGATGGCGGGGCAGGTTCAAGAGTGTTTGCTGGCGCTCCAGTCTTCGGCACGCAGTCGCTGAATGGCGAAAGTGGCCAGAAATTTTTCGGGCCACCCAAAGCGTCTCCTGCACGCCCCTGTCGCTTTTCAGAAAATTCTGCACCACCAAGTTTATTGTGTGAGCAAAACATGGGACGTGCTGGAATTTGCCCAGATGTAATGCCCGCACAATATTGGTGGCATTGTCAGATATCACAAATCCCCAGGAGAGTCTAAGTGGGGTAAGCCACTGGGCGATGATTTCCCTCAGTTTCTCTAAGAGGTTGTCGGCGGTGTGCCTCTTACTGAAACCGGTGATACACAGCGTAGCCTGCCTTGTAACGAGCTGGCATTTCTGAGATGCTGCTACTGGTGACGCTGCTGCTGTTGCTGCGTAAGGTGATACATCTACCCAGTGGGCTGTCACAGTCATATAGTCCTTAGTCTGCCCTGTTCCACTTGTCCACATGTCCGTGGTTAAGTGGACATTGTGTACAACGGCATTTTTCAGGACACTGAGGACACTTTTTCTGACGTTTCTGTACAGTCTCGGTATCGCCTGCCTAGTGAAGTGGAATCTAGACGGGATTTGGAACCGGGGACACACTACCTCCATCAATTGTCTAAATCCCACTGCACTAATGGCGGATACCGGATGCACATCTAACACCAACATAGCAGTCAAGGCCTCAGTTATACGTTTTGCTTCAGGATGACTGCTGTCGTACTTCATCCTCCTCGCTAAGGACTGTTGGAGGGTCAATTGTTTAGTAAAAGTAGTGGTGTTCCTACTTCCTCTCTGGGATGATGAACGACTCCCAGCAGCAGCAACAGCAGCAGCGGCAGCAGTAGGCGTAGCAATGCAGGATCCTCCAGAGGAATCCCGGATAGGAGAGTCAGTCATGCCAGTGACATGGCCTGCAGGACTACTTCCGATCCTGACTAAGGAGGAAATTGACGAGGAGGGAGTTGACGGTGTGGTTTGCAGGCGCTTGGATACAACAGGACAACGGGATTTAGGTGTCCCTGGACTGCTTACGGTCTTAGCCAAAGTTTCTGAACTTGACAGTAACTTTTTATGAACGCGCTGCAGGTGCCGTATAAAGGAGGATGTTCCTAGGTGGTTGATGTCCCTACCCCTACTTATTTCACCTTTACATATGGTACATATGGCAAGACAGTTGTTGTCCGGATTTGGATAGAAATATTGCCAGACCAAAGAGGTGGAATGTTTGGTCTTCTGCCCAGGCATGACCGTGATGGGCTTTTTCATCCCACGGACAACAACTGTCTCCCCCGGAGCCTGATTTAAACAAACCACATCACCATCAGAATCCTCCTCGCCAACTTCCTCCTCAGCGCCAGCTACACCAGTATCCTCATCCAGTTGTACTTCAACAGTGACATCTTCAATTTGCATATCAGCAAGTGGACTGTGGGTGCTCCTTTCAGCACTTGCAGGGGGCGTGCAAATGGTGGAAAGAGCCACCTCTTCCCGTCCAGTGCTGGGAAGGTCAGGCATCGCAACCACCACCACACTTGGACTCTCCTTGGGGATTTGTGATATCTTCTTAGAAAGCACAGTTCTTCGCTGTGCTTTTGCCAGCTTAACTCTTTTGATTTTTTTAGTGGGAGGAGGGCTTCCATCGTCATGTGAAGCTGAACCACTAGTCATGAACATACTAGGGATCGACCTTAGCCGTTCCTTGCCACTCCGTGGCGTAAATGGCATATTGGCAAGTTTACGTTTCTCTTCAGCTGATTTAAATGTCTTTTTCAAGGTCATTTTCCTGAACTTTGCCATTTGGGATTGTATGTGCCCTCTACTATGACATTGGGCATCGGCCTTGGCAGACGACGTTGATGGCATGTTATCGTCTATGTCATGACTAGTGGCAGCAGCTTCAGCACTAGGAGGAAGTGGTTCTTGATCTTTCTCTATTTTATTTTTATCGGAGAAAGTTTGGTCCTCCATTTATGTTATATCGATTTGATATATACGTGCGGCTAAACACAGAAAATAATTTTTTTTTTGGTTTGGACTGGAGTGTACTTTGTGGGTTACAGCACCCTTTAACGGTCAAGCCAGCCGGCCCTTTACTTATGACACAGGCGCACGCTTGGCACTACTTTGTTGATGCACGTGCGGCTACTGCGCACACAATTCACAAACACAGAAAATAATTTTTTTTTTGGTTTGGACTGGAGTGTACTTTCGGGGGTTACAGCACCCTTAACGGTCAAGCCAGCCGGCCCTTTACTTATGACACAGGCGCACGCTTGGCACTACTTTGTTGATGCACGTGCGGCTACTGCGCACACAATTCACAAACACAGAAAATAATTTTTTTTTGGTTTGGACTGGAGTGTACTTTCGGGGGTTACAGCACCCTTTAATGGTCAAGCCAGCCGGCCCTTTACTTATGACACAGGCGCACGCTTGGCACTACTTTGTTGATGCACGTGCGGCTACTGCGCACACAATTCACAAACACAGAAAATAATTTTTTTTTGGTTTGGACTGGAGTGTACTTTCGGGGGTTACAGCACCCTTAACGGTCAAGCCAGCCGGCCCTTTACTTATGACACAGGCGCACGCTTGGCACTACTTTGTTGATGCACGTGCGGCTACTGCGCACACAATTCACAAACACAGAAAATAATTTTTTTTGGTTTGGACTGGAGTGTACTTTCGGGGGTTACAGCACCCTTTAACGGTCAAGCCAGCCGGCCCTTTACTTATGACACAGGCGCACGCTTGGCACTACTTTGTTGATGCACGTGCGGCTACTGCGCACACAATTCACAAACACAGAAAATAATTTTTTTTTGGTTTGGACTGGAGTGTACTTTCGGGGGTTACAGCACCCTTTAACGGTCAAGCCAGCCGGCCCTTTACTTATGACACAGGCGCACGCTTGGCACTACTTTGTTGATGCACGTGCGGCTACTGCGCACACAATTCACAAACACAGAAAATAATTTTTTTTTTGGTTTGGACTGGAGTGTACTTTGGGGGTTACAGCACCCTTTAACGGTCAAGCCAGCCGGCCCTTTACTTATGACACAGGCGCACGCTTGGCACTACTTTGTTGATGCACGTGCGGCTACTGCGCACACAATTCACAAACACAGAAAATAATTTTTTTTTGGTTTGGACTGGAGTGTACTTTTGGGGGTTACAGCACCCTTTAACGGTCAAGCCAGCCGGCCCTTTACTTATGACACAGGCGCACGCTTGGCACTACTTTGTTGATGCACGTGCGGCTACTGCGCACACAATTCACAAACACAGAAAATAATTTTTTTTTGGTTTGGACTGGAGTGTACTTTTGGGGGTTACAGCACCCTTTAACGGTCAAGCCAGCCGGCCCTTTACTTATGACACAGGCGCACGCTTGGCACTACTTTGTTGATGCACGTGCGGCTACTGCGCACACAATTCACAAACACAGAAAATAATTTTTTTTTTGGTTTGGACTGGAGTGTACTTTGGGGGTTACAGCACCCTTTAATGGTCAAGCCAGCCGGCCCTTTACTTATGACACAGGCGCACGCTTGGCACTACTTTGTTGATGCACGTGCGTCTACTGCGCACACAATTCACAAACACAGAAAATAATTTTTTTTTGGTTTGGACTGGAGTGTACTTTCGGGGGTTACAGCACCCTTTAACGGTCAAGCCAGCCGGCCCTTTACTTATGACACAGGCGCACGCTTGGCACTACTTTGTTGATGCACGTGCGGCTACTGCGCACACAATTCACAAACACAGAAAATAATTTTTTTTTTGGTTTGGACTGGAGTGTACTTTGGGGGTTACAGCACCCCTTAACGGTCAAGCCAGCCGGCCCTTTACTTATGACACAGGCGCACGCTTGGCACTACTTTGTTGATGCACGTGCGGCTACTGCGCACACAATTCACAAACACAGAAAATAAATTTTTTTTTGGTTTGGACTGGAGTGTACTTTCGGGGGTTACAGCACCCTTAACGGTCAAGCCAGCCGGCCCTTTACTTATGACACAGGCGCACGCTTGGCACTACTTTGTTGATGCACGTGCGGCTACTGCGCACACAATTCACAAACACAGAAAATATATTATTTTTTTAGCACTTGGGGGGAGCACCCCTGATGGACAGAGCACCCCCTGGACAACACTACAGCACTCCTTTAGGACTGGGACACTGCACAGGACTTTGGAGTGGACACAGCCCCTATGGAGAACTGACTGCACAACACAGTCCAGCCAGCCCCTATGGACTTTGAAGTAGTGGACACAGCCCCTATTAACAACAGCAGCACAGCACAACACAGCCAGCCCCTATGGACTTTGAAGTAGTGGACAACAGCAGCACTACACTACACTACACTACACTACACAGCCCTAACTCCCACCCTCCCTCTTCACTGTCCACAGCCGAGTGAGAAAATGGCGCCGACGCGGGTACCTTATATAGGATCCAAAACCCGCGAGACTCGGAAGGCGGGATGATGACGTTTTGCCTCGATTTCAGATCCGAGTCAGGCGGGAAAAGTCGAGCCTGACTCGGATCGGACTCGGATCGGGGGGGCTCGGGGGGGTTCGGATTTCAGAAATCCGAACCCGCTCACCCCTAAAATATACCAGTGATGACTGTAGAAGAACTTCCTGTTTCCAGGAAGAAAAATGTGCTAGTACTCAGCTCCATTAAGTACAATCAGAAAATAAGCACTAACTAAACCTCCAAATAAAGGCAAGAATTTTCACTTTTAAGTGAGAATGATTAATTTTAGTGCTGGTTGGCTTTACCCTTTAAATTATTGACATTAATTCTATGGACTAAATTTCAGGTATTGCAGTAGCTCCTGCATTCGCAGGCTATACATATTGGCCAGATAGTGAAGAACCACAGCACCCCGAATAAAGGATTACATGACCTTCACATATTTCTATTAGAAAACAGTCACAAGGTGATTTGCTGCAAGCATATATTTTTAGAAAAATATCATGATAGAATATAATACATATCATTGACAGACAATTATCTGTTGTATAAAAACAAATGATTTGACTCAATACTTGTTATAATCTTCCCAACAGCTACTGTATCACTTGATACAGCACCTTCAAAATCTAATATACACTTCAATAGATGCAAGAGGTGAAGTCTTCGCAGTATCAGAGGAAAGCATTTGTGATTTACAATCTTAACACATTTTAACCACATGGCAGATTGAGGACAAATTGCAGTTCTTTTTCTATATACTGTATGTATACGGAATTGTATAGTCACTGCGAATTATAGATTTTAAAGATGCTATAGCACAACATTTTTAAGATGTTGTATTACATGATCGCTTTGGTAACAATAGAACTACAATTTATTTAAGTAACATATACTGTTTATATAGTAATTGATTGAAAATTATATTTTTAAAATGTATTTAGGATACTTTTATAATTGTGTGTAATTGCTTTGTCTGCCACTATTTTATGAATTTGCTCTAATTGTATATAACCTGTGCTGCAATTTTTTCATTTTAAATTGTAAAGGAAGGTAAAGTATGCTGTATATTCAATACAATGTGTTGAAATCATTATTTTACTTTATAATATCACCATTTATGTTTTTGTTATGTTTATGGATCCTGCTTGGTGGCAAGTGATAGGTGTTGCATAATTGGTGATGGGAGGTGGCTAAGGTTGGAAAGTTCCGTAAATATGACGGAAAGTAAGAGGTAGCAGGCACAGTTACTTTGAAGTTATGTTTCATTAATATTTTGTACTAATATCTAATTAACTTGTAGTGAAGAACTAGATAGAGTTCCTGAATCTGATCTTCACTTTTGGCTTTTGACCCTAGCGGGTAGATGTACTAAGGAATGGGTTGTCAAAGCTATTGGTAACTTTGACTGATCATTTTAAAATGGCAATAGAAATACAGCAAATATTAATCCAGACTTTGACAACCTGCTCCTTAAGAAATCTACCACTATAGGGGGCATTCAATTAGCCTCTGTAATTTAGCACACACTAATTGACCCCCTGGGGTTATCCTATTAGCCCCGAAGTGTGACCACCAGCACCATTTATCAAAGTTTTTTTTTCAGGACCTCAGCAGATTCTGAAACAAGTCCACAATGAGCCTGTTTTTGGGAAGCGGCAGCATAAACACATACAGTAGGTCTGTGAATGTATCACGAATTCTATGTGTATTCGCCCAAATACTGTTAACTTTTTGGGTGAAACAAATGAGCTCTAATTGAACTGCCCAAATAATTATTTTTTTTAATGATTAATAACTGTGGTATAAATTGACTGGTAGACATAGTGTGCCTGCAATTAAGCATTTAGGCTCATATTCAAAAGGTGTTTCTCCCCATTCCTATGCAGTCATTTTACATCTAGAATTATTTAAAAGTTTTTGACATAATAGAAAAAAACACATTGGGTTTTATGGAACACTTTTCTAACAGCTAAAGAGAAAAAAATATCTAATACAGTAGGTAGACTGACATTAAAACTTCCAGGCTTTTAGGTGATATAATACATCCATATCCTTTGCATATTTTATATTGTAGTCATTAGAATAAATTGCACTCGTTCATTGTTGGAGAAAAGGACTGGGATTACCATTTACCCAGCCTGAGGCTGAAACTAAATCAATTTTTTTAGTCTCAGCAACAGTGTAACCTCTTCTCTGCAGCAGCTATCCACCAATCATGGCTGTCACAGTAATGAAAGCCTGATTTTACTTTCTGCTCCAGCTCAGACCCATCCTTGAACTTCAGTGCGGAAATGGAAATTATCAACTTATAACCCGTCACAGCCACATGGATAGCCTAGCTAGCTTACAAATCTCCACTACTCAGTATCACTAAACATGACCTAAGTCAGGGAAGGTCAAACTTTAGGACTTAGTGATCTTCTGGAGAATCTACCATAGTACATAATGTAATATTTATTAAGTCAACTAGGCAATGAAATATAAAATAACTCAAATCATATACATTTTACCACAAATAAATGGTGCTTATTTATTTACATTCTTATCTTATTGTGAAGTTGATGCATGGCAGCTAATATCTTGTGACTTACTAAAAGACAGTTCAGTGTTACTTTGGCACTAGTAAAGACGGTATTATAAATGTTCATCGGTCAAACGGCTTCTGTATCTTGATCTACTTTTCTTCCTCTGTGAGAAGGCTGCTATGCTAAGGCAGGATGTTCCTGAAAAAGCTGCCAAGCTATCAATCTCAAGCCTGTATACTGTTCTTCGCTGAGTAGATTCCAGAATGTTATTTTGGAAGCTCTTGCTTTCAGAGGAATATTTATTTGTTAACAGTTATTTACATAGCGCACACAGGCATACATATGATTGGTTTACAGTCACTATTTATCTACAGTGACTCTAGACAGGAGAAAGATCCACTGGGATGCTCCTAAAGCAGCATGTTTAAGCATGGGTGTATTAATTGAGGAGGGGGCCGGTGTGCATTCCTCATCAGGGTCCCCCTCCTCTCTCCCCGGAGGCTGCCAGCAGACTGAAGGCTAACCGCCGGTGGCCACAGCATCAGCAGACTCTGGGTGGCCATTTTCCAGTGTTTTGTGCAGGGCTGAGAAACCCGACGTGGGTCCTCGGAAAGGTAAGTATTGGAAAATATGTGTGCCGTGCGGGCCCCCTCTGGACCCAGGGGCCTGTGTGCTCCACACACCCTGCACCCATTATAGATACGCCCATGTGTTTAAAGTCATATTGTCCGCAAGGATAAAATGCTTTAAGTAGCAGTTCAACCATGTTGGGCTCCTGGCCAGTGGCATCACTATAAGGGTGCGGGGGGTGCGGGCTGCACCAGGTGTCACCCTTGAAGGGGGTGACACCAAAATACCGGCTCCTCCTCAGTGACAGGAGCCGGGTGCTACAGTGTGGCATTCTTCTACAGGCACAGTCTCCATGGACAGCCCAGCATGTCCAGGGATACTGGGCATGCCCCTGGAATGATGCTGTCAGGAGTTCCATGAGGCCACGCCTCGTTTATGGTATACAACACACCCCTTTCGGGCGAGCGTATTTAGAGTGTGCACCAGACTTGGTGATGCTTCTGCTCCTGGCACTGGATTACAGCTGTCTACATAAAAATTGTCAACATAGGGACTGTAGTGCTTAGCAGAGACAATTTCAGTCATTCACATCAGTCCTTACCCAAGTGGGGCTTTCAATCTATATTCACTATACTATGGACACATAGACACACTAGGGTTAATTTTTGTACACTGTATTTAGAAACTATCTGAGGCTAGTTCACTTCATCTATCTCTGTGTATAACAGGATGTCAGTGAGTATGTGCATACTGTGGTGAGATCTATCTCCGTACATCTGCAGCCTGGTTCATATACAATCGATTAACTGAATTCCATTTCAAGACTCAATATTGTCTTCTCTTCTTAGTTTAAATGCCATGGGTATTATGTGTGCTATTATTATGGACTTTATTGAACACTTGTTTACTTGCATGCATTAAGGGCCTGTTTGTGAGTTGGATGCAGAGTCATCCACGTGTCTGTCTTTTGCTGATCGCAACTGATGACTTTATGTGTGCATTAATGTGTCTACATGTGTAAGGACTGAGACACCCACTTTAAGCATCTTTACTTTAACAAACTTTTCCATCTCTACATATCTCTATTTGGATTGCCTGAGCTCCAGCCTCTCAGTCTGATCTGAAATAGCTGCTTAGCCTCAACAAGAAAAGCCACACCAAAGAAAGGTATATAGTTAAGCCCAGAGAATGGGGGATCCAGGAGGGGAGGGAGGGGGGTCAGGGTGAACTCCCACCAAAACCAGGGCCATAACAGGGCACAAATGCACCCTGTGCTTGCCCCGCCCCATGAGTGCACAACATCATGACAATGTGCGCATGATGTCATGACGTCACACAACAGGATGGGTCCGTCAGCTCCAAATCGTGCGGCACTGACCAGGCAGCCACGAGATGCTCTGGACAGCATTGTAGAAGTCTACCTGGACATCATCCTTATTTTCTCTAAAAATCTCGAGAATCACTGCAAGCATGAAAAATATGTGTTTGAGGTTAGCTCCATTCCATTCCTATGAACATCATATCTGGTTCAGCTCTATAGATGGACCTAGAAAAAGACCAGGCTATCCTCAACTGGCCACATTCCTCCAGCCTGTAAGCCATACAGTGGTTCCTTGGATTTACCAATTATTACAGAAAATTTATATCAGGGTATTCCACAGTTGTCTTTCCCATCTCAGCCCTCTCCAAGAAGGGTGCCAACCAGATTGTTTGGCCTAAAAGTTCTAAAATAGCCATCCAACAACTTAAAGAAGCTTTCATCTCCAGATCTGAATCAACCTAATTTCACATTTCCATTCTACTTGGAGGTAGATGTATCATCTGTTGGGGCCAGTTGTCTCCCAGAAGACAATTGAGGGCAAGTTTCACCCAAATTTCCATGGTATTTATCACTGTCCTACCACCTTCAAACATATACTACACCATCTGGGTAGTGGTAGACCAGGTCTCCAAAATGGCCCATACCACTCTGAGGACTTTCTTCTGCTCCAGTTCTTTCCAACTGTTCATCTGAGAAATGTATCCATGACTGTCAAGGTGTGCAGTTTGTGGCTAAATTTTGGAGGTCCCTATGTAAAGCATTACAAGTGAGATTCAATTTCTCCTCTGCTTATCACCCTAGTCTAATGTCCAGACACATTGGGTCAACCAGGATCTTAAGACTTTTCTGCAATAGTACATCTTATCATCTTATCATCTCTAGGTAACTGGTCCGATCTTTATTCATGTGCAGAATTCACTCACAACTACCATTACCATGAGTCTTCTTCTTCCACTTCGTCTATGAATACCTTTAAATCGCTAGAGAGAAATAATCGCTGTCCAGACAATAATTGTGTTTCCAACGCACAAAAGTTCTTATTGTAATAAAAGAAAGTTACGCGCTTTCATCTAGCACAATTAGCACGAAGACAATAAAATACATAATACGATACAGCCCAATACATACACGTGTGGACTGGTCCCAGCAAACCGTCATCAGTCCAGAAGCCTGTGGTCATCCAAGAAGAATGGCTGTAGACTAGAACCAGCATGCAAGCTATATAACCTCTCAGAACAAAGAAACTAGATAACGGGTTTCCATTGGATCTTGCTCGTGGACATCCTCGGTATGATGCAGGTCATTGAATAGTTCATATAGCATCACTAGGGGCATGTCCTAGTTCTTCAGTGTTGCTTTGTGTGGTTCTCCCGCAGAAGAACTGGTTTAAACTAGTAAACAAACACTTTTTCACATTCTAACCACTATTTTCATATTGTTCATATCTTGCAAACGCATGATGCGATTTCCTTGCGGGTCGAACCAGAAATCTGCAAACAAACAGTGCTTTAGAATGGTACCTAACATGATATGTTTACTAGCTTATGTACCTTAAATATCTTGTACATTACATTTTACAACATAAGTATTCGCTAATATAACTTCTAATATTAAGCCTTTAATGTGGAGGAACCTCTTTATAAGTTTCGATATGTGTAAGTCTAAGGATATTGCGTGGAGTCGCTAATATGCGTGGTGCGTTTATGTGTAGAGTGCTTTGATAAACAGCGCAACTGTGCGTCTTGTATATTATTTGTATGATTTAATGTGCGTGTGGGGTATGTTAGGACTTAAAACAATATGCGGTAGCAATGCAGTCGCACGATGCTAATAATAGCCTACTAGCATCGCACACAATGGTTTCATGCTGATGACGCAAGATGGCGTCGTCAGGGGCAACATAAGATGGCGCCGCCTGATATTGATTCTAAGATTTGGCATGCATGACCCACTGGCATCATTGCAATCCTCAACTCCACACATAGTGCAATGACAGCAAACTCACCCGCCAGCTGATACAGTATACTAAATAATCTACTATTATCAGGATGATAATGGATAAATAAAACATTGGATCGGTGCACAATAAAGCAAAGAGTGCAGCTAGAATTAGTGCAAAAAAGTGTACATCCACATACACTCAGTAAGCCATAGCAAATATAGAAGACTTGCACCAATAAAAAGCACTCTCAGGCTCAGGGGTATATTTACTAAAGTGCGAGTTTTTAGAAGTGTAGATGTTGCCCATAGCAACCACTCAGATTCTACTTAACATTTATCTAGCAACTTCTAGAAGATAATAGCTAGAATCTGATTGGTTGCTATGGGCAACATCTCCACTTCTAAAAACCTGCACTTTAGTAGATATACCCCTCAGAGTATACACGTTCACAGAACACAGTAAACACCAAAGTGGAAATTAGAACTCCTGCGTGTTACATATAAATGAATGGCACAATAATCACCATAAAATATTCTTTATCATCCATAATGGTATGAACTTTTCCATAACAGCGGTTTGCTTGATTAGAGATGGAGTTCAATGCTTTTCCAACAGCTTTCTTATAAAATAAACACACTCATTTTTTCTCCTCCTGGGGGGGCTCAGGGGGGGTTTGGATTGAAAATGCAATCCAAATTCATCCCTTAGTTTTTGTGTGATGCCAGAATGAACAGAAAGACAGACAGACAAAAATGATGAAAAAAAATATTTGCCTCCATAGTTTGTACACAGGCCCTGATTTAGAGCCAGATGCTCTGACAGAGCGCTCACTCTGAATCAGGGCCGGCCTTCCTGATTTTAGAGCGGCCTCCTGGGCGCTCGCATAGCTGTAGCGAGCGGCCAAAGAGATGGTCGACGATGGTCAAGACCATCGCGACCATTGGGCTTGCAACGAGACCCTTGTGGTAGGGTCTCGTCTGCCGCAAGCCCTGAAGTGCTTTTGGCTCTATCAGAGCATGCGCACTGGCCCAACATCGACCCGCTTGCGAGCGCTCAGTGCTCGCGAGCGGGTCTGAAGCAGGCCCACAGTCCTAACGAGTTCATTTCTCAAAAAAAACTTTTTATGTACAGACACAACCATTACAACTTTATTATAAGTATAAGTATAAGTATAGATTTCATATATGCTCCAGAACCCATTCTTTGTGGAAACTATTACATCGCTAAGGTTACTCTGACCAACTATTGTAACTGTGTGGTAGTTTGTGAGTCTGCGTAATTGCAATAGAGTGTTAGGGGACCAGTGGTCCTTTGTGTATTTACCATGGGTGGTGGCGGTAGAGAGGTGTATGGTATAATGGGCATGTTAGGCTCTGCCTTCACAACATCAAGACTTGTGCATCTGCGCAATCACAATCTTGATGCTAGTGTAATACCAGTCAAGATAAATAAGTTACCAGCTCTAACCATTGTCAGAGTGCTAAAGCAGGGATATTTACTGGGTTCCCATTGCAAAGTATTATTTTCCTCACTCTAGGCATTCTCTCATCAGTAATTGCACTGCATGTCCTACGAAGTAAATTTATATCAGAACTGACAGGAAAAGTGTCCTGCTTTACTTTTCTCCATACCAGCAGCCTCAACTTGTCCTCTCATCCACCATCCTTTGCTGTATGTATGACAGCAGAGGAGACAGGCGCACTGGACTTTTCTTTCACTCTACTATTCTGCACTATTATACAGGATGTCCTGGTAATGATACAAATAAATTGCAACTGCAGGTGAGGGATAATATTGTTAGTAACATATGTATGGTTATGACTTGCCTTACACCATTTCATTTGCTTTATTGAACCATATAATATGTCATATGATGTGATTTAGAATAATGACTTTACCAAAAAAAAATACTGTATAGGGTTATGTTCCCTGAAATTTATGTGTTATAACTAGAGATGTGCAGTTCTGTTTCCCACAGAAATTACAACAACCGAATATAGGGGTTCCGAGACATAACCGAGTCCGAGTTTGGAATAACTTTGTGGTTCCGAGTCGAACCAAATCGCAGTTCGGAACTCGGATTTAAAAACTGAACATGGGTTTTGGATTGCTTTCTCACAGGTCAAAATGATGTCATTTTAGCTGTTTTATTTTTTTTTTAAATACAGATCCAAAACCAAAACACATGAGGGTGGTTTTGCAAAACGAAGACCAAAACACAAAGCCAAATCCGGATCCAAAACCAAAAAACAAAACATGGGGTCGGCACACATCTCTAGTCATAAGTTAACTAGATATGAGTGATTCAGTTTACCTGAAAATCAACCCAAATGTTGGGGTCCCGAGTTGCATCAAGTCCCAGCTTGGATCACTTTTGGGGTTCCAAGTAGAACTAATTCCCAGCTTCGGTCTTCCTGTAAGTTCGGATCTCGGATCTAAAAACTGGATCTCGTGTCTTGGATTGAAAAGTCGCTAACTGATGAAGCAGGCTCAAACACTTGGGAATAGGGACCTGATTATTCACATACAAATATTATTAGTGTGATGGTATAAACATTTAAAACATTGGAGCAATAAAAAAAAAATCTAAAAATGGTCACTTCTGGGAATTACAGATTTCAAGGAACAGCAATAAATCAATAAATATGTTAGTGTCTATTCTCAGTTAACATTTAAGTATAAATAAACATGTTGAATCAAAATATATATTTTGACAAACTAATTAAACTCATATAAAAAATATGATGAACAGTATAAACTATCAGCCTCATAACAAACACAATCATAATTGGAGTATTGGGACTTGTAAAATGATGCAACACAATACAGTAAGATTAATGACTCTTGAAGAAACTTTGAAAATTAAACAAAACAGTCTAATTAATTTTATTATGTAATACATAGTCGTAGCCAACACTACTTTAAAAAGTCATCTAATTAACAATCAAGTTCAGACTTAATAGGCCTATTCAGTGCCCATGCGTTGGTGTGTCCCTTGATGCAGCATTTTATAAATTTATAATTGAAGAGGCGAGTGGATGAAGGTCTTGTAACAAGAATGAAGGTACAAGAAAAAAAGAGAGAATTCCGCACAGAACTCAGAAATGAATAAAGATAATGTTAATCATTAGTAGAGACCAACCGTTACATAATCTAGATACAACTGTATCAATAATTGTTGTTGGTGGTGCTCCCACAGCCCAATATTTACATAGGTACAAAAGACAAAGAAAGAAAGAGAGGGCTATTCGCTGGGGCACTCTTCATGACAAATGTCCACTTACAATTATATTTGTTGATTGATAATTGGAAATTATATCAATTACACCCTACATGGCCAAATGTTACACAACCTTATATGCACTGCCAATTGAAAAAGGGTGGGTGTTTGAACACATTGACAATGAATAATCCAACCTATTTCCTTCTATTAAAAATTAACTTTTAATCAGAGTTATATTAAAAATTGAAAATGAATATCCCTTCAAACAAAATTACAAGTTATTAAATAAGGGCGAAGATATAATGTATTGAAAATGAAATAAAATCTCGACATGCGTTCATATATACATGTGGATAGGTAAATACCCTGGTCGTAAATGAGTAACCATTGCGATAAAAGTATCTAATCCTCTGGATGTATGTGGGTTGTTCTAATGGTACTGAGTTGCCACTCTGCTGAGTTACCAATCGTCCCAATCCACCTCCAGTATCAATGGCCTACAGCACCAGGTATTCCCAAGTGGTCTCCCATCCAGGTACTAACCAGGCCCATAACTGTATAGCTTCCAAGATCAGACGAGATTGGGCATATCCAGTATGGTATGATTGTAGATAATTACCCAACTGGGGAGTGTAGATACCCAGGTACACACAGCGTAAGAGTGTATGTAGGACTAACTCACCAGAGAAGTCCACTTTGTGAAATAATGCACAGTATGTGATGTAAAACAGTCAAGTGTAATGGTCTGACTGATTACTGTTGTCCTGGAACAGTCAAATAAGATGTTCAAATAAGCTATTATAGATTATGCTGTTCATATGACAATGATGCTTTAATACTGATCTAAAATAACATTGATACACTTATAACAGTCTGTATAATAGGTGATTGAATTCAATCCTATTAATAGGCAGTTTATAAATAATACATTCTAACAACTTGATCGTCCAATAGGTAACGTAGCAGGTGATCTGAACTTAAGAGGGCGCTGGATACAAAATCAGTTAAATATCAACTTATATGTACAGAAGAAGAGGGAGAGTATAGCACAACCAAACGTTTCACAGTCTCCTTTGGTTCATTACTCAATCCATATTCTCCATACACGATCAAATTCTTCTGGATTTCTCAGTGTTAAGTATATCCGAGAGCCAAAAGAGAAAACAAAACACACACAAAAATATTTTAGATATAATTCTAGGAAAAAATTTTCCACACATCAAGAATGCATATAGCAGCAGTCCCTGATTTAATCACAACAGAGTCACGTACCCCAACTTACGTATATGTAAGTGGGGGAATTCCTATCTCAGTATCTTTACATCCAATCAAACACATCACGGCTTCTAAATTTATAAAAAGATCTTTGGCTGCGTATCCTACTTACGGGTAGGAGAGGGATATTGAAGCTCATCAAGGTTTCTTTTTCTCCCAAGTTCTTCATATAATAAAAGGTGTAATTAAAATCTTCCTCTAAATGACCCTCAGGATACAAGATGAACTGGAGGTGTAAGACCACTAGTTTATGTAAATCATCTAGCAGAATCCAGATATCTATGAGGCTTAAGATATGTGATCAATGTGAATCTTGCAGGGTGGCAATGGAGATGGTGGAATCAGAGGTTTTTGATCTGGAGAATCGCTGGAGGAGCATAGCTTTCAGGGTGCACTGGAGAAGCATAGATCACAGGGTGCAGTCTGGCCTGTGAGACAGCATAAAGCTAGTGGTCTTACACCTCCAGTTCATCATGCATCCTGAGGGATGTTTAGAAGAAAGAAAGTAGAAGACACCGGGAGCCTTAAAACCCGGAAAAACGCGTCAAGAAGCCTGTCCGGTGCTCTCATCTGAGACTTGGTTCACCCACTTATCCAGCATTGCTACTGATTGTTGCCAAGCGATCCACATACTCTGGTGGTTCAGCGACTCCTACATTGTTCATCAGTGCCCTCTCCACAAGCCAACGGACATATCGTGCTGTGCAGCTGGAGGGAGACTCACAGCCTACCCACTCTCCCTGGGGGATGAGCTGCCGTCTAAGCCGTCAAACTCCCGCTGACAAGCGGTTGAAGTACCAAGTATATGGAGATACAGAGGACCGACTGAAACGCTGAATTAATCATCTTTTGTGAGTAATTTATTTTGCAGTGATATTATACTGCCTGCATGGAACGTTTTGAATACGGGACTTTTATATACACAGAACTTATTTACATCCATATTTCCGGTTTCTGGACATTCATTCCAGATCTTTACCGATTTTGTGGTTCATTACCTTATGTTATTATATCACAGCTACAGGAGAGTGAATCACCATTAGATAGATTACCAGCAGAATATTGAAAGTGTGATCAATATATAGTTTCAACATGCTCCCTGGAATTATTCAATTTTCACGGAGATATAAACCAACTGAGATGTATACTGGTATGCTCCCTTGAATGCTACCTATATAAATTGAGAGACACCACACAGTTTTCATAGCACCAAATATGTTGTATGAATAAATGTATTTTACATTTTTTGAGATTTGAGCATTTTATTCTTTTCAAACCAAGCACCTCAATTTATTTCTTTATAGGACTATATGCAGTATACATTTTCAAAGAAAATTGCAGTGACATAAAAAAAATGTTGGGAATAATTTTATACCTACTAAAAAATGAAGTGACGCTCCAGAGTAATTAAACTATCTCTTCTGCAAATATAAGCAGTGATCAGACCTAAAAAGTTATGTTATAGTAATAAGCATACTGATAAATACAATGTATCAATAATATCTCCACCATAGTAACATTGCAAATATGATCACTAAAAAGACAAAGAAATAATATTAGAAAGATGCACATGTACAGTAGCTACACACATCA
Organism: Taudactylus pleione; assembly: GCA_031769625.1. NCBI lineage: Eukaryota > Metazoa > Chordata > Amphibia > Anura > Myobatrachidae > Taudactylus > Taudactylus pleione. Next base: position 7,648,051 of record JAUIMM010000009.1, on the reverse strand, counting down.
TTTTGGTGATCGTCTTATACTGATCAATTACAGTAGTAAGGAAAAATAGAATTTGTAGGTTATAATAGAAAAAAATGGTGTAGGTATTTCTAATCAGTATTAATCTGCAGCTGTCGTTAGTTTAAACATTCATAAGAGAAAAAAACACTTTTTGAAATATGACAGTCCTGAGAGACGGGCTATAAAATTATGTTATAGAATCCTGTAATTTAATTAAACATCCATCATTCCTCCATGGCCTTGTACTGAAAATTGGTTAACAACATTTCACAACATATATAATTAAATATAAAAGCTTTATAAGCTAAATAAAAACAAAATAAAAATTAATTGCTACTGTAAAAATAACAATACTTCTGAAAATAAATGTTTCACATGATAAGCAACAGGACACTGATATTTGCCAAAGATATAAGCTATACACAACATATATAATCATGTAGAGAACTAAATTGCATGTATATCTGTTATATGATGCTTCTAATGTCTGTCTAACAGCTGCACACTAGAGATGAGGGAAAGCCCCGCCCCCTAAGAGCTCTTATTGCTAATAGAGAGACAAAGTGCCAACCAGAAACTGAGCCTGCTATGCCTCCCTCACCTACTACCTATGTCTAGCCATGAACATTTACTTTTCACATACGGAAGCAGCAGCTCCAATACTGTCAGTAATACTATTTTGAACCCAAAAAGAACAGGTCTCTTGCTTGTGTGGCTACCATTGCAGGGTTTTTATTTCCTCTTCCATCTCAACCTGTTGTTCCTGTCTCCTATCCCATCGCCCTCTATTATTCCCATCTCCCCTTATTTTACCTGTCTCTCCCTCCCATCTCACATTATTCTTTCTCTCTCCCCCTCTCCATCCTTTCTTTCTCTCCCCATTTTCCTCCTGTCTCCCTCTCCCTATCTCCCTGCCACCTACCTCTCCATTTCCTCCTCCACCCTCCAGTTTACCTGTTCCCTTATTTTCTGACTCCCACTTCCCTTCTCCATCCAATCTCCCTCTACCATCTCTCCCTCTCTTTCCCATCAGCCCCCTCTCATCTCCTCCTCTCTCCTGCTGTCCCCCACTATTACACCCACCTTTTCTCACTCTCTCTACCTTCTTCCTCCCATCTCTCCCATTTTTCTCTCTCTACCTTCTTCCTCACATCTAACCATGGCCCTGATTCAGAGCCGGACGCTCTGACCAGAGCGCTCGCTCTGAATCAGGGCCCACCTCCATTAATATGGAGCGTCCTCCTGGACGCTCGTATAGCTGTGGGTCGCCACCCACAGCATATATGAGCGTGCAGGATGATGGTCGCGATGGTCTTGACCATCACGACCATCAAAACTGCGAGCAACAGCCTGCGGTTGAGGTTTTCAACCGCAAGGCCAGGAGTGATTTTGGCTCTATCAGAGCCAAAATCACTCCCACTGACATCACTAGTGATGTCAGTGGGGCTGGCTTCAGACGGTAGGCGTTCCCTTGGGAACGCCTCCGTCTGGCAGGCACGCCCCTGGCACGCCCACCAAAGGGGGCGTGCTGTCAGTCAACATCGACAGCACGCCCCCTTTGATGAGACACTCCGAGCGAAGGAAAGTCCTTCGCTCGTCGCGTCTCGCGCATGGGCACGACAGAGCTCCCTCCGTCGTGCGCATGTGCAGTGCAGACCATCGACCCACTTGCGAGCGGACAGCCGCTCGCGAGTGGGTCTGAATGAGGGCCCATGTTCGGTCTCTTTCTCTCTTCCTTCTGTGTACCTTCTCACTTATTCAATGGTTCCCTGTAGCAAGTTAAAGCAATTCAATAGACTGCATAGAGCATTCTAAGTTTATATAAGGCAGTTCAATGAGGGACTCACTGGGCTGAACAAGAGCTTCAGCAATTACTTTTGCAGTGCTGTGCTAAAACATCGATAGGCCCAAACAAATTCAGGAGTGAATTGTGGTTGATGAGGAGTAGAAGGTCAGGTTGTCCACTATTATTTAATTAGTATGGGTCCTTCCATTTCAAATTACACATTGCAATTGGGCACTCTTATAGATAAGTCCTAGATAAATTGATATAATGTGTCAGTATTAGGGATGTTTGTGATCCACCTGATGAGGTTCATCGTGACGTGGTAGGTAGGCATGCATTTTTGGTCAAACATGTTAAGAAACCTTTTTATATATTCCATGAAAATTGTAAAGTTTATTATAATTGTTTTGATTATCAGTATTCTTAGTCCTTTGAGTGTGCACTTGAATTTTCTTTTTACCACTATAAACAGTATGTAATGTCACTAGGGGCAGCTAGGCAGAGAGCTGCACTGCCGGTGGAGTCCAATGATGCATGGAATCCTGACTGGCCATACTGTGCTGCCAGTATGAAACATGCATGTGTCATTATGTAGGTGAGTGGCATGCATTGCAAGCAGTATGGACGTTTCCATTATGTGAAAAGTAAATGTTTTTGGTTGGACAGACATAGTGCGTGGCGAGGTGGCGTGGGCACAATTTCCTATGTCCTCAACCAGATGGAGGTGTGGTGGGCACAATTTGTTATGGCCTTGGCTAGACAGAGGAATTGAGTAGAGAGGTGGGGTGAGCACAATCTCTTTACAGGTGTGGGCAGATGTGGTATAAAAGGAGGTGGGGTTGGCCCACTTTGTTTACATACAATGGCTTGTGGACAGACTGTGTATGGAGGGAGGTGTGGTGAAATGGGGCAGATACAGCTGGAGCGGACCTTATGTCTGTCTAGCAGCAATTAGAGTGTGCAGCTGCTATAATATGATACTGTACAGTTTATACAACATATTTTGGTAAATATTCTAACCCACACTTCCTGTAGATTAACTCTATCCCACCTCTCATGCAGTTTAACCCTAACCCTCCCTCTTGTGCCTAAGCCTAACCCTAAACCCAATGCTAGCCCTAATAACCATGTGCATGATGTGTCAGGATTGGAATGTGTGGAGATTGTGACCGTTGCCATTCTGACCATTGGGATCCTGACTACATCCCATAAGGAATATGCAGTGGCGTAACTGCAGGGTGCAGGCCGAACTGGGTGTCACCCTCTGAGGGGGTGATATCCAAATGCCAGTGCTGTACTGTGATATGCAGCGCCTGGCTCCCGATCACTGAGGAGCTTGCAGTGCACCAGAGGTCTATTGGCACACTGGGTGTCACTGAACCTAGTGACACCACTGGGAATATACACACTCCAAAAACATAAATTACAGTAATTGGCCTGTCTCACAGTTTATAATACTCTCTATAGAGAGTTTCTGTTTTGTTACATTAGAAATAATCGGAATACATTTATTGTTGATATATTTATATGCTAGACATGTTGACTGATTTTGTCAAATTGGTATGTTTCTGGCAAGGGCATAACCAGAACTTTGTGGGACCCATAGCAATATTCTGTAGGGGCCCCTGCCCTAATGTTTCTAGGAGACACCTCTCTTCACAGCGGTTGTTAATTTTATGCCCCATAAAAGTGCCCTAGTTAATTTTCTTTTCATTTTTCACATTATTTGTCTATGGTGACGCTTCAAGTGTTCCATCCTTATTGGCAGCTTTTGAATCTTACATGACAGTTCCAAGTCTGCAGGGTCTTCAGGACTGGGAAGATTGCAGTTTACAGTATATACAGAAGAGGATGGATCGTGGGAGTATCTAGCTCCTTCCTAGTGCAGGAAACTCTACTTTGATTGGAGATTTTCTGGGACAGTCCTAATCTCGGAGCTCAATCACCCCTCGGCTCATTTCACAAAGGCTATAATCAACCGGAAGCCAACTCTCCAACAGTGCCGGGCTCACTGATTGGTATGCAGTCGGGAAGCCGGCGGATGTAATCCCGACGGCCGGCTTTCTGACTGTCATATCCTGGCGAGGGTTACATGACCGGCATCTAAATCTAGACGCCTGTCATTTTACCGATGCCGGGAGACCGGTGCCCGGCATCCCGATCAAAGTGAATCCGGGCGCCGCTGTGGAAAGCCGCAGGGGGGGAGGGTTAGGTTTAGGGTTCCCGGGGGGACTTAGGGTTAGGCACCCCCCCAGGAGGTTAGGGTTAGGCTAGGGGAATGGAGGGTTAGGATTAGGCACCCCTGGGGGGGATTTAGGATTAAGCACCCCCCGGGGGATTTAGGTTTAGGTGGCGGGAAAGAGGGGGTTAGGTTTAGGCACTTAGAGGGGGGATTAGGGTTAGGCACTCGGGGGAAGGTTAGGCACCCGTAAGGAGGGTTAGGATTAGGGGGGTTAGGTTAGTTGATACTTACCTGTGGATGATTGTGATTTTCAGCCATGTTGGCCAGCCGCTGTTGGGACTTGCGTCCGGTTCCGATTCCCACTGATTAGCTCAGCTGCGCCTGTGAGTGTGATATGGGAGCGTGAGATAGAGCTTTACTGAGAGGCAGAGACCGCTACCTATATTAACACTGACAAGTAACCCATAACAGCCAATTCTGTAATTTGGCAGACAATTACATGACTTGGGTCCAGGGCTCCCTAAGACTCTGTGGGCCCCATAGCAATTGTACTCTGTGCAGCCATTATAGCTATGCCCTTGGTTTCTGGAAATTTTACAGCAAGTTGCAAATCATTGGATGTAATAGAGTGTTACTCGCCGCCATTTTCCAAAATGCGTCATCGCAAGTTGCTGTGCAATTTATCCCATGTCAAAATCCCAAGTCATTGAATGAAATAGGCCACAAAATGTTATCTTGACAAAAGCAGCAAGGCACACAATGTGTAGCAGTCTCCACACCAGAGTGCCAATCAGGCCTAGGCAGGTCAATATTCCCTAGGGGGAATTAATAATATTTTTTTACTGATAAAAATACAGGTCCCAGTAAACCCTGTCATTCCTAAATTTAATGACTGACAGGCAGGGCCGCCAAGAGCTGCGGCGGACCTGGGTAACGGGGCGTGGCCTAATAGCGAGAGGTGTGGTCACTCCCCCTTCCCGAAAAAAAAAATCTTTGCAGTGCCGCGAAGCTGCGCTGCGCGCTGGAGAGGGGGGGGCGCTCTGAGCCCCCTAAGCCCTGCTCAAAGCCAGGGGTGGCACAATCAGTGTAATCACAGGCATAGGAGACTGCTGTGGCTGCTGCTCAGCAGCCACAAGCAGCCTCCCACTGCAGCACAGCACACGCTGCATCTCAGGAAGCACAGCTCCGGTAATCTGTACCCGCTCCCCCCCCTCTCGGTGCCCCTGCTGACAGGGCAGGCTAGCACTTGGAGAACCACAAATAAGATATTCTCTTGTTGTCCATGGCCCATGGGCAACTACAGTCCATTTGTAAAATGACGTAATAAAAAAAGATGACCACATTGTACAAGAAAATATTTTCTTTAAATAAGAACACCCCCCACACAGTCCCATATACCACGTATAATCCACAATCACCTATCCAATGCATAACATTGTATTCAAATATGCTGGCTTTGCACTGATTGATTGGAAGTAGTGTATTTTTAACACTAAAAGCCTAGGCTGACAGTGCTTGTGCTGGTTTAATTTTGGGAAAGGGGGGGATACTATGTTTTGTTTATTAATTTTCTAGTTTATTGGACCTGGTATATGCTGGGTCACCTCAGTCTTTGACCCCTCACTCTGTCCCGATCTACTCCACTCTGTGCAGCCCCAGTCCTTCTGTTCCGAACAGACCTCCACCAATCTCACTTCAGCATGGCCACCCGCAATACCCCCACGCTCTCTCCCAGCCACCCACATACCCGGCACCATTCCTGCTTCCCCCCTCCAAGTCCTATTGCTTTGTCCCAGCCACCCACATACCCTTCCCTCCCGTTATGTCCAATCATCCCATCCACCCACCTGCCCATATCACATTCTAATAAAGGTTAGGTTTTAATTTAAACAATTGCAATGCTAATTAGTGCTCAATGTAAGGGATATGTTTACTAAAGAGAGAGTTTTTAGAAGTGGAGATGTTGCCCATAGCAACCAATCAGATTCTACTTAACATTTAACTAGCACCTTCTAGAAGATAATAACTAGAATCTGATTGGTTGCTATGGGCAACATCTCCATTTCTAAAAACTGTCACTAGTATATTTACCCCTAAGTCTCTCTGTCAGCCTCTCTTTGTAGTCTAAGTCAAATAGAGATACAGCCTATTGTAGCATGATAAAAGTTACGTAACATGCAATCATATTTGTCAGACTTTCTCTTTTGCAGTCAAAGCAAATACAACAGCCCAAAATTGAGATTCCTGGTTCACATCGTGAAAGGCTCAATGTCTATATGTTGAGTGGAGGACAAGTTAGGAATAGGACACTGGCATTTACAGAGTAACAGCAGCAGGGTCAGCACTCAGCGCAAGTGAGATACTGCTGCCACAACAGGTAAGACACTGCATCTTGCACATTTAAAAAAGTATTGTTTGCATTGCTGGCAGAGAATGGTCTGGAAGTCAAAGGTGATATCTACAGAAAGTAGATATTGATTAGTCATAATGGTACCATTGAATGCACTGCTGTGAATAATACACTACAGTAAGTGAAGGTACATGAGAAAAGGGAATAAGTGTTCAAACAAGGTCTACAAATGCATTTGTGCCTATGTGCCTGATTCTGAGTCAGATGGATCTCTGGCCCTGATTCAGAGCCAGACGCTCTGATAGAGCGCTCGCTCTGAATCAGGGCCGGCCCTCTGTTTTTTTTTTAGCGGCCTCCTGGCCGCTCGCATAGCTATGGGTCACCACCCACAGCTATAGCGAGTGGCCGAAAAGATGGTCGCGATGGTCAAGACCATTGCGACCATTGGGCTTGCGACGAGACCCTTGTGGTAGGGTCTCGTCTGCAGCAAGCCCTTGCGTGCTTTTGGCTCTATCAGAGCCAAAAGCACTCCCACTGACATCACTTGTGATGTCAGTGGGGCCAGCTCCAGACGGTAGGCGTACCCATGGGGACGGCTCTGTCTAGCCAGCCACGCCCCCGGCATGCCCACCAAAGGGGGCGTGCTGTCACTCACCATCGACAGCACTCCCCCTTTGTTGCGAGACCCATAGCGACGGCTTGTCCGTCGCTATGCGGGTCTCGCGCATGCGCACGACGGAGCCGGCTCCCTTGTGCGCATGTGCACTGGGCCAACATCGACCCGCTTGCGAGCGCTCAGCGCTCGCGAGCGGGTCGGAATTAGGCCCTCTGTTCACTGACACAAATGGCGAGTTTTTACATACGTACAATGCCTGCAATTGTTTTGTGCATATCCATCCTATTCTGGGTGTTTCAGGTTGGGAATTGTAAGGTGATTGCACGTAAACCACCCTGCATTGAGGGAGATTCATGGGACTCTCCTGGGCATGTATAAAAAGCTTTGTGCAACTCTGAGTCCTGTGTGAAAGAGAAGACTGTTTCTGCTCATCTGCATCTGAAGTAGAAATAATTTGAAACGTGTCTAGCAGAAGGCATGCTTCATCTTGCTGCACCAACTCTCTCTGCGACCTGAGGGACATATAAAAGTGTAGCTATGCGAGGACTCATGCACACATTGGGTAAGAGCTTGGGAACTGTTGCTGAGCAGGTAGTGCTGCACTGGTAAAGGCCGAGAGGCTTGCAATGGGGCCAAGTGATAGCAGAGATGACAAGGACCTGTAGGGAAGCACAAGGCCCCAATGTTATAATTCTGAATATTAGGAGAAAATAATATGTGACAAATAAAGTCCATGGAGGCGGCGTTCTATATGTACAGGGATATAGACTTAGTTAGCAAATTGTTAGAAGCATTCATGGTGATGTGGTGGCTGGCCCGGGAACGTGCTACTGTACAAGTGGTATGGCATTTATAATGAGCCTTCAGAAGTTGAACAAAAGGGTACTAGATTACATTGAAATGTTGGAATCATTTGTAATTTGGAATGTGAATATGGCAAATCCAGGCTGTATAGGCAAGATAGTGTACACTTTTTAGATAATGGTCAAAATATGTTCTATTTATTATTATACATATACAGGAATCCTCTTTGGTGCAGAAGCCAATTTATGGTGCAAAATGTCCTCTCTGTGATGGCTAAGGGGGAGGGAGCTTATTGGTTGTCCTTTGAAAGAGGTGAGACTGTATGGATAATAATGGGGAAGATCTGAGAAGTGGACGGGCAGCGATACTGAAGTGGAGTCATTATTATATCCGGGTTTATGTTAGATGTTTGGCACCGAGACATATGATCTATATTAAAAATTGCAGAATCTGTGAATCGTTTGCTTGTGATTACTGATGTACTGTATGGTCCCCTTAAGATAGGCAATATAACAAGCAGAACTCCTCACAACTATTTTACCCAGAACACTGTGCACTGCTTCTGTTTTCAAACTTAGACACTGCTCCTGTTTTTTTTTTTGCTAAATTAAATTACTAAGATTAATTATTGCATCTTCATATGGTGCTAATAATAATAATAATAATAATAATAATAATAATAATAATAATAATAATAGCTGCTAAATGTGTTTTTTATTTCTTTTACTTAAGTGGTAGGTCAAATTGACTGGGATGTAATTTGGCAGAGCTTAAAATTTTAATAACAAGAATCACATCACAGCAATGTCTTGAGAGGTGTCTCAAGGAAAATGTGAAATGTGTTTCAAAATGTGTCCACAAGATGGCAACACACTTCACAGAATTAGTTTGAGATAACCTACAAAAAAACACAAACTTTACAACAGCGCACTTGTTTCATATTAAACAAAACTCTATCACTTGCTATAATAATATACTCTATAACAATATTTGTTATCTACAATCTGAGTTTACTCCTCAGAATGTCATTTAAAAAAATATGTATAATTGCATTGCTCTTGTACACTAGACTGGCACCTGTGTACACTACTCAAACAGTCTAGTTCTTTCATGTTTTAATTCCAAATCAGGGATTAACCTTTGTCTGGCTTTTAAGGTTCCATGTTCTAAATCAAGGCAGTGAAATTTATAAATAAAGCTCCCTACCATGAAATGAATGAGACCAGTATCAGAATGGTCATACTGTTACTAGGAATTGACTGGTGGGCTCCAAACACAAGCACAAGATAATAAGTTATGAGACTTTATTTGATCTAAAGTACCCAAATCATTTAATATGCATCGATATAGCAAATATTTTTGGATATAAAAAAAACATAAATGATTAGGTTACAAATAACATTTTATTTTCAAATGTGCTTTACTAAGATACAATATGATATATAGTTCCTGGGAAACAAGGAGATAAAGTGATCTGAAATTGACATTATTTCACAGCCAGAGCTAATGCTCTTTTTTCTTACAACTTCCCGTAAATTTAAAATAAATTGTTTGCTTTAACCTACAGCCATTTCCTAAACCGAAAATCTAATTCCAGTTCTGGCAGGTGATCACTCAACTGACTCCTGTGTAGCAGAAGAAGCCCTTGCGATACATGTATCAGAGTGTGGCCAGTGTGTGTCTCACCATTGTTGTTCTGTAGTCTTACAGTGCCCTTGTTCCTTTCTCCAGCAAAAGAGAAATTCTCAGCAGGGCGATCTGCTGCTGAAAGTTCGCGAACATGCTAGGAAAATGCAGACTCAGAGGTGCCCTCACAGACTTTGCTGCTAGTGAGTGTATACAATTTGTCTTTTGCATAACCATTCACCATTGATTTGTAAGACAGGGTCTACTTATTTACAGCAGAGATAGATAGATTGATAGACAGCTATAATAAGCAATCTATCTAAGGGGGCACATATCAGTACAGTTGTAAAATCATGTGTCAACCATTTTTATGTTGACCTTTTGACCCTGTTGACCATTTGTACCTGTCAAACTTCTTACGCGTCAACATTTAGTGTGTTGACCTTTTTACCCTGTCAACCTTTTGTCCCTGTCGACCTATTGTCTGTCTAACATCTGGTGACTACCTAGACATCTATCTAATTACTGTCTATTTCCTATACCACACCCATCCATAGCATGGGGTTTTATTACCTGGTGATCAAGAGAGCACCTTGCAATATTTACTAAAGGGCCCCAACAATTAGTCCCTTCTTTTTCTAAAATTGGATACCCTTAATTATTTGTTGCCAGGTTAGGGGGTGATCTTGCCCCATCCCTGGACTACATTTTATTTTTCTGTAGTGCAGGGAGTTAATGTCTTGTGATCAGTGTGATCACCATCCAATAGCTTTTATGTGGGTACACCTCTCTTTCAAACTAGGGTACCACCAGGGATGGACTGGGTCTTTAAATTAGCCCTGGCATCTCCCTGTGTGTGCGCCTATGGTGCATGCTTATGTAATAGGGGCTTGGTCTCAATTTACAGGGGCATGGTTAAATCTCATGGCCTGGCCTCACAGCATTCTCACTATCCTGGCTAAGCAGAGTGCCAGGAGGCAGAGCTGCTCGGCCAGGGTTTCAGACTGGATTGGCCCATCAGGCCAGATAGCCATTAGTGCCAGGTCTGGGTACCACCATCTTTCTACTGTACATGGTGGGGTTGCGGAGTCAGAGGGACTTAAAGTCCCTCCCCTCATCATTTTCCTACTTTTTTGTTTACTTTTTTTCTTCCAAGAGTAATGTTGTTGCTGACGACACTTTCCAAATGAACCCTGCGGTTCCTGGGGTTCCCCACCAGTCATAAGGATCAGTGGGGCACAGGTAAGTTAGTTTTTATTTTTTATTTTGCCCCTTGCTGTGGAGGACGTGGGGCTCATCCTCTATAGTCTTACTGTATCTCTGGAGGATGAGCCCCACTCGTCCTCTGCTGTGACTGGGTTAGGGGTACAACATCCTTAATGATTGTATTGTAACAATTACAGCCTCTTTTTGATAGTATTGGAACAACTACAGCCTCTTTCTGATAAGTAGCCTCTATATATAGATTTATCTCACAAGGAAGGGATATCTGCAACTAAGAGGACACTTATGAATAAGCCTTTATTTTTGGGTACTGACATCAACCTGTTTTTGGAGTTATTAGTGGTGGTTCTCACCAAAAACTACTTCTACTTTCTAATCATTCTTATTTGCAAATGTCAGGCTGTGCAATGGTGTTGAGGGAAGGTGGATGAGGTCCCTACTTACACTCTCAGGATTCATGTGGGTGGACAATAAAATTCATTTAGCATTTAAAAATCAATATAATGCACCTAAAAAAAGGTAATTAATACAAGTATAAGTAGGGACTCCATCCACCTTCCCTCTACACCATGAAAAAGACCTAGCTGGCAATCTGGACAGTGTTCTGGGACCATTGTGGCGCAAGATCCCTATAAGTCCTTACTTTGCCTGGAAAAGAAGGTACATTTTAGTCTAAAGCTCCATTTACCCCATATATATATATTCTCTAGCAAGGATATCAGCCTGTGGTGGATTTTGATTGTATATAGTATTTTATGTTAAGTAAAACAAATGACTATACCATGAGGAGGTATTTTGCTTTTATTTGAGGCTGGCAGTTGCTGGGAGGAATGAACATGTCACTGAAGGTGACACAAATTTTTGAGTAGGACCAAGAAACACATACTTTAATACCCAAGTTATTACTACACAGAAAGTATTCTCTCTTCTTCTCATTTATGAATATTTCATCTGGACCTCAAGTTTGAGCAGACTCTACTTGGAAACCCAACAGAAGTAGAGCAAGTCCTCCCACTTTGTACTGAAAGGTGTAGGTGATCACCTTATTTGGATCAACTTATTGTTAGCGGAGTATTACATAAAAAAAAATTTCTGTGTTTCCATTTATTGGTACCTTGGACCAGATTGTTGCAACTTTCCAGTTACTCTGTAGATACTTCCATCAGCCCAACACCGTCTGCAAGACATCTTGATAAAGGACTGCATGGATCCATCACTCCATCATCTGTGGTAACGTACCTGCTAATACTGGACCTTGAGTAACTTAATTTTTTTTCAAATTGACTGCACATGGTCAGTATACCCATCTTGTTATACAAACTCTGAACCACATTAGTCTGGACTTTGTATCCTAATTACCTATTTCAATATATATTTTCATATGTGACTAATTGTTTTTTTGAAACCAGTGTTTTTATTGGGGAAAACCAAAGGAAATACAGGTAGCAAGAAAGTATACAGAGCACATAATGTTATAATACATAATCAGTAGCAAAATATACATTGTGACAAAGACATGTATGTAAAAATAACATAAGTACAGGTAAAATCCAACTGGCATATTAGCATAATACATCTATACCAGACAGTACAAAGAGTAAACCAAATATAGTAGTCCAAAAGTCACCCCGATGGTTTTGCTATTAGTAAAGTAAAAAAGAAAAAAACAATAATAAATAAGAAGAACAGAAAAAAAAAGAAAAAGAGTGAAGGAAAGGGAGGGAGGTAAAGGGGGAAAGTCAGGGAAAAGAGGTCAGCGGAGTCCAGGAGTAGAGAGAGCATGATATTGGAACCATGGGGACCAAATTGCATGGTATTGTGTAAGCTGGTAATATAGTCCATGGAAGCAATATATTTGATTTTAGCCAGGAGGGCAGCCATTGAAGGTTGGCAGTGGTCTTTCCAATGTTTGGCTATAAGGGTTTTAGCGGCATTGCAAATATGGGTGATCAGTTTGTCATGGGTTTTGGAGTCGCTGGTAGGTTGGGCATTCAATTAGGCTTTCCCGTGACTAATTGTTTTTTTATTTATTATTTTATTTTATTAATATTTTAATAAATATTTTTGGAATTTTAAGTCATCCAATAGTTAAGAACATATTTTGAAGCATTGTCTTTAATATTTTCTTGTCCTTTGTTTCTATTTGGAGACTGACGATCTACATGACAGCTGCTTTTTGACATTTTATCAACTAGTTCTTATCGAACATCTTCATCATCAACATCCTCATTAGCATCAGATACACAAATATCTCCCTCATCCAGTTGTACCTCCACAGCTGAATCCTCAATTTCTTTGTCTAAACCATAATCATCAATACTTTTACTACTACCTCACATTTGCAGAAGAAATGAATGGAGGCTTCTTAGGATTACAGTGTCAGAAATATCAGACTTGCACATAGCACTCATAGACACTGATACTCTTCACAGGAACCTGTGAAGTTTGTGAACACAGTTTGTTCTTCAGCCGTAGTGTTCTTTATGTGCACATATTTGCCTGTTTTAAAGGTGACACATCTAGGTGCAGAGTGAGATTGTGGTGCCTGCAAGGTTACAGAAGATGCCTGACTGTGTTTAGCTCTGGCTTTCACAATAGGCATTCTAATGCAAGAAAGAGCAGCAACAGGACCACTACTTGCAAAGGACATGGTATCAGTCTTTCCTTGCCACTGCATGTCGTGCATGGAATGTTGACAGTAACTTTTCCCTTTGTAGTTAAGAGGTGATGTTGTCTTTAAGATTTTTAAATTTGAGGTGCCCTTTCACCTTCTTTCCCCTTGACTTTCTTTAAAAGTAGATGTATACCTACTATGACTGCCAGAACTAGTACTGGGTTGCTCTTCTTCTATCGACTGATCCATGACTGATTTTTTTGTTATATTAGGACATAAGTAAAGTTACTGTAGTTAAATGTAACTCTGCCACATCAAGTGAATGTACAATGTAATAAGGAAATGAGGGACTGTCATCACCTTTACCATGCAGTTTTATTAAAAGACTGGAAAAAACATTTTGACACCAGAAAAAACATTTTTACCACTATAATTATTTTTGGCTACAGCTATTAGGGACATGGCAACATCCAATAAGTACAGTAATATATACCCGCCTCTCCAAGACACACACTCTTGAAATACCATTCTCCTCCTCAGCGTGTTGGCTATGGGCAGCAGAATCTATCTTTTTGAACAACATGTGAATGTAAAAATTGTATGATGTAGTTAATTTAGTATTTGTTGCTGGATTGATAAAACTTGAACACATGTTGGTCACAAAGCCCTAACAACACAAGCCATTTTTCCATAAAGCTGCAACCTGCAACCCCCAACAGATTTGGTCTATGTCTGGCTAGTTACAGGTTTAGACAGGTTTAGACATGGCACATTAATACACTTACATATGTTTGGTAGATAGCAACAGATAGGAATTGGAAACCCGCGCTGCCCATTCATTTTAATCCAGACGCCACAATCATCATCATTAGTATAAGCAACTTGCGTCGGCCCAATACAAGGTCCATCAGAAACAGGCTTTCCATTTAAGGCTTGAGATAGTGAAGCTTTGGTTAATATACCTGCTACATTGTTTTCAATATTTTCTTGTCACAAGAAATACATTGGCTGAGGCATTATGTACCTACTCTCTAATTAATGGGTGTCTGAGCATAATATGCTTGGCCCATCCATAATGTTTTAATACTGTGAGACAAATCTATTGTACAGTAAACTCTATTGTCACAAGCAATGTTGATGGTCTCATCTAAACTTAATCACATAGGGCTAAATTTACTAAGTGCCGGTTTGGTGTTTTGGATGATTTTTCATCAGTTTGCAAACTGGCCATTTACTAAAGTCAAAACTGACAGAAAACCGACCAAATATCCGACTTTCAAGTAGTTTAGTACATTGGACCAACTATCTATGTTTTAACATATACCTGTTGTGATATGATCGGGGTAGAAGGTCCCTCTCCTGGGGTAGATGGACACCTCCAAATACACAGCAGCCAGGAAACAGCACACCAGTCCAGGTTTTCTTGCAAGCTAGCCATAGTTTGTTTTTATTGTGGAGTATAAAAACAGAAATAAAAAAACCTAGCCCATCTGGGCACTAACTAAACAATAACTTCCCTACTGCCCTCACCACAAACATAGGAATATGCACAATACTTACCATAAGTATAACACAGTATCTCTGAACAAGCCTGCCTGCTTGTTATCCCCAGGTGTGAGACCCTGAGCCATACCGATACACAGCTTATATGAGCCTCTTCCAGGTGCAATTACTGATCATCCTACTCTCATGCAGAAAGGACCAAACATATGAAATGGCCTTGCGGATGGAGCCCTCCCTTTTCTTCTCACATACACACCCCCAGAACCCTTTTATCTGGCTTTTACTCAAAACTCTAACAACAAGCATAGACATTTCCTGTGGGTTTCAAAACACATATGTCATGAATCTGGGATACACATATATGCCATCCAGCACTTTTACAGTGCTTCTATCACATATTATAGAATCAGCATATTCACTAGCGGTCAGTTGTTAACACAACCAAAAAATTACCAAAAACTGACTGACATCAAAAAATTACCAAAACTGACATCTGTCCCTTCCTCAGTCCCTACCACATGCTCACAAACATACACACTATGGTAATTTTTTTGTGGGGAGCCAATTAACCTACCAGTATATTTTTGGAGTGTGGGAGGAAACCGGAGTACCCGGAGGAAACCCATGCAAGCACAGGGAGAATATACAAACTCCATACAAATGGCATCCCAATGCACAGGCATGCCTGCATTCACCTGACCACCCCGTCACCACCAACAAATGGCACTTCCTGTCAATCAATATTGGAAGGGGTCTGCGTGCACAATGCATGTAGTATGCATATGCTTACCCAACCACACACGCAGTGCAATGCATCTGCATTCACAGTACAAAAACATCGGCCAAGTGTGTGCGTTCTCTCCTTTGCATTGCTTTGTGAATCAGGCCCATAGATTGTAAGCTCCGCTGGGGCAGGGACTGATGTGAATAGACAAATAGTCTCTGTAAAGCACTGAGGAATATATGTGCGTTAAATAAATAATTGGTAATAATTAAATAAATAAATTAGAACACTGCTAGTCTTAGACATTTGCAAAATGTATTGAAAACCAAAGTAGGCATTGTATTATTTTGCATAATAACTTGCTTAGCATTAGTGATAGATATAAAATGCAGAAGCAAAATACTGTGACTTTTAAACTATACAGAGAGCATCCAAGTGACTGCTATGCAGTACAGAAAGCATCCAAGTGAATACCATATAATATGAAGAGTTTTTTTGTGACCACTATACAATACATAAAGCATCTTAATGACCACCGTACAGTTTAGAGAATAGACTTGAGACCACTATACAATACAGAGAGCATATTTTTATTACAATACATTACAAAGAGCATTTTTGCAACCACCACACAATTTTATCAGCCTCATTTATTAACCCCTTCTCAAAATGAGAATCTTCTTCAAAACAACCCCTTTAACATCATGATCCCTTTTATAATAGTTATTTCTCTCATCATCATTATTAATCAACACACCTCTAAAGTAATAGGCCATACTCAACCTACATTGAAAACATAAGTGGAGGAAAAAGGCAGCACCAATAATACAAATAATAATAATACTTTTATAGAACAAACAAATCAGAACATATTAAGGGTAACTATTTAACCTCACTGGCAATAAAATCCTTATTTTGCACAAAGTGAAATTTACTAAAGTAAGGAATTATTTAAATAAGATTTAAAAAAGTGAGTTTAAGAAGAAGGCTACAAATTTCTTAAAATATCTGAAAATGAGGAAATGAAACCCAAAGTCTCTTAAATCCAACATCTAGGGGTAAATTGACTAAAGTGAGAGTTTTTAGAAGTGAGTTTTAAAAGAGACCATAGCAACCAATCAGATTCTAGCTATTATCTTATGGAAGATGCTAGTTAAATGTTAAGTAGAATCTGTTTGGTTGCTATGGGTAACATCTCTTTTAAAACTCACTTCTAAAAAGGATCACTTCAGTCAATTTACCCCCTATAGTCTAAATGTGCTGGTCAAGTTGCTTTAGTTAAAACTTTAAATAAATCAATAAAGTGTAAATTCAGATGAATATTTAAATGCAAATTTATAAATAATGAACACATCAGTATGCTAAACACATATTGGATCTCCCTCTGCCATCATTAGCATCCATGATGGAACACATTTGTAACACACTGATGTATTCCTGTTTCTTATGGGACCAAAATGTTGAAACATTTTATCTAAGTGACCATGAAACGGCCCTAATGACTTAATCTAATAAATGAATCTACTACAGTGCCCTAATTTCATTCACCTCCAGTTGAAAATTTACATATTATTTTAAATGGAAAGATAAAACTAATTATAAAATAAACGATCATCCACAACACCATTCAGAAATGTTCCTAAAGTCCAATGGCCATCAGTCCCCAATGCCACCTTAAATCTGGTACTGTTTTGGCTTGATCTGTAGGTATGTACTGGTAATATGATCAAAAATATTATATGCATTGACAAAAGTTGAAATATGTTTACATATTTTTCAGGCTAATTATTATTTTTTTAATGCAAAATCATATCTGAAAACAGAAATACTTAAATATAATACTTGGGTTTGATTCCCACTAAGGCCTTAACTGTGTGGACTTTGTATATTCTCCCCATGCTTGCACACTATTCCTCATGGTTCACTGGTGTCCTCCCAAAACCTTAAAAATTTTCTGGTCGGTTAACTGGCTACTGACAAAAAATATCTCTAGTGTGGGTGTGTGTACTAGAGATGTGTGAGAACCCCTGTAATTTGCTTAAATCATCCTCAAATGTTATAGTGTTGGCAAAACCACCCTCAAGTGTTTTGGTTCGGTTTTGGTTCTGGATTTCTTTAAAACAGCTAAAATCATGTCATTTGGACCTGTTTACATGCAATCCAAAACCCAAAAATTGTTTTTTAAATCTGAGTTCTAAACTTACAGCAGACCTGAACCGGGACTCTGTTTGGAACCCTAAAAGTGATCCTAGCCAGGACTCGATTCAACTTGAAACCCCACAGTTCAGGTGTGTTTGGTTTTCAGGAAAACTAAACTGCTCATCTCTAGTGTGTACATGTGCTAGGTAATATAGATTGTAAGCTCCACTGGGGCAGATACTGATGTGAATGTCCAAATATTCCCTGTAAAATGCTATGGAATATGTGTGCGCTTTATAAATACTTTAACTGGTAGTATAACTAAAATAATACATTAATAAGAAGGATTACTGTACATTAACTTTCGACTTACTGTATCTATGCACCAAGGGGCCAAAACAGAGTTGTATAAATGTCCATTTGTGGAGAGTATTTTGTCTGTTTTCACATTGGGTATGCCCGGTACCAAGTATTATTATTATTTTTATTATTATTATTAATAATAATAATAATAAAAAATTATGAATGTATTTCATTAATTATTTTATTTTATTTATTTATTTATGTATAGCCAGCACAGTAGTACAGGTATAAATAAACAGACAAACAAAAAAGAGCATCTACTTGCAAGATTACAAGCTACAGTACAAGTAAAAGGATACATTAAATAAAAACTGCATATTATTACAGCCAAATTATAAAGGAACCCTTACTCATAGCAAAATGACATGTAAATTTAATTTGTAATCTAGTTACATTTGGAAAGTTTCAAGGGTCTAGCAATATAGCTATTTATGTACATAGGAACAGATCAGGAAAGTGCCTCTTTAGGGTGTGTATAGAATGGTATTCCACAGACAAGAGGTCCAAAGCACATTATCAATAGTATACCTATCTGTTAGCTTACAAAAGTCCTGGAATGGTTCCATAATTATGACAGTGAATTCATCTTAATGCATTGCCGACCCTAGTAACCAGGACTCAATCCAGGCAAACATCTGTGGGCAGAGATAGTGTACACATAGTGTACACATACCACCAGATTGCTGGAAACAACTGAGAGAGGTAAACTGACATAATATTTACATAAGATACCATTAACATAACACTAGAGGTATCTTGGGCCAACAAATTCAGCCTTTTCTTAATAAAATCAGAAAGTATCTTGTTTTAAGGTATTCACAGCTAATAAAATGACCACGTATTGAGTAATGCAATTTTTGTACTCTTGCAACTTGCTTAACTTCTCTGATAATGCAATCCTGATGATAATAATAATTACATGATTGAATGGCGAATAAAAAATATGATCTGCCAGAGCAGAGCCTTACTTGAGTGCTAGTATAGACATAAATAAATAATAAAAATAAAATATTATATGATTGCTTTGAGGTTTTTAAGTACTGTTGTTACAAATCCATAAATACCTGTTATGCCGGCTGACAGTTATTCTATTAAAAGAACATGAGACTGATCTTTCCGCCCAGCTCACACATTTATTCATGTGCCTTCCTAATCTGTCTATTTGAAGCTTTAATGTTGTTGTGTCGATGTACTTTTAAACATTTTATAGCTTTGGTCTGAATAATCCTTCTATAAAAGGTATTACCAAGGTCTTAATGAATATAATTGTTTACATAAGCCCTTTATCTTCAATGTACCAGGAGAGAACTGTAAGTTAATATTTAGAATTCTGATCTGCTTTAATAAATTCCAGTAGGTAGCAATGGCTTGTTATAAGCTCTTTGTTGTGGAACATTTTGTGTGACCTTTTACCTTCTGCAACCTTTTGTTCTATGATAGTCCATAAAAGTCATCCCAACATGGGACTATTTAATTTTTTTCAATGTTTTCTTATTCTATACTCCCATTGTTTATGTTATTATTGCAATATGTAGGCCTTATCCTTGTGTATCAACACCTATTTCCCTATAGATTGTAAGCTTACAAGCAGGGCCCTCTTACCTTTATGTCTGTCTTTTACAACCCAGTCTTGTTCTATTAATGTTGTTTCAAATTGTAAAGCGCAACACAGTGATGGAACTTGTGAGTGGTGGGCCCAGGTGGAAAAGTTTGCTTTGGGCCCCCCTCCTCCACCCTACTCCAAGTTCAAAGAGCAGTGGGTGACAGAGAGAGGTAGAGGGCGACAGGGAGAGGCAAGAGGTAGACAAAGAGAGGCAAGAAGGTGACAGGGAGAAGCAGTGGGTGACAGGGAAAGGTAATAGGCAGTGGGTGACAGGGAGAGGGAAGAGGCAGTGGGTGGCAGGGAGAGGTTGATAGGGAGAAGTGGCAGGCAGTGGGTGACAGGGAGAAGCAGTGGGTGACAGGCAGAGGTGGCAGGCAGTGGGTGACAGGGAGAGGGAAGAGGCAGTGGGTGATAAGGGAGAGGGTGAGAGGTGACATGCCGTGGTTTACAGGGAGAAGCAGTGGGTGACAGGGAGAGGGAAGAGACAGTGGGTGAAAGTGGAGAGGGTGAGAGGTGACAGGGAGAAGTAGTAGGTGACAGGGAGTGGTGACAGGCAGTGGGTGACAGTGGAGAGGGTGAGAGGTGACAGCGAGAAGCAGTGAGTGACAGAGAGGGAGAGAGGGTGACAGGGATAGCTAACGGGCAATGGGTGAAAGGGAGAGGGGATAGGCAGTGGATGACAGGGAGAGAGAGTGATAGGTAGAGGTAACAGGCAGTAGTGACAGGGAAAATCAGTGGGTGACAGGGAGAGGGTGATAGGGATAGTTGACGGGCAGTGTGTGAAAGGGAGAGGGGATAGGCAGTGGGTGACAGGGAGAGAGTGATAGGTAGAGGTGACAGGCAGTAGTGACAGGGAAAAGCAGTGGGTGGGAGGGAGAGGGTGACAGGCAGTGGGTTACAGGGAGAAAGTGATAGGGAGAGGTGTCAAGGAGAGGGAGAGGGTGATAGGCAGTCTGTGACAGGGAGAGGAGAGAGGCAGTGGGTGACAGGAAGATGCAGTGGGTAATAGGGAGGTGCCGACACATTATACCACACTGCAGTAACCCCCACGTTATGTCACACTGTAGTGTCCCACACATTATGCCACCTGTAGTCCCCACACATTATGCCCATGAAGCTGCACAGCTGCTAGGTCAGAGGAGCATGTGATGGACTCCTCCAATCAGAGCTCAGCACATGCTCCTCTGACCCCACTGAAGAGACTACTGGGAGTTATTACCCAGTAGTGAACTGCAGTGCTGAGCCTGACTGCACTGTGCTCCTGGTCCCCTGCGTGTAGCTGTCGGCTGGGTCAGTCACAGCCTTGATGACTGCCTGGCAAGCAGCTGCACTGCATCAGCCATACAGGCAGTGTGGACCCCTATATTGTGGTGGGCCCCGATGCAGTGCACCGGCTGCATCGCCGGCAGTTCCGCCCCTGGTGCAACGGAATATGCTGCTCTTTATAAGAAACTGTTAAAAAATAAATAAAAAAATATTGCTGTGTATTTCAAAAACAGATTATTAGATTTAATATTTTTTTTGCAAATCTAATGTTAAAAGGATAACCACACAAATATTGGATTTTAAATTAGTAACTAGTAAGTAATGTTATGGCCAAGTATTTAGCCCTATTTTAATACAGTGGATTACTTATAGTACATGTTGAGGATCAATTCTCACCCCTGTTCTGATGCTACAGTATACTAACTTTTTTTTGGTTTAAATCTATGAAGGAAAAATGGTTCCAGACCAGAAGGTCAGAGTATGCCCAAGGGAGAGAAAATCTGTGGCAGATTTTTTTTTTAGTAGGGTTTCTATTAAGGAAGTGTTATTTTTATTTATTGTAGATCGACTGAAACTAAAGAAAAACTGAGACTTATAGAGTCAGCTAAGAAGCATAAAATCCTTAATCGTACACTCTATGAACAAAATCTACTAGGGGGATTCTGTAGGAAAACTTGTACTACTTGCAGCTTTAATGAACAGCCACAACCTCCACTCCCACACATACTGTAGCAAAGCTCATTAGATGCATGAAAGTACCTTAGCAGATACCTCTGCAAAAAGAACACAGAGGCTGATGTAGAATAGAACATCAATTCTACATCAGAAAAGTTGAAGCATCAAGTCCAAACACATGTTCATTGCAAATGATTTAATCATAGGTACCCTTTGAGGAACTGCAGAAGAAAATAAAGTCTTGTACACGCCACCTAAGATACAAACTGATCTAGCCAGTCTATTTAACAAAACAATGAACCCTTTGAAAGATGGAAACTCCTTTAGAGATGTAATGGACAGGATGATGGAAGGAGCTTCACGGAAACTACATTTGATAAATACATATAATAACTGGAGGAGTAATGAGGCTTGACAACCATAGTCACATCTATAGCTCTGCATGTGAGGAAATAACCCTGAGAAGGGTATAACAGATGGAATAAAGATAAATATGCTTATTAAATATGCACAGATATGCAAATAGCTAATTAAACAGTTGTAGAATCAAATAGGCTTTTTGCCTGAAGTTACTGTACAGTTTAGGATCAGATTTAGAGGGTCTATTTACTAAGCAGTGTTAGGAGACAAAGTGAAATGAGATAAGGTGCCAGCCAATTAGCTCCTAACTGCTATGTCACAGACTATGTTTGAAAAATGACAGTTGGGAGCTGATTGGCTGACACTTTATCTCCTTTCACTTTGTCTCCTAACACTGCTTAGTAAATTGACCCCTGAGTGAGATGGGTTCTATTATTACACCCTTGGAGGTTGGATGTTCAATCATAGTTTTATCTGCCTTAGTTTCAAAACTCTTATTTGGCAAATTAAACTGGTTACCTACAGGCAAACCTAACAGAAGAGTTTTTCAGAGACAAATAAATAAATAAATAGACAAAGAACACAGAGATTTCAGGGAAGCAATATTGTACAGATTTGGGAAGCACTATCAAGATGGGATATAAAAAGTACAGAGCTCTGGGGGTTCTTTAGACAATTCTTCCAATAATGCCAGATGGTCTTTTTCAATTGACATATAGGTGGGAGTATGTTAACAATCAACCATCATATAGGGTTCAGTCATAATTAATATGATCAGAAGAAAATTTGGGTTCTAACAGTCCACATAGCTGGGACCAGTAATGCCAGGGCAGATTTATACCACAGATTACACCCAGGGATTTGGGCATTGACCGAGCTGATGTTAAAAGGCTCACTCAAAAATGGGGTCTTTTATTGGTAGACCCAAGGTGTCAGGTGACAATGCGAAGGGGAAGAGATGCTTTTCCAAGGATTCAGACAATGAAGCAGAAGTTGTGACTGCCCTTGCAGCACATGGTACAGAGATGCTACATCTAGTTGTGGAATAGCCATGGACCTCAACAACTGAGGATTCTGGCTATGGTAAAAGATGGATACATATTGGTGCTCCTATCTAGAGTTTAGATTAGTTCAGAGCCCAGGTACTGCAATAATTTGTTAGGAATCCACAGTACTAACAGACAATCAATATCACAATCAATGGAAGTGGATAACCGCTGTTTATTGAAACAAATATATGTGGTATGTGACAATAAAGGAATGTGCAAGCAGAAATTACACATCAAATTTGCAGTGCTAACAGATAATCCAGATTAATTCACCAGCAGGAGAGGTCTGTTCTCCAGCATACACAGAGCAAATAGAAAACATAAAATATAACCAGCACAGGTATGTATGATATGAGGACAAATGATCAGACATTGGTAAGATAAATAATTAATAACTGATGTGAATCTCAAAATTCTAATACAGCGGCACCTCCAGAAGCAGATTTACTTCAGCCATAATACACTCACATTCAGGCTCTTTTCTGCTTATGATTCTTTAGGCTCTTTGTAGAAGAATGAATAGTGCCCCATTCAAATGAACCAGAAAAAAACACAGGACCAGAAATCTCCTGATGTAGGGTGTTAGTAGAAGCCTTCAAAGCTACCCTGGTGTCTGCCAGGCAGAACATTACGCAGTAATTCAGTAAAAGTAACGTCCAGCAAAATAGGACTGATACAATGGACTGATAGCAATGGCTTGGACCAGTGGTCTGGAGACAATGTCTTATGCATTTGGACTAGAAGGAAAGGTTTGGACCTCTGGACTGAAGGCAAAGGCTTAGGTCTCTGGACTGGATTCACCATCTTCAGACTTTGGAATGGACACATCAACTTGAGACTCTAGACATGACATAACGACTTGAGACTCCGGACAGTACACCCTGGATTGAGACTCTGGATTAGATATATAGTATTGGACAATGACTCTGGATTAATGGAAGAAACTGGTGTCTCAGACAGGATAGTGTATACTGATGACACAAAACTGATGGCAGAGACTAGATAGAAATTTGGGTTGGTTGGAGCTAATATTCAATAGCCAGAGACATAATTTAGAACTTCAAAACTGGAAATATACTGTAACCATGATAATCAGGAGTGGACACTGATGCTGGAATGTTTTGAGTAGATTAAATTCTATTTGGAGCAATGTGAAAGTACAGGTATCCCACAGTAGCAGATTTATAAGACTTATTGCTCTTATTAGCAACTGAAAGTATTGCAGTTTAAAGTGCTGCACCCTTGATGGAACAGTTTGAGAGCAAACCGATAATTCAATCTATGACTCCTTTACAGATTGGAAAGGCAGGGGTGTGAACAACTTTCAGACATGGACTTTTGTTTTCAGAATTAAAACACACCAGTCTCATTAATATAATAATGGTACTCCTATACCATTTTTCACAGGAGAGCAGTTTGTGGGTCCTGGCATTCGTCTTTTGAGTGGCAGAAAGACAGTCAGTCTGATAATGAAAATATCTGCTTACATGAAAATCCAGGGTTTTTGCATGTAAATGTGCATCAACCTGGGATTTTTGTCAGTGGAATCAGCTCAACCCAGGCCCAGTGTCCCAGGAATCTGGGACACTGGTAACTATTGTAGCAGGGTTTTACCAGAGAAGGACCCAGGTAAGGCTCAGTGGAAAAGGTTATCCCGGGTCATCCATTGCAGTGTATAAGGAGTTGTCTCGGGTCTGATCTGGTTAGGAACCATGTTCCAAATCCTGGGTCAAACCCGTGACTTTAGTGGAAAAGGGGTATAATAGAGCTAGAAGTTACCCAATTTTGAATTCAACAAAGCTATGTCCATCTGATACCCCTTTTCCACTAACGTCCCAGGTTTGACCCAGGATTTGGAACATGGGGCCTGATTCAGAGCCGGATGCTCTGACAGAGCGCTTGCTCTGAATCAGGGCCATCCTTATCTTTTTTAAGAGCGGTGACCTCCCACATCTAAAGCGAGCGGCCAAAAAGATGGTCACGATGGTCAAGACCATCGTGACCATCGGGCTTGAGATGAGACCCTTGTGGTAGGGTCTCATTGCCGCAAGCCCTGGAGTGCTTTTGGCTCTATCAGTGGGGCCGGCTCCAGACGGTATGGGGGTTTGCCATGGGAACGTCTCCATCTGGCCAGCTACGCCCCCGGCATGCCCACCAAAGGGGGCGTGCTGTCAATCACCATCGACAGCATGCCCCCTTTGGTGCAAGACCCATAACGACGGCTTGGCCATCATTATTCGGGTCTCGCGCATGCGCACGACGGAGCCGTCTCCGTCGTGCGCATGCGCACTTGGCCAACATCGACCCTCTTGCGAGCACTCAGCGCTCACGAGCGGGTCTGAATCAGGCCCTAGGTTCCTAACCAGGTCAGACCCAAGACAACTCCTTATACACTGCAAAGGATGACCCAGGACAATCTTTTCCACTGAGCCTTACCTGGGTCCTTCTCTGGTAAAACCCTGCTACAATAGCTACCAGGGTTAGTTAATACCCCTTTTCACTAAAGTCCCGGGTCTGACACAGGATTTGGGACATGGACACAGTAGAAAACAAATAAACTGCAGCAGGCCCCAAGTCAGTTGAGATGATCATAATTTAATGAAGCCCCAGTCCGTCATTAGCAGAAGCATGTGTATTGAACAACAAATATATGAAATGTAACCACTGTAAGGATGAAAATTATCATTATTTATTATCATGGTGGTTATGCTGTGGGATGAGGTGAGTGCAACAGTGGACTTGACTTGAACTGGCGTTCCTCAACATGGGTGACAGTGAGAGGAGGCTTCTGGAATTGCCACACACTGTGGATATTTCCATGCTGGATCTAAGACTTTTTGTGCAAATTATTCATAAGCTGTGTTTGTGACTATCGATGGAGAATATTTTAACCCTTGCATAGTTATGGTATGTTGCTTTTATATCCCTTAGCTTGGGGATTAGTTTATTAAAATATTGTTTTTTTTACATTTGGACGGTTTTTCATGGACATTTGAATTGGATATTTTGAATGGGCTGTGAAAATACTTCCTGCAAAGGATTGACAAAGAAACATTAATGAGTCTGTCTATATCTATACAACCATGAGTGGGGGTACTCATGGTAGTATAGATATAGACAGACTTATGTGATTTTAACACCTGTGAAACAAACCTTTATAAGCTTGACCTATCCCTTCACTCTGAGTGAGTAGTGTACGCTGTCCTTTTTCCCTATTAGGGTGTATCGAAATCACAGGGAGTGCCATAAAGGGTCCTAACATGTAAAGAAACCTTGATATGAATATATCTACTATCTGTATGTGAGTCTGGGTACGCTCCATTTATTTACACCATCACCTTCCTTCAATCACAGGGGGTATCATTGTTTTCTGTCTGGTCTGAAAGACATTTCAACACATTTGTTGTTTTTTCTTTTTTCCATATTGCATGTGAGAGGAAGAATAAAGCTAAAACAATTAAGAGAACGAAGTGGATCCAGAATTAACCACCCAAACACCATTGACGTATTCTCTTTAATTTTTTAAGAGCCTTGGTTTTATGTCAATCCACAGAGGAAAGGACGGCCTACTACAGAAATATAGAAGGGAGAGTTACCATTTTATAAAGCATTTACAGTTGACAGTTTACTAAGCCTAAGGATACTTAAATTAACTCCTAGGTGCTGGATTCTAATGCAAAATAGTCTGTCAAGCAGAGCTACCAGGGGAAGCCTCTCTTCTCCAATTAAAAAGGGCATATACTTTACTAACCACCATTTCAACATGAATATCCAAAAGTATAAAGATTGATTGTTTAATAAGGATGTGTTAAGTGGTGGAGGTCTAAAAAGCAGCCAGGATTACCCTGCAACTGGTGAATTAGCAATCTGCCCATCTGACTCATTATATGGGAAAAAATCTCTAGAACCACATTGCCATTAGTGGGCTCAGTGCATGGATTCAGTAACTTTATAGCTAGGCTCAGGGGCAGAACTATGGGAGACAATGGAGGTGCCTGCCGCCTGGCGCCAGCACTGAAGGGGCACCTCCTCCATTGCCCACAATATATTCACCCCACTTAGGGCTGTAAATATGTACCTGGAGTGTACCATCATGGCCACCCAATACATGCTACCTCTTCTCGGCACCTGAGCAGTTACCATAACCATTTACTAGTGGAGGGCTCCATCTATAGCCTGTCCCCACTCATTAATGTCGCTGCTCCTCAGCAGCTTCTCATGCCAGTGTGACTCCCTCACCCACAACTCCCCGTCTCACTCCTCAATGGTGGCAGCTCTAGCCACGGACCTGTGCGGTTGGCCCCAGCATAAGGGTGGCTGCAGATCTTCCAGTAGCTCGATGTCAACAAGGATGCACCAGACTGAGCTGTGGGTAAGAGGGAATGGGAGGCGGGGGCCTGGGGCACCAGTGACTGAATCTGGGGGCAGATCTTTTGGTGGAGCAACTTCCTGGCATGTGAAGCAGTGGGCAGTAGACTGGGTATTTTATGATTTGTAGTTCCACCACAGTAGCAGTCTTATAGTATCTTGACTCAAACTAAGTCCTCAAAGACCTCACATCAGTTGGTTTTCCCATCCATCAGGGGTATTAGGGCTCCCCACCCAACATCAGTTGGCTTTCGCCTCCATCAGGAGGACTTTGAGCCTCATGCTAATTGCACCATACAAGTCACTGTCTTATCTGTGACTAATGCATAGCTCTATATACCCGAAAAAGGGGGGGATATCCTGCAAATTTACTTTAGTAAATAAGCCTAATGGAAACAAACTCACATATTCTATATTAGAGTTTTTGTGCGTATAGATAGATAGATAGATAGATAGATAGATAGATAGATAGATAGATGGATAGATATGCACCATATTTATTTTCCCTTTTTTTTAAGGGGGGGGGGGCCACCAAATTATAAATTGTACCTGGGCGTCTGGGATGAATTTACGCCACTGGCTAGGCTACAATTATGAAACGGAATATCACAATAGATGCACAGTAAACACAAATATGGCAGATGGTCCTAATCCCAAGAAGATAAACACAAATCTTCAATCATAAGACAGAAAAGGGGGTAGTGGGAAAAAGGCACCAGCGCACAATTTATGAAAGATGGATTTCAGAATATAAATAATTAAAAAATACACAATTTAATATATATAAAACATGCAAATAAAAGCATAACAATTCCAATATCAAAGTGACATAGTGCAATGAAGGGATATCATTCCCATATAAGCCACAAATGATCTGAATGAAAGTGACAACGTTCAAATGGAAAGAAACTTCCTTTTTGAAAGATATACGTTCCAATGGATAGATGGATTATAAATCTCACCCCTCGTTGGTGCTGCGGTGGGCTAGCCCTGTGAAGGCAAATGGGTCCCGGGCTGGAAAGCTCGGCACCACCGCAGAAGGTTTTCCAACCACAAGTCCTGGGGGGAGTTCAAAGTCCTCAAGGTATGCTCCGTACAACGCGTTTCAGTTATTGAACCTTTTTCAAGAACGGATAGCATACCTCACATTTAGTCAGGGTATTTATACCCCTCTTCTCATTGCTTCCTGTCCGGCTTATGCATTCCACGTGTGGTCCACAATGAGTGTCTGCCGGATGTGACGCATTCATTCTCTAACGTCACTTCGTTCCAGGTGGCGGCCGGATATCCCGCGTCTCGTGCATGACGCCTCCTCCGGTTCCAGTCGCCATTTTATTGGTTTCCTGACTTCATACACCAGCGCGCTCATGTGACCTAAGTAACGCGTATCTTTAAAACAGAAGTTATTCAATGACTCCATTTTCATGGTACCCAGTGTCTTTTGTCGCCATCTTGGAATCTGGCAAAAAACTTCATACTCATATATTTCTTTCTGAAGTGCTATTTCCAAACATTTCTTTCATCTTTTAAAAATGAGCAGTACTCTCCTCTCCTCTCACCATTTCATCTACAGTCGTACTTGGTATTCCCACAGAGTCTTACCCTATACCCGAGGAGAGGTTTTCCATACTCATTAAGGATCCATAGATACATGTAAAATAAGATAAAAAGTGAATAATTAATCAATACAATATATAAAATCATTCTAAAAACCATTTGATCTCAAAATCAACATTATGTCCCATTGGTTTTAGTGAGCTTAGTTCAAAGATCCACTTCATTTCTTTCTGGGCCAAGATTTTTTCTGCACTTTTATTTTTCCAATTAGTTTTTATTTGTTCTATTCCTATGAAGCGTTTGATGTGACCCTCACATTTGGCATGTTTTAAAGCAAAATGTTCTGATAGAGGGTGTGATACTAACCCTTTTCTGATATTATATACATGTTCTGCAGATCTAATTTTTAAGGGTCTGGAAGTTTTTCCTACATAGAGGAGACCACAATCGCATTCTAATATGTATATTACATTCCGCGAATGGAAGCTGATAAAACCAGATATTTTATATTTTTTTCCTTACACTTCAAAATCTACCATTTTCCTTTCTATATTAGGTTTAGTTGTAGTTTTGCACATCAAACATGCTCCACATCTGTGGAATCCCTTGGTGCGAATCATTCTCATAGTATTTTCTTGTAGACTACTTCTTACTAAATGATTTTTTATTAATTCTGCCTTTTTGTATATAAAGATTGGTTTGGGAGGTATATATTGTCCTAAAATAGGATCATCCTGCAATATTCTCCAATTCTTTCTGATAATATGCTCAATATTTTTATAGTGTGCTCCATATTTAGTAAGAAAAGCCCATTCGTATGGAGTTTCACCCATTTTCATTTTAGATTTTTCTTTCATAAGATCCACCCTTTCAATTTCTTTTACTTTTTGTTTAGCTTCCAATATTGTCTCTTGTTTGTATCCTTTTTCTAAAAATTTTTCCGACTTCTCTTCTATTTGTACTTCCAAGATAGTTTCATCGGTGCAATTTCTTTTAAGTCTTTTAAATTGCCCAATAGGAATATTATTCAGCACCAAATTATAAATTGTACCTGGGCGTCTGGGATGAATTTACGCCACTGGCTAGGCTACAATTATGTCTTATCACAACACTTACAGTTCTCAGTTGGATAATTACTTAAGCTTAAACTCCTCAAAAGAAACAATTCTATGTGCACCATCGATGTTTCAACAATACTATAAGGGTATTAAGCAAACCTATTTCAGATTACATTCTTAGATTTAGATGACCTAAATAGATACATTTGTTACAATTTAGCAGAGGTTATAAAAAGGGTGTTTGTATGTGGAATGTTTATGTAAACATAGGGGTATACTGTATTTACTAAAGTGAAAGCTTTTAGAAATGGAGATATTGCCCATAGCAACCAATCAGATTCTACTTATCATTTAATTAGCAACTTCTAGAAGATAATAGCTAGAATCTGATTGGTTGCTATGGGCAACATCTCCACTTTTAAAAACTCTCACTTTAGTAAATATACCCCACAGTGTTTATTGGTGAAATTGTGTAGTTAACTGCTAGATACCTATAGAATGACAAGGGTGAATGCTATTAATTATGGTGTTATAAGAGTAATGTTATTATAAGCCTTGTTATATAAAGAAACAATGACTTGTGTGTAAATTTAATACTAAAATAAGTGTAATTGCATGTTGATATTTAAATGATTATGCTTACCTCTGTGATGACACTTCAGGGAGTTCCAGCAGAGATGCGTTCCTGAAAAATATGATGTATTTTACTCTACTTGGTGTAAATTATTACAGAGTATTAATCATGTAGTATTGCTATTATCTTTCTGGGGTATTTGTCACATTTAAAGAGAAAGTAAGGAGTAAATTTTAGGGTTTACCCAAGCAAGCATTACTTATACATAATGAAGAGTAGCTTGGGCAGAGGCACTAGTATTTATTGTACCAACATGTTTAGTGAGTCAAGTGTGGGTTACAGGTACATTATAATAAAGAAACCACACAACAGAAATTATACATTAAATGATGGCAGAAGCACATAGGAGAAGCAGTAATGACAAGTTTAAAACAGAACGTAAGAATGTAAATAATGGTGATGTAATCAGAAAAATAAGCAGAATTAACCGGTTCAAGGCAGTCCAGAATATGTAATGATAAAGAACCAAGACCAGCAAGAAATAGCACTGTCAAATATTTAAGGAGATGAATTCATAAGCAGGAGTTGTGTACTGTAGGAGAGGACTGTTCTTAGGAATTAACAAAGCAACCAGGAAACATAAGACTCATACCAGCATAGGTGTGCGAGAGACAGGAATAAATAGTCCAAACATACAGAATCACACACTGATGAGCTTAATAATTAACCCCAGATATGAATGCTAAGAGTCAAATACAGCAGCCGCACCAGAAGTAGAGGTACTGCAGTTTTACCACAGATTCCACAGTTATAACAGTATTAAAGGAACACAAATGGATTACCAATCAAATAGAAGTGCAGTATGAGCAGCTAAAAAATGTAAAGTTTCTAGCAGTGACATGCAGTGAGGTAAATGGCTGGGGAGGCACTGCTTAGTATCACAACCAGATTTACAGATACATATACTGTATGAACTTGAGAGGTCATGTGGGCATTATAAAAATGTGCAGCAGTATATAATGCTGTAAATGTATTTTGATCAAGGATGTGCAGAAAAGGTAGACAGGGGAGGCAGGGCCTCACCTGCCATACACTTTTAACTCTAGAGTTTTGGCTATAAAAATAATTAGAATAATACAAAGAAGATATTTATAATATTTTCTTTACATCTTTCTTACAATTTGTATAGTAAAAACTGTGGAGTATAGCTAAGTATGATAGAAAAGGCTCTGCTTACCAGCCTCACCTGACCGCCCATCACTGGTTTCTAGAGGTCTGCCGGAAATAGTGTAATGGAAAGTATTCCTAACACCAGAAATAAAACAAAGACATATTTGAGGGTAATGAATTTGTTTAGACCTGTAAAGTCTATGGGAAACTCTACCAAGAATCTTGAGGTACTATAACTTTTTCAAAGAACAAATTGCTTTGTGGGTCCTTTAGATCATTCTACAAATGAATGTCATAGGGTCCACATTTTAATAGACATAAAGGTGGGAATCCATTGCATGTTAATATCACCCAACAATCATTAGCATGGCATGAGAAAGCAAGCAATGATGCAAGAGGTAAGGGTTTTGCTATTTTGAGCATAAAACAATTTGGAGATGATATCAGCAATTCACATACTGTAGCTGGGAGGTTTTCATGAGTTGCCACAAATCACATCTAGTCTAGTGCATACTGAGTGAGCTGGTGTTTAAAAAGCTGAGGACTCCCACAGATAGACTTAATGTCATTGGAAATATCAAAGTGAAGGAGCAGATGTTGTGGATGCTCTATTCAAAAATATTTCTTGTTCGGTCTGTTTCAGTCTGGGCTACAGACTGTCTTCCTTACTATTTCTCAGAGTAACAAATTGGTGTCTTAGCCCCACTTACTGTACTTGGCACTGCCACATCACTGTACTCTGCACATCTCCTGTACCTCAGCAGCATCCCCACTTTCCAGAATGTGGGAGGTATATAAACTGGCAGGCTGCATGGGCATGGCAATCTTGGGGTTCCTCACGAGACTCCCTAGTCCAATCCCTGCACTGCAGTCATGCTCACATGATTCTGGCAGCCTATGGACTTCTACTGTGGCCTATTTAGACATGTTCTTGAGTACAGCACATTGCCAGAGAAATGCCATCCTTCTGGATAGTTGCATATCCTGAGGCTTTAGTGATTCCTGTGCTGTTCCTGTTACCTATTGTTGTACTCCTGTCTGGACTTCTACCGCTGCCACCTACTGTATGGTTTTACTCTGTCCAGCAAGCATCAGTTCATCAGCTGGCCTCACCTGTGCTCAGTCTCAGCAAGCATTGGTTCATATATATAAACAAGGATATGGGTTTGGAAGGTAAAAGGAGGTCTGACACTCCCCTTAAGTATTTTCAGGAGGAACCTCCCTACCTGAACTATTGTGTGATGAGGTCCCATTCCCAATGATCTTACAAGTCCCCCAAAAGGAGAATTAAAAAAAAACCTTAAGAATGTAGAGGAGGGATTCACAAAAAGGAAACATGTAAGGAAAACTTAGAGAGGGAAGTGAATAAAAGAGAAAAAAGAAAAAATCCCCCCAATGTATTCAACATTTCCACTAAGGAATTGGGGACAGCTAAACTTTTAGTTCTGGAGAAAGGGCTTAAATGTGCTCCAAGGGGCAAACCCAATATATTTGATCTTTTTGTTGAACTCAACAGATTTATAAGAACATTAAGTCATAAAGGGTATTTTTCCCAAAAACATCTCAACACAAGAAATAATAATATTAAATTCCTTTGGTCCTAGACACTGCAGATGATCCCGCATTAAGGATTCTGCAAGAACTTTGGGATGAAGGGAATGAAATAAGTACAGAACCGTTGTTAACAATTTATAATCATTCTCAGAAGAGATTTAAAAATAAATCAAGAGTTTTTTCCACTTTCAGCTAGAGGAGGCAATGTGGAGTCCTTTTATAAAATCACTTTAGAAGATTTAAAAAATATGTGTATACAAGCTCAGAAAAGTTGTAATTATACATCTAACCTTTTGAGACCAGAGAAAAGAGCACTGCAGGAATTAATGAAGCTGACAAAGTGGGTGGGCCTAGTAATTCAAGATATGGAAGATTATATAAAAGAAGCTAACATCCAATTGAAGAATCCCTCTTTTCACCAGACTCTCCCCTATGATCCTACTCAGAAATATTTGAGTGAACTCACGACTCTTCTTGATTTGGGCTTGGCTGAAGGGGTCATATCCAGGGACACATGGCACATTATATTTACCCCATTTCCCACTATCCCAGTGTGCTATCATCTTCCTAAAATCCACAAATCTTTAATTTCACCTCCCAGGTGACCTATAATTTCTGGTATTAATTATTTAACCTCTAATCTTTCTGATTATATTGACTCTTTTCTCCAGTCTCATGTTCCTGTGCTCAGGTCTCATCTCCAATATACTACACACTTTTTACAGAAGTTTCAACATAGAGTGTGGAAGGATACTTATGCCTTCCTCACTTTGGATGTTCAATCATTATATACCAATATTCCTCATCAAATTGGTATTACTCATTTATCCCATTGTATCTATCAAGATGGAGACCTGTCTCAGGAACATCAGTATTTTCTTTTATCTTGTATTTTATCTCACAACTACAGTATTTTCTTTTTCTGGACACTTTTTTTCTTCAATTCATGGGGACTGCCATGGGGACCAGATTTTTGCCAAGCTATGCAAACCTTTACATGGGGGAGTGAGTTTGAGGACATCCATGTGTGGGGGACAGCTTCAGAGCACCTCTGGTCTTCTATTGCCATTTCATTGATGATCTGTTTATTATTTGGGATGGGGACCTTACTTTAGCACAATACTTTATTTTTAAACTTAATGATAATCAGTTTAATTTATCCTTTACCTACACTTATGATAGAAAGTGCACAGATTTCCTAGATGTGACCCTTGAAGCCAAAGACTCTAGTATTGCCACTTCTAATTATATTAAACCAGTCAGCACTCAATCTTACCTCCATTTCTGCAGTGCACATTACTAACCTTGGAAGACAAATATTCCTAAGGGACAGTTATTGCACCTGCGAAGAAACTGCTCAGAGGAGGAAGTATTTCGATGTCAAGCTGCTTTGATGCTAGAGGCTTTCACATGTAGAGGTTATCCAGAGAACATCCTTAAGAAGGCATTGAGAGAAGTTTTAACTATTGACAGATCCAACCTCCTGCAATACAAGAATAGAAACCAAAATACTGAGAGCATGGAAGCGAGTGGAGACAGGGATTTGGCCTTTATTTGTAAATTTAATTCACATCATAAAACAATTAGACAGTTTATCTTGAGGAATTACAAAATCTTGAGACAAGATATAATCCTGGATAAACCACTCATCGTTTACAAGAAGAATCTACCTCTCTTAAGAATCTACCTGTCCCAAGCTATTTGAGAGCATCTAAGAAGATCCAGTCCCTTCCCCCAAATCACCAGGGTTTTATCGATGCAGTAAAACTAGATGTACTGTGTGTACTTGCACTCCAAGGAGAACCACTATGATTGAATTGCATCTAAACAGCACCCAACATGTTAATGAAACCTTCATAAATTGTGATTCATTGTATACTATTTAACTTTTTCCCTGTGGGTGTGGATTAAGATATGTGGGGCGCACCACCAGACCCCTCAAGAGGAAGTTTATGGAACACCATAGAAACATTATGAATAGATTTCCATCACATAATGTCTCTAGACATTTCTCAGTGACACATGGAGGGGATCCGGATAGTTTAACAATCATAGGACTGGAACAAATGCTCATTACATCACGGGGAGGAGATCGATATAAGAACCTATGCCGACAGGAGTTTTTTTGGATTTTCAAACTAAATACAATCCATCCAGATGGCTTGAATGAGTCTATAGAACTCAATTCAGTACTATGAATGGGTAATATACTGTATATGGTGGGATAAGGGAGAGATAGATAGGGTCCCTATCATCTACCTCAATCCAATAATTTCAATATTAACTTCTGTTCTTGATGATCTAAATTTGGAGGTTTGTCTGGTCAGCAGAAACTTGGTATTTATTTAAGACATGTAATATAATCTCTGAGTAATTGTTATATATAAAAGGTTTATATGTTTAAAACTGTATAAATCTGGAGGAATGATCATTTCCCAAATGGATGTTTGGTTTTTAGGGGTTAACTATTAGAACTTTATCAGTTTCCACTATATTCTCTTTTTCTCTGATTATGTACATGAGAGACTGTGAACTAATTAATTGAATTATGAGTTTCTATTAAATATTGATAACTGTCAGATAAACTATGCAAATGATATAACAGTTGCAATCATAATTAAGGATTGTGCAAGATGTATAATACTTGTCTATTCGATGGGGTCCTATTCCAAAATAGAAAGATTTGCCCAGATAAAAGATGGCTACATATGTTACTGACTCCTTCTAAGAGAAAAGTACGGAACACATGATGTCTGTTTATATCATATGGTTTGAATCTTTGAATTATACATGGAGAGGGTGGTCACATAATCGGAGTCAATTACATGTGACCAGTCCTCTTCACAACAAGCCTTATAAATCCCATTGGGCCCAGAAGTAGGTGACGAGGGAGGTTACATGACTGGGATACGGGATAGCACAGGTAAACAAACATAACAAGTTTAATGTATTGATTATAAAATAAACTATGTGTGCTGATCTTAGTTAAGGATGTGATTGTCTCCTATTATATCTAAATTATAAAGGGCTTTGTTTTGTGGCTTGGTTACACTATTGATTGTAAATATGGGCATCTGCAATTAATCTGTTTTAATTAGACCAGTATATATACTGGTCAAATGGAAGGGGACACACACATGCTCCTGAAGAAGGTGTGGGTTCCTTCCACACAGAAATGCATTGAGCCTTTTAATATTTCCTACTTTACCTGGGAAGCTGCTACACCGTTCACATCCGGACCGGTTTTATGGAGTCAAGTTTCCAAAAATAATTCAAGTTATGTGAGGACACCTTGCTAAGGAGGTACAATTCTATTCCTCTGGACATTGACATATTTCTCCTTCACTGGATATTAGCTGGAGAGGTATACATTTTGAAGTGCACCACTTGCTGCCAAATAACTTGTGGACTAATAGTGCTTTCCTGGGTCTGTAACGATTGACTATTTTTTATATTTTGATTTCTTATCTATCCACTTTGTTGGAAATTTATGCTATATGACCATTTATCTAATGGAGTTTTAGGAATTTCATTGCAATTGATGATTGCATTATCTAATTTATCTCATTTGTAATAAATAAGTTTTTATGAGTATAACCAAGCCGCACTTGATATTTTTCTATATAATCTGATATATATGCAATAGATTTGTGCAGTTGCACCTATATAACCAATCCAGAAGTGCTGTTTTCTCTTTTTATATATAGCATTGGTTCATCTGCCAGCCTCACTGGTCTCCAACAAAGTGGGCTTCTGCATACCTGCCTTTCTCGTCTGCACCCGCAGGCTTCCTGCTACAGCATTTATCTCCAGAAGTGCCTCTGGCATCAAGTACTTATCTGGAATTTTTGTCAGTTCCCCTGGCTGCCCTCCATAGGTGCTAGGCTGGTACTGTGGCTGGTTTATCCTGATCTCAGTATCTATACCAGGGCTGTTCCAGAGTTTCAGGGGTCAAGTTCCAGGGCTATGGTGGGCTGCAGTTACCAGGTTGTTCCAGCTGTTTAAGGTGGGGATCCAGAGTATTGTGTCTCTGCTCTCAATTCTGAGTTCCAGGTTATGTTTCTAGTTCCAGGCTTGTGTGTTGGGGTGTGGGTTCCAGGACAATACAGCCCCTGTGGTTGGTTACCCTGAGCTCCCCATTTCTGACACTAGTTTTGAGTTCTGTTTTCTGTTTCTCGATTCCAGGTTTGGTACTATGCAGCTCTGAATCTCTTTAGTGTTGTTGGTCTGAGTACCCAGTAGTGGGTTCCAGCCAACCAGTTCCATGTCCTCACAGCTGTGATTCCATTTATGTATCCAGGTGCAGAGTAAAATCCAAAGTTGCCACCTTGTATTGCCAGGATTGTCAATGACACTCAAGACACTC
This sequence comes from Taudactylus pleione, assembly GCA_031769625.1. NCBI lineage: Eukaryota > Metazoa > Chordata > Amphibia > Anura > Myobatrachidae > Taudactylus > Taudactylus pleione. The sequence goes on along the minus strand of JAUIMM010000009.1, from coordinate 7,610,520 downwards.
AAGGGCCTCAGCTTCTGCCTATTTCAGCTTCATGAGCAGACCACCCATCAAGTCTCCGGTTTCACCCACACTCTTGCTTCAGCTGGTTCTAAGGGTCCCAAGATGGATCTCACACCCTCAAAGTCCATTACAGCCAGGTCCTAAAAATAATAAAAAGGACAAAGTAAGGGTGATAGCTACAGCATTCTACTCTTCTAGCCATTCTGGGCATGGAACAGAAACAAAATAAGATATATGTGATCTCCACTTTTACCAGTACAGTGCTGATCTCTAATCAACAGGATACCTGTAAAATAAATTCTGTATTTGTTAATATCTTTTGTATATTCATTTTAATTTAAGTTATAACTTTCTTGTCAGAAATCAATTCTATATTGTAACATTTGCACTAAACATAGAAATGTATAAACATAGGGAATGTAAATCCTCTACTTATTAGATCAAACAGCAAAATGTAGAAGAAATTAGATATATGGAACTTTGACCATGGGATAACTGTTAGTGCCAGGCAGGTTGGTTAAAATATCTCAGAAACGGCTAATCTCCTGGGATTTAGTAGTCTGTAATGTTTACAAAAATTCATGTACAAAACAAAAAACATCCAGTGAGTGCCAGTTCTAAATATAGATTAATTGTTTGGTTTTGCTGAAAACTTACTGAGATCTTCTTTCCAATTTTGGAAGTCGGATCTCAAAAGCAGATCTTGCATGTTTTGGATTGCATTTAAATCAGTCCCTCCTGATTTCAAGTGCCATTTCACACAGGGGAGTGTATAGAGAGGGTGTGGGCAGTTCATGCTGCAATACAAGTAATTACTCAAGTAATTATCATGAAGTGATATTTGCTATGCACATATGTATAAGTTAATTAAAATTATTTGTCTTTTATGAGGTCCGTCCAGGACCCCAACCACTCCATTAGGCACCCCAAACCATTTGCCACCCCTCTGTGAAGTTTTCATCCAAATTCATCAAGTGGAAGGCCCAGAAAAGGCTCCCTGGGTCAAATTTCTGCCCAGCATACACCAACAGGAGGTACGACTGGGACCTCAACCAACTAGTATGTCTTCGGGGATCCAATGTTACCACTCGGTAAAGTTTTCATCCAAATCCATCCAGTGGAAGGCTTAGAACAGGCTCCCCAAGTTGAAGTTCTGCCAAGTGTACACCAACAAGAGGTCCGACCAGGACCCTAACCCCCTAAAACCTGGCCAGGATCCAATGTTACCACTCTGTGATGTTTCCATCCAAATTATCTGATGTCATCCAAATTCATCCAGTGAAATACCCAGAACAGGCTCCCTGGGTCAAAGTTCTGCCCGGCACACTCCGATGTGGACTCCAACCTCTCCATTAGGCATCCCAGACCAATTGCCATCCCTCTGTGAAGTTTTCATCCAAAGCCATCCAGTGGAAGGCCCAGAACAGGCTCCCTGGGTCAAGTTCTGGCCACCATCCCCAGGTCAAAGTTCTGCCCAACCAATACCAACAGGAGGTCCGACTGGGACTTCAACCCCCTAGTATGTCTTCTGGGATCCAATGTTACTATCCTGAGAAGTTTTTGTCCAAAGCCAATCAGTGGAAGGCTCAGAACAAAGGTCAAAGTTCTGCCCAGCGTACACCAACGGGAGGTCCCACCAGAACCCTAACCCCCTAAAACCTGGCCAGGATCCAACTGGACCACCTTGCATTGGTTTCATCCCAATCGGTGCAGGGGTGTCCGAATACATAATACAAACAGACAAATGAATATTATATATAATATATATTTCCAAATATGTATTACCTTGCCATCCCCATACACAGAACAGGAAGGTAACAAATTGGCAATCTCTTACTGGCATGTGCATTCTACCACTACTACTGTAATAGTGTTTAGGAAAATCCAAAATAGCTATCAACCCCTAAATTACTTCATTAACTAATGTTAAGATAGCATTGATAGTTTTGCACTATATTTCTAGAAGAAGTATGACCAAAAGGCTGACTTTGAATAACCCTGAAGAAGGGGAATACCATAAGCCAAACTCTCAAGAAGATTAGACCAGCAGTCACAACTTTTTGAGTCCTTTTCAAGCTTTATGTGAGAATTTTGTATGACCCTGGCAGCCATCCTCAGTCAGCTGGTCCCCACAACCCTAAGAGCTTGAGCCAGCAGAAGCTTGACTACCTGCCTTAGATCTTCATTGATGTTTCCTATGAAAGAACCTAAAATACTATGATGCCCCTTTATGCCTCAACTGGTACAACAGTTTACGTAAACTTCCACCGAGTATATTATTTTATAAAAACGTTTTGTAAAATGAAAATCTTATATGCCTTAAGTCTTAGAAGTTGTTTGGGAAGAGGTTAGTTATTTTGCTTCCTCTGTGACTAGCAATAAGCAAAAAACTCAATGTAAAAAAATTAAATGTACAAAAAAAACCCTAATTGATATTACTTGAATGTACAGAATAGTGTAGCTGTGCATATGGAAACACTAGAGGATGATGCTAAATGTCTTTGATTTCCTTGGTCCTTTTACCATATGGTGCAGCAGTAGAAGCACCCATATATTGTTCTTTAATCTACTTTGGTGGAACATACAATCTAAAGAGATTTTCTGAGTCACTGCAGAAACATGTCTCATTAATCTGCATGCATGTTTCATTTTTCCTTTCATCTTTTTATTAAGGATCTGTATAGCTTTTCCCAAACTTATAGAACGGGGGTTGTCAGGCATACATAGGAATACTTATGTAAAGCCTATTTTGTAGAACAAAAGTCCAGCTTTGTACGTAAAGGCTTTTGGAACTTTGCTACTCATTAGTTCTCTTACGTCATTCCATAACAGAAAAGCTCTTCATGCAAGATTGAAGTCAGCTTTTAAAATGGGAATCATCTGTAGGAGTGGGAAATTCATTAAAATCTGTTACAAGCTCTGTAAATTATTTATTATCTTACTGTTAAATCATTCCTCTATACGGTTTATTTATGTGAGTGGAAATTTCTCTGTGGTATAATGTCCTTTGGTTTAGTAACGTTCTGTGTAAGGTCTTTGATATAGCCTGAAGTGGCTCTTTACTACAGTCCCCGGGGACCTAGGAATGTTTAACTAGTGCGGTAGGAAGCAAAAGGAAACAGCAAAAAACTCTTAGTAAATAAACGAGGGCAATAACTGGTTTTCTATAGTCTGTAAAGTCAGAAACATTAATTATAATATCAACTTCAAGTTATTTCCCTTTCACCATGAGGAACTCAAATGACCCTTTGGTAAACTTGCAACCTTTGTTCCACAAATAAAGAACTCAGTCTAAATATCTCATTAAACTACCAAAATTTGTGCTCAGTGTCAACTGTTCCATTCAGAATTTCATAACGTATATAAAACATTGGATTGTAACGTTGTGTGTTTAGCCCACCCATACTATCCATGTTCCTACAGTATCTGCTGAAAAAGGAAAGTATGAACATTAACCTTTATATATTCAGGACAATGTTACACTTCATTCGGTTGTGATTTTTTTTTTTACTATACTAGTTTCCACTCTGTGGAACAATCTGCTCTCTGTTATGAATGTTGATATTTTGTAACGTAACTCGGTGCATATCCTTTGAATTTGTTGGATTTCATTTTGAGGGCATGACCTCTTGTAGCAATTCCATATGCATATGTACAATCTGCTTGAATTGATGTACATACTGATCTCCTTAGAGTTGTTGCACATGCTTATATCAGCAGAGTGCACTTATGACCATTGAGAATTATTATTGCACAAGTTTAATTGCCAGCTACAATGCACAGATCTACAGTAACTGTCAGCCATTTAGCTCAGACCCCATTGCTAGCAAAGTTGCACAAACATCATTGCCAGCCATGTTTTGCAATCTTCAACAGACACATAACACTGACATTAATAGTCTCAATTCATAGACTCCATTGTCAGCCATAATGCATATAATTCATGTTGCACATACCCCTATCGCCAGTTATTTTACATAGTTATGGCATGAAAGTTAGATGCACATTACCTCAATTCTATGCCCTACATCCAACTTTTTCTTATTCTCATAGATGATAAGCATCAGGTAGTTGTATATATAGTTAGTTAATGACACAGTAGCGCTGAGGACTATTTCACATAAAAAAACAAGGTGGTTTTAGGATCTACTGAACTACCACCTCTACCCAGCTGCTGGGCCCATAGTACTCAACAGTCCTTGCTGGCTCAGTATCTGTCCAGCTGCCCACTGAGCTCAATTTATATCATATCACAAAACCATGTAATGGACACATAGTTCCAACCCGGTTTATCACATTCATTAAATATACCCTGTGACTTTTTATACTTGTCACATGTACCACTTTTGCTGGTAAAAAAAAGTCCCAGGGTATATTTAATGAATGTGATAAACCAGGTTGGAACTATGGGCCTGATTCAGAGCCACTCGTAAGTGGCAGCTCGTTCGCTCCGAGCGATGTTTGCCCAACTGCGCATGCGTACGGATCGTTATACGCATGCGCGAACCAGTCAGTGCGGCCGAAATTCATGTGCTCGCAAAATAGCGAATGCCTGCTAATTTGAGTGACAGGATGAGGCGTATGTGGGTGGTAACAGGGGAAGGTGCTTGAAAACGGGGAGTGGAGATCCGATCGCAGGCGTGCGTAAAGGTCAAAACGGGCGTTTTATGGGTGGGCATATTTAAAACAGCAGCGTCATTGACCACGTCACTGGGTTATTTTATAGCCAGAACTGCTCGCAAAATTGTGGTAGCAAAAACCAACCACAAGAATAGCGAGCAGCTCATACCCTGTTCGATGTACTCGATTAATCTAATAAATAGCGGACATGACGTAGGATGTGAGCGGACGGGGGCGTAGTTTCCCAAAAAACGACCGCAAGTTTTGTTCGCTCATTCAGACCTAGAGGCGTGAACAGACCGCAAACAGCGAACAGTTCATTTGAATAGCCACCCCTATTTTCTGGACGAGCGAGCGCAAATAGCGACCGGCTCTGAATCAGGCCCTTTGTGTCCATTACATGGTTTTGTGATATGATATAAATCAAACCTGCTCTGTTGGCCTATATGATTTAGTGCTGAACTGAACGGTTGTGCACTAAAGGTTTTTTCTTTTGAGTTTTTTTTATTTTGCAATTAATACGCAATTTATTACATGTGGGTGCATTTATGTGGAACTCAAAATTCGCTGTTGCTTGCATGTCCTACTGACTGTATATATTTGATGATTAGTAGGAGTGGCAGAATTGGGTAGCCACATTATTTATGAGAGAAACTAAACTCATGTCAAGTGATATTTGCGGATCTGATGTTTTTTGAACAAAAAATTTTGCTGTGTATACCCCGAGCATAATTATTAACATAGTTTGTCTAATTAATTTTTTGACTCATTCATTTTAACTAATACACTAATAAAGGTTATATTTTAGCTGAATCATACAAATCAATAACAGTGCCCCATAAAAAAGGAGTCTGCTTTCTCTCCTCTTTGTACGAATTTTGGGGTTCATTCAGACCCACTCGCGAGCGGCAGTCCGCTCGCAAGTGGGTCGATGTTCCCCACTGCGCATGCGCACGACGGAGGGAGCTCCGGCGTGCGCATGCACGAGACCCGCCGAGCGAAGGACTTTCCATCGCTCCGGGTCTCGCACCAAAGGGGGCGTGCTGTCGATGTTGATTGACAGCACGCCCCCTTTGGTGGGCATTCCGGGGGCGTGCCTGCCAGACGGAGGTGTTCCTATGGGAACGCCTACCGTCTGAAGCCGGCCCCACTGACATCACTAGTGATGTCAGTGGGAGTGATTTTGGCTCTGATAGAGCCAAAATCACTCCTGGCCTTGCGGTTGAGAAACCCGACCACAGGGTTTCTCTCGCAAGTCCGATGGTCGCGATGGTCAAGACCATCGCGACCATCTTGTTGGACGCTCGTATATGCTGTGGGTGGTGACCCACAGCTATACGTGCGTCCAGGAGGACGCTCCATTTTAATGGAGGTGGGCCCTGATTCAGAGCGAGCGCTCTTGTCAGAGCGTCCGGCTCTGAATCAGGGTCTTTGTGTATTCTGACTCAGAGGGAGCACCACCAACACTTAATTTAATACAGGTTTTCTGTATATGGAATACTTTGAGTTGGTTTTTGTGTAACAAATATTTATGTGCCAATTAAAGGCTCATCTGTATAGACCAATATATTTTTTCTAGTGCGGATTCAATTCCTTGTCGTGTGACATTTCACCAATCCCTGGGCACCATGTGATATCCACCATCCACCATTTGCTCACACTATCCTAAAACAATTCAATCCACTTTGTACTTTTAATCCCTCCTGCCTAATCCACATTCTGTATTTCCACTAATCCAACTTCCCTTTTCTTGTGCACTAAAGGACTCAAGAGCTATATTATTTTAATTTATTCCCTGCTCTTCACCTTTTAGTTATTGCAATTTCTCATCTCCTAGATTGAGTTCTCCATACCACTTTTGCTGTCTGGCTCACTAATTTCCTACGCAATGATCAGCCTCTACTCTATTTACAAGACTTTCATTACAGCCACATCCTGGAGTTTGCTAGCTGTTAGAAGATCTTTTCTAGACATATGTCATGGGCAATGGTCTCAAAACTACCCTTTGAAATTTTTGTGATTTGTCTGATATGATTTTACCTGACAGTACTACAGAATGGAAGATCTGCTTTCATGTTCTATTTGCATGTGACCGTGTGGGTTGCAATATCTTTTACTTTCTGATACTTTGGAAGGAAGGATGATAGCCACATAACTTTGAAAGCTTAGTAAAAATATATAAACCAAGACTCCTCTATGGTGTGGTTAAGTTTTCTAATCAGCTTTGGGAAAATATAAGAAATCATAAGTGATTCACTACTTATTTCACTTTTTGGGTGTTTTTATTACTGTTTAAGTTATACTACAATTGTTTGTTTTTTCATGCATATGTATTTCTTCATAAGAAAGTGTTTTTGAAGAACAGACAAAATAACACAGGAATTAGCACTGAAAGTAATATAACACTTTATTATTTCAGATTTTTGGTGTTTTAGGTGACACTTTGATTTTAGCTGCAGAGACAAGCGAGCTGTTTTATAATTATTTTTTTCATTTTTCATAACACCACAGTTGCTGTCGTCAGTAAGCTGCTTACATTGCTTTCATCTCCCACCTTCTGTGGATGGAAGCCCTCTTTTATCTTATCTTATGCTGCTTCTGCTTCACCTCTAGTTTCTACAACTTGGCTTGGCCACTCTCTGACAACATCCTTCAGCCTTATCACACCCCCTGCCCCCAAATTCATGCATAAACATCAACATTTAGCTTGCATACTATTGACCCAATACACTTCTCATTTTCAGAAAATCAATTACCAATGACTACCCTATCTTGCCCTGATCAGGCTGCTTCTTTCTACAACAAAACACACTTTATCCATAGACAATGCATCTATAACCACTAGAGATGAGCGGGTCCGGTTCTCAGAGAACCGGACCCACCGTAACTTCCAGATGTGAGGCGAGAACCGAGCTCGGCTCGGGTTTTCCCGCCTGACACGGATCTCAAAATGAGGCAAAACATCATCCTCCCACTGTCACAGTCTTGCAGGTTTTGGATGCTATAAAGTTACATGGTCATCGGAACCATGTCACTCCAGCTGTGGAGAGTGTAGTGAACGGATCTGCTGTGTCCATCTAAGAGCTTCTCAATCTGTCCAGGGCAAGGGCTGCTGTGTCCATCCAGGGGTTGCTGTGTCCATCCAGGGGCAGTGGCTGCTGTGTCCTTCCAGGGGCTTCTGTGTCCATCCAGGGGCAGTGTCTGCTGTGTTCATCCAGTAGCTGCTGTGTCTGTCCAGGGGCTTCTGTGTCCATCAAGGGCAAGGGCTTTTGTGTCCATCCAGGGTCTGCTGTGTTCATCCTGGCGCAGTGGCTGCTGTGTCCATCCAGGGGCTGCTGTGTACATCCAGGGGTTGCTGTGTACATCTATGGCAAGAGCTGCTGTGTCCATCCAGGGGCTGCTGTGTCCATCCAGGGCAGGGGCTTTTGTGTCCATCCAGAGCAGGGGCTGCTGTGTCCATCCAGGGGCAGTGGCTGCTGTGTCCAACCAGGGGTGCTCTGTCCATCCAAGAGTGCCCAGTGTATAAAAAAATAATAGCTTATATAATTAATACAAAAATAATATTTTTTTTTGTGCTGTACCCGAGTGTACTATATTATTATTATTATTATTATTATTATTATTATTTTACTGTGATGCTGCAGGTAAGACCGCAGTGTAATATTCATACATATATTGTTTGTGACACTGTAAGTGGTAGTGCAGTGTATTATTCGTATTCATAAATAATATTGTAACACTGTAAGTGGCAGCACAGTGTGTTATTCTTTTTTTATTCATAAAAAAATCTTGTGACACTGTAAGTGATAGCGCAGTGTGTTATTCTTATTCATAAATAATCTCGTAACACTTTAAGTGGTAGCGCAGTGTGTTATTCTTATTTATAAAAAATCTTGTGACACTGTAAGTGGTGGTGCAGTGTGTTTTTCTTATTAATAAATAATCTTATAATACTGTAAGTGGTAGCGCAGTGTTTGGTAGTGGGGACACAGGACCTCAATTAACTGTCTACAACCCACTGCATTATTGGCAGATATTAGACACACATCTAATACCAGCATAAATGTTATGGCGTCAGTGATCCGCTATGCAACTGAGTGACTGCTGTCATACCTGCTCTCCCTTGCAAAGGATTACCTAACAGTCAATTGTTTTTGAAAGTACTACTAGTAGTCTTCCAGGTACCCTTCTGGGATGAAAATCCACTCCCAGCAGCAGCACAAGGCATAGTGCTCAAGGATTCTTCTGGGGCAAGGACTGATGTGAATAATATTTTTTGTCAATGCCTTCCTTCATCCCCTCCCTCCTCATACATTTGCTTCAGAATAAAAAAAAATTATTAAATTTACTACTAATCAAATCTTCGTTTCCCTGCCTTCAACTATATACATACTACAACTCCCTCAGGCCTCTTGAATAATAAAAACATTTGTTTCCTTTCCTGATGTGCCATGTTGGAACTAGAAGTAGAGTTGCCACTGCTGCTGCAATCTTTGAAATGCAGTTGCTGAATGCCAAAAATGTCCAGAAATGTTTATGGCCACAGACAGCATCTCCTGAATGCCCTTTTAATTTAAAAAAAATATTCTTAACCACCAAGTTGAGTTTGTGGGAAAAGCATGGAACATATTGTTCACCCATGCTCTCCCCTCCTGCCTCATAAATTTGCTTCAGAATTAAAAAACTTAATTAAATTTACTACCAATCAACTCTTCCTGTCCCTGCCTTCAACTACATATATACTCCAACTCCCTCAGACCTCTTGAATAATAAAAACATTTGTTTCCTTATGTGCCATGTTGGAAGTTGAACTGTCATGTGTTTGTGCCGTCCACTGCTGCCACTTAGCTTAGTGAATCATCTAGCATGGTGCAAATTTTGGGCCTAAACCAGATGAAAACAATATTGTGAGCTGTGAGGTGGTCAAAATTGACTGGAAACAAGTGTAAATTAATGTTAATAAGGCTGTAGGAACAAAAAACCCACAAATGCTGTGATTTTAGCAGTTTTTATACATTTTTGTAAAAAAATATAGATCCAAAACCAAAACCAAAACACGCACTGGGCGGTTTTGGCAAAACCAAATCCAGATCCAAAACAGAAGGAGATACATATCCAAAACAAATACACGGGGTCAGCGCACATTCCTAATAACCACCCATAGGCATATCTACCCCTTAGCAAGGATGGCACTAACCATTGGGAGCTCAACCCCAAGACTTGCTGTGGAGGGAAACCTGAGCACCCTTACCCCCTATGGGGCCTTTTGGCTCTGGGTTGGGGGTTGTCAAAGGGTCACCTTAGCTTTGGCCAAGGGGATCTCAAGATGCCTTTTTCCTCTTTAATAGGGCTCTTGAGGGGATGGGGAGAAATAAGGCCCTTCTCCTTTTGGAGAGGATTCCCCCAGCATGGTTATTCACTGGGTGATTGGATCATTCAACTCTGGCTAAAATAAAAAAAATAGGGAGCTCTGATTTTCTGGAGTTTGTGGTTTTGTACTATTCCACTGCCTAGAGCTATGGTTTCTGTATTGGGTGAAGGGAGATTTTTGCACAGTACCAAGCAAAACTTATTGGGTGTAGCACTGCATCTTCAGGCCTGAAGTGACATAGGGGGAAACTACAGTGACATGGGGAGTGCCAGTCCCCTACTTTTCCAGGGGGACTCAGACCCCCAGATACATCCCTATAATCACCACATATAGTATATGATATTTCAAACATCAACCATGACCATGGCACAGCAAACATACCCTCTGACTGCAAATGTTATCCTGCACTGCTGAGTGTGACTGGGTGAACTCTTACTTCTATGTCTACTTCCTTCATAATAAATTCATATTTTCATCTTACAGCACAACCCATTCACTTGCATAGAAAACACAGTTCACTTCTCCATAATCCACCCAGTCTACTGTAACAGATCTTTGTCACCTTCAGCTCTCTTCTCCGCATCTCCAACTTTTTCCTCCAGTGCAGCTCATTATGTTGCACTTATTCAAAGACAAATTCAAAACCGTTCAACAATATATTTCCTTATGGCAATTCCCACACACACACCCTCCCGCACACACACACCTTCCCCTACTACAGTTCCCCAAACTCTTTGGACTGTCCTTCCAACTTGGGCTCACACATAATGGCTGCAAATAAACTGAGACAGTACAGGGACACACACTCAGACAGTGCACTGTGTGTGTTTGTGAAAGAGAGAGATGCAGCAAAGGAGAGTAGTATATTAGGAGACAGAGAGAAAACAAGATGACAACCAGGAGAGAGAAAAAGAAAGTAAGCCTACCATGAGAGAGAGAGAGAGAGAGATGGCCCACCATTAGAGAGAGGCTGGTACAACAGAAGAAATCAAGAGAGAGGGCAACTCACCAGGAGATAAAAAGAGATAGAAGAGGGAGAGGGCATTTTACTAGGAGAGGGCAAGAGAGAAAGAGAGAGAGAGAGGACAGTTCACTAGGAGAGAGAAAGCAAGAGAGATAGGTTGACAAACTGGAGGGAGGGATGGTAGTCAAACAGGAGAATGTGAGAAGGTGATCTAAAAGCAAGTGGGACAGAGAGAAAAAATGGCAGCAAAATGAGGGGACAGCACCCCAGGAGACAAGGAAAGAAATGATCCGTACATCCTTTTTCTGACACATTATAGGAGCCTTTAATTTCAACTACCATCATCTTTATTCACACTGTTAGATTCTCCTGTATATGTAATATACTAAGTGCAAATATATTTTTCAAATTTTTTCCTTTTTCTAAAAACCACATCTAGTCTATTTGGAGGAATATCTGCCAGAAAAGGATTACCTACCAAACTGATTCAATGTTAGTTCAGAATAGCTTTAATATAGATACCATGGGTATTATAAGTAGCGACAAATGGAAAAAAAAATTTTCTTCACCTTACATTTCATGAGATACTGTATTCCCTTTTAACTGTATTCATTTTCCTAATGACCTCTATTATTAAGTACTAAGGATTAAGGATACCCTTTTTACAATAATATTTTTGCTTATGGAGTTAATTGTTCTCCACAAGTTTTTTCAGTGTGCAGTTCATTTTAATATGACAGATCTGCTAATAGAGGATTTTAGTTATCATATCTTGTAATGTGCACTTCGAAAATGTACTTAACTACTTGTACAGTATTTACAATTTTAATATAATTGTATGCACACAGCCAATTATATTTAACTTCTAATATTAAATCAAGAAATTGCATTTTCTTACATTGAACCATAGATGTTAATTGTAGGTTCAAATCATTAGTAGTAATATAACCCATAAACACATAAAATATCACTATGGTGTCATCACATATGATTAAAACAATTTAAATATATCTCTTGTATTGTTAAATGTTGTCACTGTGTGGGTTTTCCTTATATTTTAAATTCTCTTTCCCTATGATATTGAAAACGCTTTATGAAGCTAAGGGCAAAAATTGTTCCCATAGCTACCCCACAGGTTTGTAGAAGGAAATTATATCAAAATCTAAATTACTTTTGGGTTACAATGAAGTGCATAAATGTACATAGAAATTGTTTATGTTCTTTAAGCATGGTGACATCATTACTAAGGTATTTACTACTGTACATGCCTTGATGACTTTTTCATGCTCAATTAGAATGTATCTTGTACCTGGTATCAGTGGTTACCCATTTCTATTTAAAATAGTATTAAAATGTATTCATGATATTCATGATGTATTAAAATGATATTAGTAACTGATGTAGTGTTCTTAATGTACAGTAAGATGGTAACTTACTGTATTATGGCCACACCCTCTGAAAATTATCAACATTTAATGTAAGCTACTTTAGAATGCACCATTTGAATGAAACAGTCCATTATATATTTATGAACTTTCATCTAAAATCCTAAAAGATTTATATCATGGACATAATTGTACCATAAAAAGGAGTAACTGTTAAAAAGAGGAGCATTTCTAACACAGGCCTAAAGGAAGTGGAAGGAGCAGAAGAGGAGATGATTGCAGAGACCCAAGAAGAGGAGGAGTGCTGGTACAGGTGGGAGTGGGAGTGCAGGAGGGGCTGGTGGAGGCCCAATAGGAGAGGCTACAGGAAGATCAGGCCATTGTAACTGAAGTTAAGTAAATTTAGCATCTTGCCACATTTGCCAAGCATGTTTTTTTTCTGTAGGCATAACACTGTTGGCCTTAGATGAGTCAATGTTCACCAAAGCAATTAATGGTATAAGTGTAACTTCATACAGTGTTTAGGTGGTTATATTAATTGCTTTCTATTATCTTATGCTTTCTCCACTACGCTTCCCAAAATTTGTACTTGCTTATAGAAACAAATATATAAGACATGTAAATGCTTGCATGTTTTACTTTTGGCCCTGTTGATGCATAATTATATTTTTAGAGACTATTAGACTATTTATAGATCATTGTTTTCATATTATTATTAGGTCTGTTCTAGCATAAATAAACCTAATCTTTACTAGGTTGAAGATCAGTCTTAGTTAATATGAATTTAGAAAAGTGTGTTTATACTAGAGGTGAGCAGGTTCGGATTTCTGAAATCCGAACCCCCCCGAGCCCCCCCGACCCGAGGCCGATCCGAGTCAGGCTCAACTTATCCCGCCTGACTCGGATCTGAAATAGAGGCAAAACGTCATCATCCTGCCTTCCGGGTCTCGCGGGTTTTGGATTCTATATAAGGTACCCGCGTCGGCGCCATTTTCTCACACGGCTGTGGACAGTGAAGAGGGAGGGTGGGAGTTAGGGCTGGCTGGGCTGTGTAGTGTAGTGTAGTGCAGTGTAGTGTTGTGCTGTGCTGCGCTGTGCTGCTGTTGTCCATAGGGGCTGTGTCCACTCCTCCAAAGTCCATAGGGGCTGGCTGTGTTGTGCTGTGCTGCTGTTGTCCACAGGGGCTGTGTCCACTCCTCCAAAGTCCATAGCGGCTGTCTGTGTTGTGCTTTGCTGCTGTTGTCCATAGGGGCTGTGTCCACTCCTCCAAAGTCCATAGGGGCTGGTTGGACTGTATTGTGCAGTCAGTTGTCCATAGGGGCTGTGTCCACTCCAAAGTCCTGTGCAGTGTCCCAGTCCTAAAGGGATGCTGTAGTGTTGTCCAGGGGGTGCTCTATCCATCAAGAATGCTCCCCCAAGTGCAAAAAATAAAACTATTTTTCTGTGTTTGTGAATTGTGTGCGCAGTAGCCGCACATGCATCAACAAAGCACCGCCAAGCATGCGCCTCTGTCATAAGTAAAGGGCCGGCTGGCTCATCCGTTAAAGGGTGCTGTAACCCCCAAAGTGCAATCCAAATAATATTTTTTTTTCCTGCGTTTGTGAATTGTGTGTGCAGTAGCTGCACATGTATCAACAAAGTAGCGCCAAGCGCGCACCTGTGTCATGCATAAAGGGCCGGCTGACTTGACCATTAAAGGGTGCTATAACCCCCAAAGTGCACTCCAAAAATTTTTTTTGAAAAAATGTTTTTTTGTGTTTGTGAATTGTGTGCGCAGTAGCCGCACGTGCATCAACAAAGTAGCGCCAAGCGCGCACCTGTGTCATACATAAAGGGCCGGCTGGCTTGACCATTAAAGAGTGCTGTAACCCCCAAAGTGCACTCCAAACAAAATAAAAAAATATTTTCTGTGTTTGTGAATTGTGTGCACTGTGGCTGCACGTGCATCAACAAAGGAGCAGCGCCAAGCGTGCGCCTGTGTCCCATAAGTAAAGCACCGGCTGGCTTGTCCATTAAAGGGTGCTGTAACCCCCAAAGTGCACTCCAAAAAAAATAAAAATATATATTTTTTGTGTTTGTGAATTGTGTGCGCAGTAGCCGCACGTGCATCAACAAAGTAGCGCCAAGCGTGCGCCTGTGTCCCATAAGTAAAGGGCCAGCTGGCTTGTCCGTTAAAGGGTGCTGTAACCCCCAAAGTGCTCTCCAAACAAAATAAAAAAATATTTTCTGTGTTTGTGAAATGTGTGCACTGTGGCCGCACGGTTATCAACAAAGTAGCACCAAGCATGCGCCTGTGTCATACGTAAAGGGCCAGCTGGCTTGACCATTAAAGGCTGCTGTAACACCCAAAGTGCACTCCAAACAAAATGAAAAATTACTTTTTGTGTTTGTGAATTGTGTTCGCAGTAGCCGCACGTGCATCAACAAAGTTGCGCCAAGCGTGCGCCTGTGTCCCATAAGTAATGGGCCAGCTGGCTTGTCCGTTAAAGGGTGCTGTAACCCCCAAAGTGCTCTCCAAACAAAATAAAAAAATATTTTCTGTGTTTGTGAAATGTGTGCACTGTGGCCGCACGGTTATCAACAAAGTAGCACCAAGCGTGCGCCTGTGTCATAAGTAAAGGGCCAGTTTGCTCGTCCGTTAAAGGGTGCTGTAACCCCCAAAGTGCACTCCAAAAAAAAATATTTTTTTCTGTGTTTGTGAATTGTGTGCACTGTACGTGCATCCTCAAAACGGCAGCACCAAGCGTGCATCTGTCTGTTAAAGGGTGGTGTAACCCCCAATGTGCACTCCAACAAAAATAAAACATTTTCTTCTGTTTTTGTGAATTGTCTGCACTCTACGTGCATCCTCAAAGCAGCAGTGCCAAGTGTGCGTCTGTCTGTTAAAGAGTGATGTAACCCTCAAAGTGCGCTCCACAAAAAATAAAAAATTCTTTTTTTTCTGTCTTTGTGAATTCTGTGCACTGTAGCTGCACGTGCATCAACAAAGGAGCAGCGCCAAGCATGCGCCTGTGTCCCATAAGTAAAGAGCCAGCTGGCTCATTTCTTAAAGGGTGCTGTAACCCACAAAGTGCACTAGTCTCCAACAAAAATAAAAAATTATTTTCTGTGTTTGTGTGCACCTTAGCCGCACATATATATCAATATAACATAAATGGAGGACCAAACTTTCTCCAATAAAAATAAAATAGGGAAAGATCAAGAACCACTTCCTCCTAGTGCTGAAGCTGCTGCCACTAGTCATGACATAGACGATAACATGCCATTAACGTGGTCTGCCAAGGCCAATGCCCAATGTCATAGTAGAGGGCATATACAATCCCAAATTACAAAGTTCAGGAAAATGACCTTAAAAAAAAACATTTCAATCATCTGAGGAGAAACGTAAAAATTTGCCAATATGCCATTTACGACACGGAGTGGCAAGGAATGGCTAAGGTCTTTCCCTATGTTCATGACTAGTGGTTCAGCTTCACATGACGATGGAAGCCCTCATCCGCTTAAAAAATCAAACGAGTTAAGCTGGCAAAAGCACAGCGAAGAACTATGCGTTCTAAGAAGATATCACAAATCCCCAAGGAGAGTCCAAGTGTGGTGGCGGTTGCGATGCCTGACCTTCCCAGCACGGGATGGGAAGAGGTGGCTCTTTCCACCATTTGCACACCCTCTGCAAGTGCTGAAAGGAGCACCCACAGTCCACTTGCTGATATGCAAATTGAAGATGTCACTGTTGAAGTACAACAGGATGAGGATACTGGTGTAGCTGGCGCTGAGGAGGAAGTTGGCGAGGAGGATTCTGATGGTGATGTGATTTGTTTAAATCAGGCTCTGGGGGAGACAGTTATTGTCCGTGGGATGAAAAAGCCCATCATGGTCATGCCTGGGCAGAAGACCAAACATTCCACCTCTGTGGTCTGGTAATGCTTCTATCCAAATCCAGACAACATGTGTCTTGCCATATGTACCATATGTAAAGGTGAAATAAGTAGGGGTAGGGATGTTAACCACCTAGGAACATCCTCCCTTATACATCACCTGCAGCGCATTCATAAAAAGTTACTGTCTAGTTCAGAAACTTTGGCTAAGACCGTAAGCAGTCCAGGGACACCTATATCCCTTCGTCCTGTTGTATCCAAGCACCTGCAAACCACACCGTCAACTCCCTCCTCATCAATTTCCTCCTTAGTCAGGATCGGAAGTAGTCCTGCAGGCCATGTCACTGGCATTACTGACTCTCCTATCTGGGATTCCTTCGGAGGATCCTGCATTGCTACGCCTACTGCTGCTGCTGCTGTTGCTGCTGGGAGTCATTCATCATCCCAGAGAGTAAGTAGGAACACCACTACTTTTACTAAACAATTGACCCTCCAACAGTCCTTAGCGAGGAGGATGAAGTACGACAGCAATCATCCTGAAGCAAAATGTATAACTGAGGCCTTGACTGCTATGTTGGTGTTAGACGTGCGTCCGGTATCCGCCATTAGTGCAGTGGGATTTAGACAATTGATGGAGGTAGTGTGTCCCCAGTTCCAAATCCCGTCTAGATTCCACTTCACTAGGCAGGCGATACCGAGACTGTACAGAAACGTCAGAAAAAGTGTCCTCAGTGTCCTGAAAAATGTGGTTGTACCCAATGTCCACTTATCCACAGACATGTGGACAAGTGGAACAGGGCAGACTAAGGACTATATGACTGTGACAGCCCACTGGGTAGATGTATCACCTTATGCAGCAACAACAGCAGCGTCACCAGTAGCAGCATCTCAGAAATGCCAGCTCGTTCCAAGGCAGGCTATTCTATGTATCACCGGTTTCAGTAAGAGGCACACCGCCGACAACCTCTTAGAAAAACTGAGGGAAATCATCGCCCAGTGGACTCTACTGGGGATTTGTGACATCTGACAACGCCACCAATATTGTGCGGGCATTACATCTGGGCAAATTCCAGCATGTCCCATGTTTTGCTCAAACAATAAATTTGGTGGTGCAGAATTTTCTGAAAAGCAACAGGGGCATGCAGAAGACGCTTTGGGTGGCCCGAAAAATTTCTGGTCACTTTCACCATTCAGCGACTGCATGACGAAGACTGTAGCACCAGCAAACACTCTTGAATCTGCCCCGCCATCACCTGAAGCAAGAGGTTGTGATGTGGTGGAAATCAGCCCTCTATATGCTTCAGAGGATGGAGGAGCAGCAAAAGGTCATTTAAGCCTATACATCCACCTATGACATAGGCAAAGGAGGGGGTATGCACCTGACTCAATCACAGTGGAGAATGATATCCGTGTTGTGCAAGGTTCTCCAGCCCTTCGAACTTGCCACACGTGAAGTCAGTTCAGACACTGCCAGCTTGAGTCAGGTCATTCCCCTCATCAGGCTTTTGCAGAAGCAGCTGGAGAAAGTGAAGGAAGAGCTAAGACGGAGCGATTCCGCTCGGCATGTGGGACTTGTGGATGAAACCCTTCATTCACTTTGCCAGGATTCCAGGGTGGTCAATCTGTTGAAATCAGACCACTACCTTAGCCACCGTGCTTGATCCTAGGTTTAAAGCCTATGTGGTGTCTCTCTTTCCGGCCGACACAAGCCTGCAGAGGTGCAAAGACCTGCTGGTGAAAACACTGTCAGCTGAAGCGGAACGTGACACGTCAACAGCTCCTTCTTCATTTTCTCCCGCAACTGGGGCTGCCAGGAAAAAACTTAGGTATCCTAAGAAACCCGCTGGCGGTGATGCAGGGCAGGCAGGACCAAGTTTGGACATCTGGTCCGGACTGAAGGACCTGGCAACAATTTCTGACATGTCTACTGTCACTGCATATGATACTGTCACCATTGACAGAATGGTGGAGGATTACATCGGTGACAGCATCCAAGTAGGCTTGTCAGATAGTCCGTACCTGTACTGGCAGGAAAAAGAGGCAATTTGGAGGCCCCTGTACAAACTGGCTCCATTTTACCTGAGTTGCCCCCCTCCAGTGTGTACTCTGAAAGAGTGTTTAGTGCAGCCGGGAACCTTGTCAGCGAAAGGCGTATGAGGTTGCTTCCACAAAATGTGGAGAAGATGATGTTCATAAAAATGAATTATCAACTCTTCCAGGGAGACCAGCCTCCAGAACGTACAGAGGGACCTGTGGTGGTGGATTCCAGTGGGGACGAATTAATACTTTGTGAGGATGAGGATGTAAACAACACTGAAGAGGGTGAGTAATCAGTGGATGAGGAGGATGAGAACGACATCTTGCCTCCGTAGAGCCAGTTTGTGCAGGGACAGATTAATTGCCAGCTTGTTTTGTGGGGGCCTAAACGAACCAATCATTTCAGCCACAGTTGTGTGTCAGACCCTGGCGCTGAAATGATTGGTTTGTTAAAGTGTGCATGTCCTGTTTATACAACATAAAGGTTGGTGGGAGGGCCCAAGCACAATTCCATCTTGCACCTCTTTTTTTTCTTTGCATTATGTACTGTTTGGGGCCTAGTTTTTCAAACTGCCATCCTGTCTGCCACTGCAGTGTCACTCCTAGATGGGCCACGTGTTTGTGCCGCCCACTCGTGTTGCTTAGCATAGTCATCCAGCTACCTCGGTGCAACCTTTTGGACATAAAAACACTATTGTGAGGTGTTCAGAATAGACTGGAAATGAGTGGAAATTAAGGTTATTGAGGTTAATGATAGCATAGGAGCAGAAAAACCCACAAATTCTGTGATTTTAGCTGTTTTTATGCTTTTTTTAAAAAAAATACAGATCCAAAACACAAAACCCAGAACCCAAAACACGGAAGGGTTGTTTTGGCAATACCAATCCAGATCCAAAACACAAAGAAAGATCCAGATCCAAAACCAAAACACAAAACACGAAAAGTGGCCGGTGCACACCCCTAGTTTATACAGGATCCTACCTACCGGGGGATTTATTATGGAGATAATATGCATTGGTTGTGTCTTCCTGATTTGCTTTTCTGGCATCATCGCCAACCTCAGCCCTTACTTTTGGTGCCAAATCCTAAAGGTGGAATCAAGCTAGAGAATATTGCACTTGTTTCAAGCCTTAATGGATGTGTTTCATACCATAATAGTGACTGTTCTTCTAATATGTAGATAGCAGTGTAGGAAACTGTTTGGATTGCAATTCCAAGCATCCGCCACCTTTTTTCCAATATATTTGTGTGTACAATATACACTTGAAGGTTGAGACTAAAGCTGGGCACACACTGACAGATACATTGGCCAATCAATTGATCGGCCAATATATCTGCTGCCCGTCGGCCAGTGTGTACCCGCGATATGTCGATGAACGTCGGCGTTCACCGACATATTGCATTGGCTGTGCTGCACAGCTGATGGACAGATATGTTTGCAGGCATATCTGTCCATTGGCAGGTGTGTACGGGCGGTCTACAGACCACCCATACACATACTGCAGCAGCCGTGGGAAGGGGGGCAGGAAATGCCACCCCCGCCCGCCGGGACACGCACCTGACACGCCCCCTGGTCGCCGGGACCCGCAGCCAGACACAGATGATGGCTGTTCAGTGTGTATGAATGACCATCATCTGCAGATATATCTGCAGATCGCTCGATCTGCAGATATGTCGTCAGGTGTGTAACCACCTTTATTCTGCTTGGTATTATCACCCCTACCATCTTCCCTTAGGTGATTGTAATCAATACAGGTTCCTGCATTGTTGTTTACATAATAGGATGGGCACTAATATGGTAAAACCTTGATAAATTTATATAATGTGTTAGTATAAGGGATGTTAGGGACACATCTGTTGGGGTTCACCTTGACGTGCTAGATTAGTATGTATTTTCGGGAAAAATGTGCTTAGAACCTTACTTATACTTCATGTAGAGTTCATCAAAATTATTTTGACTATCTGTATTCTTAGTGCTTAGAGTGTAGACCTGCATTTTTCTTTTTCCTGCTTTACAGTCATGGTACTGTATGTATTCCCATAATTAGCTGCAGATTCAACACTATCATGGAGTGCTATTACCAGTGGCGGCTCTTGAGGTGGGACTGCAGCACAGACCAAAATTCAAATAGGGGAACCACACCAACTGCCAGTGAGTCCCGGCCATCTAAGTTTGTCAACGTTTGAAAGCACAGTTGGTGCGGCTCCCCTATATGAATTTTGGAGTGCACTGCAGCCCCACCTCTGGAGTCGCCACTGGCTACCTATTACTCACAAAATGTTGGAGCTGCTAATTCACATATAAGTCATTCATATTCTTAGGTATTTAGGATTTTTATTTTTGCATCAAAAAAATTGGTATAAAGTAACAACAATGCATGGCATGGCTCAATCATAGTGGTCCTCTATCTTTTTGCCTTTTTAGCCAGGTTAGCATCTGAGGTGCATATAACAGCTGCATGCAATACCAGTGCCAGTATCCAAATACCCATGCATTGTAATTTTGTCACATCTTTTCTGAAAGGTGCGTGGATCCATTGTCCTCCATTGGGGCTATTTGAGGATAAGTGTATGAGAACACCTGTGTAGGTAGAACAAAATATAGGGCCTGATTCAGAGCCGCTTGTAAGCTGCCGCTCGTTCGCTCCGAGCGATGTTCGCACAACTGCGCATGCGTATGGGTCGTAATGCGCATGCGCCAGCCAGTCATTGCGGTCAGAAATCGAGCGCTCGCAAAATAGCGAGTGCCTGCTAATTTGAGTGACAGGATGAGGCGTTTGTTGGTGGTAACAGGGGAAGGTACTTGAAAACGGGGAGTGGTGATCCAAACGCAGGCGTGCCAAACGGTCAAAACAGGCGTTTTAAGGGTGTGCATAATTAACAAAGCAGCGTCATCGGCCACGTCACTTGGTTGTTTCTTAGCCTGAACTGTTCGCATGATTGCGGTAGGAAAATGCTACCACAAGCACTGCGAGCAGTTCAGATGCCTTTCGATGTACTCGATTAATCTAATAAATAGCGGAGATGACGTAGGATGAGAGCGGCCAGGGGGCGTCTTTACAAAATAGCGAGCGCATGTTTCGTTCGCTCGCTCAGACATAGAGGCGTCAACAGACCGCAAAGAGCGAGCGCTCAATTTAAATAGCCGGCCCCTTTTTCTGAAAGAGCGAGAGCAAATAGCGTCCGGCTCTGAATCAGGCCCATAGTTCCCATATCCATCTCACTCAGTTCACTCACAGACTTTCAATGTTTACATGTAGTGATTAAGTTATGGATAATGAGTGGAAAGTTGTGCGTTAACATACTGTGTGATCTAAAATGATCATAGCAGGTGAGATATTGAATTGAGTTTGATATTATAGCATTAGTAGGTTGAAAGTGAATAATGATGTGGATGAATAACGCCAGGCCCCTCTTGGGGAACAAATGTGTAACATACTGGTATCCATGAGCGTAACTACCATAGGTGCAAGGGGTGCGGCTGCTGTGGGGCCTAGAGCTGAGGGGTGCTCATTTTCCT
Source organism: Taudactylus pleione (assembly GCA_031769625.1). Lineage (NCBI taxonomy): Eukaryota > Metazoa > Chordata > Amphibia > Anura > Myobatrachidae > Taudactylus > Taudactylus pleione. Next base: position 7,588,748 of record JAUIMM010000009.1, on the reverse strand, counting down.
TTTCAAAAATTAATGTGTTATATACATTTTTTCACTATTGGTTGGTACATAGGGGCCCTTACAAATATTTGCTATGGGGCATTCAAATACCTTGTTATGCCCCTGCTGGTACCTTTAGTTTACAAAAGAGTACACATAAACTCACCCTCCATGAATGAATGGCAGACATTGGACAAACTCACACCGTTGTCCTATGGTGGTTGTGTGTGCAATGTAGATGTCATCTAGTCTATTTTACTTATGCCACAACAATAAAGTGTCAACATATAGTAGTGTAGATCAGTGTATCCAATGATACTGTGCTAAAAATCTTATCTTATAATATGTAGTACTCACCCTCAATAGGATGGAAGAGTGCTTTGGACATTTATTTAAAGAATCCGATGTTGCCGGTATTATTAGTAGGATCCAATAGCTATAATGGGTTAAATGTCCACTGATCCAATGCCAATGGGTTAAATCTCATAAAACGAATTTATTGATATATATATATATATAGACAATACGGAATGGCACTGGTGTTTTGTTTACTGTCTCCACGTAGCTGTTACCTGGGTTACGGATGCCGGGGAGAGGCGTGTCCCTTTGTGCGACTTCCGGTTGTGACGCGCTCGGGGGCGTGCCACTGTCTGGTGCCGGTGCCTGGCGTGGACGCTGCGTGGACCCAGTCGGGGATATACTATATAGGTGAGTGTTTTTTGTTATATGTGCTGTTATGATATTTTCTTCCTGAGGACGGATTAAAATCCGAAACGTTGAAGGAATTGCGTTTACCTGTGGTATCTTGTCATGTGAAGTCCGTTTGAGTGCCGCTTTCTTCTGGATATATATATATATATATATATACAGTATATATATATATATATATATATATATATATATATATATAAGTGATGATGGACGGCACTCCGGTATACAAGTAATAAATCAGGCCACTCAATATGTATATAGCAATATTCAATAAATATACCAAAATAAATAAATTAACAGATAAAAACATATATAGAGATGAACAGGTAGGTGATACCAGTTTACTAAGACTCAGGAAGCAGATGTACAGTAGGCTCTGCAAAATTCTTTGCTACAACCACTAACTGGTATCACCTAACTCTTTAGCTCTATATTTGTTTTTAACCATTTTTATCCATTATATTAATTTATTTTTGTATATTTATTGTATTTTGCCATATATTACTCAATTATTATGACTAGGATCATATTAATAATACCAAAGGGCATTGGGTTCTTTAAATTAAAGTCCAAATTTCTCTTACATCTTATTGCTGGTGAGTATATTATTTAAGAGTTTCAGCACAGTATCATTGGATACAATAATCTACACTTTGTTGGCACTTTGACTTCCTGTGACATTATAAAAATCAACAACAGACCAAAAGACATCTATGTTGCTCATGCAATCACCAGTGAACAAGGGTGTGAATTTGTCCAATGCCTGCCATTAATTTATGGAGGGTGAGTTTATGTACACTTTTGTAAAATAAAGGTACCAGTATATTACACACTATGTTGCACCTTTTTCATTTACATAATTTAAAAAATTAATTTGAAGAAAACTATTGAAGAATTGATTCAAGCCATCTAGACCAAAGACCGCACCGGAACCATCTTCCCTACTCCATAAGGTTACCAATGAATGGCATGTTTGAATTAGTGAAATATCGGAAATGGCAAATGACTGGGAGCTGAAATGATGGCACAAATTGCTAGGTAAGATGCTGGGGGTTGTACAGCTTGTGGAGGGGTGAGTGACTAAAATGTGGGGTCTGCATATAAATTGAGAAATCCAAATGCGAGAAGATCTATTGGTTTTGAGTAAAATGTGAGGACTGAGGCCCTGATTCAGAGCCGGACGCTCTGACAGAGCGCTCGCTCTGAATCAGGGCTGTCCTTCTTAATTTTTAGAGTGGCCTCCTGGCCGCTCGTATAGCTGTGGGTGACCACCCACAGCTATAGCGAGTGGCCAGGAAGATGGTCGCGATGACCAAGACCATCGCGACCATCGGGCTTGCGACAAGACCCTTGTGGTAGGGTCTCGTTGCTGCAAGCCCTGGAGTGCTTTCAGCTCTATCAGAGCCGAAGGCACTCCCACTGACATCACATGTGATGTCAGTGGGGCCGGCCCCAGATGGTAGGCGTTCCCATGGGAACGCCTCCGTCTGGGCAGCCACGCCTCCGGCACGCCCACCAAAGGGGGCGTGCTGTCACTCACCATCGACAGCACGCCCCCTTTGGTACGAGACCCGGAGCGAGGGCTTTCCCGTCGCTATCTGGGTCCCGTGCATGCGCACGACGGAGCCGGCTCCATCGTGCGCATGCGCACTGGGACAACATCGACCTGCTTGCGAGCGCTCAGCGCTCGCGAGCGGGTCTGAATCAGGCCCTGAGATTGGAATTAAGTAGTTAGAATGACTGGGAGGAATGAACTGAACTGGATTGAGTGTGATGATTGTGGCAATTGAATTTCTGTCTACTGAACAGTTCTGGTGACGGAGTGTAATTACAGATGTGTCCTTCTACTTCTTTGCTCATAGTGTGGCATTCTGGATTCCCTGCCGTGGCATGTCAATACACATTATGACTTGGCATGGCGTACTGTATGATGGCGAAAGACTACACACCATGCAGTACATAGTTTACCCGGTGGGTGGCAAATGCTCCACGGATGAAAACTACAGTACTGAATATGATACTGGCTGGCCAATCACGTTCAGGCAATGTAAACAGTCACTTCTCCAGGTGCTTGAAATGATCACTCTGTGTCCAGACTAAACCGCTATGGACATACATTGCGGGCCGTCCATACTGTAAACTGTCGCTACATGGTATAAAGACACCTGGCCTAAAGACACAATAAAAAGCATACTTGCCAATACTTCCGATTCCTGTGGGAGGCTCCCATTTTATTGACCAGTCTTCTGCTGCTCTACAAAATTTATTAAATCCCCGGATTCCAACTACCGTTTTAATTCCGGATTGCGCATGCACTAGTCTGGATGTGACAGGGGCGGGGCCTGATGTCATGATGCAAAATAGGCCATCCCTGCACTCCAGGGTTGTGGGTAGTGTCAGCTGTCTCTCCCAGCAGAGCCTGTGAGTCATTAGTGCAGGCACAGCTGAGTGACTGTGCTTCTCATTCTCGACTGCATCAGCGGCTGGTACTTCTCCCCTCCCTTGCCATCCAGCCCAAACACATGTAAGTAGTTAATAGCAGTGCTCAGGGTGTCTGGCTGGCTGTGTGCCATACCATATTGTTGAAGGTGCGCTATATGCAGCAGGATAATCGGGAGGGGGAGGGATAGGGAAGAGGGCAGTAGAGCAGAGTTGTTGGATCTGGACCTTACAAACAGAGAGCAGAGGGTCAGGGTCCCAATGATTTTTTGGTTACTCCACGCGTGAAGTTTTAAAGACTGAGTAGAAGTTATCCTGATATGGAACCTTGCAGAAATAACAGTTTTGTTTGCACAGTTCCCTTCTGGGTGTGGAGGAGGTTACTCTGATAATGTGAGTGATCAGCTTTCAGCACCTTCCTGTGCCTCCCCCCCCCCCCCCCATTTTTCCCTATCAATGTCAGGTGTTACCTCATCCTGCAGGAGTCAATGCTGAAAGCTCTGATTATTATACTGCTGGTGCCCATTTTACATACTATTACATCCTCCTCCTTCTCTATACCCCTATACCCTGCCAGGGGTCACCACAGGAGGCTATGCTTGCACCTCTGTAATTCCCATGTGCTACTTATCATGTGTCAGACAAATCACACAGATCAGCACATAGGTGGGAATGATTCTGTATCCATGTATCTTATATACTTAATGTGTGTGTGATACTGATACATATAATTTGATTATTAAACAACCAGGGGATCTGTTCCCTTTCTGTGCCAATAGTTTGTGCACTAGTAATTGTTATATTTTACTTTACTCTGTTCTGTTTCTTCTATTTGTGGGTTCCTACGCTTCTGCCAGACATAGACTATACTCATCCTCCCGCACACATCTATTGTGTAAAAAAGTGGCACATCTCACTCTCGCATACAGATATTACACATACATATACTACAGGCTGAAGGTATGCCCAATGCAGGTACATTTCCTGAAGAAGCCCGTTCTGACGGCATGTTGCTCTTAGTGTGCACTACAGTTTTCATCTGCCACCATAGCAAACACCCCTGAATGGCAATAAATATGCCCATAGACAGAGCTAGACATGCCCTTTGGGCAGAGCTTGACAAGCCCCCTCACTCAGCGGCAGGACATTCTGTTATCACCTATAATCTCCCTGAAACTGTTTTTTAAAAGTTGGCAAGTATGATAAAGAGAGATCATGTCAGGTGTACTCTGCTCAACTTTATGCATTGATCCGCACTTTCCACATCCCTTATCTCCATGTTATGACACACAGCTTTATTATACTATTGACATGATATGTAACTCACACAGCAAATGAGAAACTTAGATCAGATTCTAGCTGTTATCTTCTATAAGGTGCTAGATAAGTGATAAATATAATCTGATTGGTTGCTATGGGCAACAACTCCACTTCTAAAAACCTGCACTTTAATAAATATACCCCTTGCTCCCAAGATTCATGGAAAATTCTCACATCTCCATCATCTCAACTCCCATTCAGTTTCTACATTTATTGTCAGTCCCCATCGTACTCACTTTACATCTGCCAATTATCCTTCCATATCCCACTTACTCTACATATTCTATTCATCTCCAATCTCTGGGTCAGTCCTTTCTTCCCAATCTGTCCCAACATCTTATCTCAGTCTTTACCATTTTCATTGTCTCACTCCCAACTTCAAAATCATTAATCACCGACCACTAAGTCCCTACAGTAGAGTGTCGCTACATTTTATTCAATTTGCTTATTCCACCTACTATAATTCTAATAGGTGACACTGGGCCTGGTTCAGAGGTGGACATAGTGTCGATGTTGGATGCAAGCTGCCGATGTTTTCAGTCTGTGTATGTGTCTGAGTTGCACAGTGCATACATCCCGATGGTTATTGCCAGGGAACGCAGAGTGAATTTGAATACAGAGATGTGGAATTTCAGCTGGCATTTATGGGTGGTAACGAGGGATGGTTAGCCAGATGCAGGACTGTCTTGGGTAATTTTTTTCTGCAGTTTCACTGATCTTGGTGGCCATGTTCAGATGAACATTCTGCCCCTCCCAGGGGTAGGGAACAGGATCCCGATGGTCAGGATCCCGATGGTCAGGATGCAGACGGCCAGAATACCAACAGCGGCATCCCGACAGTCAGAATCCTGACATATTTCTGTAAATATTATAACCCTTATGTATGTATTCATGTGCAGGGTTGGGTACGCAGTCCCAGCTCTGATAATGCCGGCTATCAGAATCCTGGCAGTGCAATCCCGATGGTGAAAATAACGAAGCATACTGTACAGGTAAGTATTATAACCCTAACCCGAACCCTCCCGTCCCGCAGCCTAATCCAAAACCTCCCATCCCACAGCCTAACCCTAACCCTCCCCTTAGAGCCTAACTCTTCCCCTAACTTTAACCCTAAGTCTCCCCCTGACCCAAATACTTACTCCACAATCTGTCAGAATTCTGACAGTTGGGATGTCACTGTCGGTATTGTGACCATCGCCATCCTGACTGACGGGATTCTGACTATATCCCCTCACCTCATCTCTTCACAAGTTCCATTGGATACATCAGCATAAAATCACACTGTTTATAAAGTCACAGTCGCAGCTGAATTTAGCGCCTACCTCTGAATCAGGCGCCCAGTCTGCTGACACACAACTTTGCTCTCATAGGAGCTGATCGAAAGTTGCACACAATGTGGCTGTATTGCTTACAGCCACAGAAGCCAAATTTACTACCTTGTACTAATGCGACATTCCATTCCACCAATGTCAGGGTCTGTGCATCTGCAAGCGGAAAGCAGGAGTACCCATTTATTTTATGCCAACTGCCACAACTATCATTATCTATATCGGCACTTGCAATAACCCCATGCTACAGTGGGTGTAAGAGATCTGCCAGAACAAGCTACCCTGCCCCATACACATGACTCAGAATTGCCTGGAAGTATGAATACATGCCCAGGACACTCACAGGACACTCCCGCAGGTCAGAGCGGTTCTGTGTGATCATATTTTTGCCATCTAGTTTCCATCCCGAGACGGCAAATTTTATGGAAAACAGATCCGGACAAGTTCCGGCCAACTTAGAACAGGATGAAAATATGCAAACGTGTCAATTTGCATTTGCACATACATACGATGTATGTAAAAACTCACTGTTTGCACCTATGCACAGAGATCAGTCTGACTCAGATCAGCCCAGTCATCCACTACAGCACTACATAGCTGCTAAGACTTTCAGTTGCATAGACAACATGTGCGTATTCTAGTGAACACACAAGTCAGTTAGGAGCTTCACCATTGACAGTAACCTCACTCCAAGATATTGCTGAATCTACAGCTAACAACTAAAGAATGTAATGCAATACTATAACTGTTTTGCACCCAAACTACAGCGTTCTGGTGTGCCATATGCCCTAAGTGTGACCTTCCAGTGTGACTGGCGCCCTACCCATCAGCAATTTTTCTCCATTATTTAATTATTTTTAATAAATTAATAACCTTTTACCACCAAGGTTAGGCAATAGTGGGAAGGTTAGGTTTAGGCTGAGGGAGGGATGGTTAGGGGTAGGGTTACTTACCAACAGGTGTCGGTGTCCTAACCCTGTTGGGATGCTGCCATTGGGATTCTGTACCCAACAGAATGAACTGCTCATCTTTAGTTTAAATAGAGCTGTTCAGAGCTTGTCAACGTATAGGAAATTGATAAAATGTTTGTATTAGATTGCACTCATGTAAGTTGTAACTTACTGCCAGTTGTGTCCTCAGTGGTAGTGGGAGTGCTGGCAGTGTTGGCAGTTTGGGGGTAGCAGCAGTGTCCTCAGCGCGGGAGTGTTGGCAGTGCAGGAGTGCCGGCAGTGTTCTGAGCGCAGAAGTGCTGGCGGTGTCGACAGTGCAGGGCTGCCAGGGGTGTTCTCAATGCAGGCTTAATGGCAGTGTCGGCACTGCGGGGGGTGCTGGCGGTGTCGTCACTGCACGTGTCGGTGTCCTCGGTGCGGTGGGGGCCGCCATCTTGCGTCCGTTTGCCCCATTGAAGTCTATGGGGAAGTGATGATTGGCTGAGATTCGTGACAGATGGCTCTCTCACCCAGTCAGCAGTCAGCCCATTGATTTCAATGGGACTTTTGAAATTGGCACCCGAGCCAAAACTGCGCGATCTCGAGGTTTTGGCTCGGGTAGGGATCCGAGGCAGGCAGGGAGATCCGAGCTGCGGCTCGGATCGTCTCAGATCCTGGAAGTTAGGGCGTGTTCCAAGGAATCTGAACCGTTCATCTCTAATAATAATAATGACTTGCAACAGAAGATTGAAAATTTACTGGAATGCTATTACATGAATCACATACAGTCAGGTCCATAAATATTGGGACATTGACAGAATTTTCATACTTTGGCCTCTATTCACCACCACAATGGCTTTCAAATGAAACAAACAAGATGTGATTTAACTGCAGACTTTCAGATTTAATTTGAGGGTAATTACATCCAAATCAAGTGAACGGTGTAGGTATTACAACAGTTTCTGTATGTGCCTCCCACTTCTTAAGGGGCCAAAAGTAATGGGACAAACTAAACAATCCTAAATCTAACTTTCACTTTTTAATACTTTGCTACAAATCCTTTGCAGGCAATTACAGCCTGAAGTCTGGAGCGCATAGACATCACCAGACGCTGGGTTTCATCCCTGGTGATGCTCTTCCAGGCCTCTACTGCAAATGTCTTCAGTTCCTGCTTGTTCTTGGGGCATTTTCCCTTCAGTTTTGTCTTCATCAAGTGAAATGCATGCTCAATCGGATTCAGGTCAGGGGATTGACTTTGCCATTGCATAACATTCCATTTTTTAGCCTTAAAAAACTCATTGGTTGCTTTTGCAGTATGCATCTGCACTGTGAAGCGCCGTCCAATGATTTCTGAAGCATTTGACTGAATATGAGCATATAATATTGCCCGAAACACTTCAGAATTCATTCTGCTGCTTTTGTCAGCAGTCACATCATCAATAAATACAAGGGAACCAGTTCCATTGGCAGCCATACATGCCCACGCCATGACACTACCACCACCATGCTTCACTGATGAGGTGGTATGTTTTGGATCATGAGCAGTTCCTTTCCTTCTCCGTACGCTTCTCTTCCCATCACTATGGTACAAGTTGATCTTTGTCTCATCTGTCCATAGGATGTTGTTCCAGAACTGTAATTGCTTTTTTAGATTTTGTTTGGCAAACTCTAATCTGGTCTTCCTGTTTTTGTGGCTCACCAATGGTTTGCATCTTGTATTGAACCCTCTATATTCACTCTTGTGAAGTCTTCTCTTGATTGTTGACTTTGACACATTTACATCTACCTCCTGGAGAGTGTTCTTGATTTGGTCAACTGTTGTGAAGGGGTTTTTCTTCACCAGGGAAATAATTCTTCTGTCATCCACCACAGTTGTTTTCCATGGTCTTCCGGGTCTTTTGGTGTTGCTGAGCTCTCTGGTGCATTCTTTCTTTTTAAGAACATTCCAAACAGTTGATTTGGCCACACCTAATGTTTTTGCTATCTCTCTGATGGGTTTGTTTTGATTTTTCAGCCTACTGATGGCTTGCTTCACTGATAGTGACAGCTCTTTGGATCTCATATTGAGAGTCGACATCAACTGATTCCAAATGCAAATGTCACACCTAGAATCAACTCCAGACCTTTTACCTGCTTAATTGATAATGAAATAACGAGGGAATAGCCCACACCTGTCCATGAAATAGCTTTTGAGTTGATAGTCCCATTACTTTTGGCCCCTTAAAAAGTGGGAGGCACATATTGAAACCGTTGTAATTCCTACACTGTTCACCCGATTTGGATGTAATTACCCTCAAATTAAATCTGAAAGTCTGCAGTTAAAACACATCTTGTTTGTTTCATTTCAAAACCATTGTGGTGGTGAATAGAGACCAAAATCTGAAAATTCTGTCAATGTCCCAATATTTATGGACCTGACTGTATATTTGAGAAAAGATTCATATTATACAAGTTTTAAACCTATTGAATTATTATACAGCATATATGACATGTGCAATCAGACTGATTAAATCTGTGCACACATGCTTCACTGGAGATTTTTTTCAATCAGATGGATTAAACCTTGTACAGTACCAAACATTATTCATCAATCATCATGCTTTGTTTTCAATCAAACTGATTAATCCTTCAGTACTACGCATAACTCATTGTACCTTATATTTAATTAGACTAATGTCTGCTGCAAATGAGATCACTGAAAAGTTAAAACTGGTGTAAAGTTTCTTATCATACCAAGTTACTTGGTAACAACATTAGCATAAGAAAGTTGGTTTCTATGCTGATAAATCTCCTCTGACAGGAGTCTGATCAAATTGCAGACACAGTAGGTCTGTGAAAGCAACTATAACACAGAAATTGAAGTTTCTATTTACATACTATTCTATAAAAAAGTCTGAATTTTAAAAAAGAATAATATGAAAGTTTCTTTATGTCCTTTTTGATTTCCTATCTGCTATGGAAGTAAAAGTCCAACCAGGCAAGCAGTATAGCTGTGACAATTGGGGGTTATACAATGAAACAGTGGAGTGATCGTGGGGAGGGGAAAAAAGTACAGGTGAAGCTGTGCCCTAAAACAGGTGATTGCTGGTGAGTGGGAGGTGTTTGTCCAATGGTGGTGTACTGTATGGGGGATGTGGACCATATGTCGGTATAAAGAAAAATGTGCACACATTGTAGTGGGAAAGTATTTTATTATGCATAAATAGAGTAATTACAGCTTGTGAGTCACAAAGTGCAGTAGTCAGGTGATATGCTTTAGGGATTATCCTTATGTATATTGGTAGGAGACTGGTATACTCCCACTAGAAGGACCTCTACAGTATGTTATGCAGGTTATAGGGTTACTCTTTAGGAACACCCTTAATATAGCACTTCCTATACTCCTCCTCCATCATAAGTAAATTACCCTCAGGGGGCTGTAATGTCTGGTAGGTGGGTGTATATAGTATCCTTTATGGGGCTGTGAGGCAAAAGTCAAGGTAGTGGAATGCCAAATTACATCCCAATTAGTCCTAGTCAGTCAAAAGTGGAAATGTGTATAAGTCTGTAATCCACATATGTGTACATGTTTGGTTCTGACACATGCGCAGTGTGAAAACATGTAAAATACGTGCCACAAATAGGGGGCTATTCAATTGGGCAAGAGGTTTAGCGAGGAAAACACCTTGCACCACTCGCGCCCAATTTTGGATTACCGCGGGTATGCACGCTCCTGATACCCGCGGTATCCAATTTAAAAAAAGTGGTTGCAGGGCTTTCAGCTCTGAAAACCCTGCGCCGCGTAAAAAATAAATAATAAAATTCTGCACTTACCTGCCTTGGGGTCTCCAGTGGTCGCCAAGGTTCCCGGTGGCCTCCCCTCTATCTTCTCACTGGAAAGGGGGCTGCTGGGAGTCCCGGGGGCTACTGGGAGGCTCCAGGGGCTGGTGGGAGGGGCAAGGGCTGCTGGGTGCTGTAGTTCTCCCAGCACCCATTCCTAAGGGGGCACACTTAACTTGGGGGGTACACATACACCGGGGGTCACACACACTCACACTCTCATGCACACACACACTCTCTCATACACACTCACACACACTACATACTCAACGCTGCTGCAGGAGACTGGGTCCCTACACTGGATGCAGAAGACAGCACTTCGGAAGGTGAGTCTTACTGACTAATTAAGCTAATTGGAAACATCCAATTGCTTAATTAGTCATTAGGAGGGGTGCCGCCCGGGTCCCAGAGCATTTGCGATCTTTTTTCCTAAAATTGGGGATTTTAAGAAAAAATGGTAGTGCTCTGGAGGTGCGCAAAAAAAAAACCTCCTGGCGTGCAAAAAGTAAAAAATCCCGTTCCTGATTGAATAGCAAAAATCGCGCACCTACAGGCAAAACCCTGCAGGTGCGGGATTTTTGCTATTCTCGCACCCAATTCAATATGTCCCATAGACTTGCATTTAACTCTGCATGAGATAACTACAGACTTCTGTTGCTCACTTCTGGGCAAGTTTACATAAAAAAATTATTGGCTGCTCTACTACAATCTTCATATGGTGGATGTATTTTGCTAACATTTTAAAAATAGATGGACCAAATATTAGAAGGTGTCCTGAATTAATTAGCCACAACAAATAAAGTTACAAATGTACGTTCAATGACAAATGAATTAAGCTTTTAAACAATTGCTATGCTGATTGGCTGTGTGGTGTCATGTGGCCTTTTATATAACATTTCACAAAATAGAGGGCACTTACTAGAGTTCTGCATTATAAATGTAGTTGAAGAAAGTAGTATTTAGCCACCATGTGCAGATATGTTCACATCAATAAAAAGATATGCACAAGGTGGCTGCACATTGTCTTCTACTGTACTTGATTTTAGAAATAGAAGATAAAGCAGCGAGATGGGACTGTATCTTATGGCACAACATTTATCCAGCAAGAAAGGGTCACATGCCTGATCAGATAAGCATTCTGTTTTCTCCCCAAAAAAATGCACCCATTTGGCTTTGGGCACTACATTCTATTTATAAGCATAACATATTATGGGAGCCTCCATTACTTTTTGTTTTTTGCTACTAACTAAGGGGTCAATGTATCAAGCAGTAAAAAGTGTGGAGAAGTGAGCCAGTGGAAAAGTTGCCCATAGCAGCCAATCAGCTCTTACCCATTTTTTTTTGTAGACTGTACTTGATAAATACTACTTCAAAACTGATTGGTTGCTATGGGCAACTTCTCCACTGTTCACTTATCCACACTTTTCACTGCTTGTTACATAAACCCTATATTCTTTGTTTTGGTTCCTTGCTGATAGGACCAGAAAAGGAGTAGATGACAGATTTTTTACCAAGGAAGGTAATAAATTCACTTGAAGGGTTTTGTTGTAGGCAGGCTCGGCAACAGGGGGGGACTACGGGTACACCTTTGCTGGGCCCCGAGGCCCAGACGGGCACAAAGCGGGGCCGACGGATAGCAGACTCAGTGCTCCAGCCGTGACCGCTGGTACCCTTATATCCGCTGCCTAGCTCTTTTGTAGTCTGGCCTGGGCAGCACTGGGCTCGACTTGCGTGTAGCTCAGACATGTCCCGGGCTGGACATGACCTTTTCAGTATGCAACGCAGCGGCGTGACTTATGACGTCACGCACCTGCGTTGCATACTGAAAAGGTCATGTCTGTCCTGAGACATCATCCTGCTGTCAGGCATGGAAGTGGAGATCCCCTTCAGAGTGGACTGGGGCTGGGTGCGGAGAAAGGGGCTGGGGGCAGTGGCTATGGAAGGTGAGGGAGTTTGGGGCTGGGTGCGGAGGAAGGGGCTGGGGGCAGCAGCTTTGGAAGGTGAGGGGGTTTGGGGCTGGGTGTGGAGGAAGGGGCTGGGGGTAGCGGCTATTGAAGGTGAGGGGGTTTGTGACTGAGGGCTGGGAAAGGTGAAGGGGGCTATGAACTGGGAAAGTTGAAGGATGCTGGGCAAGATGAAGGGGGCTATGAGCTGGGAATGGTGAAGGATGCTGAGGGCTGGGGAAGGGGGCTGAGGGTTGGGGAAGGTGATGGTGATGAGGGTCTGAGGGCGAGGAAAGTGATAAAGGGACTTTTGGTCTGAGCATGGTGATGAGGAAGAGGACCAGCTGCTCTCAGCTTTGGGGGGTGGGGCCGGGCTATAGCCATCATTAGGCCCTGCCCCCTTTACAGGAAACCCCTTCAAGTACAAGTGGCCAGGATGCGGGGATCTCCCTACTATTCCGGGGTTGCGGGGGGTTACCCAAAAAATCGAGAGCCTCCCACAACTCCCGGGAGAGTAGGCAAGTATGACTAATAAGAGCTGTTTTCCTTCTATATATTGAGCATTATCTTTCATGCAAGTCTGAGAGTGAACCTGAGAGGCAACAGATGGACTTCTATTTATTCTTCATCTGGTACTCATCTATATGTTACTGGGTTGTGGTTTCAACCATGTAATAAACTGTCTGTTTTCAGACATATACTTTGGTCACTTCTGATATGCAGTACTTATTATTCTCTTTCACATGACGTTGTGTTTTTGAAAGCAAGCTTTTGCACAAATAAGCAAGACACCTTATTAAATGCACTTGCACTCTAACAGTACACCATTATATTAACTTGTTTTTCATTTTTTGGAATATTTGGGAGTACAGAATCCAGGGAAAGGACCTGGAAGGAGAACCTCTGTTAGCTGAAAATACTCATAATTTTTTTGTTATCACATAGTTGTTGAGCACATTTCACAAAAATATTTTATTACTCCACTAGATGGTGATATTTCTCACCATTTGACATAGGACCATATTGTGATAGACAGTCCACATGGAGAAAATAGCAGCCACTCAAAATTCAGCGAGTGTAGGTTTTTTTTAGGACATTCAAAGGACCGCACTATAGCACTGCATTATAACACTATATGGACTCAATAAGCATAGCTCTATTCAATACTCAATAGAGGAAAAAATACTCTTTGGACCTCTAATATAGATGGAGCAGAATAAATGTTAAAAAGCATCCGCCATGTGGTACTACTGAAACTTGTAACATTATTAAATAGGTGATGAAACATAGATGATACAGTATATTTAAGGCATGGCACATTATATTAGCCATCCCAAATATTAGGTTACCCATGCATTTTCAATATGGTAATGGTAAATGGGGAACTGTGCACCAAGGTTATTTTATTTGTGCAAGCCATTTCACATTGAAGATTTAGACCAATTGCAGAATACTCTGATGTTGCTGTAACAATCTGGTGCTAACTTCCTTTTTCCATTCTCACCAGTGATGTGCAATGAGGTCAATGGTTGGAGAGGCATATATGAAGATGGGTCTGAGTGCTGGGAGCCTGTTTCACCCCATACTCACTGTAACTCTCCCATCACTAAACTAAGCTTCAGTGTCAATTGATTCTCCTACCTGCATCACTGTGTCTTCTCTTGCTGCTGAGCTTTGATCTCTAAACATTGCAGTGCACTTCCTGGTCACATAACACATCCAAGGTGTCCATCAGTGCTCAAGGCACACCCCGATACTCAGAGGCATGCCTCTATAAGCTCTCTTTCTATTGAGCTTACTGCAAGTGGTGTGGCCCCACCCCCAGCTCTGCAAGCAGTGTCTAACTATACAGAAGTGAGGCAGAGCTGTTGCTGCCTCATCTCTCGTCTCCCTGCAGTCCCAGGGAGCTCCACAAAGCTGGTGAGTGTTATCTATAAAAATGATTACCGTAAACAAAGAAGATGCCTATAAGTTATAAATATCTTCTTTGTATTATTCTAATAATTTTTAAATCAAGTCTCAGGAGTATGACTCAAATCATTAATTTCACTCCCAATGATACACCCAATTGTTTAGTGTTTTTGCAATTGATGTAACTTGTGTACATGGCACCATTAACTTTGATGCTTATATTTCCTTCAGGGGAAAATTAGAGGCATTTGATTTGTGTTATTTTTTAGTTCCTTTTTACTCATCTCAAAATGTCTTATTTTAACATATCTCTTATTGAGAACAACAACTTCTCTTTTGTAAATTGTTGGGTACATTTACATATTGCATATTCATTATTAGAAATCTTTAAAACTTTTATCCTGTTCGAAAATTCAATTGAATTTCACCAATTCAAAGTCTACAAAGATGTTCTTGGAACAATTGACCCAAATTCTAAATTTAACATTAACATTTTGAAACTCACATTTACCATTTGCAGTTTGAATCAGATGACGTAGAGTTTCCTAAACTCCTCCATTACAGTCCAGATGTTAAGGATATCTATGTTTGAGTACAAGTGACTTAATTAGTAACTCAGTCGATTTGATTTAACCATCTGGACCCGAGCATGGATATCCTTAAAACCTGGACTGTCACACATGGATATCCTTAAAACATAGACTGTTCCCAGGGCCCGCTCATTCAATGTCTGGCCGGCTCCCCTGCTCTGCAGCTGCCTGGGGCACGCTGTGTGTGGTCCCAGTGGTTTGTTTGTTATTTTTCCGGTGAGTGCCTGTGGTTCCCGTAGGGCTGCAGGGGCCAAAAAGAAATATTCGTAAAGGGCCAGGCGTGCTGGGGATGACTTCACATGGGCACCAAATTCAAGTTCCTGAGGACACTCTGGTGCCAGAGTATAGACTCCCAACCTTACTCTAGCATTACTCTATCCGTGATTATTCCAGCTCATTCCTGACCTTGGCTTGTCCGTAAACTGATTCCGTCTCCTCCCTGGTACTGTGATTAGTATTTCAGCTCTGTTCTTGGCTTTGTTCCTGACCTTGATATTGTCTGATTCCTGGTACCATCTTGTCTGTCTGGTTCTGACCTAGATTGTTGACTACGTTTGCACGTCTCCATTATACACCTCAGTATCCAGAGTATGCCAGCTGCTGTATTAGGAAACCAAGTCTGAGGGCCGTGACCTGCGTGTCGTACACAGCTAAGTCCAAACCTTCGTGAGGGGTCCCTGGTGATTACTACAGGCATGTTAGACTCTATGCCTCAGTACGAGGTCTCGCCAATACCAAAATACAGGCTAGCATCCACTACCTATCCGTGAGTTGTGTCAGACTGTAATTGCGGAGTTTGAGAAACTCTGAGCTGAAGTATTGTGGAACAGCCTCAAACATACTCAAACTGGCAGAAACATGATTGAATCTGATTTATGTTTTTATTTTCTAATGGTCTAAAATGTAATCATTTCTATTACAATTTTGTACCAGTTCGACAATATGTTTTGTGAAATAAACCATGTTTTTAGTCTATTTAACTAATCCACTGAGATGGGTTCTGGCCATAAAAGACACAAGAAAGATTAGTTTGGTTTTCAAGCTTCGTAGATAACAAGTTATTGTGAGGGTGGTAGAAAAGTCAGGTATCCCCAATGGCTAAAGGGCTCCCTTTCCTAACATAGAAATGTGGGTGCTCTAGGTCAGGTGACAGCTAATAACTTTTTTTTATCGATTTGATTGGAGAATTCCCCTGACACATAACTATTGTCATTAATTCATGGGACGGTCTGTTCCACCAGTGTTTGAGCAAGCTTTTTCTCTGTTGAGCTTTCTCTGTTTGAGCTTTTATCTTATAGCTAGTGATACAAGGCCTGATTCATAGATGGACACAAATCCCACCGCCACTGCGTCTTTGTACAAAATGGCTGTGCGAAAATATCCAAATGTCACACCTGCCAGGATTTGTATTGAGATGCCCACCAGCGGCTTCACAAATCCAAGCATTTGCATACAAAGACACAGGTTAGGATGCAGATCAGCCAATTATTGAAGTTCTGAGTCACCCTATGACTGTGCAGAAGCGCTGATTGAACTACGATGCCGGAGCCTTAACAGCTGCGTATGGGATCGCAGTGCGCAGGCTTTGACATGCAGCTGAAGGGGTTGCAACACTCCCACATTTGAGTCACCACCCCTGTTACCTCCCACAAATGATCCCTGTCTGTCAATCACTTTGCAAATAAATTCTCACTGCAACTGCCATTTCAAGATCATCACGGCATATGCACTGTGCGACTTTGATGCATGTGCAGTAGAAAAAACATTGGTCATTTGTGTAAACATCTGCATTCCCTCCATCTTTGAATCAGGCCCATAGTTCCTCAAGGCTTTGTGGATGGATAGGTTGCAGTTATGTTATGCACAGGGGCGCGGAGAGGGTGGGGGGGAGCAGGTACAATTTACCCAGGCCCGGGCTTCCAGAAGGGATCGTGCCCCCCTGGCTTTGCGCCAGGCTGAGGGGCTCACAGTGCCCCCACCCCAGCGTGCTGCACCGTTACACGGCGCTGCAACAGTGTGTTTTTTTCCTCTTCTCAAGGGGGCGTGGCCACACCTCCCATGATTAGGCCACTCCCCCACTTTACCTGGGCCCGGCGGCGCTCTCTACAGCCCTGGTTATGCATTCCAGTTACCAACAATATTTCACTGCAAGTACTCATCTGTTAAAGTGAGAGAACAGGCATGGGACATCCCCTTATCTTTGAAGGGTGGGTGTATCATGTCCAGTCGGTTACTGGTAAAACTCAGGTCATTTCAGGTTACTAGTAGCACATATTTTAGCAACATTCTTCATTAATGTACTATTGTCTCTTTTATTTGAATTTTTGTGTGAAAAGAAATGTGCAGTTGTTGTTTTATGTACAATTTTTCACAAACCTGTTTTATTACTTATCTGTCCAGTTCCTACCGTGAACTACACTTAAATCAGACAGAATAACAATTAGTACCTTACACAATGGGTTGATGCTTAACTGTGCACAGCTCTCCAAGTCAATTATTCCCCAAGCAACGTAAGCAATTATTAAATATCAAAAGAATAATTTGCCATGAACTGTAGAGCTAGTTAATCCATCAAAATAGTCTATTTGCTATATCTACTGTATATTCATTTATTTGCATGACTAGCAATACTCTTATCTATCTATCTATCTATCTATCTATCTATCTATCTATCCATCCATCGATCCATCTATTCATCCATCTACCTGTCTGTCTGTTTTCTAGCTAGCTATCTATAATTCATTGTTTATTTTCCTACTCTTAAATACAGGTTGGGTCTCCCATATCCAAAATGCTTGGGACCAGGGGTATTTTGGATAACGGAATATTCCGTATTTTGGAATATTTGCATACTATAATGAAATACCTTGGGAATAGGACCCAAATATACTCACGGAATGCAATTATGTGTTATATACACCTTATACACACAGCCAGCAGATAATTTTAGACAATATTTTCAATAATTATGTGGCTCAAACAAAGTTTGTGTACAGAAATTAAATTAATTTATGTTCATATACACCTTATAGACACAGTCATTTTATATACGGTAATATTTTTAATAATTTGTGCCTTAGACAAAGTTTGTGTACATTGAACCATCAAAATCAAAGGTTTCATTATCTCAGTCATAGCAAAAAAAATCTGTATTTCGGAATATTCCATATTTCGGAATACTTGGATATGGAAGACTCAACCTGTATAAATACAGCTATATTTCAAGCTTCAGCTGATATGAAACCATAAGTCACAACATTCTCAAAAAAATGTAAACCACTTATATTATATTTTTAGATAAAGCAACATATTAATGCTTAAAACATTATACAGAATGTTGCATGCATCAAAATACAACCACTCATTATACTATACTAATCATATTGCAAGAAAATGTCATTGTTACTTTCTAGTAGTATTCAAAAGGTTAATGTGTTTTTTTATCACATTGTAGTTTTTCAGAATTAAATTATTCTTGGAAATAAACATTTTCCTGTTTCTGATGAATTAAACATAATACTCTTAGTAAAAAAGAGAGGCTAGCACTGTATTAATTAAATTCAATCCTAACAATATAATCAAAGGTAAAGCTGGTAGAATCGTTATAGAAAAAGAAGAAGCTTGCATTTATCAAAGAATGGAAAATATTTTTAAAAAATTGTACTTTTAAACCAACTAAGGAATACAGTAGTCTATAAAAGTAATTTATTTAATTACTTTGAAATTATTATATTTCAATAAACAGTTTGAATATTTATATATAAATATATTTCTGCTTTTAGAGTACCTTCTTCATTTGCCTAACAATAGATTAAGAGCCTGATTCAGAGTTGGGAATAGAGTGAGATATTTAAATGTGGGGTAAATACTGGCTGATTTTGCATGTAGTCCACAAATACTGCACAGCTTTATTATTACTCTACAATTTAGATGTCAGTTTGGACATCTCCCTCCCAAATCTAAATCTCTCAGCACATTTTAAATCGGCCCCACCTGCAGTGCAGCATGGTTTCACCAAGATGATCAGTTGAGAGAGATATCTCACTCTATTCCCAAGTCTGAATCAGGCCCTAAATTCTTATTAAACCATTGGGAAGACCCATAGTTTCAGGGATTATTTTGTACTATTTATCTAAATATTTACGTTTACCATTTTTTGTGAAACTATAATTGGAACCTTAGTAAGTCAGGACATAGAATAATTATACACCATTATTAGCCATAAACACAAATTCTCTGCAGGTTTGTATTTTCTTTATCCAAAACACAAGGTCTATTTGATAAACAAAATTTTGTAGTGGAAGGTATTGCCCATTATTTTATCACACACTTATCTTAAATACTGTATGATACTGGATATACTGGAAAAGGATCAGCATTGCTACAGGAACCATTGTAGGTCTCATTCAGAGTTGGATGTAAACACAAGTTGCATTCTTTTTTGGCTGCAGCTTGCACTTTTTTTAGTATGCATGCACACCTTTTTGCAATGGTGACCTGACCTCCCTACACTCTTGGGGCTGGGACTGGGGTTTGAGGGGTTGTGTAGATGTGGATAATTTAAGGAAATGTATTGAAGAGAAATGTACCCAAGATGGTTAACTCAAAGGAACAAATGTGCCTGTTTGCAGGGACATGACTTGGGTACTCAAACCCTGGTGCAAGTTGTGAGATGTCCAGCCTTTGTTTATGGAGATCAGTACTCCAATCGCCTGCAACAAAAAGGAAAGTTCTTCCATTCAGCTGTCTTATATGGGTATTGAAATTGATACTTTAATAAACTGCTGTCACCTTCCATCCAACAAGGTTAGAAAGCTGCATGTTGCTATTGTGTTTGTTTGGGAGGCCAGCAAGGTCTACTTGCAGCAGGTACAATCTTTGCTGTGCTTCCTCAACTTTGCGTGTCAAATTATTATTATTAATCTGTAGAAAACTACAGCAAGCAGTGTTTGCAAGCTACATCATTTTAATTGCTTGTCTGAGGGACCTCTTGGTTTGGAATGCATTCTTCCAGCAATTTAATGGAGTCCTTGCTTGGATTCCTCCAGCAGTGGTTAATGTCCACCTACACCTCTATACTGACATGATTCCACAGACTTTGTGGCATATTTGAAGGGTAGTTGGTGTGCTGCCATGTGGACTCTGGATTGGCTATGGAATGGTTTCATTCAGACTCTTCTCCTGCTTGGGTTATTCCCTATCAAAGTAGAACTGTGGAAAGAGCATACTTTTCTGCTGGTGAGTCACTTGCTGGTACAAATCTATCTTCAACATTTTTTTTAGTGCCCAACATGCTCCGGGGTTAAACTATTCCATTGCAGACATGCTCTCTTGATTTTATTGTATTAGGTTTAGGGAGTTAGCTCCAGATGTTGCACTAGTTGGTGAGCCTTGACCATCTTATGTTTAGCAGGTCATCACACCAGTATGGAGTTCTCTGGGTTTCAATATTTTAAAATAGGTGAGGCCACATCTGCTGCAGTGGTTTCTCTAATTTAGAGATAAAGATGCTTGGTCTGTGCAAGTCTAATGTTTAAAAATGTTATATTAGATTTCACTAGTTTCATTGACAGTAAAATGCCTGCATATTTTAACTTCAGTCTATGGCCAGTCATGAGCTGTCAGATAGGGGCCTCAAGGGAATTTGCCATTTTCCCTCACCAGGCACCATATTGGGCCAGTGTCTGAGAAGGTTTTCTGTTTTTACCTCAGGCCAACTAACCCCATGAAATTACAATGACAATTTAAACCTACATGAAATGATTAAATTACAATAAGTTAAATAAAATACATAAAACATTTGTAGGCATTTATTCCGTTGTTTTAAGGTTAGTCAGTGGCTGACAACATTTATTATTCCTATTTATGTTGGCAAATTTGATTTAACTTTATTTGATATTCAGCCAATTTTTCTACTAGTTTTTTAATTTTTTTGTTTCACAATAAAGTTATGAGTTTTAATTGTTTTGACTGAAGGTTTCGTTGATGTGGAAGATCATGTTATGTATACCCTTTACCCTAATATAGAGATGTCTATCTTTTAGTGCAGATGGTGTGTATATGATGGAGAAGGGTTATTCTTTTGCAGTAAACAGCCAGTGGTCATTTTGATTTAGTAGATCTTGAAATGCTCTCCCATCCATGATATTGGTTAGGCTGAATTCTTTCTACTGGGGTCAGAAAGAAAAAGCTTCACTATTCATTAGAACTCAGCTTCAAATGAGAAGATCATATTTTAAATTTTTTTATGGGGGAAATTCAATTCTCTAGTGGTGTGCTGCCATGATATTCATCATACTGTACCCCAGCAATGCTAATTTTTCCTGTACACTGGTATGGGCTATGAGGGAAAATGAACACTGTTGCTGGCTATGAAGTGCCTCTTAGCCAAACTTTCCAAATTCACTTTGTAGCCATGGAATCTTTCACTATTTATAGAAATATAAACTTTCTAATTTGGTATAGAACCAGGACTTATAGTGACTTAATTCATGGATAATTTATTTTGGAATATAAATTCAGAAACAACATGATTCTTCTGAAATGGCAATGTCCATTTTGAAAAATAACAGTGGTAGGGATACTTGGGTACAATGGAGGCAGGTGTACAGCAGAACACAGTATACATTACAGAAAAAATAGTAGAGAAGATATAAAGTGTATAATATTCCAAAGAAAAAAGTAAGAGGACTTTAGAAGGAAATCATTACCATGTCTAAATAAAAGCTAGTGTCTTATGTGGGAGTCTAGTGTTTTATGGGAGGTGTGCAGAAACATAATTAAAATATGTTGAGTCAGAAAGGATAAATCATAATTTTTATCAAATTGTTTATACTTTTAATATTTCTCAATGTTTTTCACAGTTTAATAATATTAATAATAATAATAATAATATGGTTATGTATATATTAATTCCTATTCTATTATAAATTGATAATTGTTAAAAAAAAGTCCAAGAATCTTCTTTATGTAATATAGTTCATGACATACTGTATATAATGTAAAATGGACTCCAAACAGAGCAACTTCTACAAAAAGGCAATGTCTATGTCTAGATACACACAGATTTGCAGTGCACTGACAACAATTGTCTCACTGTTTTATATACAGATCTGCCCAGCTATTTTGTTGCTCATGGCGTGGCGTGAGTCGCGCCATGGACTTATGGTGTGGCATGCAGGCCTCTGAGTCGCGCCATGGACTTGTGGAATACCATGGTATTCTTCAACGAAGGATATGCTACGGCATGTAATACTTAACCGCTGAGTGGCGAGTGCTCCACTTTTGTAATTGCATGTAATACAGTGCTTAACCGCTGGGTGGCGAGTGCTCCACTTTTGTAATTTGTACTGAATGCCTTGTATTGAATGCCATACTGTTAAACTTACAGTAAATTGGATGGATATCACATTCACAACATTTGCATGTTCGCACAACCAATACTGTATTTTTAATGTCACATAATGTACATACAGTACAGTACTGTACCGTACAGTAAGATCTTATAACAATACTGCACATACAGTATTGTACATACGGTACGGTGCAGTAACTGAACAGTAGAGAAGTTGCCCGAGTTGTTGTCACGGTATAACCGATACTGTAGATTAATGAGATGCATGCACAGCTTTCACTGAGATGGGATGAATTACAGTATGACAATTTTTTTTTAAATTAAAAACAGCAGCAGGAGGAGGATGAGGCCGCTCTGTGCAGTTCACTGTAGCTGTCGTGTGGGCTAGTGGTTAGAATTATGGTCCCAGGTTCGATCCCTGGAAAAGAATATACCGTACCGTATACTGTATATTTTTTTTTATTGTCACTGTCTGCTCTGGACACTATAGTGAAACTACTTTAGTAGTGTTGTACTGTACTGTAATACTGTAGTGTTGTTGTTTTAAACGACTGCTTAAAAGTAAGACATTACAAACTGATTGTGTGTTTAAATAGTGCAAAACTTTCGTCAATGTCTGCGCTGTGGTGGCTGTCTGCTTCAAGGGGTTGCAATGGGATTTCATGTGCATGCCCAGTGGAGGGGTTACAATGGGATCTGTAGCGCCAAGAGAGGGCTCTGTATTTCAAACAGTGTGCCTAAACCGCAAAACGCAAACATGCGACAACGCAGATGTGGTCTCGGCAATGGTGACGCTCTTCCAACCTTGCACACTAAGTACGGTAGTAGTGGGATCTGTATGAGAGAGAGCTCTCTCTATTACACGGTTGGCGCTATGGTGGCTGTCAGCCATCTGCGATGGATTAGAAATGGAGGGGGTACCTGTACAATGGGATCTGTGGCGCCAAGCCATACGCCATGTAGCGCTATGCCATGGCGTATGGATGATCATCACTGAGCATGCGCAGTTAGTTGGCTATATTATTGCAGTCGGTATGCTGTTGAATTTCCATCTCTGGCGGGCGCATGCCCAGTAGTAGGGTTGCGATGGGATTTCATGCGCATGCCCAATGGAGGTGATTCAATGGGATCTGTAGCGCCAAGAGAGGGCTCTGTATTTCAAACTGTGCTCCTAAACCGCAAAACGCAAACATGCGACAACGCAGATGCGGTCTCGGCCCTACACACTATACCAACGTCTCTTGGACTGTGTCTGAGAGTGGTTTCTGACTGCGAGAGAGCTCTCTGTGTTCAAAGCTGACTGCGTTTGAAACGCAAAATAGCGTTGCATCGCAAACTTCTGACAATGGTGATGCTCTTCCAACCTTGCACACTAAGTACGGTAGTAGTGGGATCTGTATGAGAGAGAGCTCTCTCTATTACATGGTTGGCGCTATGGTGGCTGTCAGCCATCTGTGATGGATTAGAAATGGAGGGGGTACCTGTACAATGGGATCTGTGGCGCCAAGCCATACGCCATGTAGCGCTATGCCATGGCGTATGGATGATCATCACTGAGCATGCGCAGTTAGTTGGCTATATTACTGCAGTTAGTATGCTGTTGAATTTCCATCTCTGGCGGGCGCATGCCCAGTAGGAGGGTTGCGATGGGATTTCTGGAGCATGCCCAGTGGGGCGAGAGCCATACACAGTACATCAGATCCCTTCCCCCAAAGCAAGAAAGAGCCTCTCATTACCATAATAAAGGACGCTTTGTTAATCCATTTACTGTAAGCAGTCAGCTCTGCCCTAGTGTCCTGAAAAATGCTACGAATATTGACCATTGCCAAGGACACCATCCCCCGTCTGCTAGGACAACTAGTGTGCCGCTATGAATGTGCCTGTACTGTATATTAAAAACTGACGGTGCCGTTGAATTTTGAACCACACAATAGTGATTTCATAACTGCAGAAACTGGTAGTGAATGGACTGTATAGAATGAGAGACAGGGCTCTGTAAAACGCAAAACGCAAACATGCGACAATGCAGATGCGGTCTCGGCCTTACACACTATACCGACGTCTCTTGGACTGTGTCTGAGAGTGGTTTCTGTCTGTGACCTTGCCACTACGGTTATGACTACATTACAGTGCACCACAGACGCCTGCCGTAACGAGTGAATTAGTGTCGTCGTGCCCCATGCACCATACGTTATGCGCTGTGCGATGTACGACGTGCATCACTGGCTATTGAAAATGGCTGCTACTGGGGCGCGACGGTTTTCGTCCGGCGAGCTCTTTGTCTTGGTGAAGTGGAGGGACCAAGCCTTCGCAACAAACCAAGACAAAGAGCTCGCATACAGAAGTGCGAGCCGAGAAATTCACAGGCTCTACGGCCTGCGCCGCAACGTCAGGTCACTGCAGCGCAGGTGGTCTGACCTGCTGAGGAGGGACAGGCCTCGCCTAGAGCACATCCAGAGGCGTATAAGGCGAAGTAAGTACAGTATTGCTGTATAATCACATGAATTACAGTATACTGTACAATAACGAATACAGTACAATGCACAACTCTGACATATAGTACTCTACATTACTGTACACTGCACTGCAGGGTGTTGGATACTACAGTATCTGACGATGACTGACAGTTGTTACCACATACTGACATGACTGGCAGACATTTGATTGACAGGCTGATTAAATCTACAGTACTGTAGTGTACATGGACTAAAGGGTGACACACTAATGGTCGACATGGCTTGTTTGATTAATAAACCTACAGTAACAAAAGGCAAGTTGATTGATCCACCATTCTACTGTCTGTCGACCAAATCTATGTTAACCTACAGTACTGTACACACTATTTTTCTGTGCTGGGCCTGCCCCCTTTAAGTCTGACATTATTACTGTACGTCACGGACAGATTCAGGGGTCTCCAATCAGCTCCCAACTGTCATCTCACAGGCTGTGTTTGAAAAATGAAATTTGGGAGCTGATTGGCTGGTATCTTATCACTTCTCACTCTGTGCCCCATTTACAAACGAAGGGAAATACCAGGGGGAATTTTCATTTAGTATCACTGTGTATTCCACTGGTACTGTATTTATTAATACCGTACTTACCCCTCCGCAAAGGTCCCGCAAAGTCCTCAGCGAGGTCCTCCGCTGGAAAGGCACTGCCGGGTCTCCATTGCCGGCAATGGGGCCCACATCACTCTCGCCATCTTTTGTGCCATCTTTTACAGCTCGTGGGGTGGCGACAGTGCCACCCACAGAGCCTCTGTGTGAGGTTGCACCACTTGGTCATACAGTACTTTACTGGACTGTATATTTTTTTATATACAGTACAGTACCATACTCTTTTATGTTGGGCCTAATGCCAGCTTCACAGACTACAGTAGTTTTTGTACTACAGTATACTGTATTGGTTTGTATTTTAATCAATAGCTAATTTCCTAAGGCCATCTACAGTACTGTACCGTAATCCCTCTCCAATTTGGAATAGAGGTCAGAACTCTTGTTTTCAAATGCTCCTTAATGACGACATGTATTTTTCCCCACAGGGCAAGAAGCACCCCCTGCCCCGGCAGCGCCACCACCACCGCCTCCATCACCACCACCACCAGCAGCCGGGCCCAGTGAGCTGAATTGTCGGAGTAAGTACAGTACACATTACTGTACACTGTTCTCTCTCTCTCTCTCATTTGTGTGTTTGTTTTTGGTGTTATGGAGACTCTGGTCAAGATTTGTACAGTTTATTTGTTTCAAAATGGTTTTGTGGGAAACTGACAGTACAGTGTTCTTTTTCCACAGTCCTACCTCCACGACCACCACCACCACCACCACCTTCTGCAGCCTCCTCCTCAAATGACAGTGGTAATATGATTACAACAGTTACAGTATGGACACAATAGTGTAATGCTACTGCCTTTTTGATTTTTTGTATAATAGATTTTTTCTTATACTGTACACACAGACAGACTCGTCATTGATGAGGAGGCTGCAGGTACTATAAGCCCCATGCCATGTAAGTACAGTACACCACATTGTTTTCTACAGCACTGTATATCTCTCCTTTTCTTCCCTTGTCAGTCTCTCTCTACCTACGGTATCTCTTTCTCTCTCTCTCTCTTTATCTCTCTCTCTCTTTCTCAGTGTCTCTCTTTTCTGTACTTGTGTAATAGTAACATTATTTTTTTTCAACAGTATCACCAAGTGAAAGGTATATCCCCGGGCCCAGTGGCCTCATCTGGCCGTGTAAGTACACTACACCACATTTTTTTCTACAGTACTATATCTCTTTCTTTCTCTCTCTCTCTCTCTTTCTCTCTCTCTTTTTCTCTGTTTAGCTCTCTCTCTCTTTCTCTCTCCCTCTGTTTTTCTCTCTCCCTCTGTTTCTCTCTCTCTCTCTCTCTCTTTATCTTTCTCGCTCTTTAATTTTCCTCTCTCTCTCTCTCTTTTTCGCTCAACAGTCAAGGTTACACTTTTTATTTTTAATATTATTATTACACAGTCAGTGTGTAATATGGAGATCCCAATTTCACTGTGTGTGAATCATGACCCGTTACTGTATGATCTTCCATACTGTACACCATGGCATACTGTAGCGCTACAAGGGTATGGCTATGGCGCAGCACCACTGGCAATACATTGCAACCCCACCACTAGGCACGCGCCAGAGATCCTATTTGTACCGTAACCCCTCAGAACTGGCTATAAGTCACCACAGCGCCAACTGTGCTGACATTGACGCAATTTTGCGGTTTAAATGCAGAGTCAGTTTGTAGTGCAGGGACTTCTCTCTCAAACAGAGTCAACTATCAGTTACTGAACACTTTAAATCACTAAAGTTTCCAAGTCTGGGACAGCATTGCCATTGACGCAAGTTTGCGCTCTAGAGCACAGTTAGTTTGTAATACAGAGACTTCCCTCCAAACAAATTCCACTACTGTAGCACTTTATGAAGTCATGAATTTACTATTGTGTATACTGTAAGTCTCGGACAGTGCAGAATGGCACAAGTGTGAAAATTCAGCTGTACTGTAGCAATACAGACAACTGGGCATGCGCCATGGCATAGCACTACTTGGTTTATGGCTTGGCTCCACTGGACATGCGGCACACATTCCATTGTCATTGCAACCCGTCCACTGGGCATGCGCTGACATTGACGCAATTTTGCGGTTTAAACGCACAGTCAGTTTGTTATACAGAGACCACTCTGGTCATAACAAATCACTATAATGTCCAAGTCTGGGTCAGCGCCGGCATTGACGCAAGTTTGCGTTCTAAGGTACAGTACTGTATGTACAATAATAAAAATCCTATTTTTGCTGTTTGACTCCCGAAGCACTGGGCATGCGCTCCACATGTACTGTATTGAATACTGAATATTTTAAGTGAAGATTTTAAAAATAATTAAATTAAAAAAAACATATTTTCAAGGTCTCGAACCCACGGAACAAGAAGAGGGGAGAAGCAGTGAGACTAGGCATTAGACCGCTAGGCCACAAGCTTCACCCATTACTAGAGTTCTGTAGTTTGTAAAGTAATGAAACCTCTACTATGTCTAAGTCTGGGACAGTGCCGACAGTATTTACATTTGCGCAAACACAGTATGATTTCAACCGCACAGTCAGTGGGTAATACAGAGCTTAATGATTTCAAACTGTATTAGACATTCTTTTACCGCTTTATTATACCGTACATTCCTGATTCCATGTGGAAAACACTGTAATACAGAACATACCATACGGTACATTGGAAATCACACGCATGCGCTATGTAGTTTAGGAAAAGTGACACCTGGTGGGAAAAATGTTGTATTACACGTAATGAAATCAGATGCATGTGCTATGTAGTTTAGGAAAAGTGACATCAGGTGGGCAAAATGTTGTATTACACGTAATGAAATCAGACGCATGCGCTATGTAGTTTAGGAAAAGTGACATCTGGTGGGCAAAAAGTTGTATTACACGTAATGACTTTTTTAATTACTAAACTTTCTTTGTGGCGCGACTCATGGCGTGGTGTGTGGCGTGCCATGCGTGGCATGAGAGATAACGCTGTGATGCCATGTTATAGCTGGGCACATCAGTACATATAGGGCATTAATATTGCTACATTGTTGGTACCAAGTACTATATGTGTAAAATTGATAGCTCGCATATTTATTTTTCAGTTTTGTTTCAACATTTTGCCTTGCTTCCAATCAAGGCTTTGTAAGGCCTAGTTGGCTCACAAGCCAGCTCTTACCCTCTGTACCTGAGAAGTCAGTGCATTTAGCTGCAATTTAATGGTGTGTTGGGCATATATGCTTATGATGGAAAGTGTTCTTAAATCCCTTAATTAAGCTTTATATTTTTAAATATATTTTTATTTATTCACCAGCCCTGTACTTTCTGCCATCCATCTCCCCCTCCTGTTCTTTCTACCATCCAGCTCCCTTCCTGTCATCTTTGCATTCCATCTCCTACCTCCTCTCCATTCTGCTATCCATCTCCCCCTCCTGTACTCTTTGTCATCAACTCCCCCTGTCCTCTCTGCCATCCATATTCCACCTCCTATTATCTGTTATCCATCTCCCACCCCCTGTCCTGCCTGCTGTCCACCTTCCCCCTTCTCTCCATTTCGCCATTCATCTCCTCCCTCCTTTCTTTTATGCTATACATCTCCTCCTCCACTTCTCTCTGCCATCTTTCTTTCTTCTCTTCTGTCCTCTATGGCTATCCAACCCAACCTGTGACCTGATATCCTTTTCCCCTGCTATTCTTCTCCCCCTTTCCACCTGCTATCGCTCTCCCTCCCCCCCACCTCCCCCCTCACTTACATTAATCACATAGTGGTGCTCACAAGGGACTTCATTTGTTGGCTGGAACGTTGTCTGGTCCTTTCCCAGGCCTAGCTGCAGTAGAAGAACTGGAGTGCTTTGATGCAGCTGATCTCAGTCACTACTTGGCTGGGAACGAGCCAGTCAGTGCCAGCTACCAGCCTATAAGTGAACTGAGAGTACTGTATAATGGGACTCCATCTATTTTACATGCAGCTAGGAAAGCCTGGAAGGACTGGACAACATGACTGAAACTCAGAAGTATCTTCCCACTGCCCCTGGTCCAATCCACAGTGCGTTTTGATTCTTGTAATACACAGGATTTACTGATTATAATCCCATTTATTTTTGGCACTCAAAAACATCCAGGATCTTGAAATTTAGGATTCTGAGATTGGAATGAAAAACTGGAGTTCTTGGTAATGACTTTTGTACATGGGAGTAAAAAAAATGTTCAACTGTCTAGATACGGGATGATAGAGTTGCTAGTACTGTACCTTGGTCCTCTATCTTGCTGCCACTCCTATTTAAACTACAGTATTTAGTAATAACTTAAAAGAATATAGCACATCTTTGAAAGTGCATCTTCTAACAAGCATACACAAGCACCTGTTTGCACTGGTTTGCAGTTGCTTGTAATACACCTTTCACACTGCATTGCTGGGTCACATCCAGGATTTTGTACATGGGTCAATCCCTGGTGAGAAGCATCTGAGATCCCTTTCAGACTGGTGGCTTGACCCAGCTTATTGCAGGGTCAATGGAGCACCCAGGTTATTTCAACTGGGCACTTTCACACTGAGCAATATCCCGAGTTGCTGCGTGCTCACATGAAATAAGGCGGGTTATTGCTAGCAGTGTAGATGGGGTATTAGTGTCTGCACCAAACTTACACAGTGACAAGGATACTCTATGGTGTGCACACAATAGGAGGCATTGTGGCAAGTCAGGGAGTAACCAGATATTCTGATGCACTCAACCATACAGAGTCCTGTTCCCTTCTGCTTGAATGCTGCACATTACAATGGCAATGGAATTTACTCCCCAACACACTGGCGAATATGGACAATATAGTCCCAGCCAGCGATGTGGGAGAGAGGGCTCAAATTGGAACTGTCCTACCTAAATCAGGACAGCAGTATGTGCTTAGAATCTGGCATGGCATAGAATGAGCATTCATAAAGTAAGGTCTGCCTGCTCTTACACCTTTTAACTATTTTCTATTTAGTGACTATTGTTCTAAACTTTCAGCCACTATAAGAGAAATGTTCCAGATTATTAAAATAGTATTGTTTGATTGATGTCTATGTAGATTCATTAATCCATGATTGTATATTTCCCTACTGTAGTTAGTTGTCTTAACAGGGCAGTATATTTTTATTTTTATGTTTACTGTAAAACTGCATGTTTGCTATTTGCCTTTCTTTAATGACTTGTACTACTTCAGTGAGTAGGCCTTTGTGTTAAAAGTGTTGGAAGGCAGTAAGATAAATTACAATTCAATTACCTGTCAATTACCTGTCCAACGTGCAATGTGTAATGTGATTTAGATATGGATGATGTATGGGGATTTCCTGCATATTGAGGATTACGTTTTCAGGAATTAGAAATAGATGACTCATTTTATTACGTTGTTAAATGTGATTAAGCTTGTCCATGGATGCATTCACTTTAGACTTACAGTGCAGTAATTGTAATTGTCATCACAAATAGTATGTTATTTGGGAAATCTTGTATTGGTCTCATATGATCTAATTATTTACTAATTCAATAATAATGATACTGTCATCTTTCTTAGTCATCTTCTACTGCTATCACATGAAATAAATGATAAACCAGGTGGTAGGAAAAGAGTATAATGTTGACTAAGTCCTAAAAAGTAGGAATCATTCTGCCACATCACTCAAAAACTAGTCGGTAGTAATAGTAACTGTAAAAAAATGACTTGAGCAAACTATTGAATATGTACACTGTATGTGTGTGTGTGTTGCCAGCTGGTGTCCCTAAGGGCAAATAAAAAAAAATAATATACATATATATTTAAGTTTTAAAATGTAGGAATAATTGAAGGCAAAGTAATTAACTTTATCTTTATGTTAATGGTTGTTATGTTGTTACAATTAGTCTATTGATACCTTTTAAATATGTATTACATTTTATACTGCCTTATTGTATATCATTATTAATGTTATATATATATATATATATATATATATATATATACTATATATATATATATATATATATTATCCAGTATACACTGTATATATATATATATATATATATATATATATATATATACATATGTTGGGTACGGGATGCCCATGCTATGGATTCCGGTGGTCAGAATCCCAATGTCAGCATCCCAACAGGGTTAGGATACTAAAACTTGTTGGTTGGTATGCTAGACCTCCCACTCTACCTACACTATCCCTCCCTTCAAGGTGCCTAAACCTAACCTCCCCCTAGTTCCTAAACCCCTAACCTCCCCCTCCCCACAACCTAAGCTTAACCCCTTCCCCTTAGTGCCAAACCCTAACCCTCCACCTAGTGCCTAACCCTCCCCCCCAACCTTTCTACTTACCTTTGGTTTCCTGGCAGTACTGAAGTACTGAAAAAAATGCATAATATTGGCCCTGATAGTGATGTACACAATATATAAAAAAATACTGAAAAAATGCATAATATTGGCCCTGATATAGTAATACCACATTATAAGTGTCAATGATATATCACACCTCTGATATTGATAACAGTAATATATAGTGCCCCCGACTATTGATGTCAGTAGTATATACAGTAGTGTCCGGTTATTCATGTCAGTAATATAAAGTGACCCTTTGTACAAATAATTTTGCTGTCTTCATTAAGATGTATCACTATCAATCCTGCCGCGACCAAACTCCAGATCTTTTCAATGTTACTGTACACATGCAACTTAGCAGATGTGATAAGTAATGAGTTGTTGACTCACGGGAAATATTTCAGAATAATCCATCAAATAAAAGATAGACCTGCCCACAGGCTATTTCCCTTCTGTGTGGCTGTAGACATAGCGGTGATAGTTTTAATGCCCATGAGCTATATATTAGTGGGCTCATCACTATGAGGTAGGAACAGCAGAGGAGGAGGATGCAAGAACAACACCAGAAACAAGATCCACTTAAGGATTTGAACTATAAATGTACATATAGATCATGGCCCTGGACTTTCTCTCAGATCAGCAGGTAGTGCGGATTTTTCAAATGAAACACACAAATCTCCTGAATCTTCTGAATGAGCAGATGAGAGATGATTTAGAACCTTTCTCTGGCAGTAGCTATGTAGTGTCTAGGCTGCATAAATTATTGTGTGTCTTGCACCTATGGCACTCTATGATCACAGGCTATTTCAATCTGTGAGCGCTAGGGTGTTAGGGATTACACAGGCAACTACTTCAAAGCACTTAAACCAAGTGTTAAGTGCCTTCCAGAAAATATATCTCCTTTCCCAGTCATGAGTCAGAGTGGCAGGACCTAATGGCTTTCATTTATAGGCTTTCCTAATATCCTAGAAGCCACTGAGTATACTCATATTGCACTGAGAACACCTCACTTGGGGCCATAAATGTATGCGAATAGCAACACATATCCACTAGGAATGTGATTAAACACACCATGTGGCCTATTGAAGAGCAATCCGGGTGTCTAGACAAATTTGGTAGTGTACTCCTTTATGATTCCTATGCAAATGCATGTTGTATGCTTCATAATATTGCCCTACAGCAAGGTAAGGGGAATCTGAGCAATACAGAGACACACAGTTATGAGCATAGAGTCCCTTAACATCTGAATATGTGGTGAATAAAGACAATATGCATGGCCCTTAGATGTCATGTACATCCAGTGAATGAGATGAAAGTTAGTTAATCACATTCATGTGTTTGAATGGGTGGTTCTCTAGATAGCACTCCATGAATAATAGCATACCCGACAACCAATTAATGTAGGACGTGAAGTCCTCCTCACCAAAACTGCCTGACCCTCTGTTTGGTGTCAGAACCTTATTAGTTTCCTCTGTTAAGTTGAACACATCAAGATACTTCCCTTATCAAATCTTCTCCTGGACACTTGCCCATGAACCCTAAACCACAGCCAT
This sequence comes from Taudactylus pleione, assembly GCA_031769625.1. Lineage (NCBI taxonomy): Eukaryota > Metazoa > Chordata > Amphibia > Anura > Myobatrachidae > Taudactylus > Taudactylus pleione. Next base: position 7,555,481 of record JAUIMM010000009.1, on the reverse strand, counting down.
TAGTCACAATGTACTATGGAAGCCTCACCTTAAGAACTTTCTAGGCTTCGCCATTGCATTCAACTGCCTCAAAAACAATAATGCATAATCTTATACTGCTTAGTAGGTGAACTATTGGACTCACTGCCAGAAATAGATGAGGTAGAGTTATGTAAATAGACATGATATGTCATACACACCGGAAGAAGCACCAGAAACCATGGGATCTTCCTCGGAAGGAACTGCAGGTGTGGAACTTGGAAACCTGGGATTGCTGGGTGGCATAGGAGGGGGATAGAGGGTAGCAAAAGGATTAGAAATGAGCTGGCAGATCCAGGGGCAAGAAAAGGCAGAAGTAGAAGGAGGCAAGGCAGGCATGAAGGGTGGTGAGGGGAAGGTGAAGGGAGGATAAAGGAGGATGAAAAACAGTGGGAGGTGGGTGTGGAATTAAAAGGTTGTGAAACACTGTAATGAAGAAGGAGGAGGATATAGGGATGGACTTTAGGTTATCTGCTGGGGATGTAGATGGTAGCTGGGAAGGTCATGCAGATGAGGAAGGGGATAAGCACGGATCAGGGAAGTGAACTGTGAAGAGGGGCAAGCATGTAAGATGGGGAATAAAGGGAATTGTTTTGGGGGGGGGCAGAGGAGGCCAAAGTGTAAGAGCATCAAAAGGGCATTGAGTGGGCCTGCAGGAGCTGAGAATCAGCAGGGGTGTTGACCATCAGCCATGACTGGACTTGAACATACTTACACTTAATTGGCCTTGGCTAACTCTTATCACTATTTTGTATGGAAACATCTGATGCACCTCTATTTTTTAAACAGAGATTTGCTACAATCAAACACAAATTTCAAAGTGCATGACAATGGGGATGATTCAGAGGTAAATGTTAGGAAACCATCGGGCGCAAGTGTCTGATAGTTTCCCTTTGCACATGTGACCGGACCGCATGGTGCATGCTGCGTGATGATTATTGCACAGAGATGCAGATCAAAATTGCACAGATATACATTAAATTTTGATGGGTGTAATTGAGGGGTGGGTTCCAGTTGCTGGCCTGTTCTTGTCAGTGTCTGCATCTATAGCAACCACAGTCAGTCGGACATTCTGTGCCTGTCACAGGCAGGTGCAATATCCGATGGTCCAACCGATGGTGCACTGATGGTCTGCCGATAGTGTGTATTTGTATGCACATGAGAGGAATCACACCACAGCTGGTGGGTGTCTCAATAGGATGCCATCAGCCACTCATTAACATGACAATGCAATAATGGCTGTGCCAACTCTGAATCACCCCAAAATAAGACTTTCTAAGTAACTGTTAAGTGACTACATTTATAACCTTCTAAAATCTGTGCATCACCAAAGCTATTATGATATTTGTACGTTCACATCCCTTTTAACTGAAATGTATTGAAAGGATGCTTCTATATATTGTTGTTTCGAAATTCCCTTTTCATAGAATGTTACTTTATATAACACTTTCGGGCAGTGTTTCCCAACTCCAGTCCTCATTGACCCTTAATGGTGCATGTTTTACAGATCTCCTAGTTGGTTCAGGTGTGGATCAAAATATTGACAGTAAAAAGGTCGACAACCAATAGGTTGACACCAACTGGTCCATAGTTAATAGATTGACATGGAAAAAAAGTTGATAGGTACAAAAGGTCAACACACAAAAGGTCAACATGGATGGAGGTCAACAGGTACAAAAGGTTGACGGAGTCAAATGGTCGACAAGGGAAGTGTCAAGACAAAAAATTTTTTTTGTCCTCTAACTCTAATCTTTGCCTGAATCCTAACTGTCCCTCTCAGTGCCAATTCTAATCTTATGGGTAAGTGCCTAACACCAACCCTTCCTCCTGGAGCCTAACCCTAACCATCCGGTAGGTGCCTAACCTTAACCCTAGAAAAAAGAAAAAAAATGTGTTGACCATTCCCTTGTCAACCATTTATATATGTTGAACTTTGAACACATCAACTTACATCCATGTTGACCTTTTGTGTGTTGACATTTTGAAACTGTCTACCTTTTGTCCCTACTAACCTATTGACTGTTGACCGTCTGGTGTCAACCTATTGCTTGTCTACCTTTTTACTGTCAATCTTTCATCTTCCAACCATTGGTGCACAGGTGTATTCATTAATGGCTAACACTTTTTAAAAGCTCAACAGGTGGAGCTAATAATTTCAATTGTGGTACTGAGGAGATATGTAAAACATGCACTGTTAAGGAATGCCCTGAAGACTGTAGTCATAAAACCCTGCTCTAGGTCATTAGTTTGTAACATTGATCAATTACTCATATGTGTCACTTTACATTTTAAAACTACTCAATGGCTGTTTTCCTATGTTCCTGTGTTGGTTGCCGACATCTGGTGTTTGCCTTCTTTCTGGGTAGTCCAGCTGTGGAAAATATCAAGCCATTATTAAAGTACAAGACTGGACCGGAATCAGTATGATTCAAATGTTTCAAATCCCGACAATGGAAGCCCGGCAGGGGTGAAGAGCCTGACATCTAATTTAGGTAAGTAATGCTAACCTAACCCCCCCTTAAACCTAACCCTCCCTTAGGGGTGCCTAACCCTAATCTCGCCCCAAGTGCCTAACCCTAACCCCCCTCTAAGTGCCTAAACCTACCCCCCTTCCCCACAGCCTAAACCTAAGTCTCCTGGAGGGGTGCCTAACCTAACCTTCCCCTGGGGGTGCCTAACCCTAACCCTCCTGGGGGGCAACCTAACCCTAAGTCCCCCATGGGAGCCTCGAACCTAACCCCCCTGCGGCTGTCCACACCCGGTGCTCGGCTTACCTTCGATCGGTATGCCGGGCCTCGGGCTCTCGGCATAGGTAAAATGACAGGCGTCGGGATTTCGACACCTGTCATTAGAACCCTTGCCGGGATGCCGACGGTCGGAATTTAGACCGTCAACATCCCGACTGCATACCGACTGGATCTTATTATAACCTTTAAGAGCAAACATCATGATACTTACCATACTCCAGGCAAATAACACTGGCAAAATTATTATGAGGATTGTCCTACAGTACCACATGGCTAGTGGATTTTTACACCTACCCTCAAATAACCACAATCATGGATGATTGTTGTAGATTATTGCTGAGGTTAATACAATTTATACTGTTACATTATTACAAGGGGCACTGTTGATACTAAAACAATTGTTTATTGATACTGGAAAAAAAAAAATATATATATATATATATATCAGTCAGGTGCATAAATATTGGGACATTGGCCACCACAATGGCTTTGAAATGAAACAAACAAGATGTGCTTTAACTGCAGACTTTCAGATTTAATTTGAGGGTAAGTACATCCAAATCAGGTGAACGGTTTCGGAATTACAACGGTTTCTATATGTGCCTCCCACTTTTTAAGGGGCCAAAAGTAATGGGACAAACTAAACAATCCTAAATCTTACTTTCACTTTTTAATACTTTGCTGCAAATCCTTTGCAGGCAATTACAGCCTGAAGTCTGGAACGCATAGACATCACCAGATGCTGGGTTTCATCCTTGGTGATGCTCTGCCTTCTCTGTTCTTGGGGCATTTTCCCTTCAGTTTTGTCTTCATCAAGTGAAATGCATGCTCAAACGGATTCAGGTCAGGGAATTGACTTGGCCATTGCATAACATTCCACTTTATAGCCTTTAAAAAACTCTTTGGTTGCTTTTGCAGTATGCTTCGGGTCATTGTCCATCTGCACTATGAAGCGCCATCAAATGAGTTCTGAAGCATTTGACAGAATAAGAGCATATAATATTGTCCGAAACACTTCAGAATTCATTCTGCTGATTTGACAGCATCACATCATCAATAAATACAAGGGAACCAATTCCATTGGCAGCCATACATGCCCAAGCCATGACACTACCACCACCATGCTTCACTGATGAGGTGGTATGTTTTGGATCATGAGCAGTTCCTTTCCTTCTCCATACTCTTCTCTTCCCATCACTCTGGTACAAGTTGATCTTTGTCTCATCTGTCCATAGGATGTTGTTCCAGAACTGTAATGGCTTTTTTAGATGTTGTTTGGCAAACTGTAATCTGGTCTTCCTGTTTTTGTGGCTTATCAATGGTTTACCTCTTGTGGTGAACCCTCTATATTCACTCTTGTGAAGTCTTCTCTTGATTGTTGACTTTGACACATATACACCTACCTCCTGGAGAGTGTTCTAGATATGGCCAACTGTTGTGAAGGGGTTTTTCTTCACCAGGGAAATAATTCTTCTGTCATCCACCAGTTGTTTTCCGTGGTCTTCTGGGTCTTTGGGTGTTGCTGAGCTCTCCAGTGCGTTCTTTCTTTTTAAGAATGTTCCAAACAGTTGATTTGGCCACACCTAATGTTTTTGCTATCTCTCTGATGGGTTTGTTTTGATTTTTCAGCCTAATGATGGCTTGCTTCACTGATAGTGACAGCTCTTTGGATCTCATATTGAGAGTCGACAGCAACTGATTCCAAATGTAAAATGTCACACCTAGAATCAACTCCAGACCTTTTACCTGCTTAATTGATAATGAAATAACGAGGGAATAGCCCACACCTGTCCATGAAATAGCTTTTGAGTTGATAGTCCCATTACTTTTGGCCCCTTAAAAAGTGGGAGGCACATATAGAAACCGTTGTAATTCCTACACCGTTCACCTGATTTGGATGTAATTACCTTCAAATTAAATCTGAAAGTCTGCAGTTAAAGCACATCTTGTTTGTTTCATTTCAAAGCCATTGTGTGGTGAATAGAGGCCAAAATAAGAAAATTATGTCAATGTCCCAATATTTATGCACCTGACTGTATATATATATATATATATATATATATATATATTTATATTTCTACAGTAATATTAGAATATACAGTATTATAGTAGTATGCTACTAACCAAGGTGTGGCTAAGAGGGTTGCCTATCTATGTCCACCAATGAATGCCAGGCAAGACTTCAGATGCTATGATTTGCCACAGCTACTCCTCATATGCGGTGAAGTCACTGTGCATTGGTGGTACCCTGTCAGTCACTCTTAAAGCTTGGCACTCCACTGTGATCTTCTCTTTTAGCTGCCTTTGATGTTGGAGAAGCACTTCCATCAATTTTCTGCATCACGCTTCAGCGACCCAACTGCATTTTAAGCATCATAGACTGACTGTCAGATTGCCCAGGACTCTATCATACACTGGCACAATGCACACTTCTTTTCAAAACAAAACAGTACATTATGCCCAATTTTAGTTTTATCATGGGCACTCTTAGCTGCCTCAACTTCCTCCTCGACCTCTCCACCTTGCTTCACTGACTCTGGGGTTCCCCTTCCACCTCCCTGTCACTGACCTGACCCTCCAAACTCCTGCCACTCACCAAGCTCCTCACAAAAGACAGGAAACACTTAACACATATGTGTTTCTGCCATGTTGTTCACAGTGCCCCAAAAGCTGCAGCATGATTGACATACTGCTGCCATTTGGGGGGTGGCAACAGCCAGTGTTGAAAATAGGAAATGGGGGCGTGTCCATGGACACAGTTTTACTGGCCCCGGCAGCATGATTTCACCGGACATCCTGAGTACCCGAGGATTACTCAGATGTCCGATGGTCATGCAGATGATCTGATGCTGCATCAGATGTCATTTGCATAATTGTACAAAGTCGCAGCGGCTGTGCCCCAATGACTTAATATTTAGTATGCTACTGAGGAAACATACAATTATGGAGCGAAACTGATGTACTACACACTGAAACCAAATAACTGTAAAATTTATTTCTATATGCATTTGGGATAGAACCTGTAAAATGGCCAAGCTGCACTTACACAATGATTAAGGGTAGAGATGTGCAGTTCTGTTCTCCAGAAATCCGAATCCACACGAATTTCGTGAATCCGGGTAAATCCGAGTCACAGTTCTAATCTCCTGAGGAGATCCAGGTAAATCCGGGATGCAGTTCTGATCTTTTTGCGGTTCAAAATAAGGATTTTAAATCCTAATTTCGGGTTTGGATTGCATAAATTACATGATTTTAGCTGTTTTTAAAACTTTTTATCAATTTTTTATTTAAAAAATCCAAACCCAAAACACTTGAGGGTGGTTTGCAAAACCAAATCCAGATCTAAAACCTTGAAGGAGACACAGATCCAAAACCAATACACGGGGTCAGTGCACATCCCTAATTAAGAGCCTGATTCAGAGTCAGACAGTAATGCATACTCTCACGGATCGCAGTTGCTAAAATATGCTAATGTCTTCCAAAGCACAGCCAAGCACAGAGACCCCCACTGCTGCCTTCTCATTTCCTTCTGATGACGTGCAGCAGCGCAAACATCGGCACCATCAATGCACATCGAGCAGACATCTTGCGATTGTGGCAGGTCTGACTAGTCGCAAAAACACTGCAGATATCCTGACATGCAGAGGGCTCACGTGCTGTGTAGGAGACAGCAATGACTAATTTATGCATGCCCATGAATCAGCGTTTAAACGGTCCGACACACCTGCGTTTTTCTAACCACCCCCCGAAACCTGACCCAAACGCTGACTACCTGTCACTCACTTTGTGAATGGATACTCTGATCTTGTGTACTTGCAAAGCAATCGCTGCTTGTGCGTAGTGCGGCATTCACACATGCGCATGAGAAAATAATCGCTGGATCTGCGTAAAAATCACCATTGCGTCCATCTCTGAATAAGGCCCTAAGCTCATGATGAGAGAAGAGACAGGCAGCTTGGTGGTACTACTAATCCCTGTATGATGAAAACATCTCTATAGGATTGTGTAAAAAATAGACAGTCTCTTTCGTGTTCACTCTCGTTGTTTCATGCCTTGCATACTAATAAGCTTAACAATTGTGCCACACTTATCACTTACAAAGTTGCATTAATTCCATGCTGAAATTATTGTTTCACTTTAGATACACATAAATTAAATAGACTTTTATTTCAATAAATCATTGCATATGAGAAACTGATTCAAAACCATTCAGTAAAACTAATGCATCATTCATTATTTGAAATCCATCTAATGAATATTGTAGTTTGACTGGACATGCTATTAAAATGGATAAATCACTCTTGCAATAATAAAATAGATCTTCATTTATAGTCATTTGGAGAATGTACGACTTCAAGTAGAGACTGTACTTTAATTCGAAATGCTTTCTTTAAACTCATCCAGTAGAACATTGCTATTTAACTCTTGTGGTCTACTTTTATTATAATGTAATACAGTACATATTAATACTTTTTGGAAATTAAATGGTGAAATATTTTTATATTACATTTACAGGTGAGATAGTAAAGTGGATTTGTATTAAATATAAATATATGGAATAGGTGGTATAAACACAGACGGTCCCTATAATATCCGTAACTAGACTTTTTGGTGCCCTGTGCCAGAGAGAGCATTGGTGCCCCCCCAGAAATTTTTAAAAAGGGCCAGGGAACAGCTAAAGAGATAGGGGAGGCCAGGAGATGCTGGGGATAAAAGAAGAGGAAGCTACAAGGGAGAATGATAATAAAAAAGAAAATTGACAGGCCCAAACAGTGCCTCTTGCCCTGCGGTGCCCCGTGCCATGGCACTGGTCGCACTACCCTAGTTACGGCCCTTGTCCCTATGGTAAAGTAAATTCGAGGAACCTCCTAATTCAGCAAGGATCGCTGATGCGACCAAGGCTGCATTCGCACACACAGTTCTGCTGCGAAAGTATACTAATAATTACAATCGCAAAGCACTTGCACGGACAACATGCAGATGCCCACTTCCCCTCTCGTACATTCGTAATACCTTGCAATCCAGATAAAACATCAGTAACATCAAAGTACATTGGAGCCACATGTACATTTAAGGCAGGTCTGACCCTACCGCTAAAATGCTAACTTTCCTGCACGCAGTAAGAGCTCAAGCTGTGTATGCCATCGCAGTGGCTAATTTATACACGCCCCTGCAATGGCATTCCAACGCACTGGCAAGCCTGAGGTTTCTCCGACCACTCCCCCATCTCCACCCGCAAACGGTACTTCCTGTCAATCACTCTGCAATGGGTCTGCATACTCAATTCAATCGCAGTCCCATTTGCAGTTTGCGCACACGCACTTGCGCACGCACACTGCGATGCATACGCATGTGCAGAACACTGCGATGCATACGCATGTGCAGAACGCAACAATTGACCATCTGCGTATGCTTTAGCAATTGCAATCCTTGCTGAATCAAGCCATAAAATAGATGTATTTTGCTCTCAGCAGAATGTGTGTTTGGTGGGCTCCTGCTTCCTTCCTCGCACTCCATAATGCCATTATGCATGAGTAGTGGGAGGAGCAGAGTTGCATTAATTGTGCTACACTGCAGTGCTCTCAAGCCTGCCCATGCCTCCTTCAAGAAAAGGTGGTGGGTGATTGAGCAGAGCATCTCCTCACCATGTCACCCCCACCAAACTAACCGTGTTCCACCCTGTAACAAATGTATCATTCTGAAGTCACCCCCTACATTTTATGTTATGGGGAGCATTCTCTCAACCTGCTCCCCCTTGGCTATGCCACTGCATACAAGATAAACTACAGAGTTAGATATAAAGGTCAGGGAAGCTTATTTTTGTTAGAAAGTTTACAATTTAGTAATGATGAAGACTATTTGGATTTAGATTCTTGCAAAAATTGGGAGCCAGTATAGGGATTTGAAGAGTGATGGAGTATAGATTAAGCAATAAGAGATGGCGATCATGGTATTCAGGACAGTGGAGAGTGAAGGTATCAGACGTCAAAACTTAAGATGATGAGACAATGGATAAAAGTTTTGTCTACATCTTGTGTTAGAAAAGGGCATCATCTGTGACTATTGTAAAGGTGATAATGATTTGATTGCGAGAGAGCTTGGGTGTGAGGGGCAAAAGCATGATAGAATCAAGTGTGACACCAATGTAGTGGACTTGATAGACTGAGGAAATCGAGTTGTTCTTGAAAGTGATGCACATCTGATTGGAGAACAAATTAAAAGCTCTGCTTTGGGCACGATGATGTTTAGATAGTGTTGGAACATCTACATGAACATAACAAATGGAGAATTTAACACATGACATAAAGTAGTAGAGAAGTAAAGAAATCAATGGAGGAGAGGTAGATTTATCATCAGTGGTGGTTGCACTGGAGATCAAATGAGCAAATGACTTCACTAAGAGAAGAGATGTATAATGAGATCAGCAGATAGCTTATAATGTAGCTTTGTAATGGAGGTACTGTAGTAGGAGATGAAGAGAAGATGCGTCAACGATATAAGACATTGAAGTAGCAGTTTGATAGGCAGTTTGGCCAAGATTAAACACGTTGGGCATCACTAAGAATCATGTTTTGCAGAATCATGTTTTTCGATGGTCTATGGAATTGTGTTTGATCGTGTGCACGTTCAGTTGTATTTGGACTGAAATGAATAGAAGTGCCTGTGAGCTGTGTGTTCTGCAGAAGCACTGCACAGTATATCGCTCATGTGCAGTAGCGAATAATCACTCACCTGCACAAACACTGTACTGTATCTTCTCAAATGGTTTTAATTGTGTATTTGAAGTAGATGGCTGTGAGGGATGATATGGGAGACGATGCAGTGTGGACAGAGAAGTGAGTAGAAGGTGGTAAAGAGGTGTTGGGATTAGAAGACTGTGCAGATATTAAATACATGAAGTAGCTGTATTTAGCAAGTAAAAGGGCAGATATGTAAATTGAAAGCAGAGCCATAACTAGACTTTTGGTGCCCTCCCCATGTTTTTCAAATAGGGACATAAGATGCTCACCTGAAAAAGTGGTATCGTCTCATGGAGAAGGGGCATGACAAATCTGATTTGTCCCATATGATAATGAAGGGGTACTAATCTAGTTTTACCACTGTTATCCAGGTGTCACTGCTAAACAGTGTGAATCCAATGGCCGCAGTGATGATAAAACAATTATGCAGTATAACTAACCAGCTGTAGATGTATGAGAGCGCTGGTGATGCTGCAGCAGGATCTGTCTATCAGAACAACCATGCACAAGCCTGGAGCCAGCAGTGTAGATCACAGACAGAGGGTTTAGAAAAAGCGCTACTTGTAGTGTATATGCAGCAAATATCAGCAGCGGGATATCCATTTATGTACCCTGCACCAGGCAGCTGAACTCATTGGCAAAGGTACTCGAGGTGTGTTGTTAACACTCGACTGCTACTAAGAGGTGATAGGTTTGAGTCCCAGATATGATAGTATTTTGAAATGTGTGTATTAAATAAGAGAGGATATGATTGAAGGTGGTTGGGGAGGTGGCCAGATGGAAGGGGAGTTGGCTAGGGAGGAGATAGGGCAGCCAGGAGATGCAAGGGATGAAAGAAAACAGAGCTACAAGTGAGAATGATTATAAACAGAAAAATTTAAAATTGACAGGCCTGAGCAGCGTCCCCTGCCCTGTGGTGCCCTGTGTGGTGGCACCACCCTAGTTACGTTCCTGATTGAAAGGGTGTATCTATAGCAGGCCTAGGGGCAGTACAAGGCCCGCGGAATCATTTGGTCTGGCCCTCTGAGCGTTTTCTGCTAGCCTCATCCGGCTAACAAGGTGACTAGAATGGCACCCTGCAGCCAGAATTTATGCAGCAGTGCTGCCTGGAGCATTCCTTGGATGCTTCAGACGGTCACACCGCTGCCCTTACAGCTCCCCGGAGCATCCTGTAGTCACCGGCGATTGTGGCCCTACCCCCAAGTGAAGTCACACGGAAGGGGCGTGGCCTCCACCAGGCCTGCAAATAATGTTATATATATCAAAATGGCCCTTGGCAGAAAAAATGTTCCCCATGCCTGATCTAAAGTGAAGGAAGTTGGAATTGGAAAGCTTTTGCAGTTATTGGATGTTTATGGTGTTCAATGATTGAGGTTTGTGTCATCAGAAAATGTATGTGGTGGCTGGAGCTGTTTTGTCTAGGGTTCAAGTGAGTATGTGGTTGTATAAAGAGGCAACCAGATCACGAAGGTGGTTTTAGGAGAGAGGAGTAGCTTTAGTGAAGACAAAAAGTAGATTGGACTAACACCTTGTCACAGTATGCTTGCCGATTTAGGTGCAAGGAGGAGACCAAGTAAAGGTGAGGTTGAAGTAAAGAGATGAGATGTTACAAGTTGGATGGATGGCTACTCTGGCACATTGTCTGTTTCTGCACCTGTAAAGGGGCTGACTAAGAGTCCCTTATTGGAAATTGTATCAGGGTATGTAATGTCAGAAAAGGTATGCCAGGTTAAGGGGTTTTCAAATGAATAGATCATGTATGGATGTTAAATGAGACCTTGTGTTCCAGATTGCACCAGAAGTGGATGAGAACGTAGAGGATAGCTATGGATAAGGTTTAGGTAATGGAAATACTGTACAAAGTATGTGGGAATTTATGAGGTGGAAGAGTAGCATGAGTAGATTGTAATGATTACACAGGGTCTGAGGTCGGCTCGATGTCTCTAGCAGACATGAAAAAATAAGAAATGGGGAAGTGATTTGGCTTTGTTTCCGGCTGTGTAGGTCAGCGTGCGAAGTGAAAGCACGGAGCTGCAGAGCTTATGGGAGGGAGGGAGGGAGGGAGGGAGGGAGGAAGGAAGGAAGGAAGGAAGGAAGGAAGGAAGGAAGGAAGGAAGGAAGGAAGGAAGGAAGGAAGGAAGGAAGGAAGGAAGGAAGGAAGGAAGGAAGGAAGGAAGGAAGGAAGGAAGGAAGGAAGGAAGGAAGGAAGGAAGGAAGGAAGGAAGGAAGGAAGGAAGGAAGGAAGGAAGGAAGGAAGGTTGGTTCTTGTTTGCGATAATAAAATGATGTTGTGGGTAAGTCATAGCGCAATTTACAATGATCTCTGTCGCTGGCAAACTGCCAATAAATCAACAAGTTTCATTGCAACATCCATCTTTCTTCTCTGAATTAGTTTACACTTCCATGTACCTATTGTCACATGCCAGCCTATATAAGAATTATTAATTAAGAGCTATAGCACATGGTCAAAAACCTGTGTCTTGTGTGCATATCTCTAGCACAGGTGGGAAACAAAAAAAATAATTAAATTAAAATTAAATTGTGTTTAAATTGATTTTAGTGACACATGAAAGAAAAAGTGAGGAAGGAAAAATACTGATCAACACTAAGCATAGATAACTGTATACATTTTAAATATTAAATACTTCACTTGGAAAAGAATTACTCTCTATTATGAATTGGAACCATTATGGCGTCTATGTACTAAACCTTGAAGACCAACTAATCAGTTCCTAACTGTCACATTACAGACTTTAAGTGTTTGAAAAATGACATTTCGGAGCTGATTGGCTGGTATTTTATCTCCATCCACTTTATCTCTCTCCAAGGCTTAGTACATAGATACCTATGTGATTAAAACTACTATGTAATTAAAACATGCACTATAATGTTTCTTAAAAAAAAAAAAAAACTATAGTATCTCAACAATGCAGATTAAAGGGAGTCTTTATATCAAAGGGAAATAACATACAGTATGAAAACAGACTCATTGTAAAGAGTCTTAAATAGCACAAACACAATAAAAATCTATGAGCGTCATAAAGTAACTGCAGATAAAAGGCAGTAGCTAATTTCAATACTCTGCAACATATATATAGATATTATGATTTGGGGGGAATGATGACAACTGTGATCTTTAATCACCTGTTGAATGACCAGTAGAAACCAGTACATCAAATTAATGAGTTACAATCAGCTCTACTGTCCCTTGAAAAAGTCCGGTTTTTGGATGAAACGCGTTGGTCCACAACCCCTTACATACTTGCATCATGGAACATTTATGTGCTGGACTTTATTTATAGTAAGATATAGCTCTATATACTCTGAATAGAGACTTTTCGTGGACCACTTTTTTAACCAGTAATTTGGGACTCGGTGGCCTATTCATCATAACTAAAATTTCTCTGGAGGTAATTAGGTTTAGAACTCACATGGAGTTCTACCTAATTACAGGAGTAATTCATCATTCCTCCTCTCCATAACTATCTATTTAGAAGGAATCGGTATGAAATACCGCCATCCCTCTGGGCGGCAGTTCGAATCCCGTCTACGGCAGGCCGACAGAAGCAGAGATCCCAGCAGCAGAAGCCCGACATCGCTGGAAATCCTGATCGTCTGTAGGTAAGTAAAAACTAACCTAACCTAACCCCATAACCCTAACCCTCCTTAGGGGTGCCTAACCCTAACCTCCCCCCCAAGTGCCTAAACCTAATCGCCCCTGTAAGTGCCTAACCCTAACCCCCCCTTCCCCGCTGCCTAAACCTAAGTCCCCCAGGGAGATGCCTAACCTTAACCTCCCCCCGGGGGTGCCTAACCCTAACCCTCCATCCCCCTAGCCTAACCCTCCCGGGGGGGAGCCTAGCCCTAAGTCCCCCCGGGTGCCCTAAACCTAACCCTCCTCCCCGTGGCTGTCCACTTGCGGTGCCCGGCATCCCTTCAATCAGGATGCCGGGCCCCTGTCTCCTGGCGTCGGGAAAATGACAGGTGTCTAGATATAGACGCCTGTCATTTAACCCTCACCGGGATAAAGCAGTCGGGAAGCCGGTTGCGGGATTAAGACAGCCGGTTTCCCGATTGCATCCCATTTCGAAAAGCTGCCATTTTTGCGATGACAGCTTTTCAGGAAATAGATAGTTTTCCCTATCTAATCTACCTTACCGCAGCTGGAATCAGTGCTGTGCAGAACTGCCTACAGCTGCGGTAATTCTGTGTCCCCCGCCAACCCCCCCTTACCCCCATTAACCCCCGTCCCAAACTTACCTGCCCGCTGCAGCCGCCTCCGGCTCCGTCTGCTGTTCTGACTCTGTGTTCTCCAGGAAGAACACAGTAAAGTTTAGAAGAAAAAAAAAGGGTTTTTTTATGCTAAACTTTACTGTGTTCTACCTGGAGAACACGTGTCAGAGCAGCCACCGGAGCTAGAGGAAAGACCAGGGAGCGCCGGAGGGAGTGGAGGAGGAGCTGCCCACGCTGACACAGGTAAGTGTCACCTGCTATACACCACTTCACAGTAGTAGATAGTAACTCCATCAAATTCCAAATATACAAAATTTTGGGAATTTGATGAATAGCATTATTTTCATATCCCCATACTAATGTATGGGGAGTGTGGAAATTAATGCAGGTGGACTTAACCAGGAGATATCAGTGATATCTCCTGTGTTAACTGTGTTCATGAATACTAAAATAACGGTAATTAAGGAAAATGCCCTTAAAATTTTTATTTTAGTATTGATGAATAGGCCCCTCAGTGAGCTATTGAGTAATCCAGAGGTTCCCAAACGTGGTCCTCAAGGCTCCCCAACAGTTCAGGTTTTAGAGATATCCATGGCTGAGCAGAGGTGGTTAAATCAAATTAGTACCTCAGTTAAGTCACCTGTGCTCAGCCATGCATATCTGTAAAACCTGAACTTTTGGGGAGCCTTGAGGACTGCGTTTGGAAACCTCTGGACTAATCTATTGTACCAATACATGTGTTGTACTAAACACTGGTGTACATTCGGTTTATATGTAATATACCACTATACATTGTCTGTGAACCGCACACTTCACTACCTGAAGCACTGGGACTGAAAGCACAAGCAGGAGGAATATCACACTATCCGGGTAAGTACATTTTCACTTACCTAAACTGCATCAATAGTGTCCTTATAAGTTCCTGATACTATGCATAATATTGCATTTGAGGTGGAGAGGAAAGGTGAAGAGGGCTGAGACTTAATAAGAACACCCATCCACCAGACCTCGTGAACCAAAGATAAAAGTTACATCAGTTTGTTCTGGGATTTATATGAACGCCCTACCTACAGAGGATATTTAAGGAGTAATTTTCTACTACAGTCAATTTCTGGACTTTATATGGATAATTTGTAGATATATACTGTAACACCTTTGCACAATGATAAAGTAATCAAAGATACCGCACATAGTTAAATCATCAGATAACTTTAAGTGCCCCAGAGTGCACCACGTTATATTTATTCATATAATTTTGGCAGGGATACCTCTGTGTGTGGAGCTGCTAAGGACACTGACAGATTAACCTAGAGCGCTATACCCCCCTTTTTCTATAATCAGCTCTACTGTGTCTACAACCAATGGTGGACAATGGTGGATCATTGTCAAAACTCATTCAGGGCCTGATTTTATTCTGACATTCACGCAAACGGGCAATGTTTTTTTGTCTGCACATGTGTCTGAGTCTCACCATGCATCCTGATTTTGTATGTACAGAGTCACAGTACAGATTTGGATGCACTCTAGCAGAAATGTAATGGTCATTCTTGGATGGTGACTAGGAGGTAACAGGAAGATGCACAGAGATGTTTAGTCTTATGGTAGTGTTGCAGGCATGTTGCGGGTGTCTCACTGAAAATGATTGTTAACAGAGATGATCAACCACTCATATAGGAGGCCATACTCAGATGTAAGGATGCACCAGACGATAATGACGTGTTTGTAATCTCAGTTCTTGTACATTCAGATGCATGGATGTACAACAGGGATGGGCCTTGTACCGTCATTGACATAAAGCCTCAGACAAGACTGCGGAAAGGATGGTTGTGACTGTGTCCAACTCAGAAGCAGGCCCACAATATTGTTGAAAGGTGAATGCATTGTACACATATTCTCAATCCAATATGAGACTACACTTGATACACTGGGCCTGATCCTGAGTTGGATGTATCTTTGAAAAAGGACGTATCGATCTCCTATTTACTGCAGACTACATATGTGCCGGAATCACAAACATGGTGTGTTCATGGGCCGTACTATGGGCCTGATTCAGACCCACTCGCGAGCGGCTGTCCGCTCGCAAGTGGGTCGATGGTCTGCACTGAGCATGCGCACGACGGAGGGAGCTCCGTCGTGCGCATGCGCCAGACGCGACGAGCGAAGGACTTTCCTTCGCTCGTTGTGTCTGATCAAAGGGGGCGTGCTGTCGATGTTGATTGACAGCACGCCCCCTTTGGTGGGCGTGCAGGGGGCATGCCTCCCTGATGGGGGCGTGCCTCCCTGACGGGGGCGTTCCCAAGGGAACGCCTACCATCAGAAGCCGGCCCACTGACATCACTAGTGATGTCAGTGGGAGTGATTTTGGCTCTGATAGAGCCAAAATCACTCCGGGCCTTGCGGTTGAAAACCTCAACCGCAGGCTCCAGCTCGCAGTGGCGATGGTCGCGATGGTCACGACCATCGCGGCCATCAAACTGCACGCTCGTATAGGCTGTGGGTAGTGACCCACAGCTATACGAGCGTCCAGGAGGATGCTCCATAATTATGGAGGGCGGCCCTCATTCAGAGCGTGCGCTCTGCTCAGAGCGTACGGCTCTGAATGAGGGCCTATGTGTCCAAAGTTGCAAGTAGGTGTGGCAATGCTGCATCTTCAGGGGTGCGGGGGGTCACCCGAAAAATTAGGAGCCTACCGCGAAAACCGGTGCAGTGACTGAGATAGTGATTGTTCCAGGGAGCAGGGACTGAAGCTGGCCACACATCTAAAGATTATCTGTCCAACCAGCAAACTAGTTGATTATTTGGAATGAAAATCTGGTAACATATGGGAGTAAATGATTTTCAGCAATTTGCTCCTAAATGCCAGAAAACAGATGAAAATGGCCATTCAGACAAGTTTGTTAAATGTTTAATCTAAACAATTTGTTCAAACAACAGTTTTTGTCTAATTTCCGGCGTTTGGGATCAAATTGCTGATCATTTGCTTTCATTCCTTACCAGATTTTCATTCCAACCAAGAAACTAGTTGGATGGTTGGTAAGTTGGTCTAGTGTGTGGCCAACTTTAAAGGTAACCCTTCAGGAAAAAGCAGGATAGTTACAACGCTGTGTTCAGCTATTTCCCTATTAATCAAAGGGCAAACAAAGTTGTGAAGACTAATAGCAGGAAAGAACTATTCTGCAGAGCAACACAGGCAACAGCCATCCACACAGTGAGCAAAATAAATAGATTGCTGTATCTGAGATTGTAGTAATACAGCCTTACCTATAGAACATAAAAAGTAACTGTGAAAAGGTCCAGATCACAAGACCCTAAGGAAAGATACAATTAATTCTCATTATTATTTCAGTATCACCTTCGCAAAAGAATTTAGTGAGCGAAACTGATATCAGGACTGCTACACACAGGAAAACCTTTCACAGAGTTCGTAAATAACTACAGCTGAGGCTCTTCCTTTTTTTAAATGATCTACTATGTCGAATGTGCATCAATGACAGTAGTTTGGCCTTTAACTGTCGACTCTAAGAGTGAATCCATTGAGTCCGGACTAAAGTTTAATATATATAAGTGTACTAAGGGCCTGATTCAGACCCGCTCACATGCTCCGGGGCTCACTAAAAAACGGGGAGGCTGTCGATGTTGATCGACAGCTAGCCCCGTTTTGTAGGCGGGGAGGGGGGGTTGCTGGACAAACGGAGGCGTTCCCGAAGGAATGCCTGCCGTTTGTGGGTGGCCCTACTGACATTATTTGTGATGTCAGTAGTGAACTTCCTGCTCTATTGGAGCAGGAAGTTCAAACGGGCTTGCGGGAACCGAGACCCTACCACAAGGGTCTTGTCGCAAGCCCGATGGTCGTGATAATCGTGACCATTGCCAGGCAGCTCGCAAAAGCTGTGGGTGGCCACAGTCACATTTAAAAAAAAAAAATCTGCACTGATTCAGAGCGAGCGCTTGCAAATAGCGAACGCCTCTGAATCAGGCCCTATGTTAGATAAATATCAAATTACACATAGGAACAGATAGTTAACAAATGAATTAGACGTAGTGCAAACTGCTTTTGAAAATTGTAATTGTATGGATACAAATTTAATATTACTGTAAATGTTGCATTCGTAAGGTGTTAACCTTTTTTAACTTACAGCTCCAGTTCCGGAGTTCCTGTATAATAAAACATCATGCTGTAAAGTGATTGCTTGACTGTAGATTCATTACTAGAAGTTCATGTTCAGGAAAAAAATTATTATTCTGTGTTAATAAATAAACTCACCTCTCTGCCCAGTAGTAAAAGCCTAACCAAGCCGAAGGAGTATATATACATCCCCGGGTGTGACGTTAAATTGTGTTGGGATTTAGGGAGTGCTCTGATGGGAAAGTCTATAGCCCAGAAGATAACAGGTACATCTTCTTCAGCACCCACACAAAAACCAGAGTGTTACACATATAGTATGCACAAAATATGGGATTTATCAGTGCATGTTTCTTCTGCATCAACCCAACAGTGTATATCAGTCAAAGTATCTGTGGCAAGGGGATACTATCTGTAGCTTTCACTCCACTCACACAATAATTTAGTAATTACCATCTTCCCACAACTTTGCATTACGTTTTGATGAGACACAGGCACCAAAGGAAGGCAGGACACAGATAACAAAATAATTGCTTCCATAAATCACTAAATTTATCACTGGCTATCCTCCTGATAATTAAATAGATAAATGGAAAATGTGATATCTGTGATATCAACACCATGGCTGCCTTATGGTCACAATAATATTATTTATCCCCTGGTCATGAACTTAATTTAATAATAAGGATTCTTTCACATTTTCTAAGACATGGAGAGATGAGTTACATGTACAAGTAAAGATGTGGATCCTTGTTGCAAATGGAAAAATTACACATTTTTGATCTCCATCCAAAGGAATTCAGTGTTTGAGCATTAAGACTGGTAGAAGCTAATTTTGTCATTACGTTGACTGTGAACAAACAACAAGGTAATATTACAACAAGTCAATATTAAATCATTAGTTCTAAAAGATTTAAAACTCTAACAGCTGTTAATAGTAATAGTTTCAAGATAAACTATTGTAGCTGCAGCCATAGCAAAATATATGCTGTATATTTCCTGTGTAAAACAATAGATTTTTGCAGATTTAAACCCCAGAGCCATCTGGTAGTCTCTCAAGGCACAGCTGGTGTGACTAATGTAAATTATAGCTAGGGTTTGTTATTGTTAGCATTGTTTCTCAGCTTGCTCGTGAAATAGTCAGTCTCATTATTTGAAAACTATAGAGGCTTCAACGCTGTTCTTGTTATTGATATATTTTTGTGCGTGTCTCAGGTGAGATATTGGTTCTGCTTGCCACTGGTTAAGTATTGAAGATTGTGTAGCAAAGAAAGCCAGTAGTAGGAAAGATAGGGATGTAGTCAGCATCCCAACGCGCGGAATGCCAACGGTCTGATTGCTGGCACCGAAATCCATCAGGTCAGGATCACAGGACCAGTATTCTGACCGCCGGCATCCCGAAGGTAATTATCGTGGTGTTAGGGGGAGGTTATGTTTAGTTAGCGGGGTTAGGGTTAGGCAGTAGGGGGAGGGTTAGGGTTAGGCACCAGGTAGGGAGTGTTAGGATTATTGTGCGGGGAGGAGGAGGATGGGTTTAGGCACTAGGGGGGGAGGTTAGGGTTAGCCATCGGGGAGGGTGGGTTAAGGTAAGGGTTAGAAAAATACTTACCATGACTTCCTATGTGTGTCGGGATTCTGGCTGTTGGGATGCCACTGTCGGTATTCTGACTAGCAGCATCCCGACAGCCGGGATTTCATACCCAACTTGGAAAGATACTATAGTGATGATGAGCCTAGGGCCGTAAGAAGGAGTGTGCGAGTGGCACCACAACGCATGGTGGAGAGTCCCGGGTGTGACACCATCGCTACCCCACAGCACCTTAATTTGGCCTGCAGGGTCCCTAAGCAGCATCTTTCACCCTGTAGATCTGTTGCAAAGCTGTCCGGCGCGTCCACAGGATACTCAAAGTAGTCAGCGATCCAGAGAGTAGTCAGAATCCAATGCAAAGTGCAGGGCTGACAGAGATCCAGAGGGTAATCTATGGTCCAAACCATGGGTGTATCTATAATGGGTGCAGGGTGTGCGGTGCACATGGGCTTCTGGGTTCAGGGGAACCCAGACTGCATACCCTATTCACTATGCTTACTTACGGTATCCATTGGCTCCACAGATATCATCAGGAATATGGTGCGGACAATGTTTTTGCAGATATAGATATATGCACAGTAGACTCTCACATTGAGCCAGAGTCTATTGGGGACACATGCCAGCAGGAAAGGGGGCCTGCACAGAGACTGTACATGGCCTCCCTCTCTTCAACCACCCTTGGTCTAAACCTAGTATTATGACAGTTGGCAATCCAAAGAGATGCTCAGGTCCAAAGCAAAGAGTAGGCAGCAATCTACAAAGTAGTAAAAGGTATACAAAAGCATAAGTTACAACCAGAATCAGGACAAAATACAGTGAAAGCAGGCATCTCACTGTTACAGCATGGCATAGCAATACTGAGCTCCCTTCACTACAAAGATTACAGAACCTATTAGAAGAATCCAATGAGTGAGGCCCCCTCAAACACTGATTTGGTGCAGTGCAATCACATGGTCACAATGCACTACATTTCTGGCTGCTCTAAGGTATTCATAGCAATCGGGGAGGATGATTCTGATTGGTGCCTTGGTGCTTTCTGCTCATTATGTGCCCTTTAAGTAAAGCCTTCTTCATCACATCATCTCATTACAACTAACTGCTCCCACAAAGCAAAATTAGTTATTTTTTGCATTTAGGTGGATATGTAAGCTCATTTATGCACCTAGACTACAGCCAGTAAGGAGTTATCACAGATGGACCCACAATCTAACATCAACAGGTCTATTTATTAAAAAATGTAAAATGCTCAAAACCTATCATTCCTTATTGCCACGATTCATAGTGATTGCAGAATAGATTTATAGTCTATCATTGCCCCCTACTCACGATACCTTCTTTGAATAGCAGCTGTGTCAGAAAAGTCCAAGTGGAGGGATCTACATGGAAAATGGTGTTTGTTTTCGGAGCTTAAAGAATAGCACAAATGTAATGTCACCATAAACTGTATGTAGGCAGCAATGTGCTCCAATTCTTAATGTAACTTAATTTAGTGGTAATCATGCAGAGACTGATTACCCCAACATAAGGACTTGATAAATAGGCCCCCAGCTAAATTCAAATAGGGGATCCACACCAACTGCCAGTGAGTCCTGTCCGGCGATGTTTGGCAGCATTTGGAGTGGTAGTTGGTGTGGCTCCCCCATGGTAATTTTGGACTGCACTGCAGCCCCAGCTCTGGAGCCTTCACTGTTACTAATACAAATAGATATATCTATGTAAAACTAGATACATTCAATTTTAAAACAACATTTGCCTTGTGCCTTTGTAAATGTACCTTAATGTGGCCAGCTTAATAAAATGTATTGGAAATGAGCCTTTTTATTATATATACAGCAGAAGTATATATTATCAATATAAATAATATAAAGCTTTTAAACTGAAATTATCTGAAATTAAAACATAGTGAGGACATCTAAACAGGATTAAGAAAGAGAATTTGACCTTTTGTTCATGCATTATATTACATATTGATAACTTTGTTTTTACATTGAAGATTGCAGTGCAGCAAATAAATTGAAATTGTAGTCATTAAAGCAGAGAGGCCATCTCATTGATGAGCTGCGGCTATGACTGCAACAAAATGACCTCATCAGCTGGAGTCAGCTATTAGTCATCTCTACACTTAACTGTAATATCATCCCGAGATTTCAATCAGCAGATTTAGAGAACAACACTGTTACACGTTTTCCTTCATCTTGGCTTAATCTCGGTTCAATCCAGCCTGCAAAATGCACTTAGGGCACAAGATTCTGAACACTTACTGTCATAGTGAGAAACTCATAAGGTAACAGACATTATATTAGATCAGTACATTTTGTAATAGGGAGAGACATGTAAGCTTCCCATCTTGATTACGTTTTAAGCTTATTATATTTTGGGAGAACATATGGTATTGTAGACGTATTGTTTTGTAGCCGTTCCATTTATAGAACCTACCTTATCTGAGACTTAACTATCTTCATTCTGTTACTAAAACAGTCAAAAGGGGAGATGTACTAAGCCTTGAAGAATGATACAGTGGAGAGAGATAAAGTACCAACCAATCAGCTCATAACTGCCATTTTTCAAACACAGCCGGTAAAATGACAGTTAGGAGCTGATTGGTTGGTACTTTATCTCTCTTCGCTTTACCACTCTCCAAAGCTTAGTACATCTCCCCCAAAGTCTCTAAATTATATTTTCCGAGCAAATTTACATTTCCAAATGAGTTCTGTTAGTAAACAACTAAAAAAATCAACTTATTAGATTTCTGCATGGAAATATATGGGTGCATAATAAGTAACACAAAAAAGTTAACAGCTGCTTTGAAACAGACATTCATTTTAATATTTAAAAGTAATATAATAATATAGAAAAAATATTTTGTTGCTATAAAACTCATGCTGCTAGTTAAAAATAGTTTCACATAATAACATTTACCTTTCATTTTTAACAGAAAACCAATTGTAATTAAAACTAGAGTAGGGAACAATATTTTATTCACTATAATCTATCCTTTTATGAAGTTAAAGAAAACAACAGTCTATAAAATTGCTACAGTACATACAGCTGTCCTCTTATTTCATTTTTATATCTCACTGCCCTGCATGAAAGCTACACTCTATAATTGTTTCTACTGCTTACACCATCTCTGCAACCATTTTAGAATAATGACCACTAATAAGCCCCATGGCTAACTGAGAGTGCACCTTTAAATGCTATTTCCACTTTCAAACTAGTCATTTTCATTAGCCACTTAACCCTCTGCATCCCTGATGTGTCTGTCATGCTGCCAATCTCTGCTGTTCGGGCAGCACAGCAGGACCCCCCACCCGTCGGCTGCAGAGAGGAGCAGTCACTTGGGAAATGTAAATGTAGCAGCCCTCAGCCCCCCACTGCATACCTGGCAGCTGCTAAGAGGAGCAGCTGCTGGATAAATGCAAAGTCGTGATGGTCAGTTCATGGTTGGTGCAATATATCGATGACTAATATGTAAAAAGTGATATTAATTTTATGTTTCATTTTTGTATAAAATTGGGTTGGATAAGTTATAAATAGATGTTCTTGACTTAATTCAATCATAAAAAATGACAATTTCTGAGTGGTTTTGGAAAAAATATTAGCCAGTTAAGTGGTTAAATCTATTAGGCCCTAATATACTCAAATTAACATAATACTAAGCAATTAATTCTGTAATATCTGGCCTACTGTGTATTAATATTGTATAGTTATGTTGCTTTTGATTACACACAGTGCTACTGTATAGTACATACCCGAGGGATGGGGAACCTCATGCCCAGGGGCCGTATAAGGCCCCCAGAATCATTTGGCCTGGCCCGCTGAGCTTATTTCTGCTAGCCTCATCTGGATAGCAGGAATGGTACCCTAGGGCCAAAATCTATGCAGTAGTGCTGCCTGGAGCATCCTTAGGATGCTTCAGATGGTCACACCGCTGCCCTTACAGCTCCACGAAGCATCCTTAGGATGCTCCAGGCATTGCTGTAATCACTGGTGATTGTGGCCCCGTCCCCATGTGACATCACACAGAGGGGGCTTGGCCTGCACCGGGCCCGAAAATAATGTTATATATATCAAAATGGCCCTCGGCAGAAAAAAGGTTCCCCACCCCTGACATACCCTAAGAACTTTCTCACCTGCCCATTGCCGCTCTGATATACATTTTGAGCAATCTGTTCAGAAGCTGTTAGCCCAGAGTAGTTGTACAATGATGTCACAGGCGATAGGGTACAGAGTTGAATGCAAATCGGATGTAAATTTTACTGCATTGCTTCCATGGTAATAAATGCATATATTTGCCTATATACACAATTGTATGCAACCTTGTGGATTTGAAACACTTCTTCCCTGCCCACTACCACTGTATAGCAGAGCAGTGGCACATCGGGCAGGGAGAGAGAAGAGACTCCTGCAGCAGCTTCACTGGACTTTCCCCTGTCCAACACACAGCAGTGTGTGCTGGACTGGGGAAAGAGCTGCTGCTGCTGCTGAGCAGCTGCAGTCTCTGCTCTTTCCCTACCTGATGTGCTGCTACCAATGTACTGCTATACAGCGGCAAGCAGTAGTGGGTAGTGGAGAAGTGTTACAGGGGAGTAAATGCCCTGATCCCACACCCCCCTGGATACTCCCCTGCTGGTCTTTCAACACCTATTCATACAGTATGCTTTGCTTGCAACTTATCATCATCATAAGTGAGCACATGCACAAGGCTAATAACGCCAATGTCCAACTTTGCAGATCTATCAAAATGCCCTTGCTGAACTTTGCCTATATGAGAATGAGCTATTACAACTCAGTTACACCTCTTCAGTCACAAGTCGAAATACAATTGACATGTGTACCACTTTGCATGGTCCATACTGTCATACTGCAGATCCAATTCTGGAGCATGTGCAGATGAGTCCCAAAAAAGGGCATACGTTAACTTCAACATAAAGCCTCTACTGTTTAGTGCTGTGGCCAGTAGCATAAATTCATCCTAGACGCCCGGAGGCAAGTTATAATTTGGTGCCCCCCCGTCACAGCCGCTGACACTGTAATGTAGCAATTTGATGCAGACAGGCTATAGATAGATGAAGACAGCAGCTGATGGTCTGACATGGAGCTCTTCACTAGTGTATGGTCTCTTCTCAGGTGCCGGGAAGGAGTGCCATGTATTGGACGGCCGTGACGATACACTTCGGGTACATAGTTACATCCCTAAGTGGGGTGAATATGTTGTGGACAATGGAGGAGGTGCCCCTTCAGAGCTGGAGCTCGGCGGCAGGCGCATCCTTTGTCTCCCATAGTTCTGCCCCTGGCTGTGGCGATGCTTGCAAAGTTGCAATGGATGACGGGATGTGCCAATGACTACCATAATCAGTGCATAAAAGCTATAATGTAACTTAATTTAGAATCTAGATAAAGCCAGAAAACTGATTTTGCGATGCTGAGAAGCTGCTCCAGAGACTATTTCTGATGTCACAATAAAAGAAAAAACAGACACATTTATTGGTCAAACATTATTTAGAGATGGAATTATCCTTTAAAGGTTCCATCTACTATAATTGTATCACATTGCACAGCAGCACAAACTGTTTACATTATTATTGGTGCCTGTTATAAATAAATTGAAAGAAAACTTAATAAAAATACTATTAAAGTTTTATTGTAAGCTTGAAAGAAAAAAACAATTCTATTAAGGTTACATAGCAACCTATGTGACATCAATAAGTACATCAGCAATCACAAACACATTACTCACCACAAGTAATAAATTAAATAAAAAATAAATCCCTCATAAATCGTTAAAACTAATGTATTCTTAAGAGATGTTGACTGAAAGAGCGGAATGTTGACAGTTTATAAAATGTATAACTTATGCAAAATGAAAATTAGTGTATACTGCTTACAAATACAATATATAAAGACACCAAAGGTCAAATATATAGGTTAAATAAATGAGAAGCAATATACATATTGTACTGTTATGTAAGCAGAATATAGTATTGGTTTTTGTATATTTACATACAGATTTGTATTTAGCATTATGGGAAAAAGTCTTCTATTTGGTAAAACACCTGCCAATGACAAAGGACAGCAATATGTCTGGTATGAAAACAAAGCTATCAGTATACTGCAGTTTTAACTCTACTTAAGGGTGTATATTTTGTAGTTTTGAAACCACCACTTATCTGGTACAATTTTTATCTCAAGTCTGCTGGTTTAAGATTAACAACTCAAACTGCAACCTGTGCCCGCCAGTTTGAAAACTCTATATTGCATGTGGCTTAGGAGAAACTGACTGGTAAAACAGAATGGGAACCATCTCATTTCACCTATATTGTCTGTCTATGGGTAATCATGTCTGATGATGTGTAAAACAAGTAAATAGGGGTTTATGTACTAAGCCTTGGAGATAAAGAACCAACCAATCAGTGGATGGATATAAAATACCAACCAATCAGCTCCTGTCATTTTTCAACCACAGGCGCTCATTTATTAACAAGTTTTATCATACGCAACAAGTTTTAAAACTCATTACATGTTATAAATGGTGCTCAAGCCAATCAGCTCCCAACTGTCATTTTTCAAACAGATGACAGTTGGAAGCTGATTGGCTTGAGCACCATTTATCATATGAAATGAGTTGTAAATATTATTGTGCATGATAAAACTAGTTGATAAATGGGGCCCAAAGACCATAAATTGACAGGAGCTGATTGGTTGGTACTTTATCTCCATCCACATTATCTCTCTCCAAGGGGTACATAGACCACATAAGCCCTGATTCCTATGTGTAATAAAATATGTTTAACCTCATTCTTTTTGTATAATCCCTTTATTGGTATTTTTTTTGTTTTACAAACAAAATGATTAACTTACAGGATACCATACTGTCAGCTCTATACAATACTGATCTCAGTCATAAGAAAAGCCAAGAAAGTATGTAAAATTCAAATAAACATTTTACAATACAGTGTAAATATGTAAATAGGATATATAATTTTAAAACCAATGTGCAAATAGAGTAATACTCATACAGTATAGTTCTAGAATGATCATATTTGTGTGTTTAAGTTGAGAGCTTCCAAATGGTAGAAAATTACCCAATATATAGTAATTAACAAGTAAATGATGGGGGGATGGGGTAAACAAAGGAAAATCTGTCATAGAGGATAATGGAGCAGATGAAGGTATGTCATGGAACATTGGAGAAGTGGACATAGAGTCTATCAAAATAGAATATCGTGTATAAACGAATCAAATGCAGTCTCCCTGAAAGGTAATCATTATAAAGGATTGATGCTTTCATTCTCCAGATGCAATCATTTTCTTTTTGTGACTTTGAGTGGGTAGATCTAAACTATTAAAGAAAGGGGTCCATTTTGTGAAGAATCATTAGGGCTTGTAAAGTCTTTGAAGAAGTCCTCCTCAAAAAGATGTAGTCTGGCTGGGTATATCAGGGCAAACTTTATCTTTTCTTTTACCAGCTGCGAGCATATTGAGGAAAAAGCTTTATGAGCCCAATTGAGTTTAACAGAAAAGTCTTGAAATAGAAAATGCTATTTTCCCTCCCCAGGAAATAGACCGTTAGTTCCGTGATGCTTTCCAAAACTCAACTTTATGTAGGTAATTTAGGTACCAAAAGAGAACCACTCTAGGAAAAGCTTCAGAGGATTTGGGAGAGGGGCCCACTCTATATACACATTCAATCACTAGATCTTTACAGGCTTCTTCAATGCTCAAAATAGAAGGTAGCGTATTGCGTACATTCTGGAAGACCCACTAATCTTGTATTATTTCTTTGGGATCTATTTTGTTCCAGAGTTGGTAATTCTCCTTTTCCAATCTTTTAATAGTACCATGAGCATCTGCATGTCATTAGCCATAGCTCCTATTCTGTACTCTGTATCAGAGACACTTTGTGTGAGACACTGTAATTGAGTAGTAATGGCTGCCACAGACTGTGATAGTAATGGCCCCATAGTAGAATTAATTGCGTCTACTACATCTCCTTATCGTCAAGGGAACAGCGTACATGCGGAGTGTCTCCATCTTCAGATATCGCTGCAGCCTTTTTTGGAGTCAGAAAGAAAGCCTCCGGCTCCCTGCCTGGTGCCATGTTTGTGTCCTCTCGGCGTTTCTCCTGTCTCAGCGCCAAAGTATTTATCCATGAAAGATCAGGTAGGCTAGTGGTCTCTAATGTGCCCACTCAGGAGGCTATAGTCAGCCTTGATAAGGTATAATTTTCCGTTGTGTAGACGGAGCTACACTCCATGTAACCGGAACCAGAAGTCTCTTTTAACTTCATTATTATAAATACTAAAATAATCATGCCCCGTTGAAATAAAAACAATACCTGCATCTGGAGCATAAATCTTTTTTTTTTGCAATAGAGCACACAACCTATATAACAGTGCCATCTACTGCCTCTTCAGCTTAGCTTCCCAAACATACTCAGCCTATAGCTGTAGCTGTTGGCATTCTCCAATAGAACTTGCTGCATGGAGATATCCACCTGCAACTGCATTGTTAAATGGCTTATTGCCAGGTGAACATTGTGATTTTTGATTAAAATCCCTTTGTAGAAACATAACAATGTTGTAAAATGAAATTGTACAAAGATCGGTTCTTTAAAGTTTATTAGTTAATTCAAAATTGTTTCATATTTTCCCATAACATAATATATATTATAATATATATACATAATATAATACAAAATAGGACACAATATGCATCCATAGCTCAGAATCTGAGAGCTCCTGGAAAGATTTGTGTTTGTTGTCAATAAGTTACACCCAACATTGAGCATCTGAAATACTGTGTGCTATTTATCCAGCCAGGTTTATTTTGGTAGATGAGAATGCAAGGAAACTGTATGGTATTGATGCATCCAGTAGCAAACACAGAATGTCATCCCTGTCTTTAAAATAATGGCTTTTCCATGGGAAAGTTTTAGAAATAATGGTTTAAGTAAGACTGGCTATTAACCAAAAGATCAAGCTAAAAATGTCATCATACTTTTGAAACCCAATGGAACACCTCAGTGCCTAGTCATGCACTTAGTACATAAATAATACAAATTTGATCAAATTGGATGTGATTCCTCTGACAAAAAAAAGTGTAACATTTCAAGAATTCTGAGGAAAATAGATTTTTAAAGTTGAAATATCTTTTTGGATACTGTTAAGTGCAATTGTTTAAGCCCAAATAATGCAGAATAGAAGAAAGAGAAACAGAAAAACTACTGTACTATTAGAAATGTACACAAAAAGAATACCTATTAATACAGATGTGTATGAGAGACCAGCAAAAAAATGTTTTTTAAAAAAAGCAGTGATAACTATACCAGGTTAGAAATCAGAGGTAAAAGGGATAGGAAGGTGGCTGCACCAATTACCAAAGAGCGATGCATTTCAGTGGAGATCCTTAGAGGTGCGCACTCATGGGGATATTCTTGTTGCTCAGGAAGCCACCTCCTCTGCATGCTTAAAAAAATGTGTTCGATGGTTACAATGCAATGTTCATGCTCTGTTGCATTATGTACTACACCTGGGGGTAAATTTACTAAGATTCAAGTTTGGTCAAGATGACAATCTCGGGTGAGATTAGGCATGTTTTTTATCTCGCAAATTTACTAAAGGCAAAGTAGGGTGAGATCACAACTTGAACCATCTCAGCATCGGGCAAACTCGGAAGTACTTTTCATGAAAAAGATGCAGTTTGCAAATTTACTAAGATTCGAGATGTCAATCTCAGGTGAGATTAGAGCAAACTCGCAGATACATTTTTCAAACACTCATCCTCCTGAGCTGCAAATTTGCCAGAAGCATACACAGATCAGTGTGATTTGTGTATATTTCTGCATGTGTAGTTAATGTATAGTGTTTATATAAAAATAAAATGATGTAGGCTCTCCCCCCTCAAAAAGCCTTAAACCCAGTCCTGGTTCCAAAAATGATGGGGAACAAAATGAGTAGGGTTCCCCCATAATTTAATAACTAGCACCTGGCTGCAGGCCCTGTGCTGGTTTTAAATATAGGGGGAAGAATTGCATAGTGGTCCCCCTATATTTAAAACCAGCACCGGACCCAATGGGTGGGGGTAATGACACAGCCAGGAGACCCTATTACCAGGTCTCCATGGCCAAAGCATTCTCACCCCAAGCCAGTCAGGCCAAGCCGGGGATCTCAGGGGAGGTGGGGACCACCACAAGAAGGGGTCCCCCCTCTCCCAAAACCAAGCTTGGTCTGAAGCCCCGGGCTCTTCCCCGCACCCCTGGGCTGTGAGTACGGGGGTAATAAAGTGTAAATTAGTTAATAACTATTGTATTTTACAGTGGGACTACAGGTGCCAGCATGCCTGCCCTTTGGCACTTGTGGAACTACAAGTGCCAGCAGGCGGCCGGCACCCATATCCCCACAGTAAAATAGTTAAAAAAATAAATAGTTAAAAAACCACAGTAAACATACACCGTATCTAGTAAAACTTTATTACATACACCTAACCCACTCACACATACCTGTGCCAGCTGTTCTGTCCTCTTCTCCAGTAGAATTCCAATGAGTACCTGTGAACAAAGATCACCTCCACTGGTTTCTGTAGCATCCCTAGTAAGTCCCAAGCACAGCAAACTGTAGCGGCCTATGTGTTAGCATATAGATGGCTACCTAGCTTCTGATGAGACATCCCATGTGTGAACAGAAGCTGGACCCGCCTGCCAATCAGCAGCCTCTTTACATGTAGCGGCCGCTCATTGGCTGGGATCCACGTGTAACCAGCCAATGAGTGGTCGCTGATTGGCTAGCGGCCTGTGGGAAATAACAGATGATTATGGTCATTTGTCATTTAGTGAGGTGCAAGTTTATGTGACCACATATACTTGCACCTGTTCGTATAGATCGCGTAAATCATTTTATTATTTTTCCAAGTACGTGGATGCTACGGAGACCAGCGCCAGGTTGTAGGTGAGTATGGAATCTTTTTCCAGGTACATCCGAGGAATCTACAAGGAGAAGTGGACAGAACAGCTGGTATGTGTGAGTGGTTTAGGTGTACAGTATGTATTAAAGTTTTACTTGATATGGTGCATTTGTACTGTAGTTTTTTAACTATTTTATTTTATAATGGGGTATGGGTGCAGGCCACCTGCTGGCATTTGTAGTCCCACTGTAAAATACAATAGTTTTCTACTATTTCCCACTTTATTACCCCCGTTCACACAGCAACAGCGTGGAAGAGCCCTGGGCTTCAGACCAAGCCTGGGGTTTCAGGAAAAGTGGGACCCCTTCTTGTGGGGGTCCCGACCTCCCCTGAGATCCCCGGCCTGGCCTGACCTGCTTGGGGTGAGAATGCTTTGGCCATGGAAACCTGGTAATAGGGTCACCTGGGTTTGGCATTACACCCCGGTTGGTTTGGGTCTGGTGCTGGTTTTAAATATACGGGGACCACTACATAATTTGTTCCCCCCCTATATTTAAAATGAGCACAGGCCCTGCAGCCAGGTGCTGGTTCCTAAATTACGGGGGAACCCATAATTTTTGGAACCAGGACTGGCTGACCAGTCCGGAGCTAGTTATGCTTTTGTGGGCGGACCCTACATCATTTTTTAAAAACATGTAACCCGTTTTTTACAGGTACAACACAAAAGCAACCATTACATATCTCACTGATATGTGCAGGCTGCTAGCTCGGGAGAGTTTTACAGAGAGAAAACACTTCAATCTCGGGTGAGTAATCTCATCTAAACTTGCAACTTTTGGGAGATATCTTGATCTGCTTCACCACCGGAAAGCTCACTTTCAGCTAAACTAACTTCTTAGTAAATTTGCGAGATGGAAAAGAGGAAAATCACCTAAGATTTGGCGATGCAAATCGAGATTAAGAAAAAAAAACTTGATCAAACTCAAATCTTAAAAAAATTTACCCCTTGGTATGTGTTTGTGAAAAAATTGTACACTCAATTATGCATCACAAATTATTAGTCATGTTAATTTTTTCCCATTATATTTTCATATTTCAATAAATAACTGTTCATTATAAAATGTTAAATACTGTTATGTTACTACCAACATTTTTATTGTAATTTCGATAAAAATCTGATATTTACAACCAAAAGTTTCTGCTACAGGTCTATTGTATCCAAAACAATGTTTTGTCTTTATTCCAAAAACATTGTCAAGTTTATCAGAGTACACATACAGTGGAGTGCTAACCAGAGGCGGTTATAATGGTGGGGATGAAACACATTCCAAAACTAGCAGAGTGGTGCAGAATAACTCAACCCCTAACTGTGCAATAAACGGTTCTTCGTATTACCAGGAGTTTGCAGGAACATTGACATCACCGGTGGGGATCAGAGGCTTGTCCCTGGTGTACAGCATATGCCTACCCCCTAGACTCCTGTGTCAAATAGCCAGTGGGAGTCTGAGGGGTCGGGTAGTTACACCAGGGAGGCTACTGCATGTTCTGCCTGCGGCTGTGATACAAGCCTCTGATCCTTACCAGTGATATCACCGTTTCTGCAGACACCTGGTAATATGAAGAACCATTTAAAGACACAGAGCCTGATTCAGAGCCGGACGCTATTTGCGGACGGTCATTCCAAAAAAGGGGCCCGCTATTTAAATTGAGAGCTCGCTCTTTGCGGTTTGTTGATGCCTCTATGTCTGAGTGAGCGAACGAAAAATGCGCTCGCTATTTTGTAAAGACGCCCCTTTGCCATTCGCATCACACGTCATCGCCGGTATTTATTGGATTAATCAGGTACATCGAAAGGCATCTGAACTGCTCGCAGTGCTTGTGGTAGGTTTTTCTTACTGCTATAACTGCGAACAGTTCAGGCTAAAAGACAACCAAGTGACGTGGTCGATGACGCTCCTTTACTAATTATGCACTCCCATTAAACGCCCTTTTGACCATTAGGCACGCCTGCGTTCGGATCTTCACTCCCCTGTTTTCAAGCACCTTCCCCTGTTACCACCAACAAACGGTACATTCTGTCAATCAAATTAGCAGCCCCTCGCTGTTGCGAGCACACGATTTCTGACCGCAGTGACTGGTTTGCGCATGCATATTACGACCCATACGCATGCGCAGTTGTGCGAACATCGCTCATAGCGAACGAGCGGCCGCTCGAGCGGCTCTGAATCAGGCCCACAGTTGGGGGCTAGAGTTATCCTGCTCCCCTGTGCTAGTTTTGGACTGTGTTGCAGCCCCACCATTACAACCGCCACTGGTGCTAACTGTTTCTGTTCATCTCTCCTTGTTATAACAATATATACAGCATAGATGTAAATATATAATATTGTTATATACAGAGAGGTGAACAGAAACAATTACACCTCTGATAGGAACATTAAAAAACATACATAACGCACAGAGGGAATAGACTGTGTAACGGAAGTATCTATCTAAAAAATATGAGTAATCCCTATCATTAGTAACTAGTCAGTACCTCAACAATTTAACACCTTCTATAAATAAATGTGAGACTATCTACCTTAGAGTAAATAAGTACAAATGAAGCAGAAGTGAACTATTGTTTTAAATACCATCTATTGTCTTCATGCGCTCCTTTCTTTTTTTGATTATTATATCTCGATACTATGTTATGAATAGGTTGCAAAAACCTTTTATTTTTTTATATTTAATAAAGGTTAGGTTTTAAATAACAGCGGTTTTGTGAAATGGTATATTTCAACTAGGGCTATGAAGTAACAATAATCATAGCACTACAGTAGGTTTCTTCCAGTGCGCTGGTAAATGGATTAATCTTTTTCTGTCTTTAGGGTATATGTAATAGGCTGCAGACTTCAAGCTTTGGCGAGTCTTGTGCGAAACTGCCCGATGTTTTAAATGAGCAGTCATTTAAAAGGCAAAATCAACCTGGTTTTGCCTTTTAATGACTGCTACTGTTTCCCTTCTTAATTTCTGAATGGGGAATGATCCATGAAGATCATGGTAAGATATGAATCCTGGTAGAATTAAATTGCCTTGAGTCTTCTAGCTTTGCTGAGGTTATCTTCATGGACAGTGTAGAAATGGAGTCTGCAAAAGATATCTCTTGGAATTTCACTCTGAAGACCCTTGTGCACTTGATCAAAGACTACACTGCTTGTTACAGATTCTGTAATCTCATTTTCCTAACAACATCAACTATACCCTGTCCCTGGATGTCCTCAGGGATCCCATTAATACAAAGATTAAAATTTTTGGGCATGGTTAGTGACTGTTTCATGGAGTTTAGCTGGAAGTCCCTGTGGTCTTATAATTTTCTTTCAAAGAGGTTAGTTTGTGGGTGACTTGTCAAATTTCTACCTGTAGTGTGACAATTCCATCATAACAAATTCCATGAGATGTATCTCTAATTCAAGAAAGTCTTGTTTAGAAGGAAGATCCTATTGGTAAGACAGTGGAGGGACTATTATCATTCTATCTTGCCGTGAGCTCCAGAGAAATTCATCATTGTTCCAGTGCGGAGACAGCTGATCCAAAAATCATCTGTCTTCACAAATTCTTTCACTACTACTTCTGTAGTAGTAAAAACTTGTGTGAACTACAGTTCACACAGGTGAATAAAGGACCAGCATCTATCATAAAGAGCCGGGCAGTGGTGGAAAGATCCCAATGGTGCGAGAACAAATGCCTTCTGAAGATGGTGAATGTTCCCACATTCAGTCTCCAAAAATACTGTGTTTTTGGAGCTTGATGAATTTAGGTCCCCATACTAGTGTATGGGGACAGCGGGCAAGACCAGGGCTGAAGGATAAGCAGTGGATATCAGTGATATCTTCTGCATTATCTTTATAATGGTTAGCCCCAATACTTAATTTATGCAAAAGAAGGTGAACATGAATAGACCCCTGGTTGAGAAGTTTGTCCAGATTAGCTTTACTCCCAGTCACAGTATTCCTATTTGATAGGTAGGTGAGGACATTGTTGGTGGCAGGTATTTGGGTGGGAGTACAATGTGGTGGCTTATAACAGGTTGGTTTGCATTCCTTTCTTGCGCTTCCCAATTCCAGATGAAGCAGGTACTGGTTTCGGATCTAATGTTTCAATATTAGGATTTTTCTGAATAACAGCCACCACTCCTCCATACTGGTTGGGCAATATTACTAGAGATTTTTGTAGAACCCTGTTTTGGTTTCAGTTTCAGTTCTAAATCATCATTGTGTTTTGCTTTCGGCCACCCTCAAGAGTTTTGGTTTGGTTTTGGATATCTTTAAAAGTTGATAAAAACAGCTAAAATCGTGTAACTTGGACCTGGTTTTGTTCCTGTAGTATTATTAACATCAACAACAATTATTTCCAGTCAATTTTGGCTACATCACAGCACCTGAAATCACAAGTGAAGGACTTAAATGCAATACAATACAAGAAATCCAGCTTTTAGATTTGAGTTCTGAACTTGGCAAGAAACCAGGAGCCGGAACTCTGTTCTACTTGGAACCCCAAAGTGATCCAAGTCTGGACTCGGTTAGACTCGGAACCCATAGTTCATATGTGTTCGGTTTTCAGCAAATCCGAAACGCTCATCTCTAAATTTTACAATAGCTAGAAACTAAAAAATAGCTAAATCTTAATAATTGATGAGAACTGGGTATGTAGCACCATAGAGTATGTAGATTTTGGCAAGATGAGAAAGAGTTTTGCTGAAGAACTGTATGTTTAATTTTTCAAGTGACCAGCAGGTGGAGACATAAATGTAGAAGCTGGGAGGGCTCAGTAATATTGCATATATTGTAGAATAACAGATGTGGACTACAAAAAGATTCTGAGTCAGCTATGGAGTCTTTGCAGAACTTATGGGGCAACACAATGGCAGCCTCTTGGACTGGGATGATGGGCAGCAGAAATCTCACAATCTGATAAGCAGAGCAGAGTTCACAGAAACACACAGGATGTGTCTACGTTAACAAAGGTCTGTAAGGAGAATAGTTTGCACTACAAACAATCAGGGTTGCTACTTCTGTGGGGCAATGGCTTAAATTAGCAGTGGATCCAGCTCCATTGGGAAGGAATGTTCCCAGAGTACCAAACAACAGCTCCACAAGCTGCCCATAATATCTGGATCAGAAGGAGAGTAGTTCAAGGTTACTACCTTGAACTCAGTTTGCTGCAAAGCTGGGATGATATAAGATTTTGGTAGTGTAGACACATAGCAGCTCAAATGCATGTCACAACTTACATTCAGCATCCAAGCCATGCCTACTATTTTTTCTTTTTAAAAGTACTGGCTAGATAACTTTCTAAATTGCTTCAGCAGTTGTGGAAGTACAAAAACTTGTTTTAAGCAAGAACTGCATAATTAACAAGATAATGACAACCAAGGTTCATAGCTCAAGTATGTATGAAGTAAATTGCCTTAATGTGTTTTAAGATCACACTCCACTGGGTTGCGGTAAAATGGCA
The DNA here is from genome assembly GCA_031769625.1 of Taudactylus pleione. Taxonomy (NCBI): domain Eukaryota; kingdom Metazoa; phylum Chordata; class Amphibia; order Anura; family Myobatrachidae; genus Taudactylus; species Taudactylus pleione. The sequence continues at coordinate 7,519,637 of JAUIMM010000009.1, read as the reverse complement.
TTATCATAGTTTTTCTGGCATTACAAATTCCCATGCAGGCTGTAGTTATTATTTCCTGAGGAATAACACTAAAGTTTTTCTTTTTTCTTAAACATAGTTCATGTGCTCAGACCACTGAAAAGTTATACATCTTAAAACGTACAGTCAGTTTATAATCCAGAGACCCCTCGTTCACTCAGACCCCACTACTTGTTTCTGAGACATGAATTCACTACAGTATCTAAGTCAGTGCCAACAGTGCAGCAAGTGGGAATCTTAAGTAGCACTGTGATAATGATGGCAGGACATATGTATAATTTGTTTTTCAAAAGTGTACTCAGGACTTGCACACCAAATGATTTATTCATTTATTACACACTTAATTACAGCTCTTGATCGATGACAACTATAGTGTACTGAATAACAGCTTCAGTCAGCCAATGAGTGGGCGGTAATACAGACATTGCAGTGGTTTTTTTTATACATGCACAGTGCAATTTAGGAAAAGTGACATCTAGTGGACAGAAACTTGTACTACACTCTCCGGCTTTTCTAAAGCTTCAGTACGTTATGCTGCAATTTCAAACGTTACAGCATAGCGTGACTTGCATGGTGCGCTACATAGCATATGGAGCAACAAACTAGCTGGGCACATCTGTATGTACTAGAGAAAATCAGTCATCATTCTCTAAATATTATGGTTACCACTATGTCCTCCAGCTTTCAAATCTACCAAGAGATAAGCTCATATACAACTATATAAATGATGCAGATCTAATTTCTGGATTCTTATATGGTGTATGATACACAGGGCCAGAACTAGAGATGTGAAACTGGTGCCACCGCACATAGCCAAGGGCTCTGAGTAATATGTGAGCGATATGTGTGGGGGCAACCCCGAACCTTGATGGCTTATCATTGGTGACGAATGGAACCTTTCTATGGTTAAAAGACATATTTGAAGTGCCTATCTATCAGCATATCAGATGTGAGTTCTATGTATAGGGGGCAACCCCACAAATTAAATGCCTTTCAATGGGTGAAAGCTTTTAAGTTTTAATGAATATTTTAAAAAGACATCTATGTTAAAAGGATTACACAATTGGTTGTGTCTTGTTTTTGTCTTTCATATATTACTCAAAAATCACCCTTGGGAGGAGGACAATTTCATCTACAAAGGGAGTAAAAGTTTGTATATCACCGTATACTATTGGATTTGTATTTCAATGTGCCAGTTGTATTCTGTTACAATTTTTTGTTTGAGTGCAGTGTGATTGCGCATGAGACGATACCTCTTGATATTTGTGTCATTTTGTCTATCACCATTGTGTATCAGTCTAGTGCAGCAACATGTTTCATTTTAGGGAAAATAGGATGTCCCAATTGGAATCTTTATTTAACCGCTCAACAGATACTGTAGTAGTAGATGAGGATCTGGATAACATTATGAACATATTGGAAAAAGATCTCTTGAAGGAGAGTAAATTATGGTGGGAGGTGGCCATATTAGATAAATATTTGGTCCACGAGGAAACTTGTAAGACCCAGTTGGTCTATATTAAATATATATATATATATATATATATATATATATATATATATATATATATATATAAATATATATATCCTGATGAAAATGAATATATTGTTCATGCTTTTTACTTGCTGTTGTTTAGTTTATTGAGTGACCTGAGTGCCGCATGCTGCTGCGTCTAATCCTCCCCTCCAGCAGCTTAACCCTACCACCCCCCTTGTGCCTGACCTTAGCCCTCCCCCTAGTGCCTAACCTTAACCCGTAACCCTAAACTTAACCCTAATATGCACTGTCGGAATCGCAGCCATTGGGATTCTGACCACAGGCATTGTATGTGCTGGGATGCCAACTACATCCCTACTGGAAGCTGTGAGTTCAGTGACTGTTCTATCTATCTATCTATCTATCTATCTATCTATATATATATATATATATATATATATATAATCAAATGTCCTGACTAACTAACTCATCAATGCCCAGCCTAAACCCCTGTGGCTAGAAATATGAAATTTGGGGAGTATATGCCTTTCATGACATAGGCACCTACTAAGCCGGGATTTTACCATATTCGACTCCAAAGGGGGTGAAAAGGGCTAAAATGTTTCCTCACCCTGTGCAATGTCCTGACTTACTGACTCATCATAGCTGCAGCACGGTTCAATATTTAAATAGGGGAGCCAATTCAACTGTCACCCCAATTGCTGCCAAACATTACTGGCAGTTGGTGTGTCTCCCCAATTTGAGTATTGGACTGTGCTGCAGCCCCACATCTAGAGCCGTCACTAGCCGTATGATCCTGACATAGCTTATGAGGCAGACAGCACTGCAAAGGGGTAAAATGTGTATGCACGGATTCTTCAATAGCTCTTAGGCCACAGGTGTGAGGGAAGGAATGTGTTACTACAGAGGTGAGAGAAGAAAATGTGTTACAACAGCAGTGAGAGGGAAATGTGTTGTTATAAGGGGGTGGGAAGGGAATGTGTTACTATAGAGGCGAGGGAAGAGAATAAGTTACTACACAGGTGAGTGAGGGTAATGTGTTACTACAGGTGTGAACGAGGGATTGCATCTCTACACAGATGAAGAAGGGGAATGTGTTTCTACACAGATGAGGGAGGGGAATGTGTTACTACACAGAAGAGTGAAGGAAATGTCAAATGTGTTACTACTGGGTAAAGGGAAGTGTATGTGTTAAAACATGGGTGAGCGGGATTAATTACTACAGAGGTGAGGGGGGAATGTGTTACTACAGAGGTGATGGAAGGGAATAAATTACTACAGGGATGAGGGGGGATTGTATTTCTACACAGACGAGGGAGAGAAATGTTGAACGTGTTAAAACACGGGCAAGGGAGAGAAATGTGCTTCTACAGAGGTGTGGGAGTGGAATGTGTTAGTACACAAGTGATGGAGAATAATGTCCTACTACTGCAGTAAGGGAGGGGATGCATTACTATAGAGGTGAAGGATTAATGTGTTACTGGAGTGGTGAGATGGAAATGGAAATAGTAGATATCTAATGCCTACCCAAGTAAAACTGGGTAAATCAGCTAATTTATTTATATACTGACATAGACAGAATACCAACAACCACAATACCGATATGGACAAAACACAGACACATGAAAATCCTGACGTTCAAAATCCCGGCACATTAAAATCCTGACAATGTATTTACACTCCATATGGGTGGCAATTGTGCAACAAAAGAAAAAAAAACATATTCACACTAATTGGCGCTATCTGATAAAAAGTTGCACACAGAGGGCCAAATGTAATAGGGTGAGAGTTTAGAAAATGTGAGAGAAAACTCTCACATTTTTAAACAGCCAATGTAATAAAGTCACAGAACATGCAAAAGTGTATGTTTTTCAGACTCAATAAACTCTCAAGATTTAAACTCTCATCCAGGTGTTTCCTATATTGAACATACAACTTGATCAATGTATTTGTGTGAGAGTTTTACTGCTAAACTCTCACATTTTCTAAACTCTCATCCTATTACATTTGGCCCTGAGTGTTTAATAGTAACAGGTACTCCCATGCTGGAACTTGTAGTCCCATATTGGTGGCAATTGTGCAACAAACTAAATAAAATTCCGTAAAGATGTGTTCTCATATACCCATATTCACAGTAATTGATACAACAGTATCTGCTATCAAGTTGCACACCCACAGCAATTGACGCTTTCTGCTAAAATATTTGTTTATGAGGACATATTGCAGCTAGTTTTATTTCTTTTGTTGCACAATTGCCAACCATATTTAGTGGAAATACATTGTCAGGATTTAGATATGTCAGGATTTTGTCCTTGCTGGGATTTTGAACTTGTTGGGATTATGTCCATTTTAGTATAGTGACATGTCGATATTTTGATTTTCTGTATTTTGTCCATTTCTAGCTTACAGCATGTCCCTGTCTGTATTTTGACATTGATATGTTGATTATCAGTATTTAGTCAGTGTATGGATTATAGTTGCCGGGATTTAGACCCAGTCAGGATTTGGTGCCAGTAATTTGACTGCCAGGATTTTGACAGTCGGGATATCATACTCAACCCATGTGGAAGTATCTAAATGCATAAAAGCATGCACACATTATGAGGAAGTTCAGTTCTTTTTCAGCTTAAGGGGTCTATGTACCCTGCCTTGTAAAGAGATAAAGTGGACAGAGATAAAGTGCCAACCAATCAGCTCCTGTCACTTTACAGGCTGTGTTTGAAAATTGACAGTTAGGAGCTGATTGATTTGGTGATCTCCTGGGTTTTTCAACTGTCATTAAGGTTTATAGAGAATGGTGCGCAAAATGAAAAAGCAACCAATGAGCAATAGTTCTATGGGTAAAAATGCAGTTTTAAGAGAGCAATCAGACTGGAATCGGTATGTATGAACGGTGGTTGAAATCCCGATGCCAGCAGCCCGATGGGAGAAGATCCCGACAGCAGAGGTAAGTAGGCCTTTCCCCTAACCCTATCCTCATTTAGGGGTGCCTAACCCTAACCTACCCCTAGTGCCTAACCCTAACCTTCTCCCAGAGGTGCCTAAACCTAACCCCTCCTCCATGCACCCTAAACCTAACCCTCCCGGGGGGGTGCATAACCCTAACCCCCCCTTCCCCTAGCCTAACCCTCCCGGGGTGTGGCTTCGTTCAGTATGCTGGGCATCTGGATTTCGGTGGGTGAATAATGATAGGCGTTGGGATTTCAATGCCTATCATTGGTCCCATGCCGGAATTTGATCAATCGGGAAGCCGGCAGTCGACATTTCGACCGCCGGCTTCCTGACTACATACCGTCAGACTGTTTCAAGCTGAAGCCAACAGTAACACAAATTAGCATGTGTTACAACAGTGGTATAGAGAATAGTATTTCTGTACACTCAGTATGAGAAACCATGAAGTGGATGGTCTATAACAGTAGCATATCACATAGGTTGTTAACAGCCAGTGCCCACAGTAGCCTGTGGAACCGAACTGTTGAAGATTGGAATAATTGATAAATGTAAAATGTTCTGTAATGTAATCTTTGCTACTTTCCTGGGATTTCTATGAATTTATTATGATTTTTTTTTTTACTATTGAAATAGTGAGTGCATACCTTATAGTATGTCAATTATTTACTTGGGTTTCTGCAAATAATTTGTATGCTATAATCAATTTGTATTGTTCCACTGGTACTTGCCACAAGATGGCATTGCAGATCTAAAGAGGAATCTGGCTTTGTCAATGTTTGTATGTGTTTGTAATGCTGAATTTCCTACATTTATCCATGTTTTCACTTGTTGACATCTTGAGGAATTTGAGCATGACCGGGAAAATCATTGCTACTGTAGTGCATTATTATATCTAGCAGCACCTGACAAACATGGTTTCACAATTTACTTATTCCCAGTGTCCTGATTTTTAATATTTTTAATTGATTCGAGAGTAATTAAAAGAATTTAGGGGTCTATGTACTAAGCAGTTATAAGAGACAGAGTGAAAAGTGATGTCTGTGATAAGGTGCCAGCCAGTCAGCTCCCAACTGTCATTTTTCAAACACAGCCTGTGAGATGGCAGTTGGGAGCTGATTGGCTGGCACTGAATTATCACTTTTCACTCTGTCTCTTATCACTGCTTAGTACTGTACATAGACCCCTTAGTTACTTATGGACATCTCAATATATAGTCTTTATTCTGTATTGGACATGGTAAGAATCACAATCATAAATAAGATTTTTAATTATGTTTATAATCTGACCAGAGCTTTTTAAAGTAAGACATTATTAAAAGGACTATTAGGGGTATATTTACTAAAGTGGTTCTAGCTATTATCTTCTAGAAGGTGCTATATAAATGTTAAGTAGAATCTGATTGGTTGCTACGGGCAACATCTCCACTTCTAAAAACCCTCTCTTTAGTAAATATACCACATAGTGTTTATAGATGAACCAACTAGAGATGTGCGCCGACCCCCGTGTTTTGGTTTTAGTTTTGGTTTTGGATCTGGATCTCCCCTGCTTTTGGATCTGGATTGGTTTTGCCAAAACCTCACCTCCGTGTTAGTTTTCAGGTTTTGGATCTGGATTTTTTCAGCTAAAATCACATAAAATGGGCCAGTTTTTGTTCCTACAGTATTATTAACCTCAATAACATTTATTTTCAGTCATTTCCAATCAATTTTGACCACATCACAATATTAGTTTTTTCATCTAATTAAGGCCAAAAGGTTGCATCCAGCTAGCTGGCTGACTAAGCTAAGTGACAGTGGGCAGTACTAACATGTGGCAGTTCAGCTTCCAAATTCCAACACGGATACAGTGTGTTATACAGTGTGGGTTGGATACACCAATAGTGCACTTACTGTGACAGCAGTGTTGGGCAGTGCGGGATGCTGGTGGTGTTCTCAATGTGAGAGAGCCAGTGGTGTCCTCAATGTGGAAGGGCCATCAGTGTTGGCAGTGTGATGGTGTTGGCAGAGTGGGGGCCCTGGCAGTGTCCTGCCAGCAGTGTCGGCAGAGCGTGGGTGCCATCGGTGTCCTCAGTGCAGGAGTGCTGACAGTGTCGGCTGTACAGGGATGCCCTCGGTGTGGCAGTAGCGGCAGTGCGGGGTTGCTGATGGAGTCCTCAATACGTGGGGAAGTAGTGCGTGGGTGCTGGCAGTGTCCTTAGTGCAGGGTGCCGGTGGTGTTGGCAAATCAGGGGTGCCAGCGGTGTCCTCAGTGTGGGAGTGTCGGCAGTGTGGGGTCGCTGATGGTGTCCTCAGTACATGGGACAGCAGTGCAGGGGTGCCGGCAGTGTCCTCAGTGTGGGGGTCCTAATGGTGTCGGCAGTGCATGGCTGCTGGTGGTGTCCTCAATGCAGGATGGCAGCGGGAGTGTCGGCAGCGGGGGTGTCGGCAGTGGGGGATGCTGCCAGTGGGGGTCGGCAGCAGGGGGTGTCGGCAGCGGGAGGTGCTGGCGGTGTCAGGCAGAGAGGGATGGGCGGGCGGCAACTTTTTTTCCTTCCTGTGCCTATATTCAATGGTCTTAACGCTGATTGGCTGAGAGCCGTGACAGACGGCTCTCTCAGCCAATCAGCGTTAAGCCCACTCAATTCAAAACATCACAATCCGACAGAGGGATCGCGAGGTTTTGCCTCGGGACAGGGATCTGAGCTTGGCTCAGATAGCCCCGGATCCCCGAAATTTGGGTGGGTTCAGTTCTCTGAGAACCAAACCCGCTCATCTCTAGAACCAACCTATTAGAAATTGACTTGCCTAAAGATTTGGCCAACCAATTAGAACTAAGTTTTGATAGTTTAAAATTTCTATTAATTTCATTAATTCATTGCAGAAAGATGACCAGTTTTTCAGAATGCAGGAATTAATCAACGGGATGAGATGTCATTAGTCTATCTTCCAATACATGTAATTTAATAGTTTGATAAAAAGTAGAGATAGGTAAACTTTATGCTGATTTTATTGACATTTAGTACAATAATATATACAGATGTGCCCAGTTACATTGTGGCTGAATGCGCCACAAAAGTGCGCACGCATAGCGCCATGCAATTCCCCGCACCTGCGTATGCTACGCTACATGATGGTGCACACTGTGATTACATCATGCATTCCTATAGGAGCGCGGTCGCATACGCAGTGAGATGGCGTGAGTGTCGCACTATGCATGATGCGATTCGCTGCTCCAGCGGCAACAATATAGCTGGGCATTTCTGTATGTCTACCCAAATAATAATAATAATAATAATAATAATAATAATAATAAAATGTGCAGGAACACTAAAATGACAGAGGGAATAGTGAAGTAACCATAGTGCAGAGTTGTAAAGCTATTTTGTCTAATGGGAGGCACCTCTACAGAGACAAGTAATTTAATAACATTACACACCTGCCTTTTTATTACTCTGCCTTCATAATTTTTTTCCATAGTATTAGCTATCCATTAAGGGATTTTTATAAAAGGGTACGAAAATCTCCTTTAGTTCCTTCAGTGCTAGGGATGAATGGCACTTGTCCTCTATATGACTCTAAAGGGCTAAGGACCAGTCCTACTTATCCTCTGTATTTAAGAGGTTAAATAAAAGTCCCAAATCAGTCTCTCCACCATGATCTGTGGGTGTTGGAGCAGGGAAACAATTGCAGAACTATGATCAAGTTTCACACATAAGTCTGGGTCACAGGGTGAGTGTGCATGCGCATGTTCAAATAAAAACATTTAGAAGTGCCAGGGTGAAGAGGAGGTTCATTAAGAGGGATGAAGTTGGCATCCCGGCGTGCAGGATACCGACAGTCTGAATACCGGCGCTGAAATCCGGACAGGTCGGGATCCCGGCACCAGTATCCAGACCACCGGCATCCCGAAGGTAAGTATCAATGTGTTAGGGGGAGGTTAGGGTTAGATAGTGGGGTTAGGGTAAGGCATTAGGGGGAGGGTTAGAGTTAGGCACCGAGAAGGAAGTGTTTGGCACTGGGAGGGAGGTTAGAGTTAGGCACCAGGGAGAGTGGGTTAGGGTTAGGGTAGGGGTTAGAAAAATACTTACCATGACTTCCTATGGATGTCAGGATTCTGGTATTCTGAGGAGCGGCATCCCGACAGCCGGGATTTCATACCCAACCACATTTAGAGCTTCTATCTTTCTACCCATGTACCCATGTCACATACAGTATAGAGGTAATGCTATTCTTATTTGAAAGATGAAAGTCCCCTCTATCTAATGATTGCATCCCTTTGTTTGTTGATTGGTGATCATTCTTGGTTAGCAGACAATAAATAATGCTATTATAGGAGAAGGGGAAATTTTCCAAGAGATTAGATTACCAACACAAGCACTTGTTACCAAAAATTGGGGTCATCCTCAGTGCTTTTTTAAAAATCTGATTTTGTCTCCCCTATGATTCCAAAATAGATAAAGACAGCCACATATGAATAAGTGGAACCTCATCTTTCAAACACGGTTATCTCTTTTTATTTAGTGCCTAGTGACCACCAATAAATAAAATGTAATGTAAATAAAAAGTTCAGAGAAAAGACGGACGAAACGTTAAAAAGACTACATACAGAGGTACCATTGTTTGATAGAGTCAGTATGCTATTTAATGAAAGAATATGCTTTACGTACATTATTTATTACTGTGGCTCTTTGGAGCATTCATATGTACAAGGGTGGTTCCATAAATAAGGTAACAAGACCTCTCAAATGTATTCAACTCATACATATGTGTATAATCAATAGTATGACCTTGGTACACATTATTTTTCCACATATTTGTCTAAGCCTGTGTTCCAAAGGTACACCAAAACATCTATCCAGGCATAGAAAAAATAAGCATCAAGTGGCTGAAGCCAGGACATGATGGCTTACTGAACTTCACCGTCGGTTGTGCTTTGCCTTCCACCAGGTGCTTTTTCAAAGGTCTAAAGATATGAAAATCATTCTGTGCCAGGTCGGGCTGTAAAAAGGCTGGTCCAGTACCTCCCAATGGTAGCACCGTAACAATTCATGTGTGCGGTTGGCTAAGTGTGATCTGGCATTATCATGCAGCAATACAATGTCTGTTCAGAGCAACAAAGGTCATTTTAGATGAATTTCCCTCCGCAACTGGCTCAATGTGACACAATAGCGGACAGCATTCACAGTATCTCCCTCATTGAGAAAATCAACAAAAAGCACACTCTTGTGGTACCAAAACATGGTAGCCCTGACCTACTTTGCTGATGGAGTTGTTTTGAATTTGTTTGAAGGTGAGATTGATGCGTGTTTCCATATCATGCTTTGTCTGTGGTGTCACATGCACCCTCATTTCATCGCCTGTAAACATATGCTGCAGAAACTGCACTTCCTTCTCACGGTACCGCATCAGGTGCAGGAGAGACAATCCCACCCTATTGATTTTGCGGACTTCTGTGAGTCGCTTTGGTACCCAGCGTGAACACTATTTTCTGTACCCCATTTGCTCTTGAACGATGTTGTGCACAGTACCCACTGAGATCTTCAGTTCATCAGCAATATCACTAACTCAAATTCATGTGTCATTCTCAATCAGACCTTCAATGCGACAAAAATTGTCATCTGTGGTGGACGTGCTTGGCCAGCCGAATTGCTGCTCATCTTTAACTTCTGCCTACACTGAAACATGACCCCTTCCACCCAATAAAAATTGCTCTGCTCCTGGATTTCTCTCTTAATTAAAATTTGCAGAGACCTGTGTTGAGCTAGCTAAAAGGTGAAGCAGGTGTTTCACCACAGGTCGCTGCAATCATCAATTAAGAAAGAAATCCAGGAGCAGAGCTTTTTGTACCGGGTGGAAGTGGTCATGTTGGAGGGTCTGTTTATGTCCTGCTGTTATAAAAGGCAGTGCACCATACTCAAACCTATTTCCATGACATGATGTTATCTTGACAAGTTTCAATGAATTTCAACTGGTTGTGTGCCTTTAGACGCAGAAATCTGATCCCACTACTCACCTCAATGTTTGACTATGTTTCCACCAGCCCCGCCAATAAACAACTGATGTTGGGACAGTATGACTGATATGAGGCGCACTCTAATGGCTGTGAGGGGAAGCAGAGGTCTATCTGCTCTAGCCTGGTGGAAAATTGGAATGAAATAGAGAACATTACACATGTCACAGTGAATGTAATTGCATTTTTCGTCATGGTACCCCAGTGTTATGTGAACCCATACATATGGGGTACCATTCCACTTCTGATATAGGAATGAGCGGGTTCGGATTTCTGAAATCTGAACCCCCCCCGAGCCCCCCCAATCCAAGTCAGATCCGATTCAGGCTCGAGTTTTCCCACCTGACTCGGATCTGAAATCGAGGCAAAATGTCATCATCCCGTTGTCGGATCTCGTGGGTTTTGGATTATATAAAAGGTCCTCGCATCGGTGCCATTTTTCACTCCGGCTGTGGACAGTGAAGAGGGAGGGTGGGAGTTAGGGCTGGCTGGGCTCTGTTGTGCTGCTGTTGTCCATAGGGGCTGTGTCCACTCAGTCCATAGGGGCTGGCTGAGCTGTGTTGTGCTGATGTTGTCCATAGGGGCTGGCTGGCTGTGTTGTGCTGCTGTTGTCCATAGGGGCTAGCTGCGCTGTGTTGTGCTGCTGTCATAGGGGCTAGCTGGGCTGTGTTGTGCAGTCAGTTGTCCATAGGGGCTGTGTCCACTCCAAAGTCTATAGGGGCTGGCTGGGCTGTGTTGTGCAGTGTCCCATAAAGGCTGTAGTCCTAAAGGGGTGCTGTAGTGTTGTCCAGGGAGTGATCTGTCCATCAGGGGTGCTCCCCCTAGTGCAAAAAAACAAATATTTTTTTCTGTTTGTGAATTGTGTGCGGAGTAGCCACCAAGCGTGCACCTGTGTCATAAATCAATGGCCAGCTGGCTCGTCTGTTAAAGGGTGGTGTAACCCCCAAAGTGCACTCCAAAAAAAATGAAAAATTATTTTTTTCTGTGTTTGTGAATTGTGTGCGCATTAGCCGCACGTGCATCAACAAAGGAGCAGCGCCAAGCATGCGCCTGTGTCATAAGTAAAGGGCCAGCTAGCTCATCTGTTAAAGGGTGGTGTTACCCCCAAGGTGCATGCCAAAAAAAAAATCTTCTTTTCTGTGTTGTGAATTGTGTGCGCTGTAGCCGCAGGTGCATCAACAAAGGAGCAGTGCCATACGTCTGTTAAAGGGTGGTGTAACCCCCAAAGTGCACTCCAAAAAAATTAAAAATTCTTCTTTTCTGTTTTTGTGAATTGTGTGGACTGTAGCTGCACATGCATCAACAAAGGAGCAGCGCCAAGCATGCGCCTGTGTCATAAGTAAAGAGCCGGCTGGCTTATCTCTTAAAGGGTGGTGTAACCCCCAAAGTGCACTCCAAAAAAAATAAAAAATTCTTCTTTTCTTTGTTTGTGTGCGCCTTAGCCACACGTATATATTAATATAACATAAATGGAGGACCAAACATTGCCTGATAAAAATAAAATAGGGCAAGATCAAGAACCACTTCTTGCTAGTGTTGAAGCTGCTGCCACTAGTCATTACAAAGACGATAAAATGCCATTAACGTCATCTGCCAAGGCTGATGCCCAATGTCATAGCAGAGGGCATATAAAATCCCAAATGTCAAAGTTCAGGAAAATGACCGTAAAAAAAAATTAAAATCGTCTGAAGATAAACGTAAACTTGTCAATATGCCATTTACGACACGGAGTGGCAAGGAATGGCTAAAGTAATCCCCTATGTGTATGACTAGTGGTTCAGCTACACATGACGATGGAAGCCCTCCTCCCACTGCAAAAATCAAATGAGTTAAGCTGGCAAAAGCACAGCAAAGAACTGTGCATTCTAAGAAGATATCACAAATCCCCAAGGAGAGTCCAAGTGTGGCGGCGGTTGCGATGCCTGACCTTCCCAGCACTGGATGGGAAGAGGTGGCTCTTTCCACCATTTGCACGCCCTCTGCAAGTGCTGAAAGGAGCACCCACAGTCCACTTGCTGATATGCAAATTGAAGATGTCACTGTTGAAGTACAACAGGATGAGGATACTGGTGTAGCTGGCGCTGAGGAGGAAGTTGGCGAGGAGGATTCTGATGGAGATGTGGTTTGTTTAAATCAAGCTCTGGGGGAGACAGTTGTTGTCCGTGGGATGAAAAAGCCCATCCTGGTCATGTCTGGACAGGAGACCAAACATTCCACCTCTTTGGTCTGGCAATATTTCTATCCAAATCCGGACAACAACTGTCTTGCCGTATGTACCATATGTAAAGGTGAAATAAGTAGGGGTAGGGACATTACCCACCTAGGAACATCCTCCCTTATACGTCACCTGCAGCTCTTTCATAAAAAGTTACTGTCCAGTTCAGAAACTTTGGCTAAGACAGTAAGCAGTCCAGGGACACCTAAATCCTTTTGTCCTGTTGTATCCAAGGAGTGCCTGCAAACAACACTGTCAACTCCCTCCTCATCAATTTCCTCCTTAGTCAGGATCGGAAGTAGTCCTGCAGGCCATGTCACTGGCATGACTGATTCTCCTATCAGGGATTCCTCTGGAGGATCCTACATTGCTACGCCTACTGCTGCCGCTGCTGCTGTTGCTGCTGGGAGTCGTTCATCATCCCAGAGAGGAAGTAGGAACACCACTACTTTTATTAAACAATTGACCCTCCAGTCCTTAGCGAGGAGGATGAAGTACGACAGCAGTCATCCTGAAGCAAAACGGATAACTGAGGCCTTGACTGCTATGTTGGTGTCAGACGTATGTCTGGTATCTGCCATTAGTGCGTTGGGATTTAGACAATTGATGGGGGTAGTGTGTGCCTGGTACCAAATCCCGTCTAGATTCCACTTCACAAGGCAGGCGATACCGAGACTGTACACAGACGTAAGAAAAAGTGTCCTCAGTGTCCTAAAAAATGCAGTTGTACCCAATGTCCACTTAACCACGGACATGTGGACAAGTGGAACAGGGCAGACTAAGGACTATATGACTGCGACAGCCCACTGGGTAGATGTATCACCTTATGCAGCAACAACAGCAGCGTCACCAGTAGCAGCAGCTCAGAAACGCCAGCTCATTCCAAGGCAGGCTACGCTGTGTATCACCAGTTTCAGTAAGAGGCACACCGCCGACAACCTCTTAGAGAAACTGAGGGAAATCATCGCCCAGTGGCTTACCCCACTTAGACTCTCCTGGGGATTTGTGATATCTGACAACGCCACCAATATTGTGCGGGCATTTCATCTGGGCAAATTCCAGCATGTCCCATGTTTTGCTCACACAATAAATTTGGTAGTGCAGACTTTTCTGAAAAACAACATGGGCGTGCAGGAGACTCTTTGGGTGGCCCGAAAAATTTCTGGCCACTTTCGCCCTTTCAGTGACTGCATGCCGAAAACTGGAGAGCCAGCAAACACTCTTGAACCTGCCCCACCATCACCTGAAGCAAGAGGTTGTGACGTGGTGGAACTCAACCCTCTATATGCTTCAGAGGATGGAGGAGCAGCAAAAGGTCATTTAAGCCTATACATCCACCTATGACATAGGCAAAGGAGGGGGTATTCACCTGACTCAAGTGCAGTGGAGAATGATTTCCGTGTTGTGCAAGGTTCTCCAGCCCTTCAAACTTGCCACACGTGAAGTCAGTTCAGACACTGCCAGCGTGAGTCAGGTCATTCCCCTCATCAGACTTTTGCAGAAGCAGCTGGAGAAAGTGAAGGAGGAGCTAAGATGGAGTGATTCCGCTCAGCATGTGGGACTTGTGGATGAAGCCCTTCATTTGGTTTGCCAGGATTCGAGGGTGGTCAATCTGTTGAAATCAGACCACTACATTTTGGCCACCATGCTCGATCCTAGGTTTAAAGCCTATGTGGTGTCTCTCTTTCCGGCGGACACAAGCCTGCAGAGGTGCAATGACCTGCTGGTGAAAACTTTGTCAGCTGAAGGGTTGCATGACACATCAACAACTCCTTCTTAATTTTCTCCCACAGCTGGGGCTGCCAGGAAACAACTTAGGTATCCTAAGCAACCCGCTGGCGGTGATGCAGGGCAGGCAGGACCAAGTTTGGACATCTGGTCTGGACTGAAGGACCTCGCAACAATTTCTTTCATGTCTACTGTCACTGCATATGATACTGATACATATGATACATTGACAGAATGGTGGAGGACTATATTGGTGACAGCATCCAATTAGGCATGTCAGACAGTCCGTACCTGTACTGGCAGGAAAAAGAGGCAATTTGGTGGCCCCTGTACAAACTGGCTCTATTTTACCTAAGTTGCCCCCCCTCCAGTATGTACTCCGAAAGAGTGTTTAGTGCAGCCGGGAACCTTGTCAGCAAAAGGTGTAGGAGGTTGCTTCCACAAAATGTGGAGAAGATGATGTTCATCAAAATTAATTATCAATTCTTCCAGGGAGACCAGCCTCCAGAACGTACAGAGGGACCTGTGGTGGTGGATTCCAGCGGTGACGAATTTATACTGAGGATGAGGATGTACAAAACACTGAAGAGGGTGAGGAATCGGTGGATGAGGATGACATCTTGCCTCCTTAGAGCCAGTTTGTGCAGGGACAGATTAATTGCCAGCTTGTTTTGTGGGGGTCCAAACGAACCAATCATTTCAGCCACAGTCGTGTGGTAGACCCTGGCACTGAAATGATTGGTTTGTTAAAGTGTGCATGTCCTGTTTATACAACATAAAGGTAGGTTGGAGGGCCCAAGGACAATCTTGCACCTCTTTTTTTCTTTGCATTATGTACTCTTTGGGGCCTAGTTTTTCAAACTGCCATCGTGTCTGCCACTGCAGTGTCACTCCTAGATGGGCCACGTGTTTGTGCCGCCCACTTGTGTCGCTTATCATAATCATCCAGCTACCTCGGTGCAACCTTTGGACTTAAAACAATTGTGTGAGGTGTTCAGAATAGACTGGAAATGAGTAGAAATTAATGTTATTGAGGTTAATAATAGCATAGGAGCAAAAAAAAACACAAATTCTGTGATTTTAGCTGTTTTTATACTTTAAAAAAAAAAAAATACAGATCACACAAAACCCAGAACCCAAAACACGGAAGGGTGGTTTTGGCAAAACCAATCCAGATCCAAAACACGAAAAAAGATCCAGAGCCAAAACTCAAAACACAAAAAGTGGCCGGTGCACACCCCTACTTCTGATGCATGAAGCTATTCCTCTAGGTATTGCATTTTATGTTTTTACAACGTTTTCTCAAACATTATTTAGTAAAAATATATTTAGAATGTCTAAATTTTGCTATTTATCCATTTCTGGGAACTACATTCTGGGTTACAAAAGTAGGTTACCCTTCATTTTATGCAGCAGACTATTTAATTCCTCAAATCATATGCCGTCTCCAAATTATTGGGGATCATTTATGTCTGTATTACAATATTAAGGGGGATGTAGGAAATTAATTGCACAAAAGGTAAATTTCACTCCCTATAGCAAGGATAGCAAAAGTCTGTTGTCAAGGACCCCTAACAGTTCATGTTTTCTAGATCACCTGTGCAAGTTAGGAATAAATACAACTGTGCACCAGCTAGAACATGAATTGTTAGTTGCCCTTGAGGAGTGAGTTTGGCCACCCCTACTCTATAGTAGGTCTACCCATACAAATGGTGTTCCATTCTATTTGATACATAAGTAGTCATTTAAAAACTTACTGCATTTCAAGGTTTTTAATATAAATATAAAATAAATATAAATGTAATATAATATGGAAAATGTTTAGTTTTCCACTATTGTGCCACCTTCTGGAATCTAGCGTGTGATTGATAGATATAGCCGATGCTCGGGATCATGGCAGTCAGAATACCGATGCCGCCATCCCGACCAAGTTACAATGGCGATGACTAAAGGTAAGTACTGCTAACCTAACCCCTAAATCGACCCCTAACCCTCCCTCCCCGGTGCCTAAACCTAACCTTACCCCTAGTGCCTAAACTTAACCCTCCCTTCCCGCACCCTACAGCTAACCTCCCCCACAGCTTGACCATAACCCTCCCCATAGTGCCTAACCCTAACCCCTTACCTTAACCCTCCCCCCACAGCTTAACCCTAACCCTAACCCCTTACCTTAACCCCCCACAGCTTAACCCTATCCCTCCCCATAGTGCCTAACCCCTTATCTTAACCCTCCCCCCACAGCTTAACCCTCCCCATAGTGCCTAACCCTAATCCCTTACCTTAGCCCTCCCCCTAGCTTAACCCTAACCCTCCCCATAGTGCCTAACCCTAACCCCTTACCCTAACCCTCCCCATAGTGCCTAACCCTAACCCCTTATCTTAACCCTCCCCCCACAGCTTAACCCTCCCCATAGTGCCTAACCCTAACCCCTTACCTTAGCCCTCCCCCCACAGCTTAACCCTAACCCTCCCCATAGTGCCTAACCCTAACCCCTTACCTTAACCCTCCCCATATCCCCCTGTACTTACCTTCGGGATTCTGGTGGTCGGCTTGCCGGCGTCAGTATTCTGATAGGTGTCGGGATTCCGGCATCAACATTCTGGCCGCCGGAATCCCAGCGGTTGGGACTCCACATCCCATTACAAACAGGTATTCTTATTTTTTATTTCCCCTAGGGGTGTAACAATCAAAAAGGACATTCTCATTAGACTTTTTATTTATACACTACTGCAAGCACCAATTAATGATGTACAAGGCTTTTTTTTATTTTATATGCCTATTTGCAGTAATTTTTCAGTGACTGTGTGATTTTATTTTATCAACACTTTTAACTATGTATATTATGTAATAAACACTTTTTTTAATTCTAAGTTTCAGTGAACTATTCCTATTTGTTTCCTTCCCCCATTCTTGAGCTGCTATTATTTCTAATTTCTGATTGTTTCTTTTGTGATTGGGATGGACTATCCCATACAGCTCTACTGAAATGGGGATTGTGTTTAACTCTTGAGTGCCTGGTCTTTTCTATAATGTCCTATACTGTAAAGTACCAATGATGTTGGTAGGGTTTTAATTATTTAGGAAGGCACACTCCCTTTTTTTTACCTATTTACCCCACATTTTTATATTGACTAAGTGAATATGCATTATTTTCATCTATTATACCACATTCTGAAAACTAATGAGCATTCCAGTTTTGTAAAAATACTGTGAGTGATCTCATTCTGAAAGTATTCCAGATGAACACTGTCTGGAATACTGTCAGAAGTCACCGTCCTTAGGACCGTATTCAAGTAGAAGCGAAAAGTCAGTTTTGGCGATACTTCTTTGCCAATGACGTAATTTTTGCCAATTGCACTTTTCCCCGTATTCAATTTGGCCGACTTTTTGCCAGTGTGAAAAGTCAATGCAACAGACCTGGCGAAAAAGAACAGGTGGCGAGAAAAAGTGCAGAATTGTAGTTTTGGGGTGCAGACTTCCAAAAACCACCCTGCACCCCTTGGACAGTCCCCTAAAGGTAATCTGTGTAATAAAAAAAAAAATTTCCTTAGGACACCCCAAAAAAGTACTTTCGTTTTGGGGGCGAAAAAAAAACAAATTTGGGGGACAAACTTCTAAACTAGCGAAATAGACTCAGGGAAGGTCCCCAAGTATGCCCCAGCTGTTTTTTTTTTATTGCAGGTAGTTGCAGTATGTGGATTATTCACCTTTTTTAAAACCTCATATTAGCAACTTTAAAATATGCTAGTACCCATTTTCCCAAAAATTGTTTGCTAAATGCTATTCTTCACCACTTTACCAAAGACGCTATAAAGTACCTATTGAGACCGTTTAAAGACCCCACATACCCTTAGCAGGGCTTTTCGGGGGTACCCATAGTGATCCCCATGTCAGTGCATCTTTTGGGGGGTGTCAGGCTGATTTCCCCAAAACTGATAGAACTTTTCACCGATTTCAGTTTTGCCGGGTCCCGTTTTCGCTGCTTTGGAATTGAATACGGGGATAAGTGGCACGAGCACGATACTTTTTCGCACCCAAAACCAGCGATGATGGTGAAAAGTCCGGCAACGGACTTTTCACTTCTAATTGAATAGAGGCCTTAGTGGGAATAAGTTTAGTATGCCCAACCACCATGACCAATTGTGGCTCCAAAATGTAAATAGGGGAGCCACACCAACTGCCAGTGAGTCCTGGCAGCATTTGTTTGGTAGCATTTGAAAAGGCAATTGGTGTGGCTCCCCAATTTGAATTTTGGGGGTCTATGTATTAAGCCTTGGAGAGAGAGAAAGTGAATGGAGATAAAGTACCAACCAATAAGCTCCGAACTGTCACTTCTCAAACACAGCCTGTAAAGTGAGAGTTAGGAGCTGACTTGTTGGTACTTTATCTCCATCCACTTTAAATATCTCTAAGGCTTACTACATAGACCCCTTGGACTGCACTGTAGCCCCACCTCTGGAGCCTTCACTGACCATGACTTCTTTCTGATGAAGCAGGCAGTATGCCTGTGAAATGTGTGTTAAAGCATTCCTAAATTAAAACCATTTATTCTCATAGAGGGAGTTTTATAATTTTAGTATTTGCACTGACTCATTTCCTCCTCCCAAAGACTTTTTTTCTGTGACATTGTAAGTTGTTATTACTAATGAATAGAGATGTGCTGTTCGGTTCTCCAGAAATCCAAATCCACCTGAATTTTGTGAATCCGTGTAAATCCGAGTCGCGGTTCTGATCTCCTTAGGAGATCCGGGTTAATCCGGGTCGCGGTTCTGATCTTTTTGCCGTTCGGAATTCGGATTTTAAATCCGAATTTCAGGTTTTGGATTGCATAAATTACATGATTTTAGTTGTTTTTAAAACTATCTATTTTTTTTTTAATCCAGATCCAAATTTGAGGTTTGCTAAACCAAACCCAGATCCAAAACCTTGAAGGAGATACAGATTAAAAATCCAAACACTGGGGTCGGCGCACATCCCTACTAATGAATTTGCCACTGAATGTCAGCAAATCACTAGTTTTATGGAATTGAATTGAAAAGCTTTTACGGCATCGTTGCTGGATGACATTGTTTCCTGGATTGAGTGTTATGCCAACAAAGTTTATTGACAGAAGGATTCTTAACTTTTGACCTACTTGATCTCACATATTAGGTGAGTATCCAGTTGTGTTAACAACAAATGTAAATACAGAGTTCACAATATATTTAATGTAAAACGGGTACTAGAAATGAGGATTCCAGACAGGCAGGTATATTTGGTAAAGCAGTAGTATTTTAATAGCAGCAAACACTGCACCTTACCATACGGGAGTTTAGGCCTGCACACATGCAGGCACATAACATAAAATAAACAAACAAACATAAAAGTCTCAGCACTCCTTGGGCTAATCAGTCAGCAGTGGCTTGCAGCCACAATTTGGGCATGCTCTCCCAGCAAAGCCCTTGGACCCTGGCACTACAACAATGTGTCCCTACATCCAGGCTGCTGCTCAGCATCAGGGCAACGAGCATTTGGTGTGTGAGAGTTTTAAACCCCTCCTGTGCTCCAGTGATTATTCCAGCTGGGTCTATGTAAATGTGAAACCCTGGAATTCCACACCTGCACTGCTAATGCAGAACGCACAGGTTAATTCCAGCCCCCCTTGGAGGGGGCTGATTCCACCAGAATGTGGTTAATTCAGGTGAGAGATAATCCCTCTCACCACATTATCTATATATTCTCAGTACACCTGTGACAAAAGAGAATCTTCACACCGTATTTCCATTGGACTTCTCTCAATCTCGGAATATTCCCTTCCATTTGTTCCATTGTTTTGTTTTGTTTTTTCCTGGGGCTTTAAGTACTCAATGTTAGTGATAATATCACAACTTCCTTGTTGCTAGTCAAGGCTAAAAATCCAAATGGCATCCAGGGAAAGGTGTGACTCTTTTAGGGCAGGGTATATCATGTATTGCATATTACATGTAATACATCCCGCCACTTATCGATTGAAAAATGCAATGGACAGCTCTTCTGATAACAGCTTTCCTTTGTGTTGCAAGGGATTCTGGGTGTATGACCCAGGAGTACTATTGTACATGCGTGGCAGTCGGTCAGTGCATGTATGAGTCACGGGGGCACTGGGGGTTTATGCAAAAAGAAATTCATAGGCTTCTATAGGCAATGCCATCTATAGCTGGCAGTTTTTGGAGGCTTGACCACATTTCAGTACATCCTGTCCTGTATCTGACACCATGTGATGAATCCATTCATCTGAATGTGATCACCTTGTCAAACTTTTGACTCAACATCCAAAAATATGCAATGGGGGAATGTAATAGCCTTTGATTTTGAAAGACTTGTGCCATTCCAGTGATTTTCTGGTGAGTTGCAAGTAATAGAATGCAAATGGATGAAACATTGCGAAAATCCTCCAGAATAAATACAAGTCAGATGCACAAGCCTACACCTTGTCATCCAGGCAGAAATGCTCCAGGACAAGTCCCCCCAAAAATAGATGTAGCTCTGGACAGCAAGATAGCTGGCATGAAATGTTAAGAGAAGATTTGAAAATATACAATTCTATAAAATGTGTAGGGTCACTTCCCAAATTTAAAACCAGTGTACCAGTTAGGGATGGTGCCACTATAGCAGAAGGGAGGGGAACACGGCATAGTATCCCATGCACAATTTTGGAATGCTGGCAATGTTTGGGCTAATAACATGGCACACATCACTGACAACATGGCAAATCAGCCTCCAAATCATTGGCTTGAACTTTAATTTATAAGTCGCAGCAAATTAGTACATTATTACATTCTGCCCTCTGTGTTTGAAACACGAATATATAGATTTTCCAAAATTTGCTCAACTTATTTTCCTATGTCCATATTTCAATTTATTCACTAAAATAATAAGATAAATTGAGAATTTAACCTGAAGTTTTAATCTCAGAACTTGTTGTGCTACAAAAAACAACCAACATGGGCCCCCATATGACAAGTTCTTACAAATAGAGCACTTACACAAAAAACATTTCTATCAGTGAGTGTTATTGCTCTCTTGTCATTTATGTTTGCAATTATTACATCCGAACTGTACAGCCACTGTAAAATGTTATTGTGTTATATAAACAACGTGACATTCAAACTAATTTACTCAGGTGAATACACGGCTCTTATTATTTCCTAATGGGAATGTTTGTTTTCAAACATCGACTTAGTTAACCGTTCATTGCAAGACATACTAAAGTGTATAACTTCTCCACAATAACAGAGATTGAAGGTAATAAGCTGAACAACCATTGCATATGCAACGTGATTTTTTTTTCTACTGTTTATAAAGAACTGCCTCTTGTTTATATCTGGTGCTTGAGTTTGAGAATACATCTGTTTTCTGTAGAACTCGTTATACTGATTCCTTCTGTATAACAAATCTGTTTTGCATCCTCATTTATTAAGATATGAGTCAGTTATAATTACCAAAATCAAAATATATGTTTTAGTTTTTGTGGTTCATAGTTTTTCTGTTAATTTACACAATGTGCTAAGTTTATGTTTTGTTTGCTGTAGAAATGTGAACATCACTTCAGTCATTACTCGGTTTCAGTTGGCCTAAGCAACCTGAGTAAATTGCTGAAGTGTTTTGATACTAGTAATATAATCGTATAGATAAATATTGCGAGACGATTTTCCTTCATTACCAAAGTCAACAATCAGTGTAAGCATTGTAATGTCGAGCAGTGGGGTCACAAGGGGGTGCGGGCCGCACCCGGGTGTCACCCGCCGAGGGGTTACACCAAGGTGCAGGCTTCCCCTCAGTGACAGGAGCCCGGTGCTGCACTGTAGAATTAAGTGCAGCACTCGGCTCCTGTCACAGTGAGAGAGCGTGCAGTGCCCGCACCTCCGACACACCCCACCACTCCAGAGAGATACATGGGCCGGGGACCAGATTTGGTCCACGAGGCCACTCCACCTTTCTGAAGCCACACCTCCTTTTTCAAAGCCATGCCCCCTTTTCGGCATCCCTCCCGGCACCAGGTGTCACCGCAGGGAGAGACACCACTGATGTCGAGTACAGTATGCTGACATGGTCCAAGCATTGTAACTGTGTCGGCACTATAAGTTTGAACATGATTTAAAGTTAGAGTGCTGACCCAGTTATAATGCTTTAACTAACATTAGTACCGAGTCGGCATACTGTGCTCAACATTGCGCTGGCAGGTTCGGTGTGGCAACCGGTCAGACAGGCGCATGAATCCGCCTGGGCTGACATACAGGGTAAGACAGCCCAGCAGAGGGGGGAATGGTACCTGCTGTTCCAGTGGCCCAATCCGCCTCTGCTAGCGTCTGTGCAACCTAAAAACCTGCAGCCTCGGACTACATATTTTCCCCCTCCACTCAATTCATTTTCTCCTATGGGACTATTGTGATCCCAGTACCCACTCCCTATAACTCACCAGGCAGCTGGTACTTTCTTAACCCCTGCACTGCATGGGACTCTGTCAACAAACTGATCGGACAGAGGCGATAATGTCACCGTACTCATCGTACTCACCAACAGGCTGACCCCAGTCCCAGCGAAGAGTGGCGAGCTCTATGAAAAGATTTCACATTCGAGTGTTAAATCTGTATGAATGTCCCAAGAACAGATAGTTGTGGTGCACCAAAAATGAGAGGATATAGGGGGAAATGTCCCCTGAATATAATGTACTTAAACTGATTTTGTATTTTGCACTTTACATTTTGTATGAAAATTATGACCCACGTTTTATTAATATTGGGTACTGTGAATAAGGTTATAGGGTAATGTGACTTTCATATTTATAAATAATAATGTCAATCTGCATCTCTACACTATGCTTTGGCATAAATATACATATTAATTTATGCATGAGATACATCTGATGTAGAAACACTATTATGTTTATCGTTTGACTACCACAATATACTTGTGACTCAAATACACAAAATGTCATAAAATTCTAATTCACAAAGGGTCAATAGAGATTAGCATAAAGAAACTTGGAACATTGGCCCTGATACGTGGAACATTGGCCCTGATACATGGAATATTGGCCCTGATCCAGTATATGGAAGGTCAACATGGTTTTCTTTGTAAGACCGGACAACACAGATGGCAGTTTGTGCACTGCACTTCTAGCATTGTTGTCCTTGCTGATGGTAATGAGTGTGATGTAGATGATTATCATTATGGGAATTAACTTGCACCTGTTTCCAATTCTGTGTATTAAAATATAATAATATTGTAAACTCTCAGTCATATTTAATGTGTGTAATAATTCTATTGAATATTAGAATAGTAGCAAGTAACTACTGTCACCAACCACCACTGATGGATGTGTAAGACAGAGGGAAACAGCAGTGTATTTTAGGTAGGGATTTGCGCTGGCCCACGTGTTTTGGTTTTAGATCTGTATCTCCTTCAAGGTTTTGGATCTGGATTAGATTTTGCAAAACCACCCTCACATGTTTTGGTTTTGGATCTGGATTTTTAAAATAGAAAATAGATAAAAATATTTAAAAACAGCTAAAATCATGTAATTAATGCAATCCAAAACCGAAGATTTGGATTTAAAATTCGAATTCTGAACTGCAAAAAGATCAGAACCATGACCCGGATTTATCCGGATCTCCTCAGGAGATTAGAACCGCAACTCAGATTTACCCGGATTAACAAAATTTGGGTGGATTCGGATTTCTGGAGAACCGAACAGCACATCTCTAATTTTAGGCTTGTTGAATCTGCACGATTTAAGTTTTCATTTTCTGATTGTATTATTGTGGGACCCGCAGGGTTATTCGAGTTCATTCCCATCATTGAAGTCTATGGGGGAAGCATTTTTTGGCTGACAGAGCCGAGGGGCTCACCTCTCTCAGCCAATGAATGGTCACCCAATACATTTCTATGGGAAATGCCATGGCTGACAGGTCAGTCGGGAAGTACTGTCCTTAGAGGATAGCACTGTGACCCCACCTTTTCATTTTTTTTATTTTACCAAGACCCTAGATGCCTATATAGGTCGAAGCGGACCTGAACTAAGGGAAGGTTGATTATGTTTTTCTTGTTTACAGCCATGATCAGGGATTTTACAGGACAAGGGGACAGACCGGTGCAAGGGACAAGGTAAAGATGTAGTGCGAGTTAGTGTGAGTGAGTGATGAGTGAGTGTATGTGTAATAAAATACATAAACATTCAGCGTGTGTGTCATGTCTTTATTGTAATATTTATGTTACAAGAGGACTAGAGACACTAGCGGGACATTAATATCCCACATGCTGGTCTGATCTGTGTATGTTTCTGCTAAACATACTGCACAGGAGGGGTCTATTTATATTTTGGCCCAAGTTTGCTTAATTTGCACTCGTGTTTGCAATTATGATTCTTTGTAAATGTCCGTTTTGTATTCCTGTCTATGGAAAGTACTTGTGAGTTTGGCCGGTGGTGTATTTATTTTTATTTGTGTTTTTACCTGTGTTTTGCAGAGAGAATCATGATTTTACACCCGTGTTTGCCTTCAGAACATTTCCGTGTTTGAAAAAAATGGGCAGAAACACCCATGGTTGCAATCACAGACCAACACGATTCTTAGTAAATTTACCTTATACAATCATATATTTCCTAATTTACACAAAATAAAAATTATTGTCACCACCTGCTAGAGAACTGGGCACAGACAAATTGCACGACCGCACATACATTAATTGCAGTGACCGTTGCGCACTTCATAGTTTGGATAAAGAACTGACAAGCTAAGCAAGTAGAACTGCTTATATTTTGACTGTAGGTTAAACTATATGCAGTTAGCTATATTTTCAATGTCGACAATTTGATTGTGTCTATATTTTGACACGGTCAAAATGTCGACAGTCAAATTGACTACAAGCCTATATTTTGACCATGTCTACATATTAACGGTCAACAGGGCCGTAACTAGGGTTGTACGACCCGTGCCATGTCACGGGGCACCGCAGGGCAGGGGACGCTGTTTGGGCCTGTCAATTTTCCTGTTTATTATCATTCTCTTATTTTATCTCCAGCATTTCCTGGCCTCCTATCTCTTCCCTGGCCCTTCCACATGAGGCCATGGCCCTTTTTTTAGGCGCTTAAAGGATATCGTAGGACACCGCTCACAGATTAATATTGTTGGCTATATCACTAGCTGCTATATTTTAATGGAGTTCTCCCTTACTTCTAGTTGTTAAGTTATTAAATTTTTTGGGGGGTGGGGGAGGGGGAAGTTGAAGGGATATATTATGGGGATATGGACGGGTAAGATTAGGAAAAAAGGGTTGGGGAAAAGCGTTCTGTGATAACCAATATACGTTGATTTGCTAATGGGGATACTATTTCTATTAATATTTATTAATGATTATGTGAATATTATGTTATTAGCTTCTTGTGTGGTTACTGGTTGACAGTCCAGGTGGACAATAACTGTAGGATGATGCTTCAGATAAATTGTTATAGATAATAAGCTTCTAAGTAGGTGCTTATAAAATATAGTCTATATTTAAATGTCTGGTGGGCAAAAACTTTTGGCTGAATCTTCAGTGATTAGAATAATTTTCTATGTTGTAAAGTCTATATGTTGTTATTGTCTTAGTTTCTGGTGGGCAAAAAATTTAGGCAGGTTGTTCTTATAATTTGAGGATGTCCCAATCTGCTGCTCGAGTCACTTTTTTAGGTGCACCATCTTATGTCCTTATTTTGAAAATGGGGAGGAGGGGCAATGCTCTTTCTGGCCCAGGGCACTAAGAGGTCTAGTTACGGTTCTAACGGTCAAAATGTTGACATATAAAAGAAAAACATCTAGGATTCATTATGTGGACATAGCGGCTAATTCAATTACGTGCAATGCTGAATGCAGATTCACAATTATTGGGAATCGTGCTGCGCAGCGCCTGTTCTGGGAATATGCAGAATGGGTCCTGCATGATTGCATGCAGCACGTGCTATGCCTCTGCCTGATTGGGGGCGGGAACGGCCAGCGTTCCCAGAAACGAGGGCGTTGGCCCTGTTTTCTGGGATAGTTAAGGGCAGGTGCTGCATCCTGGCCTCGCAAGCTGGCCAGCCAGAGTGAGCTGGGGCTCACTCAGCTAGCCATTTTAATGGTATGGTCAGATTGTTATTTGATCTTAATCAAATAAAGTAAATATGTATTTCATGTTCCTGGAACCTTCTAACATTACTTTTAAAGCAAACCAAATGATACTTTCTTTTGTGATAGCATACAGTAATTGTTTTGAATTAATTTATATTATTAATAGTAATCAGTATCACTATCAGTGAATGTCATAAACATGTCCTACATAATGTAAAGATGTATATATTACCCGCAGACACAATATAAAAGTTGTCCAGGTGATGTATTTTTTCACTTGTGATAAAGAGGAGGAAATATGGAAAACATGCACTGTTATGCATCTTTTTTGTATTAAAATAATATAAAATGTTTACCCTTATAGTGTTTTTGTATTTATACTAGGTTATGGGTTATCATTTTCGACATTGAACTGCACAATGCACAAAGGGGGTCATTCAGACCCGCTCGTAAGCGGCAGTACGCTCACAAGCGGATCGATGTCCCCCACTGCGCATGCGCACGACGGAGGGAGCTCCGTCGTGCACATGCGCGAGACCCGGAGAGGGACGGGCTCTCCATCACTCCGGGTCTTGCACCAAAGGGGGCGTGCTGTCGATGTTGATTGACAGCACGCCCTCTTAGGTGGGCGTGCCGGGGGCGTGCCTGCCAGACGGAGGTGTTCCCATGGGAACGCCTACCGTCTCAAGCCGGCCCCACTGACATCACTAGTGATGTCAGTGGGAGTGATTTTGGCTCTGATAGAGCCAAAATCACTCCAGGGCTTGCGGCAGCGAAACCCTACCGCAGGGTCTCCGTCGCAAGCCCGATGGTCGCGATGGTCTTGACCATCGTGACCATCATCATGGACGCTCGCATAAGCTGTGGGTGGTAACCCACAGCTATGCGAGCGTCCATGAGGACGCTCCTAAAACAGGTAGGAGGGCCCTAATTCAGAGCGAGCGCTCTGGTCAGAGCGTTCAGCTCTGAATCAGGCCCAAAGTGCACATACAATAGTTTTACCTGCAGTCAAAATATAGGGAGGTTTACATACTTAGCTTGTCAACTATGAAGGGGACTAGCGCTACTGTGAAGGGGTTTAGCACAATGCTCCGTCCCTGCAATTAATGTATGGTGCAGCACATAACAGGCAGACAGTTAGTTTGTATACAGTTCTCTAGCAGGGGGTAACAATGATTTTTATTATGTGACATTTAGGGAAATATGTGGCTGACATAATAGGATGACTGCGCATACAGAGTGCTCTTCCCTCAGTAGTCAAACTGTGGCAGTCCTGCTGCTGTGGAACTACACATGCCAGCATGCCCTGCCATACTTTCAGCATGCCCTAACAGCAAATCTGACATTAGGTCAATCGACATTCTGGTGTTGACCTTATGATTATATTTTCACTGTCTATATTTTGACTACATTCCAAAGTGTAGAGTAGTTTCATCTCAATTAAAGTATAGTGGTGAGACCAGCTCTGTGCTGACATAGAAGTCCTTATGATGGGGAGGGAGAATGGCTGTGCGTCCCACCACAAATCAGGAAACACTTCTGAAAATGCAAAAATTGTGGCACACTCACATAAAAGAAAGCACTGATGTTACTAAAGGGAAATTTCCAGTGGCTCAATAGTTTTGCTCATTGTAAATGTAGCGAAATTTAAAAGAGAGTTCACTTGATATTATTCTTCTTTGGATGTTTACCCTGACCCTCCTGAATTAACTAAGAAACAAAAAAAAATTAAAATTGGTTAAAAGGTTACAAAGAATAAACAGAGACAACACTTTGGTGTATATTTACTGGACTGGCCCACCTTGTGTGCGTAACTGGGTGCATTGGGAGTGGTGGGTAGTAGCACTCCTACCTGACCCTGCGGGGACTACAACTTGGAAGCCACCCATGCAGCTGTGAAGGACGGGACCCACCATACAAGTGATGTCCCAAAGCTCCCAAACTCGCCCTCGTGCCAAACCAGCCACACGGGTACCTCCCCAGGGCCTAACAATGCTCAAAACCAAATCTATCAAAAACAAGGTAATGGGGAACCAGGCCACAACAAGGAAAAAAAGTCCGCAGCCACTACAATTAACTACCAAATAGCCAAACTACCCATCTAAACTCCTCAACACCCCCACTAAATCTCTTGAATAACTCCAAACCTCCCTTAGACAAATGCACACCATCACTGCAGAACAAATGCCTCTCCGAAAATGAGCCCCCTGGGTGACTCGCCACTGCCGCACCTCTGTACAGTGCAACCCTGCCAACAACTGAATTTACCATTTTTCTGGACTGCTCTACTGTCGCAAGGCTCACTGCCCCCCTACAAATCACTCTGGACACAATGTCGGACCTGAACAGCCGGCAAAAGGGCCACCGGTCCATAAGACCTAGCAGATCCCTATGTATGGTCATGCGGAGATCCAAGCACAATCTAGTGGTGATGTAATTTCCTTCCAAATGCACTATCTAGAACCAGGGATACCCAAAACATGCCCCAGAGTCAGTCAACTCAGCCTCCAAATCCTGCCACCTCATGCCTCCCAATCCATCTGACATTAACCAGCTACGTGGACCTCAAAACTACCTCCGAAGTGTCAAGCCAATATACAATATACGTATGAATGCCCAACCACCCAATTATCATCCAGACGACAACCTGGCAGGAAAATTTGAAGAAAGAGGTTAATAAATGTTTTAAATTCAAACGCAGAAAGGACTAGCAGCCAATCAAAATCCTTATTAATGGGGCACATCTACCTAACCAAACCTATTTAATTCTGAAAAACCTGACATGACAGGGAAATGGGCAGGAGGGGAAATCCCATTTTGACCTGAGGCATAAACACAAGACCTCCACCAGCTGGCAAAAGCCTTAGTTAAAACCAGTAATTAAACAAAAATTCCTCAAGACCCCCACCAGAGTGGCGAGTAGCTTATCCCCAAGTTAGGATGAAAAGCAGCCTGAAACCCGATGCTACAGATACGAACACCAGCCTTCTGACCGCCCTGGCGCCTGAAGCTCGGCCATATGCAAAGCAACGCACCAGCAGACACTGCACCAGTGCAAAGCCCCACGGGCCAGATCAGCAGGTCGCCAACCCAGCAAGCACGTACAACATCGCAAAAGCCCCCCAAATTAGCAGCAAAATACAAACCAGCAACTGAAGGTCAGGAAGGCACCAAAGCCACTGCATAAGCCGCCAAAACATACTTGTGACCCCTGCAGTGCTAAAATGCATTCCAATGCCCTAAACCTATAAAGATGGTCAGCCATGAAATGATGCACACTGCCTATTGAGTCCTCGAACACCGAACCGACAGACAGGAAAAGCAACAGTACAGCCAGACCGGTAGCCCTTCCCCAGAAACACCACACGCAACATCAGCAGCAAAGAAAGGCAAGAATAAAGAAACATCACTCTTACCTCTAGCGCCCTCGCTCATGAGAAACCGACTCCACAGCTCCCAAGATGCCAAAAGGACTTGATACTTCCCTGGGCCCAGGGACCGGTGGGCTAAAGCCTCCAGGCTGGATGAATCACCTGCCAGACATAATTGGGGCATAACTCACCAACAGGGTTAGCAAAATTGGCAAATCTCTTATACCTCACCCAATCAAACTGTGAAAACGCATCAGCAACCTCATTATCCACCACGGGAACGTGACACGCACAAAAGGCATGAACTGCAGACAGTGCAAAACAAGTTGTGCAATAACCCGAATGGCAGCGAAAAATTAGGCCCTCTGCCTGTTAATCGCCTGAACCACCCCCAAATTATCGCACCAAAAAATTAAAGAAAATTTTTTTATCTATCACCCCAAAGCTCCAGGGTCACAATAATCGGGAATAGTTCTAAGAGCAGGAGGTTCCTAGTCAAACCCTCTCTAACCCATTTATAAGGCCAAGCCGCAGCACACCAGCTCCCCCAAAACCGGACGATCCCCACATTGGAGATAGGTGAAGGAGGCCAAATACGCACCCCATTAAAAATGGTCTAGAAAACTATCCCATACCAGCAAATCCCTGCCAATTTCTCCCGACAGTTGCAAAAAATGATGAGCTCTCCATGCTTTAAACGACAGTCGCTCCAATTTTCTACAAAAAGCCCTTCCTACCGGCACAACCATGCATGCAATCTTAAATAAGCTTAAAAGTGACTGGGCTTGTCTCAGTGTCAATTTACCCACCTCCAGTGGCAATACAATTTCATTATGCAAACGCTGAACCAGCCCTTCGGGTATGAAAGGTGCTGAATAAAACAGAACTTACCCACTGTCTTTTTAGGGGCCACCCTCACCGGTGCACTCCCCCAACTACCGGGAGCAGAAAACTAATCCCCCCCTCCCCCGCCAATACCCCCAGCCCCAAAACCTTGCATCTGAGCACAATCCTTAATGGGATGCTCTCCTCCACAGCGGATGCAGGAGTGCCGAAAATGGCATTTAGACCCCAAAGCACACTGCCTGTTGTTAAAGGTGAAACACTTACCATGCCCGACCCTAGATGCTGGTGCACTAGACCCAATGCCAGACGATCCCACAAAACCCCCATAGGCACAGCGCGGAGGTGCTGAGTCCTGCTGTAACTGCTGCGGCTGAGTAACATCTACAAAAACCTAGATGCACTCTTCAGTGGACCAGCTTGTCTCTCCATCATAGACCAGGAACAGGCATCTCCTGTGGGTACACAATCAGAAACCTCCAACACAGTTCCAGTTGCACCTTGCCACCCAGAAACAGACCCCATACCACTACCGGAATTACCTTGCATCGCTGCAGCCACAGCCGGAAGCACCGCAGATACATTACTACCAGTTACCACTGATGTATCACCTGCAGGGCAAGTCACTGCCAACACCTCCGGGACCGGAGGAAAGTAATGGCAACAGCGCCAACACTAAGGAGGCACACATCATCGAAACCACGTCATCATCC
Source organism: Taudactylus pleione (assembly GCA_031769625.1). Taxonomy (NCBI): domain Eukaryota; kingdom Metazoa; phylum Chordata; class Amphibia; order Anura; family Myobatrachidae; genus Taudactylus; species Taudactylus pleione. The sequence continues at coordinate 7,488,206 of JAUIMM010000009.1, read as the reverse complement.
AACACACCCCCATTTCCCCCCAAACCTGCTACCATCCCAGCACCATTACTGCCAACCACCCCAGTAGGCATTCTCCGCACCACATCCCCCACACCACCTCTGCATAAGTCCTCCGCAACCCTTGAGCAGCAGTCCCAGCAGCGGATCCTGTGTGTGACAGGAAGATTCCCCTCAATGTATCTCCATCTAAGGAATCAGAAAAACTGTCCCCGTCCACCGACGCCATTATACAATCATCCACAAGATGGTGCCCAGTCTCTCCTCCCCCCCCTACGCATTCCCTGCCGGATCAGGCCGCTATGCCCATGGCAAGATCCAGTAGACGTGGTCCACCTAGCCGCCCTGCCAGACTCAACCACATGCTGCACACGACCCTTACCTCAGGCCACCAACTCCGCCGCTCAGACAACTGCGGGGCCAGTGGAGCCGGAAAGGACCCTGACCACTGCCCGAAATCTGCTGCAGCCCCTGCCCCAGACAGACATCTCGGACCCCACCATCCTGCCAATCACATTAACCAAGTAGCCAGGAATGGCAGCGCTCCTACGAGGACGCTCCATCGCTAAGGAGGACAGCAATGAAAACTAAGTAAAGGTAAGAAAAGGAGGAGTAAAAGAATAAGAATAAAAGAACAGCATTAGAGAAAGAGAGCAGAATGAAGATTACGTGAGACAAGTAGACAAAATATATGCAATATACAGCATACGTTCAAACTTTGAAAAAAGAGAGGGCTGCTCTATACCACATTACCCATAAAACCTCCACAGCACCTCCCATTAAAACCAACCCTAAATTGGATATCCAGCCAGAACCTATGACCCATCCCCCTTAACATAACAACCCTTAATGCTCCTGAGTGTGCAGAGTGACAGACTGGAGGTTTATGTCACTCCTGACTTATCAAATGTCCTCTGTGTTCTAGCTCCACAATATTATACTCCCACACAATCAGGAAGATATATTTAAAAAGAAAAAAAAACTTAACCCATACTGCTGAATTGAAGTTGATGATTTGCTTTCAATCTTAAAGGGATAGTAAAATAAATGCTAATGTTTGCAAATAATCCACTAGCGCACACAGGGGGGTTCTGAGTACCCATAAACCTCCCCTGATAGACTGGAGAGCAGACACCATCATCTTAAGCCCCACCCCACAGCATTTATTATTCAACTTTTCTTTAGAATCGCATCAATTGGCTCCACCCCATACCAATTGATCCGCGAATCAAGGCATTTTGTCGGTAGGGGGAGGGGCCTAATGACATGGTGACAGCCTGCCAGGTCCCATCCTTATCAGCACAAATACAAAATATTCCTGGACAGGACCACATGAATTTGATATACGGATTTGATCAAAGAATCATTACAAAAAAACTACTTATAGCAGTACAGTATAGAACTACAGAAAAAGTTAATCTATATGTGTAGGTTGGTGGGGTTAACAGCAGTACAGATATAGACTAAAAATGTTTTTGGTTACAAACAAGAGATTTCCAAACAATAAAAACCCTTGGTGGGGGCACAACTTTAGATGTATGTTCATACATGTAAAGCTGTGCCCCCACCAAGGGTTCTTCCTTTATTGTTTGCAGATCTCTTGTTTGTAAACAAAAACTTTTTAGAACCCATTCTTATCAAGTCTATAACCCGCAGCTGCTGCAAGGTAAATGTGTGTGTGTGAAATGTATGTGTGACATGCAGTAGGTGTGTCTGTGTGTAGGTATGTGTGACATGTATGTGTGTGTAGATATATGTGTGCGTATGTATTATATATATATATATATATATATTATTTTTGGAATACTGCTCCTGTCTTATCTTGTTGTGGATAGTACATTGATGGGGATGCAATCGGGAAACCGGCTGCTTTGTCCCGGCGTGGGTTAAATGACAGGCGTCTATATCTAGACGCCTGTCATTTTCCTGGCGACGGGAGACAGACGCCCAGCATCCCGGTCGAAGGGATGACGGACGCCACGAGCGGACAGCCGCGGGGTGGGGAGGGCTATGTTTAGGGCACCCGGGGGGGACTTAGGGTTAGGCATCCCCCCGGGAGGGTTAGGGTTAGGCTGGGGGGGAGGGAGGGTTAGGGTTAGGCACCCCCCGGGGGACTTAGGTTTAAACAGCGGGGAAGGGGGGGTTAGGGTTAGGCACTTACAGGGGGGATTAGGTTTAGGCACTTGGGGGGGAGGTTAGGGTTAGTCACCCCTAAGGAGGGTTAGGTTTAGTTGGTTAGGTTAGTTTTTACTTACCTACGGACGATCGGGATTTCCAGCGCTGTCGCTCTTCTGCTGCCGGGATCTCTGCTTCTGTCGGCCTGCCGCAGATGGGATTCGAACTGCCGGCAAGAGGGACGGCGGTATTTCATACCGATTCCCATTGATGTGCTTGTGTTTTATCCCTTTTGTTATGGAGAACATTTCTTTCCTGGAGCAGCAGAAGAGAATCTACATTAGTTATATTAACTTGCTGTTTTCTATAGTAATCATTAAGAGGCCATGGTAATTGACTAAAACTTCAAGTTTACTATTATCTACCAGCAATCTATTATCTAAATAATTTGATTTATTATTTTAATAAAGGAATTCAACAGACTTTTGATATTGCAACAATGTCTCTTGAGTGACATTAATCGGCACTATAAGATCCAGAATATTCTCTTAATGTTTAATTATATCAGTCTAAGAGATTGTAAAGTCGAGATTTGTTTTCACTCCAAGTAAAGTTCCTAATTATAGGCAATTTTCTTTTAATAATGTGTGAATCATATATTGAGTGACATATTTTTTAGTTAAACTCAATTCAGTCTCTTCAGGAAGCAAGATTTCAAATTCCTAAGGAGAGATGGATATTACTGGTGCAGCTTTATTATTCCACTATGATATCCTCAGGAGAGGTGAAGATTACTTGTGCATCTTTGTTATTTCATGGTTATATACTCAGAAGAGGTGGAGATAACTAGTGCCGCTTTATTATTCCACTATGGTATCCTCAGAAGAGCTTTATTATTCCACTGTGATTTCCTCAGGAGAGGTGGAGATTACTGGTGCAGCTTTATTATTCCATAGTGATATCCTCAGGAGAGGTAGAGATTACTGGTGCATCTTTATTATTCCACTATGATATCCCCAGGAGAGGTGGAGATTACTTGCGTATCTTTGTTATTCCATGATTATATACTCAGGAGAGGTGGAGATAACTAGTGCCGCTTTATGATGCCACTGTGATATCCTCAGAAGAGGTAGAGATTACTTGGGCATCTTTATTATTCCACTATGATATCCTCAGGTGGGGTGGAAAATACTGGTATAGATTTATTATTCCATAGTGAAATCCTCAGGAGAGGTAGAGATTACTAGTGCATCTTTATTATTCCACAATTATATCCTTAGGAAAGATAGAGATAACTAGTGCCGCTTTATTATCCCACTGTGATATCCTCAGAAGAGGTAGAGATTACTGGTGCATCTTTATGATCCCACTGTGATATCCTCAGAAGAGGTAGAGATTACTGGTGCATCTTTATGATCCCACTGTGATATCCTCAGAAGAGGTAGAGATTACTGGTGCATCTTTATGATCCCACTGTGATATCCTCAGAAGAGGTAGAGATTACTTGGGCATCTTTATTATTCCACTATGATATCCTCAGGTGGGGTGGAAAATACTGGTATAGATTTATTATTCCATAGTGAAATCCTCAGGAGAGGTAGAGATTACTAGTGCAGCTTTATTATTCCACAATTATATCCTTAGGAGAGATCGAGATTACTAGTGCATCTTTATTATTCCACTATGATATCCTCAGAAGAGGTAGAGGTTACTGGTGCATCTTTATTATTCCACTATGGACAGGAGAACCCGGGGGAGATAATGTGCAGAGAGCTGGATATGAAGATCCGTATTTAAATCCTTGATGCATTTCTCTGGGTCAGTCACGCTCCCAGTTTCATCAGAAGGCAAAAAAACTCCTTAAAGGGCTGTCTGTTGCCAATATAAATATTCATATTCTCCTAACAATATATAGATGCACTAAATATTTATCAAAATTCAATACAATTGCTGCTATTTGGTGGTATTCTATACACATAAATATAGATTAAATAGAATTCCATATATTGTGTCTTAAAAAAAAAACATCTAGTCCTTCTACATTTGATAACTTATTTGAAAATAGGACCTCCCTCTTTCTCACCACACCACTATCACTGACATCTGCTCCAAAACACATGCAAGCAATCTGTATCTGATATATTATTTTCTCTAGGTAGCATTATCTTCCTCAATACTGCAAAGCATGAATTTCTTTTCCTCATAGACTGCAATATATATGGACTTTACTCTTAAAACAGACAGGTCTAAAACCAATTCAGATCAACTAATTTACCAACCGAACAGGACCCACCTAATTTTATCCAATTCACTCCTAGAATAAAACCATCCTTCCCTAGCTGAATCCATAGTTTTGATACTTTGCCAAATATAACTAGCAACCAGTGGAGGCTCCAGAGGTGGGGCTGCAGCGCAGTTCAAAATTCAAATAGGGGAGCCACACCAACTGTCATTTCAAACGCTGCCAAACATCGCTGGCCAGAAATCACTGGCAGTTGATGTGGCTCCCCTATTTGAATTTTGGACTGCGCTGCAGCCCCACCCCTGGAGCGGCCACTGCTAGTAACCTAACAATAGAGTATTGTGTTAGTACAGAAGACTGTTATAAAAACAAAAACTTGAGCCTCTAACAGCTCAACTGTCCCTGGTATAGAATCAGCTTGTTAACTTAATCTGATTCAGATTTTTTATTTATTCAGGCTGGATTTTTAAATCACCTTCCCCGACATAACCCATAGCTAATTAAATCCTACTGATTCATGATACCTGACAGAAGAAAACTAAACTAAGTAACCATAGAAACACATGGAATACCTGCTCGAGTTTAGTCAAAATTGACTAATTAGAGACAAAAAACTGCAACTCCTGAAAAACTCTGAAAGGTCATTTATAACTTAATTGACTTTTAGTAATGTGTTGCAATCTGCTTTCTCTTAAGATGAACAATGGATAACTCAAAACAAATTGTTTTTGAACACTGATAAAACAGTATCCAAAGGGTTCACTTGGCCTGTCAAACCTTTAAACACATTTTAGGCAAGTTTCCCATTTATGCATCCAAACTTCTTACCAGTACAGGACACAACACAATCAATAACTTTAGATTAATTTCCAGAAGCTTGGAATTTAATGAACAATCTGATAACTTTACGTTTGCCTACAGTACCAGGCAACTCAAGTCTGAAATAAACTACAAGAGCTTGGCATATCTGAACCCGCCTAAGAGGTTTTAAAATCTTTGTAATTTAATATAATAAATATGTGTGTGTTTCCAATATATAATTGTCTTTTTTGAATCCAGAAAACTAAATACAGTATGAAATATGTAGAACATATGGGAAAATTAAAGGTAGCTTTCAAAGTATTACTCCCTGGTAAAACACTCAAAAAATAAAAATAAACAATCTGATCACTTTACATTTGCCTACCAGGCAGGACAAGTCTTGAATAAACTGCCAGAGTTTGGTGAATGTGAATCAGCCAAAATATTTAAAAACATTTGTAATTTCATATTATAATTATGTGTGTAATTGTAATACATAATTACCTATTCCTGTAACAAGAAAAACTATAAGCTTGAAGTACTCAGAATATACTGGAAAATAGAAGGCTCTCAAAATATTCATCCCAGAAAAAAACATTTATAAATAAAAATAATAATCATTGAATATAGGAGCTTAGAAACGACCTCTGTTTAGTACATGGTTTTTTGTCTAAAGCAGAGGTTCTCAAATGCAGTCCTCAAGGCACCCCAACAGTTCAGGTTTTAGAGATATCCAATGTTGAGCACAGGTGGTTAACTGACTGAGGTACTAATTAAGTCACCTGTGCTCAACCATGGATCTAGAAAACCTGAACTGTTGGGGAGCCTTGAGGACCAGGTTTGGGAACCTCTGGTCAAAAGACACACATAGGTTATTCCTGCCATCATTGCTGAATGGTGTAAGTTTTATTTAGAAAAACACAGTATAATAATAATAATTAAAACAAAAAAATTAAAGTACATGTGTCCACAATCCATATGTAACAGCACTAGGAGGTGTTAAACTCTGGTGAGGGTCCCTAGGGCTTGTAGTGGTAACTGGAGTGATGTGGAAGCTGGCAGGCCTTATTATATTGCTTTTTATGTGGATTTGGAGAAATGGATGAAGTAGTTTATCCACAATGAAAGTTGTACTGGCAATGACTTCTAGCACTAGCCGGTTTACATAGGGCACCTGTTCTGATGATTTAAGGGTCTGTCCATGTGACCAAGATCTGGAAGAACCTTGTTGGCCGGACATCTATATGAAGTCAATCTGACATGGTGCCATCCATGGGACAGAACTGTGGGAACCACTAGAGAGGACGCAAACATACAGGTAAGTTTTGAGGAGACCTGAGAGGTAGTATAAGACACCACCAGACCCAGTAATGGTGTCCTGGGATCCGGTGCATGACACCATATTTTCACACGTACCAAGCTGAAAAATTAATTTCTCTGTACTTTATTGTTAATATGAATCACTAAGATAGTGCAAAGTTAGTGCCTAACTCTAACTTTCCATGCTGCGCCTAAAACTAACCATTGACTTTTTTCACATGGTGACATTTCACATAGCAGCATGGTGCCAGTCATTATGTTGAACCATCTCAACATTATAGCATTGACATTGTGGTTTTACCATTATGAATGTCGACCATGTGACTGGATACTATCATGTCAACATTGACCATGTCGACATTCCGTCTGTCAACATTAATTCTATGATAATGTCGACATTTCATATGTAAACATTTTGTCAATGTTGACATTTATATATTATATTATGTAGACATCTTAACCAGGGGCGTATTTATAACAGGGGGACCCCGCACCACACACCTTGCACCCGTATTATACTTACCTCTCTGGAGTCCCACGTTGGGGCCGGTGTCATTGCTGTAAAAATGCCTGGAAAATGGCCGTCGCAGACATCTTCCCATTATTTTGCACATGCGCAGTACAGGGAAAATTTGCAACCGTGACCATTTTCCCGGTGACCTGGACATGCGCTATAAACTCTGGGTACACTCTAGTGCCCAGAGTCTATCAGTGCGGTGCTGGCCACGCTGCGCTCAGTGAGCTGCCGTCCGCCAGACTGAGAGGAGGGGGCCCATGACGGAGACTGCACACGGGCCCAATCCTCTCTTGAAATGCCCCTGATCTTAACTATGTAAACATCATAAATATTAACATTCTGGTGTCAACATTCTGAATATCGACATTGTCACCTTCAACAATCTGACTGCATACCCTTTGCCTAGTGCATAGGTTTTGTATTTTCAGCTACAGTTGTTTGAATTCATTGATTGATGCTTTAATTCAAGTTCACACACACTGCTGCTTTTGATATTTTTTTTTATAACCTTGACTTATGGTTCCACATGTCTCTGGGATGGCGTCCATCCAGACACTGCACCATGATTTGGGTTGTTATTAGAGATATGCGCCAGCCCCTGTGTTTTGGTTTTGGTTTTGGATCTGGATTCATCTTTGTGCTTTGGTTTTGCAAAACCACCCTCAAGTGATTTGGTTTTGGATACAGATAAAAATCGATTAAAAAATGATAAAAACAGCAGAAATGTCCAAATCCAAAACCTGAGTTCGGTTTTAAAATCCGAGTTCCAAACCGGCAACAGATCTGAATCAGTACTCTGTTCAAACTGGGACACAAAAAAGGGAATCCGAACCGTGACCCGGTTCTACTCTGAACCCATAAATTTGGGTGTGTTCAGATTTCAGAAATTCAGACCCACACATCTCTAGTTGCTATAGAGAAATTTAGTAAGATAATACAGTACATTTTATGCCCAGTTGTATTTTGGGCTAGATACTAAGATTCCAAAGCCAATTAAGGGTTAGCAATGGCAGCATCAAGGTGCGGGACATGATGTATACCCCAGTCTTCATCAAGAACTGCTGCAAATTGGTTAAGTGGGCTTAGCTGCTCGAAGCCTACAGGTCATGGCCCTCTAACTGCCCCCTTTTTGTTACTAGCTGGCACATGGAAGCAAGCTGCTAATTGTAGTTATAACAATTAGAAGGTAAGTTATTCTTACATAGGGCACGCACAGATTTAAATGTATCTATTAAATGGTTACTGCGAGTGTTTTTAATAAAACTTAATTTTTATTGATCTACACTAATGCATAAACAGGTGAAATATAAATAAAATTACTAATAAAGTGAGAAAAAAACTGTGATCAATTAGTCAACTGACACAATGTGAATTCAAATCTTGTACACTGAGGGGGTCATTCAGACCCGCTCGCGAGCAAAGGACGCTCGCAAGCGGGTCGATGTTTGCCGAATGCGCACGACGGAGGGAGCTCCGTCGTGCGCATGCGCGAGACCCGGCGAGCAACGAGGAATACGTCGCTCGGGATCTCGCACCAAAGGGGGCGTGCTGTCGATGGTGACTGACAGCACACCCCCTTTGGTGGGCGTGCCGGGGGCGTGGCTGCCAGATGGAGGCGTTCCCATGGGAACGCCTACCGTCTGAGCCCGGCCCCACTGACATCAGTAATGATGTCAGTGGGTGTGATTTTGGCTCTGATAGAGCCAAAATCACTCATGAGCTTGCGGCAGCGAGACCCTACTGCAGGGTCTCGTCGCAAGCCCGATGGTTGCGATGGTCAAAGACCATCGCGACCATCATCTTGGCCGCTCGCTATAGCTGTGGGTGGTCACCCACAGCTATACAAGAGGCCAGGAGGCCGCTCCATTTTTAGGGAGGAGGGCCCTGATTCAGAGCGAGCGCTCTGGTCAGAGCGTTCGGCTCTGAATCAGGCCCTGAGACCTCTTTCTTTAGGAGGTCTCAGTGACTAGTTGATCACATTTTTGTTTTATTCTAACTTTATTAGTAATTTTATAATGTTTCACCTGTTTAAGTATTAGTGCAGTTAAAAACACTAGTAGGAACCCGTTTAATACAGTAGATAAATCCGTGAATGCTCTACATAAGAATATTTACCATCTATTTGTTGTTTGTCTATCTTATTCTTTAGTGCACCTTCACTTATCAAGCCATGAAATGAATCAACAACCAAGGGGAATAAATTAACATTATTATAAATCCTGTTCAGACATTCTCTTTGTACAGTAGGTTTAAATGTATTACAGAATGTAGAGTTTATAGAAATTTCATCCTAGCCAAATGTCAGCATCATAGGTGTGGTTCTTCAATGGTAAATAGGTACCAGATATGGGGCACAGGTTCTGGTTCCAATAAACCAAGGTCCAGCACACAGAAAGAGCAATGATATTAGAAACACAAGGGACATTAAAGAAACTATTTCATTCTCTGGCACTAGATCAGTCTCAGAGTGAGCTTAAATATGATGGAGATAATTGGAATTTGGTGCCAGGGTGACATCACCCCCCGATGCTTGCCCTTTTAAACTTGTACCAGAGCTATGCTTGTCCTTAGAGTGGTGATGGTACACAGGAGAAAATGAAGGACCAGTGAAGACTGTGCCTGCTAGATTAGACATTGGATGCCAGCCAGACATAATACCCTGCCACAGGACTGTTACGGTTCACGCACGTTTGTGAAAGACCTCTACAGTTAGGGAGAGGATCTTCCACCAATAACAGCCACCCGCTGTTCCCTTAGTGAATTATTTACACACCGGTACTTAGGTGGTCGCCTGGATTTACGCCTCCAGCAGTGGAGGCTTACACAACCGGTGAGAGACTGGAGGACTGCAGACTAGGACAAGACAGGACGGTGATGTGGCAGTCCTTTCACAACTCGCTAACTGGAGTGAGGCTGCAGGTAATGGTATTAAGACAGGCGTAATGGACAGGATACACCAGCAGCGACAGATAATGGGTCTCAGGAATGTCCAGGGACAGTGATGCAGCTGGGAAGTCAGGCAATGAGTGGCACGACAATACTAATTGCTGCAGGGCAGGAGCGACCTGGACTGATATGTAGCAGGATTACAGACAAGTCTGGATTGGATAAGACAAGAATAGACTATGACAAGACTGACAAAAAACAGACAAGAACAAGATGGACACAACAAAATAGACACAAGGTACTAGATGACCTTGAGGCCGTGGGGCAGTTTAGACAGCCGGGATGTGGCTTTGAGACCTGGGTGACACTTAACTGAGTTGTAGCCTTTGGGCTGAGATGCGGCTTTGAGAGCCAGGTAATACTTTGCTAGGAAGCAGCCTGCGGGCTGAGGTGTGGTTATGACAGCTGAGATGAGATGCAGGCTGTGATGTGGCCTTGCGGGCCGTGGTGTGGCTATGACAGCCGAGATGAGATGCAGGCTATGATGCGGCCTAGCGGGCCATGGTGCGGCTATGTCAGCCGAGATGAGATGCAGGCTGAGGTGTGTCTGGAGCAATATGGCAGACAGGTGAACTCTGGCATGACAGGAACACAGGCAGGAAGCAGACTGACACGGCTTGGCTGGACTCTGGAATGAAAGTGCCACAGGCAGCAGCAGGGTATATTCCACAGGTTAATACCAAACAGACAGGTACAGGACACTGGAACTGTGAAACTGGGGGAAACTGGCAAAAGTTCAGACTTCAGAGAGACATGCATACACTGGTTGTTAGACAGTATAGCTGGCATGGAGTGCAAGGCTGGCTGAAACTTAAAGGAAGCAGGGTCCAATCAGAACCAATTCCTGGAGAGAGCACTTCCTAATCAAAGGCATGTGTGCACCTGAGCTCTACACCCAGACAGCTAGTAATTAGTGGAGCACATGATACAAACACACAGACAGCCATGAATGACAGGCTATGATCTAAACACAGACAAGACAGGATTTCCAGCTACCTGCAAAAAGCCAGAACAAGGACAGGACATGAAGCAGTATCCCAGTAACAACTATGACTGGGAACTGCCACCAAGATGATTTGCTAACCGCAAATTCTAACAAAGATCATGAAAGACAGCATTAGCTGCCAATCCGTGACTGTACATCCCACTTAGGGGTGAATTTCCAGAGAAGTTGGAGAGCATGCACATCAAAGACTTTACATAGGAGCACTGTTCTTCACCAACACCCTTCTTATCAATGAGAAAGTAGTAGTTCCTTTGGATATTTTGGATATTTGGTCAAGGACCTTCTTGACTTCATATTCCTTCATATTTCTTTTGCTGTTAGACACTAAATTGAGCAGGAATGGAAAGAGGGGTATTAAAACAATTACTGTACAAACGAATGGTCTAAATAGAAAGATCTGTAAAGAGCTTGAAATTTAAAAGTGGATGGTAATTTTAAGTGGAAAGCCAACATATTGATCTTTTTTTGGTACTTTGAGTCAACAAATAAAGAGCCAAACTTTGGGGGTCATTCAGACCCGCTCGCGAGCAAAGGACGCTCGCAAGCGGGTCGATGTTGCCCCACTGCGCATGCGCACGACGGAGGGAGCTCTGTCGTGCGCATGCGCGAGACCAGGATAGCGACGGTCTCTCCGTCGCTCCGGGTCTCGCACCAATGGGGGCGTACTGTCGATGGGAACGCCTACCGTCTGAAGCCGGCCCCACTGACATCACTAGTGATGTCAGTGGGAGTGATTTTGGCTCTGATAGAGGCAAAATCACTCTGGGGCTTGTGGCAGGGAGATCCTACCGCAGGGTCTCCGTCGCAAGTCCGATGGTCGCGATGGTCAAGACCATCGCGACCATCTTTTTGGACGCTCGTATATGCTGTGGGTGGTGACCCACAGCTATACGAGCGTCCAGGAGGACGCTTCATTTTAATGGAGGAGGGCCCTGATTCAGAGCGAGCGCTCTGGTTAGAGCGTCCGGCTCTGAATCAGGCCCTCTGTCCCATATTGTTAGGATGCAGAGACAGAAAATTAATGCAATGCTTGGCAGGCACACTCCTTTGCACCACTTCTGCACAGTTGCAGAAGATAGAGGCCCTGATTCAGAGCCATACGCTCTGACAGAGCGCTCGCTCTGAATCAGGGCCGTCCCTGCTACTTTTTGGAGTGGCCTCCTGGCCGCTCGCATAGCTGTGGGTGACCACCCACAGCTATAGTGAGCGGCCAAAATGATGGTCGCGATGGTCAAGACCATCGCGACCATCGGGCTTGCGATGAGACCCTTGCGGTAGGGTTTCGCTGCCGCAAGCCCTGGAGTGCTTTTGGCTCTATCACAGCCAAAAGCACTCCCACTGACATCACTAGTGATGTCATTGGGGCCGGCCCCAGACGGTAGGTGTTCCCATGGGAACACCTCCTTCTGGGTAGCCACACCCCCAGCATGCCCACCAAAGGGGGCGTGCTGTCAATCACCATCGACAGCACGCCCCCTTTGGTGCGAGACCCATAACGACGGCTTGGCCGTCGTATGCATGCGCACTTGGGCAACATCGACCTGCTTGCGAGCGCTCAGCGCTCGCGACTGGGTCTGAATTAGGCCCAGAGTGTGTGGGAGAACTCAGGAACATCTGGGCAGGAGTAGCTTGGAGCATCATCTTAAGAGGAGGAGCTGGGAGCAGACTTCTGACAGGAGCAGTCAGAAACGAGAAGAAGTACAGAGAGGGAGATGGGTATTAATTATCAAAGCCATGGCTTGTAGGAGGGGTCTGCTGTGGCTGCCAAAAGTAAATGAAACTTTCTGGCTCATCCTGGGAAAGGTGGGCAAAACATTATTAAATAGATTTCCAGTGTATCTGCTCTCCTTCCAGTGCTTCTATTGCTGTCGCATGGAGGGTCCCATAGATTCTGCACTAAGTCATAAATCTTCTGTACTTCAGCTATGGCTCAGATCTTCCTGCCAAGTTCGGATCTCAGAATGAGGCAAAATGTAATCTTTCATGGACATCTGTGCTGAGATGTCTGTGAAAGATGACATTTTGCCTTTTTCTGTGATCCAAACTTGGCAGGAAGATCCAAGCTAATACCAAACCACTCATCTCTAGTGGAAAGTACTAAAACTGTCAGTGAACCCAATTGTATCCCATCTCATTGTATGCCATCCATAAGATCACACCCCAAAGATATTGGGGCTCATTCAGACCTGGTCGCAAGCGCCGAGCACTCGCAATCGGATCGATGTTTATCCCCTGAGCATGCGCAGTGGCCACACTGCGTGTGCGCAAGCCCCCGGAGTGTGAGAGAAACTATCTTGCTCCGGAGCTCACTACAAAAGGGATGGCTGTCGATGTTGATTGACATCTCACCCTGTTTTGTAGGTGGGGCGGGGGGGTGGTTACACAAACGGTGGCATTCCTGATGGAACGCCTGCCGTTTTGTGGGCAGCCACACTGACATCAGCAGTGATGTCAGTGGGGAGCTTCCTGCTCGATCAGAGCAGGAAGCTCCCTGGGGCTTGCGGCTGCCAAGACCCAACCTTAGGGTCTCGTCGCAAGCCTCGATGGTTGCGATGGTCTTGACCATCGCGACCATCAACCTGGTCGGTCGCTAAAGCTGTGGGTGTTAACCCACAGATTAGCTAGCGACCAGGTGGCCACACTAAAACATACAAATCTGATTGAGGGCCATTGTGTGCTATGAGCATTGGCTTTTCCCAAAGCTGTTCATGCAACCTATGGGGCAGGTGTTTTGTGAGGTCAGCCCAATGGGGGCCCCAGAAATCAGACATATAAGAGCCAGGAATTACTCTTGGCAGCCCTACACATTCCTCTAAATTATATTTCTGTCTTTCAATACTTTATAAAAAAATATCTAACATTTGACTAAATTGATCAGAAATTTTACCAATGGTGAAGCAGGGCTCACATCTGCACTGAACCAACAAAACCCCCTGAACCCATGATGTCACATGAGGAGCTGGGCTGATGGCAATAGAAAGTTGTGAGCTGCCTGGACATTCTACACACTGCAGGGTTCTTGTCTTGAACATTCTTTGGATGTTCCCGGCAGCACTGCAGCAGCACTTCTGGTGGAAGGCTCCCCCTGCTAGCCAGATGCAGGGGCCATGGAGCAGTGATGGTGAATCCATGGCTTAAGGTGGGAGTGAAAAGAAAGTATGGTAAGCAGGCATTGGAAAACATGTTGCTTCAAGAGTTTGGATGCAAATAGGATAAAGGAAATGGGGCAGTAGGTTAAGATGGAGTCATGATCAGTGAGAGCCCTTTTAGAATGGGAGAAATGAGGGCATGTTTAAAGTAGAGATGTGCGGATCGTTTCTACTCAGTTCTTTTCATCAAATTAGTGCAAGTTCGCATTAATCTTATTGGCTATCCAAAAGATGTGAGAACCAGATAGCCTATAAGATGACGTTATTCAAATCTGAATGGAACCGTGTAGAACCGAACCACTCAAAAGGTGGGAAGGAATAGGGTTGAGGAAGCATGTGGAAGGGTAGGAGGAGAATTTTGCCACAGTAGTGGGGAAGATGAAGGAGGGTGTGTGTGGCCAGTATTAAGGAGTGGTGGAGGAGCAGGAGAAGAATTTTGTGAGGAAATGTTCTGAGGGATAGTGGCAATTTTGGAATAAAATGAAGTAGCAAAATCACGATCATGAGGGAGAAGGGGAGCAAAGGAGGGAGAAGAGAGAAAAGAAATGAAAGTTGAAGAAGGGGTGACAACTTGGAGGATTGGGTACAGATAAGAGATTTCAAACAGTACATTTTGGTGAAACAGCAGAGCAGAAAGGGGAGAGCATATACATTTATTATATTCAATTAACTGACTCTGGTGTGGAGAATACATCTGCTCTTTTAAGAGTGCATTTAGCAATAAATAATATCAAGTCTATTGTCTATTAGCAAAAGCTGCAGTATTTTAAAATGATAGATCGTTGAGGAACGAAGAATAACAAACACACTCCCTAAAAATATGGCACTGATATGAGTTTACAGTGAGAAAGTCATTTCTCTTACAGGTGTAATTCCTCTTAGCTGACAAAAAATACTACAATTATGTAAGAGATCCTACAATGTAATTAGTTTCCTTAAAGCACAGATTTGGCTGCCTTAGTTTGTCTGGAATTTACACATGTTTTTCTTTCCAGAAAGGTCTAAAGGGGATGGGGTGGGAGGAAAGTCTGTCACTCAGCTCTCTATCCTTAACCCACCCTATCTGCTAGTGTGAATACAGTGGACAAATGGAAAAAAAAGAAGGAAACCAATTCAATGATTGTGGTAGAAACAACCAGACAGGACTATTTACGGAAACTATTTTCATTTATTTTCTGATTAAGTTACACACTTAGGCTTGACCGGTGATAAAAGTCCTGTTTAAAAAGATTCTAATGTACAGTATTTGCAAGGAGAAACTCCTGCCACCTGAATAGTGCACTGACCAGGTACAATGAGTTATAGACTACAGATTCCAAGATTATATTGCAATATCCATGGACACTTCTATGTGGGGTAAGTGCAACTGTAAGGAGCTGCAATAAGTGTAATGCAGATGTACAACTTTAATATTATAGGTTATCTTCATATTGTTCTGTAATATTTTAAATAGTGCTCTTCAATAAATATGAACGTATATGGTGTACAGGTTCACCTTAATAAATGCTCAGATATTGATAATCACTGTGCATAAAACAATAATGGTAGCTATGCTGGTGCCAGTGAATGCTGAATAGGGACAGACACCCTAGACAGCACACATGGCAGGAGGTATGGTAATGTTCAATTGACTATATAAGTAGAATAATCATGGGCGTAACTACCATAGGTGCAAAGGGTGCAGCTGCTATGGGGCCCAGAGCTAAAGAGGGCCCATCTTCCTCAGGGCCGGATTTGCCACTAGGCAACCAAGGCGCCCGCCTAAGGCCCGATGGGTGCCAAAGGCCCTGTGGATCAGCCGTAGTCCAGCTAGGTTCGGATGATGAGCTGGAAGACATCGTCGGCATCTTCTCCTACTTCTCCCAGAGAAGCACTTGCCTCCAGGTGCCAGCAGGGGGTGCTGAGAGGATTTTTTTCAGATACCTATCCTATACTTAGTGTAGTCCGGACTCCTGGGCAGCTCTCCTATAATAATGCAGAACAGGCAGCATGGGGGGCTTTAACATACTGTGTTACTGCTCTCTGAAGTTGCAAATGACGTTCTACTGCTCTCTGCCACAGTGAACTGAGACAGGTGAGTCACTTGAGTTTTGTATAGGGGGAGAAGGAGGAGGGTTTCTGTGCAAGCTGCCAAGTGGAGTTTGAAAGGCTCTGCTGAGTGATGGGTGTGTGCTGTGAGTGAGTGATGAGGAGTTTGCTCTGAGTGATGCAGTGTGTGCTGTGAGCGAGTGATGCGGTGTCTGCTGAGTGAGTGATAGTGATGCAGTGTGTGCTGAGTGAGTGATAGATGCGGTGTGTGCTGAGTGAGTGATAGATGCGGTGTGTGCTGAGTGAGTAATAGATGCGGTGAGTGCTGAGTGAGTGGTGTGGTGTGTGCTGAGTGAGTGATAGATGCGGTGTGTGCTGAGTGAGTGATGTGGTGTGTGCTGAGCGAGTGATAGATGCGGTGTGTGCTGAGTGAGTAATAGATGCGGTGAGTGCTGAGTGAGTGATGCGGTGTGTGCTGAGTGAGTGATAGATGTGGTGTGTGCTGAGTGATGTGGTGTGTGCTGAGTGATGTGTGTGCTGAGTGAGTGATGCAGTGTGTGCTGAGTGAGTTATAGTGATGCAGTGTGTGCTGAGTGAGCTATAGTAATGCAGTGTGTGCTGAGTGAGTGATAGATGCGGTGTGTGCTGAGTGAGTGATAGATGCGGTGTGTGCTGAGTGAGTGATGCGGTGTGTGCTGAGTGAGTGATGCGGTGTGTGCTGAGTGAGTGATAGATGCGGTGTGTGCTGAGTGAGTAAGTGATGCAGTGCATGCTGAGTGAGAAGTGTGGTGTGTGCTGAGTGAGTGATAGATGTGGTGTGTGCTGAGTGAGTGATGCGGTGTGTACTGTGTGACGCAGTGTATGCTGAGTGAGTGGTGTGGTGTGTGCTGAGTGAGTGATAGTCATACTTGCCTACCCTCCCGATTTGGTCGGGAGCCTCCCGAAAATCGGGTGCCGCTCCCGACCTCCCGGGAAGGCAGGCAATCCTCCCGGCCCCGGCGATGTGTCCGGACCCCCCCACGCTTTTAAATAGAAACCCCGGCAGCAGGGGGGCCGGTGACGCGATTCGCGCTGAATCGCGTCACCGTGGCTCCGCCCCCTGCTGCACAATGCCATTAATCACGCCATTGTAAAGAGGGGGCGGAGCCACGATGACGCGTTCACGCGGTCACGCCCCCATGCTCCGCCCCCAATGCCGCGTCATGGGCCGGGCCCCGCCCCCTTTGGCCGCGTCACGCCCCCAGCCCTGTAAGTCCGACAGCTCCCTCCCGGAAGGAGGGGGCTAAATGTCGGCATGCATGGTGATAGTGGTGCAGTGTGTGCTGAGTGAGTGATAGATGCAGTGTGTGCTGAGTGAGTGATGCGTGTGTGCTGAGTGAGTGATGCGGTGTGTGCTGAGTGAGTGAGTGATGCGGTGTGTGCTGGGTGAGTGATGCGGTGTGTGCTGGGTGAGTGATAGATGCGGTGTGTGCTGAGTGAGTGATGCATTGTGTGTGCTGAGTGAGTGATAGATGCGGTGTGTGCTGAGTGAGTGATGCATTGTGTGTGCTGAGTGAGTGATGTGGTGTGTGCTGAGTGAGTGATAGATGCGGTGTGTGCTGAGTGAGTGATGCTGTGTGTGCTGAGAGAGTGATAGATGAGGTGTGTGCTGCGAAAGTGAGTGATGCGGTGTGTGATGAGAGAGTGAGTAATGCGCTGTGTGCTGAGAGAGTGAGTAATGTGGTGTGTGCTGAGAGAGTGAGTAATGTGGTGTGTGCTGAGAGAGTGAGTGATGCGGTGTGTGCTGAGTGAGTGATGCGGTGTGTGTTGAGTGAGTGATGCAGTGTGTGCTGAGTGAGTTAGAGATGCGGTGTGTGTTGAGTGAGTGATGCGGTGTGTGCTGAGTGAGTAAGAGATGCGGTGTGTGCTGAGAGAGTGATAGATGCGGTGTGTGCTGAGTGAGTGATGCGGTGTGTGCTGAGAGAGTGATAGATGCGGTGTGTGCTGAGTGAGTGATAGATGCGGTGTGTGCTGAGAGAGTGAGTGATGCGGTGTGTGTTGAGTGAGTGATGCGGTGTGTGCTGAGTGAGTGATAGATGCGGTGTGTGCTGAGAGAGTGATAGATGCGGTGTGTGCTGAGTGAGTGGTGCGGTGTGTGCAGAGTGAGTGATGCGGTGTGTGCTGAGTGAGTGATAGATGCGGTGTGTGCTGAGAGAGTGATAGATGCGGTGTGTGCTGAGTGAGTGGTGCGGTGTATGCTGAGTGAGTGATGCGCTGTGTGCTGAGTGAGTGATGCGGTGTGTGCTGAGTGAGTGATGCGGTGTGTGCTGAGTGAGTGAGTGAGTGGTGCGGTGTGTGCTGAGTGAGTGAGTGGTGCGGTGTGTGCTGAGTGAGTGATGGTGGTGCGATGTGTGCTGAGTAAGTGATAGTGGTGCGGTGTGTGCTGAGTGGGTTTTATAGTGATGCAGTGTGTGCTGGTAGTGTAATGTCAGTGATAGTGCTTGTAGTCGTGATGTTTGATCTTTTACCTTATTATCAGGGACATTGTGGGCAACATGAACATCCTTCTTGTCGCCTGGTTCCCTAGCAGAAGCTTTTGCACCTGAGTCTTTGTGCCCCCAGCTCATCATGTGCTTCAACCGCTTAAGGTGCATACACACTAGACGATATGCTCCCTGAGCGATATCGTCTAGTGTGTCCCCGGCAGGCTGTGCTCAATGTCGTTCATGACATTGAGCACAGCCGCTGAACGATATCATTAGCGATATCGTTCAGCGCCGGGCTCTCTCACCCATTCCCTGACATGCAGCAACCTGACGAGGTCGTCAGGTTGGCCTGCATGTCAGCCCGATGAACGAGGATGACGAACGACCCGCGGGAACGCGCGTCGTCGTCATCGTTCATCTTTTTTGTGTTAAACATGGACGATAAAGTGGACGACTGAACGATAACGATATCGTTATCGTTCAATCGTCCACTTTAATCGCCCAGTGTGTACGCACCATTAGACTATGGGTTTAACATGGCAGGATTCAGATCCGTGTGGTAAAATATTAAGAATGTATTTTACATTGATCACTAAAGCTGTTCCTGTATTGTATATACAGTAAGTCCCTAGAATGTTTTCTGTGTTATGGTCCTTTGTGTTTGTCTCTAATATGTGAATGAGTGAGTGATGCGGTGTGTGCTGAGAGAGTGAGTGATGCAGTGTATGCTGAGTGAGTGATAGTGGTGTGTGCTGAATGAGTGATAGATGCGGTGTGTGCTGAGAGAGTGATAGATGCGGTGTGTGCTGAGTGAGTGATGCGGTGTGTGCTGAGAGAGTGAGTGATGCGGTGTGTGCTGAGAGAGTGATGTGGTGTGTGCTGAGAGAGTGAGTGATGCGGTGTGTGCTGAGTCAGTGATGCGGTGTGTGCTGAGTCAGTGATGCGGTGTGTGCTGAGTGAGTGGTGCGGTGTGTGCTGAGTGAGTGATGCGGTGTGTGCAGAGTGAGTGGTGCGGTGTGTCCTGAGTGAGTAATGGTGGTGCGATGTGTGCTGAGTAAGTGATAGTGGTGCGGTGTGTGCTGAGTGAGTGAGTGATGCGGTGTGCGCTGAGTGAGTGAGTGATGCGGTGTGCGCTGAGTGAGTGAGTGATGCGGTGTGTGCTGAGTGAGTGGTGCGGTGTGTGCTGAGTGGGTTTTATAGTGATGCAGTGTGTGCTGGTAGTGTAATGTCAGTGATAGTGTTTGTAGTGGTGATGTTTGATCTTTTACCTTATAAACAGGGACATTGTGGGCAACATGAACATCCTTCTTGTCGCCTGGTTCCCTAGCTGAAGCTTATGCACCTGAGTCTTTGTGCCCCCAGCTCATCATGTGCTTCAACCGCTTAGACCATGGGATTAACATGGCAGGATTCAGATCCATGTGGTAAAATATTAAGAATGTATTGTACATTGATCACTAAAGCTGTTCCTGTATTGTATATACAGTAAGTCCCTAGAATGTTTTCTGTGTTATGGTCCTTTTGTGTTTGTCTCTAATATGTGAATGAGTGAGTGATGCATTGTGTGCTGAGTGAGTGATGCAGTGTATGCTGAGTGAGTGATACAGTGTGTGCTGAGAGAGTGAGTGATGCAGTGTATGCTGAGTGAGTGATAGTGGTGCAGTGTGTGCTGAGTGAGTGATAGATGCGGTGTGTGCTGAGTGAGTGAGTGATGTGGTGTGTGCTGAGTGAGTGACAGATGCGGTGTGTGCTGAGTGAGTGATGCATTGTGTGTGCTGAGTGAGTGATAGATGCGGTGTGTGATGAGTGAGTGATGCGGTGTGAGCTGAGTGAGTGATGCGGTGTGTGCTGAGTGAGTGATGCATTGTGTGTGCTGAGTGAGTGATAGATGCGGTGTGTGATGAGTGAGTGATGCGGTGTGTGATGAGTGAGTGATGCGGTGTGAGCTGAGTGAGTGATGCATTGTGTGTGCTGAGTGAGTGATAGATGCAGTGTGTGCTGAGAGAGTGATGCGGTGTGTGCTGAGTGAGTGATGCGGTGTGTGCTGAGTGAGTGAGTGATGCGGTGTGTGCAGAGTCAATGATGCGGTGTGTGCTGTGAGTGATGCGGTGTGTGCTGAGTGAGTGATGCGGTGTGTGCTGAGAGAGTGAGTGATGCAGTGTATGCTGAGTGAGTGATAGTGGTGCAGTGTGTGCTGAGTGAGTGATAGATGCGGTGTGTGCTGAGTGAGTGAGTGATGCGGTGTGTGCTGAGTGAGTGATAGATGCGGTGTGTGCTGAGTGAGTGATGCATTGTGTGTGCTGAGTGAGTGATAGATGCGGTGTGTGATGAGTGAGTGATGCGGTGTGTGCTGAGTGAGTGATGCATTGTGTGTGCTGAGTTTAGTGATAGATGAGGTGTGTGATGAGTGAGTGATGCGGTGTGAGCTGAGTGAGTGATGCATTGTGTGTGCTGAGTGAGTGATAGATGCGTTGTGTGCTGAGAGAGTGATGCGGTGTGAGCTGAGTGAGTGATGCGGTGTGTGCTGAGTGAGTGATAGATGCGGTGTGTGCTGAGTGAGTGATGCATTGTGTGTGCTGAGTGAGTGATAGATGCGGTGTGTGCTGAGTGAGTGATGTGGTGTGTGCAGAGAGAGTGATGCGGTGTGTGCTGAGTGAGTGATGCGGTGTGTGCTGAGAGAGTGATAGATGTGGTGTGTGCTGAGAGAGTGATAGATGTGGTGTGTGCTGAGAGAGTGAGTGATGCGGTGTGAGCTGAGTGAGTGATGCGGTGTGTGCTGAGTGAGTGATAGATGCGGTGTGTGCTGAGTGAGTGATAGATGCGGTGTGTGCTGAGTGAGTGATGTGGTGTGTGCTGAGAGAGTGATGCGGTGTGTGCTGAGTGAGTGATGCGGTGTGTGCTGAGAGAGTGATAGATGTGGTGTGTGCTGAGAGAGTGATAGATGTGGTGTGTGCTGAGAGAGTGAGTGATGCGGTGTGTGCTGAGAGAGTGATAGATGCGGTGTGTGCTGAGAGAGTGATAGATGTGGTGTGTGCTGAGAGAGTGAGTGATGCAGTGTGTGCTGAGTGAGTGATGCGGTGTGTGCTGAGTGAGTGATGCGGTGTGTGCTGAGTGAGTGATGCGGTGTGTGCTGAGTGAGTGAGTGATACAGTGTGTGCTGAGTGAGTGATGCGGTGTGTGCTGAGTGAGTGATGCGGTATGTGCTGAGAGAGTGAGTGATGCGGTGTGTGCTGAGAGAGTGAGTGATGCGGTGTGTGCTGAGAGAGTGATAGATGCGGTGTGTGCTGAGAGAGTGATAGATGCGGTGTGTGCTGAGAGAGTGATAGATGTGGTGTGTGCTGAGTGAGTGATGCGGTGTGTGCTGAGTGAGTGATGCGGTGTGTGCTGAGTGAGTGAGTGATGCGGTGTGCGCTGAGTGAGTGAGTGATGCGGTGTGTGCTGAGTGAGTGATGCGGTGTGCGCTGAGTGAGTGATGCAGTGTGTGCTGAGTGAGTGAGTGATGCGGTGTGTGCTGAGTGAGTGATGCGGTGTGTGCTGAGTGAGTGATGCGGTGTGTGCTGAGTGTGTGAGTGATGCGGTGTGTGCTGAGTGAGTGAGTGATGCGGTATGTGCTGAGAGAGTGAGTGATGCGGTGTGTGCTGAGAGAGTGAGTGATGTGGTGTGTGCTGAGAGAGTGATAGATGCGGTGTGTGCTGAGAGAGTGATAGATGCGGTGTGTGCTGAGAGAGTGATAGATGTGGTGTGTGCTGAGTGAGTGATGCGGTGTGTGCTGAGTGAGTGATGCGGTGTGTGCTGAGTGAGTGATGCGGTGTGTGCTGAGTGAGTGAGTGATGCGGTGTGCGCTGAGTGAGTGATGCGGTGTGTGCTGAGTGAGTGATGCGGTGTGCGCTGAGTGAGTGATGCGGTGTGTGCTGAGTGAGTGATAGATGCGGTGTGTGCTGAGAGAGTGAGTGATGCGGTGTGTGCTAAGTGAGTGATGCAGTGTGTGCTGAGTGAGTGATGCGGTGTGTGCTGAGTGAGTGAGTGGTGCGATGTGTGCTGAGTGAGTAATGCGGTGTGTGCTGAGTGAGTGATGTGGTGTGTGCTGAGTGAGTGATGCGGTGTGTGCTGAGTGGGTGATGCGGTGTGTGCTGAGTGAGTGAGTGGTGCGGTGTGTGCTGAGTAAGTGATGGTGGTGCGATGTGTGCTGAAGGGTTTTATAGTGATGCAGTGTGTGCTAGTAGTGTAATGTCAGTGATAGTGTTTGTAGTGGTGATGTTTGATCTTTTACCTCATAAACAGGGACATTGTTGGCAACATGAACATCC
Organism: Taudactylus pleione; assembly: GCA_031769625.1. Taxonomy (NCBI): domain Eukaryota; kingdom Metazoa; phylum Chordata; class Amphibia; order Anura; family Myobatrachidae; genus Taudactylus; species Taudactylus pleione. Next base: position 7,465,313 of record JAUIMM010000009.1, on the reverse strand, counting down.
TTCTTGTCGCCTGGTTCCCTAGCAGAAGCTTATGCACCTGAGTCTTTGTGCGCCCAGCTCATCATGTGCTTCAACCGCTTAGACCATGGGTTTAACATGGCAGGATGATCCGTGTGGTAAAATATTAAGAATGTATTGTACATTGATCACTAAAGCTGTTCCTGTATTGTATATACAGTAAGTCCCTAGAATGTTTTCTGTGTTAAGGTCCTTTTGTGTTTGTCTCTAATATTTAAACATAGATTTTGACGGCAGTTAAAAGCCACTTGGCCCATCTAGTCTACCCTAAACACATGTTCATGTATTTGTTGGGAGCCAGTAAACCTACCAGTATATTTTTTATAGTGTGGGAGGAAAGCTATGCAAGTACTGGGAGAATATACAAACTCCACACAGGACTGTGGTGGAAATCAAACCCATGACCTCAGTGCTGTGAGGCAGTAATGCTAACCAGTCCATTACACCATGTTTGTAACGTTTAAAGTTTTGAAAGTAAGGCGGAAAAATAAATAATCTAAGATACCTGAATCAGGAATGAAAGTATAGTGTTGCTTAAGGGAAAGGGGCCCCAAACTGGTATCTTGCCTAGGGCCCCATGAGGTCGAAATCCGGCTCTGATCTTCCTTGCCAAAGTTACATGTGTTATATGCATTTTTCATTGCTCGGTCGGGCATGCTGGATTGTCCAGCATGCCCGTCCGATGCGATATTTACCCGGGAAACTGTCGGCCGCATCGGGCAGTGTATGCCCAGCGCGGCCGACAGACTGACATTTCCTGTGTTCCTTCCTACGGAAGGAACAGGGAAATGTCTCCTCCCCCGGGGGCGGAGCGCGGATGTCGGGCTATACACTGAGATTTCTCTCACAGTGTATGCCGGCGACTTCTGCGGCTGGCAGGCTGCCAGATAAAATGTCTGTCGGTCTGACAGTCATTTTATCTGGCAGTGTATGCCCAGCATTAGTATTTGTGTAGTCTCTTATTAAGACACAATACAATTATGTAATGTCCATGTGATAGGGAATATGTCACTGGGGCAGGGACTGGTGTGAATATCTATATGTTGTCTCTAAAGTGCTGCGTAATAGGTGCTCTACTGTATTTATATAACTGTTAATAAATTATTATATTAATAATAATAATAATAATACAATTTTATAATATATTGCTCTAGCTTGGGGCCATCAAATATAGCCTGATTATCAGTGTATAGGGAAAGTGCATAGCTGTTCCCCTGGTGTCCTTTTTTTTTTCCATATCTTAGTAGAAAAAAATGTAAATATTTATATACACCATGGGCATCATAAAGGGTTGTACATAAATGCAAGTTGCTCTTTTTTCCTGGTAATTTGCTCTTTTCTTAAGTGTGCATGCAGTTCAATATGCGATGCACATCTTCTGCCCTGGCAGCTCAGCCCCATTTACTGCCGCTTGCCCCTGCGTCAAAGCAGCCGGCCTGGTGGTGGAAGGGGTTTTAGATGGGGCCAAAGCACAGTGTAGTAAAGTCATGTTGATACAAAATGTATGCCATAATGGTCCCCAATCACACACAAATGTGCCTATGTGGATTTTGGAGTGGGATAACTCAACCTGTGTTGCTAATGGTGAGCTCATGACAATGACGGCAATAGGCCACATCTGATTCTCAGAACGCATCTACGACACATCCAATTGTACAAATATAATTTAACTGTTAATCTAATAGCAGCATCACAGTGTACTGAGCACTAGACTTTTAAAAAGGCAAAGTATGTTTCCTACTACAGTAGGTTTTGGAAGGGGAGGACTGTTGATATGTTTATCAGTGTGGATTCTAAATAAATTACATTTTTATATTTGATACTTCTTCTAATTACTACTTTTAACAGGTTACATGTGTCTTGGATACTTTTTAGCTATACTTTCCGGGAACATACTGTAATGTATATGAATTGTGTACTGTCTTTTTCTCCATCTTTTGTGCTTACATTAGGGATGACCGTTGACCATCGATAGTTAGCAATCATCGATGGTTAACTGTCGAAAGCTGATGGTTCTGCCATCGATGGATCCAATGGTTCTCTACCATCAATGGATGAGTGGGAGCCGATAGTTTTTTTTTTCTTGACAGCACGGAGCTTAGCCCCACCACCCAGTGACTGCTAAGTCCGGCCCACATTTTTGATTGGCCTGCAGCCAGCCATGCCCCCAGCAAGGTGGCCATTGAGGGGTGCAAACCATCGATGGTTCACCATAAATGTTTTTTTGTGCCACAAATGGTAATCAGTTTAATCACTACTGGACACACCAATGATAACCATGGCCATCCCTAGCTCACAGTAAAGCTCCACCTCCGGTTATCTAGACATGTTTTCTACCTACTGTATGCACAATATACACTAGGTAGAAAATGCATTTAGATACCAATTTCAGGCAACTCTTTATCAGGCCGTATTTGGATATTAGTTTTTATTTTTCGATCTTTTTAAAATCAGTGGATCCATTGATGCTCCCCACAAAATAAATATAATTTTCTGGGGAGAAAAAAGTAGATCTAATATAACTTAAAATAAATTCATGTTAAATCATGGAAATAAGTAATTTTTATTGCTGCTATAAGTCCCAAAACCCTTTAATATTTTTGATATTACCTATTTTCCTTCTCTCCAGTAAAACACATAGGTTGGACCCTTTTATTCTTTTCTAGTAGTTTTTTTTATGGCCCAAATCTATTTTCTGAATTTATTGTAATTTATTGGTGTCTGTGAGAAAAGGTCTTTTCAGTGACCTCTACAGTGGTAAAATATCCTTCCTTTAACTGCATTAATATACTATTTATCTAATTATTTACTTCACTACTTGCTACAGCATGTCATTAGAAATTAAAACGTATGTTGCTTTTGGCAAAATATTACCATCCATTATGTATTCAGCATCTGGATTATTGCATCCTTTATTCATCATTTTATATGTGAATTCATCTATTTTGCAATCCCTTTCTCCACATCTTTATTTTCTTCAAACCATTACACATCTACAAAAACATGACTCTTACTTAAAGTTAATGCAGAAATGTTGCATTCAGCTTTCTATTTAGGTTTTTTTTCTAATTCATGAGTCACCATCATTTGACAAAAACATGTTTACAAGCTTACATTCTGCATCAAGATAACTAATAGTAAGTGCTTTTACATATTTAGGAACAAAAATAACTCTGAAATTTAGTTAAATCGTGCTTCATCAATGAAAGAAATTGTCTGACTCCTTAACTTATAGATAACAACATGATTTTTGTTATTCTGCTGTCATATAGCGAATCATCATTGTATCCGTACAAAAAATACCCATATGTCCCTCTTACATGCCATCTTAAAATATATGACATTGCGTTTTATTACTGAATAGCTTTATAGATCTTCATGCCCCCCAACAGGATGTAGTTATGAGACCATCTCAATCCCTACACAGGAATCCCGGCAAGGGATTTAACATAGGCATCAAAATACCAATGCCTATGTTAATCCCGAAGCCGGGACACCGAGAGGACGCCGGACCGATCGTCCTCAGCTCGGGATAAGTATACACTTAGCCGGGGATGGGGGGTTAAGTTTAGGGACCTCCGGGGGGACTTAGGGTTAGGAACCCCCCCGGAGAAGGTTAGGGTTAGGCTAGAGGAAGGGTGGGTTAGGTTTAGGCACTAGTGGGGGTTAGGGTTAGGCAACCCCCCAGGAGGGTTAGGTTTATGGTACGGGGAGGGGGGGTCAGGTTTAGGCACTAATGGGGGATGGTTAGGGTTAGGAACTAGGGGGGAGGTTATGGTTAGGCACCCCTAAGAGAGGGTTAGGGGGGGAGGGGTAGGGATAGTATACTTACCTGCACTGTCAGGATTTTGAACCATCGGCCTGCCGGCATCGGGAGTTGAACCGCCGGGCTGTAGTCTGGCGGTCATTCATACTGATTCCCTCCCAACTACTTATGTTTACTACACCCACCTTGTGTCCAGCAAAAAACTATGGGCCAGTTGCAATAGGGAGCAGGATTATGAAAGCACATAAATTAAAATGAACCAGTCCTTACATTAAAGGAAATTCAATTCAAGTCCAGTATCTCTAGTGGATAAAAGCTCTTCTCCATATGCACGGGATTTCTCCAGATAATTCCTTTATCTCAATATGGAAGAGAGACACAGAACATAGTGCAATATAGCCAAAATATAGAACAAGTTTTATTTTGACATCACATTCACATTTCAATAGATAAAAAAGGCATATAACCCCAATGGGTACTGTAGACAAATGCTCCTTTCATCAACAAGTTACCCTCCCACGATGGAATAGGTTATGAGGCTCAGAGTCCCAGAAACCCTTCTCCTCCTGAAGATGATGGCAGCAAATCCACATATACAAGTACCAAAACTTAAAGCTTTTCGGACATCCTTGTCCGTCCTCTGAGGGTTGCACAGGGGAAAAACATGGGTCTGAGCAGGGAAAAGTCTGGATTGTTTATCTGAAAGTGGTATAAGTGGTACTAGAAAAAGAAGCCCAAGGCAGGGTCTGGAAAGTCCACCATGTGCAGGTTAAAAGAAACCCATTGTAAAAGCAGGAAAAGAATTTGTGCAATATGCGGCCTCACATAGTTGCAGGTGGGTCTGGGAAATTCCAGCAAAGACAATGTGTTTCCTTTATAAGACCATTATAATCCACCTAGGTAGGATTCTAGAACTAGGATTTAGGTAATGTAATTGTTATTATTATTATCGTTTATTTATATGGCACCACAAATGGGTTCCGAAACGCCTCACAAAGCACATAAACAAATGAGCAAACAAGAAAACTGCAACTTACAGTATAAAACAATGCAGGACAAGGACATAGGAGCTTATTCAGAGGCGGCAGTGCGGTCGTAGTCGATGTTTTGCCAGTGCGCATGCGCACGAGGGAGCCAGCTCCCTCGTGTGCATGCGTGAGACCCGCTACGACCGACAGCGCTGATCATAGCGGGTCTCTTTCCAAAGGGGGCGAGCTGTCGATGTTGATTGACAGCTCGCCCCGTTTGGAAGGCGGGCCGGGGGGGTGGCAGCCCAAACGGAGGCGTTCCTATGGGAACGCCTGCCGTTTGGGGGAGGCCCCACTGACATCACTAGTGATGTCAGTGGAGAGCTTCCAGCTAAGACAGAGCCAGAAGCTCTCCGGGGCTTACGACAAGTGAGACCCTATCCTAGGGTCTTGTAGTAAGCCACGATGGTCGCGATGGTCTCTGACCATCGCGACCATCACCCGAGCGGTCGTTAGAGCTGTGGGTGTTAACCCACAGCCTAACGACCGCAACAGAGGCGGGCGGTCAGGATGCAAGTGGCCGCCCAGTTTCTGAGCGACCGCTTGCATCCTCCGACCGCCTCTGAATGAGGCCCATAGTTTCTAAACATTGCTGCAATAGCGATCATAACACTAAAAAAAGCAGTAGGGCATCAGCAATCAAGTGTTACATGCCCTAGTGGAGAGTTTGGAGTAGACGATCGCACATGTGGTAAGAGGACCCTGCTTGTGAGAGCTTACATTCTAAAGGGGAGGGGCAGACAGACAGGGGTGACACAGATGGGATAGACATTAAGGAAGAAGCATGGAGCAGCAGGTTAGGATGAGAGCTGTCATAGCTGTATTTTACAATACACCAGTATGTATAACCCCTTAACAGTTTCCACTAGTGTGCCTATAAATAGGGACCTCAGCACCAAACTGGGGGCTAAAAGTTACTAGACTATTTTCTTATCTTGTTTAGCTAAAACTATCCTGCTTATCACAGTACACCATTGTGCTTAAACTTGTCAATAATTATTTTTCCCCAGACCTTTTCAAAGGTCCCTTTTTAAAATATTGATCATAATTTGTTTTTCAGAATATAAGATAAAATGTTTTGCCCATAGTCTTCTTCCGTTCTTCTTTTATACTGTACCTTAGTTTATCACTGGTAACAATATATACAGTACAGTATGTATTCATGTGTAGGGTTGGGTAATATATCCCGGAACTAATAATGCCGGCAGTCAGAATCCCGGCAGCGCAATCCCGACAGTGGAAATCCAGACGGATACCGGTAAGTATTCTGACCCTTCCCTAACCCTACCCCTACTCCTCCCTCTAACCTCAACCCACCTTTCCTACAGCCTGACCCAAAACCTCCCTTCCCGCAGCCTAACACTACTCGTCCTCAGCCCCACAGCCTATCCCTAACCACCCTCTCCTGCAGCCTTACCCTAACCCTCCCCCTAGTGCCTAACTCTAGACCTACCCCTAATACTCACCGTTGGGATTCTGGCACCGTGATTCTGTCCTCCGGCATTGTCTGCACCGGGATGGTGACCTATGTGCATATATGTCACAATACCAGAGTGGAATTGTTTATATCTCTCTGTCTTTCCAAATATTGCACAATAGGCATGCCTATGGAAAGTCATTTATGACTCATCTGCAGCAACTCTAACAATGTATCACGGTTAACATGTCAATTGACTGAAGAGCCATTAGTAAATTTAACACTACTCTTCATAACAAGGCAATTCCAGAAATCATCACAGTAGAACACTTAATAAATTAAAATAATAAAGATGTATCTCCTCCTTATATAAAACAGTAGCTGCAGCCTTTCCCAGATTATTGTGGTGCATAGGCATGTAATACTCTCTCTCCCTTGCTTGACATAGACTCAGTTGACTAGCCCCTATGGTTTTTACACATGGCTAATAAATCACTTTATGTTTTTTTATACCCTTTGTGTACCTCTACATTTTATAAATGTATATAAAAGTTTTCCATAACTCCACCAGTCTAACTTAATAAAACATAGGTGGCAATTTAGTTTTAGATATTAATGAATTGGAGCAAAAAAGCCAAAATACAGATTTCTGCAGCTGCCAAGATGGCACTGTGGCTGCAAGTTACATCCAAGATAAATGCTGTTACCAATGATGTAGCAGGGTGCTCAGAAATGTGATGTCATGACTTCACACAGCAAGGGGGAGTAGCGGGGGAGCAGGAAGGCGCTACCGGGTGCGTCGTAAGGATGCGCCTGTGGCTTTTCTTGTAGTTTGGTACCTCTCCAGGCCCCCTGTAGGTAGAACAGTGTGGCTATGTGTAGTAACCATGCTGCCCCCTAGGCCTTGCGCCCTGGGTAGTGGCAATGGTGAACATCCTTTGTTATAGCCCTGGCTGTTGATCAAAATACTGAAAGCATTGAAGAAAGTAAAAATAATGCCTCGAGAAATATCTACAATGTTTTGCATAAATGTTGTCTAAATTACAGAAAATGGGTGAAACTGCCTGAGACAGCACCCACAACTTCTGCACCCACAGCTGAGCTACCAACCAGTGATGCAGGTCATTAAGTGTTTTCGTTTCATTAAGCTCTCACTAGTACGGCCATATCTCTCCACCTGCCTTTTTAGCCTCTCCTCCTCGCCATTCTGTGTCTTTATATTACACTTTTTCCATGTTCTTTATTGTGCTTTGTGTTTGACCATTGCTTTGCCTATTTATTTGTATTATTTTATATTGTGTATGTGTATTATTTGCTGTTCAGGATTTTCCAATATTGTTATCAGTGAAGCATTTTCATAATGTGAAACTATTAACTACATATTTTACTTCTGTGTGTTAGTGTTACTGGTGTGGTGTTTTTTTGGTGTTTTTGGTAACTTCACCTCCACTCCCAATAAAGCACCCTGTCTAGCATAGCATTGGGGCCCCTGAGGATTCAGAGGCTTTCCTCCAGACCCAGATTAAGGAGGGGCCCCTGACGCTGGGTGATCAGATCACCAGACTCTCCGAGGCACATCTCTCACTGAGCTATGCCGGCTCAGTTTCGGGAAATGGGGGCGTGTCACCTCCATTTTCTGGGAGTGTAGAGATCAGGGTCTGCTTCTTCCAATGCAGACTTCCTGTCACTGGCTACAGAGCGGCGAGGGCCAAACTGAGTAACCTCAGGGTTACTCAAATGGTCGTCGATAGTCTCGTAGATAATCCGATGCTGCATTTAGGATGCAGCGCTCAGATCTGCAATGTTGTTAGGAGGCTTCTTTTTTTCTAAAACGCTTACTGCTGCATTAGCACATGTTTGTCTCGCAAAGCAATGCTAACCTCATCCATCTCTGAATCAGGCCTTTAATGTATTTACATTGGTTGCACAAGTTGCAGGGAATGGGGTGGATGGGCATTGCATTTGGGCCAAGGACCAGACACTGCAGTGGCACAGCTGAGTGAATAAGTAAGTAAAATAGTCACTGTAGCAGTGTTTTTTTTCTCACTTGAGGAGAGGTAACAATGGATGGGTGTCACCACTCTCTAGCACCTGGGTCTGCCACTCGCTAGTTCTGCTCCAACATTATTATAAGGCAAAAACTCATATGCAGAGTTATTACATTATTACAGTTAAATGACCTAGGCAAATAAAAATATAACACTGCTAAAAATTTAACCCTATCAGTAGTATTACTGTCCAGCCATTTGTCATAGGCTCAAGATCACTGAGCACAATCTTTTGAGGTTTCTGGATGATGGGCAATGCTAGCCAGACCCAGACCTGGCATACCACCCAAAGAAGTATAGACGTGGCCTGTATTTATACTCATTGCTCTCCCAGCTGTATCTCCTCCTCTGCTACCACTTACAGCTAAACCACCTGTATAACACATGGACACAAAGATTAAAGCCACTCTGTTATGGGTGAGGATTATGCAGAACAATTTAGATAACAAAACTTGACATTTAATACATTTAAATTGTATACATAAATTAAGTGTAATCCCTTCATGTTTGACATGCTTCATACTTATCACATTATTATTCAACATGTGCAATATAGTTTTAAGCAGTTGCATCCAAACATATATTAAATACGCGTAGAACATCCCTGCAACATATAAGATACATATGTTTGGAAAATCACCTTATATTGCCTTTAGAAATTAAGTTATGAGAATGAATTTTAAAATAAAATAGCCTTGGAGAGAGATAAAGTTGAGAGAGACAAAGGGCCTGATTCAGAGCCGCTCGTAAGCGGGCGCTCGTTCGCTCCAAGCGACGTTTGCCCAACTGCGCATGCGTACGGATCGTAATACGCATGCGCGAACCAGTCAGTGCGGCCGAAAATCGTTTGTTCGCTAAATAGCGAATGCCTGCTAATATGAGTGACAGGAGGAGGCGTATGTGGATGGTAACAGGGGAAGGTGCTTGAAAACGGGGAGTGGAGATCAGAACGCAGGCATGCTTAAAGGTCAAAACGGGCGTTTTATGGGTGTGCATAATTAATACAGCAGCGTCACTGACCACGTCACTGGGTTATTTTATAGCCAGAACTGCTCGCAAATTTGTGGTAGCAAAAACCAACCACAAGAATAGCGAGCAGTTCATACGTTGGTCGATGTACTCGATTAATCTAATAAATAGCAGACATGGCGTAGGATGCGAGCGGCCAGGGGGTGTATTTTTCCAAAAAACGACCGCAAGTTTGGTTCGCTCGTTCAGGCATAGAGGCGTGAACAGACCGCAAAGAGCAAACGGTTCATTTGAATAGCCATCCCTATTTTCTGAACGAGCGAGCGCTAATTGCGTCCGGCTCTGAATCAGGCCCAAAGTACCAACCAATCAGCTCTTAACTGTAAGTTTTCAAACACAGCATGTAAAGTGATAGTTAGGAGCTGAATGGTTGGTACTTTGTTCACTTTATCTCTCTCCAAGGCTTACCCTCACATGAACAGCTTTACCAACACATCAGATAACATACCTATTGCAATGCAGCAACGGTACTGGACATTTTGTGTCAATCTTGAATGTCTCCAAATTTAAGGTGCCATGCTTAGCTCTAGCCATTTATAAACTGTAATATGTGGTAGTCGTATTAGTGTGCAGCATATACTACTTTATTAAATAAAAAAAGGTAAGAGATGTGTGGTTCGGTTTTGGCTTGGACCTTCCCACCAAGTTTGGATCTCTGAACGAGACAACACATCATCTTTCATGGACATTTCAGCACAGATATCCAAGAAACATGACATTTTGTCTATATAAGATGATGTTCTGCCTTCTTCAGAGATCCGAACTTGGCGGGAAGATCTGAACCAAAACTGGACTGCACATCTCTGGAATTAATATGAAAATCAGCATGCCCCACTCCTAAATAAAAAACCAGAATCAGCCTAAGCTGAATACCTCTAAAGCAGGAGTTTGCTGAAAAAAAGCAGCAACTGCAGCCAGGATTTGACAGGCTGGCATTGATGTATTTATAACTGGGAGACCTCCTCCTGTTATAATTTAAAACCAGCCCTAGTTCATTCAGCACTGGACAAATTTCTTTGGGGAAATTGTGTTAAAAATCCATTGTACGGAATCTTTTGGCAAACTAGATTGGTTCTAAATAGCACCTAGAGCGGGATGCAGTCAGGAAGCCGATGGTCAAAATGCCGACTGCCAGCTTCCTGACTGTCAAATCCCAGCAAGGTAAAGGTACTAATGACAGATGTCAAAATCCCGATGCCTGTCATTAGACCTACGCCAGGAGCCCATCGACCTACCAATCAAAGGTAAGCCCGGCACGGACAGCTGCGGGGGGGGGGTTAGGTTTTAGGGCTCCGGGGAGGACTAAGGGTTAGGTTCCCCCCCAGGAGGGTTAGGTTTAGGCTAGGGTAAGGAGGGTTAGGGGTAGGCACCCCCAGGGGGAGGTTAGGGTTAGGCACTACCACGAGAGACTTCGGTTTAGGCTGCGGGGCAGGGGGGGTTAGGTTTAGGCACTTAGAGGGGGTTTAGGGTTAGGCACCCCTAAAGGAGGGTTAGGGTAGAGGGTAGGGTTAGGGGTACTTACCTAAATTAGCAATCAGGATCTTCACCCCTGCCGGGCTTCCTCTGTCGGGATTAGAACCATGCGGGCAGCGGTATTACATACTGATTCCCATAGAGCAGCCATTAAGTACTTCAGCATCCTAGTGTTTTTAGAACCTCAGAACAGCCTGAGCCCTCTCTACAGTAGTTACTGTAGGATAACATTTCTGATTGGCTAAGGGCAGCAGTGGCTCCTATCCTCTTAGATGAGAGAGGCTGCCGTCGCTGAAGACGATAGGGAGGGAGGGTGCAATTACTCACCCACTGCACACGTCCTGGCCGGGTCCCGGTGCCTGCGCAATTGATCTGTCAGAAGATGGGACCGGCGCATGCGTACTAGCGGCGGGGAGCCTCGCATGCGCATGCCTCTGGCATCCAAAGGGCTGCATCATCTGCAGCCCCAAAGAGCCAGTTAGGGCTTGCAGAAAGGCAGAGTAGCGGCTCCATCCTGGAAGCTGCTCTCTGCTAATAGCAGCCCGGACTGACAGTCCCAGGGGGAGGAGAAACCTCCCCCTGAGACTGCTTGTACTGTATATGTGACTGGCAGGTAGCACTTCCAATAGGAAGCCACTGCCAGTCACACAGTGTAGCCAGTGCAGTCACGGACTGTACTGACTACACAGAGGTGGTGGTTTTTACTGGGGGGGCTGCAGCCTCGCAGCCCCTAGGTGAAATCTGCCACTGGCTAAGGGACTGTTGTCTCCTCTGGATCCTTTGAGTGGTTTGAAATGATTGTTTAACAGTTATTCTGTTGACAATCAAAATGTCAACAGCGTAATGTTGATTGCAGCATGCCAACATAGTAGTAATTTTATTTAAAGCATTTTAACTGTGTCAGCATTATAACTTTAAACATGATGCTGTAAATAACATTATTACCCAGTCCATATTCTGCGGTCAACATTTCGCTATTGACAACAGCGTAGTTGTCAACTATCTAATAGAGGTGTGCGGGTTTGGTTTCTTGGAAACTTTGGAGTTCTCAGTGATTCTGAGTCCCGGCTGGGATCTTCCCGCCAAGTTCGGATCCCAAAACAAGTTAAAATGTAATCTTCTGGCATCAGATCTCGTGTGTTTGAGATTGCATATAACAGTCCCTCCTTCGTGATCAGGCACTATTTCACACAGGAGAATGGAAGAAGAGGGTGTGGGATATGGGATTATAGTCTGGAGCACTGTGAGGCACTGTAATTATAAAAATGCCATTAGCAAGCAATCAGGGCACCATTTGGGTGCCATTAGCATTAGGTTAGGAGGAGTTAGGTTTTGGAGTTTAATATATGTAGAGCTGGAGTCAGGAGTAGGTGTCTGAGAACTTTAGTGTGACAGCCAGCATCATTGTCACTTGTCAGTGTATGTGTGTTTGTCACACACACTGCACACTCACAAACTGCAGTGCACACAAACATATTAGCTACTGTCTGTGTTGTTGTTAATTCGTTTTTGTTTCTTAAAGTGAACCTGCACCTTTTTACTGCAGTATACTTATTGTTTATCTGTCCAAAAAATACTTTACTGTGTTGAGGCTGCTGCTCCAAGAACACCCCAATAATACCTCTTAGTTTTGAGATTTATTTTTCTCAGTTATATATATAAAAAAAATTCCAACAAAAAACATATTTTTTTCCTTGCGTAAATTTAAAACAAAAAAACTTGCCATATATTTTAATTGAATTTAAAAATTACATTTTGTATTTCAAGACATATATGTTCATTTCAGATGAGTGACACAGCATATATTACAGTTCTGTGTGCAGTGGCATCACACCCTTAATCTGCACCCCAAAACAATTCTCACAAAGACCTATTCCTCCAAGTGCATACAAACAATTGCCAGTGGGTTTTTTGCTATTAGCGCAAAAACATTTCATAGTGTGATAGCCATCAGTGTAAGTGACGATGTGTGCAGTGGTTTCACCCCATCATCTGTACCCCAAAATAATACTTACAAAGACGACATACGTCTAATGCTTCAGTTTCTCTGTCAAATGCTGCTGCCAGGAAAATAACTGACCTTTCCCAAGAGACCCGCTGGTGAGGAGACTGAATCAACTCAGTGCACTAGAGTGAAACACTACTATGACATCTGTCTTAAAAGAATTTTCCAAATTATTGACACCTCTACCATGACTCAATATGATACAGTAAGCATTAATGGTACGGTGGAGGATTATTTTTAAGGTAATGTACAACACAGTCCCTTTGAATACTGTGAGAAAAAAAGGCAATTTGGAGCCCCTTGTACAAACTACTGTAGTTTTGCTTTACTTAAGCTTTCTTGTTCCAGTGTGTACTTGTTCCATTGTGTTAAACACAGCCGAGAACCTTGCGAGAATGCAGCATACATGGCTACTTCCTAAAAATGTGGAAAAACTGATGTTTTAAAAATAAAATACAAATTCTATACAGAAGACCCTTACTGCCAATTCCAACAAAGTACAGAGACTTCTGTAACAATGGATATCAGTGGGGATGAGCTAATATTTTGTGATGATTATACTAAAAACACTGATGAGGGTAAGGATTAGGATGTTAATGACATATTTAAACTGTAGAGATGATTATAAACATTGTAAGCCACCTTAACCCCATTGCTAGCTTGTTTTGTGAGGGCCCAAACAAACCAAGCACTTCAGCCACAGAAGTGGTAGTCCCTGTTGCTGAAGTGCTTGGTTTGTTAAATTGTTTATGTTCTTTTTAATATACAACATAAGAGTGGATGGGAGGGCTCAAGGACAATTCCATCATGCACCATTTTTCATTATGGGTTATGGGCTTTGCCAAGATTGTGTGTGTTTAACAGGCAGTGTATTTTGCTGAGGGATTCATGTTGTTTGTAGTTTAGCCAGTCAGCTCGCTGCAGCCTTTGGCTAATATGGGTCAAAACAAAATTGTGAGCTCTGAGGTGGTCAAGATTGACTGTTAAATACTGGAAATGAATGTTATTGAGGTTAATAATGGTTTAGGAACAAAACCATGCCCTAATGATATGATTTTATCTGTTTTTATCAATTTGTTAAAAAAAATTTGAGATCAAAACCAGAACAATTGAGCATGGGTTTGGCAAAACACGATGGTGAATTACAGTAGAACCAAGATCAAAACCAAATAATGGGGGTGTGGGCACATCTCTACTATCTAACTACCTTCTTCTTTGAATACATTCATTCTTATTGTAGTTTATTAAGGTTTTTAAATGTGTATGAGTTTATAGATATATTTACTATTTTTTAAATCCCAGCAATTTTTCTGTTGCTTATAAATATTGCCTCATCATAAAAACATTTTTAAGCACAACATAACAATTATTTAATATTGCCCCTTTAATTTAATTAATAAATAATATTACTTTCTTAATAAAATTCAAATCTCCAAATATATTACTATAATGTACTTTGCCAATACCAGTGCAACAATTTTTGAAGATTGTTCATGCATTTTTTCAGAATTTGCTAGGTATAATGTGTGAATTCTCATACTTTATGAATGTACCTATGCAGATTGTGCATCTTATGGTGCATACACACAGTCAGATTTTCCTTCAGAGCTGTACAATAACAATCGTTTATATCTGAAGGAAAATCTGACATATCTGACATGTTTGTCAGATGAAAGATGAATGATGTGCTTTCCCATTTGTCAGATAACGATATCAGACATCTGATGTGTTTGCAGTCAGATTTGGACGATTCCATTAATTTTAATGGAGACAAAAATCGTTCAATCGTTCAAATTGTTCAAATCGTTGTTCAAATTGTTCAAATCATTGGTAAATCATTCAAATCGTTCAATCATTCATCTGACATATCTGACCGTGTGTATGCACTTTATCAGTTTAGTTATTATAGCAAATAATCTTAATAAAATGATTAAGGAGAAAGTACATACAAATACTGTATCTTGAAATGGTTGGGAAACAATCTTATAAATTGAAAAAAAACGCACTGGAAATCTTTTAATCCGGTCAAATCTATTTTTACAAATTAAGCACAAATAAATATGGGATATACTTTATTATTTACGCTGCCTACATCACTTTTGTGTAACAAATGTTTTACAGTACAGTACATCCATCCTATCTTAGGGTATATTTACTAAAAGTCGATTTTGATCAATTTAAAACCAATCAAAATTGATCAACATTGATGTTGAGTTTCACACATTTACAAATACTTAATAACCAAATAAAAAATTGTCTGTTTGTAAATGTGTGATTTAGCCCCATAAACACAACATCGATTCTGACAGATTTTGATTGATTTTTAAATTGATTAAAATCCACCTTAAGTAAATATGTCTCTCACATTCTATAAAACGGTACTTTGAATAATTGCAACACAATTTATAGGTGTCCTTTGCTGCTAAGGAAATTTATGAGTTATGGCCTCTAGGTTGATATAGAACTTCACACTCCCAATATATGCCTGGACCAGTGGACTTATTTTTACATACACAGCATTTAGTTTAAGAACAAAAACTTAATGTTACAAGCAACAGGAAGTACACAAAATAAATACTATGTATCTGGTCAATATTTTTCTCCACTAAACTTCCTGGGACTATACTGTAAATTGGCAATGTCACTGGAAACAAAGAAGAGTTAGAAACTATATAGGTTAAAAAACCAAGGAAGGGATTTAATCACCCGCGGTAATAATGGGAGGTATATTCAGGCTTTAATGCCCATGACTATTCAGTGGCAGTTATCACCCGAAAACTGAACAATTAATGGGGATTTCTTTTTGGAACTCATGAGACCCAAAAAGAAATCCCTGATGAGCCGGGCTAAATTAATATGGACCGTCGATCAATTAGAACCCATTCAGTTAACGGGAAAAATTAAATTCTGCCCTTAGTGAAGTAGAAAGAGCTATACTAGGAAAAGGACCCTTTCACCACTGATAATTTTGTATAGCCAATCTCTGCTGAGTATCTGAGCTAACTGGCAGTCAGGAAGCCGACGGTCAAAATGCCAACCGCCGGCTTCCCAACTGTCTAATACTGGCAGGGTTCTAATGACAGGCATCAAAATCCCAACACCTGTCATTTTACCTACGCTGGGAGCCCAATGCCTGGCATACAGATCGAAGGTAAGCCGGGCGGCGGGCACAGACAGACACGGGGGGAGAGTTAGTTTAGGGGCTCTCATGGGGGACTTAGGGTCAGGCATCCCCCAAGGAGAGTTAGGGTTAGGCTCGGGGAAGGGGGTTTAGCGTTAGGCACCCCTGGGGGAAGGTTAGGGTTAGGCACCCCCCTGGAAGACTTAGGTTTAGGCGGCGGGGAAGGGGGGGTAGGTTTAGACACTTACAAGGGGGGTTAGGGTTAGGCAATTGGGGGGGAGGTTAGGGTTAAGCACCCCTAAGGGAGGGTTAGGGTTGGTAAGGTTAGTGAATTAGTGAATACTTAAAATACTTACCTATCGGGATCTTCACTGCCGGTCTTCCATGCGTCCGGCGGTATTTCATACTGATCCCGAGCAAACTGCCCTCTAGCCTAGTGAGACAAACTCTGCAATTGTAAATTTTCCAGACAGGGCCATTTCCCACCAAACCCAACCATCTAGGAATTGGAAAATGTGGTTAATAAAAATAATCACAGGTGGCCTTTCTTTTAAAGTGTTCACATTGAATACGTAATGTAAAAACGTGAGGAAAATAATTTTTTTTACATGTTAATCAATATATTGTCAATACTTTAATAATCTTTAGTAATGTTAAGCGACAAGGTATTCAGTGGAAGACATTTTTCATATACTGTGGCATGCAGAGTAGCACTGGGTTAAGTAAATTAATCTCAGTGTTGCTTAATAATTCATGTGATAATGGTAACTTCAGCTGTTTAAGGGTTAACATGTGCAACAGAATTAACCCTATGCTTTATTCTATATGTGCATAAAATACAAAGCATTTTTTTCTCAATGACATATATGACCTATATTTCCACATTATTCATTTGCAACCTATTTATATATTTTTTTTTTCTGTTTAATGATATTGAAATTTTCCATCGTGTTTCCCCTCCCTTGTATTTCTAAATTTACATTTTAATCCAGGATAATGTGGTTTTAAAAACTTGCTTGGGGTAGTAGAGAATATAAATCTGATTCTGTCTATTGGTTATTTAGAAGTTTGAACAAGGCAGATGTTCCATAAGCCCAAAGACTTTAGTGTTGGCTGAGAAACTGTAATTAGTTGCACTGCTAGCTATATCATTGACGTATGCTGTATTTGTTATTCCTTTTCTGAACCTCTATGGGCTCATACTAGAATATCAGGTCACATGTTTATGTAAAACCACACACGGCCTGACACGGGGAAAAAAACGTCCTCTTCCTGGAATGCAGCAATGACGTCATCCATGGCTAATTTAAAACCCCCAAATCTTCCTTTTTCCTAGAAGGCTAAGATAACATGTCTGCTGTGACTGCTGCAACGGCTGTGCTGATGTGTAAAAAAATTGTAACTGTATACATAGTCTCTTACAGTATATATTGAACATTTTTTCATCATGCATATTACATGCACATATCTGATACTTTTGTATCTTACAGAGATAAGATGAGGATAACTAAAAACTGGAAAATGCTTTAAAATTTCAGTGATAACTAGATTAGTTCATATACACTTTCTATAAGGTATTATATATAAAAAAATGTATCCCTCTCACTCCTGTGTCTTACAACTACATTTACCATTGTTCATACAGTACTGTATAATTCAGTGGGGAAAAAAACACTTAATAGATACAGGATGTCATTTCCGATAATGCAGTAACACTATATGAGCATTACAACTGGGTGAATTAGAACATGTCTCATGTTTTGAGCACAAAATAAACTTGATGGTTTGGAATTTCTTAAAAAACTATAGGTGTGTGCAGGTGATGCAGCCTGTGGTCCAAAAAAATTCTGGACATTTGCGGCATTCAGCAACAACATGTAAAAGAGTAAAGCAAAGTGACTTTACATTTGATCTCTTATTTACAATTACATTATGGCTAATTTGGATTGTTAAGCATTACTGAAGTTTAGTTTCTGCAGTTTCTAAGCATTTCTGTTGTTTTATTAGGCGATTCCCTTAATTAATCTACTTTAAAAGCAGCTAGAGAAGCTGAAGGAGGAGATAACACAAAGCGATTTTGCTAAGTATATTGGACTTGTAGATCAAGATCTTTATTTGGTTCACCAGGACCAAAGGGTTTGCAAAATCTTGAAACTGGATTTTTGCAACCAAGCTTGATCCTAGCTGTATATAATGTTTTTCTTTCCAACTGACACAGATAAGAGATGCAAAGAGCTCCTTGCAAGCAAGTTGACTAATCAAGTGGTAAGTCTTCTGCTTCAGTTTCTCCTGCAAATGCTGCTGCCGGGAAAAAAAACTGACCTTTTCCAAGAGACCAACTAGTGATGATGATGTGTCAACTCAGCACACCTGAGTGAAGCAACACTATAACATCTTGACAGGCTTAAAGGAATTAATCACAACTATATAATGCATATGCTGAAATCCCCATTAAAATTAAATAGGCAATTCAAATAAAAAGGAAATCTCTTATATTTATGGAAGATAGTAAATAATTTTATTTTATTTTTTTTAAATCACCCAATTTTATCAAACTCTTCTTAGTGTCTGTTAACTTGCAATATATAATAATGTTTGCACAATTAATTCACATTATTTTGGAGAAAGTATGGTCAATTTAAACTTGTGAAATAAAACAATCTTTAGTAACACTTGACAATACTGATTAAATTACACTAACCAGCAGCCATTTTGCATCTGACATAATATATCAATTTCCATGTAATTTTGTGTGTAGAATCCAAATATACCATCAGAAATTTTATATCATATAAGGCATTTGAGATATTTTGTAATATTTAAATTCAAAAATTAAAGTATTTAATCACAGTAAGTGCTTGGTGTCACGGCTACAGACACTTGGGACTCCTGAGGAGAGGCAGGCTTAACAGGCGGTACGAACTGAGGTGGTTTAAGGTATGACCTTCTCATGAAATAGCACCGGCACGCAATGTTAAAAGTAAACAGGATTATTCAAAGACAAAACTGTGTAGAAAAGTTCTAGATATTCAAACATAAAGTCCACATAAAGCAATGTTCGTAATATCACAACAGACAGGGGTTAGCCCCAAGAAGAACTAAAGTTCAAATAACACAAAGTTCATAGCATACACACAAGTAGCAACGGGGTTGAGCCCCGAGATGTGGCTGAAATCCGGTAAGCGGAGATGCAGGGTTGAGCCCCAAGACGTGACTGAAATCCGGTAAGCAGATGTGCGGGGTTGAGCCCCGAAACATGAGTGGAACCCAGTGAGAGGAGGTGCGGGGTTGAGCCCCGGGATGTGACTGAGATCTGGTATGAGGAGGTGCGGGGTTGAGCCCTGGAACATGACTGAGATCCAGTATGAGGAGGTGCGGGATTGAGCCCCGGAACGTGACTGAGGTCTGGTATGAGGAGGTGTGGGGTTGAGCCCTTGAGCATGACTGAGATCCGGTATGAGGAGGTGCGGGGTTGAGCCCCGAGATGTGAGGGAAATCCGGTATGGAGTAACAGCGAGGATCTGGCAGGAGTCCAAGGGAAACCTGAAGGTAACGTTGCACAGACAATAATGCTCAGTTAGTAATAGACTTTTGTACCAAGTGCATGTAATCCATTGGAAGTTCAAAACATGTGACTCAGAAAGAACCAGGTTTGGGATACCAAGTAATCACAGACCCCAGCAAGCTGACGATGCCCAAGGAACAGAAGATCATTTTAACTCTCTGCATACTCCATGCAACAAATGCCAGCAGCCCGGAAGGATACTCCAGCGACCACAATGGAACCTCGACAAGTGTAGTTTATCCTTATACAGAGATAGAGTTTGGGTTCTGACAGTACCCCCCCCCTTTTTGGGTGGTCTCCGAACACCCACCAGGCTTAAGAGGAAATTTAGAATGAAAATTAGATATCAGTCTAGGAGCATGGACGTCAGAAGCTTTTATCCATGACCTCTCCTCTGGGCCATAATCCTTCCAGTCTACAAGATATTGCAATTGATTTTGATGCTTACATGAATCCAGAATCTTATCAATTTCAAATTCCACTCCTCGAGAAGTCGATATAGGAGGTGTTTTAGGCAAGCTGTCATGAAATCGATTAAGGATCAACGGTCTAGGCAGAGACACATGACAGGAATTAGGTACATGCATGGTTGGTGGTAACTGTAACTTACATGCCACTGAATGGCCCAATGTAAAGAGGTGCAAATTTCATGGTAGGCACTTTAAGTCGCAAATTTCTAGTGGACAACCAGACACGATCACCAAAAGAAAATTTAGGAACAGCTGAACATCTTCTGTCAGCAAAAATTTTGTATCTGTGAGACACTCTTTTAAGTGACTTATGTACCTGTTTCCAGATTCCAGAAAAGTGCTGGAGAGTAACCTTAGCTGCTGGAACATCCACTGTAGGAACAGATTGAAGCTTTGGAATCCAAGGGTGCAGGCCGTAATTGGCATAGAATGGGCTTATACCTGCAGCAGAAGAATAATGAAAATTATGAGCAAACTCAGCCCAGGGTAATAGAGATCTATCCAGTCATCTTGAGATGAAGAAAGATACATCCTTATGAAAGTCTCCAAATCCTGGTTCACCCTTTCGGTTTGTCTGTTTGACTGAGGATGATATGCAGAAGAAAATTGAAGTTTAATTTGTAACGATGAACACAGAGCCCTCCAAAAACGAGCGACAAACTGAACACCCCGGTCAGAAACTATTTCAGAGGGAAGTCCACGAAGATGGAATATTTCTTTGACAAAGATTTGTGCCAGCTTAGTGGCTGATGGAATTCGTGCCAAAGGACAAAAATGGGCCATTTTGGTAAACCGATCCACCACTACCCAGATAACCATACATCCCTTGGATTCAGGAAGGTCTGTAATAAAATCCATTGAGAGATGGGTCCATGGCTGAGTAAGATTGGGTAATGGATGGAGAGGACCCACTGGAGAATGACTGGGAGACTTATGTTGCACACACTTGAAGCAAGAACGTATAAACTTTTGAACGTCTTTTTTAATAGAAGGCCACCAATATGACCATTGAAGGAAAATGTACATTTTATGGACCCCCTGGAGGTCCTGAGAAATGAGAATTATGAGCCCAAGAAAGAACTTTACCTCGTAACTCAGGTGCCACCAATGTCCTCCCGGGAGGTGGATCCGGAGAAATGGAAGTTGAAGAAAAGGCCATAGGATTTATTATAGGAATCCTTTGATCTTCAATTTATTCCTTTTCCTCCAACATGGAGCGAGAAAGAGCATCGGCCTTCTTATTCAGCGAATCAGGACCGTACCTAAGAACAAAATCAAAACGAGAGAAAAAAAGTGCCCAACGAGCTTGTTGTGGGTTTAAACAATGAGCTGTTTTTAAATATAACAAGTTTTTATGATCCGTAAAAATGGTCAGTGAATGTTTTGCACCTTCCAGCAAATATCTCCATTCTACTAAAACCAATTTAATGGCTAGTAGCTCCTGATCCCAATGGAATAATTGCTCTCTGCACTAGAAAACTTTCATGAAGAAAACCCACAGGCTACTGTTTTCCCATCAGCAGCCACTTGGGACAATATAGCTCCTACTCCATAAGCAGGCGCATCCACTTCCAAAATAAATGGTTTCTCAACATCTGGTTGAACCAAAATAGGAGTTGCCGTAAATGTATTTTTAAGAGTCTTAAAGGCAGCAAGAGCCTCTGGGGACCACACTGTAGGATTAACACCTTTCTTTGTCATGGCGGTAATTGGGACCACAATAATTGAAAATGCCTTAATAAACTTCCTATAATAATTAGCAAAACCTAAAAATCTCTGAATATACCTTAAGGAAGTAGGCAAGACCGAATCTTGTATGGTTTTAAGCTTCTCAGGGTCCATTTGAAGTTCGATGCCAGAGATAATATACCCTAAAAAGGGTATGACCGGAACCTCAAAAACACATTTGGAGATCATACCATACAGTTTATTGTCCCGGAGATGACTTAGCACTTCCTTAACATGAATACGATGATCAGAAAGACTCCTGGAAAAAATTTAAATGTCATCAAGATACACAATAACAAATTGGTAAAGTATATCCCAAATAATCTCGTTCACAAACACCTGGAACACTGCGGGGGCCTTACTTAAGCTGAAAGGCATAACAAGGTTCTCATAATGACCATCTTGCATATTAAACGCATTTTTCCATTCATCACCATCTTTAATCCTGATCAAGTTATAAGCTCCCCTTAAGTCAAGCTTAGTAAAGAGTCGTGACCCCTTGACCTTATCAAAAAGCTCAGTGATAAGGGGTAAAGGATAATTGTTTTTTACCGTGATCTCATTTAAACCTCAGAAGTCGACACAGGGACAGAGTCCTCCATCTTTTTTTTTACATAGAAGAATCCTGCTCCAGCAGGAGAAGAAGAGTGTCTGATAAACCCCTTAAACAGATTTTCTTATACATACTCCAACATGAGTCTCAGGGACGGAGAGAGGATATACTCGGCCTCTGGGTGGTGTTTTACCCGGAAACAATTCAACGGGACAATCCCAGGGACGATGTGGTGGGAGAACATCCATGGCCTGTTCAGAAAAGACATCAGCAAATTCATGATAGGGCTGTGGAAAAGAAGGTGGAACATCAATTTTAACTTCAGCAAGTCAGACACAGGAGTCAAACTATTTAATTTACATTTAGGACCCCAGGAAAGAATTTGAGAACAAGTCCAGTCGATATGATGGTTATGGAGTGTTAACCACGGAAAACCAAGAACTACATCATACGTAGAAGCAGGAAGCACCAACAACTATAAAGTCTCTTCATGAAGAACTCCAATCCTCAACTTTAACAACTTAGTTTGATGCGTAATGTTTCCATTAGTAATTTTAGTCCCATTCACTGCAGAGAGAGATAGAGGACAAGGCAATTTGATGACAGGAATCTGCAATTGTTGAACTAAGGAAGATTAAATAAAATTGCCAGCCGCTCCTGAATCTATTAAAGCAGAAAACACTTGACACGGAGAACCAAAATCACAAATAAGAACAGAAATTAAACAATCCTTTTTGGAAGAAATTTTACAGAGAGCTCCTAGTTTGCCCACCCTTCCGTCAACTAAGGGTGACCATTTCACGGCCTTACTGGACACTTGACCAAGAAGTGTTCAGGAGACGCACAGTACAAACATAAATTAGAACATCTCCTATGTTGTTTCTCCACCTCGGATAACCTGGACTTATTAATTTGCATAGGTTCATCAGTTATGCCATGAGAGGGGCGGGTCTGTGGAAGAAAAATTTTAGGGTGATCAATACGACTTCTCTGAACCCCTCGTTCACCCAACTGCAAGTCAATTTTAATAGTTAAATAAATTAACTCATCAAGTTTCTCAGGAAGGTCCCGAGTCACCAACTCATCTTTTAGTCTCTCAGAAAGACCATTCCAATATGCTGCGCTTAACACCTCATTGTTTCATTTAAGTTCTGCAGCTATAGTCTTAAAAAACGAACCACATACTGACCAACCGTAAATGTTCCTTGTTTATGTCCACAAATGCGGCCACCGATCTTCTGGGTTCATCAAATATCCTTTTAAAAGTACAAACAAAGGCTTGATAATCAGACATTAAAGCATCATTCTCTCCCACAATGGGGAGACCCATTCAAGAGCAGTACCAGACAATAATGAAATAATATAAGCCACTTTAGTACGAGGCATAGAGAAGTTTTGCGGCAGTAACTCGAAATGGATCTAGCATTGATTGAGAAATCCTCTGCAGGTTTTAGGACTACCATTGAAATGAGTTGTAGTTGGAAGTTGCATATGGGAGATGGAAGTCAAAGGAGTAATTACAGATGCATTCATAGAAGGAATTTGGAGCTTATCCAAATGAGTAGACAGATCCTGTAAACATTGAAAAACTTGGCTTTGAATATTTTTCTGTACCTCAAGACGAGCAGTCAAACCCTGAAGTACCTGTACCACAGAAGCCTGCTCCAGATCCAAGTTCATTTTATGGTCTGTGCAGACTGTCATGGCTACAGACACTTGGGACTCTGAGGTGGTTTAAGGTGTGACATTCTCATGAAATAGCACCAACACGCAATGTTAAAAGTAAACAGGATTATTCAAAGACAAAACTGTGTAGAAAAGTTCTAAATATTCAAATATAAAGTCCACATAAAGCAATGTTCGTAATATCATGACAGACAGGTGCAGGGGTTAGCCCCATGAAGAACTAAAGTTCAAATAACACAAAGTTCATAACATACACACAAGTAGCAATGAGGTTGAGCCCCGAGACGTGGCTGAAATCCAATAAGCGGAGATGCAGGGTTGAGCTCCAAGACATGACTGAAATCTGGTAAGCAGAGGTGTGGGGTTAAGCCCCGAGACATGAGTGGAATCCGGTAAGAGGAGGTGCGGGGCTGAGCCCCAGGATGTGACTGACATCCGGTATGAGGAGGTGCTGGGTTGAGCCCCGGAATGTGACTGAGATCCGGTATGAGGAGGTGCGGGGTTGAGCCCTGAGACGTGAGGGAAATCCGGTATGGAGTTGAGCTTTATGATGCAGTTGACAACTGTTGTTTTAAGATGAAGACGGTGAAGCCATGAATCACTAGTAGAGCTGGGCTACTAGTACAGCGGAGAACTAATAGCAGAGTCAGGCTTGGTAAAACAGCAGAGAGCCAATAGAAGCGCTGGGCTCTGTAGTGCAGGTGAGAAACTGTAGCAGAACTGAACCAGGAAAAAGCCCAAACATTTGGAAAGTCCACAGCATATACCAGGCACAGCGAGGATGTGGCAGGAGTCCAAGAAAAACCTGAAGGTAACATTGCACAGACAATAATGCTCAGTTAGTAACAGACTTTTATACCAAGTGCATGTAATCCATTGGAAGATCAAAACATGTGACTCAGAAAGAACCAAGTTTGGGAGACCAAGTAATCACAGACCCCAGCAAGCTGACGACGCCCAAGGAACAGAAGATCATTTTAACTCTCTGCATACTCCATGCGACAAACGCCAGCAGCCCGGAAGGATACTCCAGCGACCACAATGGAGCCTCAGCAAGTGTAGTTTATCTTTATACAGAGATACAGTTCAGGTTCTGACACTTGGCAAGACTCCCTTCTGTCTGCACTATGGGCTACACATTCTGCTCAGATTCCTCATTCTTCATGTCATCAGAATCCCCCTCCTCATCCTCCTTATTCTCCTTCATGTGCTGGTCCTGAGTCAGAACCCTCCTCTTAGCGCTCAATGCTATGTTGCTTGCTGGCTCCTGTCCCAGCTCCTGGACGGCTGGCAGAGGGAGAAGTAAGCAGGAACAATCTCCCTTCAGTGCCTCTAGCCTATGCAGTGTACATGAAAGGAACTTATGAAAGTATGACTTTGTTGTTGGAGGCAATGACATATAAGCAGGGCTATATTTCTGCAGGAAGTTCATGTGAAAAATTATGTAATATGAAATGGAATTTTGGAACCACAAAATATGTTTTATTTTTACTGTATGCAGCATAGTAAAGTGCAGCTTGAGCTGGGGGAACTAATAGGGTTTGGCTGGCTGCTGCATGTCCCAGATTATAGTGTGACTGACTCAGGTGGTGCCATATTGAGGCATCTGACTGGTTGCTCAGGGTCCTGACAGGAGGTGGTATCTGTCAGGGTACTGAGCAACCATCCAGATGTTGCAAGATGGCCACTACCTGAACAAGTCAACAGCAGCAGTACTGTGGGTTAGATCTCAAGAGGTGTTCCCCCCAGCAGTTCCTGAACCTATTTTTCTAGAATAATAGCACCGAGTATAAGGGGTATATTTGCTAAGGTGAGAGTTTGTAGACGTGGAGATGTTGCCCATAGCAACCAGTCAGATGCTAGTTATTATCTTCTAGAAGGTGCTAGTTAAATGTCAAGAATAATCTGATTGGTTGCTATGGGCAACATCTCCACTTCTAAAAACTCTCACTTTAGTAAATATACCCCTAATATCACAGATGGAATCTTTGTTGTTACTTAAATGTAGTTGCACAGCTGTTAGGTTTGCAAGGTGGATTCACAAAGTACTGCTATTTTCTGTGATTATGGGACAGCAGATACACAAAAAATCACTATATCACAAAAAATTGACCAGAGAGAGAAACCTATGTTGCTGGAGAGAACAGGTCAAGTAAACTCCATTGGTCGAGCCACATAAAATCATTTTACCCTTGATTGACTTGGGCCAAATGAAGAATTTGAAAGTTTCCGAAGTTATACGAAGATAAGCTAAAAGAAGGCATATTAATGCTAAATTGATGGAAAATGAGCCTGTTGCTTGGTCCTCTTTCAAAACTGCTGTATATGGATTCTTAGGGAACAGAAAAGAGGCCAACTATGTGTCCATCATGAATGAACTATTAGACAAGAATATTGGTTGTCCCTTAAAATTCACTTTTTACATTCCCATGTAGACTTTTTCCCTGACAATCTTGTTAGTGTAAGTGATGAACAGGGGGAACGTTTTCACCAAGACATTCTGACAATGGAACATCGCTACCACGGACGCTGAGACCCTGCAATGATGGGGGACTACTGCTAGTTTTTTTTTTTTAGAGAGACCAATGAGACACTGTACAAACGCAAAGCGTTAACATTTTCCTTAAAGCAAAGTGACTTTACATTTGATCTCTTCTACTAAAGCCTTGGATTGTGCACTACTAATTGACTGCTGTGTGACAGTGTACCCATCTGTCCCAGGGGACGGCATCCTTATCCTGATCTTGCCACACTA
The DNA here is from genome assembly GCA_031769625.1 of Taudactylus pleione. Classification (NCBI taxonomy): domain Eukaryota; kingdom Metazoa; phylum Chordata; class Amphibia; order Anura; family Myobatrachidae; genus Taudactylus; species Taudactylus pleione. The sequence goes on along the minus strand of JAUIMM010000009.1, from coordinate 7,438,651 downwards.
GTTATTAAATGACATTTAAATTCTAGTTATAAAATGTTTCACATGCTGATCTTCTAATACTATAAGTGCTGGGAAAGAGCTGCTTGTAAAATATGCAAAGTTCCGTACTGAGCTAGGGAAACCATGGGGATGACATCAACAGGGTTCCAGACAAACCTTGATGTGGTTTCTGTACAGTGCAGACCAATCTAGAAATCATTTTGTTTGTGTGTTTAGAAAATGATTGGGTGTCCAGTAGGAAAGTAATATTTATATCTGCATCTACATCAACAAAGTAAAAATCTGTTTCATTTAGGAAAACCGCTCTGTGTCATACAGAATATTTTGGCCTGTTAACATAATTTTCCTTTATAAATCATTATAGTCTGCCCTCAATATGGAAATTCCTATTTGATATCCCATCATTCTAATAGGTAAATTGGTTTAGAAAGTTGCACATAATTGCAGTTTACTCAACAGATTTGTTTGGCCAAACAGCAATACTTGCTGTTTCTACAAATACATCTATAGTAATAGCAAAATCTGTCAATCAGCAGTATTTTCTAAAATGAGAACCAAAGCTGTTTACTTTACCTTAGTAGTACTCAGAGGCATAGCATGGTGCCATGGCACCTGAAGTGTGCCTAGGGAACTGGGCATGACCATGTGGGGGGCAAGGGGAAGGGGAAAGCACAGCTGTGTCAAAGTCAGTCTTAAGCATGAAGGATTTGTGTCTGGAAGCAGAGAGGAGGGCGGGTGGCAGATGAGCTGCTGGGGAACAGGAATCGGCAATGTAGCAGATAGGGTGACAAAGCCATTGGAGAAGCTAGAACAAGTATGGGACACAAGGAGGGCAAAATATATAGTTAAAAAAAAATATAGGGGTCCCTCTCCTTGGTAGATGGACTCCCTCTTTACACACACAGCAGCCGGAGAAACAGGATACAATTCCAGGGTTCTCGTGCAAGTTGGTCGGAGCCAGTCTTTATTGTACTGGACACATAAATGAAACAAAACACAAACAAAAATCCTAACCTGTCTGGGCTCTAACTAGACAGTAAGTTCCCTCACTAACAGAATACTAATATAAGTTCACGTCCACAGTACCTTCTAGTTTGTAGCACACAAGTGTCTCAGTGCAAGCTAACCTGCGGGCCTGCTCTCCCAGGTATGAGACACTCAGCCATATCAAAACCCAGCTTATCTGAGCCACTTTCAGGTGCAAGCCCTAATGGGCCTGCTACCAGGCTGAAAGGCCCAACACCTGGAGTGGCCTGTGCATGGAGCCCTCCCTCTCCTCATCCACACCCCCAGGACCCATTCCGGATTTTCACTAAAGCCAACATTTCTAGTCTGTTCTTCCAAACAGACTTCTCCTTGGGGTTTTAAAACACAGGAATCTGGGACAGACATAGAAGCCATTAAAAACTGTTCCAGTGCTTCTATCACATATCCCTCCCTTTGTTTCGACCTGTGAGGCGGAACAACTGCAGCCCCCAAGCAATGAACGCGTGACAAAGCATCTGCATTGGCCAGCTGGCTTCCTAGCCTGTGTTCTACTGCGAACTTAAAGGTTCATAATGCCAAGAACCACCTAGTTATTCTCACATTGCTGTCTTTGTTCTCCGACATCCACTTCAAAGGGGTATGGTCAGTGATCAATTTGAACTTCCTTCCCACTAAGTAGTACCTGAGAGTTTCTAATGCCCACTTTATGGCCAATGCTTCTTTCTCAGCCATAGCATAGTTTCTCTCATGTACATAAAATTTTTGGCTTAAGAAAAAAATCGGGTGTACCTCACCCTCTTTGCTTTGGGACAGGATCGCTCCTATGCCTACATCTGACGCATCAGTTTGCACAACAAACTCTCTGTCAAAATCAGGGGTCATCAGAGCTGGTTGGGTACATAACACTATTTTTAACGTCTGAAAAGCCTTCTCTGCTTCAGGACTCCATTCAACCATGATTCTCTGTTTGCCTTTGGTAAGGTCAGTCAGTGGGACTGCAATGGTGGCAAAATTGGGTATAAACCTCCTATAATACCCAGTAATCCCTAAGAAGGCTCTCACCTGCTTCTTATTCAGGGGTCGTGGCCAGTTTTGTATTGCCTCAATCTTATTAAGCTGTGGCTTTATCAAACCTCTGCCAATGGTGTATCCAAGATACTTTACTTCTTCCATCCCTAGACAACCCTTTTTTGGGTTGGCTGTCAAACCGGTCTTATAGATGGAGTCCAACAGTGTTTGTACTCTGGGCAAGTGAGACTGCCAATCAGGTCTATGAATTACCACATCATCCAGATAAGCAGCAGCATATTGTCTATGGTGCCTTAGAATCCTATCCATCATCCTTTGAAAGGTAGCAGGTGCCCCATGTAGCCCAAAGGGCAACATCTTGTATTGAAACAATCCCTCCGGTGCCGAAAAAGCTGTCTTTTCTTTGGCATTCTCAGTTAACGGCACTTGCCAATACCCTTTGGTTAACTCAAGAGTGGTTAAATATATGGATGTCCCTAGCTTTTCAATTAGTTCATCCACCCTAGGTATTGGGTAGGAATCTAACTTTGACACACTGTTCAATTTCCGGAAGTCATTGCAGAAACCCACACTCCCGTCGGGCTTTGGAATAAGCACAATGGGACTTCACCACTCACTATGCGATTCTTCAATTACATCCAACTCTAACATTTTTTTAATTTCTTTCGATACTGATTCTCTTTTGGCTTCTGGTAACCTATAGGGCTTTAGGTTAACCTTAACCCCTGGGTCAGTGATTATGTCATGTTTAATGACCATGGCTTTTCCTGGTATGTCAGAAAACAGCACCCTATTTCTGATCAGAAATTCCTTAACTTCCTGCTGTTGAATTGCTGACAGGGTTTTTGCCACTGTCACTTCAGGAACCAAGGGCCCTGGGTTCACTGGATGGGCTCGGACGGCTGACAGGGCTGCTCTATCCTTCCTGGGTTTTATAAGATTTACATGGTATATCTGTTCTGGCTTTCTTTTCCCCGGCTGGTAAACTTTATAATTGACCTGCCCCACTTTTTCTAAAATTTCAAAGGGTCCTTGCTATTTGGCCAAAAGTTTACTTTCTACTGTGGGAACCAACACCTTCTGCTGGCAGTACTGTATGCTACAAATGCTCCCAGTGCATATTGCACCTGCCACACTACAACACCCAGAATACCCCATACTCTCCAGGCTGCAACTGGGAATATCTCTGCAGCCTGTACCTACTAATTAACCCTGTGGCATACGCTACCTGTTTCTACTTGGATAATAAACCAACTCCCTGGTAAAACCATCTGCAGTATGGACTTACCTCCATATGCACGCTTTTTGCGTACTTACTGCACTCTGCATGTTAGTCAAACTCTGCCAATAATAAAGCTGGAGATAACACTTTACTTTTACTCATCACCGGGGCAAGCTTTTATCAGATGGTCCTTAGTAAATTGCCCTGAAAACACATTCAAATCAAAGTTGATTTTGGTAAAATAGGCCCTTAAGAGACTTCATCTGTATGCAGCCTTTATGGGATGCGGTCAATATCCCGACTGCGGGGATTCCAGCGCTCAGAATTTCGGCTCCGGAATCTCAACACTTGTCAAAATCCTGGCGCTGGCATCCTAACCGAAGGTAAAAAGCAGGGTCTGATAGAGCCAAAATCACTCCAGGGCTTGTGACAGCGAGACCCTACTGCAGGGTCTCGTCGCAAGCCCGATGGTCGCGATGGTCTTGACCATCGCGACCATCATCATGTACGCTTGCATAAGCTGTGGGTGGTAACCCACAGCTATGCGAGCATCCAAAAGGCCGCTCCAAATTTAAATAGAACAGCCCTGATTCAGAGCGAGCGCTCTGGTCAGAGCGTCCGGCTCTGAATCAGGGCCTCAGTTCAGGTAACCCCTAAATTCAGTTGTTGTTGGTTCTCTGAGAACTGGACCCGCACATCTCTAATAAATACCCATTGAATTTTTCCTTAAAAGAGGGAAATAAGGAATTCACACAATAAAAATAAAATAAATACAAAATCTAAATAATTAAATACCACAAGTTTCCAGTATAAATGTGCACTTACTAATATATATAACAATTGCTTTAAACCTCAGTCATTGGGAATTCAAACCATAACTCTTCTGATCGTATCTAGATATATTACCATTGTACAGTGAGCCTGATACAGTAAGGATCGCTATTGCGAGCGCAGTTGCGATTACGCACGCAGTATGACTGCGCAAATATGCTAATTATTGCAATCGCAATGCCGTCACAGCCATACATAATGACGCCCACTTTACCTTACACACATCCTTAATACCTTGCAAATCTTCAAAACTATCAGAAACTTCGAGTGCAATTGGAGCCTCACACACACTTGCACAAGGCCTGCCCTTACTCAGGAATTGCTAACCTCATCGCACGCAATGAAAGCCCAAGCTGTGTAAGGCATTGCAATGGCTGTTTTATGCATGCTGCTGTAAGGGCATTCAAAAGCACTGGCACACCTGTGTTTCACCGACCACCCCCCTTGTCACCACCCCCAAACGGTCACTTCCTGTCAATCATGCGATGGGTCTGCGTAGTCACCGCGATCACAGTGGAATCTGGGCCTGATTCAGACCTGCTCGCGAGCACTGATCGCTCGCAGGCGGGTTGATGGTGCCCTAGTGCGCATGCGCATGACGGAGGGAGCTCCGCCGTGCGCATGCGCGAGACCCAGATAGCAACAGCCAAGCTGTCGCTCCGGGTCTCGCACCAAAGGGGGCGTGCTGTCGAGTGACAGCACGCCCCCTTTGGTGGGCGTGCCGGGGGCGTGGCTGCCAGATGGAGGCGTTCCCATGGAAACGCCTACCGTCTGGGTCCGGCCCCACTGACATCACTAGTGATGTCAGTGGGAGTGATTTTGGCCCTGATAGAGCCAAAATCACTCCAGGGCTTGCAGTGACCGAGACCCTACCGCAGGGTCTCGTCGCAAGCCCGATGGTCGCGATGGTCTTAACCATCGCCATCATCATCATGGACGCTCGCATAAGCTGTGGGTGGCAACCCACAGCTATGAGAGCGTCCAGGAGGATGCTCCAAAAAAAAAAAACGCCCTGCTTCAGAGCGGGCGCTCGTTCAGAGCGTCCGGCTCTGAATCAGGCCCTCTGTGCGGACACGCAACGTGATGCATGCACAGAATGCAACAATCGGCCGATTGCGTGTGTAATCACAGTAGCAATTTGGTAATGAATCAGGCCCAATGTTTCCAATGTTACGAATATATGTTCCTGAATCCTCATTTTTTAAGTGATCTTTTTGTGTGTACAATATCCTTCTTACCACAGCCACATTCCAGCAGATATATACCAAATGAAGTTGGATAGGTTATATAACCAAAGAGTTTTCATGTCATAGTGTTATCAGAGTTTGAACACATCTTACTATTCCTATGCCAGTTTATAAACCCATTGCTTTGATTATAAGGTAAACTTACACAAACTTTGTTAAACCAGCTATGGTGTTCTCATTCTTTAAATGACTGAGGGCCTGATTCAGAGCCGGACGCTCTGACCAGAGCGCTCGCTCTGAATCAGTGCCCTCCTACCTAATGCATAGCTGTGGGTGACCACCCACAGCATATGTGAGCGGCCAAAAAGATGGTCACGATGGTCAAGACCATCGCGACCATCGGGCTTGCAACGAGACCCTGCGGTAGGGTCTCGGTGGCCGCAAGCCCTGGAGTGATTTTGGCTCTATCAGAGCCAAAATCACTCCCACTGACATCACTAGTGATGTCAGTGGGGCCGGACCCAGACGGTAGGCGTTCCCATGGGAACGCCTCCGTCTGGCAGCCACGCCCCCGGCACGCCCACCAAAGGGGGCGTGCTGTCAGTCACCATCGACAGCACGCCCCCTTTTGTGCGAGACCCGGAGCGACAGCTTGGCTGTCGCTGTCTGGGCCTCGCGCATGCGCACGATGGAGCTCCCTCCGTCATGCGCATGCGCATTTTGGTAACATCGACCCGCTTGCGAGCGTCCTGCGCTCACGAGCAGGTCTGAATAGCCCCTGAGTGCCAGATAATTTCTAAAAACATTTACCCTATTAAAAACTGTGGTCTGTCCAGTAAATAATCTTTTAAAACCAAATAAATTAAATGTTTACATTCTAAAGCATTAAAATCACTAATAAAAGCCCAGATCTCTGCTTAAACTCAGGTTAAAGAACTTCTTATCTTTATTTGTCAACAGAGTATTCCATTTTATTTTTGCAGTCCTCTAAAAGGTGTTTTGAGAATCACTAAAAAAGCTAAAAAGATTGAATGCAAATATAAAAGAGTGATACAAAGCAGGTTTATTTAACATCAGGAATATAATAGTTTTGACAGATGTGATATATCAGTGGCACATCTATAATGGGTGCAGGGTGGTCACACAGGCCCCTGGGCCCACACTGCACACCCTGTACCAATTTCTTATTTCTTTAATATTAACCTCTCCGGAGTCCACAGCACTGTACAAATCAGCGGCAAAATGGCATTATTTTTTATTTTTCGTTTTATTTATTTATTTTTATTATTTTTTATTTAATATATATATGGTTATATGTTTTTTAATTAGGGGTGAGCGGGTTCGGATTTCTGAAATCCGAACCCCCCCGAACCCCCCCGATCCGAGTCTGATCCGAGTCAGGCTCGACTTTTCCCGCCTGACTCAGATCTGAAATCGAGGCAAAACATCATCATCCCGCCTTCCGAGTCTCGCGGGTTTTGGATCCTATATAAGGTACCCGCGTCGGCGCCATTTTCTCACTCGGCTGTGGACAGTGAAGAGGGAGGGTGGGAGTTAGGGCTGTGTAGTGTAGTGTAGTGTAGTGCTGCTGTTGTCCACTACTTCAAAGTCCATAGGGGCTGGCTGTGTTGTGCTGTGCTGCTGTTGTTAATAGGGGCTGTGTCCACTACTTCAAAGTCCATAGGGGCTGGCTGGACTGTGTTGTGCAGTCAGTTCTCCATAGGGGCTGTGTCCACTCCAAAGTCCTGTGCAGTGTCCCAGTCCTAAAGGAGTGCTGTAGTGTTGTCCAGGGGGTGCTCTGTCCATCAGGGGTGCTCCCCCCAAGTGCTAAAAAAATAATATATTTTCTGTGTTTGTGAATTGTGTGCGCAGTAGCCGCACGTGCATCAACAAAGTAGTGCCAAGCGTGCGCCTGTGTCATAAGTAAAGGGCCGGCTGGCTTGACCGTTAAGGGTGCTGTAACCCCCGAAAGTACACTCCAGTCCAAACCAAAAAAAAAATTATTTTCTGTGTTTGGGAATTGTGTGCGCAGTAGCCGCACGTGCATCAACAAAGTAGTGCCAAGCGTGCGCCTGTGTCATAAGTAAAGGGCCGGCTGGCTTGACCGTTAAGGGTGCTGTAACCCCCGAAAGTACACTCCAGTCCAAACCAAAAAAAAAATTATTTTCTGTGTTTGTGAATTGTGTGCGCAGTAGCCGCACGTGCATCAACAAAGTAGTGCCAAGCGTGCGCCTGTGTCATAAGTAAAGGGCCGGCTGGCTTGACCGTTAAAGGGTGCTGTAACCCCCAAAGTACACTCCAGTCCAAACCAAAAAAAAAATTATTTTCTGTGTTTGTGAATTGTGTGCGCAGTAGCCGCACGTGCATCAACAAAGTAGTGCCAAGCGTGCGCCTGTGTCATAAGTAAAGGGCCGGCTGGCTTGACCGTTAAAGGGTGCTGTAACCCCCGAAAGTACACTCCAGTCCAAACCAAAAAAAAATTATTTTCTGTGTTTGTGAATTGTGTGCGCAGTAGCCGCACGTGCATCAACAAAGTAGTGCCAAGAGTGCGCCTGTGTCATAAGTAAAGGGCCGGCTGGCTTGACCATTAAAGGGTGCTGTAACCCCCAAAGTACACTCCAGTCCAAACCAAAAAAAAAATTATTTTCTGTGTTTGTGAATTGTGTGCGCAGTAGCCGCACGTGCATCAACAAAGTAGTGCCAAGCGTGCGCCTGTGTCATAAGTAAAGGGTCGGCTGGCTTGACCGTTAAGGGTGCTGTAACCCCCGAAAGTACACTCCAGTCCAAACCAAAAAAAAAATTATTTTCTGTGTTTGTGAATTGTGTGCGCAGTAGCCGCACGTGCATCAACAAAGTAGTGCCAAGCGTGCGCCTGTGTCATAAGTAAAGGGCCGGCTGGCTTGACCGTTAAGGGTGCTGTAACCCCCGAAAGTACACTCCAGTCCAAACCAAAAAAAAAATTATTTTCTGTGTTTGTGAATTGTGTGCGCAGTAGCCGCACGTGCATCAACAAAGTAGTGCCAAGCGTGCGCCTGTGTCATAAGTAAAGGGCCGGCTGGCTTGACCGTTAAAGGGTGCTGTAACCCCCAAAGTACACTCCAGTCCAAACCAAAAAAAAAAATATTTTCTGTGTTTGTGAATTGTGTGCGCAGTAGCCGCACGTGCATCAACAAAGTAGTGCCAAGCGTGCGCCTGTGTCATAAGTAAAGGGCCGGCTGGCTTGACCGTTAAAGGGTGCTGTAACCCCCGAAAGTACACTCCAGTCCAAACCAAAAAAAAAATTATTTTCTGTGTTTGTGAATTGTGTGCGCAGTAGCCGCACGTGCATCAACAAAGTAGTGCCAAGAGTGCGCCTGTGTCATAAGTAAAGGGCCGGCTGGCTTGACCATTAAAGGGTGCTGTAACCCCCAAAGTACACTCCAGTCCAAACCAAAAAAAAAATTATTTTCTGTGTTTGTGAATTGTGTGCGCAGTAGCCGCACGTGCATCAACAAAGTAGTGCCAAGCGTGCGCCTGTGTCATAAGTAAAGGGCCGGCTGGCTTGACCGTTAAAGGGTGCTGTAACCCCTGAAAGTACACTCCAGTCCAAACCAAAAAAAAAATTATTTTCTGTGTTTAGCCGCACGTATATATCAAATCGATATAATATAAATGGAGGACCAAACTTTCTCCGATAAAAATAAAATAGAGAAAGATCAAGAACCACTTCCTCCTAGTGCTGAAGCTGCTGCCACTAGTCATGACATAGACGATAACATGCCATCAACGTCGTCTGCCAAGGCCGATGCCCAATGTCATAGTAGAGGGCACATACAATCCCAAATGGCAAAGTTCAGGAAAATGACCTTGAAAAAGACATTTAAATCAGCTGAAGAGAAACGTAAACTTGCCAATATGCCATTTACGACACGGAGTGGCAAGGAACGGTTAAGGTCGATCCCTAGTATGTTCATGACTAGTGGTTCAGCTTCACATGACGATGGAAGCCCTCCTCCCACTAAAAAAATCAAAAGAGTTAAGCTGGCAAAAGCACAGCGAAGAACTGTGCTTTCTAAGAAGATATCACAAATCCCCAAGGAGAGTCCAAGTGTGGTGGTGGTTGCGATGCCTGACCTTCCCAGCACTGGACGGGAAGAGGTGGCTCTTTCCACCATTTGCACGCCCCCTGCAAGTGCTGAAAGGAGCACCCACAGTCCACTTGCTGATATGCAAATTGAAGATGTCACTGTTGAAGTACAACAGGATGAGGATACTGGTGTAGCTGGCGCTGAGGAGGAAGTTGGCGAGGAGTATTCTGATGGTGATGTGGTTTGTTTAAATCAGGCTCCGGGGGAGACAGTTGTTGTCCGTGGGATGAAAAAGCCCATCACGGTCATGCCTGGGCAGAAGACCAAACATTCCACCTCTTTGGTCTGGCAATATTTCTATCCAAATCCGGACAACAACTGTCTTGCCATATGTACCATATGTAAAGGTGAAATAAGTAGGGGTAGGGACGTCAACCACCTAGGAACATCCTCCCTTATACGGCACCTGCAGCGCGTTCATAAAAAGTTACTGTCAAGTTCAGAAACTTTGGCTAAGACCGTAAGCAGTCCAGGGACACCTAAATCCCGTTGTCCTGTTGTATCCAAGCGCCTGCAAACCACACCGTCAACTCCCTCCTCGTCAATTTCCTCCTTAGTCAGGATCGGAAGTAGTCCTGCAGGCCATGTCACTGGCATGACTGACTCTCCTATCCGGGATTCCTCTGGAGGATCCTGCATTGCTACGCCTACTGCTGCCGCTGCTGCTGTTGCTGCTGCTGGGAGTCGTTCATCATCCCAGAGAGGAAGTAGGAACACCACTACTTTTACTAAACAATTGACCCTCCAACAGTCCTTAGCGAGGAGGATGAAGTACGACAGCAGTCATCCTGAAGCAAAACGTATAACTGAGGCCTTGACTGCTATGTTGGTGTTAGACGTGCGTCCGGTATCCGCCATTAGTGCAGTGGGATTTAGACAATTGATGGAGGTAGTGTGTCCCCAGTTCCAAATCCCGTCTAGATTCCACTTCACTAGGCAGGCGATACCGAGACTGTACAGAAACGTCAGAAAAAGTGTCCTCAGTGTCCTGAAAAATGCCGTTGTACACAATGTCCACTTAACCACGGACATGTGGACAAGTGGAACAGGGCAGACTAAGGACTATATGACTGTGACAGCCCACTGGGTAGATGTATCACCTTACGCAGCAACAGCAGCAGCGTCACCAGTAGCAGCATCTCAGAAACGCCAGCTCGTTACAAGGCAGGCTACGCTGTGTATCACCGGTTTCAGTAAGAGGCACACCGCCGACAACCTCTTAGAGAAACTGAGGGAAATCATCGCCCAGTGGCTTACCCCACTTAGACTCTCCTGGGGATTTGTGATATCTGACAACGCCACCAATATTGTGCGGGCATTACATCTGGGCAAATTCCAGCACGTCCCATGTTTTGCTCACACAATAAACTTGGTGGTGCAGAATTTTCTGAATAGCGACAGGGGCGTGGAGAATGATTTCCGTGTTGTGCAAGGTTCTCCAGCCCTTCGAACTTGCCACACGTGAAGTCAGTTCAGACACAGCCAGCTTGAGTCAGGTCATTCCCCTCATCAGGCTTTTGCAGAAGCAGCTGGAGAAAGTGAAGGAGGAGCTATGATGGAGCGATTCCGCTCGGCATGTGGGACTTGTGGATGAAGCCCTTCATTCGCTTTGCCAGGATTCCAGGGTGGTCAATCTGTTGAAATCAGACCACTACATTTTGGCCACCGTGCTTGATCCTAGGTTTAAAGCCTATGTGGTGTCTCTCTTTCCGGCCGACACAAGCCTGCAGAGGTGCAAAGACCTGCTGGTGAACACACTGTCAGCTGAAGCGGAACGTGACACGTCAACGGCTCCTTCTTCATTTTCTCCCGCAACTGGGGCTGCCAGGAAAAAACTTAGGTATCCTAAGCAACCCGCTGGCGGTGATGCAGGGCAGGCAGGACCAAGTTTGGACATCTGGTCCGGACTGAAGGACCTGGCAACAATTTCTGACATGTCTACTGTCACTGCATATGATACTGTCACCATTGACAGAATGGTGGAGGATTACATCGGTGACAGCATCCAAGTAGGCATGTCAGACAGTCCATACCTGTACTGGCAGGAAAAAGAGGCAATTTGGAGGCCCCTGTACAAGCTGGCTCTATTTTACCTGAGTTGCCCCCCCTCCAGTGTGTACTCCGAAAGAGTGTTTAGTGCAGCCGGGAACCTTGTCAGCGAAAGGCGTAGGAGGTTGCTTCCACAGAATGTGGAGAAGATGATGTTCATCAAAATGAATTATCAGCTCTTCCAGGGAGACCAGCCTCCAGAAGGTACAGAGGGACCTGTGGTGGTGGATTCAAGTGGGGACGAGTTAATACTTTGTGAGGATGAGGATGTACACACTGAAGAGGGTGAGGAATCGGTGGATGAGGAGGATGAGGATGACATCTTGCCTCCGTAGAGCCAGTTTGTGCAGGGACACATTAATTGCCAGCTTGTTTTGTGGGGGCCCAAACGAACCAATCATTTCAGCCACAGTTGTGTGGCAGACCCTGGCGCTGAAATGATTGATTTGTTAAAGTGTGCATGTCCTGTTTATACAACATAAGGGTGGGTGGGAGGGCCCAAGGACAATTCCATCTTGCACTTCTTTTTTTTCTTTGCATTATGTACAGTTTGGGGCCTAGTTTTTCTAACTGCCATCCTGTCTGCCACTGCAGTGTCACTCCTAGATGGGTCACGTGTTTGTGCCGCCCACTCGTGTCGCTTAGCATAGTCATCCAGCTACCTCGGTGCAACCTTTTGGACATGAAAACACTATTGTGAGGTGTGAGGTGTTCAGAATAGACTGGAAATGAGTGGAAATTAAGGTTATTGAGGTTAATAATAGCATAGGAGCAGAGAAACCAACAAATTCTGTGATTTTAGCTGTTTTTATGCTTTTTTAAAAAAAAATACAGATCCAAAACACAAAACCCAGAACCCAAAACACGGAAGGGTGGTTTTGGCAAAACCAATCCAGATCCAAAACACGAAGAAAGATCCAGATCCAAAACCAAAACACAAAACACGAAAAGTGGCCGGTGCACACCCCTATTTTTAATATAATTTTTCATATATATATTTCTATTGCTATACATATTGGTACTAATATCTTTTGTAAACAATTATTATTGTGCAAAGTGCACGCTTTTTTCAGAGCAAGTGATGGATAGTTGCAGTTAATACACAAATAGAAGACTGCTATTTTTACAATCGGATACTTGGCAAACATCTCTAGCAATCAGCTTATGAATACTATGTTGCCATCTGTATTATTGGCTGTTTTACATATATAGAATGGAGTTTGATGTGACAGCTGAATACGCAAGCACAATTGAAGTGAGGAGAACACTTCTATTATCAACGGAAGAGATACTATTATGAAAGTGCGCATGCGCTACAACAAAATTGGAGACAACACCTGTGATCCGCTTAATTGAAGATGGTATTTATAGCGACTGCCGGGTGTTTGTGCTACACTGTCTGAGGAAACCGCTGATGGGCGTATATGCGGAGAAACGCGTTACACGAGTGCCCGCTGTGGAGAGACATTGAGTACATGGGCTACTGTCCCCCTGATCGTGGGTCCCTGCTGATTTGACCACCATACTGGTAAAACACTGCTGCCGGCTTGCTGACCATGCAGGACTTGATCTGAATATAAGGGACACATTCAGGGCAGAAAAACTGAGCGGGACATTTTACAAACACACATGCATGTGATCTACTCTCTCCCGTCTGACAACCCATGCTGCATATCCACAGCCTCTAATTACCAAATATTTGGTTTGGATCCATTTATAGCTCTAACTGGGATTGCTATACACGTATGAGCTACGATCCATCTATATCTTGCTTCAGAGAATTTTCTCTTTTGGGAACATATTAGCAGGAATCACTTCAGATACAAATGTATACAGCTTTTTGAAGGATATGTGTATCTCTCTTGCTAAGTGATTTTAGTATCTGAATTGATGCAACATTGCTACATCTGGGTTTATCAAACAGCAATTGCTCTGTGGTTTAATACATTTATGTAGTCTTATGCGCAGCACAATACGAGGAGTGGTGCATGCTGTTTTATAATTATTGTATATGCATATACTGTGTATTTATTATATAATTTCATATTAACTTCATTAGGTATTTAAAATTTTTTAGGATTTATCTTATTGGTTATTTTTTATTTATTATTATTTTTTAATTTTTATTTTTATTTATATATTTTTATTTTATTTATTTATTTTTTTCTTAATTGTTGTATTTACATGTTTTGAATATCATCATTTATGTATTTCTATATGTGTCTTTATCCCTTGGAGGTACTTCTATTGCCCCTTATTAAATACCTTTTTTAACTGTACCCTGACTAGCGCCCACTGTTTCTTTTTACATTTGTCACTGCTTTTTTGGGGAGTTTCCAGTTTTCCCCACTGTAGAGGGCAGGCTTTTCATTGGGTTTATTTTGAATGCAGCAATTAATACGATCTCTAAAATAGGTATTAGCGCTTTTTGTTTTTTTCATCTACTGGTCACACAGGCCCCTGGGCCCACACTGCACACCCTGTACCAATTTCTTATTTCTTTAATATTAACCTCTCCGGAATCCACAGCACTGTACAAATCAGCGGCAAAATGGCACGGTGGCCATTTTCCTGGCGACTTATGCATTGCATGTGCCGTACGGAAATCGCCAGTAAAATGGCTGCCGTACCTCTTACCCGGTCACATGTTAGGTAGACTTTGGCACAGCACTAGAGTCTACTAGTGCCCTGAGACTACTGCTGCGCTCAGTGTGCTGTCGGCTGCCGAGGAGAGAAGAGGGGACCCTGGACAGAGACTGCACATGGGCCCCCTCCTCTCTTAATACACTCCTGACTATATATATATATATATATATATATATATGGGTCTATGAAGATGTGATCATGACTAAGGTCCCAGAGGATGACAGAAACAATGATCTAAAATGTAACTGTTGTTGGAGTTAAGTGAATATTTGTTGCAGACAGACTGGTGAGTGCCTCTCTATTTTTGGATGCATTTATGCTTACAGTATACCTGCTGTATAGCTGAGAACAGTATCCTTGCAGTTGAACTTCTAACCATGATTACAGAGACTCTGGAGCGCTCGCAACCGACTCGATGTTGCCCCTCTGGGCATGCGCACGATGGAGCCGGCTCCGTCATGCGCATGCGCAAGACCTGGCTAGTGACGGACTCTCCATCGCTAGGGGTCTCTCACCAAAGGGGGCGAGCTGTTGATGGTGAGTGACAGCTCGCCCTGTTTGGGAGGCGGGCAGGGGGCGTGCCTGCCCAAACAGAGGCGTTCCCGCCGGAATGCTTGCCGTTTGGGGGCGGCCCCACTGACATCAATGCTGATGTCAGTTGGGAGCTTCCTGCAGGATGCTCCCTAGGGCTTACGAGTGCCCAGACCCAACCTTAGGGTCTGGTCGTAAGCCCCGATGGTCACGATGGTCTTGACCATCTCGACCATCACCCATGTCGGTCGCTAGAGCCGTGGGTGTTAACCCACAGCTTAGCGTTCGACAAGGAGGCAGTCATTCAGGATGCAAGCGGCCGCCCTGATTCAGTGCGACCGCTTGCAACTAACGACCGCCTCTGAATGAGGTCCTCTATCTGGTATATATATAGTGATAGAGATGTGAGTTTAGTTTTTCCTGAAACACAAACACAACCGAACTTAAGGTTCCAAGTCAAACCATGTCCAAGCTCAGATCACTTTTGGGTTTCCGAGTAGAAGCGAGCCCTAGTTTGGGTCTGCTGTCAGTTCGGAACTCGGATTTAAAAAACGAATCTCAGTTTTGAAATGCACGTAAACAGGTCCAAACATGTCCGAACCAAAACACAATGAGGGTGCACATATTTTATATATATGTATGTATATATATATATATATATATATATATATATATATATATATGAGGGAAAAGGACAAGCTCCTGATAGTGTAATATATTAAGTAACAATTAGTCCAAATTAGGTATTCCAATGTATATGTGTACCATGCATACACTTGTCAGTTAAGCATATTAAGGGTACAATCAGTTTCAGGGCTTCCCACCAGGGAACAATTTCAGATACACTCCTTCTACTAGGATATATGTTCGCCACCAGATAATATCACAGCAACCTTATTAAAGCTAAATAAATTGCCTACAGAGTGTGGTATCTTTAACAAATAGCTGAATTTATTCACACAATAATGGAGATGAGTTGTAAAACATGCAGGTAAGTCCAAGCAGGATCAAATGAGGTAAATAATGGCAGAGATTTACTAAACGTCAAAGGAACCAACGAGTTTCGCCAGTTTTATGGCTTCCTCAGGGGATTTATTTTGCTTTAATGAGGTTGCTGTGATATGTTTTGGTGGTGAACATATATCCATGTGGAAGGAGTGTACCTGAAGTTGTTCCCTGGTGGGAAGCCCTGAAGCTGATTGTTAAAGATTTGCTTTATACGCTTAACTGGTGTATCCATGGTACGCATATACATTGAAATACCTAATTTAGACTAATTGTTACTTAATATATTACACTATCAGCTGCTTGTCCTACTCCCCCTTTTTACCTTATAAATGAAATGCCTTTACCAAGTGACAAATTGTAAGGACTGAGCAGCCACTCACAATAGAGGAGGAGTATAGTGTGACATCTACATCCAGGGAGGAATTAACACCTTCCCCCTCAACATGGAGAAACTTTCAATACCTACAGCAATTGGAGTTACTCCTATATATACTAGAGACAGAACTGCAGAGATGTTGCATAATGACAGAAGGTTAATTTTTTGCAAACTTTCAGCTTCACTTGGCATCTCATTCAAATGTGTTCAGCATATTGTGACAAAGGCACTGAAAATGCATCGCGTGTGTACCAGGTGGGTGCACAGAAATCTCACAGAAGAGCAGATGCGATGATGAGTTGAATCGTGCAAGAATAGAGAGGATACCCGATTTCCTGACATTGATTGTGACGTGTGACGAATAGTGGATTCGTCATTATGATCCAGAATCCAAACAACAGTCCAGTGTATGGAGACACATGAATTCGCCTCCGGCCAAAACATTCTGTGTGATTCCTTCAGCTTATAAAGTCCTGCTTCTGCTGCCTTTGATGTGCTCAGTATGATCCTACAGCACTGGGTTCCCCGTGGACCACATTTGCTGAAGAAACAGTGTTTTATGCTCCAAGACAATGCCCAACCACATGTTGCTGTTGCTGCATTGGCAGCACTGGCTGAAATTAATGGGACAGCACTGGAACACCCTCTATATAGCCTGGACTTAGCGCCCTGTGATTTCCGGGAATCCCCAACCCTGAATAAACAACTACATGGAAAGTAGTTCTCAACAGACGAAGAAGTGAAAAATGCCACAGCTGCAACACTAAAAATGATCTCACAAAACTGTCTACTGCACATCTTTGAATCATCATTGAAACGCTGCAAAAAATTTATTGAATGTGAGGGACGCTACTTTAAAAAATAAAAATGTTCACATCCTATGGAGTCATATATGTATTTAATATCCAACAGTACATCATCATCTTTTCTATATTATTTTTTAAATCCGGATCCCTTGTGTGACTGGACTGCATATCCATTGTTCCTTGAATGTCGATACCTATAAAAATCAATTAACTGTTATTTATTTATTTTTTTATTGTCTGACAATTCAATGTAATCTGGCTCTAATAATGCTGCTTCTATTACTCTATATGCAGTTTACATGGATCATCTGCACTGACCTGGAACAACCTCCTGCATTAACTTCACAGAATCCCTTCTGCACATGAGGAAGCAGCACATAGCATTCACTTCAAACACAATGCTCTGCAACTATTATATCGGGAGCTAAATGAAGCAGTCCCTGGATACCCCACTGATTTGCAGGGACTAGCTCATTATAAATAAGTCAAAAATGCCATTCTAAGTAAATAGGCTGTTACCCCAAAGGTTTTTGTTTAAGATAATCTTCTAAATAAAATAAACACAGGAAACAAATATGGAATTTGACATTAATATCATCTCAGCTTTTGAAAAATGTATTGAAAGCAACAATTGCGAGTTGCTATGAGATACAGTACACAACAACTGCTCTTGAAGGAACAATTTGTACACTGATGTGTTATAGATGAGAAGTAGTTTGTGCTGGACTGAAAAACTGCAGACTGTACAGGGGATGGCCAGATTGTCTGACATTTTTATGGTGGCCGCATTCTAACTGAGAAGAAGAATATGGGCATATAATCCTCCCTCCAGGAGGAGCGAAGATGTACTCCTTGGCATGTCTCAATTATTCTTCCCCCACCTATAAACTATTCTGTCATATGGTCACCAGCAGTAGAGATTAAATGTGGTCATTTACAAGTCACTTAGCCATTATGTCACTTATCCCTTTCAGAATAAGAAATACATCTTATTGACCATTTATTACAAGGGATGACAAATTTCACTCATGCTTATTTAGATGACACAGGAACATAAACTAATACAGACATGAGCAGCACTGGAAAGAATCCAAAGTGCATGCCTTAAAATCAGATACAAATAATTTTCCCAAAGGTAAGGTTCAATATATCAGGTATAAAGTAGGAGGGGGAGGCTTGAACACCACACAGCCAAAGTGGAAGCTATTAACTCCTGCCCTATTCCTAAAACTTAAACAAAAATGTTTACATTCTTGTGAGCAGCTGGCTTTTAACACAAATGTCTATCTAATTATTTATGATTATTTATTTATTAACAGTTTCTTATATAGCACAGAAAATTCCATTGCGCTTTACAATTTTAATCAACATTAAAATTTTACTGGGTTGTAAAAGACATACATACATCAAAGACATATGTAAAAGACATACATAAAGGTAAGAGAACCCTGCTTGCAAGCTTACAATCTATAGGGAAATAGGTGTTGATACAAAAGGATAGGTGCTACATATTGCAATTTGGTCCAGCCCGATTGCAGATGTTCTTGGTTGCCTGTATAATCCAATCACACTGGAAAGTTGGCCTAGGGTTAGGGGGAAGTTAAAATGAAGAAGAAAGAGAAGATGTGATATAGTAAACAACTAAGGAGAGTGCTAGATAGGGAAGCTATAAAAGGTTATGTGGGCGGTCTTGGAATCTGATAAGCTTGTCTGAAGAGGTGAGGTTTCAGAGAATGCTTGAATGTTTGGAAACTAGTGGAAAGTCTTATTGTGCATGGGAGGGCATTCCACAGGATGGGTGCAGCCCACAAAAAGTCCTGTAACCGTGCATGGGAACAAGCAATGCGTGGGGATGAGAGACGCAGATCTTGTGCAGAGTGGAAATGTCTGGTTGGAAGATATTTTGAGATAAGTGACATATGTTGGTGTGGTTTGGTTAATAGCTTTATGTGTCAGTGTAAGTATTTTATATTGAATACTGTAGAACACCGGCAGCCAATGGAGGGACTGACAGAGTGGATCAGCAGACACTGAACGTTTGGTGAGAAAGATCAACCTCGCAGCTACATTCAAAATGGATTGTAGTGGGGAGAGCCTGTTTTTGGGAAGACCAATAAGGAGACTATTGCAATAGTCAATGCGGGAAATAATTAGTGCATGTATTAGAGTTTTTGCATTGTCTTGCATAAGATATGGTCGAAGTTTGGCTATGTTTTTTAGATGTATGTAACAGGATTTAGAGACAGATTGATTGTGGGGATCAAAAGACAGTTCAGAGTCAAGGATGACATCTAGGCAGCGAGCTTGTAGGGTGGGGTTGATTTTCAAATTATAAAACCCTTGATAAATCATTAACATATATTGTATGATAAGAAAAATGTCTTCCATCGTGAACTGGACCTTAGATTGGCTTGTAGCTAGAGATGCTCCAATATTTCAACCAGTTCAAATTTCAGTTGAATTTCACTGGTTCAAATAGTCATAAACAAATTCATTGGCCCTCATTCAGAGCCACTCGCAAGCGGCAGTACGCTCGTTCCAAGCGATGTTCGCACATCTGCGCATGCGTATGGTTTTTAGTACGCATGCGCGAACCAGTCAGTGCGGCCGAAAATCGTTGGTACGCAATATAGCGAGGGCCTGCTATTTTGAGTGACAGAATGAGGCGTATGTGGGTGGTAACAGGGGAAGGTGCTTGAAAACGGGGAGTGGAGATCCGAACGCAGGCGTGCTTAAAGGTCAAAACGGGCGTTTTAAGGGAGTGCATATTTAATACAGCAGCGTCATTGACCACGTCACTTGGTTTTTTTTAACTCAGAACTGCTCGCAAAATAGCGGTTGAAAACACCAACCACAAGAATAGCGAGCAGTTCATACGCTGTACGATGTACTCGATTAATCTAATAAATAGCGGACATGACGTATGGTGCGTGCGGCCAGGGGGCGTTTTTATCAAATAAACGAGCGTATGTTTTGCTCGCTTGTTCAGACTTAGAGGTGTGAACAGACTGCAATTTGCGAACGGATCATTTGAATAGCCACCCCTTGTTTTTGAACGAACGACCACAAATAGCGAACGGCTCTGAATCAGGCCCATTGTGCGATCTTTAATATACACTGACTCAGTTTTGTGGTTCAAAATGTATGACTCTCATTCGCTGTAAAATTTCATCATTCACATCCAAAGCTGTATTTTTAAAAATATATTAAAATTTACAAATCCTAAAAAAAAAAAAATTTTGAACATGAAATATTGAGTACATAATTTTAGAATAAAAAATGGGAAAAATTGGCGCTGTAATATAATACGTAAACTGTAAATAACTGCACACTTCCTTTGTGTTATGTTGTTCACCAGTTCCTAGCACTTCTATTGTTGGAAAAAAGTTGGCTGGTTAACTGGTCTGATTAAAATGTTGGCTAGGTGTATGGAGTTCCGTTTTAGTTGAAAGACATGTTGGACTGTTGGTTAGCTAGATGGTTGGATGAATGTTCGTTTATTGCATGGCCAGTTTTAATCAAATCTTAAATATGATCTCAAACGATAAAAAGATACAAGTGCTCTCTAGTGCATAGGAAATAATGTAAATAGTAAATAGGCGCAAATGTGAAATTTATAGAATTGTGCAGTATGTCTGCATACTGTCTGCATACCAAGGACCTCATTCAGAGTCTCTCGCTAGATGCGATTGCTCGCCCCCAGCGTATGCAAATTTGTCAAAGTGACACCACGAGAAGCGATTGCTCGCCAAGGCATAAGCACGCCCACCGTGTCTTAGCGAGTGGCCAGCGTGTGCCCAATCGCACAGGCAGAGCCGCCCACCAGCACCACGTCATCTCCAGGAAGTGTATTAAAACATTGGTACATCGAGGACAATCGGAAGCGAACGCAGTGCTTATGGTTGCCTTACCCTACCGCAAGCGCTGCATGTTAATTATGCATGCCTCTAAAACGGCGTTGAAACACTCAGGTACGCCTGCGTTCGCACCTCCACTTCCCCGTTATTAGTGTCCTGCCCCTGTTACCACCCACAAACGACCTCTCCTGTCACTCATTTCACTGGGCTATCTTTGCTGGGCGAGCGAGCGGCCTGTGATTGTACAGTGTAGTTCGCGCACGCGCAGAGCGAAGCATTCGCGTACGCAAACCATCGGGCCACTTGCGAGCGCACAACGCTAGCGAGAGACTCTGATTGAGGTCCCAAGTCCAGTCTAGAATTAAGCTTATCTGATTGATCTTTTGTCCTTCTCATCTTTCTTACATTAAATGACCCCACATACCATTAGAGAATTATCAAACACCCACAAATCCATAGGGTAGCGTGTTAAAATAGATATTTTAATTCCAATAAATATATTGTCCTCACATTCAGAAATTTTCCAAACTGTTTATATGATCTGGAAAAGTCACCTCCGCTCTGCAACAGTAATGAATGTATTTAATCTGCATTAAATCTGCATTATCTAGATTTTTTTGTTGCTCCTAAATATTGCTGACCTTTCATTGTGCACAAAGCTGCTTCTATGTAACGGCCCTGCAGCTGTCTCAAGAAAATTCTCGAGATGAGGAACATCTTATTGTTTTTCTGGTAAAGTTATAACGGAGGTAATCCTATATCACAATAACAAATTGCCATTATAGGAACTCTTAAAAAAAACAATTTGAATTGCTGAGACTTTATGATGACATATATGGAGTTGATGATGATACATTCATTGAGTTAACTTTAAAGGGAGTATAGGGAAAATATAATTTAATGCAATGAAACTAGTAGACTCCAATACACTTTCACAATTCTACATTAGAAAGGTTGGGAACCTGAAAAATATAAAACATTAGAATGATGAGATACGATATACACACAGAAACTGTGTTTACTACACCTGGTCTCTGCAGATATGGGTAATGATAACAAAATGCATTTGCAAATGTAAGGTTTGCTTTATGTCCTATGATTAACAGACATTACTGTATGTGTCGACATTCAGCGCTGAGCAGGACAGCGAGCAATATAACAGCTTGAATTTTCTAGTGTTGACAGAATAGCCACTTAGTGGAAAGGGGAGTCTGATTTTTCGATATATCTGATGCTACAAAGTTCAGTGTTTACCTCTTGAAATGCTTTTGATGTTAATATGTTTGAAAAGGGGTCATGGTCACATCACATTGGGGTATGGTCAGGTCATAGTGGGAGTAGCTCAAACAGCCAGAAAAATGTCTTGGACTTCTAAGCAGCCAAGCTGTTGAAATACATACTCCCCTGCATATATTGTGACAATTGGGATCCATCTATATTTATACACCTATATGTGAATAGCTAGCACATCTGAGGCACTGGTTGGAAACCATTATCTGACATAAAAAGTGTATTTTGTGGAGTCACATATTGTGGCAGTATCACGAGAGGTGGCACTGGTGAGCAACAGATTCTGTGTGGGGCAGGAGAGATCCGCCCACACAGAGAAGAAAAGGAGTCTGGGAAGTTGTTTAAGGGCTGCCTTGTGGAGAGAGCTCAGGTGTGGGCTGGTGCGGCAGACCAGTCAGAGAGCCCAGTGAAGCTGAGCAAGCCATTGGGAGGCCAGGAAGCCTGTGTCTGAATCTTGCAGGAGGCAAGGGGGGACCACGAACTCTCAGACTGTGACGAGAAGGCAGTGAAGCTGCAGGCTGAGGAAGCCAAGACCTAACCTGGAGGATACAGGGAAGGCATAGAAACAGACTATGTGTGTGTAGTTGTGTCAGCCAACTAAAGACCAGGCCGGAGCCTGTGTTAACCTGCAGGAAGCAGGGCTAAGCTGACTTGGGACTTTTGTTTGCAGACTAGCTGCTCCCTTATGGAGAGGGTTGAAGAAGTGAGTTAGTCACACCAAACAGGGGCTAGGTTTGTTTGTTATTTTCTGTTTCCTGATTTCATATGCTGGCAGTAAAGCATCACCTTGTTTATTTCTCCTGAAAGCTGTGTGTGGACCCTAATTAAGCACCTAAACACTGTACCCATTCACTCTCTGCCGAGCTAATTAACTCCAAGACATCACAATATTTAAATTAAGGATTGTGTAGAAACTGTCATATAGGGGATACCAGCGGACTGTATCCCAGGCATCTAAATACTGATGCCGGAATCCGGACGCCTAGCATAATGCCGACGACAATATCCTAACGGGGATCAGGATACCGACGTCGACATACCGATCCCCACCATCCCGAAAGTAAGAAGGCGGGTAAGTATGATACTTAGCCCAGGGATTAGGTTTAGGCACCCCTGGGGGGAGATTAGGGTTAGGCACCCCCTAGGGAGGGTTAGGTTTAGGCTATGGGGTGGGGGTGGCGGGGTTAGGCACAATCGGGGGGAGGTTAGGGTTAGGCACAACCCGGGGAGGGTTAGGTTTAGGGTACGGGAAGGTGGGGGGGTTAGGGTTAGGTGCCTTTTCAGCCGCTGGCATATCATACCCATCCCGTCATAAAGATATGTACATTTTATGAATAGTCAGTAGTACTGCAGCACAGTTTGAACACAAAGGACCAAATGTACTAGCCAGCGATTTGCAGAAATTGCCACATTTATAGTAGTCACTAGATGTAAAATATCACTTAGTTTAAAAATAAAACCAACCTGGTTTTGCTTTTAAACTAATTGCCTCTTTAAATCTAATGACTATCTCGCCAGAATCACGCCTGCTCCAGCAAATCGCAGGCTATTACTGTACATTTGGCTCAAAATCTGGCAGAAAAGTGTTTTTATCATTTAGTATGGTTTTACTAATATTTATCACAGTATATATACAGCAGCAAATAATTTACATAATATAGATGTATATAAAAAAGCAATAAATCAAGGAACTAGTTTATGTGGCTGTCATACTGTATAAGGGAAGAAAGTTGCTTTTTTATTGTTTGAAGAAATACTGATTTAAGAAGTGTCTCATTCTTCACAAACTATTCTGCTGAAATACAATTATGTATTTGTTAAGAACTACTGTTCACGTTATTCAGTGAAAAGAAGAGTTAGTCACAAATCTGATGTGACAGGTGGTTGTTAGGAAATGTATTTAAACTGATTATATAAATGTAAACAGCTGCAAAGAGTTCTACTGTACTTGTTGTTAAATGTTCCTTATTTGTTCTGTGGTGACTTTTCAGAAGATAAATTGCTGACAGCCATAATGAGCCAGGAACACCTTAATGGTGAATACAGAAGTGTACAGTACTAAATATAACATACTGTATAGATAGCATGTTGGGAAAGAAGATGTAGATCACGTACTAAAATCACAGTTTTTCAGAACTAAGTAGGGCATATATTATTCAATTACTGGCGATGAGTGCTCACAATGACACATTACCATTAATTACAGTACCCAACATCGCATATTTTGGTGGTTGCCAGGTGCCAGATTACTGGTTGGAACGCCGGCATCTTGTCTCCGTCATGACAATAGATAATGCCTTTGTATGTTATAGATAGTATATGGGCATGGGTGCAAAGTGAGCGGTGCACAGTGGCCCCTGTGCCCAGTATGGCCCACACAGCACACCCCAACTCATACATTATACTTCTTACTCTGGTATCTGTGCCCCAGAAACCACCAGTAAAATTGCTTGAATGCAATATTCAGAAGATCTGAGCATGAGCAGTAGAGAAATTGCTGGTAATATGATGTGAGTGCCGTGTTCTTGAAGACCTGTGCATGCGCAGTAGACTCTGGCACAGTGCAAGAAGGGCCCGGGTTGGGTATGAAATACTGGCGGCTGAATCCCAACAGTGCAAGTCCAAAGGTGGAGAATCACGACGGCGGTGGTAAGTAACCTAGCCCTCTCTTAGTGGTGCCTAACCCTAACCTCCCTGCAGGTTGCGAAACCCTAACCTCCCCCCAGTGGTGCCTAACCTTAGCCCCCCCTTCCCCCACTCTAAATCTAACCCTCCTGGGGGGTGTCTAACCCTAACCACCCCCCCCGGTGGTGCCTAACCCCCCCTCCCCGCAGCCTAACCTAATCCTCCCTGGGGGGTGCCTAACCCTAATCTCCCCCCAGGGGTGCCTAACCCTAACCCCCCCATCCCCTTGCTAAGTATGATACTTACCCATCTTCATACCTTCGGGATGGTGGGGGTCGGTATGTCGATGTCGGTATCCTGATCCCCGTCGGGATATCGTCGTCGGCATTATGCTAGGCGTCCGGATTATAGATGCCGACACCTGTATTTTGTTCCCTTTGGGGATAGATTGTTGGAATTTTGCTGGGTGGTGGGATCAGGGCCGGATTAACAATGGGGCTGATGGAGCTACAGCTCCAGGCCCCCAATCAAAATAGGCCCACCAACAGCTGAGCTGCTGCTGTTGACAGGAAATAAAATTCCTGCTACAGCAGCCTGCGGCTTGCCAGTGGCCATCCGAGGGCCCGCCCCCAGCAAATGCAACCCGCTCCCCCCTCCTGGCCGTGTCATCAGGCTGATCAAACACTGTCAACGCTGGCATGCATTAGAGACATATGGCGGCGCAGTGGAAGGCTTCACTAGCCCTCCCTGCGCCGCATATGCAGTGACACGACTCCTCTTCTGCACCACGTGACATCGTGATGTCACAAAGATGCCGCCCTGCCATTACCGCCGCACAGCGTGCCCTGAATGAAGAGAAGTTAAGCTGCAGTCAGGCAGCTCCGTGAAGGCGGCCCTACAGAGTGACTGATCCTGACTCCTGAGGTGAGGCATCATCAGTCCTGCTGGCTGCCAGCCTGCCTGCTGTGTGATAAGTTGTGAATAACGCACTGCAGGCTGAGGCACTGAGATATAAATATATATATATATATATATATATATATATTTATATTGTGTGTGTGTATATATATTATATATGATTGTATATATGTGAATATATTTCTGAATTAACATTTGTATGTAAATTATAATTATACTCTACGTGTACATATTAAAAATATACAGAGACCATGTATGATTTTCTTGTATATACACATATATATATATATATATAATATATATATATTATATATACACACACTTCTGTTAAGGGTTTACAGTGTCCTGGTGCAAAATTCAGGGCTAGTTAGGTAGCATACAAACATAATATTTACTATGCTATATATCCACACGGGACCATCCATGACGTTGCTTCACTGCAGGGTCCCATTCACATTATTTGTTTACAGCTCACTTGTGGTGTGGATGCTTTGTGACGCCGACCTATGATGTCATCACGCTGTGCAGGATCCCACGGCAAAACAAAACCATGGACGGTCCAGTGTTGGTATTTAGAGCCTTATTCCTGCTCGCAGACTAGCAGCAGACTGCCAGTGATTGACAGTCTGCTGCCGTTTGTGGGCGGGCAGGGGGTTGCGATGCCCTCCATTTGCCAAAATGGAGGCGTGTCACCGCCGTTGGGGGGGAAGGAAAAAGCCAGGATCTCTGTAGGCTGACGGAAATTTCCTGGCTTTTTCCTCTCATCTGTAGCGGCCGGCTGCGTGACCCCATGGGCCACCTTAGACGGCCGATGTTCCACAGAGTATCCGATGCGTAATGCAGCAGGGGGTGTGATGCCTCCTGTTCATTGCCATATCAGCACAGATGGAATTGCAAAGCTGCTTGCGAGGAGCTTTGCAATCCATCTGAAGCTGAATCAGGCCCTTAGCTTGGTAAGTATTAAGTTTGTATTCACCCTGACAAAAATGTTTTATAAACATTGAAATGTTGTTTCTTTATCTATCTATCTCATATCTATGTCTCTCTATCTATTTTTCTCTATCTATCTATCTCATATATTTCTATCTATCTCATATCTATCTATCTATCTCATATCTATCTATCCCATATCTGTCTGTCTATCTATCTCTCATATCTATCTCATATCTATCTATCTATCTATCTATCTATCTATCTATCTATCTATCTATCTATTTATCTATCTATCTATCTATCTATCTGTCTATCTCTCATATCTATCTATCTATCTATCTATCTCATATCTATCTATCTATCTATCTCATATCTATCTATCATATCTATCTCATATCTATCTATCTATCTATCTATCTCATATCTATCTCATATTTATTTACTGTATCTAATGTAGAAAGAGCCCACACTCACGTGCAAAAATCCAACTTTCTGTGGTGCTACATAAGAAAATCACAAACTGTATTCCAGAGCCGTGACTTCAACCATATGCACATAGAATAGAACACAGGTTCTCAAACTCAGGCCCTGATTCAGAGCCGGACGCTCTGACCAGAGCGCTCACTCTGAATCAGGGCCGTCCTAGTTAAATTTGGAGCAGCCTTTTGGACGCTCGCATAGCTGTGGGTTACTACCCACAGCTTATGCGAGCGTCCATGATGATGGTCACGATGGTCAAGACCATCGCGACCATCGGGCTTGCGACGAGACCCTGCGGTAGGGTCTCGCTGCCGCAAGCCCTGGAGTGGTTTTGGCTCTATCAGAGCCAAAATCACTCCCACTGACATCACTAGTGATGTCAGTGGGGCCGGACCCAGACGGTAGGCGTTCCTATGGGAACGCCTCCGTCTGGCAGCCACGCCCCCGGCACGCCCACCAAAGGGGGCGTGCTGTCAGTCACCATCGACAGCACGCCCCCTTTGGTGCGAGACCTGGAGCGACAGCTTGGCTGTCGCTATCTGGGTCTCGCGCATGCGCACAACGGAGCTCCCTTCGTCGTGCGCATGCACATTTGGGTAACATCGACCCGCTCGTGAGCGTCCTGCGCTCGCGAGCGGGTCTGAATGAGACCCTCAGTCCTCAGGACCCCAAACAGTGCACGTTTTCCAGGTCTCCTCACAGAATCACAAGTGAGATAATTAGCTCCACCTGTGGATCTTTTAAAATGTGTCAGTGAGTAATGAATACACCTGTGCACCTGCTGGGTGACCTGGAAAACGTGACCTGTGTGGGGTCCTGAGGACCGAGTTTGAGAACCACTGGAATAGAATATGAATACTCTTCTTGTAAAGTTAAAAAAATAGAGGTTCATTTATTTACCACCCATAACAGCATGTCCACTGAAACCAGATTGTGGTATACATCCATAGCACATCAGTGCAATTCAAATAGAAAATCCAATAGGTAAGTCGACATTTTAATCATCTCTGTGACCATTTTTAAGACGTTAACAGCCATCTAGTACAACCGCTCCCAACAGAATCATACATCATGAAATATGATTCTGTTGGGAGTGGTTGTAGTATGTACTAGATGGCTGGAAGTCTCCAAAATGGTCACAGTGAAGACCAAAACGTTGAATTACCTATTGCATTTTCAATTTGAATTGCACACATTCTATGTGTATATATATAATATAAATTTGTGTATTTGTGTGTGTCTTTATTCTTTCATGGGTGGTATGTTTTCTGGTTCACTTTCCAAAAAAGTGGCTCCATGTGTATACAGCGTTCCTGCTAGGCTGTTTTAGCGGGGCACTGCGCCCTGCCCGATTTCAAAATGGCAGAATACGTTCTGCCCCTTTTGGCGGCACCCCACTAAAACAGCCTGCCAGGTGCCATCCTCACCAGTGGGCAGCAGTGTAACGCAGGTGGGAAAAATAGCGGTGCAGTGGTCACCGCCGGTGAATGGATGCTGGGCGCCCCATGTGGTCTTAATCTGCCACTGTGTCCATTCCCATAAACATTGTGCCACCGTGGCCCACTACAATTAAATTATCCTGGTGTTCCCGACATACCCCAGTTTGCCAATTTTCAGAACCATAACAAAATAGAATTAAAGCACTTTATAAATAAAAATAGTTGCATTTTGATAATAATCCATAGTTTGTGGGGGGTTTTTTGCACATATTCAGTGGTCAATTATATAACAGGTGGTGTTTGCTTCATAAAAGCATAGAGGGGAGAGATATTGAGGTGGTTGAAGGAAGACTTCCATGGTGCTAAGCCACTACACAGACCACACCCCCTTTATAGACCACACCCACACATCAGTAGTCACACACCAGCTGTGCTGGTCACACCTCCTGCGGAAGCACACACTAGGCCCTTCATAAAGGTCAGCTCCAGGCCCATGTGGACCTTAATCTGGTACTGGGTGGGATTACGGTGTTGGTATATCGACGGCTGGCAACCCGTCCACCGGCATACCCACTTCATCCTGAAGAGCCCACAGGGACACCGCACAGATGTTATCTCCTCTCTTAAACTGCCCCTGTAGTCATGGTATAATACAAAATGTATAAAATAATGAAAAATACAATTCAGACAGGCAATGCTGCAGTGCTGTTTAAACCAATGGATATAAAACGTGGGGTGCTCCCATTGGGAAGGAGAGGGTACATAGTGATTTCAGAGGCAGGTTCAGTTTGCAGGGTGGGAAATAATGGCCTGCAGAGACCTTACAGCAAAGGAATGTCCCTGGTATCACACATCATAATGAACATCAGTGTCACTGATTGACTGGGAGCAGGGAGTTCTAGTAACATCAACATGCTGCATCCTTTCACAGCCTATCACTGAACTGCAGGTAGGGGGTAGAATGAATTACATTATGGGGAGAAGGATTAATTAAGTAAAAATGGGGTGATAATTACATATAAAGGGAGATAGTTGCAAGGAGAGAGGGGACAGATGACTTCATTGATGGGGGTGTGTGAATAATTTGCAATAGAGGAAGGGAGGATGAACTACATGGGAGAGAAGGAATTACAGGAGAGGGCTGGGGTGAGAAATAAAATACAGATGAGGGTGTCTGACTTTTTGCAACAGTAGTACCAGCCACATTTGTAGTTATCTTAGGAAGCTCTCCATTTTGTAATGGATTTCTGTAGTAGGGCATTCACATGACCAAAAATGTAAACATAAAGTACTTAAAAAAAAATATATGTAGTACTTCACACAGAAATAAAACTAACACACCAAACCTCATAGTTTAGGACAACATTTAATACCTATATATATAATACTGATAATTAACATATCAAGAACCACCATAGAAGAACATTATACCTATATAAAATAATGATAATTTTCTTATCAATAACCACCATATTTGGTTGCAATAAAAATGAAGGAACATTCCCTAGCAGCAGCAATGTTTCTACAATGATACAACCTCTTGAATACTATTAGTATTTA